>OZ014530.1:72477947-74877947 GCA_963966105.1 Volucella zonaria | reverse complement strand
TCCGCTTCCTCTTCAACTCTTCGGAGTATACCTCTTCTAAAGTCCGTTCCACATTTTCGGTTTCCTGAGACAAGCCGTCAGAAACAGCACTCTGAACAACCACTGATCTATTCTGATGGAGTTTAACCGAAACAGGCAGGGCCTCTCCGGTATAATTTCCATCGTTCCAGCTCAACCAACTGAACCATCGGAATCAAGTAATCCAGCAGCTGGTGGGTCAGCTACTACATCGGTTTTGGGAGTATGTTGGTCCAGAATCAGTGCCCCAGCCGCAATTGAAAAGGCGACAGGTGGATTGTCGCTATTACGATTACTTTTAACCGCTTTACGTTTAGTTTGGCCCTAAGTTCGACGGCTTACCCGGTTGTTTTCAGAACCTTAGGACCTTCCTGCCACGACAATAATTTATCGGTTGTGACGGTACGTCTTCTACGTAGCTTCTACTGCTACAACGCATGCTCTAGGTACCATTGTTCCCCACACTTTTTTACAGCATTCATAGTTTAATTCAAAATGAACTTTACCATTTTCGCTGTTGCCGCTATTTCTAGGCCATGCTTGAAGGGCTTGTATTTTATCTTTTACTCGAAATATCGAGTAGAATTTTTGCTCGAGTGGCGTCGGTTTTATTGGTTTTTCTCTGGTTGCTTCCTGGTCACCTCTTGGGTGATCTTATCGCTTTTGAATCTTTTACCGTCTTTAAATCTACTCATTATTTATGCATAGGTTACAGCTGCAGTGCGTAATTAAGTGCAGTTCTTGCTAAATAAATGGCGTATTAAGTAAAGTTAAATCGTCTTCTTCTATTTCTGCTAAGGTTCTCGACCCGAATTTTCCACCGACGAAAAGCATTTCCTACTTTGGGTTTCAATTTTAAGGCTCATCGAAATCGTGCCAAAATATTTCATTCTCTAACTGCTAATAATTCTTGTTACAACTGTGTAGACAGATGTCTCTTGTGTTTTACGTAGGTACCTGCCGTGAGGGCTTAAGCCTACGGTGCGTCTTCGCACAAGATATCAAAATAATGCGTTGATAAGCGCCCTTCGGGTAGTACAAGTACTACCACCAGTACCAGATTCGAAGTCGTGTGTAAGGCACGAACTTCCCCTTTGGTGAAGGGTCGAGGCCTATCTAATACCTCAGCCATTCTGTGGGTCATGGCACCCGGTTGCAATGCAACTCCACATCGAGCAGACCAATTGGTTCCATAGCAATCCCATGGTTTAGCACAGGTCGTAGTAAACCACACACATGCTAAGCCATGAGATGTCCAAGATCCATTCGGTCCATTCTCCCCGCGATTTTGGGTTTAAACCTACAGCCACCACGATACTCCCACAAGGGGGCCAACTCCTAGGTCAGGCCGGAACCATAGTTCCGGGGGCTCCTGACCTCCCGTGGTACCAGAATATAGCTTCCGGTCGAGCTTCGCAACCTTGAGGTTACTTCCAGTTGGGCACCTCACTGCCCAGGACTGGCGGCCAACTGTGTAGACAAACGAAGGGTGAGCCTCTTGAGTGTCACAAATACGATCCTGTCAGGGCCTGAAAAACGTAGATAAAATTTTAACCAGCTGATGGAGCCATTTCAGTACAGCTATAAACCAAGTAAGTATATCTTTGACTATATTTACATAGCGCCAAATTGTTGACAAAACTCGAGAAAAGCAGGTCGCCACCCAGCACTGCATTCGACAGTACGCTAAGAAGTAACATCCCCATGTCTCGATTCGACATTCTTACAAAGGTCATTCGACTTTGCAAAACGACACTGACTAATACTAAAAGCGCAGGACTGAAATAAAGAAAGGTAGGTAGTTATTCCCTATCATGGGACGTGTTGATGGAAAGAATAATCCGTATTTCAGACTTCGATAACTCCGGCATCATCTTGACCTATTTTTATGGTCTTCACGTCTGACGGAATTGTGTATTTAGAAAAATTGGCGACTAGGTGACAAGATGAACGAAGTGCATTTTCTCGAATAGAAAGGGATTTACACTATGCCAAAAAGGCTTACTCTCTGATGAATTAGTCCCTCTGAAGCTGATTCTCTACTGAACTCATCTCGGAAGCATTTACTCGTAGCATGGTGATTATATTTCATAGCCTCTAGTCTTGCTACTGCATGTTGGCAATCGAATCAGGCACCTTAATTTGTGTGAGATGATGGCAACAGCTAGTCCAATCACATTAACAATTTAATCTCCCCATTAAATGCTGGATGCCACCCATGGAGCCAAATAACAACTGAACCGAACCATCTCTCTTCTCCCGCCGTCCATTTTAAGAGCAGTCATACTCTCCTGAGTGTTAAGTCCGAAAAAAAAATGGCATACCAAAATTACTTTATCCTTGACTTCTGACTTCCCCAAAACTCAAACTTTCCCACCGGTTAAAGTTAACACAACCAACTTAAATATCCTTCGAAGGAATAAATTCCAGATTCAACTGTGGTCAAAATAAAAAAAAAGAGTTTACCCTACAGCAACAATTATGTATGTTCTTATGCACATATGTATGTACATATTTATCTACGGACATACCATATTTATGTTCATGAACTAAACAACAATCTCAATCCAATTACAAATTCAATTTCATATCCTTAATCGTCTCCAGCTCCGCACGAACACCTGTGCATACCAACCAATCTTTTCAGCTTTCTCTTGCCTCAACAGGTTTTTTCCTTTCGAATTTTGATGTCCGAACAAAAGTTTCCCACAGTTTCTTGCCTCGACTGTGTGGCTGAGACTGTGACGCTGTGTATCCTTTATTACAAATTAGTACACACATTCGTACGAATAACTCGTTCCAGCAGTGCAGTGGTTTAATTTGTTTGTAAATACTTATTTATTCATAAACATACACGTATACGCGATTGACAGGACTAACTGGTTGAGCAAGTTTGGTGTCTCGATAGTAACATACATACAATCGAAAACATGTGAACCACCTGAAATGTCCTTTACCAGAAAAAAAGGACCCAGGCCGCCGTATAAAAAGGATTCGGTGCTGCGTGGTTTTTTATTGGAATACGTACGTATGTACGAGTATACTATACTCCCATATGAACGTGAGATGTTTTGCCATTAAGAAGGACCTTTAGGGTTTGATCGGATGCGATTAAACAGGTTGTCATTGAAATGAAATCCTTGAAAACCTTGAACGTTGAATAATATGAGTGGGTTTGTGGCATGTAACATATATACTGTATGTACATACATATGTATGCACGTTTATATAAAATCAAAATAGGATTATCTACATCCTAGGCATGATGAATTATGGGATCGGATTAATTTAATTTTTGGATTTAATGAAAGCCATTATAGGTAGTAACTGATTGCATCCTTAATGTGTGAGGTATGGCATACAATACAGTTATTAATTTGTAATTGTTTTATTATCAAAATGAAACTACCTACCTACACTTGCGGTCATAAAAACCGCACCACCTAATGAGTTCTCAAAAAATGCCTAATTACATCAGATCGTAAGGGTTTTTCCCATACTAATGAAGGGTATTCCCCATAGCGGAGTTCGGCCTCGTATTCAGTGCAAAAAAAAATCAGTTTGAATTGAGTTGTGACACTGACAAGTAAAAAAAGTGAAATGTCTGGTAAATATCATCAACTGACTCGGGACGAAAAAGTTAAAATATTGACTTTAGTCGAAGAAGGGCTTGGCTATCGTGAGATTGCGGTTAAAATAGGATGCTGTCATGCAACTATCGTACGAATGATGAAGAAAAAGAAAATTTGGATCCACTGGAAGGGAAAAAAGGCTCGGGACGAAAACGTAAAACAACCCAGAAGACGGACAATGTATTGGGTCTACAAGTAAGTTTCCAGCGTTTTTTTCTAAAATTTGAAGTTTTATTATGAAAACATAGTTACAATGCTTTATTCAAAGTATCGTCCATCGGAAGCTACAACTTTCCCCCATCTTTCTGGCAATTTATGAATTCCGGACCAAAAAAATTTCCTCTACTGAGCTGAAGCGTATTCCCGTAAGAGCGTTCTGCATCGAACGAAACAAGTGGTAGTCAGATGGTGCCAAGTCTGGACTGTAAGGCGGGTGAGGCGGAATTTCCCATCCACTATTTCCCAAATAGTTTTTCACCGAAACCGCAACATGTGGCCGAGAGTTGTCGTGATGAAAAATGACGGACTCATGCCTGGTCTCATATTCTGGCCGTTTTTCTTTTAATGCCCGCTTCAAACGAATTAGTTGGGTTCGATATAATGGTCCTTTGATGGTTTCACCACTCGGAAGCAGTTCTTAGTATACGACACCCTTTTGATCCCACCATATGCAGACCATGACCTTATTCACGTGAATATTTCGTTTCGGCGTCGATTGGGCGGGCTCGCCGGGCTTTGTATACGATTCTCTGCGTTTAGGATTATCATAATAAATCCATTTCTCATCACCAGTGACAATACGATGCAAAAATGATTTATTTTTATACCGCTGCAGTAACATTTCGGACATGCGAAATCGCCGTTCGACGTCTCTTGGCTTCAATTCGTACGGCACCCAGTTTCCAATCTTTTGAATGAATCCCAATGCTTTTAGGCGCAGGGAAACGGCTTGTTGCGTGACGCCCAACGATGCATCAAGTTCTTCTTGAATCTGACACGGATCCTCATCCAGTAAAGCGTCCAATTCCTCGTCTTCAAAACTTTTCGGCTTTCCGGGGCGATCTTTGTCTTCAACTCCAAAATCACCACTTTTGAACCGTTTGAACCACTCGCGGCACGTCGATTCACCAATACATTCCACCTCATAAGTTTCCGAAAGCAAAGATAGGCCTCAGCCGGACTTTTCTTCATATTGAAGAATAAAAGCAGCGCTTCCCGCAAATGACGTTTATTTGGCTGGAAACTTGCCATGATTTTGCTCGATAAAATGTACGACACCGATAGAACTGCTCAAATATAACGCTGCAAAGTTGTTGACAGATACAAAACCTACAAATAAAACACATGGGGTCTGACATTTCTGCCCGGGATCCACTGGTGGCGCCATCTCTGACAAACGCTGGAAACTTACTTGTAGACCCAATATTACAACGAATTATCATGAAAGATCGCTTTAAAAGTGCTGTCCGTATAAGAGCAGAGCTGAGTGAATTTCATCAAGTTGATCTAAGCGCCGAAACCATACGCCGACGGCTACGGGAGATAGGTTTATATGGAAGACGACCAGCGAAAAAATCTCTCCTAATCACAAAAATGAAAAAAGCTCGCTTGACCAGGTCAAAAAAGTACGAGACTGGACGCAGGATGATTGGCGATGTGTGATATGGTCCGATGAAAGTAAATTTAATTTGTTGCGTGCCGACAATTTGCCATACGTACGACGGTCAGCAGGTGCAAGGTTCAAGGACGAGTGCATAGTCAAAACAGTGAAGATTCCTCAAAGCCAGATGGTTTGGGGATGTTTTTCATTTCACGTTTTGGGCCCTTTGCACTTTGTTAATGGAATTATGAACGCTCAAAAGTATGGAGAAGTAGTAAGGGAGTTTTTGGTACCAGCAATTGAACAGCATCATTCGTATACTGGCAAGTGCATTTTTCAAGATGATTCTGCACATTGCCTCCGCCAAATCCGTAAGTAAAGTGTTATAAATCAACTTCTACATGTCTACTTTATAAATAATAAACAGACAAGTAACTAGAGTCCTTCAATAATTTTCAGCTCAAGACAACGTTTGATGATCTCGGAATTACTAGACTAGACTGGCCAGCTAATTCGCCGATTTAAACCCATTCGAACACTTGTGGCATGTAATGAAACGTAAGGTGGCTGAACATAAACCAGAGTGTAAAAAAAAGCTAAATGAAGTTCTGGAACATGTATGGAATACTGAAATTTCAAGGGATATTACTGAACTTCTAGTAAACTCGATGCCTTCTAGAATAAAAGCGGTTATAACCGCCAAAGGAGGAGCAACTCGGTATTGATAATTTTTTGGTAAAAGCGGCATATCTAAACATCTTATATACACATACATAAAAAATGTATCGTTTGATTTTGTTAACCAATGACTGTATTAAAATATTTTAAAAAAATAAGAAAATTACATGGTTTTTCTTTCTTTGTTAATATCTTTTTTCAAACATTCAATAAACCGATGGAAACTAGATAGAAATACTTATAAACTACTGCGGAGTAATCAACAGAAATTTCATTTCATTATAAAAATTATTATCATAGTTATTAACAATTTTTCAATCATTTTGATGCGGTGCAGTTTTTATGACCGCAAGTGTACATATGTTACACTGAGGAGCAAAACTGTAACATCATGTTACAATCCCTATTTCAACTCCTCATATATTTTTTAATTTTTATCAAAACCGTGAAATGGCTATGCCTTATTCTTTGTACATTGATATTCTCTTTCTATAACAACAACAACAAAATTGGTAAGTCAAAATATAAACAAAGTCAAATGTTGCAGTTTTGCACTCACTCTCAAAATTAGTGTTTGTATGAATGGGTTAGTTTACATTCTCCAATATTAGTTATCTTTCGTTTATTTTGTTGTAACCTTGAAACTGATATTTTATTGTGATGAGTTTGTTAAGTGATTAAAGGTTCATTTGTGATAATGAAAGAAAAATCATATTTTAAAATTACTTCTGCAAGGTGAATCTTTAAGAAATGTGGCTAAGAAATATAATATAACCAACATAACAGTTCAAAGGATTCATAAAAGCATATCAGAAAAAATTCCAGAAAATAAGGGAGGCCGACCGCGTAAATTAAATGATCGTGACGCTCGTCATATAGCTAACTTGGTGATGAGTAGTACTGCTGTCACTCCAGCAGCAGCACTTAAAATATTGAATATTAACTCTAGCCAGTGGACAGCGCTTCGAGGGATAATCAGATTAGGTGTAATGGCAGCAGAAATGAAGAAAAAGCCAATGCTAACCAAAAGACGTGTGCGGTTGAGGTAGGATCTCGTTGCAACGTACAAGCACTGGACAATTGCGGATTGAGATTCGGTGAGTATATTTTATACACATGTAACATACGAGTAGATATTTTATGATAGTTAATATGATAATTTTTAGGTTATTTGGTCTGACGAGACCAAAATCAACAGATTTCAGTCCGATGGCCGTGCTTGGTATTAGACAAGGGATCCCAACACCATAGAACCACATCAAGTGCAACAAACAGTTAAACATGGTGGTGGTTCAATAATGGTTTGGGGCTGCATTTCGAAAAATGGTGTGGGTCCCTTGGTACGAATTGACGGTATAATGCACAAAGAACAATATCTGTCAATTTTGCAACAAAATTTGCCAGGTGTTGTAAATAAAATGGGTAGGTATTGCTCCTGGAAAAGTTTTTTTTTTTCAGGCAGATAATGACCCCAAACACACCGCACAGATCGTACAAACGTGGATCCAGAAGCTAAAATTCAACACTTTAACGTGGCCCCCACAATCTCCAGACATGAATCCTATTGAGAATTTGTGGAACTACGTTAAAGTGCAACTGGCAAAATACCCATATCCACCAAAAAGCGTTAATGAGCTGTGGGAGCGCACTAAACATGAATGGGAGACAATTCCAGCAGAGTTTGTTCAAAACTATACTAGATGTTTACCAAACAGAATCGAGGAATTAAAAAAATCCAAAGGCTATTGGACATCACACCAAAAATTATTATTAAACTTTATAAAATGAAAAAAATATATGAAGTGCAAAACTGCAACATTTGACTTTGTTTATATTTTGACTTACCAATTTTGTTGTTGTTGCTATATCCCCTTCAAAACAGTTATAGAAAGAGAATACTAATGTACAAAGAATAAGGCATAGCCATTTCACGGTTTTGATAAAAGTTAAAAAATATATGAGGAGTTGAAATAGGGATTGTAACATGATGTTACAGTTTTGCTCCTCAGTGTATGTACGAGGGTTGTCTGAAAAGTTTCCGATCGCAACGTAAAAATAGCGGCACTCGTCAATAAAAGCCAGTGAATGCTATTTGTGCATCTTCTGACAGTTACTTACCGAAGTTTCAGTCATTTTGGACGCGCAGTTTTTAGTTGACCGTCGTTTGAGTGAGCCGATGTGAGTGTTTTTTATGAAAATGGAAAAAAATTTAGTATCGAGCTGTTATTAAATTCCTGCTTTTGAAAGGCAATACGCCTACGCAAATCAAATATGAGATGGACTCTGCACAATCATTTAGCACAGTGAAATTTTGGGCAGCTGAATTTAAACGTAGCCGTAAGAGCTTGGGAGATGATGAACGTTCGGGACGTCCAAAAACTGCAACCACTGACGATATCATTGCTAAAGTTCACCAAATGGTGTTAGACGACCGCCGAATTAAAGTGAGAGAGATGAAAGTGTCCAAAGAACGTGTTTGTTACATATTAAATCAAGATTTAGGCATGAGAAAGCTGTCCGCGCGTTGGGTGCCGCGTTAGCTTACGTTAGACCAAAAACGTGTTCGAATGAACATTTCCAACGCTCTGTTGGCGCAGTTTAGGCGCAATAAATCCAAGTTTTGGCGCCGATTAATTACTGTAGATGAAACTTAAATACACCAAACAGTGGACTGCAAAGGGCGAGCCGGTTCCAAAAAAGGCAAAAACTGTTTTTTTCGGCTGGGAAAGTGATGGCGACTGTTTTTTGGGATAGTAAAGGAGTCATCTTAATCGATTATCTTCAAAAAGGAAAAACCATTATAGGAGCATACTACGCATCATTAAGGACTGAAATGAATAAAATCTGTAAATTTTAATACGGGCTATACTTCGAATGCGTAAAAATTGCAATCCCATTTTGTACCCAAATTAGCCTGTATATTCTCTAGTTTCAGTTTGTTATTGATTTTAGTTCGGTGCGGTTTAAAATATTTATAAATATCGACAAATGGCTCGAAAATACTTCGAGTCCAAACCATTTCATCGCAAAAAATTTAAACATAGCACGCAGTACAGTGGATTCTGTTGTTAAACGATATTTGGAGACGTTGACAGTTAAGCGAAAACAGAAAAATGGAGCACATGATACAAATTTGGACAGGAAAATAGTGGGTACCATCGTAAGAAACCGGACTATGTCATCCAGAGATGTTGCTCGGAAATGTAATACCAACCAAACAATGGTACAAAGATCTAAAAAACGTAACGGTCTAAAAACGCGAAAAAAACAAAAAATACCAAAAGTTACAGAAAATCAAAAAAAAAGTCATAAAAACACGAGCCCGAAAGCTATACGAGTTGATCGGCAACAAGAAAGCGTGCTTGGTTTTGGATGACGAAACTTATGTCAAAGCCGTCTTTACTACTCTTCCAGGTGCGCGGTTTTACAACTCGTTTGAAGCTGAGATTCTTCCGCAATCAACAACATCGATCGGGATGGAAAAATTCGGGTCAAAATATCTCGTTTGGCAGGCCATTTGCTAGTGTGGACACAGAAGCTCATCGTTTATTGCAACGGGAACAATTAACGGAGAAGTGTACATTAACGAGTGCCTAAAAAAACGGTTGATTCCTTTCTTAAACAAATACGAGGGTTCAACATTATTTTGGCCAGATTTAGCTTCAGCTCACTATGCTCATGCGACGTTGAGCTTTCTTGTTGCTAAAAATGTCAACTTTGTCCCAAAAGACATGAATCCACCCAATGTTCCACAGTGCCGTCCCATAGAAAGGTATTGGGCTTTGGTCAAAGCTAAATTGAGGAAAAGTGAGCAGTGTGCAAAGGACGTAAAAGATTTTAGTGCTAAATGGAAAAGAGCGTCCAAAAAAATCACGGATGTAACTGTCACCAACCGTATGAAGGACATTCGAAAGAAGTTGAGGAAAGAATGGGAACCCAAATAATTTCAATTATTTTTTGTAATTGTGAATGAATTTAATAAAAACAGTTTTAAAGCAGATAAAAAAAATGTACATGAATTATGAAAACATTTTTTTTTTTTTACTTTGAAGTTTCCAAATTTTATTCGTTTCAGTCCTTACTTGCCAAGCTGAAGGCAGAAATTGCGGAAAAACGGCCACATTTGCAGAAAAAGAAAATCCTGTTTCACCGAGACAATGCGCCGTCTCACATCTCAGCGGTTTCCGTGGCGAAAATCCATGAATTACGGTTTGAACTGCTTGGCCATCCGCCTTATTCACCAGATCTAGCCCTAAGCGACTTCTTTTTGTTCCCTCATCTAAAAACTGCGCTCGGAGGACGGAGATTTTCACCAAATGAGGAGGCAATCACCTTCGTGAACAATTATTTTGCAGAGAAAAACGCAAAGTACTATTTGGACGGGTTAGAGAGATGGGAGCATCGTTGGGAGAAGTGTGTAGAGTTACAAGGACACTATGTAGAAAAATAGAAAAAAATTAAAAATATCATTGTTCGGTCGTAAACTTTTCAGACAACCCTCGTATATCTACCTAAGTTTATTGATTAAAAAGATCACTGTTTTACAACGGTTACTTAAAATCTAACATTATGGTTGGGAATTACTTATTAAACCTCGTATTCGCTGATCTTATTTGTTCGCATGGGTTCTTGGAATAATCTGCATATGTAGCTAACATATGGATTTTATGGAAGCTGATATAATGCTTGTATAAGTCAAAGGACTCTTTATGGTTACTGGTTATGGGATACATTTATGGGAATTTAAATACTGGTATGTATAAGATATGGGCTTAAACGAACAACGACTGTGGTTGTGGTATGTTGGCCCGAGCTCGTTTTTGCATTAAGACTGAGCCCAGTAAGGTCTTAATTACGGAATACTGGACAACGGTTTTGAAATCACGGCTATTAAGGCTGGCGCTTGTTGTATTGTGTTGTCTGAGTAAGCTGGATTGAAATCCTGTGGAAATGGCTTTCAGGCTAATGCTGCAAGCGCCCCGTCAAAAGACTGGCAGGAATTAAAGGACGCTCGATGTCTCATCACAATTAATTTGGTTGTCTATGTCAAGATGTAACATTTCTTGTTAGAATCGAACTGGCTCTGCCACAGTATCCCATAAGAGCCTATGTCAGCCCTCGCATGGCCTCACTGCTTGCATAGACAAGCATGGGATCCCGACTTTTAGTGGCAACCCAACAGCAATGAATACTATCAAACAAAACAAAGTAGACAAAGTTAATGAAACTGATGGAGTTAACCAATTTCAGAAGAGTTCGAGGGTGCAGAGATTAACCGGGAGACAGTCACAAAGACCTCAGAAGAGTACGTAGTACCCCAAACTCTGCGGTAGCACAGCAGCAGCGAACCACCGAGTCATCTGTCTTTCACAAACTGGGAGAACAGATAAAAACACTGGTGGAAATATTGGAGGACGTTAAGAGGTGCTCTATCCACCAACCGATGAGAAACGCCATCGAAACCACCAAAGCGACGCTTTTCGGCGATCTACACCCTGGCTGACTCGAACTGCAACCAGATGTAAGTGAGCTCAAATTTTGACACATGACAGATAATTTTATTATTTACAAGCTTTTTAAACGATTTGCGTCTCAGTTGTGTTGAAAAATTTTTATCCGCGAAGGAATTTAAACGTGATTGCTTTATATTTGGCTGGAAAACCACAAGCAGCTATCGTTAGAGCCCTCCAGCACTTCAACGTGAATAAATCATTTGTGTCTCGAACCATAGCTCGTTACCGTGATACTGGCAGCGTTGCAAAACACCATGGAGTTGGTCATAAAAAAACAGCAACATCGGCAGAAATGGTTCGGAAAGTGAAGGCTTGAATTGAGCGAAATCCGCGTCGAAGTGGAAGAGAAGTGGCTCGTGAGCTCAACATATCGTTGGAACGGATGCAACACATACTGAAAAATGAGCTTGGGCTCAAGCCATCGCAGTTCCAAAAAGCACAGGATCTTACACCACAACAGAAAAAAGTCAGAGTCGAAAGAGCGAAGGAGTTGCTACGTTTGCACGAAAGTGGTGAATTGCCGAATTTGGTTTTTTCCGATGAGTCGCCATTTGTTATCGAGCAATATGTCAACAAACAAAATGACCGTCTTTCGAAAATTTACACCTTCGGACGGCCACCAAAAAGCAGGCAGCACCGATGGTGATGGTTTGGGCCGCCATAACCGCCGATGGTTGCTCTTTGCTCGTATTTCTGGACCGTGGCGTCAAAATTAATGCGATCGTAAACCGTGAAACTGTCTTAGAGGCAGTATTGAAGCTTTGGACAAACAATCATTTTGGTCGGAGACCGTGGACATTTCAACAAGACTCGGCAAAGTTTCACAAAGCGCGCGTCAACCAAGATTGGTTAAAAAAACAATGTTCCACACTTCATTTCTTCGACACAAATTCTCCGGATGCAAGTCCGTTGGATTTCTCTGTCTGGGGTACTTTGAAGACGAAGGTTCGCACTAAAAAATACCAAAGTTTGGACCACCTCAAACAATCACTTCGCCGGGAATGGGCCAAAATACCGCAGAGGCACTTGCGTGTAGCGTGCGATGCTTTCTTCGGCTGTCTCACGGCCATTATTCGCGCCAAAGGTGGACATATGGAAAACTACTGATACAATTTGAAAATTGATGTATTTTCCAACATTTTTTGCTTTGGCACAATAAAATTTATCAAAAAATAAAAAAAATTATACTCGTAGCATTTTAAAAAGTTGGAGTTCGAGTCATTCACCCTGTAGATGCACGACGACAAGGCCAAAGAAGTCTTTCGGAAAATAAATGCCTCGCAGACATCTCCTTGGCTGTAAACGGTAGCGAACCCAAAAAGAAAACCGGGGCCGAATAAGAAACCCCAGACTCGAAGCGGATGCAAAAACCACCCCCATTTGATGGGAATAAAGAGCTTCGCAGGTAAACGGGCACGTGAAATAAGGGCAGAATGGAATAAAGCCAGAAAGCCGAAGAAGAGACTGTATTTAGAATCAGAAGAACACAAAACGGCGAACTTTTAATTTAGCTCAAAGCGACAGGAGACAAGACAGCTCAATTTAAAAGCGTTATGAGTGAAGCCTTTGGAGAGCAAGCAAACGTAAGGGCTCTCATCCATCGTACTCCCACCGAGATCAAAGATGTCGATGAGGTCACTACAAAGGAGCATATCTGTGAAGCTATAAAAAGGCAATGCAAGATTGTACCCCCAAACAAAGTAATCGTAAGTTAAGGGTAATTTTGAAGTTTTTGATAATTTTGATAGATTTACGTTCGTGTTTTTAAAGAATAGGTCTGCATATATTTTCGTTAAATCGTATTTACTTTTGCTTGTACTCTCAATATGGGATTAAGACTGGTATGTTGACCCTATGTTCTTCTCATCCTTGACCCATAGAAGCCTCTAGAATTGACTTAAGTTGCTTTGTAAAGTAAGTACATTTCCTTGGAGGTAAAGTGGGGTCTGTTGCGGTAAAATTTACCACAACAAGTCCTACTCTTTCCCTCTCCTCTCGGACTCACTCATCCATATTCTTTTCCGTGGTTCTTCAAAATCCTAGAAGGGTGGTGGGTCCATCAGCCATTGGTGCAACCTCCTAGTATCTTGAAGGATCAACCACAGCAGGTAGGACGGACGGTCCGTTGACGTGATTACAAGTATTTGGTGGAAGGCACGAGACCAGCGTCCAACGTCGTACTGAACAAGAACCATTCACAAAGTCGTCGGTTCGTGGCCTTATGTTGTGTTGTCTTTCATATCGGGTAGTTTCCGCTCTGATTACAAGTGACAAACTGCTCTGTGCCCTGCATAGCTTCAAACCATACAAGTCTGCTAGTCCGAACGGTATAATACTTGCCGAGCTACAGAGGCCCTCAGATATTATTCTGCCTTCGCTAGAAAATATTATGAGGAGCCGTGTCATGGAGAGAAGTCAATGTAGTTTTAATTCCCAAAGGACCTCAGACCTAGAAGTCTATCATCTTTCCTTCTGAAAACTCTAAAATGACTGATTGATATCCATATACGAGCTGAACTTGATTCAAAATTTCCGTCAACGGCTCAACGTGCCTACTGTAAAGGAAAGTCGGTGGAAACGGCTTTGCATTCACTGACTAACCATATCGAACGATCCGTACAAAATAGAGAGTACATAATGGTTACTTTCCTGGACATAGAGGGTGCCTTTAACAATGTCAACACAACCGCAATCACGACTGCGCTCTCAACTCTGCAGGTAGACGACTGACTCGGGCAGTTGATCAGTTTTATGATAAACAGCAGGATAATCAACTCCAAACTGGATGGGGCTTCTGCTAAAAGATGTGTCAGCAGAGGTACGCCGCAAGGCGGGGGGGTTTACTTCGAATCCAGATCGCTGTGAATTGGAAGTAAGCCCCTATAAAACTGATCTTGTCCTCTTTTCCAGGAAATACAAAATTCCAATTATAGACCCTCAATAAACGGTACCAGTTTAGTCTTTTCCGATACAGCAAATATAACTGGAAACCTCGTAACATTCAAGAAAGAGTCAATAAAGCTACAATAGCTTTATTCCCTTTCAAAAAAACCATTGGGAATAAATGGGACCTTCAACCCCGCATAACCCACTGGCTATACATCTCGGTCATAAGACCGATACTTACTTACGGGGTTGTCGTCTGGTGGACGGCCTTAGACAATGCAGTCAACTGCAGTAAACAAAGCAGAGTCCAAAGAATACACTCAAAAGGGTATTACTACTCTTAAAATGCCGGAGCATGTGTTAAGTTTTTCGGAAAATTGGATAGAGAGAGAGACAGAGAAACATGTTTGGGCTCAGTGGTTATTTCGCTCCATGGGTGGCATCCAACATTTAATGGGGAGACTAAATTGCTAGTGTAAATTGGACTTGATGTTGTATTTATTGAACCTTACGGTCTACTTCCTCTGCGGCGTTAGACATTCTGTTTCATTTGACACCCCTCGATATTTTCAGGAGGCAAGTAGCTGCGACTGCTTTAAAGCGACTACACAGCGGACAAATAATTCATTTGGCCACGCTAACATTCTTAATACATTAGGAAACCTCACAGAGAACATCGATTACACCATACCTGAACTTTGGTTTGACAAAGACTTCCATGTAAGCTTCTCCTCTAGATCGTTCTGGGAGGAAGATACTTTCATGGAAGACAAGTCAATCCATCTCTACACAGATGGATTTAAAATCGATAGCGGTTTGGTGGCGGTGTTTTCTTGGATAAGCTAAATCTAAGCCTCTCTTTCCGTCTCCCGAATCAATGTAGCGTGTTCCAGGCGGAAATTTTAGCGATTTTAGCTCAGTTCTGGCTGAAGAAAAACCGCCCTTGAATGCCGATCATCTCTTATGGAGATGGCAGAGCAGTTCAACCTTCACCTTTGCTGGGTGCCGGGCCACAGAGACATTCCAGGGAACTGTAGGGCCGATGAACTCGCTAAAATTGGAACCACTCTACCCATTCTACTGGAAAAGGGTAGCATAGGTATACTAATCGCTACCTGCAAATTAATACTAAAGCTGGATGCCAATAAAAGAACAGCGCCATCATCGATGTCATCACTAGACACTGCCTCATAGTCAAGCATGCAAGACGGCTTGGCGCTTTTTCAAATGATTTCTGAAGAAGCTGCATGGACGAGGAGGGAGAGGAAACAATCCTCCACCTTCTCTGTACATGTCCAGCTCTCTTCTAGAGAGGAACACTTCATCTAGGAGCTTTCTTCTACAATGACTTAAGCGATCTAAAATAATATAAACATAAACAGTCTCCTAGGCTTCATCGTAAGCTCAAACTGGTTCCATTTAAGAGGATCATAGATCCACGTGGCATCTCAAGGGGCCAGTAGGCGTAAGTGGGTTGGGGTTTCCAACAGCCACTCTTACCTACCTCGCGATATTTTGAAGTTCTATAATGTATTCGTTTTCTTGACATAGTCAATTATTTCGTCTTGCTCATTTTGGAATTATATTTGATTTTTTTGAATTTCTTTTTTTTCAACCTCGGTGAGCGTTCCAAATAAATATTCTAGGCCGTTGTCTACTGTATTCGCTAATGCACGAGTGTGATGGGTCTTTACTCATTACTTAACAGTAACTCAAACCAGTTAGACGTGTTTTTCTTGTTCTCCCTATTCAGCTGTTTAATTTTCAGTTCTAAATTTCGTCAAATTGCATTTTCCGGTTAATAACCTCCAGTGCTCGGACTCCGCACATGCCTTGCGGAATTGCTAATTGTTGTAATCGATGACAACAATGCTGACTGGGTAGCTTGCAAGGGCATTTGTGGGAACGCCTTTCATGCCGTTTGTGTCGGGTTAAACAAAAGAAACACGGTGTTTATTAAAGAATTCTCTGATAACCTACTTTTCTTCTGTGATGAGTGTAAGAGTATCTGACTTTCGCACGTGCTTTTGGCAATAAAATGCCTAAGCGACTCAAATGACTCCTACCAAGACGCACTCGCCAAAAAGATTACGGATAAAATTTGCGTCATTGAAAGCAGTGTTAAAAGTGTTAAAGAGTTACGTAACTCAGTGCAGAACTCAGCCGATGTAATAATATTAAAAGTAAGGCATACGGGTAAACAAATTGCTGGTCTAATCGAGTTAGACTCCAGAATGAAGAAACTCCCTAACGTCACCTGGATAAAGTGTTGAGTGACATTAAAGCTATGTGTTCTGCGCAGTTTATCTCCAACCAACAAACCTGCGAGTTGATAAACTCCCTACGTGACGACATAGACATTCATTTTCAGTCCTCGTCACACAAACAACTCTCTCCGAAACAATGTGATCCCATGCTCGAAGTTATCTTCCATAACGTGAACGATGTCGTTGACGAACTTACTGCGACTCGATCCCTTGTATGCGATATTGAACATCACATCGCAACATCGCTGATACACCAAACTTCCCGCAGCCTTACCAGAATGTTCCCTATAATACATATTGGGTCTACAAGTAAGTTTCCAGCGTTTTTTTTCTAAAATTTGAAGTTTTATTATGAAAACATAGTTACAATGCTTTATTCAAATTATCGTCCATCGGAAGCTACAACTTTCCCCCATCTTTCTGGCAATTTATGAATTCCGGACCAAAAAAATTTCTCGTCTTTCGAGCCCAAGAACGTATCGAGCGAATTTTTGATTTCCTCTACTGAGCTGAAGCGTATTCTCGTAAGAGCGTTCTGCATCGAACGAAACAAGTGGCAGTCAGATGCTGCCAAGTCTGGACTGTAAGGCGGGTGAGGCAGAATTTCCCATCCACTATTTTCCAAATAGTTTTACACCGAAACCGCAACATGTGGCCGAGCGTTGTTGTGATGAAAAATGACGGACTCATGCCTGGTCTCATATTCTGGCCGTTTTTCTTTCAATGCCCGCTTCAAACGAATTAGTTGGGTTCGATATAATGGTCCTTTGATGGTTTCACCACTCGGAAGCAGTTCGTAGTATACGACACCCTTTTGATCCCACCATATGCAGAGCATGACCTTATTCACGTGAATATTTCGTTTCGGCGTCGATTGGGCGGGCTCGCCGGGCTTTGTATACGATTTTCTGAGTTTAGGATTATCATAATAAATCCATTTCTCATCACCAGTGGCAATACGATGCAAAAATGATTTATTTTTATACCGCTGCAGTAACATTTCGGACATGCAAAATCGCCGTTCGACGTCTCTTGGCTTCAATTCGTACGGCACCCAGTTTTCAACCTTTTGAATGAATCAGAGTGCTTTTAGGCTCAGGGAAACGGCTTGTTGCGTGACGCCAAATGATGAAGCAAGTTCTTCTTGAATCTGACACGGATCCTCATCCAGTAAAGCGTCCAATTCCTCGTCTTCAAAACTTTTCGGCTTTCCGGGGCGATCTTTGTCTTCAACTCCAAAATCACCACTTTTGAACCGTTTGAACCACTCGCGGCACGTCGATTCACCAATACATTCCGCCCCATAAGTTTCCGGAAGCAAACGATAGGCCTCAGCCGCACTTTTCTTCATATTAAAGAATAAAAGCAGCGCTTCCCGCAAATGACGTTTATTTGGCTGGAAACTTGCCATGATTTTGCTCGATAAAATGTACGACACCGATAGAACTGCTCAAATATAACGCTGCAAAGTTGTTGACAGATACAAAACCTACAAATAAAACACATGGGGTCTGACATTTCTGCCCGGGATCCACTGGTGGCGCCATCTCTGACAAACGCTGGAAACTTACTTGTAGACCCAAACATCGCTCATGGCTGAATTAATGGAAACTGAAGTGGATTCACGCTCACCCCCACATATATGGTAAGTCATCTGTGGACGGTTCAAACCATTGATTACCACGAAGTTTCTTCAAACTTTACAACAGAGAGCACTTCTATGACAGCTCTTCCAATCGCTGCCCCACGGAAGCTTATCAATGATTTTAATTCAAATTGGACACCTTCCGAATGGCAACGTAGATTTGATAAGCTTGCTTCGAAGAATCAAACAAACGCAGTTGTTGATTGGATCTCAAATATTTTCGAAAAGAAATATGGCATTACCATTAGCGACTGCAATTTGTTGCTTACTACATCTCACCATAGAAGCAGGCGCAGCTTCAAGCTCAATCTTCCAGCCAAATACGAATATGTAGTTATTCCATAATCCTGACAGCAACAATATCAATCTTGGAAAGATGCGTGTCTGTTGCAAAATACGACCAAGAAGCAGAATAAAATCAAGCAGTCCGTCATATCTAAACCAACAAATAAGTTAGCAAGTAAATCCAATTTGTCAAGACCCACCTCCTCTTCCCACAACGAACCCACCTCCAATTGGATTTTTCCTAATTCTGCCTTCCACCCATACTGCAACTTGCCCTACTCAACCCCAAATCAAGCCCCAACTTCAACGTGTCTCTTTCAACTCAACCTCTTCAACTCAAACTCCCACCACTCAACCCCTAACACACACGCCTTTCCCTAATTTCGACCTCAGAACTGGAGCTAAGTATCCTAATTTCCTCAGCTCCCACCAAAATTAAATTAAAAAATTTAAAATATGGTATGGATGTGTTTTCTACTTAACATATGTTTACTTTCTTAATTATTGTATGTGGGGTAATTGTACTCGTACGTAGTTGCATATTTTCATCAAGAATTTTCTTGTGTTTGTATTTATTGTATGTTTTTCGGCAATTGCGTATTCACCTTGTTCTAGTGTTATGAATCCGTTTTCGGTCGTTAATGGCTGGACATATAGATCGATTATCATTTGACTTGTTAATGCTGGTTAGTCATCGTTAGAGCTGACAGTAATATCATCAGATTGGTTAGTTTCTTCATATTGATGGGCACTTATTAAACAATTTCTTTTTCCGGTGGAAGTTTGATTTGCAATATATTTTACATACTTTAGAAGTAGTCAGGGGTTGGGAAAATTGGGTTGTTACGAGTATTTTTCTTACCTGGTTTTTGTTTCTTGTTAGGATATTTCGAATTTATTTTGAATTCTTTACGCTTTTGTTTCAGTTCTTTTGATCTTTCTTTCTTGTCTTTCGTCGAGTTTATCGGGATTGTGGTAGTGAAGGAAATGTGTTTTATTTGTCAGTTGATGATTGTTAAGTACAGAGTGATTGTTCAATAGCAATGCTTTTTTTCATCCGAATCTGATTGTTTAAGTCGTATTTTTATTTTTTCGTTTAAAGTACTATGGGATCGCTCCACGCCTCCAATTCCTGGCTTGCTATAGGCAAATTGCAGATCAGCAATTTTTAGTTGTCTTAACTTCTTTGAGAGAGAGATTGAGGTAAATGCTTTGCCTTTGTCAGCTTTTATTATTTTGGGCACACCAATGCTATAAAAGATTTTTAGTAAAGCTTGCTTTACTTCTAACCAGTTGGGACTGGTTTTCGATTCTACAAGGGCAAATTTGGGGTAGATGTTAATGGCTGACGAGTAAATACTTTGGTTGCAGTGCCAGATATCGATGACTGATTTCTCTGTATATTTTGTGATGGGAGGTGTTAGGTTGAGTTAGGTTAAACAGGGGTATGATGGATATGCCACCACACAGACACCAGGCACCAAAACGGGGCCATCGCGATCCCTGTGGAGGCAGTTGAATTTGTCTTCAACTGGCAAAAACCTAAACAATCGCCCTGGGTGAAACACCCAATTTCCTTGCAAAAGCCAAGAAGGCCTTTGAAGTTCGTGTCGTCTATTTCCTCTAGGTTTTCGAAAAAGTATTTCCTAAAAAATTTTATTCGACTACGCGATATTGCTTCGCATTCACACAGTATGTGTGTTATGTAGTCAACAGCTTGCAGATCACCGCAGAATCTACAGATATCCATACCTGACAATTTGAGTCTCTTTGCGTGTTACCGCAGGAGACAGTGTCCTGTCAGGATTCCTATTACTGTCCTAAACTTATCCCTGTTTAATTTTATTAGCTTCCTAGATCTTTTGCCGTCAAAGAGCGGCCAAAGGGCCTTGGATACCCTGTATCCTTCAAGACTTGACCACTTGGCATTTTTTCGTCGATAGTGCCCCTCACTATGCAACGGGGTGGTTTGATGTTGGCAATCTCACTATTGTCGAGTAGCCTTCCTTTTCTTGCAAGCTCGTTCGCTTGTTCATTTCCTTTAATACCACAGTGCCCTGGCCTTAAGCACTGTGCGATAGCCCCTGACTGTATCAGTGTTTGACGATGGTTGATTCCATGATTCCATTGCTTTGAGTGAGGCATGGCTATCGATGTACAATAGATAGCGACATCTCATCTGCATTAGTTCCGCCGCCCTGAGGACAGCCAGAACCTCAGATTGGAAGACACTGCTTGCGTCCGGTAGTGTTATAGACACTCTTAGCTCTGGGTCTTCTGAGAAGATACCCGAACCTGTTCTTGAGCCACATGTGAAAATTGCAACTTCATTCGACCTGATTATTGCGTTTTTTTTCCCAGTCCTCCCTCTCCGGATAAATTATATCATACGGAATGTCGAAGTCGACCAAGGAAGGAATTTCATCCGTCAGGATTGGATTTTTTTTATAATGAGAGCGCGCTCAACGAGTTTTTGTACCGTTAAAATGTTTGTACACAGCGCGGGCGAAGGAAATTTACGGAGGAAGAAAGGACAGGTACCGATGTACGTTGTTTTTAAACGTTTGTAAGTTATAATGACCAGGAAACCCAGAGATCGGCAAGGCATTCCATAAGTGAGTTTTACGGCTTAGGAAAGAATCACGATATTTTAGAGTATGTCCGCAAATGGCCTTGAGGGTATACTGATGAGCATTCATAGCGAGACGGGTGTTACGGTACGATGAGTTTTATCGCACGGTTTTGAATCCTATCTAGCAGGTGCAGAGATGTTTGAGGAGCACCTGACCAGATGTGGGCATTATACTCCAATTTGGGAGGATGAATGCCTTATATATTGTGGCCAAATCAGAGGGAGTACAACATTTCTTACATCGCTTGAGGAAACCTATACATTTCGCAGCATTTTTGACGACATCGAATATGTGGTCATTCCAACGTAAGTTTTCAATGACACACATACCGAGAATGGAAAGTTTATCGGTTTCGATGATGCAAGTGCCAACACAGCAGACAGCATTGAGTTTTGGAAGCATTAAATTCCATTCGGTTGATAGTTCCCCAATTGGTTATGTTGTGAATATCGGAATTTAATGAGCTTAACATACGTTACCGTTCCCGTTCTGTAGCCCAAGAGCAGGGGCGTGAGTCAGCGAACGAATATGAAAAAAAAGAGAGTACTGTCATCAGCAAAGGAATATGTTGGATTAGAAGTAGTAGACAAGAGATCATTAATGAAAATTAAAAAGAGTGTCGGAGACAGAACGGAGCCCTGGGGCACACCAGCATTTATTTTGTGAATATCAGACTTGAAACCGTCCAAGACAAATTGAATTGAACGTTCGGAAACGAACGTTTCGTTGAAGAAGAGAGTCATCGATTCCAAAAGCACATGTTTTCGACAAAAGAGCCTGATGCCAAACTCTGTCAAATGCCTTGGAAATATCAAGTGCCAGATTGATGTACGCTTTGGTTCCACTTTTCGGTGAGACATGCCATCAAATCATCAGTGGACCTGTTACTACGAAAACCATATTGCCGGTCATTGAGAAGTTTTCGTCTTTCGAGATATTTCATGAGCTGACGGTTTATCAGCGTTTCCATGACCTTGGAAAGAAGGGACGTAAGGAGGAGAGAGAAAAAGATTCGCCGTTTTTAGGGACGGGCTGGACAAATGCTGTTTTTCATCTGCTCGGAAAGAGTCCTAAAGAGTATGATTGATGAAAAAGCTTATGCAGGGTTTTGCCAGCGTGGAAGAGCACCTATTCAGAAGAAGGGGAGATATACCATCTGGACGAGCGGACTTGTGAATGTTGAGATCTTTAAGAACTCTTGCTTCTACAGGAGTGTGAAAGTGGATTTGTCCCATTGTAGATTCGACGCACTCAAGTGTAGGCGGAGACAAACCACAATCTGGAAGTGTTGAGCTGGCGCAAAGTGTGTGGCAAGCAGATTGGCCTTGTCCAAAGAGCTGACAGCTGTAATATCATCATAAATGAGCGTTAGGATGGAGGATGAGGCAGAATTTCTAATATTTTTGACAAACGACTAAAAATGTTTGCTACCTTTGGGACATTGTAGTATTTTCGGCCTCAGTTTTTAGTCGTGTTGGAATTTTACAGGCTTAAGAAAGACGATGTAGTCATTCCTGGCTCATTGGTTTTTGTGAGGGCAAAAATATCTGCTAATTAAGATATATAGCAGAAATCTTAGTTAGTAATCGTCTTACGTTTTGATAATACAGGAACATACATATATTGTATTTGGGAGGCTTCGGCAAAGAATTGAGTGGTGGGTTAGGAGCGATGGTAGTTTTTGAAACTAGACCGTGTTCTCTGGAGGTGTAGTAGTATGCCTTTGGAGCTTACCTAAGACGCAACGGAAGAGAGATCATTAGCCACGTCATCAGGAGTCATATCTAGTTCCTCATGAAAATGTATAAAAAGTTGCCGCAGATCATTGTGATTAGTGGAGAGGCCTTCTTGCAGAATGGAAACCATTGCATTGGTTTTCGTTATACCGTCGATATAAACGAACATTATCATATAATCTGCGGTCTCTTAATCGAGAGAGAACATGCCGGCCATCTTCCCCTGATGCTTGGTGGTGCTTGGTTAACTTTGCTTTTGGAGGAAATATGCCGTCTAAAAAATAAGGTGGTGTGGTATTAAGGTGGGGGTCTAGCTTAGCAGATGGGAAGGGGTTTAAAATATGGGAGCGAATAAAGTTAGGGTATGCCGTTTTCGTTTGAGTGGAATGAAGCGAGTTTGTTAAGTTTTTTAAATGACTGAGAGGAGGATCAAGAGTAAAAGATACAGGAGCTTGTTTGTTAGGAGTTGGGTTTTTTTTTTTGTAAGAGTTAGGCTTCGGTATAGGGTTACACTTAAAATTAACATGGCTTTGTTCTCTAGGTTTAGTGGATTTTGAATTATTGGACTTAAAGGTAGTATCCTTGCGATGTTTATTGTTTTCTGTATTCAGTTTTAATCTGTCCATGACGTCGGAACCAGGGTTGATGAAGATCCACTCATATTTTAACGGGATGCTTACCTTGAGGGTGTTGGTGGAGATCTTACGGCAGTTGCTGACATCAATTTTAAATTTTGATTTGAAGAGACTAGTTAGCCTGGTTCGATCGAGGTGTGTACCTCGTATTAAAAAGTTAACTTTTTTATTCTCTTGTTCCACCCCGAAAGTGTCCATAAGATTCCGAGTCGTGAGATTGTGGGTTCAGGAGTTGGTGTAGTAGCATATATTTCAGGAGGGGGTTGTGGTGGAGGAGAAGATGACCCAGGAGTTATTGGTGGTTCCATAATTGCAGATTCGAGCATCTCAGTTAGAATCGAGGTGTTGAATGTTGCAGTTGGCAGGGGCTGGGATTACACCGGTATATCGTCGATTTTACTGGAAGTTATCCGGATGTAATTAGCAATTTCATTTAACAGCGCGCGTGATTCGGTTATCTCGTTGCTTAAGTCACTCATTTAGCACATGATGTTTATGAGCTACTGATCATTATTTGGCGGAGAGGGAACGCTGCTTCTGGATGTACTTTGAAGATGAAAATCGAGGGAAGGCCGTAGAGAACTTAAAGAGTCTGTTCTTGTGGGGATGTACGGTTTCATTATTGATTTAACGCTATGGGATAGAAATTTTTTTGAATGTCGAGTTCATCATTTCCTTTTATTAAATCACAATATTGAGCCAACTGCATAGATAAGTTTCTAAATTGACTCTTATTATAGATGGCAGATTGCTCGAGTCATCAGCAATGCAGATTTGAAAATGTCTTCGTGTTTGGTAAATTGATTTTGAATTGATTTGAAGGCATGGTTGTTTTCTGCCGCAAAGTTATTGACCGAATCACTGAGACACTTAATTGCAAGTAAAATGTGGGACGTAGTGATGTCCTTACACTCATCACAATAAAAGAAAATTATAAGAATTCTAGGCAATATGTGCCTATTGGAACGTGGTGGGTGGTTTTTTTTTAAACCGAATGGCATTCAAAGGAATTCATAGTGAGCAGTTTGGGTGGAGAAAGGAAAGCAGTTTTAGCTTTGCCTTCTTTTGACATTTCAATTTGGTGAAAACCTTTCGCTAAATCAAGAGTTTTGAATTATTTATGTTGACCAAGTTTGTCAAGCATTTCATCTATTAGCGGAATTGGCAATTTATCACCAATCGTGATATCGTTCAGGTTTAGGTAATCAATGACAATTCTCCATTTTGTTCACCGGATGCGTCTGCTTTCTGGGGGACTACCCGTAGGGGTGCATTGTATAGTGATTTGTATTTTGCTATTATACCTTGTGCTTGCATGTCTTTTATTTGTTTATCTACTTCTTTTTTATGTACTTCAGGGTATCTGCACAATTTTGGATAGATGGCGTTATCGTGTTTCGTTATCTTGTGTCACTCGGTTAGTAAATGTCGTTGTTTATTTTTTGTATATGTCATTTCGCTGAAATTGCTCAGAACTTTACGTATGAGAGTTTAATTTTCTCATTTTCACTCAAATGATTAGTTCGTATGTATATTGCTATCTGTGGTTAGGAAGTTGTTGGTTTCGCACGCTTTCGTAAGTAAAGGTAAGATTTCTTATTGATTTTTACTGCGTTTTTTTTTTATATCGATAACTGCGTTGAGTTTTCTAAGAATGGCGATACTTGTGAGCGCATTGAATTTTAGGGTGTGTTGTGTAGAAATTTTGTCATGAGTTGTTTGAATTCTAATTATTTTTGAAGTTTTAATTTTGCCTGCAAATTGTTTTTTTTTTTTATTAAACTTGTTGATGACCCGGTGTCAATCAAACAGTTTAGTTGCTAATTCGAGGCTTGTAAATGAAAATTTTGATCAATTTTCACTTGTGAACTTCTTTTTGTCTGGAATTAGCATAGGTGAGTGAGGAATTTCCTGTTTATAAACGTTCTTAACCCTCATCCTGTACTTTAAAAAAAAACTCACATGGTATTTGTGGGTCAAATTTGCCCAATGTACTTTTCATTTATCAATCACGATTTTTGCATGTAATTTTTTGTTCAGAATGATTTTTGCAAATAAATTTTGAACATTGTGAGCATTTTGTTGAATATTTCGTGCTGTTGAAGCGACCTGGGCACAAGTAGCAGCGAGATCTCTTTAATGTTGACACTGTGGCTTGTTCTAGATTTTTTCGTGTTTGGGCAATTTTGACCTATGTGTACAGGATAAGGGTTAAAGTTACTTTTCTTGAAAAGCTGATTCTCCGTTTTATTGATTTTTGGTCTTTTTTTTGGCGCCATGACGACTGTGGCATTAGCCCCGTAGATTGTCGTTACCATTTTTGGTGGTAGTTCTCGAATGACATTTTCTAATGGTGTTTTGTGCACATATCTTGTAATATTTCAGAGTCAATAGGTTGTTTTAATAGTATACCGACTCCAATTGATCCTATTCTATCTACAATTTTATTACAAACATAATTTGTTTCACCTTCATATTTGATGTTGGTGATTTTAGTGATAGCATCGCCAATTGGATGGTGGTCAGAATACTCGTTGTTGTAGGTTGTTTTCTGCACATCAAATTCAATGGTTCCCCTCGTAGATCGTTCAAGATGCAGGTTTTTATTTTTTTATTTTTAAAAAGAACTTACCTAACACTTAAGATTTAAGAGTAGAATAATGATGCCAAAACATGTGTTAAGTTTTTTGAAAAATGGGACAGAAAGAGAAAGGGTCTCAATCGTGTTGATACCCGTATATCTGGTTAATTTTCATTCCAATCCGTCAAATGGTTCCAAAAGTTTCAAGGTTTCCATTATTCGCTTATTTGGAACGGGTGTCCAATTATTTGGTGCCATTTTAAATTTATTTTTCACGTCTTGACTGTTCTTAAGGACTGAAACGAATAAAATCTGTAAATTTTAATACGGGCTATACTTCGAATGCGTAAAAATTGCAATCCCATTTTGTACCCAAATTAGCCTGTATATTCTCTAGTTTCAGTTTGTTATTGATTTTAGTTCGGTGCGGTTTAAAATATTTATAAATATCGACAAACGGCTCGAAAATACTTCGAGTCCAAACCATTTCATCGCAAAAAATTTAAACATAGCACGCAGTACAGTGGATTCTGTTGTTAAACGATATTTGGAGACGTTGACAGTTAAGCGAAAACAGAAAAGTGGAGCTAAAAGTGGAGCACATTATACAAATTTGGACAGGAAAATAGTGGGTACCATCGTAAGAAACCGGACTATGTCATCCAGAGATGTTGCTCGGAAATGCAATACCAACCTGCTGAATGTCGTCGTTTGCATTGGTGGCCCATTTATAGCACGAACAATACCAGTTTTCAGGTTGAATATCTGAATAGCATCATCCTATATTTGTTTAACAAATATGTCCCGCTTAAAATAAATAGGATTAAAAACACTAACATTCCATGGTTTACTCAAGATATTCGTGACCTTATAAAAGCACGTAACCTTTTGTACTCCAGGTGGAGACGATACAAATGCTTATCCCTACATAGGGAGTTCAAGGCTGCTCGTAACGCAGTAACGACCCTTATTCGGAGAAAAAAAAGAAACTTCTTCAAACACAAATTCGACTCTGTTAGCTCAAGTTCCGAGTTTTGGAAAAAAATTCGTCATATTGGACTAACAACAGATAAGACATCAATTCCTATCACTACAGATTTAGAAGACCTTAATTCAAAATTCGTATCCAATAGTGAAAAATCAAACGGGCCGGTTATGTCGACTTCTTTTATTCGAGAAAATAATCTTGAAAGAAAGTTCTCGCTTTCATGCGTTGACGAAAATGAGGTGGGCAAGACGATATTAAACATCAAATCTAATGCAATGGGTTCAGATAATATCCAACCAAAGTTTTTTAAAATTCTCCTACCTACTATTCTTCATCAAACCACGCACATTGTGAACACTATAATCACAACCTCAGTTTATCCTGATGGGTGGAAAATCGCAAAAGTGCTACCGGTAAAAAAATCCTCACCATCAAATATTCCAGAATACCGACCCATTGCAATACTACCGTTTCTAAGTAAAGTGTTTGAAACCATTTAAGTCATCAATAATAACAAATTAATAGCAAAGTACCAGTCGGGGTTTCGCACTAAGCACAACTGCACCACTGCTTTACTAAACATTACAGAGGATCTACGTAACGGTTTGGATAAGAATATGTTGGGTATAATTATATTTCTTGACTTCTCAAAAGCATTTGATTCTGTAAATCATACTATATTATTAAAGAAACTTGAAAGACAATTCTCATTTGAAAACTCTTTATGTAGTCTTATGTCATCGTATTTATGTAATCGTTCGCAATTCGTCTATCACAAAAACAAACAATCGTCTTGTCTTCTAGTCCCCTCAGGTGTCCCACAAGGTTCCGTGTTAGGGCCTCTACTATTTACATGTTTCATAAATGATATTTCTCAACGACTTAACACCTGTGCACATCATATATACCCCGATGACCTCCAAATATACTCCCTGTTTCCGAAATCGAACAAAATCCAGGCGATAAACAGCATGAATTGTGAGCTAGACAAAATTAGTAAATGGTCAATCGAAAACAGGCTAAATCTCAACCCGGCAAAGACAAAAGCTATGGTGATAAATGGTTCTAGAAGCACGGAGGTTTTTCCACCTCTTCTCTTAAACCACTCTCCTGTCGAGTACGTAGAAACAATTAAGAATCTTGCCTATCATCCTTTATGGTTGCGATATATTTTCCAATATGGACCATGAGTCTATAAGAAAACTCACAGTAGCCTATAATAGCTGCGCAAGATACATATTTTGTATCAACAGACACCAACACATTTCTGACTACAGTAAACAAATAACCGGCTGCAATTTAATGGCGTTCATGAAATACAGAACCATACTATCATTACACAATATTATTACAACCAAAAAACCGGATTATCTTTTTGAGAAAATACGTTTTGCAAGAAATCATAGAGCCATGCAATTAATTACTGCCAGATGTAAGTATCTTAATACATCTCGTCAATTTTTTGTGCATGCGATTCAGCTTTGGAACCTTTTACCCCTGGAAATTAAACGTACGAACGACACAAAAGCTTTTAGCAGGAAAGTTTTCCAATACTATAAAGAAAATAACTAATTTAATAATGCTCTATTTCTTCATCTTTTCTTCTTTCTCTTTATCCTATTTTTTTTTTTCTTTATTTTCTTTATCACCTATCTTGAAATTATGTACAGATTATATCAATCATTATAATTGTAATTATCCTAAGTTAAAAGATGTATATTATATATCTTATATGAATAAGAATACAAATAAATGTAAATGAAATGAAATGAAACCAAACAATGGTTCAAAGATCAAAAAAACGTAACGGCCTAAAAACACGAAGAAAACAAAAAATACCAAAAGTTACTGAAAAGCAAAAAAAAAGTCATAAAAACACGAGCCCGAAAGCTATACGAGTTGATCGGCAACAAGAAAGCGTGCTTGGTTTTGGATGACGAAACTTATGTCAAAGCCGTCTTTACTACTCTTCCAGGTGCGCGGTTTTACAACTCGTTTGAAGCTGAGATTCTTCCGCAATCAACAACATCGATTGGGATGGAAAAATTCGGGTCAAAATATCTCGTTTGGGAAGCCATTTTCCAATGTGGACACAGAAGCTCATCGCTTATTGCAACGGGAACAATTAACGGAGAAGTGTACATTAACGAGTGCCTAAAAAACGGATGATTCCTTTCTCAAACAAACACGAGGGTTCAACATTACTTTGGCCAGATTTAGCTTCAGCTCACTATGCTCATGCGACGTTGAGCTTTCTTGTTGCTAAAAATGTCAACTTTGTCCCAAAAGACATGAATCCACCCAATGTTCCACAGTGCCGTCCCATAGAAAGGTATTGGGCTTTGGTCAAAGCTAAATTGAGGAAAAGTGAGCAGTGTGCAAAGGACGTAAAAGATTTTAGTGCTAAATGGAAAAGAGCGTCCAAAAAGAGGACGGATGTACGTAACTGTCACCAACCTTATGAAGGATATTCGAAAGAAGTTGAGGAAAGAATGGGAACCGAAATAATTTTTTTTATTTTTTGTAATTGTGAATGTTTCTGTTTTTATTAAAAACAGAGTTTTAAAGCAATTATGAAAACATTTTTTTTTAACTTTGAAATTTCCAAATTTTATTCGTTTCAGTCCTTAGCATCAGGATTATTTTATTGTTTTTAGGAAGTGATGTTCTTTTTTCATGAGCTTTCAACACTAATATCTGCAGAAAGACGACTACTTTCTAGAATCATACCTTTTGTTAAGGTCGTCAAGTATGGTGGTACAGACATCATAGATTTAAAGGTCACGCAATCCCATGCGCTCAAGATATTTTTGAAATTATTGAGAAAGTTCGTAATATGCTTCCGAAATCAGGTAGCTGTAGTACTCGTGAATTTGTACTAGATCGTAGTCGAGTTTATAGAGCATTAGCTTGGTTAATAGAAAATAATTTGCTGTATCATGAAGTTAATACTGATGAGAATCCACGTAATTACCTATGTAGTATATGGTACGAGGGGCGTTCAACATATTCTCGATATCGGGGTGAAGCTGTGGTTGTATATATAAATTGACTTATTTATCAAGTAATACTATTATTTTAGTGCATTCATGTAAAATTTCATATAAATGTGATTATTAATTCGCGTTTTATCTCTAGTTAAACAGAATCATAATGGCAACTGAGACGATAATGGTGGAAATTGAGCATCGCGCTGTAATTAAATTTCTCACTAAGCAAGGAAAAAGTCAAAAAACTATTCATGAAGAGATGGTGGCTGTTTACCAGGGTTCCGCACCTTCATTATCAACTGTGCAAAAGTGGTCAAGTGAGTTCAAGAGAGGCAGAGAGAGCATTGAAGACGACCCCCGCTCCGGCGCCCCGGCTACTGCTTGTACGGGAGAAAGCATCAAAGAAGTCGAAAAACTTGTTCTTGAGGATGCCCGAATAAAGGTGAAAATGATGGCAGAGATCACCAAGCTTTCAATTGGTACCATTCACACCATTCACACCATTCTTCATGACCATCTTAACCTTTCAAAGGTCAGTGCAAGGTGGGTGCCACGAATGCTCACAGCGCCTCAAATAAAAAGTGAGAATCGCATGCTGTAGAGAGCTTTTGGAGATGTGTAGTGAGAACGCGGACGGTGTTATGGATCGAATTGTTACTGGGGACGAAACATGGGTCCACCACTATGACCCTGAAAGCAAACAAGAGTCCATGCAGTGGCATAAAAAAGGAACAGACCCCACGAAGTAGTTCAAAGTCACTCCGTCTGCCGGGAAGCTCATGGCCACAGTTTTTTGGGACTCAAAGGGAATCTTGCTCATTGAGTACAAAAAAAAAGGTGAAACCATCAACGCCACATCCTACGCTTCCACTTTGCATAATTTGCGGGAGGAAATTAAAAAGAAAAGACGGGGTAAACTCGCAGCGGGTGTGTTGCTTCTTCATGACAACGCTCCTGTTCACACGGCGCGAGTTTCCAAGGCTGCTGCGCGAGATTGTGGTTTAAGAAATCTAACACCCACCCTATAGTCCAGACCTTGCCCCTAGTGATTATTTCCTGTTTCCGGATTTGAAAAAATGTCTTCGTGGAAAAAGATTTTCGGATGATGAAGAACTCAAGTCGGTATTTTGCAGAGAAAGAGGAAATTTATTATTTTGAGGGTTTAGAAAAGCTTATCTCAAGATGTAACAAATGCATTGATGTTACGGGAGATTATATTGAAAATAAAAACAATTTAAATTGAATTCGCATTTTCCTTCATATCGATACCGAGAATATATTGAACGCCCCTCGTATGTACTAGATGAAGTGAAAAAAGTTTTTTTTTTAAATATTTTTTTATATTATTCAATATAGTCCCCTTTTAGTTTGATACATTTATTCCAGCGATTTTTCAACTTCTTGATCCCGTCCGAAAAGTAATTTTCCGGAAGGTCTGCAAAATACTCCTCCGTGGCGTCGATGATTTCCTCGTGTGAGCTGAATTTTTTATTGACGAGCCATCTTTTGAGGTTTGGGAAGAGGGATCCAAATCCAGTTACCAATCGACGCCAATAGTCCGCCCGATTCCGCACCAGTTTTTGGTCAGGAGTGATTTAAGTTGTGTTGAGATAGTTTTAAGTGAAAGTACAATACAATCTATAAACTAAATGTGGGAAAAATCATTCGCCGCGCTTGTGAAAATTGCCGCAATAAATTTTGTTATGTGTGTGGCCAATATGGTATATTGTAAAGGCCCAAGGAAGGACTGTAACTGAAAAAGTAAAGCAGGCTTGTCAACTTTATTTTATTCGTTCTATAAAACCAAACAAAGAATGGATTTCGAAATTGTCTTGTATCTCGTGATATGTTACACTTATCGAATGGTTAAATGGGAAAAAGAAGCCGATGCCGTTTGCTATTCAAATGATTTGGCGTGATCAAGTGAATCATTATGATGATTGTCATTTTTGTTTAACTAAACTTAAAGGGTTTTGAAAAAAAAATTCAAAACAAAATAGAATACCCTAAAGTAGCTTCTGTATCCATGCCAATACCTCATAATGAAGAATTTCCTGTGCCCACGCCAAGAACAGAAGAACCATGTGCAAAGTCAAGTGACGAGGATGGCCGTGAAGAAAATTATGCGCTGGAGAAGAAAATATCCAAATATATACCTCCTAGAAGTTCATTGAAAGAACGATAACATAGAGAGTTGAATGAATTGTTCCGTGACTTAAGTTTATCCGTCAAACAGTATGAAATTCTCGGTTCTAGACTACAAGAATGGAATCTATTATCACCAGAAACTAAGATATCTTTGCCAAGGAAAAGGAACAAACATTTAGCTACCTTCTTCACACAAAACAAAGCCATATGCTACTGTAACGACATTAACGGATTGATGAATGAATTACGGATCACTTAAAGAACAAATGAATGGCGTCCCTTAATTGATGGATCTACGAGTAAAACGAGTTTAAAAGCAATTCTTCTAAATAGTGGTAGCGAACATCCCATCACTTTAAAAGAAACATACGATACTATGTATGCAATTTATATTAAACCTAATAAAGTATACAGGCTCAAGTTGGAAAGTTTGGGCTGACTTAAAAGTGATAGGCTTGTTACTAGGTTTACAAAGTATTGCTGCTTTTTGTGTATATGGGACAGTCGAGCTACAGAGAAACACTACTTGGTTAGAGATTGACCGATGGGATCGGAATTTGTTGCTGGACAATCAAATGTCAAATATTCACCTCACATGATTGAGCCACAAAATGTTCTTCTTCCACCTTTACAAATGAAGCTGGGTTTAATGAACAATTTCATAAAAGCTATGGACAAAACTCGTGAAGGCTTTTCACATTTAAAATCTCTACTCCCTAAATTAAGTGATGCCAAACTTAAAGAAGGTACACTTGCGGTCATAAAAATTGCACCATATCAAAGTGATTGAAAAATTGTTAATAACTACGATAATAATTTTTATAATGAAATGAAATTTCTGTTGATTACTCCGCAGTAGTTTATAAGTATTTCTATCTAGTTTCCATCTGTTTATTGAATGTTTGAAAAAAGATATTAACAAAGAAAGAAAAACCATGTAATTTTCTTATTTTTTTAAAATATTTTAATACAGTCATTGGTTAACAAAATCAAACGATACATTTTTTATGTATGTGTATATAAGATGTTTAGATATGCCGCTTTTACCAAAAAATTATCAATACCGAGTTGCTCCTCCTTTGGCGGTTATAACCGCTTTTATTCTAGAAGGCATCGAGTTTACTAGAAGTTCAGTAATATCCCTTGAAATTTCAGTATTCCATACATGTTCCAGAACTTCATTTAGCTTTGTTTTACTCTCTGGTTTATGTTCTGCCACCTTACGTTTCATTACATGCCACACGTGTTCGATTGGGTTTAAATCGGCGAATTAGCTGGCCAGTCTAGTCTGGCAATTCCGAGGTCATCAAACGTTGTCTTGAGCTGAAAATTATTAAAAGACTCTAGTTACTTGTCTGTTTATTATTTATAAAGTAGACATCTAGAAGTTGATTTATAACACTTTACTTACGGATTTGGCGCGGTGGCAAGGTGCAGAATCATCTTGGAAAATGCACTTGTCAGTATACAAATGATGCTGTTCATAGTTCCATTAACAAAGTGCAAAGGGCCCAAAACGTGAAACGAAAAACATCCCCAAACCATCTGGCTTTGAGGAAACTTCACTGTTTTGACTATGCACTCGTCCTTGAACCTTGCACCTGCTGACCGTCGTACGTATGGCAAATTGTCGACACGCAACAACTTGAATTTACTTTCATCGGACCATATCACACATCGCCAATCATCCTGCGCCCAATCTTCGTACTTTTTTGCCCACGTCAAGCGAGCTTTTTTCATTTTTGTGGTTAGGAGAGGTTTTTTCGCTGGTCGTCTTCCATATAAACCTATCTCCCATAGCAGTCGGCGTATGGTTTCGGCGCTTAGATCAACTTATGAAATTCACTCAGCTCTGCTCTTATACGGACAGCACTTTTAAAGCGATCTTTCATGATAATTCGTTGTAATATTGGGTCTACAAGTAATTTTCCAGCTTTTTTTTCCAAAATTTGAAGTTTTATTACGAAAACATAGTTACAATGCTTTATTCAAAGTATCGTCCATCGGAAGCTACAACTTTCCCCCATCTTTCTAGCCATTTATGAATTCCGGACCAAAAAAATTTCTCGTCTTTCGAGCCCAAGAACGTATCGAGCCAATTTTTGATTTCCTCTACTGAGCTGAAGCGTATTCCCGTAAGAGCGTTCTGCGTCGAACGAAACAAGTGGTAGTCAGATGGTGCCAAGTCTGGACTGTAAGGCGGGTGAGGCAGAATTTCCCATCCACTATTTTCCGAATAGTTTTTCACTGAAACCGCATCATGTGGCCGAGCGGTGTCGTGATGAAAAATGACGGACTCATGCCTGGTCTCATATTCTGGGCGTTTTTCTTTTAATGCCCACTTCAAACGAATTAGTTGGGTTCGATATAATGGTCCTTTGATGGTTTCACCACTCGGAAGCAGTTCGTAGTATACGACACCCTTTTGATCCCACCATATGCAGAGCATGACCTTATTCACGTGAATATTTCGTTTCGGCGTCGATTGGGCGGGCTCGCCGGGCTTTGTATACGATTTTCTGCGTTTAGGATTACCATAATAAATCCATTTCTTATCACCAGTGACAATACGATGCAAAAATGATTTATTTTTATACCGCTGCAGTAACATTTCGGACATGCAAAATCGCCGTTCGACGTCTCTTGGCTTCAATTCGTACGGCACCCAGTTTCCAACCTTTTGAATGAATCCCAGTGCTTTTAGGCGCAGGGAAACGGCTTGTTGCGTGACGCCCAATAATGCATCAAGTTCTTCTTGAATCTGACACGGATCCTCATCCAGTAAAGCGTCCAATTCCTCGTCTTCAAAACTTTTCGACTTTCCGGGGCGATCTTTGTCTTCAACTCCAAAATCACCACTTTTGAACCGTTTGAACCACTCGCGGCACGTCGATTCACCAATACATTCCGCCCCATAAGTTTCCGAAAGCAAACGATAGGCCTCAGCCGGACTTTTCTTCATATTGAAGAATAAAAGCAGCGCTTCCCGCAAATGACGTTTATTTGGCTGGAAACTTGCAATGATTTTGCTCGATAAAATGTACGACACCGATAAAACTGCTCGTTATATTTGAAAGTTGTTGACAAAACCTACAAATAAAACACATGGGGTCTGACATTTCTGCCCGGGATCCACTGGTGGCGCCATCTCTGACAAACGCTGGAAACTTACTTGTAGACCCAATACATTGTCCGTCTTCTGGGTTGTTTTACGTTTTCGTCCCGAGCCTTTTTTCCCTTCCAGTGGATCCAAATTTTCTTTTTCTTCATCAGTCGTACGATAGTTGAATGACAGCATCCTATTTTAACCGCAATCTCACGATAGCCAAGTCCTTCTTCTACTAAAGTCAATATTTGAACTTTTTCGTCCCGAGTCAGTTGATGATATTTACCAGACATTTCACTTTTTGTTACTTGTCACCGTCACAACTCAATTTAAACTGATTTTTTTTGCACTGAATACGAGGCCGAACTCCGCTACGGGGAATACCCTTCATTAGTATGAGAAAAACCCTTACGATCTGATGTAATTAGGCATTTTTTGAGAACTCATTAGGTGGTGCGGTTTTTATGACCGCAAGTGTATATTTGTTGAACTGCAAATACGAAAACTTATGAACGATGTCAATTTTGACCTTAAACTAAATATAAAGGAACTAGCAGTTTGGACATCATTGAAAGCTGTAATAAACGGGTTTTTAGGAAATCGTCGAGCCGATAATTCTGAAATGTTAGTAGTAGTTAAGAACTTATAAGGATTTAAGTTGCAGAATGTCACTGAAAATACATTTGGATATTTTTTCCAAAAAACCGTGGAGCGGTGAGTGACGAAAAAGGAGAACGCTTTCACCAGAACATAAAGAAGATCGAAGAACTTTTCGAGGTCTGTGGGATGCAGCCCTGTTAGGGGATTACTGTTGGTCTTTAAGGTGAGAAGACTCAACAAGTTACAAACGTAAACGCTGAATCATACAATAGAATACATGTTTTATAATAAATAAGAATTACAAATATGAGTTTTGTCACTTCTAATCATTGCTATATCCTTAAATAGAATTCCCAATTGATAAAGGAATACCTTATTTTACTAATGTTATGAAAGATGAAGATTCGTCATGATTCGATCACAAAAACATTTCATACAATTAACTGACAACACCAATTGAAAGTGGTGATTGGAAAAATTACAGCCACTTTTTAGACGTGGTCAACAGTATGCTCAGGATATCCCATCAGTAAGGATTGACTTAGGTAAAGATGGTGTCCACAAAATTGATCCACATGCGGTTGAATTTCCAGAAAACTTTAGCTTTGAAACCGCAGAAACAAGAATGCCATTAGTAATACTGCCATGGGCTTCAATTGTGCGTAAAATGGAGGGTAATACAGTTGATAATGCAGTGAAGGAAATTCCAATCGACAAAGAAAATAGTGTTGTAAATTTATTGAAAAAGAATTGTTCGTGTCGTGTTGCTAAATTGTTAAAAATAAGTAAAACAACGGTTAATGACATTAAAAAACGCCGACATGTTATTTGTGCAAACAACCTTGGAGGCCGACCAAGAATCATTTCCGATGGCGATGCTCGGTTGATGCAGCAATTGCCCTATAAAAACAATAATTGGACACCTAAGACTGGTGTAAAAGCCATAGAAAGAGATGCCGGTACATGGACAGCTAGACAGAGTAAAAAAAAAGAAGCCGGCTCTTTCAGAAAAAAATGTGCAACGCCGCTTGAATTAGCCGCTAGAATTACCAATCAGATGGCGAGGAGTACTACTGGAATCGCCCTCACGAGCGCCTTCAAAAGCATCAGGTGAAGGAAATGATGAAACACGGTGGCGGGGGATAATGGTTTGAGGCTGTTTTACTTGGTGGCACGTCGGTCCATTTGTAAGAATCCAAGGGATTATGAAAAAGGAAGACTACTTAAACATCCTACAAACCAATCTACCCGATTTTGTTGATGAGTGCGCGTATCTAATTGAAGATATCGTGTTCCAGCAAGACGGAGATTCGAAACAGCAAAAATCGTTCAATATTGGCTCCAAACCCAAAATATTCAATTGATCCAATGGCCTGCACAGAGCCCGGATCTTAACCCAATTGAAAATTTGTGGGCAATCATTAAAACGAGGTTGGGTGCATATGAAAATTCACCAAAAACCGTCGATGAACTTTGGGAAAGAGTGTAAAAATAATGGCAGAATATAGAACACGAAATAATAGAAAAATTAGTGGAAAGTATGCCTAAACGAATTAAGAGTGTGTTAAAAAATAGAGGACTTTGGACAAAATATTAGTTTTTATAAATGGATGGTGATTAGACAAAATGCTAATGTGCACAAGTATCCGAATAGAGAATTTTTTGTTTTTTGTTAATTTTTTTTTTATGAAATGAATTTTTTACTAGTTTTTATAACGGAATTTTGAAAAAAATGTTTAATTAAGTGCATAAACTTAAAATGAATCATTCAAATGCCCACTTCGGCTTCGCTGGCAGTGCTTCAAGCCGTCGGTCCAATATGCTCGACGTTATATCTGGCAAATAGCATGCCGAATATTGGCCTCGATCTCGCCCAAACTGGTTGGTTTGTTATCGTAGATTAAGGCTTTGACGTAGTCCCAGACAAAATAATCGAGTGGTGTCAAATCGCATGATCACGGCGGCCACTTGATAAACGCTCGCCGTGAGATGACCCAGTCGTCAAATTTCTACTTCGCAAATTCGAGCGTTGCGTCTCTTGTATGGGTTGTAGCGCCGTTTTCTTGGAACCACAGTTCGGATATATCGATGTTATCGTGCTCAGACCACAGAAAGTCTGTTGACATCGCTCTATACCTGAGTCGGTCTCCTTCCTCATTTCGAAAGAAATAAGGTCAAATGATGCCGCCATGCCATAAACTTCAGCAAACAGTCAATCTTTGCGGATGCGTTGATGATTTGGCGAACACTTGAGGATTGTGTCCGCTTCAATGACGGCAATTTTGTCGCTGAGCCAAAAATGGGCCTCGTCCGAAAAGATGATTTTTTGGCCAAAATCCGGATTTCCGGCCAACATTTCCAGCGCCCAATTAGCGAACTCGCGGCGTTTTCTATGGTCGTTCGGCTTCAATTCTTGAGTCAGCACAATCTTATACAGATATAGGCCCAAATCCAACCGCAAAATTAGCCGGCGATGTCCAATTCGGCTGATTTGCGCCGAATCGACACTTCCGGGTCTACTTGTACTTCGATAGTGGCCGCTATGGCGGTTATGTTTATTTCATTTCACACCAATCTCTGTCTGATTGGTGGTATAAGATCTAAAAGAGTGTACTTCCGCTCAATCTTTTTCACGGTGCGAAGAATTGCCTGCATACTGAAGCCATGTTGACGACCGACCTCTTGACGAAATTCATGCTGCGTATTTACAACTGATTCCATAATATTTTTTAATAATTTCCGCAGGTTCGGCAAGCATAAAATGATGCATGATGAAATGGCAAATCTTACTAAATATTTTGACCAGCTGGATGACATTGGAAATTTTGACAGCTGCTGAAACATAACAATTTGAAAAACTATCATTGCTATCTGGTCACCCGTTATAAGGTATATAATAAGTTATTAATTTGTATCTACATACATATCGCAGTGTCAAAATGAAACTACGTAAGTTTTAAGCTTTAAAGTTTTAATATAGGTTTATTGATTAAAACGATCATCGCTTTACAACGGTCAGTTAAAATTTAACATTCTGGTTACGAACGATTATTAATGAAACCTTGTTATCCGTGGTTTTCTTTATTTCTTCCAATAGATAAGATATGAGTTTTATGGAAGTAGATGCAATGCTTTGTTTTATAACTAGTGCACGTTCAAGAGGTTATTAGTTCGTTTAAAGTGTTTGCACAGCGAGGGCGAAGGAATCTTAGGAAAGCGCGGTTTTGAATCTTATCTAGCGAGTGCAAAGAGGTCTTCGCGACAACCGACCTGATGTGGTACTGTACTCCAATATTTGGCGGATAACCTTGTATATTGATGATAGATGAGAGGGGGAAAGTATTTATTACCAAGATATTTCGCAACGTAAGTTGTCATTACCATACATACCGAGAATGGAAAGCTTTTCGGTTTCGACGATGTAAGTGTCATTCATAGATAATGGGTGGATATTTGAATTTGGCTTTAAGGATAGCAGCAGCATGCTTGTATAAGTCTTAATGCAAGTCTTATGAATCGTTGGTGCGCACTTTTCTCTGTATCGAATCGGCTATCGACTTGTACGGCGCAAGACGTTGCATGTCAGGGTATGTACATATACTTCCAAGGTTGGAGTCGTTGATCTCTTGCAAGATTTGTATAAGTGTGAAGGTTTGAAATAACTATCGGGGTGGTCTTTTTGTGTGGATAAGCCATATTAAGTGATCGGGGATCAATACCTGGTTGATGTTTTGGTTCATACTTGTAAGACAAACCATAAAGACCAGCGGCTTTGTTATTCTTTAGATGCGTACATACAACCAGAGACAATCTAATATCTAACGAGATGGAGAGGTTGCTTTTTCATTACTTCGTTTTACTTTCTTGTTATACCTCTGAATGTTTTTCCAATGTAAAGAGCTTTTTTATCCTCGGGCTAAGAGACTGCAGGCTGAGTTTCTTCTGATTTTCCTGATTTTCTTCTCCTCCCTCTCGGGATTAGTACTTCTTACCATGCGAGTATTTTCTTTAGCTTGGATGTGAACATTGTCGCCCGTGGGTGGGACGTTTCGCGCTTCAGTTTTCTTAATACGGTTGCTTGGAAAACCTGTTTGATGACGTTTGTGTGCCGTGATCTAATGCCGCTGTTTTGGACCCATCTGGCTACATAGTAACTTCGTTTGGCCATCTTGTTGCATATCCCTATTAATTCCCCTTTAATAATACAGGGTGTCCCCTAATTCGATGACGATAATTTGGGAAATGATTCCTGGGCATAGTCTAAGAAAAAAATCGTTCTACAGTAAGGGTCTATCTCCAATGTTGACATCATTTATCGAGGATTTAAGAAAAGGCTTACTTTGGTGTACCCTCACCTATGTTAACAGAAATTGCTCTGTTAGTACTAGTGGTAAAAACTTCGTGTATGACTTTATTTATAGAAGAAATACCAGCCTTTATAACGGCGTTTAAATAAAGTTGATATCTTGTTTGAGTCTTTAGATATCCAATTTCTAAGTCTGTTCCGTTTTCATTGCCCATGCTCAATTCTGAATTTGCGGTCACCTTTCTCTAGAAAATGCCTAATTAAGATAACGTTTTACTATTTTTTTCTTATGAAAGTAACAATAATAAAACAAAAATCATCATCAAGGTTGCACAAAAACCTGCAACAGGTAAAAAAAGGAATTTATGATTTTTTACCAACGTTTCTAACAACAGTTGACAATACATACTCGTAAGAGTGGTTTTCCACGAATTACTAATTTTCCAATATTTTTTTTAAAATTGCATAGCTATTAAAGAGTTTTAAAGCGTGCTCTTTTATTTGACTAACTGTCAAAACCCTCCTTTCCTTACCCTGTTCCTTAAAAGTTCTTTGAAGAGTTGGGTTTAGAGTATGAAGGCCTATTTGACCTTACAGAAATGGTATAAAAGATTAGGAAAAACAATTAATTCATCAGTTTAATTTTTTACGCTTAGAAACGCTGTTTGAAATGTCAGCATTTACAAACCAAGAATACGCAGACATTAATTACGTTTATGGACTATCGAAGGCTTCGAGAAACGGAATCAATTTCGAATACACGACCGAATGCGGGAGCTCCACAAGTAAGAAGGATTTCGGCGGAAGAAAGAATACTGGATGCTCTTACAACTGATCAATCAATCAGTACCAGACGCTTAGCTTTGCAATTCAATGTTTCCGGACATAAAATTTCGAATGTACTGCATGGAGAAAATCTTTATCCATAGCACCATACACCTGTACAAGAACTGCTTCCCAGTGATTTGGAAAAGAGACTTGAGTTTTCTAACTGGTTGCTGGAGCGGAGCTTGGATGACAACGAGTTTATTAGCAGAATTCTTTGGACGGACAAATTTCAATTTACAAGAGATGGGATCACAAATTTTCAAAATCTTCATACGTGGGCTGAGGACAATCCACATATAAGGAGACATAAATCAATTCAACACTCAGCGTCAATAGGTGGGCAAGTGAACTTGGAAATAAGTTAATCGGCCCCTTCAAACTACCACCTAGGCTGAATTCCACAAACTATCTGGAGTTTTTACGAAATGATTTACCAGAACTATTGGAGGACATTCCACTGATTCAACTAGCTTCATCATATTTTCTACAGGACGGTGCTCCAGCTCACTATGGTCGTGAGGTTAAGAATTGGCTAGATGAAGAGTACTGTAACCATTGGATAGGAAGAAATGGAGCAGTTCACGGGTCCGCAAGATCTCCTGACCTTACAGTATTGGATTTTTTTGTATGGGGAAGAATGAAAGAACTTGTTTATTCCACCGAAATATCAACTTTAATTGAATGGGAAGATCGTATTCTCGAAGCGTCATCAAAAGTGAGGCAGCCGTTAGCATCAATAAACATTCGCAGTGCAATCCAAAAACGGGCTCTAGCATGCATACAATACCAAGGAGGACACCCTGAGCACCTGTTATAACTGTTTTAGTATACACATAAAGTACAAACTACCCAAGACGACACAAAATCATTTTTTATTCATAGCCTTTGGAGCTTAAAGCAAAAAAACCCTTTTTTATAAATTTTAACTGCTGCAGGTTTTTCCAAGTATCATAAAATCTGTGGGTTTTTCTGCAAACTCATTGATGATTTTTTTTTATTATTGTTATTTTCATAAGACAAAAATATTAAAAGGTTATGTTAATTAGGCATTTTCTGGAGAGAAGCGACTTCAAAGTCGAAAATTAGCATGGGCAATGGAAATGGAACAGTCTTAGAAATTGGATATCTAAAGACTGGAACAAGATATCAACTTTATTTAAACGGCGTTATAAAGGCTGGTATTTCTTCTCAAAACAAAGTCCTACATAAAGTTTTTACCATTAGCACTACCAGAGCAGTTTCCGTTAACATGGGTCAAGGTACACCAAAGTAAGGCTTTTCTTAAATCCTCGATAAATGATGTCAACATTGGAGATAGACCCTTACAGTAGAACGATTTTTTTCTTGGAGTATGCCCAGGAATCATTTCCCAAATTATCGTCAACGAATTAGGGGACACCCTGTATATTGTATGGAATTTCGAAGTCGACCGAAGGACCTAATTCATCTACGATTGTTAGATTGCACCCAATAAATCTATTAATATTGTTCAGTGTGGAAGGCTGCAGCTCTTACAGTAACCTAAATTGGTGAGCTGTAGCGCACTGTAACTAGCTAGATGCTTGTAATGCAAATTAAGCTGTACAATGTGCAAAAGGGCGGTAATTGTCGCTGTAGAAGTAGTACGGTGCGTACTTCTGATATCTATCCTTGCCATCCTTTGTACAACCACTAATTTTGCGAGTATACTCGTAGTTGCTTTCTACCAAACTTGGGCATCATATGTTAGTATGGAGCTCACAACCACTATATATAGACACCGCACCATTGCTGGTTTCCAACCCCAAACTTCTTAATTATTTTAATTTTTTTTAAATTTTACGGTTCCAATTTAGTTTTCTGCTTTTATTAATCCAAGATATTTTGCGCTATGCAAAAGTGTTAATTGCACTCAATCCACGCAGCTTTGGGAGAGCTGCGTCCCTGACAGTTTCTCTAGTTTTTAATTTTATTCAAAACAGCTTCCATGATCTCACTTAAGTTGGAAATACATATTTACTCGTATTCCTGTTTTTTGCTCAACTTCCCACCATGTTTGCTTAGTCTAAAAATTATCATAATTTTCTGGTGCATTTATTTTTGCTATATAGTACATCCTGAATAACTCGAACTGCAACCAATTTCAGGCTGCTATAATTTCCAAACCGTTCATGACAGTGAGCTCAAATTTTGACACATGACAGATAATCTTATTATTTACAAGTCTTTTAAACGATTTGCGTCTCAGTTGTGTTGAAAATTTTTTATCCGCGATGGAATTCAAACGTGATAGTGTGATTGCTTTATGTTTGGCTGGAAAACCACAAGTAGCTATCGTTAGAGCCCTCCAGCACCTCAACGTGAATAAATCATTTGTGTTTCGAACCATTGCTCGTTATTGTGATACTGGCAGCGTTGCAAAACGCCATGGAGGTGGTCGTAAAAAAACAGCAACATCGGCAGAAATGGTTCGGAAAGTGAAGGCTCGAATCGAGCGAAATCCGCTTCGAAGTGGAAGAAAAATGGCTCGTGAGCTCAACGTATCGTTGGAACGGATGCAACACATACTGAAAAATGAGTTTGGGCTCAAGCCATTGAAGTTCCAAAAAACACACGATTTTACACCGCTACAGAAAAAAGTTAGAGTCGAAAGAGCGAAGGAGTTGCTACGCTTGCACGAAAGTGGTGAGTTGCCGAATTTGGTTTTTTCCGATGAGTCGCCATTTGCTCTCGAGCAATATGTCAACAAACAAAATGACCGAGTTTACTTGCCAGAGAGGTCGTGGACATTTCAACAAGACTCGGCACCGTCTCACAAAGCGCCCGTCAACCAAGATTGGTTAAAAAACAATTTTCCACACTTCATTTCTTCGACACAATGGATTGCAAATTCTCCGGATGCAAGTCCGTTGGATTTCTCTGTCTCGGGTATTTTGAAGGCGAAGGTTTGCACTAAAAAATACCAAAGTTTGGACCACATCAATCGAGCACTTCGCCGGGAATGGGTCAAAATACCGCAGAGCCACTTGCGTGCAGCGTGCGATGCTTTCTTCGGCCATCTCAAGGCCATTATTCGCGCCAAAGGTGGACATATTGAAAACTGCTGATACAATTTGAAAACTGATCTATTTTCCACCATTTTTTGCTTTGGCACAATAAAATTTATCAAAAAATAAAAAAATTGTAGCATTTTAAAGAGTTGGAGTTCGAATCATTCACCCTGTATATTAGCATTAGATGATATTTTGGATTTCCTAACTAATAATAATTCTTACATTTACTGTACCCATTCCATGCAGTGTCCTACTTTCCTGTTGCAACATTTGGGTCGCGTCCTTATCCTTCGGCCTTTTTTAAAAGTCATACAACCTTCGCAGATTGCCGCATTCATGTACTTCGAACTGTAATTATTCGAAAGAAAATTCTGCTCAAAATTTCCAAGAGCTGTAGGCGTATTGTGGAAAGTGATTTTTTGATGTACTTAGTTGTGAGACATATGAGTATATCACTACTTATAATCCACATAAATGTCTGGCTGGAATATCAAAAAATAAACAATATCGGTTAGTTCTTTTATCCTTGCTCAGTACGAGCTTTATTTACTTATGTTGTCGATACTACAATATTATACACGCGTTCTGTACCATGACATTCAACCATGACATTATTATGATCAATAGGCAATTTCTATTTAAAAATGGAATAATTTCTCCCAATCAATCTAGCGAAAAAGCCTTTTGCTAGGATTTTATGTATCTTGGAGAAAAGTTACCGGTCTCCCAAACACCAAATTTGAGAAGACAAATCTGCTTTAAATTTTTTCAAAAACATCTCTGGTACACGAGGAGTAATGATAAAAGTTTCCGTGTCCAACTTTATCAGTGGAATTGCCGAAATATGCCTCAGTTTGTAAGCGAATGCGGCTCACGTTCATTGCGCAGCTTGGAGTGGTATTCAAGTGTCAGTAATCTGCGATGTCGTTGTGACCTGGTACACAGCCGATCCCATTCAGAGCAATATTGGATCCTTTAATTAAACTGAAGTTCATGATATGTTGCTTGAAAGGCAGACGCAAATTTACTTCCTCCAAGAAGATGCTAATCCTGCATCCTTGATCGGTGAGGATCCGAATACATTTCCTGTTTTTGTTTCTGGCCGAAGCCAGTCCTGTATCGGAAAAGCCAAGTTCTTTTTCTTACAGCAATTGAAGTTCCACTGCTATTCCGTCAAACATATGAATAGAACAAGAAGAATGTGGGCATGCAAAGTCAATGAAACTCCAGTGAGATCTGTTCCAACGACCAGCACAGGATAGAATAGGTCTGATCGCTGTAGTGTGTATTCGGTGATAAGCCCCATTTCTTATTGAAAGCTCGCTTACACTTCCAGAACGCCGATACGACAGATATCGTATTTATTCCAAATGAGCTGGCTATCTAGGATGACACCCAGGTATTTAGACTATTTGCAGAAGCGAATATTGACGTCTTTTAGCACAAGATAATCAAGCTAGCAAATGTTCGTCTTCTTGTTGCGTGAACAGTCAATGCGCCAACTTATCCAACTGTGGATGCGCTCTCGTTGTATGTAAATGCAAGAGTTCAATACACTCTCGTTGCAACCAGCTTTCCAGGAAGCAAGTTAAATTGATAGGCCTAAAGCTATATAATATTGCGTATTTCGTATAAAGATATTCTGGCTGTTTCATAACGGTTAGGCCAATGCCAGAGTAGCAATAGTTAATAGTAGTTTCAGATTTGACAGTTATTAGTCGGCATTATTTAGTAGCATAACTGGATGTTTGGCATTGGCGCCAAATGACTTGAAGCCGTCAAGGGACGTTGCAACATATTTAATGACTACAAACGATGACAAATACCGACTACGGCGGACTGTACTACTCAGCTCACTCGTAGTTCCAGTGATAGGAGTTGATTCTGAGGTGGTTATAAGCTGAGATGGCAAACTTTTTAGATTTCGGCCCTTCCAAAACCGATTTTTCACTGATTGGAATATTGATTGAGGTTGGTTTTGTAAAGAACTTACGAGTATATTTGCAATAGAGTGCGTGGTGTTCTTTACAGTGAAGTATTTGTTAACAAGGTAAATGACTGCAAAAGTATTAGTAGAATATGCCATTTAGTTAAGTTCGCTATGGATTTGAGAGTGTCAACTTAAAACTCAGTGTAGGTGGTATCAGATTTGTTGAGTACATACTAAATGGAGTGAAAAGTGACCTCCTTGGGAATTAAAAAAAAAATTTTTTTTAAATGTTTTTTTATAAGTTCTCTTTTAGTTTGATACACTTATTCCAGCGATTTTCCGGAAGATCTGCAAAATACTCCTCCGTGGCGTCGATGATTTCCTCGCGTGAGCTGATGAGCCATCTTTTGAGGTTTGGGAAGAGATAATAGTCCGAGGGAGACAAATCGGGCGAATACGGTGGATGCGACAGCAATTGTAGCCGTAAGTCATTGATTTTAGCCGTGGTTGCGATGCTCTTGTGCGCCGGCGCATTGTCTTGCAAAAACAAAAATTTTTTTCGCTTCATGTGAGGCCGTTTTGCAGCGATTTCGGCCTTCAATCGCTCCAATAATTCACAGTAATACTAGCTATTGATGGTTTTTAGTTTTTCGAGGTAGTCCACAAAGAGTATGCCATGACAATCCCAGAAAACCGACGCCATAACCTTTCCAACCCATCGAGCCTCCCTCGGCCGATTCGGAATACTCGTGCCGGCTTCAGTCCATTGCCGGGCACTCATTCTGTTCTCTGGTGTGTAGTAGTGGATCCAAGTTACCAATCGACGCCAAAAGTCCGCCCGATTCCGCATCAGCAAGCCCAAACAATCTTTCGAAGTGCTCTCGCGTTCGTGTTTTTGGTTATGCGCGGCACCCAGTGGCAGGATAACTTTTTCATATGCAGAATACCCCTTTAAAAAATGCTCAAGGGTCACGAGATCTCCAGCACGCGGATCGCTAGGAAAATCATGCGAAAGCAAAGATCAAGCATAGTCGGTAGCTCAGGGCAATAGCATTACACCGAGTAAGCTACAAAATCTCGAACGCGAAAATTCTGATCTCCGCGCCAGACTCCAAAATATGGAATTGCTCTGTGCCGAACTAAAAAAGCAACTAGATGCCATTAAGCCGCAATCTAAATCTGAGTCTGAGTCTGTTTCGCTACTTGACCGCCCCGAAAACTCGAGTTTTCACACGGACGAAGAAGAGTTGTCCGTGAAACGGACTGGATACTTAAAAAAAAGCCAGGCAAGAAGCGCAAGGCTACTTCCCCGCCTGATATCGAACAGACAAAGAAGCAAGCCAGCTTTAATACTGCTGAGGTCGATAAGGCAACAAAGCAACCCAAACAAAGACCGTCGCCATCAATAAACGTTTTTGGAATCTCGGACTACAACAAGTTGCACATAATCCTGAAATCACTGTGCTCAACCGATTATAAAGTAAGATCTCGTAATAATGATACATGGACTATTAATGTCCTTAATCCAGACAAGTACCGTTCGCTTTCGCAAAAATTAAATCCCGAGAAGATTCAATGGCATACGTACGAAAATAAAACGGAAAGACCCATACGCGTTGTAGCTAGAGGATTGCCTTAAAGAAAACATCGTAAATGACCTTAAAAATAAAGACTTTAAGATAATCGACGCAGTTAATATACTTGCGCAAAAACAGCGCAATGTTGAAAGCGAGAGGACGACCCCAAGACGCGGTCTTTCCCTCTTTAGGCTAACTTTCGACAAAACCGAAAGCGTAGAAAGAATTTATGCCATAAATTCAATTTTGGGACTTGTTGTCAAAATTGAACCTCCGCGGAAAAACTCTAGGCTGATTTCCAAATGTACACGTTGCCAGGGATTCAGCCATACTCAGGCCTACTGCCAGAAGGAACCTTACTGTGTAAAATGCGCTGGCAAACATCTGACTCGAGAGTGCAATGCCACGAAAGAGTAACCAGCGATATGCATTAACTGCAAGGGAAATCATCCAGCTAATTATCGAGGCTGCGAAGTCGCGAAAGAGTTGCAAAAGCTACGAGATCAATCACAAACGAAGCCTTTGAAAAACGCAGGGACAGATAGAATGAGAAATAACAACAGCGGTCCTACTTCAAAGCCTTTAAAGAAGGTAATGGTGACAAACGCTAAAATCACCAATAACAACAACGTCAAAAATAACAATGCGCAAGTGGAAAGTGGAAAAACTTACGCGCAAATAGCGGCGCGAGTAAACATGACTAACTGTACACGACCGGATCCTGCCTCAAATGTGTTCTCAGTAATTTTCGAGAGACTAGAAGAACAGACTAAAATAAATAAGATAATAGCCGAACGGCTTCTTAAGTTCGAAGCCAATTTCTGCAACTAATTATGGCAAAGAAGCTCAATATACTTGCGTAGAATGCTAACGGGCTACAGAAAAGGCTTGATGAACTAAATATTTTCATGCAGGAAAAAGTAATTGACATATGTTTAATTTCTGAAACTCACCGGGCGACAGAATCGCGTGTGGAACTAAAAGGTTACCGTGACTACCACGGTCATCATCCATCGGGAAACGCAAGAGGCGGGTCATCCCTATTCATAAAAGACTGCATTGAACATACTCTGGAAGCAATAATTGAACTTGACAAATTTCAAATGACCGTGGTACGCGCTAAAAATAAAAATTACTCTTTTAATATATCCTCAATCTATTGCCAATCGCGCTCCAAAATAGAAAAACACGAATTTATTGACCTATTCAACTCTCTTGGACCAATCTTCATTATTGGTGGCGATTTTAACGCGAAGCACACCTTTTTTTGGCTCAAGACGTATCTCTCAAAAAGGTAAAACTCTTTACAGGGCTGGTATGGAATGTGGTTGCTATTTTTACTCAACAGCCAACCCGACATACTGGTCCTCGGATGTCGCCAAAACACCCGATCTAATAGACTTCTTTATCGGAAAAGGAGTAAACGCTAGTTACGTCAAAGTTGAAGAGGGCTTCGATCTTTCCTCCGATCATTCTCCAGTTATCCTCTCACTGTGCGAATCCTTGGTTAAGAAACAAAGACCACCCAGATTAACTAACAGCAAAACTCACTGGGAAGATTTCCGAATAGACGTAGTAGACAATACTGAGTTGAAAGTAGCACTTAGAACGCCGTATCAACTTGAAAAAGAAGTTGAACGTTTTGTTGAAGTCATACAGCAAGCGGCCTGGAAGAACACTCCCTGCGAATCGAACAAAGTTCCCAAAGTCGGCATAAGATACCCACCGGAAATCAGAGAAATGATAAGGAAGAAACGAAGAGCGCGGAAAAAGTGGCACGAAACCCGTTCACCACAAGATAAAACGTCCTTCAATAGCCTCTGCAACTTGTTGAAAAAATCGATCAAAGACTTCAATAATCAAGGTATTAATAACTACCTTGAAAGACGCACAGCGACAGAGGATACCAATTACTCCATATGGAGAGCCGTTAAAAGTGTTCGAAAGCCCCAAATACACGTGGCGCCAATAAGAAGAAACCAGGATGACTGGGCGAAAGAAGATAAGGAAAAAGCTAATGTTTTCGTTGACCATCTTGCAGAAACGTTTAAACCATTCGACGGGGAAGTGCTTCCAGAGAATGTCAATACGCTAGACGTGACGACAAACTTTCCAGTAGAAAAGGCTACACTTAGGGAACTTAGACATGTTATAGACACGCTTAAGCCCAATAAAGCCCCGGGATATGACTTAATAACAGGAGAGATACTTAAAGCGTTGCCGAAAAAAGGTTTGCTAAAGCTGTTCTATCTTATAAATGCCAGCATTAGATTAGAGCATGTACCGCACCAGTGGAAAGTAGCCGAAGTTATTATGGTTCCGAAACCCGGTAAACCGCTGACTGAAGTCAAGTCATATAGACCAATATCGTTTCTCCCGATTACATCGAAGGTCTTCGAGCGAATCCTTCTTAATCGTCTTAAACCAATTACCGACACAAATTCCCTCTTGCCTGATCATCAATTTGGCTTTAGAAGCCAACACTCTACAGTTGACCAAGTGCATCGAATAACCGATGTAATTGAACGAGCAATTGAGTGTAAGTTAGTCTGTTCAAGCGCATTCCTTGACGTTTCGCAAGCCTTTGATAAGGTATGGCACGAAGGCCTAAAATATAAACTTCGACAAGCCCTACCCCAGCAATTGTCTTGTATTTTAGGTTCATACCTGGAAGACCGACTCTTCCGTGTGAAACACGGAAACGAATATTCCACTTTTAAGACAATAAAGGCGGGCGTGCCGCAAGGAAGTGTACTTGGCCCTCTGCTATATTTACTTTTTACCCGCGATATACCGCAAACGGACGACACTGTCCTAGCCACATTTGCTGATGACACTGCCATTTTGGCAACGGCTAAAACAGTCGAAGAAGCAACTGCCAAGTTGCAACGTGCCCTTATAGGGATTAACAATTGGACAAAGACTTGGCGAATCGCGCTTAATGAACACAAGTCTGTCCACGTGAACTTCACTCTCAAGAAAATTGAGAATCCAGCGGTGCTTATAAACGCATTACGAATTTCTTACGCGAACGAGGCCAAATATCTCGGTATGACACTCGACGCTAAACTAAAATGGAGAGCACACGTCAAGAAAAAAACGTAAAGAGCTTGAAATCAAATATAGAGATATTTACTGGCTTATTGGAAAGTATTCCAAGCTTAGCTTAGAGAACAAACTGCTGTTATACAAGCAAGTGCTAAAACCGATTTGGACATATGGTGTACAACTTTGGGGTTGTACTAAAAATAGTAACATTAATGTAATACAGACATTCCAAAACAAAGTTCTTCGAGGTATTGTTAATGCGCCGTGGTACATTAAAAACGATGATGTGAATATCAGACTTAGGAGTCGAAAACGTTCAGAACGTAATTAAAATGTTTGCGCGAAAACACAAAAATCGACTACAAGGACATGCAAATATTTCTGTTCAACAGATCCTCGACAAGACAAATTTATTGCGCCGTCTGAAAAGGACTAAGCCTCTCGATCTAGCACGGTGATTAGCAACGCGTAATTTTTCTAAAGTACACAGGAATTTTCAATGGAAAATCGCCTGCAGGATATCTTATAAAAACAAAATAAAATGCGATAGAAGAACTGCTTGTTGAGTGTGAACTCAGTCGTGGTTTGCAGAAGGGAGGTGTTTTTTTAGTGAGTAAGAATCTCACACTACTATAGGCTCCGGGCCTATAGTGTCTATGAAGATTTCTCACCTTCGCACGAAAAAAAAAAAAAAAAATGCAGAATATTGCCCAAAATATGGCGTGTGCGCTCAGTACTAATCTTTGTGGTATCTGCTAGCTGGCGCACCTTTACTTTCTGGTCAGCCAACACCATTTCATGTATTTTTTTGACATTGTCCTCTGTAACCGCATCGGAGGGCCTGCCGTTGCGAACTTGATCGGTAGTGGAGTTGCGGCCACCACGAAACTCTCGAAACCAATATTTGACGGTGTAATCTGACGAAGCATTAGCCCCATAATATTTATTCAACTTTTCTTTTGTTTCCTTCGCCGTTTTGCCTCTCAAAAAGTAATGTTTTATGAGAGAACGAAAATCGTTTTTGTCCATACTCAACATGATGCCAAACACGTCAATAACAGTCAGCTGTCAAAACAAAAGTAAAGACAGTGTCGCACTGAAATTTGGCATGTCTGCCTAAGGCACCATAACCTTTTTTGCAGTAGCAGCGCATTCTGGCTGTCAAGGAGGTCACTTTTCACTCCATCTAGTATGTTTAGTCTGACCGATTTTTCCCTTGTGAGTATTAGTCTGCTGGTTTCATCGAATATTTAGCTTTTTTCGAAAATGTTTCTGTAGGAGACGTTCTTCGAACATGATCTTTTTCCGTCAAATCAGTCTTAAATTATTTATTTAGTAAATTTTTTTTGACAGGATACGTCAGTTCCAAAAAATTGATGAGTTGGCTCTGAAGAGCTTTCTGTACATTTGATTTGACTTGCAACACCGCTTTTGGTTAGGCGTTCAAAAGGCTATTGCCGACGTTTTTCTTCCTTCTTCTATTAAAGAACTTGAAGTCAGGATGCTTTATATGTGGGTATATGTGTGTAATAGATACATAAACACGTATATGCGGAATATGCTACTTTAGAATAAAAAAGTTTAGGTAATTGGTAATTTACTGCAGCTTCGAGATGAAATCTATCATCTTCCAGAGGAACCTTTTTAAGAAATATTATATACAGCACATACATACATACTCGTACATATGTATCTGAACACTCCACAAAAGTAATAATAATTACAAGCTGCCCTTACATTCATTTGACAACCTTAACTCAGCACTTATGGTCAATTCCCATTTCCCGTACCTATATACATATATTCTCTGAATCTACGGGGGAAAAAAAACTAAGGCGTCATTTGCCTTCTTTAGAAAAACAGTATAAAAAATGTACGTAGCCTTCAAATCCAGTATCTCTCTAGCGCGCAACTGGATAAAATGTCCAAAGTAGTAATATATCACATATGCACAACTGTCTCAACCCCTCCGAGAATAAGAAAAATTACTTTCGTATTGTGAAATTCTTACAACAAAACCCAACACTCATACACCCACAGTAGTCATAAACTACACCATCTAACGTCTAACAAAACCTCAAACTACTCAAGTCATTTCAGAGTCGATCAGTTCAAAGTCAAAGATTTCACATTCACAAAGATACACTTGTATCAACTCTGCTCACCGTTCGTTAGTCGTGTACACTTTATAGCAATAAACAGCACCACCGCAATGTACGAGTATCGAATCCTTGCTCTGGCAAAGGTATGAGTACTCCGACTCACCGATCGTACCGATCGTGTGAGGTGGTGTATCCAAAACAAAGTTCACACACGTAGCAGGTGGTGCAGAGTAGAGCAATCTGATCCAATGTGTATCTCTATTCTCCTCCGGCAACGAATACATGAAATAACTTTAAACCAGATAGTGGAGCTTGTGAAATACGAATCGGAGAGTAAGAAGAAAAACAACAAAAATCGAAACAAACAAACAAACGCAGAAACAGTATCAAAGCAGATGAAAAGCAAAGAGGGCAGCAGAGAGAAGCAATACCTCTTTCTGTTGTCTAATTTCACAAATATAGCAGCAACAGGTACAAAAAAGTCAGGTACGCCACTATACCACTGCTGTTAGTGTCGGTGTCGGTGTCGGTGTCGCTATATCTAGTGTCGCTGTATCATCTCGGCCCGATTTGGAAACCTCCAAAGATCCACTGTAGATGGATGGATGACTGCCCTGAGTAAAGTTAACGAAATGGATTTTTTTTTTTCTTCTAATGGTCTAGCTCTAGCGCTTTGAGTCTAACTCCGACATTAGGCTATGCCACTTGGCCATAGTTTTGTGCCCCTTTTGCTTCTTCTTCATATTCTCCCCTTGGATTGCTGTTTAAGAGAATGTTGGATCTTGTTCATATACTCGTATGTATGCCTTCGAGAATGTGTGGTCGTGAACCTATAACAACTTGGTCTTACATGGACGAACCCCCTTTGCTGTGGCGTTAGATACGTTTTTTTTTTTTTTTCTTTCCTCCTATTGTATTACGACAAACCCCATTTGTATCTTTGACTACTCGTATGTAAGAGTACGAGTATCTTTCAAAAGTAAAGTGGGAACAAACGAACAAGTTAGCCTTCTACGATGGACTCAGATGGACCCCGTGTATAGCCTTCTATGCCCTCCACTTGTTGCCGCTGTCCCTCCTACCATTCACTGATCGCGGTGATCGTTTTGAACGAAAAAAAGCTTTCCACTCTGCCGCAATAGGATGGACAAATAATAATAAAAAGCCAACACTGCTATCGAGGTTAAGTAATGGAAAAGGAATTTCATAGATACACACGATCATACTCGTACACAGCTATTTTTACAATCGTAAAACAACCTAACTTAAAACTGCGGGACAGAGGGGCTCATTGTGAAAGAAAGATGACCATGTTCAAATACTTGGATGTTAGATGGACCCTTTATGAAAACGTATCTACTAAGTTTGAATCAGTATCTAGATGTATTTACATATATATTGTAAATACGAATACAAATACGAATACTCTCGGATGTCGATTTCTATACTTGACTTTATGGATACGATCGCGATGTTTACAAAGTTTTTAACGCTCCTGCTGATTGAATAGAAAAAGGCGGCGCATAATCTACTCTCGTGGGATGTTAGAGGCTTAACATTCAAATAAACACACGCCACGGTCTCAAATCCATAGTCGGAGTCACAGCCAGGGAGAGAAACTTAATTTATGTAAATTAACTCGAGTTAGGTGGGTTTTCGAAGCTTTAACCGTGCACACTAAATAAATGGGTATCCATGCAAGATCCACTTTTTAAGTGGTGAAGGCAAAAAGTATGTAGGCATTTAGATATATACCGATGTTTTGCTGTACATGTAGGCAAATGGATATGTTGTCTTCAAGGGTGAAGCTTATAAGCCAGTGTTTTTGTTTTTTTTTTTTTTTTTTAATTTACTATTTAAGGTGATTCATGATGGGTTGTATGGTGATAGATGATGCTTATTAGTAGTAAGTGAAAGGTTAACTACAGTTTATTGCATTGTAAGTTAAAAAATTGTGAGAAGAGCTTGAAAATTTAGACTTAACATTGAGTTAAGAGGTTCGAAGTACAAGATATTACTCCTTGCTCAAACTTTAACATATCGGAACTCATAGGCAAGTTTAGTCACCTGTATGTGCAGACGTAAGAGAGGACTTAACAATTCAGTTTTTACCTGGTATTCTTAGGTTTTTCTGTGACTCAGAAACAAGAAGTATCTAAGTCATTGATAATGCGCATTTATTGTTGTTTTCTTAGAAACATTATATTGTAGCAAAAATTATGAAGAATTATTTTACTTGTATTTTATTTGCTGGGACAAGAATTTACTACAATAAATACTCGTATAACGTGAAACCTGCAACCAGCTACCAATAACCGTAATATTTGTCTCAAAAATCCTACAAAATCATTATCACAAGAGGATTCTAATACCACTTAGCATCCATGTATAAATGATCAAACTTAAGTGGCTATATATTTAAAATTTTGAGAGATTGCAACAAAATGTAAGAGCAAAAGGCCTAAGGACTAATTGGTGTCCTAAATAATCTAGCGCACCATAGATTTTCTAGACTACTTCAAATAAGCAAATTCACAACGTATGTTCCAAACTTTCTCATTACAACTATTCAATGATTCCGACGATAAAATCAACGGGCATAGCACAACCAGTATTTCGTTACAAAACTCCTAATAGGCACGCGATGTACGTGGCACATAAACATGTTACGTTTACGTTACTTAAAATTGCAGAACCAAATCTATACGTCTTCTAACGACGACATATTTATTGTTTTTTCTATGCTGCCTCAATACGCCCAACTGCCTGTAGAAGTCCTGGTCGAGGACGCAAGCTGTACTTACGTTATAAAAGTACTTACATAGAGGTCAGGGCTGAGTAAACTAAATCATCATCTTCTTTTATCAGATATGTAGAGCGCCACTTGTGAAGTTGTTGGATGGAAACCGATGTTATCGCAACTGATTTCACTAAAGCGTTTGATAAGACATCTCATCAATTGATCCTCTTCAAATTGTCTGCTCTAGGCTTTGAGCCTGTCTTATTAAAATGGATTTCTTCTTACAGGGTAAACCGATATTATAGTGTTCGGTTTAGATCCGCCCTTTCTGTTAAATTCATGGCCTCATCTGGAGGTCCACAAGGCAGTCATCTTGGCCCTCTTCTCTTCATTCTTACTATTAACGATGTTGAGAGAGTCATTAAACACTCCTCCCTCTCCCTTTACGCTGAAAACTTAATTCGTGCGGTTTTTTTTTCAAAATTTGAACGTTTATTTAAGAAAAACATGTACAATAGTGTTGTCCGTATTCAAAGTATTGCCCATCTGAAGCTATGACTTTTCCCCATCTTTCTGGCAATTTGTGGATCCCATCCCAAAAGAACTGCGCCGACTTGGCAGCCAAGAATGAACCAAGCCAATTTTTGATATTCTGCTTTGATGTGAACCGTATCTCAGTGAGGGCGTTCTGCATCGACCGGAACAAATGGTAGTCAGAAGAGGCAAGGTCTGGGCTATCAGGCGGGTGGGGTAAGACTTCCCATCCACTGTTTTCCAAATAGTTCTTAACCGGAATAGCATCGTGGGGCCGAGCGTTGTCATGATGGAAAATTATTGCCTCGTGTTTGGTCGCATATTCCGGGCGTTTTTCGGCCACTGCTCTCTTCAAACGGATTAATTGTGTTCGGTAGCGTTGTCCATTGATGGTTTCACCCGGTTTTAGCAGCTCATAATACAGCACACCCATCTGATCCCACCAAATACAGAGCATTACCTTCGCGCCATGGATATTCGGCTTTGCCGTTGATTTGCCTGGTTGGCCGGGTTTCACATATGATTTTTTGCGCTTGGGGTGGTCGTAATGGATCCATTTTTCATCACCAGTAACAATCCGAGGCAAAAATGACTTCCTTTTGTGGCGCCTTTCGACGTCTCTCGGCTTGAGTTCATGTGGAACCCAATTTCCTTGCTTTTGAATATATCCATCTGCTTTTAAACGTTTTGGAATGGCTGCTTGAGTGACACCCAAAGATTCTGTGAGCTCTTCTTGGGTTTTGGCAACAATTTTCATAGAGTAATGCTTCCAGTTCTTCATCTTCAAACTTTTTTGGCAGCCCAGGACGTTCATCGTCTTCCAAGCCACAATCACCACTTTTAAATCGAGCAAACCACTTTTAGCACGTTCGCTCAGCTAGCGCATGTTCACCATAAACTTCCACCAAAATACGATGACTTTCGGCAGCAGTTTTCTTCATATTAAAGTAATGAAGAAGAACTCCCCGCAAAAGCACTTTTTCAGGCAAAAAGTTCGACATATTTGAGTGAAAAAAAAAAAATTGTTGTTTACGCTTCAAATGAATGAAATGACGTACAATGACAGTAGCTTTCCAACGCATGTTCCAATGGAATAACAACAATAGAATAATACAAGTTACGCCATCTCTTAGAAAACCACACGAATTAAGTTATAGACCCAGTATTTCCTCTCCCCATGACTCTGCCCTTCTTCAAAAAGATCTTGATCGGTTTTCAATTTGGTGCCTCAAAAACTGCTTAGAACTTAATATTGCCAAATGTCAATCTATAACCTTCTCACGTAAATGCAACCTGTCTCCAACCCGACTTTAGTCTCTCTATGGTCAACCAATTCCCCTGGGTCAGTCTTTTCAAGACCTTGGCATATTATTCGACTGTGAGCTTAATTTCCATTCGCTTATCGATAAGATGACCCTCAAAGCCAACTAAGCACTTGGCTTTATTAAACGGTGGTCCAAGGAATTTTCCAAGCCGTATATAACTGGATCTCTCTATATTACCTTTGTTCGCCCCCTGCTTGAGTATGCCAGTCAAGCTTGGTCCCCCTTTCACCGGGTTCATGTTTCCCGAATCGAGGGTATTCAACGTCGATTCCTCCGATTTGCTCTCCGTGGTCTGCCGTGGAACGACCCTTTAATCTTACCACCCTATCAGGACCGCCTCAAACTTCTAAATATGAATTCGTTAGAAGAACGTAGGAATACTGCTGACATTCTTTTCATTCATCGACTTCCCTCAGGTGCCATCGACTGTGCAGCCATTTTGAACTCCATTTTCTTCAATACCAACCCCCGCAATCTCTTCTATCTACCGGTCCACCGCACCTCTTATGGCTCCAACGAACCACTATCCCGAATGCTCCGAAAGGTCAACTCAAACTTCTTCCTTTTTGTTTTTCACCAGAGCACTCCTCGTTTCAAGCAAGATCTCCTCCATCACTTCCTTGGTCCCCAGCTCTTAAGTCTTTCTGTCAGTGTTTAGTCTTAGTTTTTAAGTTAGATTGAGCTTGTATTAAGCCAATAAATGGGGGCCTCAGCCCCCTCCCAAATTGAATTATGTTAAATTGTTTAAAATTGCTGAAAATTCTGGACAGGTTAACTTTTTCTCGTTGAGTGATCCAAATGGTTTTCCTTTTTTTTGTGTAACCCGACTGGTGCTTGGGCTTCTGTTGTCTTCTGGATTAGAGTTTCCAAAGTACGTCTCTACAACAATGTGCTTAGGCTTTCGACTAAAATGTTGCTTGTACTATGGAAGTTTTGGTCGCGTATTGATAAGCCTGATGACATCATCATCATCTCTAGCTTTATAATTCTCATGCATCGTTCAACACTGCACTGTTTAAGTATGTTAAAGCTGAACACAAGACTGCGTGATTTTTCTGTCGCAAAATGCTGCCCTATTTTGTGCCATTTTAGCCAGCTTACGCAAAGTCTAAGTACGATATCGTCATCGTAATTCCTTAATCGTGACTGACTGAACCCAATCAATTAAAATACACAGAAACGCTGCTGCCAGGAAGCCACTAGATCTGCCGCCTCTTTTGATCCATGTTTCACAAGCCGACCACAAACAATAACAAAATTACCCAAGCTAAAACAGCCATAGGAGCAAGTAAAAGCATGTTTGGTAAGTCATGGGGGATATCCCCAAAAGTCATCCCTTGGATCTATACTTACAATAATGGTCAGACTGATCATCGCCAATTCGTCAGAAATACGCTGGAGTTAGATAAAAAAAAAAAAAAACACTACCATAACAAAGCCGCAAAGTTTTCAGGGACACGCTTGAATAGTTATCTTTGCGAACCTGCCCCAAAGCTTCCATTGAAGCTTTCATTTGCCTGATTTCATTTCACATATATTGCGATTCGCAGTACAGTCAGGTTATTAAAAGTAAGGAAGTGAGACTCGCATTACAATCAAACCTCAAACGCTCCTGAAATTGACATGATCTGCGCGGTAAATGATGGAATACTCAAAACTTTATGTTTCGACAGGAGGTTCAACATACTGATTCCAAATCGACAAGCATGGGACTTCCAAAATCTTGCAGGTGTCCACCACCCAAAATCAAACGTTACAACGCCAATGGGAACAAAACTCAGCGTCTTTCAAGCTGAGTTTCATGCTATCCAAGAATATGACAGTGTCATCCTTGAAACTGGAATGAAAGGCGACCTACTAGATGGAGTGAAAAGTGACCTCCTTGTTAATTAAAAAAAAAAAATTTTTTAAAGGTTTTTTTATATTATTCAATATAGTCCTCTTTTAGTTTGATTCACTTATTCCAGCGATCTTCCAACTTCTTGATCCCGTCCGAAAAATAATTTTCCGGAAGGTCTGCAAAATACTCCTCCGTGGCGTCGATGATTTCCTCGCGTGAGCTGAATTTTTTATTGATGAGCCATCTTTGAGGTTTGGGAAGAGATAATAGTCCGAGGGAGCCAAATCGGGCGAATACGTTGGATGCGACAGCAATTGGAGCCGTAAGTCATTGATTTTAGCCGTGGTTGCGATGCTCTTGTGCGCCGGCGCATTGTCTTGCAAAAACAAAATTTTTTTCGCTTCATGTGAGGCCGTTTTGCAGCGATTTCGGCCTTCAATCGCTCCAATAATGCACAGTAATACTCGCTGTTGATGGTTTTTCCTTTTTCGAGGTAGTCCACGAAGAATATGCCATGACAATCCCAGAAAACCGACGCCATAACCTTTCCGACCCATTGAGCCTCCCTCGGGCGATTCGGAGCACTCGTGCCGGCTTCAGTCCATTGCCGGGAACTCATTCTGTTCTCTGGCGTGTAATAGTGGATCCAAGTTTCATCAACAGTTGCCAATTGACGCCAAAAATCTTTCGAAGTGCTCTCGCGTTCGTGTTTTTGATCAAAAGTGAGCATTCGCGGAACCCAGCGGCAGGATATCTTTTTCATATGCAGAATATTGCCCAAAATATGGCGTGTGCGCTCAGTACTAATCTTTGTGATATCTGCTAGCTGGCGTACCTCCACTTTCCGGTCAGCCAACACTATTTCATTTATTTTTTTGACATTGTCCTCTGTAATCGCATCGGAGGGCCTGCCGCTGCGGACTTGATCGGTAGTGGAGTTGCGGCCACCACGAAACTCTCGAAACCAATATTTGACGGTGTAATCTGACGGAGCATTAGCCCCATAATATTTATCCAACTTTTCTTCTGTTTCCCTCACCGTTTCGCCTCTTAAAAAATAATGTTTTATGAGAGAACGAAAATCGTTTTTGTCCATACTCAACATGATGCCAAACACGTCAACAACAGTCAGCTGTCAAAACAAAACTAAAGACAGGATCGCACTGAAATTTGGCATGTCTGCCTAAATATGAACGGACTTCAAGGCACCATAACCTTTTTTGCAGTAGCAGCGGATTCTGGCGGTCAAGGAGGTCACTTTTCACTCCATCTAGTACAGTCACAGACTTTCAGGAATTGAACACAAACCTGTTTGATTCCAATTCGGTGGAATTATCCAGAAGAAACAAAGTCGAGCTCTGGTGGCACAAGGGTGTAGAAGGAAATGAAAAAGCCAATAAGCTGCCTAGAAAAAGGTTCAGGTGATCTATTCAATGGCCAAGAGCTTTTCTATGGCATCCAGTGTGGAGAACAAGGTATGTGTATCTTATTAGGAGAATATTCCGAATATTGGACATTGGAAGAAGATAAGAAGATTGGACAGCTTTCTAATGGGACATTTCGATAGCGCTTACATAAACTTAGTATTAGTCAGGGAACTGAATGTCGTCTTTATATGTTGTAATGACGACGAAACCACAGAAGCCATACATAGAAGTGCGCCATAAGGAGATATTACTTTGTCAAGGAAATCTTAGTGACTGAGCAAAGAATCTCCACCAGAATGATTCTCAAGTTTATTTAGAAAATTGAGGCTCATCTGGCACCTGAAGCTCCATAGATGCTTTAGTTCGCAGTGCCCGGCGTAATTGGTGGGTCAGTACTCTTCCCCAAAAAGAAAGAAGATATTTACTAGCAGAAGAAAAGAGCCGAATGAAAAATTCCCTGAAGAAAACAAGACGAAGTTAAAGGGACTAATAGAGTCTACTGTAGAGCAACTAAACTCTAACCCAAGCCTGTCTACTCGAGCATCATAATAGAGATACAGTCAGTGCTGGGAGTTTGGAACAAACTCTTCTACAAACTGTAGAAGAGAAGACCATCATCAACCAATGTCATTAACTCGGATGAAGACCGCGGAAACTGCTGTCCATCCGGCAAAGTCGAACTGAAGGTACAAACTCAGATCTAAGAAAGCCTGCGAAAATGTTTTGGTGAGGAGTGTGCACCAACTCATCTGTTAAATCTGATATTGAAGAAAAGAAATTCTTGAACTATGTCAATTGTAATGGCATATTGTAATCTTGCTGAACATCTTGTTCAGTTACCCGCAGATGTAGTATATAAACATTGTAAAGGGTCTTTCATTAAGAGCTTCCTATGTTTAAATTTAAATAAAACAAAGTGTGTGTGAGATATCATCGACATTTTTTACTCGTTTGAAAGGTCTATCGATACCATTATGTATGGAATATAACATCGTTCAAATGCCCGCCGTGGCTTCTCTGGGTGGCGCGCATCCGAAATATCCAATTTTCTATGACTCTGGCGCATAAGTCAGGCTGAATGAGTTATGTTGGCTTTGAGGGCCGCTGTGGCTTGTGTCGACTTCAGAAAACCCCACTAGAAAAAGTCTAACGGGGTCAAATCGCGCGATCTCGATGACCAGTTCACATCACCTCCACGTGAGATTGTCATGCCCTCGAATCGCTCGTGCAGAATTTCCAATGTGGCGTGAGCTGTGTGGCACGTAGCGCCGTCCTGTTGAAACTACATATCATCTAATTCGCTGTTGACGGTGGTGGCCTGACCAACGTCGTTCTCCAAGAAATATGGTCCGATGACGCCGCCAGCCCAAAATCCACACCAAACAGTGACTTTTTCGGGATGCATTGGACGCTCTTAGATCTCATGTGGATTGGTATCGTCCCAAATTCGATAATTTTGTTTGTTGACGTACCTATTCATCCAGAAAAGGGTCTCATCGCTGAAGATGATTTTTCGATGGAAATTAGGGTTAGTTTCCAACTGCTCCAGAGCTCATTCAGCGAACACACGTCGTTGTCTATGGTCGTTTACCTTCAGCTCCTGGATCAGTTGAATTTTGTACGGGTGCAGGCCCAGGCGCCAAGTTGTGGTCTGCGAAAGGCCGAACTCTTGTGAGGGACGCGAAATCGACTCCTTCGGATTCTTCTGCACACTCTCACGGACAGCAGCGTTTTTTTTGCAGATTTTGCGTTTCGTCGACGTACGGGTGTTGGTTTCTCGTTTATTGAACCAGTGGACTCAAATTTCCCCACCACACTGGGAATAGTCGTCTCGGTAGGACGATTATGGCGACCGTAAAATAGGCGAAGCACGCGGAAAGTTGCCCGAACAGAACACTCATTTTGATAAAACAATTTTATCATTTGCACGTGTTGTTGAACGTTATGTCCATCCATGGTGATTTGGCAAAAACAAACTGACAGCCAATTTGACAGATGTACTTTCAACAGTATGTCCGCTATCAACTGTCAAAATTCGGAAGTCCCTATTTGAAGACCTTGTACAAAACGGCTCAAAGAACTGGATAATCATATCGACGTGGTTTTAGACCTTAAGGAACAAAAACAGGCCTTGAGGCTAATGAAATCAAAAAATAAAAAAATAAAAATATTAGTTGTAATCAATGCTTTGCAGGGAACTCCATTCATAATATCAGTGCAGGTACCATGCAGGCAGACAAAAGCACTCTTGGGTTCTTCAAGCGAATGATTCTCCGTGTGATTTTCGGTCTTGTCTATATTGACAGAGTGTGGAAGAAAAATCATCAAGTTGTTGCGTCAACAGCGAACAAATGGTCTAAGTCATATAGACACCAGTGCACCAGACTGAAGCATCTTCAAATCCACCCTAGCGGGACAAGGCAGTAAATGAAAGCGTTATCTAAGGAAGCGCAAGCAGTTGGGAGGGAATTTTGATTTACTCGGCGTGAGTAATACGAGTATAATTGGAAACAGGTAGCAATAGTGGAATTAACTAGAGCGAAATACTTGGTTAAGATCTAGGACATAGCACAATTTGTTTATTTTTGTTGACTATTAGCTATCAGTTAAACTTCTGCCGAAACAATGTATAATTGCGGTAACAAAAATCATAGCGGAAAAATATTGACGCAACGACGAACTTATGCCGCTGCCCGTTTGTACAATTAAAATTAATGATCGGCTAAGATCTTTCCTAAACTTTAGGACTTTTCTTCTTAAGCCGCCCACCACTATAAAAGGCAGTAAAAATGCTGCATTCAGAATTCTACCAAAAATCCAGCAATGCTTGAACAGCAGTTGCAACATACCATATGTGTTTATTCGGCTAACAAAAGTGTTGGGTTTTTACCTCTTATAAAACGAGAACCTGGAAATTGGCCATAGTCTTGTTTTTTTCGAAATTTTGCTCCATACTTTTATTTCATTACTTTGACTTGATTAATTTTTTGTGATATGTACGAGTATATTTGTTTTTATTGCACTTCCTAAGGAATCAGCCATACCGGTTTTTGTAGGTCCGTATTGGTCCGTTGGGGGGAAAACTCCATGACTGACTTGGTAGGTGAGTGTGATTTCGGGTTTGTCACTTCTAATACTGTCGCTGGACACTTGTCAAAATTCCGATTTAAATTAATTTTGAAACTTTTGAATCACTGAAAATTATTGGTAGTAAAAAATAATTTTGTTATTACGGAGGCAGGATGCCGACCAGTTTGTCTTTTTGCTGGCAGTAGGATGATGCTTATCTATCGGGCTTGTGGATGACGGTAAGGCTTTATATTTTCCGCTTGTATTCTCAAAACTGTGACTGAATGCTGTATGATTAAGGTAGACACTGTCAGAAATTACTGTATCTCAGGAAAAGAACGTAAGGCGGATGAATTCGCGTGACTAAACCAATGCTAGCGTCAGCAAGCTGACAGGCAGACTCCTTATATGAGATATTTCAACGCTGAATTTCTAGGACTAAATAAATTTAAATATAAATTTAAACCAACTGCAGCTCTTATATCTCCAAAGCGGGTTACTACTGTAGCTGTGGAGTTACGGGCGATAGAGGAAATAGGAGATGTTACTCCAGGAACAGCATTCGGAAGTTTTTTTTCGTTGCTCCGTAAAGGTGGTTGATGTCAGAAAGGGTTTAGACAAGGTGATGTATTGTCATGTGACTTTTTTAACATCATACTCTAGAGAATTATTCGAAGCTCGAAACCGAGCGCTAGAGACACAATTTTTTAGAAGTCTGTGCAAAATTACTTTCATACACTGATGAGAGTGGCTTTATTGGTAGAACACAGTGAACTGTCGTTGGTGCACTTGCAAGTATTGAAACAGATGCTGCAAAAATGGGCTTGACTGTGAAGAGGGCAAAACCAAGCTGCCAACCAGCAGAGAGGCAAAACATATTTGAATAAGGATGTGCTAGCGAGTTAATATTGGAGTGTTTCTCTCATATACCACGTTGATCAAAAAGTTCCGGGTGACACCAACGTGTGGCGCTCCCATTATTCCGATTTGAGTTCTGTTTTTTCGTTAAGTTTGTAAATCTGTTATTGACACTCCCTCTAAATCTTAGCGTCATAGCTTGACATTTGCAAAAGTTACGTAGCCAAGAGTACATCTATCTCTGTTTGTGTTGGCGATTTTTTACAATTTTAGAAATGGATTTAAATTTGCAACAACGAACTTGTACTCGTATTAAGTTAAGTGTTTCGGCAACGACTCTCTAAAGAAAATGGTCGTTTACCAGTGGCACGAGCGGTTCAAAAGTGCTCGTGAGTCAATCGAAGATGATGAACGCAGTGGCAGGCCATCGACATCGAAGACCGATGAAAACATTGATGAAGTAAGAGAAATGTTGGTCAATAACCGCAAATTAACCATCAGAGAGATAGCGGAGGACTGGAACATTTCCTATGGATCCGTCCAAGACATTTTGGTTAATGATTTGGGTTTCCGTCGTGTAGCAGCAAAGTTGGTGCCAAAAGACCTCAATTTCATGTAAAAAAGAGACCGTGTTGACGTCGCAAAAGAGATGATTTGCGAGGCTGACCGCTGAATCCGATCCCACATTCATCAAAAGGATCGTTGCTGGAGACGAGACGTGGGTTTATGAGTACGACACGCAATCCAGACATCAGGCAAGTGAATGGCGTTCACCAAATGAGCCGAGACCACAAAAACCACGTCGTTTTCAGTCAAAAAAGAAGGCAATGCTCACGGTTGACATGGATTACAACGGTGTAGTGCATCATGAATTTTTGCCAGAAGGCCAGACAGTAAACAAAGAGTATTATTTGGGCGTTAGGAGACGTTTGCGTGAAGTAATTCGCCGAAAGAGACCAGAATTGTGGACAGAAATAGCTTTTCTTATTTTGGTACTTATTTCAAATAGCCCTAACGTACGTCAGAGTTGGACTTGTTTTAGTGAGATGGCGAATTCTTGTTAATTTCCACGTAAATAACTGCTGTCAGTAGTAGTGATTACTCCAGTTGGAGAACCCAGCACTATGACACGGAAAAAAGGCGTAAGAAGTTCAAAAGGGGTTGATTTCCCAATGCTCAGTGCCAGGTACAAATCTATAGAGTGTTATTCAGGCGGAGTAGACATTATCGGTTAAAGTATAATGCAATCATTATTGTAGCAAACTATCGAGCCAAGTTTGTTAAATTTCAACGAGCAGCTAAAGTACGCAGATGAGACATCCTCTCGGCCGGTAGCAGCACTGATGGACGTTAGAGGACCCATGCAACTAATATGTTGTAATCTGTTGGCAACGGGGAGCAACTCAACTCTTTTGTACGTGTCCTTTGGGCAGTGAGGTGCCCAACTGAAATTGACCACAAGGTTGCGAAGCTCGACCGGAAGCTATATTCTGGTACCACGGGAGGTCAAGAGCCCCCGGAACTATGGTTCCATCCTGATCTAGGAGTTGGCCCCCTTGTGGGAGTATCGTGGTGGCTGTAGGTTTGTACCCAAAATCGCGGGGAGAATAGAAATAATAGTGGTTGGACATCTCATGGCTTAGCATATGTGTAGTGTACTACGACCTGTGCTAAACCATGGGATTGCTATGGAGCCAATTGGTCTGCTCGATGTGGAGGGTCGCAGTGTTTTGATATCTTGTGCGAAGACGCACCGTAGGCCTTCACGGCAGGTACCTACGTAAAACACAAGAGGCATCTGTACGTGTCCTTATATGCGATCGATTTGGAATAACCAAATTCAAAATTTTTGCGGCTTTGCACTACATAAAATCAGTACGAAGGAGAAACACCATCGAGACTTTACCAGCAGAATGGCGGATACAGGGATGGAAAGCAGAGGTAGTTACTGTCTCAATCCAGCTTTTGACGCTTTCCACTTATCTAACAAAAAAAGAAAACAAAAATATCTTGTTATACTATAGTTACTGTTCAACCATGCCAATATTGAGGTTTATCAGATTAAAGGAACCCTTAAATCCAAGAAACTAATGGACTCCATTTAAAGACTACCACCATTTAAAGCCGTTAGGATGTTGCGAAAATTGTTCTTACATGTAGCACTTTTTATCAATTCCAGTCAGTCATGCAGCGTGACTCTATAAAAGGTGCTCATGATCCCATTGACTGTTACTGAAACATGGTTCATAAGCACCTTTCGTTCTAGTGTATTTTTGGACTCTGGCTACTGTAGGTAAATTAAGGTGCTCTAAATTAGAAGTACATCTTCATTTCATTTCACATCTGATTCGTTATTTGGCTCACAATTGTTAGCACATCCATCCATGCCTGGCATCATTAAGCATATGATCGATAATGTGCTCGGCATCATTAGCTGAATGAATTTAGGTGGCTTTGCCGTATCCTTTATGCTTATACGATCTCCAGTGGTACTTTATAACCGTATTATTGGTTGCTGCAGAATTGCTAAGTCGGAACTTTCTACTTGATGTCATAACGTGTACGACTAACCTACCGAATATGTTTAACTCACCGATTTTCGGGATCTGGGGGTGATTGATCGCGAAACTGCTGACTGACCTATAACTTGGATTATGCAAACAGCTCAACAATCAAGTTCATAACGTAGTGCTTGTCCTAATTCCTAGCGGTGGTTCCCTGTAAATCCTTCCTCATGCAGGCTAAAATGGCGACTAGTTCCATAATACTGGCCTACGATATCATAGGGCTCACAACCCTTTACGTAAGAGACAACAAAATTGTGACAAACCACATTACAATCGTTTACGGAAGAGATAAAAAATATGATAAACCAGCTAATAACCTCGAATAATGACGGGTTCACTGTTGACGACCCTGGAAAACGATTAAAAGACAACGATCTTCGAATCCTCACTTAGCCGAACAACTAGCGGAGATCCGCGACTGCTATAAAGCAGACATAACCTTCTTGCAAGAAGTGTGGTGGGATGATGAAGATGAAAAAATCTTATATCTATTATGGAGATTGTTACAGACAACCGGTACTACAAGGACAGCAGTTTATTCGGATGCGGATTCGCCGTCAAAGTAAGGCTTAGGGAACAAATCTGGAGCTTCAAGCATGTACATAAGTTCCAACATAAGCCTCATAAATGCTCTTGCCCCAAAAGAGGAGAAGGACGATCTTACCAAAGGGTGGTTCGACGAGCTCCCCGATAAAAGCTACATGCAATGCTCTAAATATAACGTGCATAAATCGCCATTGGCGATATTAATATAAAGATGATCTCCTTCTTCTTTCGTAATACGGTCGGAAAGTACAGTCTCTACGACGTCACCTCCACAAATTAAAAGAGGCTTATTGATTTTGCGGTCTTACGTAATATTACTGTAGCCGGCACATGGTTTCTATGCCTTAATATCCGTAAAGGGACCTGGCTGATTTCCGACTCCCGTCAACCAAATTGATCATTTTGGAATCGACGGATGGCACTGCCACAGTGTTGTAGATGTACGAACGTTGCGAGCAGCAAATAACGACTCGGACCAGTACCTTGTTATAGCCAAGATACGGATGTGGATAACGATAAGTGTCCAAAGACATCGAACCATTGTGACGAAGATCAACGTCGAACGACTACAATTACAAAAGACCTTTCCCGATCGATCCCCTTACCTCTCGAGAAATATGATGCCATCAGCATCTAACGTAGAATACCAGTAGAATCACTGCCGAAGTGTAATCATAGAGACCGGTTATGACCCTGATTCGATGACGAATGGCGACATTCAAACCTTGAGAAACAGCGGGTGTACACAGCGGCACTGCAGAAAAGAATGAGGGGAGCTCGCGGGCTCTACGAGCAGAAAAAAAGGAAAGACCATAGGCTCTCCTCAGAAGAAGAAAAAAGATTGAGAAGCCCTCAATCGAGGCCTAAGAGGGTTGATAGCAAAAGAATGAATAAAATAAAATGAACATGTTAAAGCTGTAAAGCCTGAACAGGAATCTGCAATGCCAACACACAGTCAGTATTGAGGATCTGGAAGGATTATTTCTGCAGCCTATTAAAGGGTGATGACGAACAACATTCCACCGTCAGGCAGAATGGACCATCCAACCTGGATGAAGACAGACAACATTTCCGTCCACCCGACCAAGATGGAGTCAGTAGAGGAATTTTCAAGCTTAAGTCTGACAAAACTGATGAACACGATGGCGCAGATTGAATAGAAAGCATACATCAACTCATTTCTAAAACCTGGATAAACGAAAGTATACTCAACGAAAGATCATCATCATTATTTGCCCAATCCGCCCTAATACAGCGGAATAAATCTCGCCAACATCGCATATAAAATCCTGTTTATCGTAGTACTCGGATGCTTAAAACCCTTCGTCAACATTGATCAAATTTCCACATTTCGACAGATCTTGGAAAAACTCCAAGAGTCCCAAATTCATAAACATCATCTTCATGGATTTCAAAACCGCATATGAAAGCATCTATGTAAGCGAACTATACGGAGCCATATCTCACAAGTCAACTCCAAAGACACCATCTTCCAAAAGTCTGTTTAGTTACTCGCATACGCTGACGGGTTTGAATTAACTAGAGGAACCCAGCGAGCTGTCAATGGAACGCTAACGACAGTTTAACGGTTAATGAAGGGAAATTAAGTATAAGGACACACAAAACATCGAGTCCTAGGACAAGACTTCACGATAGGTAAATACAAATTTGAGGTAGCAGGAGCCTTTATCTACCTCGTCTCCGCTATCAACTTCAGCAACGACACCAACGCGGATATCATGCTGGCTAGTCACTGCTTCTTTGGGCCTAGAAGGCAATTGAGTAGTTAAGCCCTCTCTCGGCCTTTATATCATACAAGGCACTGATCATCAAAGTATTGCTTTACAGTGCAGAAGTTTGGACCCTGACGTAAGCGGATGAAAGTGCTTTCGTGGGTGATTTTCGGAGACGTTTCAGCAGCGAACTGTACCGGCTATACAGAGATGCCTACCTCGTTAGAAAAGCTCGGATAATTTGGCTTATAGCCCTATAAACGTTTCCTTGAACGCATGTGTTCTAATAGCGATTTTGTGGGAATAGTAGCCTTACAGAACTTAGGTAGTTTGGGTATCAGTAATACAATCAGTTCTACCAGGAGCTAGTCACTGTAGCTTATAGTTGAAACTATAAATTGAGGCGCGTCATGACTCACGGCTACAGCTATTGGTACACAAGTCCTTACAGCAACAGCCTCAGATATTTATAGCCGCCAAGTCTGTTTTAACCTAATACTTAGTTTAAAAATATGAGATCAAGTGAGAAGGTCACATCTTTTAGGGGTACACAAGTCCCTTGTATACAAAATATTAGTTTTTTTGAAGCTATTATTGATTGACCCCATCTCTTGAAATTGCTCTGAAGTGAGGAATATAAGAAAGGCCACCTTAAGTTAGTGTCATTCTTTAAGTAATCTTGACATAGTATCGTGTACAATAGTTAAGAAATTTAAATATTTGTAGAGCTTCTCTGACCTTTGCTATTTATGATGATGACATCACAGTAGACGTACATCTGGTCTAAAGGCATGACAGATTTAAAGACATTTTATAAGATTAAATAATACTACTGGCTTAAGCCTACATATGTACAAACATTAAAAGTTACTTATGAAGTTATTCGATCAACATAAATATTTGACTGGCCAGACTTAAATCGGTTTGGGTTAACTTGAAATATTACTGCATTTACTAGATAAAGAACTCAGATACATAAGTACATATTATTCATAGTAGATATACATACGAGTACATACCTATGTAATCATCTGCATAAATATCATACTTGTACATTCTACACGGTTAGTTGACTTGCTCCAACATTGTTATTTTCTCCATCAGTGCTCCAATCAATTTCTCAGTAGTGTTCCCTCCCCTAAAAGAATTTCAACCGTAACACACGTCATGTTCGTCAGTCTATCCGAAACAAATCTTCCCTGCACTGTGCAACAACGTAATTCCCTTCTAAGTCGACTAATACGAGTGTGGAATACCTTACCAACGATCGTATTTCCCAATCATTACAGCCCGCAAACAGATAAAACCAATAAGCATGGGTACCTCACGTTGTTTCACATAAAAGTGTGACCATATAGGAAAACCAATTCAAATTTGGCAAAGGGTAGATCATCGATCTACAATTCTTCAGCATTCTTCCATTAGTGGGCCGAAAAACCCCTGCGGTTCTCTAAAGATACTCGCACCACATTTATAGTGGGTCATCCAAAAACGCTGACATTCTATCTTCCGTGAGTTAATTAAATAACACTGTTTACTATTTAATTAAAACTGTTGTCAGATATATATTATACACATACATATGTATGTCCAATAGATTCGGTTCATCTTGTCAACAAAATCGTGTTTCCGTTTACCATAGTAAGCACGCTTTCCTTTGCCCAACTTCGAATGCAGCAAACGAGAGCACACCGATTGAAATTCATGCATATGGATTTTGGAAATCTTTTATTTCCCAAGATGAACTTAATAACATATGCGATCGTGCTTAACAAAACTTAATCCTACTCGTACAGTTTCCCCCGATCGAGATACGAGTATCATTGATTTTCCGTTTCCCGCATATGGCTATATAAAGTCACATCGCCGGTTGGAATTTGAATAAAAAATTAATAATCATGGGCAGTCCAATCGACCTAGATATGCTAAGTGATCCTCTGCCATCAGATACAGATACTCGTGCAGCACACGTCGGTCATCGAGCAATACTCGTATAACTGAAATAGTCAGCGACTAATGTGGAAACTGGTTTGACCGGGGGTCTGAAATATGTGTTACGCTTAGGCCAGTTAGGTGAGCCCTTTGGGTAAGGCCAACTTCGATTGGGAAATACTTTTGCGTTTGGGGTTTGAAAGTTGAAATCTAATGGATGGGGATTTTTTACTTATTGATGTACTGATGATGAGGTTACGGTTTTATTAATTCAGAGATTCGGAGTTTCTTCAACGTGGCTGAATGTGGGGGAATTTTAGTACAGAACAACTGGAGGCGTGTGCTGAGTAATCATTAATATTGAATAAATTTAAAAACAGCGCGAGCCAAAGGAAATAATGTATCTTAGGTGAGGTAATGCATGGAAATAGTCGTTTATAGCTTGCCTTGAAAAATTCCTAGAATCATGAGGCATTTCAACAATATTTGTTTCCCTAAAAACATTCTGTTTTGGATGTATTGGTGTGAGCTTAGTTCCACTTCAATCATTATTTTCGAAACCGTTATGATACTTTGTTTAGTTATTAGTTATGGCACTCTTCGAGGTCCGTATAAAGTCACTTGATCATCTGATGTAAAAGCTGCATATAACATGTTATTTGTGGCGCTACAAAATTGGTGGACGAATAAATATTTCGAGTTAGTTCTGTGCTCTGTCAATTGCCTCCAATTGTGCATTGTTCATTCCAGCTGAGTCAGGATATTTTTATTGAGCGTTGATCCCCTAGACTTAAGTTAAAATCTTTACGAGCCAGAGCATTGATGTGTATCCGTCTTACTTCTTCTAACTATTGCCTCAATGCACAATTTTATCAGAGAAACGCGTACCCGTTGAATGGAATATAACCATCGTCAGTCCGGTTCCGAGGAAAAGTTCTATTAAACGTGCCATACAAGAACCTTGCTACCGTATTACGTGAGCGTCTTAAACCGATTGGTTCATATCAGTGCGGTTTTAGATTTGTTAAATCCATCATCAACCAAATTGTTACTCTACGGCAGATCCTGCATATGATACCGTCTATACAGTGCCATGTCTGGTCGTTGAACTATAGAAAACTCCTTCTGCTCTGCCAAAGTCGGAAGAGACATCACCGAATCTTTTGATATCAAAAAAGGTCGCATGAAAGGGTGTTATCGTGTGATTTCTTAAAAATCTAATTCGAAAGTATTGTCCACAAGCTAACAACAGAGGAACAACACTTCAAAAAACTATCCAACTTCGCGCATATGCAGATGGCATTGACATAACCGGGAAACACCAGCGGCATTGACATAACCGGGAAACACCAGCGGGGTGCAAGTGGGTCTTTTTGTGAGAATTAAGCCAGAAGCAGCAAAAATGGGTCAGACGATCAATGAAATCAAAACAAAACACATGCTGACGTCAAAAAAGGACAATAAACATCGACAAAATGTGACCATCGATAACTATAATTTTGAGGTGGTAAAGATATTTGTCTACCTAGGCTTTGCAATGAACTATAGTAATGACATAAGCGCGGCAACTAAACAAAGAATAGCTGTTGCCAACAGCTGTTTCTATAGGCTAAGAAGATAATTGGGCAGCAAAGCCTTGTCAACAAAAGTAAAAGTAAGTAAGCTTAAATATTGCTTCTCACACCTCGTTTTAATCAGGTCAGCAAAAGATTGGCTGTCTCAATATACCCAGATTGAATGGTTCCCTGTGCGACATATTAGCTGCATTATATTCTCAGCACAGACTGTGAATCTACTACGAGGATTCCTTTTCGATTTCTACGGGTTCCTATATGTTAGAAGATTTGCTTTCTTGACACATTTTTTTTTAGCGTTTCCCGGTATCTTGAATCACATCTCGTATTTCTTCTTTGCTTTTCGAGGAAGCCTTCCAGTCGTGTTTGTTTGCAGAGCTCCAAGGAGAGATTTCTCTTAAAGAAAAATAGTACCAGCAATTGTGGAACATATCTTACTAGCTTCGGTGATAAAGGTCTCTGGTGAAAAAAACAACAGTGCTCATAGTCAACCTACGCTGTTACTCGCTGCTAGCCGGAATTAGCAGTAAACAGTTCTTTTTTACGTGGGATCCGCGCGGCGATTGATCGGGGAACTAGTGCTTCCCTTACCTCCCAGTGGTGGTCCGGGTAACTGCATGAGTAAATCCTTACTCATCCAGGCCGAAATGGCAAGAGAATCCTCTACCAGTAGCATAATACTGGCCTACGTCATCATAGGACTCACAGCCCTTTACGGAAGAGATTAAAAAAATGTTCTAAAAGTCTCGGATAATAATAGGGATTCACTGTTGACGGCCCAGATAAACGATTAAAGGACAACGATCTTCGGATCCGCACGTGGAATGTTAGAACCCTTAAAAGGCGTGCACTCGAGTAACCAGGTCAGCGGAGGCTCTTGACTGCTATCACGCAGTGCTATCGTATGGACAGGACAAAAAGAGGATAAAAAGCAGTGATATCTACTATAGACTACGAGGACAGTAGTCGCAGCGTTTCTTCGGACGTAAATTCGTCGTAAGAGGAAGACTTAGTAGACCAGCCGTGAGCTTCAGGCGTGTTAGCGAACACCTGACGACGATACGTGTAATGAGTAAATTCGCCAACATAAGCCTCATAATCGCCTTTGTCCCAACAGAAGAGAAGTGCAATCTTACCAAAGACTACGAGCTCCTCGACAAAAGCTGCATGCAATGCCCTAAATATAACGTGAAAATCTTACTTTGCGATTTTAATGTCAAGCTAGAAGACGAGGGCATCTTTCGTGCTATGATCCCAGATTCCACGACATTAGCTCCAGAAACTGAAACAGGCTCATTGAATTTGTGGCGGGACGTAATGTTACAGCACAGGACTTCCATACCCTGATATCCGTAAAGGGACCTGGCTGACTTTCGATCTATAAACCGGCAACCAAATTGATCGTATTGAGATCGACAATACTTCCCTAGTATTTTGGATCTCCGAACCTTGTTGTAATCAAGGCATGGATGCGGATATCCGGAACTGTCCAAATACAGCGAGCCATCGTGAGGAAGCTCAACGACACCGCCATGTCCTTTTCCGATCGAGTTTCTCGAGGAGTGTGATGCAGACAGCATTGAACGTAGAAGGCCATTGGCATCACTGCCAAAGAGGAATGAGAGAGGCTGTCTTTGTTGTACTGGTTTTGAACTAGTACAAGGTCGGTAATGACAAAACTGAGACCTTAAAGAAGGCGGCGATGCGTTTGATTTTTTCAGCATTCTTCTTGAAAGGATTGTGCGAAGCTCACAAGTCAATTCCAGAGGCACCGTCTTTCAAAACCCTGTTTCGTTACTCGTTATGGGAAGAATACAGCGAATTGTCAGTGGAGCGTCTGAATCTACTGAAGCGGAAGCGGTAAAGATGAGTTTAGCGGTCAACGAAAGAAAAGCAAAGTATCATTATGCTATCTACAAAGAGGGATACTCAACATCGATGCTTAGAACAAAACGTCACGATAAGCAGCTACAACTTTGAGATAGTAAGGGACCTTATCTACCTCCCCTTCGACATCAAATCCGTTAGCAACACTAGCGCGAAAATCGTGCGATCGCTACTTCTTTGGGCTCGAATAACCCAGCCTATATGGCTAGATCAACTTGAGCACATTGCCACCAGCCTGCAAGGTTTTCGACTCCAACCCAGAGGGTTGGATAATCTCATTTTGGTGGCGCACAAAAGTGAAAGGGGACCACAACCAACTTCGTGAGCGCAACTGGAGGCTGCTGGAAAAAGATACCGCTGGCTGGAGGGGCATGTTATGTGAGCCCTTAGTTCATCCTGAACTGTAGCGCCATATAACTAAAAAGATAAGTAAGTCTAGTTGGAAGCCAAATTATACAAAAAAAGACATCAGATCTCTTTGGTCTACATTATATGCAGAATAACTCATTCTCATGAGCTATTACAAAATTACATCAATGATCACACGCCATGTATGTATTTCCCATGCCATCTTACGTGGCAGAGCTGAATCAGATTTTCCAAGATACTTAGTAGAAGTCACACATATGTGCATAGGTTCGAAGTGTATGAGTAAGGAGGTTTAAGAGGGTTTCCACAAAATTATCGCTTCAATTCTCGGTATGATAAGCATAGACATATAGGCAAAACAATTAGTTCTCAAATGATATGTACGAGTATGCTAGTGACAAATTGAGACGCAAAACATTGTTTGAGTAATACACGATGTACGCTCGCAATTGCTCGAGAAAGTGGTCGAATATAGGACCGCAAGAATGCGCTTTGTACGAAGAAGCAGTGGTAGATATATGCTCAAAAATATTTTCAAATGGCATAAAATAGTTTTTAAACAGATTTCATAAATTGTTGTTGGATTAATTTTTTTGTGTTTTATTTAAACAAAAAAGTCTAAACTTCTTTAAAAAACACCCTTTACTACCTTGATCAAAAAAGTTCCCGGAATGTATTCAGAAATCTACATTGTCCCCTTTAAAGTAATCCTCATCGATTGCAACACACTTATGCCAGCGCTTGATCCAATCCTCGAAACATTTTTTATATTCGGTTTTCGATATGTAGATCAGTGCTTCCTGCGATTTTTCCTTTACTTCCTCCCGGCTGCTGAAAGGCGTTGCCCGTAGTGCTTTTTTAACTCGATTAAACAGAAAGAAGTCACAGGGAGCCAAATCAGGTGAATTCGGTGGCTGTTGGATGGTATTTGTTACCTTTTTCGTCAAAACATTTCGAATTATGGTGGCACTGTGCGACGGTGCGTTATCATGGTGCAAAATCTGCTCACGATTCTGGTCTCTTTCGGTGAATTGCTTCACGCAAACGTCTCATAACGCCCAAATAATACTCTTTGTTTACTGTCTGGCCTTCTAGCAAAAATTCATGATGCACTACACCGTTGTAATCCATGAAAACCGTGAGCATTGCCTTCTTTTTTGACTGACGACGTGGTCGTTTTGGTCTCGGCTCATTTGGTGAACGCCTAATGTCTGGATTGCATGTCGTACTCATAAACCCACGTCTCATCTCCAGTAATGATCCTTTTGATGAATGTGGGAGCGGATTCAGCCTCGCAAATCATCTCTTTTGCGACGTCAACACTGTCTCTTGTTTGCATGAAATTGAGGTCTTTTGGCACCAACTTTGCTGCTACACGACGGAAATCCAAATCATTAACCAAAATGTCTTGAACGGATCCATAGGCAATGTTCAAGTCCTCCTCTATCTCTCTGATGGTTAATTTGCGGTTATGGACCAACATTTCGTTAACTTCATCAATGTTTTCGTCGGTTTTCGATGTCGATGGTCTACCACTGCGTTCATCATCTTCGATTGACTCACGACCACTTTTAAACCGATTGTGCCACTGGTAAACGACCGTTTTCTTTAGAGAATTTCCGAAACACTTTTCCAACATTTCCAACGTTCGCGCACCATTAAATCCGTTTTTTACGCAAAACTTAATACGAGTACAAGTTCGTTGTTGCAAATTGAAATCCATTTCTAAAATTGTAAAAAATCGCCAACACACACAGAGATAGATGTACTCTTGGCTACGTAACTTTTGCAAATGTCAAGCCATGATGCTAAGATTTAGAGGGAATGTCAACAACAGATTTACCAACTTAACAAAAAAACAGAACTCAAATCGGAACAATGGGAGTGCCACACGGTGGTGTGGTGCGGGAACTTTTCGATCAAGGTGGTATATCTGGTAGATACGCTACAAAAAGGTACAGACCAGTTGGTAGCGACTCTGAAGGAAGTTTTCACCGTTGACTTGCCTCTAGCATACATATCAAATCCCTGGCGAGCAGTAAGAGTAGCCTTTATACTGGAAATCGGAAAAGATGACTGCATGCCCTCCAAAAGTTTCCAACCCATCAATCTGACTAACTTCATCTGTCCAAGATCCAACATCTCGGAAGATTGGTAGGGAAAATTGAAGGTGCATTCGGCAAGGAGTGGTTGGTTCACCAGAAATGGTCTTTCAGTCAGTCCTCTCTAAACGGAAGATCTGGTGCATAAAAGTATAACAATCAAGTTTTTCAATGAAGTTAAGAATTTTTTACGAAAATACTTCACTGCTGCTTCTGTCTACCTCAGTTGTGTGGGAGCTTTTCATAGCACACCTGGCTCTTCTTAAGACGCACTGATGAATATCTCTCCTCTTGATATCAGCATGATGGGCTAAACTTTCAAAGCCATTTCCCGTTGAAAAGAAGTGGTCTTTGGTATAACACGCACTGGGGTTTTGATGATCTTGCGCACCGACCGTCTTTTGACTTTGGTCTTATAATGGATGCCGTCTAATGGAATGACACCAGAACACCTGTTGCTAAGAAAATACGAAACCGACTTCCCCCGTGCTCAGGAATAATTTCGATGAGAGACTCAAGGTTAGATATCGCTTGTCGTTAGGAAAATGTACATCTGTCCTTCAGATGCAGATATACCTAAACCTGAAGGCAATTGACTACATTGTGAAGGACCGGTAGAGGCAGAGCATGATCTTGCCTTGCTGAACCCCTTCACCACTTTCTAGTACGAAAATGCAAGTCTTCCCTGAGAGGAGTCGGAAGGCTGAAGGTACTGGGCTTTGTGTGGGTTCCCGGTCACGAGAAATTAGATAGCCGATGAACTTGCCGATGAACTTGGAGAGTTTCTCAGATGCCGAACCTGAGTTAGGACTGTCTGCTTCTACGGTTCGAATTCCCATAGAGGGTTGAAATGGCATGACTGTCCAGTATGCCGAGAGAGCAAAAGAATGCTTCCGATGTTTCCAGTGGGTTATTGAAAAAAATTCTAAACACCTAATTTTACTAGGATAAATGACAGAAGATTTTGCTCCGCCTGCTTTAAGATTGGAGACAGCGCCGCACCGCAGAGCACTGTCACTGTAACTTTCTAGTCTACGCTCGTATCAGACTGCAGGTACTCTGCGCTGATGTGGTGGGTACTGGTATTGTAGGCAGCTTATCACTGAAGCGTTTACTCATTTATCACTGGAAGCCGGAAAAACTAGATTAAAAAGAACATCCTTGCAGTGGTTATTTGTCTGAGTGTTCTGTTCCTGCAGAAAAAAAGCCTTGCGAGATCTAATTTTGTATGCACTATTAATAGAGGGTCAATGCCAGAATGTGCTGGGTTTCAAAAGACTGGTTGAGAGGTTTAGAAGATAGAGAGAAGGGAAGTGCACCATCAACAGCGAGAAGCTCTGGTTCCCTACCCAGAAATCCTACTGTGCTACATAGAAAAAAATTGGTCAACGTGAAAGAACATGCGACAACTTTTAAGTTCAAATGACGCCGATGAGCAAAATATCGGTATTAGTCATTAATCCATTTAATTACATGGATAATGATGGGTAGTATTCCCTACAACATTAACCCCATGCAGAAAAAGTGGCAACATTCAAATTCAAGTCAAATAAGGCTGCTAGGGCTGAGAATTTACTAGTTGAATTCTTGAAATTACTCGAACTGGAGCATACATCAGCGCTCATTTGCGAAATTAGGCCAGGTCCAATGAGTGGAACCCCAGATCCCAAAGTAGTAACCACTTGAACTGTGACATTGATAGTGTTATCGGTCTGCTTAAAAGCACATAAAAGTACGTCCACATTCGTATATAATACTTTTATGCGGGGAAAAAGTAATCGCAGATCAATTACTTACCCTACCGCAGATTTTGGAAACGACTCATACATTTTAGTATGTAACAATTCACAGTTCCTGTATCTGTTCCTGCTGTTGAACGATGTGTTTTTTGTATTTTAATTTGCTAACAAATATTATTACAACAACGAATTAATGTTTGCCCTTTTTTCCTTGTCACATTCATTTCTAAGTGAACACATCTTGTAGATCTCCCTCTTTCTGCTTCTGCTTAGTAGTAGGATCCAAATTAATGTGTTCCATCAAAGAATTGTAGACGCTATATCCATGTTAGCAACTCCTTTGCTTCGAATTTTTTTATGAAAACTCATCTAGATCTTCTCAAGTGTTCGTATAACATACCCTATCTAACATATAGACTCCAAAAGAAAAGGGGGCAACACTCATAAATGATGGCTACCACTGCCCTCCACTCTCTAGTCTGCAATCTCGACTCTTCACTTACCGCTAGTTTTTGCGGAAGTAAGTAAAAATGTCCATCAGAATCAGCTAATGCATTTGCAAAAGGATGAGGGCCATCCAAAGGGGCTTAGAAGTTTGCCTCGCTCCTCTTTTCATGCCTGACAGCAGACCAGCTTCGTGCCAGTTGTGTTCCATTGACTTCAGGAAGTGACGACTTGGTGTTGTTGTTGTTGTTGTTATTGCTGCGGCTGTTGATGTTGATGTTGATGTTGATGTTTGCGCGCGAGTTACACGTGAGCTGTGCCACGAAGAAGGCTCACCTCAAACTCTCTCCCGTTTAAGGTTAGAATTTCTATTCTTCGAGTTTTTTCCATTTTTTTTTTTTTTTTTATTTCACTTCTTTTGTCTTCCATTTCCTTGCTTTGAAATGACTTGCTCTGGGACTTGCTCGAAGGCTACGCGTGTGTAGACATACATACATACGTATGCCTGTGTATGGGAATGTTTGAAGGGCTTCGAGAGGTTCTTAACCTTTGCTAGGTTTTCACATTTTTTTTTCTCCCATTTCTCCTTTCCTGACTGATGGGTTGGTTATAAATGTTCATCTCTGTCTTCAACGGAACACGTTGTTTGCCTTAAATAATTGTTTGTGATATGTGGAATGTATCTAGATGTGGACACAGATGTGACGACCAGCGCCGCCACCACCAATTGAAGTGCACCAAAAGGATGTGACACTATTTTCGTGAGGTGATTCACCCGCGACCAAATCAGTCAGAAATGTTAGATACGGATAAATCATAGATACTCGTACTCGTATTACAGATAGACGCAACAATGACTTGGGAGAAATTATCTTTCAATTGTTGATGGTCGAAATGGGGGCTTGGAGTTGTTTACGGTTCAGTGCTCTAAATGACAGGAATTTTCACACCTGAAAGGTGTACCAGCACCAGACCAGTGGAACTATCAGGCAGATAGTTCCCTACGTGTGATCGATTGATCCGAAGTAAATCGGATTGCGTTGTGACCACTGAGTGCCAAGTAATACTTAAAGTCAGACTGTCAATCATCGGATCATGAAAGTCTGAATATGGAACCAATTAGGCGAATTGGAATTTTGGGGTATTGTCAGTATTGTCAGTATTGTCACCTGTGGCCCATGGCCCATGGCCCATGCTGACTGGTGGGGTAGGCAGGTACACAAAAGACGGAAGACTATTTCCTGTGTTCACACACAGGTGTGTGATAGTGCAGTAGATATGTTTTTTGTGGAAAGTTTTTCTGTTTTCTTTTCGTTGAAGGCTTTGGATTGATGTTTCGTTGGAAAGAAAGTTAATTACTTAGTAAGCATTTATATACGAGTATATGGTATGCATTTCTGTAATTCCTGGTTGAATTAGCAGGAAGACAGTTTACGATTTTAGGAGAATAGGAGAATGTTTTAAAGTGAACATTTTTGGTAATCCATTCGTACAGAAGAATATGGTATAATGACTGTTGACCGTTGACCGTTGGCGTTTAAAGGATTCAAATAAAGTTAACAAATCAAAGGTATAGTACGAAATAATTTAACTGAGAAATAGTAGAGCAAAAAATTAAAAACACTGATTAATCAGTGCTTAGCTGTGGACTGTTGTGATGATTTTTTAAGGTCGTAATGTGTTCCATCCAACTCGTAGCATGTTCGTAGGATCTGAACCATATATTCTAAGCTTTCCATTTAATCTATGTATATTCTATTTTCTAGGTAACTCATGTTTTAAATATTATATTCGTTATCTTTCTGTCTTTAGATAGTGTTACAGTCCGAGGTGGACTTGGCTCCATCTAGCTCGACCGTAAGCCAGCAAGGTAAGTTTGTTGGTTGGTTTCCAGTACGGGACATCACCAGTGAGGTTTTTTTTAAGACACGTACATATCAAGTGATATCTCAGCATTTAGGAGTAGGTTAAAATTTCACTTTTATAATCAGTAATATATGTAAAGGGTGTTATTTTTAGAGGTATACAAATTCAATATAAAATAAAATACTTGAAGCTAATATTAATGTCCATGATATTAGCTTTATTTTATAGATAATCTTATGCCATTAGTGCTTAAATATAATATCGGGCATATACGTTCCACGGCTACCTCGAATGAAAAGCAATCATGAAGTCCAATTTTCGACAATTTTATCGATCAACTGAGGCCGTATATCAGCAATAACACGGCGAATGTTGACTTCCAAATCGTCTAACGTCTCTGGTTTATCGGCATAGACTAGTGGCTCTACATACCCCCATAGAAAGTAATCTAATGGTGTGAGATCACAGAATCATATAGGCCAGTTCACAGGTCCATTACGCGAAATTATGCGCTCAGTAAATGTTTCCCCCAATAAATTGATGGTGTCGCGCGCCGTGTGGTATTGGGTCTATGAATTAATTCGTGGGGTTTGCTAAGAGATGGCGTAACTTGTATTATTCCATTGGAAAATGCGTTGGAAAGCTACTGTCATTGTACGTCATTTTAGTATATGTCAAGGCTCCGGCCCATAGAATCCGTTGCGTCCGTTACGATGCCGGATAGGTTGACGTTGATGTATTTTACTGAATTGACAGTCCCATAAAATCCGTGGCATTCGTTGGCACAATAACAAACGAAACGAAACAAAATAATTGAAATGTCAATTAATCTCATGTGTTCTTTTCAAGCTACGACAATTTTTCTTCATTCTCTCAATGTATCCACCAATGAAAGTGCTTACTCTCAATTTGTTAATACGTGAACCTCAATATGTGAATGTATGGTTCTCAATGTGTGAATGTGTGAACTGCCAACGGATTGAAAAGTAGAAAATAAATCTACTTTATCCGTCCGTTCCGTCATATCCTTTGTTTATGGGCCTGCTTCCATAACAAAGTGTATATTCTACCCAGCTGTCAGTCGTTAACGTCGACGCAACGGATTGTATGGGTCTTGGCCTTCATTCATTTGAAGCGTAAACAACAATAATTTTTTTTCTTTCAAATATGTCGAACTTTGTGCCTGAAAAAGTGTTTTTGCGGGGAGTTCTTCTTCATTACTTTAATATGAAGAAAACTGCTGCCGAAAGTCATCGTATTTTGGAGGAAGTTTATGGTGAACATGCGCTAGCTGAGCGAACGTGCCAAAAGTGGTTTGCACGATTTAAAAGTGGTGATTTTGGCTTGGAAGACTATGAACGTCCTGGGCAGCCAAAAAAGTTTGAAGATGAAGAACTGGAAGCATTACTCTATGAAGATTGTTGCCAAACACAAGAAGAGCTCGCAGAATCTTTGGGCGTCACTCAAGCAGCCATTTCAAAACGTTTAAAAGCAGCTGGATATATTCAAAAGCAAGGAAATTGGGTTCCACATGAACTCAAGCCGAGAGACGTCGAAAGGCGGTTTTGCATGTCCGAAATGCTGCTGGAACGCCCACAAAAGGAAGTCATTTTTGCACCGGATTGTTACTGGTGATGAAAAATGAATCCATTACGACAACCCCAAGCGCAAAAAATCATATGTGAAACCCGGCCAACCAGCCAAATCAACGGCAGAGCCGAATATCTATGGCGCGAAGGTAATGCTCTGTATTTGGTGGGATCAGATGGGTGTGCTGTATTATGAGCTACTAAAACCAGGTGAAACCATCAATGGACAACGCTACCGAACACAATTAATCCGTTTGAAGAGAGCAGTGGCCGAAAAATGCCCGGAATATGCGACCAGACACGAGGCAATAATTTTCCATCATAAGAACTATTTGGAAAACAGTGGATGGGAAGTCTTACCCCACCCGCCTTATAGCCCAGACCTTGCCCCTTCTGACTACCATTTGTTCCGGTCGATGCAGAACGCCCTCACTGAAATACGGTTCACATCAGAGCAGAATATCAAAAATTGGCTTGATTCATTCTTGGCTACCAAGCCGGCGCAGTTCTTTTGGAATGGGATCCACAAATTGCCAGAAAGATGGGAAAAAGTCATAGCTTCAGATCTGCAATACTTTGAATATGGACAATACTATTGTACATGTTTTTCTTAAATAAACGTTCAAATTTTGAAAAAAACCGCACGAAGTTATATACCCAATATGTTGCGCCTTCCTGTTGAAACCAAAGCTCTGTCACGTCAATGCCATTCAATTGAGAAACGAAGAAGTCAGAAATCATGTTTTTATAGCTCTCTCCATTGACGGTAACATTCTGGCCGACATCGTCCTTAAAGAAATATGGGCCGATGATTCCACCAGCCCATAAAGCACACCACCAAACAGTGAGAAAGAGCGTCTCGACAAAGGCTTCTGGGTTTTCTTCATTCCAAATTGGACAATTTTACTTGCTTACAGATCCATTTAACCAAAACTAGGCCTCATCGGAGAAAAAAATTTTGTGTTGAAAATGAGGATCAAGCTTAGTCATGTTTTCGCCCCGTTCACCGAACCTACGACACGTGTAAGTCACGAGTTTTCAACTCTTGTACAAGCTGGATCTTATAAATTTTAAGCCAAGATCTTTAGATAAATCGTCCACAAAGTGGATGGGCATTGCTCCAATTGGACGATGGCGAATTGACTCATTCGGATTCTCCTCAACACTGCGCTCCACAACGGCAATAACTTCTTCTGTTCGCACTGTTTGTCGTCTTTGGGCATGCGTATTATCTACTAGAGTGTACGTGGTGCGAAAACGATTCACCGTGTTCCGAATAACTTGCTCAGATGGACGATTATGTCGACCGTAAAATGGACGTAGCGCACTATTAGTTTGGCGAAACGAACCATGGTTTTCAAAATAATTTTGCACACTTCGCACGCGTTCTTCGGGCGTTAATCTATTCATCATAAAATGACAAAACGTACTAACCACAAATCAACTTTCAGCTGTCAGATTGACAATCTGTGGAAACAGTGTTGCCAGTTTAAAAACTAAACCTCTAAAAAAAAAACACCTCCTTGACCGCCAGAATGCGCTGGTACTGAAAAAAAGGTTATGATGCCTTGAAGTCCGTTCATATTTAGGCAGACATGCCAAATTTCAGTGCGACACTGTCTTTAGTTTTGTTTTGACAGCTGATTGTTGTTGACGTGTTTGGCATCATGTTGAGTATGGACAAAAACGATTATCGTTCTCTCATAAAACATTATTTTTTGAGAGGCAAAACGGAAACAAAGAAAAGTTGGATAAATATTATGGCGCTAACGCTTCGTCAGATTACACCGTCAAATATTGGTTTCGAGAGTTTCGTGGTGGCCGCAACTCCACTACCGATCAAGTCCACAGCGGCATTCCCTCCGATGCGGTTACAGAGGACAATGTCAAAAAAATACATGAAATGGTGTTGGCTGACCGGAAAGTGAAGGTGCGCGCGCTGGCAAATACCACAAGGATTAGTACTGAGCGCACATGCTATATTTTGGGCAATATTCTGCATATGAAAAAGTTATCCTGCCGCAGGGTGCCGCGAATGCTCACTCCTGACCAAAAACACGAACGCGAGAGCACTTCGAAAGAGTGTTTGGACTTGCTGATGCGGAATCGGGCGGGCTTTTGGCGTCGATTGGTAGCTGGATTTGGATTCCCAAACCTCAAAAGATGGCTCATCAATAAAAAATTCAGCTCACGCGAGGAAATCATCGACGCCACGGAGGAGTATTTTGCAGATCTTCCGGAAAATTACTTTTCGGACGGGATCAAGAAGTTGGAAAATCGCTGGAATAAGTGTATCAAACTAAAAGGGGACTATATTGAATAAAATAAAAAAACATTTAAAAAAAATTTTTTTCATTCATTCAATCAAAACATGTTTTTGGAGTGTGTGGTGAGCTTCTTATACTGGTATACCTGACTTTTTTAGTTCAATGGCTCTTATCATGAGCTTGAGCTTCTAGAAAAGGGCCAGTTGCCAGTGGTAAATTTCCTTTCTAAAAAAAGGACACAATGATAAATGGCGTTTCTGATTGGGCAGACGAAACGCTACTTTTTGTGCTCCTGAGCAAAAAAGTGACTTATAACTTTTTCCCCTCTTTTTTTCAGATTCAAAATTTTTCTCCTGTCAAAATGCACTAACACATACATAAAAATATGTATAAACGTCAAATAGTATTGTGTGTTAAACTAGATTTCTGTTTTCTTGCAATCAGCTGTGTTTGGCCAATTTATTATTCTGAGTGTTCAAAATTGGGTTGTGAAGTATGAGGTGAATAGACTGTGAGAATCCAAAATTCAATGTGACAAAACTTCGCTGCGACTCAGCATTTTTACGCGGTTTTTGTTTTGTTTTGAAGGTACAGTTATCCTTTTCATTAATCGTTTTTATTGTGGTGTTGAAAAAACTTTATATTTTTCATTTTATTTCCATTTCAGAGCAACCACGCAAAAAACTGAAATTCGTGTGTTAATGAAAAACGGGTTCCTCCGAGTAACTAAAGCGGCAGAAACAGCTCGCAATATGAACGCTGTGTTTACCACTGAAGTCACTTCACAGCCCACAGTATCCTGTTGGTTTACAAAGTTCCGTTCTGGTGACTTCGAACTGACCAATGAGCCACGTGGACGACCGGAAACGAAGGTGGATAACAACGTTCTGAAAGCCACAGTCGAATCAAATCCAGCCCAAAGCGCACTCGATTTATCGCTAATGTTTGATGTGTCGAAGAAAACAATATTGACACAATTGGCTCGAATCGGAAAGGTGAAAAAGCTAGATAAGTGGAGCGATGACCAATTGAACGATGACCGCACGAATTGAACGATCATCAAAAAGGGTTTCGCCTCGAAGCTTGCCCTTCGGTCATTGTTCGCAACAATAATGAACAATTTTTGAATCGTATTGTGATGTGCGAAGAGAAATGGATTCTCTACGACAATCGTAAACGTTCGTAGCAGTGGCTGGATCAAGATGAAGGACCAAAATACTGCCCGAAACGAAACATGCACCAGAAGAAACTGATGGTGACTGTTTGGTGGCCTGGCGCCGGTGTGATTCTTCACAGCTTCATTAAACCGGGCGAATCGATCACGGCGGATGTCTACTGTAGTCAACTGGAGGAAATGATGCGGAATCGTGCAATTAAACAGCCGAGACTGGCCAATCGATCGACCCCAATCCTCTTGCACGATAACGTGCGACCACACACTACACGAATGACTGTGGCAAAGTTACAGGAGCTCCGTCAGCCATCATATTAACCCGACCTTGCACCCACCGATTACCGCTTCGTTCGGACAATTTGCTGGTAGGAAAAAAATTCAATTCCCAACAAGCTGTGGAAAGTGCCTTCCTCGTGATCCAAGTTTCTACAGCAAAGGGATAAATGAGCTACCGCTGAGAGGGCAAAAATGTGTCGATAATATGGGCTCGTACTTTGATTAAAAATAATGAGCTTAAGCATAAAATAAAACCGATTGAAAATTCACTTTCATACTTCACAGCCTAATATTTAAAAAATACATGTAACAATTTTGAGTGCAAAGTCCATTGGAATTAAAATAGCCCAACTTCCGGAGAGATGCCTACCAATCGAAGACGCCATAAGTTCAACAATAACAGTACACGTTTCGAAAGAACTGAAGACTATCAGAAAAGGTAAAAGAAAAGATTTAAGCATTGCCAGGAGAACAAACTATGCCTTTAATTGGAATGCGTATAGACCAGTCAGATGAGACTAAGACCGGAAACAGCGCCGTACGAAAATCGCTCTCTAAGTGATTCTAAACTTTTGAAAGACATCTTTACTTTCATAGTAAACTCTACGAATGATATCATCTTATCATCAACAGTTGGTAAGAATATCGTACTCACTGGATCTCGAAGCACCCTTTAGTCATCTCAAAGCTAAGGCGATTAAAAGAGTTTCTAAAACCAGTTCAGGTGAGCGGATCGTTGACTTTATTCGCAATTTAGGAGAATACGGGGGCCTTCCAGTTAAACCCTTTAAGGCGAATCCTGCTTTTACCATTTAGAAGATATTTGGGATATCACCAAATTCATGAGAGTGATTTTAGATAAGAAAACTTAATTGAGGACCTTATATAAAGTAAAGAATATACTTGTATGTTATAATAAAAATTGACTATAACTTTCTCCATTGTCGAAAAATCGTAAGCTGTCACCAGAAAATTTTTTACAAACAGGAGGATTCCTATGTTTTTTTTTTTTGTTTTAAAAAAAAACTTAACACTCAAGGGCGTCTGAATACACTTATAATGCCTCAGCATGTGTTAAGTTTCTTGAAATATGGGATAGAGGAAAAAAAGAAAGATGTTTGGGCTCAGTAGTTATTTCGCTCCATGGGTGGCATCGAACAGTTAATGGGTAGACTAAATTCTTAGTGGAAGTTGGCTTGTAGTTGATTTCTAGTCAACTGCTCATCTTATTTGATTTTTGTTGACTGAAAAAATGAATGTCTTTCGGGCGAGGCTGGGATTCGAACACCGAACCATTCGATTTGGAAGCCAGTCCACTACCACTTGAGCCACGGCCACGGTATGGTTTCTAAGAGCTATTAAAACTTTAACCCTCAAGAATATAATTAACATATGTTACCACGACTGAAGCTATAAGACGCACATGCCAGCAAGATAGAAGATGATACTTAATTTGGGCCGATTTATACACGAATCTGGGTTAAGTAGTGTACTAAGATTCACTCGATTGGTGACTCTCGTTTTAGTGTAATAACACAGACTTCCTAACTCTCGTTCTAGATTTCTTCAAACCGTTTTATACAATTCCATGCTGAAAGGAAGAGGAAGTCACTAGATGTGAATGCATGCGAATATGCTCCTAACCATATATGGTATACCTTTCGAAACAAGAAGAAATAAAGGTAATCTCTGGATTGGAAATTAAATCAAGGTTTGCTTAGCGCTTTCGAGTCTTGGCTACCGATAGTATAAAACTTTACTTGGTACTGGAACTTAAGAGCACTGGGGAGAAACAAGCGGATCAATCAGTCCATATTTTTAATATATTTACATCCTTCCATACACCTTTCAACAAGCTATGGGAAAAAAAAATTACTGAATAAAGCCGACGAGTAATGAACTCTAAAGTCCACAAAGACGCCAGCTCCCCTAGATTGGTGAAAACCCGTCTATATTCCCTTTCTTGGTCAGATTTTAACTAAAGTGTCGTCTATGGCTCATGGACGTCCCATATAGGAGTCTAGTGATAGTTGGTGCGCAAAGTCAATAAAACTTCAGTTTGAGTTGTATTACTTTTCAATTGCAAGATGGTTTTGAGAGTTCAGCCCATGATACAAGTACAAAATGAAGAGAGATTCATCCGTGCGTCTAGAGGAAAGCCAGGCGTGCAAAAAAAAAAAAACTCACAAACAGCCAATATAAAATGGCCCATAAAGTCCAGATGATTTTTTTATAACCATGGTACCTATATGATAATTATGTGAAGTTGTGAAAAAGATAATAACCTGGTGGAGGCTTTTTGGCTGGCTATTGCAGGGTACGACCAACCGAAGAGGTCATTGCAATGGTGCGAAAGTCTGGAGGGCTGGATGCCGATGTGTTTTTTTTTATAAAGACCTTCAACAAAAACATTGGTTACTTTGGTTCTATAATAAAATCAATAAATTCGCATATGTTAACCCTAGATAGGGAGGCGATAATCGAACTGAATTATTTGATTTGGACGCCTCTATCCTCTATGTCCAGAAAGGTTTTCAAGATGTATCTTAACAGATGTTCCTTTTGGTAAAGAGTGTTGGTACAAATACTTTCAACCGGACTCAACTGACTAGAATCCTCTATGAGTTTTGAGATGTTGGGCTGAACAATTTGAGGTCTTTATGATTTCCAAAATACCTTATCATCATCCCAATTGTATTTTCTGTTGCTGAAACATGGACTCTATTGGTAGACAATGGAGAAATACTTACTCATGGCAAGAGAAGTCGTTGCAAGCCGAAAGTGGTGACGCCATTAAAAGCAAGGAGACACCAGCACTGGGGCTCGAAGATACTCCGACAGCAAATATTAGGGTAAACGTAGTGAAAGGAGATCCATCTGTACAGTGGGTGGTCGTGGCTCAAGTGTTTGTATATTGGCTTGCCAATCGGACGGCTCAGGGTTCAATAAGAGCCGTGACCGCAAGACTTTTCTTCAGGCAACTATAATCTTGTGAGACAACATCAAATCAATTTACACTAAAAATGTAGTCTCCCCGTTAAATGTTGGATGCCACCCATGGAGCGAAATAGCCACTGAGTTCAAACATCTTTCTTTCTCTTTCTGTCCCATTTCCCGAAAAACTAAACACTTGCTTTGGCATCATAATTGTAGTCATACCCACTTGAGTGTTAAGTACTTTCCTTTCCACGCGTACAGGGTGTCCCAGTTTAGGTTTTCGTCCTGATAGCTGAAGATTCCTAAAGTTATGGCAAACAAAAAATTGTATTGCAGGGGGGTGTCTATTTTCACCCACCTCCAAGTTATAGGCCGGTAAAGTGAGTAACCTCTGATTTCGAAGTAAAGCTTCTTAAAAGGCCGTAGCTTTCTAACGGATTCAGCTTAAGAAACCGTGGTACATATTTTTAAAAGAGAATTTCAGTGTGCGTAAGATACTAAAATTTCGTCGAGTTCGATGAACGCCAGATAAAATTATGGCATTTTAAAGCTAACATTTTGAAAAATCGTTGGACCAGTTTCATCAGAAAAATGCGTTTATCTCATAATTTTCAACTTTTAGGCTAACTTTTTCTATCAAAACTTTTGTCTGCTCTTCATTATCTACGATATTTATGTATGACTTTTAGGTCACAAAATAAATTTAATATCCCTTTAAATAGTTTTTGTGGCCCTAAAAAGGACCGTTACGTTCAAAACGCTTTTATAGTAAATTTTCGAAATGTTGCCCGGGCCTTTGGATGCACGTTCTAGCGCGTTTGATGATTTCAGACTGCAAGTTAATGTTTGGTAAAATGCCTCTTAGCTCCTCTGCCACTGTATTTATTCTCTCTTGGAGCTCTTCCCGACTTTAAATCTCAGCCAAATAAACCCTTTCTTTTATGGCTCCCCAGAAAAAAAAAATCCATTGGCGTTAGGTCAGGAGACCTAGGTGACCAAGGAAAAGGACTAAATCGGCCAATCCACAATCCATTAAATTTTTGATTTAAATTTATTGCTACAATGGTAAGGAGCTCCATCGTGTTGGAAACCATTCTTTTCCTCTGACCAAGAGGAACATTCTCCAGGAGTTCCGGCAACTGGTCTCTCAAAAATTCTAAATAGAATGTTGAATTTAAGACATGTGGAAGTATGAATGGCCCAATTGAAGTACTACCCAATATGCCAGCCCAGACATTCACGCTAAGCCTTCTGTAAAATGCAACTGAACCTTTACCTTTGAGAAGATGTTGGTGGTGTTAAGTGAGGCTTAGACACTGGCCAATAGTGGGAATTTCCTTGGTTGGTAATACTCATTTTCATTTTGTTGATGCAGCAGCCATTGGCAAAATTCAATTCGTTTTTGGAAGTCTCCTGGCAAAAGTTCCTGTACGGGCGTATAATGAAAAGGGTAAACGCGGTTGGCTTGAAGAACTCTATGGATTGTAGTTCTTGGAGTTTGCAACTGTGCTGCAAGCCTCCTGGTGCTAATAGATGGCTGCATTCTTACAGCATTTAAAATTCTTTCTTCCTCTTCTGCTGCTGTTGTGTTAGACAATCTTTCTCTTCTTAACCCATATGCTGAGCTGACGGTTTAAAGGCAGTGAAAAACATTGATAAAGGTTGGCCTAGGAGGGATCCTCCGTCTAGGATATCGCCGTTGGTACTCTATTCTACCTAGCCCTGCATCCCCGTTACAGAAACCGTAAACGAAAATTATATCGGTATATTCGCGAATCGAAGACATTTTTTTTGAAACATTTGCTAAACACTTTACTCGTTCACTCTTAATCGGTAAATAAAGTAACATCGGCACATTTCAAAAATTGTCACTGAATTAAGCAGAAACATTCCACAAAATAGCGAAAAATTTACCGTGGCTTAATTCTCCAACTTTGTTTTACTTGTTAACAGCTTTTAGTCTTTTTTTTTTATTTGAACATTAAATTTATTTTGTGACCCATTTGCCTGAATAAAATAGTGGTTTGCAATAACTTCCGGTGTTCGTAGGTGGAAAAGTCATATAAAAAATCGTAGATAATGAAGAGCAGACAAAAGTTTTGATAAAAAAAGTTAGCCTAAAAGTTGAAAATTATGAGATAAACGCATTTTCCTGATGAAATTGGTCAACGGTTTTTCAAAATATTAGCTTTAAAATGCCATAATTTTGGCGGGTGTTCATCGAACTCGACGAAATTTTAGTATCTTACGCACACTGAAATTCTCGTTTAAAAATATGCACCACGGTTTCTTAAGCTGAATCCCTTAGAAAGCTACGGCCTTTTAAGAAGTTTTACTTCGAAATCAGAGGTTACTCACTTTAACGGCCTATAACTTGGAGGGGGGTGAAAATAAACTGGGACACCCTGTATGTACATAGAAAAAGTCAATCGCAACCTGGAGTACGCAACTGGAGACAGTTAAGTAAGAAGATTTACCAACGAAGATTTATTACGAAATGTAGTCCACCCCACGTGTATGTGCACTAGGTCCCGGATACAATTCTTCAGGCCTAAGCTACAAGGGGCCTTATTATTAATTAATACTACTATATTTAGTGACATTGAATAAACATTTTAGAATTAGGTTATTTGTACGCACGTATATAAGTCATCATGTTCTGAGACAAAACCAAACCGTCTTGTTACTTTTGTTGGGTACAAAAGCACATAGATACATATGTAAGATTATCTTTAACCAAAATTCATTTGTAGTACAATACTTTGAAAAATCTAATCTTCCGAGTACCTAGTCTCTATCGGAAACTTGCGAATGAATTTCCAAGCGATGGTTGAATTTAAGTTGGTCGACAAATGGAGGGGTCTTTACGCAGAAAAAAGCATCACAAATCAGTACCTGACCTGCAAAAGTATTGGAAACCTGTGTAATGTTTAGCAGGAAAGCCGAATGTGTAATTGCTAATTAATCGCATCAGTTGAACGATAATAATTATCCTTGCATGAACGTTTGAGACAGAGTTCTTTAGTGAAACACCACTCTTACAATAGAAAATCGTTCCAAAAATGAGTGGAGCCCCTCCCGTACAACCTACATACATATGCACGTATGTATAAATGTGCTCATCTCACAAATAAATCGCCTACAAATCGTTTTCTTAGGTTCACTCAAGCCAAACTGTAACTGAAACTGCGTAGGTAATTTCCCTTGCACCAGCCAACGGCGCACCTGTCTAAGTTTCCCTCATCTTAATGACCCCAAAGAGAAAATTAATTTTCTAAACAAGCTAAACACGTCCACCGTTAGATGTTGTCCCCTTCCCCAAGTATTGGTATGTACATACATCTAGCGGTTTCAACCGAAAGTATCTCACCAAAGCTAGGATTTGAATTAATAATCACGACGACCCTGATTTCCTACACACGTTTCACTTTACCGCCCATCATCAGCGTGAATCTTTAATCACCACAACCAAACCAAACAGATTCCACACATTCTATAGAGCACCCTTTAGTTGGTAGGTACCTATGCTGTTCGTTGTGCTTGAGTGAGCACAGACGTGAAGAGAAGTCGCATCGATCAGACACAGATAAATTTTCCATAAAAGCTCCCTCTTAACAGTTTTTCTCGTTTTTTTTTTTCTTTCTTTTTCTTCGTTTCCTTTCATCGATCATTTGTCGTTTGCATTTTGGGTGTAACCATTGTCCGTTCTTCATCTTCGTCGTCGACTTCTATTTAAACCCTTTCCCTCCTCCTGCCATATATTGACAAACTTTTGTATCTCAAAAGTCCGTATCTTTGCATTTTGTGTTTGCTTTATGATCTTCTTGTCCACATCCACTACTGCACAAGGAAACAAAGATGGGAGGGCCAGGCAATACATTCGTCGCGTCGGCGAATAGATATTACCGACGTAATCGCCTGCCGTGCCTCGTGTGCAAGATGAGTAAAAAGGGTTCTTGAACTTAAAAGGGGTCACCTCGCGCGCAAGCAAGACGACTACCACGACCACGACTATGACTACGAAGATACCTTACGACGAAAAGATACCTTACGTACCTGTCTAACCATCGACTGGTGGAGCTACTCACATCTAGTCGGTTGGGTTGTTTGGTTGCTTACCTTGTGCTCCATCTCTCCACAATTAACTTTGCCTATTCTTCGTGCGGTAGTTTCTAAATTTTTTTTTCTAATTTCCCTCTCTCCCTTGCTCATTATTCTTTTTTGAATTCTTTCTCTATGACAAACAATTTTTTTTTTCTCCCTCTGCGGAGTGTATCTAGGTTTATTTAAAATTTCGAAAGAGGACGAAGTCATTGGGAACGAAGAGAAAGACAAAAAAAAACCCAGAGAACGAAAGATCTAGGAGCCCTGGGGGTCTATAAATGAGGCTTTCGTGGTAAAGATCAAATGAAAAAAAAAAAAAAATAAAAACCTCTGGTTTATTTGTATCTATGTATTTCTGGGGGTTGCACTAAGAAAATCTAGATGATCTTTTGAGAGTAACCTATGAAGGCAACAAGGGAGAAGAAGATCCAGATTTTACAGAGAGAACTATTTGTAAATAACATACTCCTCATCATACTCGTACTCATCAAACGATTTTATTTGAAATTTATTAAAAAGGAAAATCATTTAATTGAACACTTATTTAACCGGATCCGCTTCAATGGAACCTTTTCGAATAGAAGTGTTTTTGAGATGGGATCAGTTGATAGAGCGTTGTAAGTACTGTACAGCTAGCTAAGTTAAAAGGAACGTGTAGCTTTGTAAACCGAATAAATGACACATGAACTTCAGTTATATTTTTATTTGATAAAGTTAAACCAAAATAGCAGGTGTAGGTTCTGCTTTTAAATTAGCGGCACCTGCTGTGAATATCTCGAAATAGACCAACCTACTTCGGTGTCAGTAATACATATTCTAAATGGGGCAGCATAATATGGTTCATAACTTTTCCTCCTTTCCACCGACTCTAATGAGAGAAGTTTTGTAAATTGGTCTAATTTTAAAGTAATCGGAATAATTTTAAAGCAAGTCTATGTAAGTGCATGGTGCCATGTGTATTATGTATGTGTAATGCTAAGAAAGAAGTATCGGTTTGGTCCTTGAGGAAGTCCTTCTCAAGCTAAACTTGACTATGCAGAATGAACTGCGGTGGGAACAACTATCATACATATAAACTATCTTTTACATTATGGATACTCCTGTCATAAAACTCTTCTGATGAGTGCAAGTAAGGGTGCAGTTATTGGGTATTCGTGCGGTTTTTTTTCAAAATTTGAACGTTTATTTAAGAAAAACATGTACAATAGTATTACTCAAAGTATTGCCCATCTGAAGCTATGACTTTTTCCCATCTTTCTGGCAATTTGTGGATCCCATCCCAAAAAAACTGCGCCGGCTCGTCAGCCAAGAATGAATCAAGCCAATTTTTGATATTCTGCTCTGATGTGAACCGTACTTCAGTGAGGGCGTTCTGCATCGACCGGAACAAATGGTAGTCAGAAGGGGCAAGGTCTGGGCTATAAGACGGGTGGGGTAAGACTTCCCATCCACTGTTTTCCAAATAGTTCTTATGATGGAAAATTATTGCCTCGTGTCTGGTCGCATATTCCGGGCGTTTTTCGGCCACTGCTCTCTTCAAACGGATTAATTGTGTTCGGTAGCGTTGTCCATTGATGGTTTCACCCGGTTTTAGCAGCTCATAATACAGCACACCCATCTGATCCCACCAAATACAGAGCATTACCTTCGCGACATGGATATTCGGCTTTGCCGTTGATTTGGCTGGTTGGCCGGGTTTCACATATGATTTTTTGCGCTTGGGGTTGTCGTAATGGATCCATTTTTCATCACCAGTAACAATCCGATGCAAAAATGACTTACTTTTGTGGCGTTCCAGCAGCATTTCGGACATGCAAAACCGCCTTTCGACGTCTCTCGGCTTGAGTTCATGTGGAACCCAATTTCCTTGCTTTTGAATATATCCAGCTGCTTTTAAACGTTTTGAAATGGCTGCTTGAGTGAAACCCAAAGATTCTACAAGCTCTTCTTGTGTTTGGCAACAATCTTCATAGAGTAATGCTTCCAGTTTTTCATCTTCAAACTTTTTTGGCTGCCCAGGACGTTCATCGTCTTCCAAGCCAAAATCACCACTTTTAAATCGTGCAAACGACTTTTGGCACGTTCGCTCAGCTAGCGCATGTTCACCATAAACTTCCACCAAAATACGATGGGTTTCGGTAGTAGTTTTCTTCATATTAAAGTAATGAAGAAGAACTCCCCGCAAAAACACTTTTTCAGGCACAAAGTTCGACATATTTGAGTGAAAAAAAATTATTGTTGTTTACGCTTCAAATGAATGACATAAGTATACTGAAATGACGTACAATGACAGTAGCTTTCCAACGCATGTTCCAATGGAATAATAACAATGGAATAATACAAGTTACGCCATCTCTTAGCAAACCGCACCCAATAGATTTCACATAAAACTGCATAAGCAAGTTTTTTTTTTCAGGACAAAAATGGCGACTGATTTAATTAGTTACTTCTTATTTCTTTTATTTTTTTTTGTACGGGTAGGCGATGTTGATTTTCCATTAGAGATCATCTGCATATGTACAGGGTGAATGACTCGAACTCCAACTTTTTAAAATGCTATAATTTTTTTATTTTTTGATAAATTTTATTGTGCCAAAGCAAAAAATGTTGGAAAATATATCAATTTTCAAATTGTATCAGTAGTTTTTAATATGTCCCCCTGTGGCGCAAATAATGGCCGTGGTGTAGTGGTACTAGCTATCGCTTCTCACTCGGAAGGTCAAGGTTCTAATCCTAGCCACGACAAGCTTCCATTTGTGTAATTGGAACTCAGTTAGAAAAATCTGCGTGTGAAGGCATAACACTGACATGTTGATTTGGCTGTTGTAGGGTTTTCAAGCACAAACAACAGCCGTTAAAATTGACAACCTCACATTCCGAGAGAAGAAAAATCTCTCCGTCCTATTCGGACTCCCACCCCTGGAGAGTCAATACCGAAACCAAACACACCTGAGTTTCAAACCACTACATCACAAACTTTCCTTTCTCCTCCTTCTAACTTTCCGCCCGCGCCCTGGCAACAGTATAAGGGTATAAAAAAAAAAAAAAAAGACGACCGAAGAAAGCATCGCACGCTGCACGCAAGTGGCTCTGCGGTATTTTGACCCATTCCCGACGAAGCGCTTGATTGATGTGGTCCAAACTTTGGTATTTTTTAGTGCCAACCTTCGCCTTCAAGATACCCCAGACAGAGAAATGCAACGGATTTGCATCCGGAGAATTTGCAATCCGTTGTGTCGAAGAAATGAAGTGTGGAACATTGTTTTTTAACCAATCTTGGTTGACGCGCGCTTTGTGAGACGGTGCCGAGTCTTATTGAAATGTCCACGGTCTCCGACCGAAATGATTGTTTACCCAAGGCTTTAATACTGCCTCTAAGACAGTTTCACGTTATACGATCGCATTAATTTTGACGCCACGGTCCAAAAATACGAGCGGAGAGCGACCATGGGCGGTTATGGCGGCCCAAACCATCACCATCGGTGCTGCCTGTTTTCTGGTGGCCGTCCGAAGGTGTAAATTTTCGAAGGACCTAACTGGCAAGTAAACTCGGTCATTTTGTTTGTTGACATATTGTTCGATAACAAATGGCGACTCATCGGAAAAAACCAAATTCGGCAACTCACCACTTTCGTGCAAGCGTAGCAACTCCTTCGCTCTTTCGACTCTAACTTTTTTCTGTTGCCATGTAAGATCGTGTGATTTTCGGAACTTCAATGGCTTGACCCCAAGTTCATTTTTCAGTATGTGTTGCATCCGTTCCAACGATATGTTGAGCTCCACTTCGACACGAATTTCGCTCAATTCGAGCCTTTACTTTCCGAACCATTTCTGCTGATGTTGCTGTTTTTTTATGACCACCTCCATGACGTTTTGCAATGCTGCCAGTATCACGGTAAAGAGCTATGGTTTGAGACACAAATGACTTATTCACGTTGAGGTGCTGGAGGGCTCTAACGATAGCTACAGCCAAATATAAAGCAATCACACTATCACATTTGGATTCCATCGCGGATAAAGATTTCTCAACACAACTGAGACGCAAATCGTTTAAAAAGTTTGTAAATAATAAAATTATCTGTCAAGCGTCAAAATCTGAGCTCGCTGTCATGAACGGTTTGGAAATTATAGCAGTCTGAAATTGGTTGTAGTTCGAGTCATTCAGGGTGTATATAGCCTTTTCTTAAGATCCTTGTTTTGCTGCGTGGATTTGTCGGCATCCGTTGTGAAAGTATGGATTTTGTGCTCCCGGTGAAGGTAGAGATATGGTCTTCGATACTTGAAGCCTGCAACATTAGACTTCTTGAGCCACTGCACATGGAAGTGGTCATAATCAACTTAGTAGGTTACAATTTGAGAATAGTATGAACTAAATATTCAATGTCAAAAAGAGATCAGGTCAATGTTTCTAATCTGTTTTACCAAAAATTTCCTTTTTCCTTTATGACAATCGCAGAGCATAGTAATTAGATCATCATTGTTCATGGGTCCTTTCGAGAAAATTGCAGAAAGCCTCTATGTCAGAGTTGTCTTTTTCTTATAGAAGCAATGATGATGCTTAGGCTTACAAGTAACCTTTGTCGCAGGGCGGATATTCATAAGATGTTTCGATATTGAGATCTGACTTATTTTGGCGCTTATAACCAGCCAACATTTTAAAAAACTTAGGCAGGATTGGTCTGAGGGATAAAGAGTTACCTGGATAGCGGCTCACCTCAAGCCGATAATAATGCGATACTTATTAGCTAAACTCTAGTACCTGCATTATCTGCATTAGCTTTTTCATTGATACTATAACTACTGACCTTCCAATTCTTGAATTAAAATAGTAGTGTAACAATTATGGTAAGGCGAAGATTCTCCTGTCTGCCCTAAAGTGGTACCGGTAAAGGGCTAGTAAAAATCCCTCCGCATACAGTTTGAAATTGCAATTGCATCAGCCTAGAGTTCTCTAGGCTAGGTTTCGTGGGTAAGAATTTCATTTCATTTCATCTTATTTCATTTATAATATTTCAATTTGACCACTGTACAATATACCATAAATATGCTGGTAAGAATGAAAGTTAAATAAGGACTCTTTGGGGATAATTAGTTTTAAATTTTCATTTTGGGGATTTTAGTATTCATTTAAAATTTTTCCTCTTTCGAGCAAGAGGTTTGGTTTTTAAACTGGCAACACTGTTTCCACAGATTGTCAATTTGACAGTTGACAGTTGATTTATGGTTAGTACGTTTTGTCATTTTACGATGAATAGATTAACGCCCGAGGAACGCGTGCAAATTGTGCAAAATTATTTTGAAAACCATGGTTCGTTTCGTCAAACTTATCGTGCGCTGCGTCCATTTTACTGTCGACATAATCGTCCATCTGAGCAAGTTATTCGGAACACGATGAATCGTCTTCGCTCCACTTACACTCTAGTGGAATAATACACATCCTCAAAGACGACAAACAGTGCGAACAGAAGAAGTTATTGTTGTTATGGAGCGCAGTGTTGAGGAGAATCCGAATGAGTCGATTCGCCATCGTCCAATTGGAGCTATGCCCATCCACTTTGTGGAAGATTTTACGGAAAGATCTTGGCTTAAAAGCTTATAAGATCTAGCTTGTACAAGAGTTGAAAAGTAGGTTCGATGAAAGGGCCGAAAACATGATTCAGCTTGATTCTCATTTTAAGCGCAAAATTTTGTTCTCCGATGAGGCCCATTTTTGGTTAATTGGATATGTAAACAAGCAAAACTGTCGAATTTGGAGTGGAGAAAACCCAGAAGCCTTTGTCGAGACGCCCTTACAACCATTAAAACTCACTGTTTGGTGTGCTTTATGGGCTGGTGGAATCATCGGCCCATATTTCTTTAAGGACGATGTCGGCCGGAATATTACCGTCAATGGAAAGCGCTGTAGAAACATGATTTGTGACTTCTTCGTACCTCAGTTGAATGCAGTGACGTGACAGGGCTTTGGTTTTAACAAGATGGAGCAACATGCCACACGGCCTGCGACACCATCAATTTATTGCGGGAAACATTTGCTGAGCGCATAATTTCGCGTAGCGAACCTGTGAACTGGCCTCAACGGCCCTGTGATCTCACACCATTAGATTACTATCTTTGGGGGTATATGAAGTCACTAGGCTATGCCGATAAACCAGAGACGTTAGACGATTAGGAAGTCAACATGCGCCGTGTTATTGCTGATAAAGTTGTCGAAAATTGGACATCACGATTGCGCTTTATTCGAGCTAGCCGTTGCACGCATATTTAAACACTATTGGCATAAAATTATCTATTAAATAAAGCTAAAATCATTTACATTAACATTAGGTTCAAATACTTTATTTCGTATTGAATTTGCACACCTCTAAGAAAAAACACCCTTCACACTTAAAACAAAAAAAGTAGGACATTTCAGTTCGATTGTGTTAAGTGGGAAAGGACAGCTACCAAGAGACCCTTGTGTTCTTATAGATACTGGGAGACTATTCCAGAATGTGATGGCATGAATGAAGAATTGTTTATGTGAGTTGAGACAAGTGAAACGGTTTGGTGTACGACTGAACAGCGAAAAAGCTTCTTTAAAATTACTGAGTGCTAATAATTGAGAAGAACACTAGGTTGCTGTCGGTATTATTGTACATCAACAAGAGTCTTATTTATCTCTTCAATATTAGTATCGGAGCTAATGTTTGTAGATGTTTTGCTAACGATAAGCTTTCGAACTTCGTTCGTTAGCAAAAACAGATTTTTGCCTTTTTGGGATGCTATTAACTCGATTTCTGGATCTTATAACCTCATTATTCATTTCGGTACACTGAAAGTGTTTCCAACGTTTAAACAATTTGTATCTTCGTGACATTTCATGTACAATGTTATTTATATAAATACATATAAAGTTGTGATGAAGCTAATATATGTTTTCGCTAATAATCTCAATTTGTTTGCTCACGTCCGTTGTATAGTAAATCGAGTGCAAACCCAATTGATACAATTCGTTAGGAAGAGAGGTCAGATTAAAGTTTCGGAAATCGCGTCAGAGTAGATTTGGTTTGATAGCTACACGTGCAAGGAAACAAAAATAAGGTCGTGATATGAAAACGCAGGAACTGATAGCGGACTAAAAAATGTATCACTGAGGAGGGCTATGTCAATCAATGATAGTGATTTGTTGGGCATGGTTTAAAAAATATAAATTGAGATCATACATAGATTCTTCAATACGAGTACTAGAGCTGATTAACAAATTAATATTAATATCACCACGTACAAAAAGATGGCACACTTCTTCTAATATGTTTTTAAGTGATTGGCTACTAGAGGTTCAATATACATACACGCAGCCAGTTGTGCACTCATCTCTGCCACAACTATCATAATACAAATCTATTCAAATCGACAAAGCTCGTTTAATTTACTACAAAAGTTGGGTTTAATATTTGCTCTATCGTATATTGCTGCCCCGCCTCTAATTACGTGCTAACGTAATTTATATCCTAATGAAAGCGGCACTACGACTCGTATAAGGACTGATTTAAAAATAACGATTTATACCTATTTATTTTATCTATTGCCTTTTTATTGGTTTTCGAAATTCAGCACGCTTTGATAAGGTAATTCAGATGAAATGATTAGGCGCTTACGAGTCCGTGTTCCCAGGTACTTACACTGCACACATTGGAAAGCCATTTGGTAGCGAATGAATATGAAGTAGAATTGATATTGTCAAAACAAAATCCGGAAATTTATTCTCTGAGAAACATTAAGGCAAACAATTCCGATAATACAGTGTTATGCTTACTCTGCAATTCAAGGTGAAATGTATAACTTTTACAATCAGTTAAGCGCTTTCAAAAACTGTGATATATTTGTCATGATGGAAGAGCTTAGCCATTTAATCGGGAAACATGGTCTTGAACAACGAACGCTTTTTAAGTTCCGTATAGCATCGTATGTATTTGTGAACATGGCCTGCCCCAAAATCTTTCTGAATATCACCTGACGGGCATGCCGATGGGTTGCTTTTTATGAGTTGTCTAACTGAATAGTAACGTTTATTATTTTAAAGATTGTATGACGTCAACAAGAAATCTCAAGGCGCCAATAATTAAGAAAACATATCTTTAACGGAGCGAAGTAATTGACATGGTAAAAGAAATGTTTTCACCTCCGGCAGTACTGCTGGTGACCTGATGGCACGTCTCACCGAAAAGTGGAACCAAAGCGTGCATCAATCTGGCGAAAGCAAGACAGTTGCACTTGATATTTCTAAGGAATTTGACAGCGTTTGGCATCAGGCTCTTTTTAATTTTCATCAACGATCTCTTGTCTGCTACTTCTAGTCCAATATATTCCTTTCCTGATGACAGTACTCTCTGCTTTTCATATTCGATCCCGGACTCACTTCCCTGCTCTTCGGCCGTAGAACGGGAACGTCAGCGTATGTTGAGCTCATTAAATTCTGATATTAACAGCATAACTAATTGGGGAACCACTAACAGAGTAGAATTTAATACTTCCAAAGCGAAATTTAAACACCCAGCCATTATCCATGAATGGCACTTGCATAAACTTTCCATTCTCGGTATGTGTGTCAATAACAACATAAGTTGGAATGATCACATATTCGGTGTCGTCAAAAACGCTGCGAAATGTCTAGGTTTCCTCAAGCTATGTAAGAAATATTTCACCCCCTCTGATCTGACCTCAATATATAAGGCGTTTATCCGCTCAAAATTGGAGTACAACTCCCACATCTGGTCGGGTGCCCCTAAAACATCTCTGCACCTGCTAGATAGGATTCAAAACCGTGCGATAAAACTCATAGGTGATATTAATGTCACTCAAACAATGGACACCCTCGAACACCGACGTAATGTCCAGTGTCTCACTTTGTTTTATCGCTATTTTAACCGTAACACCCGTCTCGCTATGAATGCTCATCAGTATACCCTCAAGCCCACTTTCGGACGTACTCTAAAATATCGTGATTCGTTCCTAAGCCGTACAACTCGCTTATGGAATGCCCTGCCTAGCTCTTTATTTCCTAGTCTTTATAACCTTCAAACATTTAAAACCAACGTTCACCGGTACCTCTCTTTCTATCCTCCCTGGTTTTACTTCGCGCCCGCGCTGTGTGCAAGCATTTTAAGAGTATCAAAATCCCTTGAGCGCGCGCAAATTATAAAGAAAAAAAAAAAACCTCCGCAACGGAAAATTTTGTTAAGATGACAAGACAGAAAATGCGACCCTCTGAATACTCTTGAAGACTGGTCGAGGAGCGTAAGGTTCCAAGTCCTTTAATTGCAGCAAGATCCATAGTGTGAACAACTAAACCTCTGTCGCTAAGACATATCGCTTCAATCCAGCACAAAGATGAGATCGCTGTTTTGATTAAGACACTCAAAAACAATTAGGCAGTAGAAATTGAAGGCATCCGCACGGATGTTGCATTTTATAACACTCTTAAACGGAGAGTTTTCATATTCTGATTTTACCCAGCCAGTACTAAAGTACTTCCCGATTGGCAGTCAGGATAGCTTTTCAGTTTTCGGTTTCGAAGGTCTTTGTCGTTTAAATGTAATTCTGAATCACAGTTAATTAATCTTTTATCCAGTGCTATCCGTTGCGCCTTAAGTACAATATTTATTATGTCAAATAATTCTAAATTTCAGATATGTACTTTCCGCTTATTTATTGGGTCTACAAGTAAGTTTCCAGCGTTTTTTTTCCAAAATTTGAAGTTTTATTATGAAAACATAGTTACAATGCTTTATTCAAAGTATCGTCCATTGGAAGCTACAACTTTCCCCCATCTTTCTGGCAATTTATGAATTCCGGACCAAAAAAATTTCTCGTCTTTCGAGCCCAAGAACGTATCGAGCCAATTTTTGATTTCCTCTACTGAGCTGAAGCGTATTCCCGTTAGAGCGTTCTGCATCGAACGAAACAAGTGGTAGTCAGATGGTGCCAAGTCTGGACTGTAAGGCGGGTGAGGCAGAATTTCCCATCCACTATTTCCCAAATAGTTTTTCACCGAAACCGCAACATGTAGCCGAGCGTTGTCGTGATGAAAAATGACGGACTCATGCCTGGTCTCATTTTCTGGCCGCTTCAAACGAATTAGTTGGGTTCGATATAATGGTCCTTTGATGGTTTCACCACTCGGAAGCAGTTCGTAGTATACAACAGCCTTTTGATCCCACCATATGCAGAGCATGACCTTATTCACGTGAATATTTCGTTTCGGTGTCGATTGGGCGGGCTTGCCGGGCTTTGTATACGATTTTCTGCGTTTATCATAGTAAATCCATTTCTCATCACCAGTGACAATACGATGCAAAAATGATTTATTTTTATACCGCTGCAGTAACATTTCGGACATGCGAAATCGCCGTTCGACGTCTCTTGGCTTCAATTCGTACGGCACCCAGTTTCCAACCTTTTGAATGAATCCCAATGCTTTTGGGCGCAAGGAAACGGCTTGTTGCGTGACGCCCAATGATGCATCAAGTTCTTCTTGAATCTGACACGGATCCTCATCCAGTAAAGCGTCCAATTCCTCGTCTTTAAAACTTTTCGGCTTTCCGGGGCGATCTTTGTCTTCAACTCCAAAATCACCACTTTTAAACCGTTTGAACCACTCGCGGCACGTCGATTCACCAATACATTCCGCCCCATAAGTTTCCGAAAGCAAACGATAGGCCTCAGCCGCACTTTTCTTCATATTAAAGAATAAAAGCAGCGCTTCCCGCAAATGACGTTTTTTTGGCTGGAAACTTGCCATGATTTTGCTCGACAAAATGTACGACACCGATAGAACTGCGCAAATATAACGCTGCAAAGTTGTTGACAGATACAAAACCTACAAATAAAACACATGGGGTCTGACATTTCTGCCCGGGATCCACTGGTGGCGCCATCTCTGACAAACGCTGGAAACTTACTTGTAGACCCAATATTAATGGAAATGCAGAATCTTTAATCGGTCTAGTTAGGAAAATAGTGGGACCAATTTAAGTTTCAAGTGATGGCGTCTGATGTTTGTTCCAACTAATTGAGAATACCATTTGGAGGTCATTGAGAGGGCTGTTCTAACTAAGACTATCTGAATTTAATAGTAACTTTACGAGTATGTGTTATGTACCCCAGGCATTTTTACGCGTAAACATTTTACTCTTAATATTGATATCGTTCTAATTTTAATTAAGGAGAATTCAATAAGGTTCTCATATAGCGTTCTATCAATTACATGAGTTTTAGGAATCATACTCAGTTGCTACAATTTTACTCGCAACGTTCTGTTCGAAAGGCATTAACGACTACACATAGACGACGAAATAAATTCCTGAAAATATGGACAAACCTAGAACAGGTTCTAACAAAATATCATAACCACACTTCCCTGCCTAAAGCGTACACTGCCACCTCCTCCTAACACATGGGAGTAACCACGTAGCCGAGTTAAGACCAACGTTAGCTGCCGCCATGAGACATTACTTTACCTAACCTCGTTGTGTTGTTGTAGCTAAGCTCTAAGCAAATTTCATAAAAAATATAAAATACAAATAAATAAACGAAAAAAAAAAAAAAAAAAAAAAAACAAATCTGGAAGCTTTGAAGCGCGCCAAGAACACTCGTACAAGTATAGAACAAGATGCAGGGCAACACTTGTAAATTGATGGGTCCCACGAAGAACTAGAGAAACAGACAGAGAGCAGGAATTGCGTAATATCTCACGAACACGAAATGAAGTTTTCGTGTACTCTTAGTCATAGAGTAGAGCTAGAGATACATACTCGTACTTACTATGGCAGACCAACATCGCTATATGTACTCGTAATTGTATCTAATATCTGCGTTAGCCTTTTAGATTGTCTCTCCTTTGGTGCTATTAAATGCACGAGGTGTGCATCCGCCTTCGGATGTATTAAGGCTTTTGCCGTAAATGGCATCATGACCATGAGAAGCTTTGTATCTTTTTTTTTCTGGTAGTTATGCGGAGGATGTAGTAATTCGAGAGATGGGTAGGAATACAGTTTAACTAGACGAATACAGATAAAGACGTAAAAACTACAAAAAACTAGTTAACATTCGGCTTTATAGACACTCGCAGCCTATTATTGAGAAAAATATTACATATTATGAGTTATTTAAAAGTATTGTCATCCCTTTAAGACTTAAATTCATTAGTAAGTTATTTTTTTGTTAGTCCATCATGAAATGGATTTAAAAAGAATTATGAAGAACTGTTGAAAAAGATGATGTGCACATGTCATAGCCCGACAGTCGTTTGGTAGCCCAGCCCTTAGCTATAACCATTCTATCTAGCGCATCGCTCTTTCTTCTTTTGCTTTATTTTTTTAGAATTTTTATTTTTTAATTTTTTTAATTAATGATAATATTTAAAGTTACGCTTTTATGGTAAATAATGTTAACTGGGTAAAAAAAAACATTTTTTTTGCTTGCGTTGCTAAAATTAAAACTAGTTGAAGGAGCTTCATCAGAGTCCTGGCTTGATGATGTGGCGGCTAGCTTTTTTTCATTTGCAGTTCCTCTGTCTACATTGGTGTAAGGGGCCCTAGTAATTTTATTTTCAACCACACTCGCGATCACGGGAAGCCACAGGTTTTTTTCGGTCGAATTTCTTTTTTGCAAAATCACTGTGCTACTTTAGGATTTTTTGTGATATACTTATTACTTCGCGATAAAATAAACCTCCCTTATTTGCGAAAGCGATACCTGTGGTCCCTGCTCGGGCGCCAATTAAACTATAATAAATATAAAAACAATTAATAAAAATTAATAAAATAATAACTTTATTACTCTGACTATTCTTAAAGACCTAGGGCCTGATGAAATGAATTGCAGTTTCTGGGTATTGTATTGCAATACTGGATGAGTGGGAATGCAGTTTATTATGTTTATCTCGTTTGAAATAATGTTGTCGGTTAGTCATGCAAAGTTTCAGATGAATATGGATGGATGGATTCGTGGGAACAGATGAACATAAAATCTAAAAAGTGTTAACTCACAGAGAAAGGGGTCCGAACAATGCAAGAGTTGGAGACTTTTCTAAAAGCAGATAATTTTACTTTCCGACTTTCACTTGCCACCGAAAGGGTTGTGACACTAGTACTAGTACACAAAGTACTGCCGCTTTTACCAGAATCCAAACAACGGTCTGTCTATGCTGCATGGGGGCTGCCCCTACCCCTGCCGCTCTAGGCGCATTGATTAATTTCCGTCCCCTTGATATTTATATCGTGGGCTTAAAGCCATTTCCCGTATACAAAGAAGTGATCTTTGGTACAACGCGCGCTGAAACTTTGATAACTTAGCGCCCCGACTGTCTTATGACTCTGGTCTCATAACCATTCCATCTGATGTAATGACACCAGACCACCTGCTGCGGAAAAAAAACGAAATCGACTTTCCCTGTGCCCAGGAATGGTTTCGGCTAGAATCTGCGCCAGGAAGGAAATGCAGTTGGGTCTTCAAAGATAGCTCCAGAACCGATATAGCATGTGGCACTGGTGTCTTTCTGGTGGACGAAAACGTCAGGTTTCACTCCTCGTTTTAGGAAAACGAGGAAAGCGGAGGTATACGCAATCCTAATTGCAACGAACTATTGGGTCTATATAATTCGTGCGGTTTGCTAAGAGATGGCGTAACTTGTATTATTCCATTGGAACATGCGTTGGAAAGCTACTGTCATTGTACATCATTTCAGTATATGTCATTCATTTAAAGCGTAAACAACAATAATTTGTTTTCACTCAAATATGTCGAATTTTGTGCCTGAAAAAGTGTTTTTGCGGGGAGTTCTTCTTCATTATTTTAATATGAAGAAAACTGCTGCCGAAAGTCATCGTATTTTGGTGGAATTTTATGGTGAACATGCGCTAACTGAGCGAACGTGCCAAATTTGGTTTGCACGATTTAAAAGTGGTGATTTTGGCTTGGAAAACGATGAACGTCCTGGGCAGCCAAAAAAGTTTGAAGATGAAGAACTGGAAGCATCACTCTATGAAGATTGTTGCCAAACACAAAAAGAGCTCGCAGAATCTTTGGGTGTTACTCAAGCAGCCATTTCAAAATGTTTAAAAGCAGCTGGATATATTATTCAAAAGCAAGGAAATTGGGTTCCACATGAACTCAAGCCGAGAGACGTCGAAAGGCGGTTTTGCATGTCCGAAATGCTGCTGGAACGCCACAAAAGGAAGTCATTTTTGCATCGGATTGTTACTGGTGATGAAAAATGGATCCATTACGACAAGACCAAGCGTAAAAAATCATATGCGAAACCCGGCCAACCAGCCAAATCAACGGCCAAGCCGAATATCCATGGCGCGAAGGTAATGCTCTGTATTTGGTGGGATCAGATGGGTGTGCTGTATTATGAACGCTACCGAACACAATTAATCCGTTTGAAGAGAGCAGTGGCCGAAAAACGCCCGGAATATGCGACCAGACACGAGGCAATAATTTTCCATCATAAGAGCTATTTGGAAAACAGTGGATGGGAAGTCTTACCCCACCCGCCTTATAGCCCAGACCTTGCCCCTTCTGACTACCATTTGTTCCGGTCGATGCAGAACGCCCTCACTGAAATACGGTTCACATCAGAGCAGAATATCAAAAATTGGCTTGATTTATTCTTGGCTGCCAAGCCGGCGCAGTTCTTTTGGGATGGGATCCACAAATTGCCAGAAAGATGGGAAAAAGTCATAGCTTCAGATGGGCAATACTTTGAATATAATACTATTGTACATGTTTTTCTTAAATAAACATTCAAATTTTGAGAAAACACGAATTAAGTTATATACCCAATATAGGTAGGGGCGATTCATTTGCATCTGTAGCGAGAGCCAAGCTGTGCTCACAGTCTGGCTGAATCCTCTTACGACATCTAAGCTAGTTCGAGAATGCAAGACTTCACTTAACGCAGTCGGAAGGTTAAATTCACAGAGTCTTGTCACAACAGGATTACGGGAAATGCAATCGTCGATAAACTTGCTGATCGAAGCTCAGATGAGAGTTTTTCAAGAGCCGAACTTACGTTAGGTCTGTCTGTGCCTGCAGTTAGGCCTTTCATTGAGAGTAGGGTGTCATATGAACATAACTTCAACTCTCCAACTTCCTGACGGACCAAACGAATCCTCCCCAACATCGCTAAGAAGTCAGTGGCTTTCCTGCTGTCCCTCAGTGGCTGCTTACTGGCGTCATGACGGGGCACTACGCTTTTGCTAAATACTTAAGTATGTTGGGCGTAAGTGATACGCTCACATCAGGCTGCAGGTATTCGGTGCTGATGTAGGCACTCTATTACTGATGTGTTTACTCGTGTTTCTTTGAAAGACTGAGAAATTTCAGTAAAGGGACTTACAAGGAGTACAATGGCTTCGCAATTGGCTGGAAATTGGGAAATCTTTGACGAAGTTGTCCGTCTGGATTGAAAGTTTCCGAGCTGTAACATTGATGTCCACCGGCTCTAAATGTCTTTGAAATTTAATAGGTCTGCCCCCGCTTAAAGTGAAGTCTTCTTTTACTGTGAAGTCCATCTGGATTAAAACTCCACGGGCCAGAGTTTTGATGTCCACCCATTATAGTCATTTAAGACCTATTCCTTCTAATTTAGCGCTCCAGCTAAGGAAATTCGTTCTTTAACTGACAATCTGGTTTAAGGCTCTCCGAGATTGAGCGTTGACGTTCGTTTTCTCTACATGGCGTTGTCTTTTTAGTTGTGCGTGATAAATCTTCATTACATAGTTGTCGTCTGAACCTAAATAAAACAGCAACGTCAGCGATATTGCCTTCTGATGTAGTGTAGGTGTATTATTCTGTGTGAGAGCTAGCAGATATCATTTGCGTAGTCCAGATGTATCAGATATGATAACATTATCGATCTCAGTTAAATATTTGTTTCTGATAGTACTTCACGGAACACGTTGCTGATAACACTGATGACAACAAAAAATGCAACTTTCTTGCATTTCGCTGCGGACTTCAAATTCTTCTAAAACTTTACCGTTATGTAGCACGTGACATTAACCATCTTTCCACCATCTTATTTATAAAGATGAGCTTTCCCCTGCGCAAAGCACGTCGTATAGCATCTCGGTTCAAGCTTTCAATGGCTTGCTTGAAGTCGAACAGCAAAGTGACCCCTTACTCTGGTTAGCTGTTCCTCATCTGAAGTCAATAGATTGCCGTCTTTAAGACGATGAGATTTTGAACCTTGGCCACCTGTAAATTCTTTGTGATATTGACATATCTACTGGGTGCTTCCTATGCTCTGCTGGCTAGCGCGTTTATTTTATTACGTTTATCACGTCTACACTACGCTGGACTTCCTTCTGTTTTATGCGATATTGAGCTTTCATTTTGGGGGCTCTTTTGCTGAGGCCTCTACAATCTGACGTATGTTGAAAGCCATGCCCTCTGACTTTTCTGTTGAAAAAAACATTTTCCCCAGCCTTCCAGTGCTGGCGTTATTGATTGTTTGAGCTTCTAATAGAAGGTGGTTCCGTATTTGTTGAAGAACATGGAGATCCCAAAGCCTATCGGTATTATATATGGGCATTCTCACCAAATTTGAGCGATGGCTGCTGATGGATGCAGAATGAAGACTTTTTGAAGCTGTCATAAGATGGTGGTCCATCTCAATACCGATGTGTGCCCCACGTTTATTTGAGACGTGCTAGATCCAATTTCAAAAATTCTTGCTGATTGCTATATGATCGATTTGGATCGATGTTCGCTCTCCATCAGTTGAAGCCTAACTGATCTAATGCCAGTCGATGTGCCTCTAATGGCAAGGCGGTTGACGTTGGAAATGTCAACAAACCTTTCGCAGTTGATATGTCGGATGTTTCCGAGGTCGCGTGGTCCCATATAGGTATATTCAATCCCTATGTAATCGTTTCTTACCTTCGGATTGGAATCGCTCATCACGATCCATTAAATTGGCTGTAGAAATCATCCTTACCCTTGTTATCCGCATAGTTTGGTGGAGCATAGCACTGGGTGATGGTGATGTTCTTCACTCTACACACAAGCCTAGCCGTTGATACATATTTTTTTGTTGAGTGGTAAATAGGACACGAGGCTACCACGTGCTTTTCGGTAGTAAACCTAGTCATTTTCGCGTGTAGTATCATTGCCTGAGTAGAGGAGAAAGCTGTTTCCAGTTTCGGAGACATATGTAGATGTTGTAGTTCCACCATGTTATGTCGCTAACTCTAAGAATGTCCAATTTATATGGCATGAACTCTTGCTCAAGCTGGGGGAATCTGCAATTTTGCATCCATCCTTTCCTGTTGTCGAGGAGAGTCTCAAAACAATCGTCGTAGTAGGTTGATAGCAAATTGTTGTTAACAAATTACCCATCCGTATCTTTGACCGGTTCGGTGTTTATTGTGTTTTACCGTTGCGGGTAAAATACTCTTTTATTCTTTGCAGTTCCAGATGAAAATCTCGAACTTAATAATAGCTGAGGTCGCCGTCTGAATATGCATCATCACGTCACTTTGCAAACCACTACTCATTGGCCAATGCTGCTTCTATGAGGCCCTGCAAAATCAATTAGCCTGAGTTCTTTTATAAAATGGGTTAAACAAATTTTAACTGTCTTCATATCTTGGTACGAGAGCATATCGGGGTTTAACTTTTTGTATTAGCCACTCACGAAAAGCATATACGCATTCCAATTTCACCCTGTCAGGCACTACTTACTAGTAGTCCTGGATACCTCTTTATTTTCTGTTCTGTACATTAGGAAACCTCATTATAAAAACCTCTGTCTAGCTTTATAAAAAATCCACTGAAAACTCTGGATTGTGATTTTATAACCGACATTCAACAAGTAAATACAAGTAAAGGAGAGGACATGTCCTCGAATTCAAATTTTCTCTACAAAGGCGACCCTTAAATGATGAGCACAACAATTAAGCCTACACACTTCAATTAACTTTTCGTAGATATCCGAACATCCATCTTAAGGTCCCTCGTTGTCCATAGTCCCTCACTGTCTAGGGTCTTTATTGCCCTCATTATTCCATACATCGGTAGAATTAAAACTCCTTGTCCTTAGACCTTAACGAAACCGTCCCAAGCACAAGAGCATCCAAACACTCATCCGTTCGTGAACCCCAATCGGTAGAGGTTAATGAATGGAAAGGACATTTCCATTTTACGAATCCCACATAAAATTTGCATCTAATTTCCGGTATTTTCTCTCCTATCTCTTACCGTTACAACGCTATGTATGTATAATCGTCACACCCTAAAGAACGCGCAGGAAGTCAGCAATGAATTTTGAACATTTCAAAAAAACAATGCAAAGCCAAGGGTGAGTGAGTGGGGTCAATTCAAACGCATAAATAGGATCAACCAAGCGACCGACGAGACGATTTCTTAGGGATGAACACCCGGGAAAATGCTTCGAAATCACTTAAATAGTGATAGGGTATCTCTCAGCAGAAACTACAATAAAATTTTTAGTTATAGGGGGTGTTACAAGAAAACTGCAAACTCACAGGAACTACTTGAGAATCCTATAAACACATGAACATAAGACAGCGAGTATGTGCGCTTGTTTCTTTTTTATTGTGAGGGTGCGCACTAAAAAGGGATTCAGTGCATGAGTACGAGTATCTTGAATATGGATTTCACCCGCCGATCGCACTTTGCCGCTGCAATTTATACGGATAAATTGGCTTCACCCCAAAAAAGGAAATCTATGTTTGTATACCATATAAATATGTACATATGTACATGTAGCAACGAGAAACTTGAGGTGACTAGACGAGGAACGACAACCGTGCGGTGGGATTGAAAATGCTGGTACCCACACAATTTTCCAGATATTTCGTATCTATTTCTTTTTTTTTTTCATTCGAATAGCGCCCTCGCATTTCTATACATTTTTTGTTGTTGTTGTTTTTTTTTTTTATTGTGAATATATGCAACACTGTGAAGCCCACACCAACATCGTTGGAACGGGACGAGCTTTGGAAACGGGCGTGTAACTATGTAGCAAAGGAGATATGCTTGCCACACACATGGGCTTGGATAGATACTCATGGTAACATACGAGTACTAAAGCCGTAGATACTTTTTGTATTTATTAGTACCTTGACAAGATCGCTACTGCACTCTCAATCCTCTCCTCTCCAGCTCGTCGCTGATGATTATGACGATGGTAGTACTAGTGGTGGTGGTGGTGGTTGATATTGTTGTTGGCGAGCTGCTGAAGCGTGGACGACGCCGTAGATGTATGCATTTTCCGGTTGTGGATCGCAGAGTATCTGTACAGTGGAAGGAAAAAATATGGAAAAAAAATCTGTGGGAAATAGAAAATTGGGTGAGGGTTGTCAACCCTGTTACTGTGAATGGAAATGAAAATCACTTCGTGGTTTAGTGATTTTCCACTTTTTCACATAATGGACAAAAGGGGCGAATTCAGGGAAATTAAAGAAGTGAATATTTCCCAGGTACCTAATACGAGTACAAGCAATTACCATAGAGTTTAGATGGAATACTGCCAAATGGAGAGACCAGGTAGATATTTTGAAAAAAAAAAATAAAGAAAATACAACCTACCTAAAATGGTTGGCTAATTTTGTAGTAACAAGACATGTACTCTAACTAACTGGGCACAGTTTTGTAGTTGAAGTCACTTCCCCAATTTACGGTCGAATGTGAATGGTCTAGAGGGATATCGTACATAGGTATACTTTTTAACTTTGAGTTAATTTACTTGAAACGGACGAGTTTATTGGGAAAAGAAAGAACAATCTCAGTTTACAGGCTTAACGATTTTTGTGCTGATGTTTTAGTAGTCTGAGTTCTGATATGATAAATTCCCCCACACTTTTTAATATACGTACTCGCAGATATTCTCAACTGGGCATTATCTTAATTTGCTATCCTAACTTTTGTTTCTGATGGTAACAGTAGGTACTCTTTTATTTTTCACAAATAAGAAGGAAGGAAGAACTAGAGACCAGGGCCCCTTTATTATATCTAAGAAAATCGGCTAGTGTTGCAATAGCGCTCTAAAGAAGTAAACTGAATAGTGGTGAGTGGTCTCTTACTTAGGTTTTAGGAACCTAGGATCTGTTGGTAGTATCATGGCCTTTTGATTCCGGGACAAAGTCATACCTTGGAGACTTGCAAAGCAAAATCAAATGTACAATGCCTGCTGTCAGAAGTATTATATGGCCATAATCAAATTAGAAATCAAAAACCATGAAACTATCAATATTTGAACGTATTTAAGAACTTAACCTCAATCATTGTGAGCGAACAAAATTGACGTAGTTATTTTATATAAACAATGAAAAATAAAATCGAAACACTTAGTAGCTGGCGTGGCGCCACTTTTTTTTTCGTCGACTACTACACCAGAGGCCCTGGGTTCGATTCGCAGGCCATTCACCGAAAATACGAAAAAATAATGCTGAACCGAACGAAAATGAAAACTCGCATTTATGAACATGTAACTCATTTTGTCGACATGCGGCGTTTGCAACAAAACAGAAGGTCCCTCTTTCTGTCTACAAAAATGACAAACATAGTGAGTGAAGAGGTAGGCGCAATTGTCTAAATCGGATCGTTATCAATTTATTTATTGGGTCTATAACTTGAAGCTATGACTTTTTCCCATCTTTCTGGCAATTTGTGGATCCCATCCCAAAAGAACTGCGCCGGCTTGGCAGCCAAGAATGAATAAGGCCAATTTTTGATATTCTGCTCTGATGTGAACCGTATTTCAGTGGGGGCGTTCTGCATCGACCGGAACAAATGGTAGTCAGAAGGGGCAAGGTCTGGGTTATAAGGCGGGTGGGGTAAGACTTCCCATCCACTGTTTTCCAAATAGTTCTTATGATGGAAAATTATTGCCTCGTGTCTGGTCGCATATTCCGGGCGTTTTTCGGCCACTGCTCTCTTCAAACGGATTAATTGTGTTCGGTAGCGTTGTCCATTGATGGTTTCACCCGGTTTTAGCAGTTCATAATACAGCACACCCATCTGATCCCACCAAATACAGAGCATTACCTTCGCGCCATGGATATTCGGCTTTGCCGTTGATTTGGCTGGTTGGCCGGGTTTCACATATGATTTTTTGCGCTTGGGATTGTCGTAATGGATCCATTTTTCATCACCAGTAACAATCCGATGCAAAAATGACTTCCTTTTGTATCGTTCCAGCAGCATTTCGGACATGCAAAACCGCCTTTCGACGTCTCTCGGCTTGAGTTCATGTGGAACCCAATTTCCTTGCTTTTGAATATATCCAGCTGCTTTTAAACGTTTTGAAATGGCTGCTTGAGTGACACCCAAAGATTCTGCGAGCTCTTCTTGTGGTTGGCAACAATCTTCATAGAGTAATGCTTCCAGTTCTTCATCTTCAAACTTTTTTGGCTGCCCAGGACGTTCATCGTCTTCCAAGCCAAAACCACCACTTTTAAATCGTGCAAACGACTTCTGGCACGTTCGCTCAGCTAGCGCATGTTCACCATAAACTTCCACCAAAATACGTTGACTTTCGGCAGCAGTTTTCTTCATATTAAAGTAATGACGAAGAACTCCCCGCAAAAACACTTTTTCAGGCACAAAGTTCGACATATTTGAGTGAAAAAAAATTATTGTTGTTTACGCTTCAAATGAATGACATAAACTGAAATGACGTACAATGGCAGTAGCTTTCCAACGCATGTTCCAATGGAATAATACAAGTTACGCCATCTCTTAGCAAACCGCACATTAAATTATAGACCCAATATTTAAATGCAAGCATTTGGATGTCCGACGCCACAAAAAGAAAATGCAACGCAACGGGCCTACGAGAACATGTCATTTTGCAAATACTCATCTGTGTAGGACGATTATGTATGCAGATTAGGATTTAGGAGGTCATACCCTCCGTCTAATTGCGGGTTATTTAAATACTTGACTTCCCGGCGCTCTAACAAATCGAAGATAGGCTATTTTGTTGTGACTCTTTCTTCTTTTAATATTATAACAGTGATTTAAATAAGCCGACAGCTCTCTAAAATATGTAGAAAATGCAAGATCGCAGTACTTAACTTTGTACAAAATCAAGCCTAAGAGATCACAGTTTGAACCCCCACTCGAAGGTAGATATACGAGTATCACAGCACTAAGCACTAATCCATCTAAAATAGTAGTTTTCGCCAAAAAGCACAAGATACCTCTCACAGAATGGACCGTGATTTGCACTTTCGGACAGCACAAAATTCTGAACAGAAAACTGAACTCAAATGCCAATGTCAGAGAAATATTAAGAAGGTTTACAACGCTCAGTCCAATAGTGCACTGGCTATATGGTATACAAACCGATCCATATTTACAGCGCATAAGTCTGGTAAAATATTTTTTGCTTGATAGCGATATTTGGTGTAAAGAATGGTGGACAGTTGCGTGTGCACGGTTACAGTGCTAACTGACAATGGCCAGTGCTACAAGTATGACTGAACATCAATTGTGCTTATTTTACCTCAGACCTGACCTGCCAAACTTATAAGTGTATTGAGCAAGGAAAATACAAACACTATAATTCACTCTTCAAAATGGCTGAACTTCAGAAGGAGGATATACGGCGGATGAATTCAATTCATTGAATCAATGGTGGATTCAACATTCTATATCGCAGATACCTTATATGGGCGACTGTAACGTATTTGGATCTTACGTTAGTAAGGTTTTTCATTACTACAGCAAAAACGGTAAAAAGTACGGTCAAGGCAAAAAGACCTGTAGAGATGAATAGGGAAACATAGTAATAGAGTCACAGTCGGTACTGAAGATATAGAAAAACCATTTCTGCAGACTGTTGAACGGCGAGGAGAACCGCTATCAGGTAGAATAACCCATTTAACCTGGACGATGAAAGTCAAAAGATCCGTCCACCCCACCAAAATGAAATGAGCATAGCAATATACAAGCCTAAGAAAAATAAGGCTGCTGGACCGGACCGCATACCTGACGAGCTATTTAAGTCAGGCGGAGATGGCTGAGTAAAGCGTTCACCAACTCATTTCCAAGATTTGTTCAGCAGAAAGCATACCTGAAGAATGGAACCTTAGCACCGTTTGCCCAATCCAGTGGAAAAGAGCCCCTTTTAATGCATTACAGAAGCCATGGTCGACCAGTAGCATAATACTGGTCTATGCCACCATAGCGCTCACAACCCTATACGGAAGAAATTAACCAGGATCCACTGTTGACAACCAGGGCAAATGATTAAAATACAATGACCTTCAAATCTGCGCGTAGCATATTCGGACTCTTAACGGACCACGTGCAGGCTAAGGCAAGAAATCTTGAGCTTCCAATACGTGAGCGAGCGTCTTATGACAATCCGCATCAAGGCAAAATTCGTTAAAATAAGCGTAATATGCGCCCTTGCCCCGAAGATAAAGACGAAGCCAGCAAAGAATGCTTTTACGAACTCCTCGACAAGAGATATGAGCAATGTTCGAAGTATGTCATCTTTGGTAGAACAGTTTGTAAGCATAGCCTACATGATACCGGGTCTGGGAACGGACTTAAGCTTATGACACTGCGACGCAGCGGGACGAAATGTCACTATAGAAGTACTTGCTGGTTTTCTCACCTCAATATACGAGTACATATGGGGACATGGAGGACTCCTGATCATGAAACGCTAAATCAGACATCCGAAACTTCCGTTCGGCCACATTGACTCGGATGACTACGCTGCACCCAAGACATGAATGCGGATTTCCTAAGTGCAATAACGAAGAAGAACTACTATGAGAAGATATAACGTAGAAAAGCTGCAATCGCACGAGAACGCCAGAATCTTTGCCGAACGCGTATCCCGAAATCTCTCAACAACTCCTATGCCGGTAGCAGCAAGTATCGAAGACCAGTGGAAACGTTGCAATTTTGCCACCTGAGTCGCCGCGACTGACATTTTGGGTTACACCCACCATCAAGAAATCTCTGGTTTAATGAAGAAGGCTGACAAACTAGACCACAAGCATACAAAGTGGCACTGTAAACAACTAGGGAAGCTGCTGGTGAGCTGGAAGCGCAAGATCGAAGATGTTAAGAGTTTTTTCTCCAGAAACAACGTTTTACCAAAAGGTAAACGTAACGTGTTAAAGCAACAAGACCCGTACAGTAGCATGTAGGGAGAAGAAGGAAACGGATGAATTCAAATCATTGAATCAACGGTGGCTTCAACAATCTATATTGCAGATTCCTTGGAGGAGGTAATTTATCGAGCAACTCTACGAGCTATACACTAACATTGGCTTTGTCAGAAAAGTCCATATTAGTCGCCTACGAGTAAGATAGCCTAGACGTGTAGAATAACCAACGCAAAGTAGAGGAAGACTTCGCCATAGGTGACAGGCACAAGTGGAAGGAGAACTTAACCAACTTGGAGTGCGCAATTGGAAGCAGTTAGCCAGATATCGCGTTAACTGGAGAGGCCTATTAGTTGAGGCCCAGTTCCACGTGTACTGCGTGTACTGCCATCTAAGTAAGTAAGCAAAGACTGGTGAGCATAGCCATCACATGTGAATGAGATAATGCAACTAGTTGGCAATAGCGCATAACCACTCACTAATTTGTATGCAATAATAAGGCCAACGAAATTGATGTATAGATACATAGATAGATATGTATATGTCTTCCAATCAGAAGCTCTACCTGTTCTGCCGGCTATCAAGGCAAGGATATCGTCTTCTACATTACCATTGATAGTCCGTTTGCGCTAAAAGCGCTGGAATTTCCTGGAACTGGCTGATGAGCTTACAAGAATTCCAAACCTTTTCATAAGCGCACGTTGAGAGATGATCGAATGTATGTAGGTGGGCATAAGTACCTTGTGGAAGTAGGTTGTGGAATCTTTTAAATGAAAATGAATCTGGGGAAGTTCTCTCAATGGTAAGACAAGAAGGCTTAGACTGGCATATATGGTGCTAAAGTCAAGAAATACGAGTATCTAAAAACGGAAATATTTTTTGGAAAATATTTTTTTGAATATTTAAAGGAAACAAGTTATAAGAACTATAGTAACTGTCGAGATACTTCTTTATCCACAACTTGTTACTGTTTGAAGCATTTTTGGGCTGCAGGCATTATTTCTCTGAAAATGAAGCGGGTGTGGCGGTTACCGTGAATGGATCACGCTATCGAACCATGATCAATGAATTGTATGATCAGCTCTTGAAGGTATGGATATGGACGATTTTTACTTTCAATAAGACAGCGCCACAAAATCGTCAAAACCATTCCTCTGTTGCGACAAATTTTCCTGGCAAAGTAACGAAATGGTGAATAAAATTGTCCCCGAAGATCATGCAATATATGCTTTAGAATCATATGTGAGAGCGAAAGTTGATACCAACACTTCTCTGTTAACTGGAGCACTCTAACCCAACATCCGTGCTTGTAACTGATGAAGGAGATCCGCCAATACGCGAAAACGTGATGAACAATTTTACCAAACGAGCCTGGAAATACAACGAGGTAGTGGCTGTTGTAGTTTTTCAAGCTTATTTTATAAATAATACTCTTAGACCTTTTATTGGATTTATGTATTTGAAATCCGCTGCTTAGAGCTAAAAGTTTAAAAAAATAGGTCTTAAGACCATTGTCCTAGACCGAATGATGAAACAACTTTTCAGATCTGATTCAGTAAGCAAACTTAGCAGAATTCTCACATGCGTCTTAAAAATCAATTTCCTACAAAAACAACGGCATCAGATGAACATCCGACACTGCATCTGAGGCAGCCGATCCACACCTTTCGGTATATTTAGATTTTTAGTTGTAAGTTGGCGCCCAACGTGGCGCTCAGGGATAGCGCAGTGCTAATAATGAAAAAGTGCTAAGGACCTTAATGCATGCATCCGCCCAAAATTGGAGTACATGCACCTGGTCAGGTGCTCCTAAAAGATCCCTGCAACTGCTAGATAGGATTCAAAACCGTGCGATAAAACTCATTGGTGATACTAATATCAGTCAATCAATTGACACCCTCGAACACCGACGTAATGTCTCCTGTTTTATCGCTATTTCCACTACCAGTGCTCCATTAAAATCGCCAGTAGCATACCGCCCATTCAAACTTTCAACCGTAACACCCGTCTCGCTATGAATGCTCATCAGTATACCCTCAAGCCCATTTTCGAACGTACTCTAAAATATCGTGATTCTTTCTCTCTGTTTCCTGGTCGTCATAACTTACAAACATTTAAAAACAATGTACATCGGCACCTGTCTTTTCTTCCTCCCTTGAGCGCACGCTCATTATAAAAACAAAAGAAGTTCCTTCCGCATGGGACCTAAAGAAGCTCCCCCAACCTCAAGAAGCTCCGACACCCAACTGGGCATACCCACCTACTACAAGTAATACGAACCGAATCTTTAGACAGATCGATAGCGAGGAAGTGTGGTGACAGCAGTGCTGGAAATGCACATTGCTTTAATGTAAGGTAGAATTTAAGATATTGCTAAGAATTAATTAGAAATCAAAAAATGTATAAGTTTCATATACGTACAATAATTAATTTAGTTTAAGCAAGTGAAATACGAAATTGCTCGATATTTAGTGACACCCTGATAGGTGATAATTAAATGAAAATAATTCTGCATCCTTTAAACGATTTCTAAAGCAATCCTAATTCATTTTCCCAGACCCCACTCGAACTCATCTACAAAATGACTGAACCTATTATTCGCCCGTCGGCACTGAATCCCGAAAACTCGTCAGCAGGACCGTCGACTTCAAAGTCCCAAGCTTCCAACACGATAACAAATGCTACCACGGAATTAAGAAATCTGATCGAGGGAAATTTGCGATACGGAATGTACTCGTAGACAATTAGTTCAGGGAATAATGGATCCGAACGCACCATTTCAATAGTCGATGAAACTATTGACGAACGATTTAGAGCCAATTTAAATGATCTAGATAAGGTCGTCGATGTTGTGAGAAGCCTTAGGGAGTTCTCTGGAACTCCAGGAGAATTTAGCTCATGGCGCAAAAGCGTTGAAAGGACCTTAAACATCTCCGAAAGATTCCGAGGAATTCCGAAATACTTGGGCATCCTCAACGTTATCCGAAACAAGATTATCGGGATCTATTGAATTGGGGATGCATTGCAAAGTGTCTAACTCTGTATTATGCAAACAGACGTGATTTGGTTACATCGCAATAATTCAGTGGAATCTTATTATCAGGCGGTATATATGTAATCATTTATCACTCATGGAACTTTCACCCTATGCGTTGCACCATCTAGCTGAATCCTAAAAGGTAAAAGCCGTAGACACTTTTATTTGGGGCGTCAGACATGACCTACCGAGACTCTTAGCTAGACGCAATGGAAAAAACCACCATAAGGACAAACCCAACAGCATACGTGGTAGGGTAAACAACAGAGTAATTTCCATGAACAAAATTCTCGATAACTATAATGCCGAAATGAGCAACTCGGACATGAATGATTCCCTGGATTTGAATAATCAAGAGCTAACATGAAGTAACCGCACAAACCACAAACAACGTTGTAGACGTTCATTTTTTAGGCTAACTAATTCGTCTTTGTTTTATTTCGAATGTTAGATGGACGTTAACAAAATTCTAAAATTTCTTGCGGACAGCGGGTCCAACAAAAACTATATTCAACCCCATCTCGCTAAAACTCGAATACTCAATCAGAAAAATTTCTACGCTAGTTCTATCGGTGGAAGTACCGAAATCACTCACCACACACTGCTTAAAATTTTGAAATCCTTTCATCTGCTGTAATCCTCTCTAATAGAAACTATATGATAATTGATAATAAGATCAAGGTAAAACTAAAGCAACAAATGTCTGAAACAATGTACAATATCTGACTTAGAACCGATCATATGACACATTCTGTACTCCTTAACCACGAAATACTCCAATCTATTCTGCGAACTAAACGAGAAGATCACCTTTACGACAAAAGTCAAGGGAAGAATCCGCATTTCTATTGCAGGCCCTATTTATTCCAAGTCTTACCCATATCCCATGTCACTGAAATTGGAAATCGATAAACAAACAAATCTATAACTTAATGACGGAATAATAAGACCTCCACGGTCACCCTACAATTCAACAGTGTAAATTGTACTAAAGAAGGCAGATGTCTCTGGGGAAAAGAAATACGGTATGGTAATTGATTATAGGAAGCTCAATTCCGTAACGATAAGTGATCGTTACCCCATTTCTGAAACAAATGAAGTCTTATACCAATTAGAAAAAAAACAAATGATTTTCGGTTATTGACCTCATGAGCGGATTCCATCAAAGCCCTCTTCACGAGGATGACATTGAAAATAAATTTGCAAAATTTCCATTTGGGCTGCAACTGCCCCTTCAATATTTCAGAGAACTTTAGATCGCATACTTAGGGAACACATTGACAATATCTGTTACATCGACGGCATAGTCGTGTTCAGCAAAGATGTCAAACTTCATTTTCAAAACATCCAGATCTTTCCAAAGAATTCCACTTAACCACAGAAGTATCCAACTATGCCTTTGGAGCTGTATTATGGCAAGACTACAAACCAATTACTTTCATCTCTAGGACGCTCACGAAAGCCGAAGAACACTATACTGCTAATGAGACAGAAATGCTAGCCATAGTGTGGGCCCTAAAGGGTTATTTATACGGTTCAACCGAATTTAAAATCTTTAAAGACCATCAACCTTTAACGTACGCGTTGAGCCATAAAAATGATAACAGCAAGATGAAACGCCAGAAGGTAATACTCGAAGAGTATAATTACGAGCTAAGGTATAGACCTGGAAGATCCAATGTCGTTGCTGATGCTCTGTCACGGCCACCTAGAAAATCCAACATCAATTCTCTTACAGCTGCTCAACATAGACACGGAAACTCTAATCAGGACCTCATTTAAATGGTCGATAACCGTTTTTATGAATCAAGTCATTCTCAATCTTTCTGACACTTCGTCTCACGAGTTTCAAATAGTCTTTCCTACCCACCACCCGCACATTGTATCGCAACCGGAATATACCAAAGAAAAATTAACACGTATTCATAGGTAGTACCTAAACCCATCAGTTGTCATTGGAATCAAAACCGAAGAAAGAAATTTGGGCATAATTCAGAAAATGAAAACACACTTTTTTATTGATCTAGCCAACGAGGACTATCAGGAAGCTGAAATAATTAAAGAGCATAATCGCGCACACCGGCACAGTCGCGAAAATAAAATCCTAATTTTGCAAAATTTCTATTTCCCACACCTGAGTGCAAAATTAACGAAAATCACTAAAGATTTCAAGATCTGCAAGCAGCACAAATATGACATACATCCAAATAAGCCCCAACAACCCCTATCCCCGAATACCCTGGCCAAATGGTTCATATAGATATCTACTTCACTAATAAAAAGATCATTTTGATCGCAATAGATAAATTCTCTAAATATGCGCTCGCTAGAATCTTAAAATCAAGAGCAACAGAAGACATCAAAAATACTCTTAGAGAACTTATTGTATCTTTTGGCGTTCCGCAGATTATAGTAATAGACAATGAAAAGGCATTCAATTCAGGTTTCATAGCATACATGTTGGAGATTAGCTTTAACATAAAAGTGTTTAAGGTACCCCCATACACAAGCTCCACAAATGGACAAGTGGAGAAACTTCACTCCACTCTATCGGAATTAATTCGCTGCCTAAAAACAGAAACAAGAAATAGGTCCATTTACGAATACAATAAATCCATTCATCCCACCACTTGTAAAAAACCTATAGACATATTCTTTGGGAGACAGACTAAATGATCCAGAAGAATTAGTATGGCAATACGAGAAAACCAATTGAAAAGACATGGTACGACTCGAACTTTAAAGAGGCTGTCAAAGTAAGAGAAGTGTTTTTTCGGTCCTTCAAGACCAATCCGATAGAGGAAAACCGAAAAAGTTTCACCGAGTTAGGAATGACTGCAACGTCTTTCTTAAGCGTGTGAAATTTCAATACGACCAAAAGTTGAAGCAAAAAATACTACAATGTCCCAAAGGTAGTAAAAGCTTTTGGTCATTTCTCAAAAACATCTCAAATTCTGCGACATCCTCCATCCCAACGCTCATTTACAATGACACTGCAGCTGTCAGCTCTTTGGACACGGCCAATCTGCTTGCTGCACACTTTGCGGCCAGCTCAACACTCTCGGATTGTGCTCTGTCTCCGCCTACAATTGAGTGCGTCGAATCTTCAATGGGACGAATCCACTTTTGCACTCGTCTAGTAGCAAGAGTACTTAAAGATCTTAACATCCACAAATCCGCAGGTCCAAATGCAATATCTCCCCTTATTCTGAACATCTGTGTTCTTCCACGCTGGCAAAACCACTGCGTAAGCTTTTTCATCAATCTTACCCTTTAGGATCCTTTCCGAGCAGACGGAAAACAGCATTTGTACAGCCCGTCCCTAAAAACAGCGAATCCTCTTCTCTCTCCTCCTACAGACCCATTGCACTTACGTCCCTTCTTTCTAAGGTCATGGAAACGCTGATAAACCGTCAGCTCATGAAATATCTTGAAACACGAAAGCTTCTCAATGACCGGCAATACGGTTTTCGTAGTAACTGGTCCACTGGTGATGGCATGTCTCAGCGAAAAGTGGTACCAAGGTCTACACCAATCTGGCGAAAGCAAGATAGTTGCACTTGATATTGCTAAGGCATTTGACAGAGTTTGGCATCAGGCCCTTTTGTCGAAAATGTGTGCTTTTGGGATCGATGACTCTCTTCTTCAATGGATTAAAAACTACCTTTCGGAACGTTCAAGTCAAGTTGTCTTGGATGGTTTCAAGTCTGATATTCACAAAATAAATGCTGGTGTGGCGCAGGGCTCCGTTCTGTTTCCGACACTCTTTTTAATTTTCATCAACGATCTCTTGTCTGCTACTTCTAATCCAATATATTCTTTTGCTGATGACAGTACTCTCTGCTTTTCATATTCATTTCCGAACTCACGTCCCGGCCCTCTGGGTTGTATGTTAAGCTCATTTAATTCCGATATCAACAGCATATCCAATTGGAGAACTATCAACAGAGTGGAATCTAGTGCTTCCAAAACACAATGCTGTCTGCTGTCGTTTAAGCAAATTTCAAATACCCAACCATTTTCCATGAATGGCACTTGCATCGTCGAAATCGATAAACTTTCCATTCTCGGAATGTGTGTTAACGACAACTTACGTTGGAATGACCACAAATTTGAAATCGCCAAAAATGCTGCGAAATGTCTTGGCTTCCTTAAACGATGTAAGAAATACTTTTCCCCTTCTGATCAGGCCTCAATGTATAAGGCATTCATCCGCCCAAAATTGGAGTACAATGCTCACATCTGGTCACGTGCGAAAACCGACGAAATGTCTTGTGTCTCACTTTGTTTTGTCGCTATTTCCATCACTAGTGCTCCATAGCATTCCGCCCTTCCAAACCTTTAACCGTAAAACCCGTCTCACTATGAATGCTCATCAGTATACCCTTAAGCCCACTTTCAGATACACTGAAATATCGTGATACGTTCCTAAGCCGAACAACTCGCTTGTGGAATGCCCTGCCGAGCTCTCTATTTCCTAGTCATTATAACATTCAGACATATAAAACCAACGTACATCGGTACCTACCTATCCTTCTTTCCTCCCTAAATTTCCTTCGCCTGCGCTGTGTGCAAACATTTGAAGGGTTGTGAACGCGCTACTTTATTAAAAAAAAGACAGAGCAAGACAGGGAAATATGCAAAAAATTAAAACTAAGCAGGAAGCTGATCTTAGGTACCACAACAAAAACAAAGACCCATTAAAAAATTGTAGGGTAGGAGATACAGTTACCCCTTGATCAAAAAGTTCCCGCACGGCATCACCGTGTGGCGTTCCCATTGTTCCGATTTGAGTTCTGTTTTTTTGTTAAGTTGGTAAATCTGTTGTTGATATTCCCTCTACATCTTAGCGTCATAGCCAAGAGTACATCTATCTCTGTGTGTGTTGGCGATTTTTTACAATTTTAGAAATGGATTTAAATTTGCGTAAAAAACGGATTTAATGGTGCGCGAACATTGGAAATGTTGGAAAAGTGCTTCGGAAACGATTCTCTAAAGAAAACGGTCGTTTACCAGTGGCACAATCGGTTTAAAAGTGGTCGTGAGTCAATCGAAGATGATGAACGCAGTGGCAGACCATCGGCATCGAAAACCGACGAAAACATTGATGAAGCAAAAGAAATGTTGGTCAATAACCGCAAATTAACCATCAGGGAGATAGCGGAGGACTTGAACATTGTCTATGGATCCGTCCAAGATATTTTGGTTAATGATTTGGGTTTCCGTCGTGTAGCAGCAAAGTTGATGCCAAAAGACCTCAATTTGCAAAAAACCGACCGTGTTGACGTCGCAAAAGAGATGATTTGCGAAGCTGATTCTAATCTCACTTTCATCAAAAGGATCATTACTGGAGACGAGACGTGGGTTTATGAGTACGACACGCAATCCAGACATCAGGCAAGTGAATGGCGTTCACCAAATGAGCCGAGACCAAAAAAAACACGTCGTTGTCAGTCAAAAAAGAAGGGAATGCTCCCGAGTTTCATGGATTACAACGGTGTAGTGCATCAGGAATTTTTGCCAGAAGGCCAGACAGTAAACAAAGAGTATTATTTAGGCGTTAGGAGGCGTTTGCGTGAAGCAATTCGCCGAAAGAGACCAGAATTGTGGGCAGAAAACTCGTGGATTTTGCACCTTGATAACGCACCGTCGCACAGTGCCATCATTATTCGTAATTTTTTGACGAAAAATGCAACAAATACCATCCAACAGCCACCGAATTCACCTGATTTGGCTCCCTGTGACGTCTTTCTGTTCAATCGAGTTAAAAAACCACTACGGGGAACGTGTTTCAGCAGCCGAGGGGAAGTGCTCATAATGGAAAAATCGCAGGAAGCACTGATGGACTTACAGAAAACCGAATTTAAAAAATGTTTCGAGGATTGGATCAAGCGCTGGCATAAGTGTGTTGCAGTCGATGGGGATTACTTTGAAGGAGACAATATAGATTTAGATGAATGAACTTGTATTTCCAATTTTCTGAATACATTCCTGGAACTTGATCAAGGTAGTATGTCAAAATTAACAATAGAATAGGGAGCAAACTTGCGAAGTCCTACAATCATAATACAATCCGGGAGAACAGTACACAAAAGTTTAATTAAAGATCAATTCAAAATGGTTGTCACGTAGTCGACATCAACGTACGAGTATATGGAGAGTTTATTAGCAACAACCCTGCAATCGCCTATATCCTATCCTACGCTTCGAAATCCAAAAAAATTAGGAGTCCTTAGACTTCATAGGTACGAGTAGCAGTTGGATATAGATCGCGGTCAAGCCCGACCACTACGTCTACGAAATAATAATGGATAAAATGAATAACGTAATAAGAAATAACAATAACCAAGTTGTCAGTAATAAAGTAACTTTAGAAAAATACAATTAAATGTCAAATATAACAAAGAATGTACTGAAAATATTCAATTTGCCATTTCACGATGAATAAATTAACGCCAGAACAAGCAAATTGTGCGAACTTATTTTGAAATGCTTCGGTTCGCCAAACTTATCGTGCAATACGTCCATTTTACGGTCGACATAATCGACCATCTGAGCGAGTTATTTGGAACACGGTGAATCGTTTTCGCGCGACGTACACTCTAGTAGATAAAACGCATCCCCAAAGACGACAAACAGTGCGAACAGAAGAAGTTATTGCCGTTGTGGAGCGCAGTCTTGAGGAGAATCCGAATGAGTCGATTCCCTGTCGTGTACAGCAATTGGAGCTATGCCCATCCACTTTGTGGAAGATTTTGCGGAAAGATCTTGGCTTAAAAGCTTATAAGATCCAGCTTTTGCAAGAGTTGTAACCGCGTGACCATTATACGGGTCGTAGGTGCGGTGAATGGGCCGAAAACATGATTCAGCTTGATCCTCATTTTAAACGCAAAATTTTGTTCTCCGATGAGGCCCATTTTTGGTTAATTGGATATGTAAACAAGCAAAATTGCTGAATTTAGAGTGGATAAAACCCAGAAGCCTTTGTCGCGACGCTCTTACTCACTGTTTGGTGTGCTTTATGGGCTGGTGGAATCATCGGCCCATATTTCTTTAAGGGCGATGCCGGATAGAATGTTACCGTCAATGGAGAGCGCTATAGAAACATGATTTCTGAGTTCTTCATTCCTCAGTTGAATGGTATTGACGTGACACAGCATGGGTTTCAAGAGGATGGCGCAACATGCCACACCGCGTGGGAAACATTTGCTGAGCACATAATTTCTTGTAATGGACTATTGAACTGGCCTCCACGATCCTGTAATCTCACACCTTTTGATTACTTTCTTTGGGGGTATGTGGAGTCACTAGTCTATGTCGATAAACCAGAGACGTTGGACGATTTGGAAGTCAACATGCGCCGTGTTATTGCTGATAAAGTTGTCGAAAATTGGACATCACGATTGCGCTTCATTCGAGCTAGACGTGGTGATCATATGCCCGATGTCATATTTATGCACTAATACCTAAATATAGCTAATATCGTAGACATTAACATTAGGTTCAAGTGTTTTATTTCATATTGAATTTGTATACCTCTAAAAAAACACCCTTTATATTGTAAATTTTCCTACTACATACAACGACCGAACCAGCTAAATAAATACCTAATGATAAAGGATCTACTATACGCCAACCGAACAAAGAAGGTCGATCTAGTGGAAACCAAACTGCAAATTAACTTATTAATTAATATCGTTCCTTTGGGCATCTTCCCACTAGCTTGCAAAAGACGACACAAAGGTAACCAAAAGACCCAAGGACCATTCGCTGTTAACGTCAAGCAGCCAGCATCAACAGTCATTGGGCTAGAAACCATCTCTCACATGGTAACACCCGCAACACCGAACGATGGCGCTCGAAATTAAGGGCGGAGGAGTTAAGGTAGAACAAAGTAAGCAAACTCAGCAGAATGCTTACACGTGCCTCAAAAATCAATTTCCTACAATAACAACGGGTTCAGGTGAACATCCGCCAATGCATGGGAACACCTTTTCGCTGACACTGCGTCTGGGACAGTCGATCCACACCTTTTGGTACATACCCATGTACATATATTTAGGTTTTTAGTTTTAAATGAACATTGTAAGAAAATAGTCGGAAAGAGAAAAAGAGAAAAAATATTGTTTTTAAAAGAAATCTTAATTAAATAGTTTAATTCGCGTTATCAATTCCAACGACTGCGATTTGCCACCGATCGACAGTCCATTGGAAACTGAAAACACATAAAAATCCGAATAACATTGGATGTGCTACTATTTGTGCATCCCGCATTTGCCGACTGTATCATAGTCTTCAACATTATGTGTATGACTTTCTAAAAAAGATTGAAGAAATCCGTTATAAGTTCAGTGTTTCCCTGCACTGGTTATCGTTCGTTTACATTACCCTCATTTCTCCCCCCCCCCTATTTGTCCCTTTTTCTTAAAGTATCACTTTAAGAAGATCATTGTCCCCATTTTAATCGCTTCATGACAACGACCACGACGACAGCAACAACAGCAACAACAATGACGACGATGGCTATGACGATGCCGAAGCCAATGCCGAAGCCAATGCCGATGACTTTGCCTCAATTTAATCCTTTCAAATACGAAGGAAATGTGAAAAGGAAAATCCATTTTCAAGTCAACAAACCACCACTACAAACATCATCAGTCAGTGGCATTAACATCACCAATTCCCTCATGTCATGACCATCCGTCGAGCAGAGGAGAAAAAACGGAACGTGACGAAACGAAAAGTAAATACAAAAGCAAAACACAGGGTAAAATGAAACTGTAGTAACTGAAACTGATTAAAAACCTCAAGAAACGAAAGAAATCAGAAACTTTACATCGTTTGTGTAATGCAAGAGACGGTCCTCTACGCCCGTCCTTAAATAAAACTCCATGTACGAGTTGTAGGAAAATCCTTTGCGACTTTCCTGGCAGCAGCAGCAGCAGCAGCACAACTATCTTTTCCCTATTTTTGAGATTTCTCTTTTTATCATATTTCATTTTCCCGGAATATCATTAAGACGCTTCCTTGTTGCGCGCATGTGGCGTGTCGGTATTCAAACAAAATACATGCATATATACAGATGCCCATGTATAAATAACCCCATTGCATGCGGCATGAGGGGAATACAACGATGACGATATAACTACAGCGAGCACAACGACTACGACGATCGACAATGAAAACAATTTCTTTCGCAGCCCTTTTGAGTGTGGAACGAATGTAGAGTGAACTCCTAGAGAAAACGATCTCCATCCAGCACCGGCAACAGCACCACCACACTAAATGGTACGACGATCTCTGCAGCTCTAGCCCAAGTCAGAAACAACAATCACACATAGGAATAGCAAAGCCAGACTGTATTTCATCCCAGTCCACACGCGTGGACGCAATTTCCAGGTCGTTGAACTGTGGAACACAACGATTGAGGGGTTAGATTTTCCTGCGGATGGGCAGACCCAGACAGGCATACACGGATACATAGAGAGACGAATAAAACGATAATCACAAGCAGCTAGAACGCTCGACTTTAAGTATTTATCCGATCTGTGTGCTGCTTCCTGATAGCATCTTCAAGTTTACTAGTTGGAATAGGAGAGCTGCCATATAAGACGAACAAGATATGGAATTACAGTTTTCTGAGAACGATATGGGTGTATCTTAAGGATACTTTACGTTTACCTTTCTGTTTGCTATCTAATCTTTCGCTGGTTACATGTGTAATTATGACCTGTGTGAGGTGAGGGATGATGTATCATCATTTTTTCCATGGTGGCATCTGTAAAATGTTTGTTTGCGACACAGGCGCCTCTAATTAAATTTCCTGAAATTCTCAGAATCTATACGTGATGAGAACAAATCTACACATATATTGTAGTACATGTACATTTGCATTTATACGAAAATGTGCACCTTCATGTAGGTATTGTACGAGTCGTATGAAGTTTAAATAAGGAGGTTAAAAACTGTAGGTAAAGTTAAATGACTCCTTCTGCTATTTGATTAGCCACAATACAAATGCCTGAGATGTGGGAAGTTGGCGCATTCTCATCAGTCGTTTACTCGATTTGCATAAAATCACAACGATAACAATCGAACGAAGCGCCGCAATGTTTAAGTTGCTCAAAGACCAAGTCCCTGATGTGCTTTTAGTTAGTGAAACTAAGCTAAACAAAAAGCACAAAATGGAGCACAAAAAAATATAAAATCGTAAGAAGAAACAAATCTGATCTAACGACGACATCTTGAGAGTGTTTTTCAACGCAGAGTCCAGAGCAATCTTTTGAAGCTATCGGAAATCTTACGAGTAACTATGCGGACAATTTTTAAATTGTATCGTTAAGCAAGGTCGGCGAATCGGAAAGATCGTAAGATTTATCTACCCTTTTTTCGGTCGGTTAGAAAAATAAAGTATGTATTTACAATACCAGCATTACCACACCAGCGCAGAGTACCTGCGGCCTATTGAGAGCGTAGGTCGGACACTAACAGACACAGTTCTCCGCGGTGCCTTCATCACTGACACAGCAAACTTCGCAAAATGCTGTGTGATTTATGTCTGACACAGTTAGGGGTGCCATCATGATGCCAGTAAGCAGACTACTCTTTCCGACAGAGGGGCAGCAGGAAGATAGTGTAGGTGAGTCGAAGGGGAGGCTTTTGGTTGTCAGTTAATTATTTTTTTCTTGGATGGCTTGTTAGCACCATCCAGCTGAGTTTAAGAAAATGATTTGTTCGACGATCCAGTTGCTAGTATATTCGTACATTTCATTCTATTGTAATTAACATCTTTAAATAACGCTACAGTCCGGGTCGGACCTGGCCTCAACCAATGAAGCTATTCAGTTAGCGCGGTTGAGGTCTCATTTTACTTGTGGGCACAACCTAAGGCCAGGTTCTTCTCTCCTGCTTTGTCCATTCGAGTAAGAATCGAGCACTAAAGCCTTAACATTCATTCACAAGACCGTCAAATCCGCCAGCTTTGGTACGCTTAAGTTAGGATGTTTGATCGGGTGGGCGGAAATCTTGCCTAACAGCAGGGCGAAAGTCGTCCACGCTATTTAACAGTCTACAGAAGTGCTTTTCCACATCCTCAACACCAACTGTAACACTACTTCTAAATTTCTTGGCTCATTTCTACGGGTTTCTGTCTAGGGGTTGTTAGCCTGAGACCTTATTTTACCTTAAGAACGTAGTTCCTGGAGTTGCACCTCTTCGTTTCCTCGATTCCCTGCTGTTTCTATTCACTTTTTTTTCTTCGCAGGAACTGATGATGCAGCTGACTAGCAGCTCCGAATACTCTCTCGATTACTCGTATACTTAGATGTTCAAGAGTCACATTCTTGAAATCAGCAATTTACCCTTCGTCAGAACTTATCTGCCTAAATTTGACTTAAAAATCAACTCGGTATCCCTTTATCATGTAGATCAGCTGAGCAAACAGCATAAACAACGTACGCGAACGCCAAAATGGATCGGAAATACTCGAAGTTTAATAGCTGTCAAGGATTGAATGGAATACGAGGCGGTCGAAAACGGGAAACGACGAGAATATTCCAATAAGGATGCATTTGGCAAAGGGATTCGGAACGACAGGAAAGGAACTCAAAAAATGACTTTGGAGGAGGTAATTCATAGGGAACCAATTTTTTCTGTGAAGCACCAGGGCATAATGGTGGAGGCAAGCAGATAATGATATTTATGAAACAGCATAAATTCGATAAGACAGCTTATCAAATAAGTGAACAGTCGTTTCGTAAAGTTGATTTTGAGCCACACGTAAATTCACTGTCACTTCGAATCAGACGCTTCGAACATTTGACCTATCTTGTCATCTGTGAGAGTCTATTTGAGATCCACATGTATACATAAAATTAGTTGTATAAATAAAGTTAATATTTTTAATTTATGGGTTTTACAGACGTCTTTTAGTCTGTTATGTACTCAAAGTACATGTAAATTTTGGGAAGCTATACACAGATATCTGCGACTTGAAACCGAGAGATGAACACTCATTCGCATTACAAGAAGTTAACTACAACAGCAAGCACACAGTTGTATCAATGGCGAATCTTCTTCTCTCTCCTTCTACAGACCCATTGCGCTTACGCCCGTTCTTACCGAGGTCATGGAAACGCTGATAAACCGTCAGCTCATGAAATATCTCGAAACACGAAAACTTCTCAATGACCGGCAATAAGGTTTTCGTAGCAACAGGTCCACTGGTGATTTGATGGCATGTCTCACCGAAAAGTGGAACCAAAGCGTACATCAATCTGGCGAAAGCAAGATAGTTGCACTTGATATTGCTAAGGCATTTGACAGAGTTTGGCATCAGGCTCTTTTGTCGAAAATGCGTGCTTTTGGGATCGATGACTCTCTTCTTCAATGGATTAGAAATTACCTTTCGGCACGTTCAATTCAAGTTGCGTTGGACGGTTTCAAGTCTGATATTCACAAAATAAATGCTGGTATGCCGCAGAGCTCCGTTCTGTCTCCACCACTCTTTTTAATTTTCATTAATGATCTCTTGTCTGCCACTTCTAATCCAATATATTCCTTTGCTGATGACAGCACTCTCTGCTTTTCATATTCGTTCCCGGACTCACGTCCCTGCTCTTCGGCTGTAGAACGGGAACGGCAGCGTATGTTTAGCTCATTAAATTCTGATATTAACAGCATAACCAATTGGAGAACTATCAACAGAGTGGATTTTAATGCTTCCAAAATTCAATGCTGTCTGCTGTGTTGATACTTGCATAGTCGAAACCGATAAACTTTCCATTCTCGGTATGTGTGTCAATGAAAACTTACGTTGGAATGACCACACATTCGACGTCGCCAAAAATGCTGCGAAATGTCCAGGTTTCCTCAAGCGATGTAACAAATATTTTACCCCCTCTGATCTGGCCACAATATATAGGGCATTCATCCGCCCAAAATTGGAGTACAATGCCCACATCTGGTCAGGTGCTCTTAAAACATCTCTGCACCTGCAAAACAGTGCGATAAAACTCATTGGTGATACTAATATCAGTCAATCAATTGACAGGAGACGTAATGTCTCCTGTCTCACTTTGTTTTATTGCTATTTCCACCGCCACCGCCAAACTTTCAACCGTAACACCCGTCTCGCTATGAATGCTCATCAGTATACCCTCAAGCACATTTTCGGACGTACTCTAAAATATCGTGATTCTTTCCTAAGCCCTACAACTCGCTTATGGAAAGCCCTGCCGATCTCTGTGTTTCCTGGTCGTTATAATTTACAAACATTTAAAAACAGTGTACATCGGTACCTGCCTTTTCTTCCTCTGTAAATTTCCTTCGCCCGCGCTGTGTACGAACATTTTAAGGGTACAAAAACCCCTTGAGCGCGCGCTGATTATAAAAAAAAGATTCTGAGAACTATCCAGGATACCCAAGAATGTTCGAGTCTGAAAAGTTACCCTTGCCCTATGACTTTAGCATTAAACCCCAAAAACGATGCGAAGACATCTATTTAAGAAGGTATACCACCTTGATCCCGAAATTTATTCAGAAAATTAAAAATACAAGTTTATTCATCTAAATCTATATTGTTCCCTTCAAAGTAATCCCCATCGACTGCAATACACTTATGCCAGCGCTTGATCCAATCCTCGCAACATTTTTTATATTCGGTTTTCGGTATGTCCGTCAATGCTTCCTGCGATTTTTCCATTACGAGTACTTCCTCTCGGCTGCTGAAACGCGTTCACCGTTGTGGTTTTTTAACTTGATTGAACAGAAAGAAGTCACAGGGAGCCAAATCAGGTGAATTCGGTGGCTGTTGGATGGTATTTGTTGCATTTTTCGTCAAAAAATTACGAATAATGATGGCACTGTGCGAAGGTGCGTTATCAATGTGCAAAATCCACGAGTTTTCTGCCCACAATTCTGGTCTCTTTCGGCGAATTGCTTCACGCAAACGCCTCCTAACGCCCAAATAATACTCTTTGTTTACTGTCTGGCCTTCTGGCTAAAATTCCTGATGCACTACACCGTTGTAATCCATGAAAACCTTTTCTTTTGACTGAAAACGACGTGGCTTTTTTGGTCTCGGCTCATTTGGTGAACGCCATTCACTTGCCTGAAGTCTGGATTGCGTGTCGTACTCATAAACCCACGTCTCGTCTCCAGTAATGATCTTTTTGATGAATGTGGGATCGGATTGAGCGGTCAGCCTCGCAAATCATCTCTTTTGCGACGTCAACACGGTCTCTTTTTTACATGAAATTGAGGTCTTTTGGCACCAACTTTGCTGCCACAAGACGGAAACCCAAATCATTAACCAAAATGTCTTGGACGGATCTATAGGCAATGTTTAAGTCCTCCGCTATATCGTATGGTCTGTCACTACGTTCATCATCTTCGATTGACTCACGACCACTTTTGAACCGCTCGTGCCACTGGTAAACGACCGTTTTCTTTAGAGAATCGTTTCCGAAACACTTTTCCAACATTTCCAACGTTCGTGCACCATTAAATCCGTTTTTCACGCAAAATTTAATGCGAGTACAAGTTCGTTGTTGCAAATTGAAATCCATTTCTAAAATTGTAAAAAATCGTCAACGCACACAGAGATGGATGTACTCTTGGCTACGTAACTTTTGCAAATGTCAAGCTATGACGCTAAGATTTAGAGGAAATGTCAACAACAGATTTACCAACTTAACAAAAAAACTGAACTCAAATCGGAATAATGGGAGCGCTACACGGTGGTTATTCCGGGAACTTTTTGGTATTGAGTCATTGATAATTTATTTCCAAATACTGCACCCATATAACAGTCCTGTCTAAACTTTGCAGGGAAAGATCCGCAGATCCGCAGCAGAATAACATACTCAACCCAACTTTTGGCTTCCCGATTCTGCTGATTATATCAAATTAACGTGACCGAATGGTTTCTTGATAAGGAAAATTCTTAACAACCGTCTAGCTGCCGTATCAGACTATCAGACAAACTGAATATCAAAACCGTCTGACAGTTTTCCAAGGCGTCATAAAGTCATTTTGTCAGCTCTTTCGTATATTGTAATTGTAGCTGAGTTTCAGTGGCAATTCAAAAAGATTAGCAACGTTACTACGAGTACAATATATAATCCCTTCATTTCACTGTTCGGAAAAAGGCGGATGTTTTGAAAAGTTTTAATAACTTTGACGCTGGTCCTGGTGCAGTTTGAAAAAATTCCACAGACATGTATTGGCTTTATGCTTGGGTTTCTTAAAGGTTTCATCGCGGATACAATCTCTGTAGTGACGTACTGGCCTTACAATATTCATTGAAATTTGGAACCATCTCTCTGTTGTTTGACACCATTGCGAACTGTTTTTCACCTTACAACTATGCTCTGCGTCCGAGCTTCAAATTCCATCATCACCAAAGTTCTTTAACTTTTATTCTTAAAATGGTACGAATAATATGAATATCTAATAGAGCCACTATTTTAATCTATGGGAGCATAAGCCCGCATCAGATTTACCTGAAATATTCCCCATCAACAACAATTTACTATCATTTAAAAAATATACATAAATAAATTAATTTCCATATGAAGCGCTTGAATAAAGATCGTCCTTACGAGTATCTTTCTTGTTGCGAGCATGTCCTTTTCCAATGCATTTTCCCACAATCAACTAAATTTCCAATTGAAAGCATCCACCATGACACTAAGCAATATTGTCCATTATTATTTATCGTGCGTGTCCATGTGGAAAATTAATAAACAACACAATGAAACCTAATCAAGCAGAGGGGGGAAATATCGGTTCGTTCAACCTGTTGCAGGCATGGAAAAGAGCAGAATTTATTGGAATTTTCTGTTACTGATATTGGATGGAACCCTAAATGCAATCACTCACATCCTGTTCATGCAACAGTAATCAACAGGATGCGCGTACATTTCAACAATTGTTCACCTTTTACTCATGTATCTACCGTCTCACTGTAACGCACCAGACCAATGAAATCAAGGAAGGGAAAACACGAATCCCCCTCGATACAGAGCAGGGGAACACGGTGTTGGATCTTGGATGATGATTCCTAAATCCTCAACTACCAATTCTTTTCCGTGGGTTTCCTTTTCTTTGCTGTCGTGGTTACCCTGCTAGCTGAGCCGTGATAACAAAACAAATGTGACTGTGCCATAGTGCAATTTAACATCTCTCTCCACTTTAAGTCATCCTGACACCTGACATAAGAATGAAGCCCTGTCACTATACCAATGCTTGCTAGTACGCCAAACAATGCAACGAAGGGTGAAAACATAAAAACCCCGAAGTTGACGACTGAAAAACGACACAAGGAAAGTAAAGTGAGCTCCTTACGCAGGAGAGTGAAGAAGTTACCGACAAGAGGCACTCCTTTGTTCTGCAAGTACGTATAACAATAGGTTTTACGAATGTCAATTATTTATAGCCGCAGGGGTTGTTAATTGGCATTTCACAAGGGTGGAATCTGAATCAGCGCGCCACAGGTTGAATCTTAATTGAAGCTATTGTCTGTGAAGAGGGATGGTAGTGCAACAAACCAAAACAGGAAACTCAGGTGTGTCGCACGGTAACCTGTTGCGCAGTCGACTTGAAAGACTTACTGTTGTATACGGGAAGCCATAGGTAGTGCGGCATTTCGAAACTCGGGGCTAAGAGCGGTAGCAGTTATTAATTTAGATTTTCAGTAGTTGGCCCGTTTTTCTTCGTTCTGGGGGTGATTTTTAGCATACAAATTAGATGAGGGGTGAATCTTATGCCTACGATCATGTAGAGACGAGCCCTTGGAAACTAATGGTTGATAAAATTGTAACCGTCATTTCAAGCTTTTGACGAATAAAACGTTTGATGAGACCTAAAGAATAAAGAGATTGTTAGATTGTGAGTCCCATTGAAGAAAGCTCGAAGATATTTCAAAATTGTGTGGAGTGGGCTTACATGTATAAATCTAGAACCATCTGAAGAAAAACGTCAAGGAAACTATGACATTAACGGTCATAGGCGGAAATAAATATCAAGTAAACGTTATAGGTTGAAGTATACAGAGGAATACAGATATTCTTGTATCTGATCCATTGGTTCATGTTATGAAAAAAATCGTAAGGGAGCGGAGGATCTATTTTCAACACCCACTGAGCTACGAGGGGCGTTCAACATATTCTCGATTTTGGGGTGAAGCTGTGGTTGCATATATAAATTGACTTATTTATCAAGTAATACTATTATTTTAGTGCATTCATGTAAAATTTCATATAAATGTGATTATTAATTCGCGTTTTATCTCTAGTTAAACAGAATCATAATGGCAACTGAGGCGATGATGGTGAAAATTGAGCATCGCGCTGTAATTAAATTTCTCACTAAGCAAGGAAAAAGTCAAAAAACTATTCATGAAGAGATGGTGGCTGTTTACCAGGGTTCCGCACCTTCATTATCAACTGTGCAAAAGTGGTCAAGTGAGTTCAAGAGAGGCAGAGAGAGCATTGAAGACGACCCCCGCTGCGGCGCCCCGGCTACTGCTTGTACGGGAGAAGGCATTAAAGAAATCGAAAAACTTGTTCTTGAGGATGCCCGAATAAAGGTGAAAATGATGGCAGAGATCACCAAGCTTTCAATTGGTACCATTCACACCATTCTTCATGACCATCTTAACCTTTCAAAGGTCAGTGCAAGGTGGGTGCCACGAATGCTCACAGCGCCTCAGAAAAAAGTGAGAATCGCATGCTGTAGAGAGCTTTTGGAGATGTGTAGTGAGAACGCGGACGGTGTTATGGATCGAATTGTTACTGGGGACGAAACATGGGTCCACCACTATGACCATGAAAGCAAACAAGAGTCCATGCAGTGGCATAAAAAAGGAACAGACCCCACGAAGAAGTTCAAAGTCACTCCGTCTGCCGGGAAGCTCATGGCCACAGTTTTTTGGGACTCAAAGGGAATCTTGCTCATTGAGTACAAAAAAAAGGTGAAACCATCAACGCCACATCCTACGCTTCCACTTTGCATAATTTGCGGGAGGAAATTAAAAAGAAAAGACGGGGTAAACTCGCAGCGGGTGTGTTGCTTCTTCATGACAACGCTCCTGTTCACACGGCGCGAGTTTCCAAGGCTGCTGCGCGAGATTGTGGTTTCGAAGAAATCCAACACCCACCCTATAGTCCAGACCTTGCCGCTAGTGATTATTTCCTGTTTCCGGATTTGAAAAAATGTCTTCGTGGAAAAAGACTTTCGGATGATGAAGAACTCAAGTCGGTATTTTGCAGAGAAAGAGGAAATTTATTTTTTTGAGGGTTTAAAAAAGCTTATCTCAAGATGTAACAAATGCATTGATGTTAGGGGAGATTATATTGAAAAATAAAAACAATTTACATTGAATTAACATTTTCCTTCATATCAATACCGAGAATATATTTAACGCCCCTCGTACAAGGTGTTTAAAAATGTTCCTTCAGAGAAGTAACTACCAAAGAAAGGGTGATTCATTAAGACTTGTTTTTTTTAACACATAAAATGAATTTGAATGGTAGAAACTTTATTATGACCTAAAAGAACAGTGTCTGACATTTTCTTTTTAAATATTATTTCGTGTAAATGTTGCCCGCGACTTACCCGTAGATGGTTCATTCTGAAGGTCCAATTTTGGATCACTGCTTCCAGCATTGTGACCGGTATTTGCTGAATTATCCGTGTAATGTTGGCTTCCAAATCCTGGATCGTAGCTGGCTTATCGGCGAAGACTTTACATAACCCCAAAGAAAAAAGTCTGAAGATGTAATATTACACGATCTAGGTGGCCAGTTTACAGGTCCGAAACGCAAAATTAGCTGTCCACCAAAGTTGTTTCTCAATATAACCATTGTTTCGCTCGCTGTGTGTTCCGTAGCCCCATCTTGTTGTAACCAAATGCTGCTGACATCATGGGCTTCAATTTCCGGCAGCTAAAAGTCCACTAGCAAGGTGCGGTAGCGCTCGCCATTGACTGTTATGTTCTGTCCGGCCTCATTTTTAAAGAAATACGGACCGATGATTCCACCAGCCCATAAACCACACCAAACAGTGCATTTTTGTGGCAATTTTCTTTATTTACATAACCGTTGAGCCAGGAATGGGCCTCATCCCTTAATAAAATTCGATTCGAAAACTGCGGATCTTCATGGAGCTGTTGCAGAGCCCATTGACTGAAATTTAAGCGTAAATTCAAGTCTGGCGGCTTCAATTCTTGAACGATTTTGTAAGCCTTTAAACCAAGATCGTCTTTTAAAATTCGCCAAGTTGTCGAATACGATAAGCCCATATGTTGAGATCGGCCTCGAATCGATCGCTCACGGGTTGAGCAAAACTCGCCGCCACAGCCACAATGTTTTCCTCACTACGGGCTGGATATGGTCTATTCGGTCGCGTATTATCCAATAACGTCCACTGAGACTCGAATTTAGTAAAGGCAATACCAAACTCGGAAGGTGGATGATGCACACCATATGTTGCTTGGAGCGCACGAAAAACATTTTTCACAGAACGCTGATTTCCATAATACGAGTACAGCTGAATAATTTGGAGACGTTCTTGAGATGTGAGCCTTTCCATGATGATTTGCCAACAATACTGAATAAGAATAATACAACACCATAAGGCCAGTTACGCGTGATCTGTGAGAAAAGCCTATTTAAAAAAAACAAGTCTAAATGAATCACCAGTTATTTAGTTATACCTTCTAGTGTATTAAACCTAGAGCAACCAATATATCTGTATTTTAAATCGGACCACTCTGTATAAGAGTTTTAGAGTTTCTGCGAAGTCGTATAAAATGAAATTGTAGTTGGAGTTTAGTTTTTTCAAGTTACTAAGTTACTATTTGATTATATTTGAACATAACTTTTTAAAAGTAATTTCTTTGTATATGGAGATATTGTACTGAAGATATTTTCTTCAGTGTATTAAGTACATACATAGAAGTTTCGCAATTCGAGGCAAGGATTGTTGCTGACTATGTATTTGCTTCAGAACTGTGTTTTGAAGCCTTTGCAGGAGCTCAGGCTCTGTCAGAGTGTAGTATATTTGCTTCAGGCCCGACACCATAATGTAGTGCTAGTACCAAAGAAAATGAAAATTTTATGATTTGATTTACGTTACTGGGGCAGGAATTTAAAACTTCGCTTCGGAAATGCATAATTTTTAATTTTGCGAGTAGCATTGATAACAAGACATTGTCATGGCACGGTTTCACAGCAGCATAGAATTTCTCCTACATTATACATGGATGTCACTATCTCTCCAGAGACTTGTGTCGCATCACAATCGCTGTATCGTCAGCAAAATCATAGAGAATATCCTCCTTAAAGGCGTGAAGAAAGCTGGTTCATGTTAAGGATGATAAGAATCGGCTTCGGCTCAATTTAACCTTTTAGCGTCGGTAATCACATTACACAAAAAAAGCTGTTATGTAGATTTAGTTCGGAACTCCAGCACAAAACTCAAGAAACTGGTCCAAACTGAACTGGTACGAAGCCGCATGCGGTTGCCAATTTACCTTCCAATGGTCTTCCAAGACCAATCCGACAGAGGAAAACCGAAAAAAGCTCAAACGAGCCAAAAATAACTGCAACGCGTTTCTTAAGCTTGTGAAATTTAAAAGCAACCAAAAAAATACTGCAATGTCCCCAAGGCAGTTAAAGCATTTAGTAGTTCCTCAAAAATATTAGAAATTCTGCCTCATCTTTTATCCCAATGGTCACTTATTATTACAATCCAGCTGTCAGCTCTTTAAACTAGGCGAATCTGCTTGCTACACTCTTTCAGATGGTGTCATGTCACCGCTTACACTTGAGGGCATCTAATCTTCCATGGGACGGATCCACTTTTTTCATCAATCCTACTCCAAAAGACTTTTTCTAAATAGATGAATTTGTCCAGCCAGTACAGGCGAATTTTATTTTCTCTCCTCCTTCGGACCCATTATTACTACGCCCCTTCTTTTGCCGGCCATGGAAACGACAAATTTAATAGGCACCCTGTTATTTTTTACCTTATGCCCTGCTGCTGCAAATACATTCTTCTCTAATTTGTTTCAGTGCAAAATGTTGTTGCTGTAGAATGCAACATCGGTAGGGTTTTAGAATCCGTTATATTTCTTTTGAAGAAAAGATTTTTTGCGTAAGTACCCTCACTTCGCGTGGTGCGTGAAGACAGCTTTTGCGACATACATTAGAGGTAGCGGCTGAGTGCATGTAACAACTGATGAATAGCGGGTTGCGAGTGTGAATTCTGTTGGTGCACTGTCTCATATTGTTGTAAGGGCATAACACCTACAACAATTTGATTCGGTAAACCAACGTCAGAATTTTCACGTTGTAGCCTTGCTTAGCACCGTCGGTGTTTGTGTCTTTTTTGTTTGTTAATTTGTGGTGACTCGGGAATTTAGAGTGGACATAGCAAATATACGCGGGTTAAAAAGGAATCATTTTTCCGCGTACGCCTACGTCTGTAAATTCAGACCAACTGTTTTGGCACTTAGTGAAACGCAGGTAGACTCCCGCCCACATCTGAAGCTACCTGGCTACGAAACAGTGCCATTATTCTTTCCTCATCGCGGTCTCGCCATTTATGTGCGTAGTGATGTAGCTTACCCAATTTCACCGCAATGAAATCTCTGTTCCAATCCGGAATTCAATTTCATGTCGTTAAAATTCCATCTCCGTAAGTAAATTATCCACTACTGCTTTATTTACAGAAGCCCTAACGCTCATTTACAATAACATTCCAGCTGCCAGCTCTTTGGAAAAGCCAACCTGCACATTTTGCGCCCAGTTCAACACTTCCAGATTGTGGTTTATCTCCGCCTACACTTGAGTGCGTCGAATCTTTAATGGGACGAATCCACTTTCGCATTCGTGTAGTAGCAAGAATACTCAAAGATCTTAACATCCACAAATCCGCAGGTCCAAATGGCATATCTCCCCTTTCTTTGAAGATGTGTTCTTCCACGCTGGCAAAACCCCTGCGTAAGCTTTTACATCAATCCTACTCTTTAGGAATCTCTCCGAATAGATGGAAAACAGCATTTGTCCACCCCGTCCTTAAAAACGGCGAATCCTCTTCTCTCTCTTCCTACGGACCCATTGCACTTACGTCTCTTCTTTCAAAGGTCATGGAAACGCTGACAGAGTTTGGCATCAGGCCCTTTTGTCGAAAATGTGTGCTTTTGGGATCGAAGACTCTCTTCTTCAATGGATTAAAAACTACGTTTCGGAACGTTCAAGTCAAGTTGTCTGGGATGGTTTCAAGTCTGATATTCACAAAATAAATGCTGGTGTGCCGCAGGGCTCCGTTCTGTCTCCGACACTCTTTTTACTTTTTATCAATGATCTCTTGTCTGCTACTTCTAATCCAATATATTCTTTTGCTGACGACATACTCTCTGCTTTTCATATTCGTTTCCGAACTCACGTCCCTGCTCTTGGGCTGTAGAACGGGAACGGCAGCGTATGTTAAGCTCATTTAATTCCGATATCAACAGTATAACCAACTGGGGAACTACCAACAGAGTGGAATTTAGTGCTTCCAAAACTCATTGCTGTCTGCTGTTATTAAAGCAAAATTTAAATACCCAGCCCATATCCATCAATGCCACTTATATCATCGAAATCGAAAAACTTTCCATTCTCGGTATGTATTGGGTCTTCAAGTAAGTTTCCAGCGTTTTTTATCCAAAATTTGAAGTTTTATTATGAAAACATAGTTACAATGCTTTATTCAAAGTATCGTCCATCGGAAGCTACAACTTTCCCCCATCTTTCTGGCAATTTATGAATTCCGGACCAAAAAAATTTCTCGTCTTTCGAGCCCAAGAGCCGTATCGTATCGAGCCAATTTTTGATTTCCTCTACTGAGCTGAAGCGTATTCCCGTAAGAGCGTTCTGCATCGAACGAAACAAGTGGTAGTCAGATGGTGCCAAGTCTGGACTGTAAGGCGGGTGAGGCAGAATTTCCCATCCACTATTTACCAAATAGTTTTTCACCGAAACCGCAACATGTGGCCGAGCGTTGTCGTCATGAAAAATGACGGACTCATGCCTGGTCTCATATTTGCCCGCTTCAAACGAATTAGTTGGGTTCGATATAATGGTCCTTTGATGGTTTCACCACCCGGAAGCAGTTCGTAGTATACGACACCCTTTTGATCCCACCATATGCAGAGCATGACCTTATTCACGTGAATATTTCGTTTGGGCGGGCTCGCCGGGCTTTGTATACGATTTTCTGCGTTTAGGATTATCATAATAAATCCATTTCTCATCACCAGTGACAATACGATGCAAAAATGATTTATTTTTATACCGCCGTTCGACGTCTCTTGGCTTCAATTCGTACGGCACCCAGTTTCCAACCTTTTGAATGAATCCCAGTACTTTTAGGCGCAGGGAAACGGCTTGTTGCGTGACGCCCAATGATGCAGCAAGTTCTTCTTGAATCTGACATGGATCCTCATCCAGTAAAGCGTCCAATTCCTCGTCTTCAAAACTTTTCGGCTTTCCGGGGCGATCTTTGTCTTCAACTCTAAAATCACCACTTTTGAACCGTTTGAACCACTCGCGGCACGTCGATTCACCAATACATTCCGCCCGATAAGTTTCCGAAAGCAAACGATAGGCCTCAGCCGCACTTTTATTCATATTAAGGAATAAAAGCAGCGCTTCTCGCAAATGACGTTTATTTGGCTGGAAACTTGCCATGATTTTGCTCGATAAAATGTACGACACAGATAGAACTGCTCAAATATAACGCTGCAAAGTTGTTGACAGATACAAAACCTACAAACAAAACATATGGGGTCTGACATTTCTGCCCGGGATCCACTGGTGGCGCCATCTCTGACAAACGCTGGAAACTTACTTACTTGTCAAAAACTACAAACGTTGAAATGATTCGATGTCGCCAAAAATGATGCGATATGTCTAGGTTTCCTCAAACGATGTAAGAAATAATTTTCCGCTTTTGATCGGGCCACAATATATAAGGCATTCATCGGCCCAATATTGGAGTACACTGCTCACATCACGCCTAAAACATCTCTGCACCGGCTAGAGAAGATTAAAACCGTGCGTTAAAACTCATTGGTGATACTAATATCAGTCAATCAATTGACACCCTCGAACACCGATGTAATGTCTTCTGTCTCACTATTTTTATCGCTATTTCCACCACCAGTGCTCTATAGAAATCGCCAGTAGCATTCCGCCTCTTCAAACTTTTAACCGTAACACCCGTATCGCGATGAATGCTCAGCAGTATATCCACAAGCCTTTCGAACGTACTCTACAATATCGTGATTCTTTCCTAAGCTGTAAAACTCACTTATGGAATGCCCTGCCGAGCTATTTATTTCCTGGTCACTATAACTTGCAAATACCACGAGCATCGAACTTGCCGAGTTGTAGAGGCTGAGTAGGGTCAATGAATCTCGAGAAATTCTTCCAGACGAGTCCTGAAACCAAAGGATGCTCCCCCCCCCCTCCCCTTCCCGTCCAACCATCCAACCATTCCTTTTCCACTGGGCTGGATCAAGGTGTCATACGACCCGTGCCGAAGATCAACCTGGCTGAGGGCCCAGCTTCTCCAAAAATAGCTCAGTCGCAAACGGAGTATCCGGATACCTGGCGACCTCCGGATTAGCTAGCCTTATTTGTATATGGCGGATCTCTGTACAGATGGACAACCCTTTCTCCGCTACTCGTGGGACCACACTATGGACATACAAAACAAACAAAACAAAACCCGAGGCCGGTACTCCTCTAATAAAGGGCGGTAGAACGGTGACTGCACCGACTACCGGCAAGGCTCCTGCATTGTCGAGAGGAGGTAAATCTGTGGTAGGCCATGGTGCACCATCCTCTAAAGGCAATCGCAACGAGCCTAAAAAGAAACCTTCAGGATGTGGTAGGACTGTGGCAGGCCATAGTCCTATAACTTCCTCCACCCCTAGCAGCAGCAAATTTGTGGCAGGCCACGGACTTGTCGCTGCTACCAAAACTCCTCCTCCCAAGGAGGAATCTGGAGCTCAGCCGCGTCGGCAAGCTCCATCTAAGGCGCTCTATGTAAGACGCCGAAATGCTTCACGCATAATCAAAACCTTCGGATCCATTCCGGAGGTTGAGAGAAGTGCGGACATAAGGAGCAAGATTGAGTGGGCTAACAGCATCCTAAAAGACGGATTGCCCACTGTTTCCACTGCTCCCAAAACACTTAAAGACTCCTCCAAGCGCCAGAGATCGTTGGAGGAAACCGTGCCGGTTTCCAAGAAGCCTAAAACCCACAACATAAAAACTCCTGGGCCATCCAACAACACATCTCTGAGGTCTTTCAGTGAAGTCCTAAAGGACGCCATAATAATCGCGGTAATCGATAGGAACTACACCGACAGTGGCAGCGGGCCAAGCTGAAGCTTTCGAGCAACTTCTTGGCCATTATGCGGAAAAACCCCGGACCACCTCCTATCACAAGCGACGCTGGCTGGCATCAAGGCCACGTCAAGCTCATCGCATGTGCAGATCAGAGATCTCTCGATCTCTTCACTAAGGCCATAGGTGGTTTAGGAGAGATTTGGCCAGATGCAAAACTCGAGGTCGTATCTAAGGAGGACATCCCTAGCAGACCTCGAACTCGTACCTGGATCCCAGCAGAACCCTCCTCCCCAGAAAGCATTCTGGAGATCATCAGGCTCAGTAACCCGACCCTTCCGACTCATGACTGGAAAGTCGCGAAACTGGAGGAACTACGGGGTTCTTATAGATGCGCGTTGATCGTGATCAATAAAGAATCCCTTAATCCTCTAGCGCAGACAAAAGGCATGATTCGTTTCGAATTCAAGTCAATTCATCTAAGGGTCTACAAAAAGGATGAGCTGGATGCTGATAAGCAACCTCCTCCTCCTTTAACGGAGACACCACTAAACACAACCTCAGACCCTGGAGTGTCGATATCCTTTCCAGAAATGGATAACGACGACTCCAATCTATCCGAGGTGACAAGCACGTCGTCCATTTGACACCCCGTCGGAAATGGAAACCGATGACAAAGCAAAACGAGGTCCTATACGATCAGAGGAAGAAGATGAGCTCTTGGGCACATCTTCAGAATCGGAGGATCTCAACAACACCGTGGTGGAGGCTACTCTGGAAAACAGTAGCAATGATACGGTTTCTCCAGATTAATCTCCATCACTGTAAAAAGGCTTCGACCGCACTCATTCTGCGTCTTTCAAAAAACATCATCCTAATCCAGGAACCATGGATGGTAGAAGGCATGGTTCGTGGACTTAGGACACCCGCATACGTTCCGCTCTATACAAGAAACAAAGGTAAGATCAGAACTTGTATATTAGTGAAACAAACGTAGCCTTAATGTATTTCTACTCCCTAATCTCAGCGACCCCGACATAACCGTTGCCAGACTAGAGACTGCCAAAGGCTCCTACTGGCTAGCATCGGCATACCTTGGCCACTATCATGTGGGCCCTCTCCCTGGTGATAACCTAGAAAAGGTGGTACTGGAGCCTGGAAGACAAAAAACTGAGCTCATCATCGGATGCGACGCTAACGCGCATCACACGGTATGGGGCAGCATCGACATCAATAACAGAGGTGAGTCACTTTTTGATTATATTATAAGTACTAACCTCTGCACTTGCAATATTGGCAATGAGCCCACTTTTACAACCAGAAACCGACAGGAAGTATTAGATATAACTCTTGTCTCCGACAGCATCACTCAAATGCTAATGAACTGGATCGTATCGTCTGAACACTCTTTTTCAGACCACAGATACATCCAATTCAGCCTGAATGATGCTCCTCCTAGTCAACCATCATTCCGGAACTTCCGGAAAACTGATTGGCCAAAATACAGAGGAATACTGTCAGAAACGCTATCCCCTGAACTATCAAGTCCCCCGCGTGACGCCAATGAGCTTGACATGAAGGTCTGGGATTTCAATCTGGCTCTCAATCAGGCTATGGCCGCTTCCTGCCCTCTTATTCAACCTATAGGCAAGAAAAAGCCACATTGGTGGACATCAGCACTGGGACTGCTCAGAAACACTTGTAGAAAACTTTTCAACTTGGCAAAGAACACAATAAAAGTGACTGACTGGGATTCATACAAAGAATCCCTCAATTATATAAAAAAGAACTGAGGAAGGCAAAGCGACAATCCTGGAGGCCCTTCTGCGACAAAATCACGGAAACCTCCGAGGCATCACGGCTAAGAAAAATCCTCTCCACAAATCCTATGATGCCTAGCTGTTTGGAAAAAACCGATGGCTCTTGGACTACCTCAAGTAATGAATCACTCAACCTGCTACTGGACACCCACTTTCCACGTAGCTCTCAATTCACGGTCAGTAGCAACCCAAACAGGTCTACTGCAACCGGGTCCAAAATCCAGGGTCTGATCACAAGAGACAAACTGCTCTGGGCGCTGCATAGCTTCAAACCATACAAGTCTGCTGGTCCGGACGGTATAATACCTGCCGAGCTACAGAGATCCTCAGATATTATTCTGCCTGCGCTAGAAAATATTATGAGGAGCTGTGTAGAACTCATCCACATTCCACTGTCATGGAGAGAAGTCAATGTAGTGTTCATCCCCAAAGCCGGAAAATGTTCTCATGTCGTCCCAAAGGACCTCAGGCCTATAAGTCTATCATCTTTCCTTCTGAAAACTCTAGAGTTATACGAATTAAAAGTGACCCTAGACTTCTGTCAACGGCTCAACATGCCTACCGTAAAGGAAAGTCGATGGAAACGCACTGCATTCACTGACTAGCCACATCGAACGATCCCTACAATATAAAGAGTACACAATGGTTGCTTTCCTGAATATAGAGGGTGCCTTTAACAACGTCAACACATCCGCAATCACGACTGCGCTGTCAACTCTGCAGGTAGACGACTCACTTGGGGAACTGATCAGTCTTATGCTAAAAAGCAGGACTCCAAACTGGGTGAGACTTCTGCCATAAGATGTGTCAGCAGAGGTACTCCGCAAGGCGGTGTCCTCTCTCCCCTTCTCTGGAACTTAGTAGTAAATGAAATACTGATATACCTGGAAGCGGGAGGTAGCAGGATGATTGCCTATGCAGACGACGTTGCTATTGCCGTCTCAGGTAAGCATCTTAATACCATTAAAGAACTCCTTCAACTAAATCTCAATAGATTAACCCGTTGCGCAGATCGCTGTGGATTGGGAATAAACCCCCATAAAACTGATCTTGTCCTCTTCTCCAGGAAATATAAAATTCCAACTATAGACCCTCCTTTAATAAACGGTACCAGTCTAGTGTTTTCCGATACAGCAAAATATCTGGGTCTCATTTTTGACAGAAAACTAAACTGGAAACCTAACATTCAAGAAAGAGTCAATAAAGCTACAATAGCTTTACGAGTATTCTCTTGCCAAAAAGCCATTGGGAATAAATGGGGCTTTCAACCTCGGATTACCCACTGGCTGTACATCTCGGTCATAAGACCGATACTTACTTACGGGGTGATAGTCTGGTGGACGGTCTTAGAAAGTGCGGTTAACAGCACTAAGCTAAGCAGAGTCCAAAGAACAGCATGCCTATGCATAAGCGGAGCATTGCGGTCCACACCCTCTGCGGCATTAGACATTCTGCTTCATCTAATACGCCTTAAAGCGACTAAACAGTGGACTAATAATCCATTTGGCCACGCCAATATTCTTAATACATTAGGAATCCCCACAGAGAACATCGATTACACCATACCTGAACTTTGGTTTGACAAAAACTTCCATGTAAGCTTCCCCTCTAGATCCTTCTGGGAGGAAGATGCTTTCATGGAGGACAAGTCGATTCATCACTACACAGTTGGATCTAAAACCAATAGCGGGGTTGGTGGCGGTGTTTTCTCAGACACGCTAAATCTAAGCCTCTCTTTCCGCCTTCCAAATCACTGCAGCGTGTTCCAGGTGGAAATTTTAGCGATTAAAAAAGCTCTGTCCTGGCTGAAGAAACACGTGATATCTGCAAAGGATATCCGCATCTTTTCGGATAGTCAGGCCGCTATCAAATCCCTGGACTCAGTCTCACTGAATTCTAAAACCGCCCTTGACTGCCGATCATCTCTTATGGAGATGGCAGAGCAGTTCAACCTTCACCTCTGGTGGGTGCCGAGCTACAGAGATGTTCCAGGGAATTGTAGAGCCGATGAACTCGCCAAAATTGGAACCACTTTACCTATTCTACCGGAAAGGGGTAGCATAGGTATCCCAATCGCTGCGTGCAAACTAATATTAAAGCTGGATGCCAATAAAAAAACAGACCTTAGGTGGACTGTTGGACCAACATGTCTAGCGACCAAACAAATCTGGCCAAAACTGGATCTGTATCGCTTCTAAATAAGGAACATCTCAGCGCTATCATAGGTGTCATCACTGGACACTGCCTTATAGGCAAGCACGCAAGAAGGCTTGGCGCCTTTACAAATGATTTCTGCAGAAGCTACATGGACGAGGAGGAGGAGGAGACAACCCTTCACCTACTCTGTACATGTTCAGCTCTCTCCCAGAGAAGAAAACTTCACTTAGGAGCCTTCTTCTACAACGACCTAAACGATCTGAAAAATACAGACGTAAACAGTCTCCTTCGCTTCGTCAGAAGCTCAAACTGGTTCCATCAGTAAGAGGATCATAGATCCACGTGTCATCACAATGGGCCATTTAGGCCTAAGTGGGTTGGTTTTATCCAACAGCCACTCTTACCTACCCTACCTAACTTGCAAACATTTAAAACCAGTGTACATTGGTATGTCTCTTTTTTCCCTCCCTAACTTCATTCGCCCGCTCTATGTGCAAACATCTTAAGGGTACACAAAATCCCTTGTGCGCGCGCCAATTACGAGTATATACAAAACAAGGAAAACGTTTGCGACGATTTTTTATTATAATTTTTTGTATTTCGATTGGAAACGACTGAAAGCAATACAAATCCTAAAAATGCCTAAAAAAGGGGCTGAATTAAGTGAAGCCGAACGTACATGTGTATGTAAATACTTATTCTCATACAACTCCATGGGAATTTCTCAAATCCAGATTGCAAAGCATGTGAAGTGTTCGCGTTATGCTGTGCAAATCATAATCAAAAGAATTGCTGAGACCTAAGGAGTAAAGCCTTAGGAAGAGAGGAAGAAACCTAAAACCATAATCAGAGAAGACCGCCTTATCGAAAGGGAAGCGTTGAGGACAGATTCTGACTTAGTGGCGGCCAGGTTAAGGAGTCGATATTCCCTCTAAAACTGTTGGCAGACTTCTTACTGAATTCGGCTTCAAATCTAGAAAGGTCAGGTTTAAGCCCTTACGTTCAGAGGCTAACAAAAAGAAACGACTTGCTTGGGCGAAAGGGTATACGAATTTGGGAGCTTCGGAATGGGAAATGGTTTTATGGTCCGATGAATGTCGAATATCGAATTAAGTTCAATGCACGATTGTCGTTCATAATAAATCACAATCTTGACTGGAAACATAAGTTCTTAGAAATTTGTACTCTCAACTTTAAAACAGTCTTTGCTTGCGCCTTTTCCGCTTTTCAACTGTTTTGATGTGGTGCACGTACGTCGCAGAGTTGGGCGTTATTTCACGGCACCGTTGGGGAGGCTTGCAATTCCGAATGTCAGGTTCCTACCGTGAAATACGATGGGGGCCGTGTGATGATTTGACGTCCGACGGAGCTCTATTTGTTTGTCAGGGATGGATTAATTCCGAGACCTATATTTAGACGCTGAAGCAAACTCTGAAACATTCCATTGCAAAATTATTTAGAAGGCCAAAAAATCTAGTCATTTTCCAACAGGACAATGTTCCGTGTCACACTGCGAGAAAAAGCAAAATGGAATTAAGGTCTCGGAGTGGCCCTTCCCCACAAGTGGAAATCCATCCATCCATAGAGTATGGGACAGTACAAATCCTTCTGTATGCAAACGATTTGTGGATAGCTTAAGTACCCCGCCGAATTCAAGAAGTTATAAAAAACAAGGGCGGAGCGAAGAAATACTAGTTTAATTATAAGCTAATATTACATAATACTTAACAATAAAAATGAGTAAAAGCTAGAAACATCGCATTTCTTTAAATTGTTTTCAATTATAAGTGACAATTCAGGGATGCCTAATAATTTTGTCCATGGCTGTAGTTGGACTTACTATTTCTAAGGCATTTCAGAGAGTTTGACATCGGACTCGTTTGTTAAAAATGCGTGCATTTGGGACTGAACACTTCTTGTGGACGGTTTCAAGTCTTATGGACGCAAAAGAAAGACTTCTAATCTATCTATGTGCATACCACCATGATCAAAAATTTCGGAATTTATTCGGAAAATTAAAAATACAAGTTTATTCATCTAAATCTATATTGTCCCCTTCAAAGTAACCCGCATCGACTGCAACACACTTATGCCAGCGCTTAATGCAATCCTCGAAACATTTTTTAAATTCGGTTTTCGGTAAGTCCATCAGTGCTTCCTGCGATTTTTCCATTACTTCCTCTCGGCTTCTGAAACGCGTTCCCCGTTGTGGTTTTTTAACTTGATTGAACAGAAAGAAGTCGCAGGGAGCCAAATCAGGTGAATTCGGTGGCTGTTGGATGGTATTTGTTGCATTTTTCGTCAAAAAATTACGAATAATGATGGAACTGTGCGACGGTGCGTTATAATGGTGCAAAATCCACGAGTTTTCTTCCCACAATTCTGGTCTCTTTCGGCGGATTGCTTTACGCAAACGTCACCCCCAAATAATATTCTTTTTTTACTGTCTGGCCTTCTGGCAAAAATTCATTATGCACTACACCGTTGTAATCCATGAAAACCGTGAGCATTGCCTTCTTTTTTGACTGAAAACGACGTGGTTTTTTTGGTCTCGGCTCATTTGGTGAACGCCATTCACTTGCCTAATGTCTGGATTGCATGTCTCGTCTCCAGTAATGATCCTTTTGATGAATGTGGGATCGGATTCAGCCTCGCAAATCATCTCTTTTGCGACGTCAACACGGTCTCTTTTTTGCATGAAATTGAGTTCTTTTGGCACCAACTTTGCTGCTACAAAATTTCTTGGACGAATCCATATGCAATGTTCAAGTCCTCCGCTATCTCTCTGATGGTTAAATTGCGGTTATTGACCGACATTTCTTTTACTTCATCAATGTTTTTGTTGGTCTTCGATGTTGGTGGTCTGCCACTGCGTTCATCATCTTCGATCGACTCACGACCACTTTTGAACCCCTCGTGACACTGGTAAACGATCGTTTTCTTATGAGAATCGTTGCCGAAACACTTTTCCAACATTTCCAACGTTCGCGCACCAACACACACAGAGATAGATGTACTCTTGGCTACGTAACTTTTGCAAATGTCAAGCTATGACGCTAAGATTTAGAGGAAATATCAACAACAGATTTACCAACTTAGCAAAGGAAACAGAACTCCAATCGGAACAATGGGAGCGCCACACGCTGGTGTGGTGCGGGAAGTTTTTGATCAAGGTGATATGAGCAGGTCTAATACAGGTTTGATTTGAGCACTCTAGTTGAAATACAAATCAAATTGAGCTTATTTACCAAAATTTTGAAATTATCTCATATAAGACATTAAACCTAATACCAGAGTCCTTACTTGACATTTGAGAAGTTAAACAAATAGTACATAATAGATAACCAAAAGTATTTTGGCATTCGACGTTGTCGCAGCAAATTCGGCTGCTAGGGGAGACCTTTTATTAACTGGGGGATTGAAACAAATTGGTTTCCTTACTGCCGAATTATAAATCGTAGTCTTCTTAAGCGCTTATTAAATAATTAATTTTTGTTTTAGGTTAACACACAATTGAGCCCACAATGGCGCTGAAGACAATATATTATTAATGACGTTTCGGGTTTGGCGGCAGTATTGTATCTCCATCCATCAGTCGCTAGAGGAGGCTACCTCTTTAGGGTGCATTTGCAGTTTTCTCAACACCCTTCTGCGGTAGTTTCTCCCATGGACTGTCATCTTCTGGAGCTTTGACGTCGGAGACCGCCAATTTAACAACATGCCTTTCGTAGACCCTGCTCTGCGTTTGTACTAATGCACTTCGTATTTGACCAATTTTAACATTTTTACTTGAACTACTCGACCTTTATGCCAATAGTTCCTAGGATAATTCGCTTCCACAACCAAAACGATGTCATCGACTTTTAGAGGTTGTTCGCAGTATTCTGCCATCCACCGCTTCCAGAAGCGGTCCGCGAACTCCTGTGACACAAGCCGATTTTTTCTGTGCACCATGATGTTATTGCTGAACTCCGCCAAAAGTTTTGATCCATTATCCGAGCCCAATAAAAAGTGATTTGGCGTGGGAGCTTCCGGGTTCTTTTTAGCGTGTACGGGTATGTACGAGTATGTCAACTTCTCAGAGTTCGGGATATTTTCCACTTTTATGAGCAGTTCATTGTGCTTGTCGGTATGAAGTTCGATGGGAGTGCCACGTCTTGCCAGGAAACAAAATATACTGGAGCCTGTTGTCATGGTTTAAGCAATCTCTATGTGGGCTGCCCTGATGGTAAGACTACTCAAAGTTTTTCAGTTCTTCAACACACACTTGCTGTCAGTGATCCAAAATATGTAGCCAGCACCAAAATACGAAAACGGACGACAAAACGAGTCATGTCGCGCTGAGAGAAGTTGACCCATGATGGGCGGCTTTGGTTGTTTGTTTGTTTGGATTTTTGGCAGGACTTCTTGATGGCTTTTAGGGCTGATCGCATTCTAGAAACGTAGAATTGGTGGCGTAGAGTGTAGCACGTTGTTCTGATGCTTATATCCACATTGAATGTCGTCAATGATCTGCGATGTAATTGGATGCAACCTGGGTAGAATTATAGGATACCTTAAATCTTTGCTGATTGCCGGTGCAAAATGGATCGTTCCATTAGTTCGAATAATACCTTTTTCGTTCAGAAATAGGCACAAATTGAATAGGATGCTGCATTTTCCCACGTGCCTATTTGCTCTCAAGTCTGCAATCTTTCACTAATGCATGTTTCGCCACTTGAAGTTCCTCGCATGTCAAAGGCCCTTCCAGCTTAAGTTCCTTAGTCTTGTTAGCCTAATAAGCTTTGTCCAGCTGGATACTCTATTAAACCTGAAAATATTCTTTTCCGGAGATGATTTCAAAAACGCTGGACCATTGATATTAGTGAGAATCTGTCGCCAGTCATCGATTTCGGTCAGCTCTCGTATTTTGCTGACTCGGACTGCTATGTACCTGGGATACCTGCTATGGTCAGATCGAAGGTCACGCATCAAGGAGGGCTGCCTGCAGTTCCAGACGTGGAGCCGATAGTGATTTAATAGGAGCTACTTGGCTTTTGCTCTTATTAAGCTGGAATCTCTCACGTACGCTACTGTGCAAAACCATTTTCATCAGAGCCGACAAATATGTTCAACTGTATTTCGGGGCCCCAGGTCGAAATTACATAGCTTACTAACTTTCTTAATTTCCCGCTATAATCCGGGGTAGACTTGGCCCTCAACCAATAAGCGTCTCCAGACAGTTCGATCTTCAGCTGTCTGCCTCTAGCTTCACACACTAAGTTGGCTGATGTCCCCTTCCACTTACGTGCGCCACCTGAGTGCTCCTCTTCTGCGCTGTCCTTCGCAGTCGGATTCGAAAAATTGTCGGACCGGAATATTGATGTTCATCCTCTCTACATGACCCAGCCACCTCAGTCGTCGGATCTTAACTCTTCTGGCTAAATCGATGTCGCTGTATAGCCAGTACAGTTCCTCGTTGTATCTCCACTCACCGTCTATTCATATGAGACCGAAAACCACCCGGAGAATTTTCCTCTCAAAGCAGTCAAGAGAGCACTCATAAATTTTTGATGAATTCCATGCCTCTGTGCCATAGAGCAAGACTGGGATTATTGAGGTCTTATATAGGGTTTGAGAGAGGACTTTGCTAGTCAATTGCCTTGTTAGCCGAAGAAGCAGCGATTGGCAAGAGTTATTCTTCGTTTGATCTCAACGTTGGTGTCGTTGTCTGAATTGATAGCGGAGCCTAGGTAGGCCAAGTCATTAACTATATCAGAGTTATATCAGTTGAGTGTGACGTTCTGTCCGAGACGTCGGTGTTGGGTGTCCTTTCTGGTTTACAGCATATACGAGTATTTGGTCTTGCCCTCGTTGACCGTTAAACCCATCGTCGCCACTTCCGTCTCAATACTCCCGAAAGTGCTGCTGGCGTCATGCTGCTTTCTTCCGATTACGTCAATATCAACGGCGTATGTGAGTAATTGGACGGACTTTTGAAAGATTGTGCCTCTTATATTGGCACCAGAGTTTTGCAGTATTCTTCCAAGAATGATGTTAAGGAAATCGCATGACAGCGATTTGACATCAAAGATCACGGTGAGTTCTTTATCGACCTTGATGGAGCAGCGTGCATTCTCCATCGTCATCTTGCACAAGCGGACGAGTTTGGTAGGGAGGCCAAAACTAGATATCGATCGGACAAACAATTCATCGGGCATACATTCGTCCGAGCATATTTTACCAATGAAATGGTATATGTTCCTTACCAAGTCATCGCCTGCCGCTTTGAAAAGCTCGGCAGTCAGGCCGTCTCCTTCAGCATCTTTGGACTTAAGCTTAAATATGATTATCTTCACTTCATCCAGGTCGGGTGGACAGAATTGTTGGTTTACGTAGTGCCGGTTGAAAGGTTCATTCTGCCTGACGGCGGTATTTGGTTCGGAATCGCCGTGTTTTCAGTCCACAGAAATACTCTTTCCAAATTCTCAGCATCGACTTCGACTCTGCTACTATGTTTCATTCCTGGAGTAGCATCTTCCAATTTCGTAGACCGCACGCTTCTAATGTTCCTTCTTTTTCCTCCTAAGAAGCCAATGTACGTCTCTCCTCTTCTGCTCGTAGAGCTCGTGGACAGCTCTAGTCCTTCTACGCAGCGCCGCTTTGTATGCAATTTGTTTAGCTGCTTGCCGGCACTCGTCGTCAAACCAGGGGTTTGGCTGTAGTGGCCGAGTGAAACCCAGTACATCAGATACGGTATCTCTGATGGCTTGTTGGCAATGTTGCTACTAGTCTTCGATACTTGATGCTGGCCCCATAGGACCTCTTACAAGATTGAGGGTGATTTGATCTGAAGAGGATTTGGCGATTGTAGAGAAAGAAAGATTTTTGGGTTCAGTGGTTATTTCGCTCCATGAGTGGTATCCAACATTTAATGGGGAGACTAAATTCTTAGTGGAAATTGGCTTGATGTTGATTTCTAGTCAACTACTCGTCTTACTTGATTTTCGTTTACTGAAAAATGGATGATACTACCTTGATCAAAAAGTTCCCGGAATGTGTTCAGAAAATTGGAAAATCAAGTTTATTCATCTAAATCTATATTTTCCCCTTCAGAGTAATACCCATCGACTGCAACACACTTATGCCAGCGCTTGATCCAATCCTCGAAACATTTTTTATATTCGGTTTTCGGTATGTCCATCAGTGCTTCCTGCGATTTTTCCATTACTTCCTCTCGGCTTCTGAAATGCGTTCCCCGTAGTAGTTTTTTAACTCGATTGAACAGAAAGAAATCACAGGAAGCCAAATCAGGTGAATTCGGTGGCTGTTGGATTTTTCGTCAAAAAATTACGAATAATGATGGCACTGTGCAACTGTGCGTTATCATGGTGCAAAATCCACGAATTTTCTGCCCACAATTCTGGTCTCTTCTGGCGAATTGCTTCACGCAAACGCCCACATAATACTCTCTGTTTACTGTCTGGCCTTATGGCAAAAATTCATGATGTACTACGCCGTTGTACTATAATCCATGAAAACCGTGAGCATTGCCTTCTTTTTTGACTGAAAACGACGTGGTTTTTTTGGTCTCGGCTCATTTGGTGAACGCCATTCACTTGCCTGATGTCTGGATTTCGTCTCGTCTCCAGTAATGATCCTTTTGATGAATGTGGGATCGGATTCAGCGGTCAGCCTCGCAAATCATCTCTTTTGCGACGTCAACACGGTCTCTTTTTTGCATGAAATTGAGGTCTTTTGGCACTAACTTTGCTGCTACCAAATGTCTTATACGGATCCATAGGTAATGTTCAAGTCCTCCGCTATCTCTCTGATGGTTAATTTTCGGTTGTTGACCAATAGCAACATTTCTTTTACTTCATCAATGTTTTCGTCGGTTGACTCACGACCACTTTTGAACCGCTCGTGCCACTGGTAAACGCCCGTTTTCTTTAGAGAATCGTTGCCGAAACACTTTTCGAACATTTCCAACGTTCACGCACCATTAAATCCGTTTTTTACGCAAAACTTAATACAAGTTCGTTGTTACAAATTTAAATCAATTTCTAAAATTGTAAAAACTACGTAACTTTTGCAAATGTCAAGCTCTGACGCTAAGATATAGAGGGAATGTCAACAACAGATTTACCAACTTAACAAAAAAAACAGAACTCAAATCGGAACAATGGGAGTGCCACGGGAACTTTTTGATCAAGTTGGTATGTCTTTCGGACGAGGCTGGGATTGATCCACCGAACCTTCCGATTTGGAAGACAGTCCACTACCACTTGAGCCACGGCCACCCACGGTTATAGGGGTACCTATCCTAATTAATGATGCAGTGTCTCCACTGCTATGCCACGTTGTTTAGTTACTGCTCTCATTGACTACGACATTGGCAGTGTAACTCAAGACACACGTTATTGTCGGCTTCGATATTTCCGCTGTACTTAGTCCACATTTGAAAGGCTTACCTTTTTTTCTTTCCATAATTTTCGCCTCATAGTAACACCACCACGTTCCTTTTTGAAGCACCGAGCAGAGCAGAGATTCTGCACTACTCTTCCAGTTTTCATCGAAGCTGTATCACATAGGTCATGCTCATTCTTCTTTCTGTTGATTTGGAATTATGATATTTAGGCACCCATGGCAGGCCTCTTTCCTTATTTAAATTGTGAAAGGTTTGATTGGTTTTTCTCAGGCTTCATCCAGTCATTCACTTCAGAAACTTTTACTCGCCGTTTCACGTTTCTCCAACATAGATGGTTAACTCTCTGGGTGTGGTGTCGAATATTTTAGTATGCAATTAGGTGCCGCTCTTGTTTAATAATTAATGTATTTAATATAACTAGTTAGACCGTCTGATATGCTTGAGATATACTAAATCTTCACCCGTTGAGTTTCTGTTCGAAACAGTTTTTTTTTTGATGGCAGTCTTTGTATTTGAATTCGATTCACATTACCTCTGCCGGAATCCTTTTTAACAACTTTTTTTGGCCATGATGCACGCCAAATTGCAAAATAAACAGAAAAGTTCGATTACTGGTCAGCCTGGTCACTACCGCTTAAAGATGGTGAATCCTACGGTTCCAGGTATTCTACAAATTTTGAAATGGTATAAGAAGCAGACAAGCATACGCGTAATCGACAGTTATTGCACTAGTAATAAGCTTTCAGGCATTCCTCCTAAATCTAAGTTCTTTCCCTTACGAGAAGAAGGAAGGTCAGCCAAACGTTTTTCCGTCGAAGTGAAATTTCTGCCTGCTTATTTGGAAATTTCATCAGAGAAAAACGTTTTTTATGAAAGAATAAATAAGTTGGGATTAGATATGTCAAAAGACCGTCGAATTTCTGTTAGTTAAGATGTGAGAATCTTATGGATTTGTACGATGATAAGATCTCTTCAACAGCGATGGCAATGGAAGTGTTAAAAACCGCCTGGAAATTTTAATCAAATTTCCTTTTCTCATGCCTCCCACATAATTAAATCTTGTGATTGTCTCCTTATGCTTGCAGTATTTTATTCTCATTCTGCACGACACCTGTTTTCCATCGGCTTAAAACCAACACTGACAATCAAAAAATCCGGAGAGTACCTATATCGGCCAACTGAGCCAAACATTGTTGCCAACGTATTGCATGCCGACCAACAATGTTGACGCGCCACACGCTTTCTAGGTCACCACTACCACATCGTACCGACATTTTCGTTTTTGTTTTCGTTTCTGTCATCCACTACTTTTTCACTTGCGATTTGCATTAACAACAGCAACTCGATGAATTAAACTCGTACTGCAGCGGTAGCTAGCTTAACTGTCCCACCTTCTTCTTCTCTGCGTTTTTTTTTTTTTAGTTTAGATTTTCTATTCCCGACCATATGACAGCGGGCATAATGAACTTGCCAATGGAAGACCAGCTTAACCAGGTTGCGAGTGCATAGGTGCAGGCACTAAGGCCTCACGGCCCGCAGATACCTACGATGAAACCACTTAAAGTTATGCAATCTGTAAACAAACTGCGAAATGAACGCGCTTTAACCCGCTCAGATACGAGTACTTTTACACGTATCTGTGAGCGCCAAACCGCGGCTCCACAACCAATAGCGCTTACAAATGCAAGACACTTGGGAGGATGATCGATGGTCATTGAATCGTATTGTACGAGTATATGTATATACGAGTACAGTGTGGTGGTTCAGTGCGGCACTCCACTGACTGTTTCTTTTGCTTCAAGTTTTGCGCAATTTCGTGTGATCGCGCTTCAATAAGGTGAGATACTCTCAAGATACTCGTACTCATACTCGTACGCTTGTGCTCTGCTGGTACCGCTGCAAGCTCTTGTAGTTGCTTTATTTGTTGATGCTGATGTTGTCCTCGCGTGATGTGAGGTCGGTGTGTGTTAAGAAAGCTGAGAGAGCTTTTGACCTTGAACTGAAACTAATGTTCCACATCAAGATTTTGTACAGCAGGTAATAAGTGAGCACAAGAAAAAAGTCAAAATAATTTACTACGAGTATCTGGAGTCATTGCGCGCAACGCATTCACGTATCTTTTGGCTGTGAATTGGGCTCATACGCACAAATAATTTAATCGGAGCAAGAAAAGCCGGTGTAAGCAATTGTGAAATACCTTTGGTCTGCCTTGAAGGAGAGACAAATGATTTCTTAAATAGGTTAGAGCTTTGATCCGGCAGTGGAGAGAAATTTGAAAAATTTTAAACAAAAATAATACTAGGTAGCGGTTTTTGTTAACGATGAGAAATGTTTGTGTTTTGGGATATATTTAGGACCCCGGTGCAATTCTCTGAGCATTATCGAACTGCTTCTTCCATTCTATTTTATATATAGAAGCGTGTTGGTTATACTATCCGTTGCTGGAGACCACAATTTACCTCTTCACTGCTAATCAGAGTTTTTCAAAATTGCAACGTTTTCACTATTCGATAGCCGAGAATAGCCGACCAGCGTATCCGTATCTGATGTGTCACCGTAGTACAATAGTTTTTTTTTTAAGTGGTTGCCTTGTTGATTGATATTTGTTCCTATCCGTTTATAATTTCCTCTCAAATATTAGTGTTACTCATGGTGCTGCTGAGGCTCTTACCTGTTTTTTTTCAATGTGACAACACATGCTCGTATGTATCACTTCTGCGCAGCAATTGTAAGTCGTTTAGTATTCTTATATAATAATTATATTATCCCTGAAAATGTTGTCATAGTTAAAAATACGATTAGTACCTATAAAATGACACATTATTTACGTTAGAAGTACAAAAATACAGACGTCTTTAGTAAGGCCGTCTAAAAGAAACATCTTAAATGACAGCTTTCAGAACTTCAGTTTTTTGTGATTCCGAATCATTATTTTGTCAGCTATGAGATTTTATTCAAAGCATCCTACTAATTCGACAAGCATGAAAACAAAATTTACAAAAAAAAGATTCATTCAACTTTCAGTCATTTATGTATTTGTTTATGTGCTCGATTTACGACAGTCATTTCTGTGCTCCACTATGTTGGCCCCAAATCATCTCAAAGCTTATCAAATTGGAATTAGTGTCCATCCGTCAACCTGTAGCCCCAATCAACAGCATCTCCATCATCCGTGGCATCGAACCGGACCGCACTTCATCTTTTCATCGACAACAATCTCGGCGACACACAACGAGCTCAGCTCGTTTCAGAAACGAGTGTATCGCCATGCCGTGGAATGAGTAACCTAAAAACTATTTCGAAACACAAAATACCGCTGACTCATGGCAAAAGAGTTAATTCCATCAACAAATACCAGCAAACACAATCAGCTAGCGAAATGAAGCGAAATGAAAAATTACTACGTCGGTCGGTCGATTGCAAGAATCAAAGCTCGACGAGCAACTACGTCACAAGCTTGACATTGTAGAGTTGCTGCCGCCATCATTCTGGCATGTAGAATGAAAGACGAAAGCAAATAACAAATGTGGAGAGCAGCGTGTAATCAAAAGACGACGAACGACGGACGGACGATTAAAGTAAGAGACAGGTTTCAATGACGCAGCGATTACTGCAGTGTAAAAGTTGAGGTTTTACCAGCACACTTGCATACGTGAACATGGTTATAATTGTGGCGACTAACTAACCCAATTTGGAAACATATGGTACGACGTTATGTCTGTCACTTGCAAATGGGCCCCATAACGAAGGTGGGGAAAAAATCTGTAATACCTCTAGTATAACAATTGGGGTTAATCAATGGATACGACTACGAAGGAAAACCATTAAAGCAGCAACATTAGTGATTTCTGCTGTTATCTTGAAGTTGTAACTTGTAATGCGACACGCTAAAAACAGAAGTAAATAATAGGAAATCCCTTTGTGCAGGGCATTGCCAGGTGTGTATTTTGGCAAGAGTACGATAACTTAGGCGCCAAGAAATAATAACGGTTCTTTGTAGTACAGTTCAATACAAGCATTTTTTTTACTATGATAGGGGGAAGGGGTCTATCTCGCCTCGTTTAGGAGATAGGGGAAATTTTAGAAAATTTCATATTTTTTGTCAAACAGGTTTCTGGCTTTCAAAACCGGTATAGTACTTTATTGCAAGTGTTGCGGTTGTTTTTTAATAACATTTTTTCATTTTAGTGTTTTTTTTTAAATTGCCCCTACCTCCTAAACGGGGCGTGATAACCCTCCCTCCCCCTTCTTAAAAAAAATGCTTGTATCGTACACCATGAATAACTCGAATTGCAATCAACTTCAGACTCCTATAATTTCCAAACCGTTCATGACAGCTCAAATTTTGACACATGACAGATAATTTTATTATTTACAAGCCTTTTAAACGATTTCCGTCTCAGTTGTGTTGAAAATTTTTTATCCGCGATGGAATTCAAACGTGATAGTGTGATTGCTTTAGATTGTTAGAGCCCTCCAGCACCTCAACGTGAATAAATCATTTGTGTCTCGAACCATAGCTCGTTACCGTGATACTGGCAGCGTTCCAAAACGCCATGGAGGTGGTCATAAAAAAAACAGCAACATCGGCAGAAATGGTTCGGAAAGTGAAGGCTCGAATTGAGCGAAATCCGCGTCGGAGTGGAAGAAAAATGGCTCGTGAGCTCAACATATCGTTGGCACCGATTGCAAAACATACTGAAAAATGAGCTTGGGCTCAAGTTATTGAAGTTTCAAAAAGCACACAATCCTACACCGCAACAGAAAAAAGTTAGAGTCGACACAGCGAAGGTGTTGCTACGCTTGCACGAAAGTGGTGAGTTGCCGAATTTGGTTTTTTCCGATGAGTCGCCATTTGTTATCGAGCAATATGTCAACAAACAAAATGACCGAGTTTACTTGCCAGTTAGGTCCTTCGAAAATTTACACCTTTGGACGGCCACCGGAAAGCAGGCAGCACCGATGGTGATGGTTTGGGCCGCCATAACCGCCGATGGTTGCTCTCCGCTCGTATTTTTGGACCGTGGCGTTAAAATTAATGCGATTGTATACCGTGAAACTGTTTTAGAGGCAGTATTGAAGCCTTGGGCAAACAATCATTTCGTTCGGAGACCCTAGACATTTCAACAAGACTCGGCACCGTCTCACAAGGCGCGCGTCAACCAAGATTGGTTAAAAACAATGTTCCACACTTCATTTCTTCGACACAATGGATTGCAAATTCTCCGGATGCAAATCCGTTGGATTTCTCTGTCTGGGGTATTTTGAAGGCGAAGGTTGACACTAAAAAATACCAAAGTTTGGACCACCTCAAACAAGCACTTCACCGGGAATGGGCCAAAATACCGCAGAGCCACTTGCGTGCGATGATTTCTTCGGCCGTTTCAAGGCCATTATTCGCGCCAAAGGTGGACATATTGAAAACTACTGATACAATTTGAAAATTGATTTGTTTTCCAACATTTTTTGCTTTGACACAATAAAATTTATCAAAAAATAAAAAAATTATAGCATTTTAAAAAATTGGAGTTTGAGTCATTCACCCTGTACTGTTCTACAAAAAACCGTTATCAATTTTTGACGCCTAAGTTATCGTACTCTCGCCTGTATTTTTTTCTAAATCGATGGTTTCTGCAATTTAAAATGACGGCTTAAATAATTACGAGTAGATGGACATTTTAAAGCTCCCGACGCTCTCCATCTCGAGAACAAAACTAGAAATCCTAGAAAATATCATCCAACTGCTTATTGAAAGCAGAACTTGGAATATTGGTAGCACAACGGCAAGAAATCAAAAAAAAAAAAAATATTTGGAAATGTTTTTCTGGTATTATTACATTTGGGACTGAACCCCAAATATAGCGACCAGGTAAAATGAGGAATCCTGAGTAAACGAAGCTTATAAACATGGTTTCTTTGTATTTCGAAGAATGAATGAAAACCCGAAACCTTGGATTTAAATGGCTCACGATTTTGCTTTATAAAATATGAGAATCATTCGGATGCCTTACCATTGGAAGGATAGCTTTTTTGGAATAATGTATAAATGCAAGAGGGTGTCGGGAAATTGTAGTAAATACCAATCGGTTTAACTATTGTCGCATACTATGAAAATATTCAAACGAATTCTAAACAATCTACGGCTCAATACAGTAAACTCTCGATAATTCTAATTGCATCGGACCAAAGAAAAACTTCGAATTGCAGAGGTTTTCGAATTATGGGGGTTTCAGAACAAATCTGAAAAAATCTGTAATTTTTTTCTGAGTTGGAAACCAGCTCGGTTCAGGGTGTTTTCGATCGTGTTTAAAGCTGAAAAAACGTTTTCGTCGACATCTGTCCTCTCTAAAAATTTACGTAGTTTTTCAAGTGATAATTTCGCTTCCAGTGACGGATAATGCGGCTCCAGTGACTGCTAAGTTACCATCAAAGTGAATAAACTCTTGGAATGAGACTGGGATTTCTTCGACCTGTATAAAATCGATTTCCTGTTCTTCTTCAACTTGAGATTCTTGTGATTCTTCCTGGAGAAAGCCACAAGTTCTAAAACAATTGCGAATTGTACTTTTGGTAACATTCTTCTAAGTTTTATCAGCCATTTTCATTGCAAGCAGCACTGCTATGTTGGACTCATTCCCATTTTCTATATAATCTAACATTCTTGTGACCACTTCCTTACGGTACAGCGTCTTGAAGTTATTGATAATGCCTTGGTCAAGTGGTTGAAGTTGTATTCGCCGGCAAAAATTGTATTTTGACGTTGGTAAGAGATGACATGTCACTGTGAGCAGTGCAGTTATCAATGAGCAAAAGCATTTTCCACTGCTGCTTTTTCATTTCCACATCGACACTAGTTAGTCATTCCCTAAATACTTCATTCGTCATCCACGTAACATCTTTCATTTTTAAACGACATTGTTTGACCTGGAAGACATTTAAAAACTTCTAGTTCATTTTTCTAATCTCAACAAATACCGTCATCAACGCTTGCACTCTTACCGCAGATTTTCCGAAGCACGATGTTGTGAGGTTTTTTTTTAAATTTGTCCAATCATACCTCATTAGCTTTAAAGTCCATAATCCCCAAACGAAGTGAAAAAGATTTTGCTTTTTCTTTTAACATAAGACCTCCGCCAAGAATATTTCTATGTCTTCAAGCTGCGGAAACTCACCTGGCCAACTTCTTTTTCTTGCCTTCTGTGATCTGTCTGCGACAATTCTATCTTTCTGCTTTAAAATCGTTGACAGAGTAGAGGATGAAATTCCGTAACGTGCCGCTACGTCTTTTTACTTTTGTCCTTCTTCTACGGCCTGGACAATAGGCAAACACTTGTACTTTTTGGAACTCATTTCTCTATTGCGTCAAGGGTAAAATTATTAACGAAAGGGACAAATTGCATATGTTTTCTTCGATTAACCGAGGTTTTTCATGGGACTGAGAAAATGCTTCCATTTATAGAGATTTTCGAATTATGAGGGTTTGAATTATAGAGAGTTCACAGTACATTGAAATTCCATGGCAGTCAATGTGGCTGCCAACGGGTGAAATCCACAGAGGAAAAAACTCGAGAATTCGAAGTCAAAGTTGAAGTACACCAAAGCCAAAGTGTTCAGAACCCCCGTTACTTTTTAATATCGAGCCCGATTTCTTTACTTGTCGCCCACATCCCTTCAGGGAACTCTTTATAATTGGATCAAGGCTCTTGATCATAATGGTTTACGAATCAGTGGTATAAAATCTGAATATTATAGACTACCTAACGATGCGAATATGTTGGATTTTACTGTATCTGTAGAATTGAATAACCCAACATGTGAAAGCATATCCAAGTAAACTTCAGCCCATGTAAATAAAATAAGATTGTTGTTGACCTTAAAATGCTAAAAGATACCTTCAGAAATATAAAAAGGATTTTGCAGAAGGAGGAGGTTTGACGGATGTGTTTCCTTGACGATATCAATGATGCCATTTAGACGAAGGTACAACGTAGTCCCCTCATTATTTCTTGACAAAACCTTACTACTCAATTATTTTCTTAGGCCAAAGAAACAGGCATTTGCAAATATTACCCTTCAATTGATTTCTGATAAGACATCATTATCAAAGTTTATAGCGGAACTGACGTGGAATACCTAAGTAGCTCAAAGTCATAGGTAGTCAAAGAATACACTTAGTTTTGCCCATTTTGTGTCGGTACTCTACGACAGAAGCATATGCAAGTAGCCGCGAAGTCAAAAGTCGTGAGTCTGCTGTTTGGCTGTGAGTTTTGCACATTTGCTCAAGTTTGACATCAAAGTACTTGCTGAATTGTTTTCAAATTTTATGGAGCAGCAAACGTTCTCCATAGTCATTCCAATGAGTTTAACAGTAATGCCAAAATAAGACACGGCTTTGTATATTCCTTTCCTATGCTGTTGTATACGCCCTTGAAATTGATAAAGGGGTATTGAGTGTGGATTTGAATTTTGTGGGGTTTTTTTACGATCTGCCCAATTCAATATATATGTATGGCCAATTGTAGACTGTCCTGGCCTAAAACCACACGATAGGGGGCAGATTAAATCAATGTTTTGTGTGAACACCTGTCGCGGAGACATAAGTTCGCGGGACGCCCATACATCCATGGGAACCAGGATATACCTGGCCATCGCTCACCCTCTTTCAGTAATAACAAATTAGAAACTGTGTTGAGGGCACAAACTTACCCTTGCTATGGGTTGAGGCCGCTCTAAAACCTCTTGCGGATTTTATCGTCATGGCACCCAGCACTTATCTGCTACTCCACATCGTTTCAACCAACTTGTGGAAGACCCTTCCTCCGGTTTTAGGTTTAAACCACAGCCTCCGCGACCTATCCGCCAGGAGGCTTACCTCTTCCAAGTCAGACCCGGACCGAAGTCGGGGGGCCCTGACTCCCATGGTACCGTTTTTAAGTTCTGGTGGGGCTACCGGCAGTCGATGCCGCTTAACAAGACCTTATGACCGGCCGCTTATAATTTAACTGGTAAAATCGTAGCAACCTCCAGTGACGTTAATCTGAAAACCACTACGATAACACCAGTATTGCTCTGCACCCGAATCATTATTATTAAAGTATGTCAGATAGATACTAAATGCTTACAGGCGTTCACATAAAAGTTGCTGAGGTTCCTTAATCAGCCACACTTTCCACCTACCAAATCTTGAAAACGAGTTAGTGTAAGCTCTAAACCAAATCATCTCCTACTGCCTTGAGGACTTCCGCAAATTGGTCGTCTGGTGCGCTATCTTTCTTATGCTTAAGTTTAGACATCGAACAAGTTGAATAATTTGTTTATTCTGACGATTAAAAGTCCACAGAAATGATTTTTATGATTTTTACTTATCCTGAAAATCGACTGTAACTCTAAAATTAAATTTACTGGCTTATCTTCGAACTAAAGTAGCACCTCTCCATTTCTTCAATGGCTTGCTCCTCATACCGTTCCTTTCTTTTCTCCTGAGAAGTCGATGTTCGTATATCGTACGAACCATTCTCGTTCTTCTCTGCATCGCCGCCTCATAGGCGAATTGTTTTGCTACATATGCACTGCCTGCACTCCTCATCAAACCAAGGGTTTCATGGACGGCTTCTTGCCACTGATATTCAGCACTCTCTGGCTTTAAAAGCTTTGACGAGAGCTTGAGGGATACGAAAACGGTTCTAGGGTTTTGTAAAATATATCGAAGGAGTGTCTAGCGTCGATCGCAATATGATCAATTTGATTCGCTGTTCTTTGATCAGGTTCTAAGCACTTTCCGGTTTTCGTATTCATTCTCGGATTCACTTCCTTACTGTCTACTCATAGAATAGGGATTAATCTAATATTAACGGCATAACTTATTGGAGAACGCTCAACCGAATGGAATGCAATGTTTCCAAAATACAAAATACTGCCTGTTGTCGTTCAAGCATCGTGTTTTTTCCTTTTTGCAGGGTCGTTGCCTGTTGAAAGTAAATCCCGTATATGGCCGGGTTTGTTAAATCTACGCACAAGGCCCTCTTTAGGGCAAAGAAGCCGGATATTCCGAAGTCAGTCCTCCGCTGAGGACCATATCCCTCCGGGAATAGGGGAGGTGCAGTTGGTCCACTAAGGGTTCATCTGCCACCATTCAGCATACTAGTCGTCAAATAGGACTCTACTCTAAGTACGTTGAAATACCTCAAATCTGCCTTATTTTGATATTACCTATGAATCATCCACCGCAAGCCGCCTTTCTTCTGAGGATTTGTCATCTCCGACAGATTTTTTTTGCTATTTTCTCCTGTCAACATCTGCACTTATAACTGTCATAAGTCAAGCGCGGTTGAACAAGACCAGTACCATTCTTCTACCACCCCAAGTTAAAATAAGCACAACAGATGTGAAGTGATACATAGTGATAGCACTGTATATCCATGCAGTGAAATAGCAACTGAGCCCAAACATATTTCTGTCCCATTTCCGAAAAACTTAATACATGCTTTGGCATCATAAGTGTAGTCATACCCACTTGAGTGTTAAGATCTTTTATAAAAAAAAAAAAAAGTTGACGACTCTCAGTTCCTACCCTAATTGTCCATTACCCAGCAACCGTTCAGGGAAATCGAAATGGAAATTTGTGTGATAAATTCTTAGCGCATTGTGACCTAAATAGTGCAGAAACACCATAGTATCTTGTGACAGAAAAATTGCGATTAACTAAAAGATTCGCTATACACGACAATAGTGGTTCCGACTTTAACACACGCATTACACGCTTGTTGTTGTTTGAGAAATATAAAATAACTAGCCGTGCGACAAATAAGTCACGCCAAAAAATTCCTGATAAAGACAATTTGTAGTACTCACCGATTGGGTTTGAACTTTCATTCAATGAGAATTTTTGACAAATTAATCTGAAAATATCCAAAATGTTCATCAATTCGTAGGTAGTACCGCATTCGCGGTTCTAAAAAGTTTACTATTCCTTAAATAACTCAGCAATTCTTTCGAAGAGATGTTAAATGGTAATTCGACCCTAAGTGGAACAGCGGAAGTGCGTCTTATTTCACACCTAAGTATCATCAAAGCAACAAGCGATGCATTAATGCCTAGAAGAGGAAATAACCGGAGGGTCTTACCGTGTTATTGGTGAAACGATGAAATAAACGCACCTCGACCAAAACAATTACAGTCTCGGCGCAAAGTTCAGCATCCAAGACGGAGACCAGACTTCCAACAAAGGCTGGACACTCTTAGACTGGCGAGACGCAATCTAACTAGAGCAATCAAAGAAAGCCAAACCACATGCTTCAAAAGTCTCTGTCAAGAAGCCGACATAAATTCATGAGGTTCAGCATATAAAATGATGATGGCGAAACTAAAAGACTATAGGAGCCCCGCCATAGCACGCTCCAGTTCCATAGTAGAGCTCCTTTTCCCGCAAACATCAGCTATTCTGTGCAACATCATAAGAGAAGTCAGTCCAGAGGAAACTTACCCGAAGGACGGAAAACACAGTACTATATTTGGTTCTGCTACCAAAAGGGAAAAAGCACCCTGTTGAGTCATCTTCCTATCGCCCAATATGCCTCTTGGACACCATGGGAATTGGTGGACAATTTGACTTCATAAAAGAGCGTTCAACTGTTCAACGTTCGACGGTATTCGATATCACAAAAGGTGCCAGCCATCGAGGCAGAAAGATGGCTCTACAGCACAAAGGAATTCTGTTCAGTAGTTACCCTGGACGTTAAAAACGCTTTTAAATCTACGAGCTGGTTATCCAGCTCACTTGCTAAGATGGACCCACAGTACTATTAGCTGCGGAGAGTGACGAACAGAAAGCTGAGATACAATTCTGATGTAGGCGTAAAATACTACAATGTGTCTGCTGGGGTCCCACAGGGATCAGTCCTAGCACCACTGTTATGGAACATAATGTATGACGGAGTTTTATAACTAACGTTGCCATTAGAGTAACGATAATTAAATTCGCCGACGACAATGCCGTCGTGGGAGTAGCCAAATAGATTCATGAAGTGGCTTATCTCCGCCGGATTGGAGCTGACCGATCATAAAACTGAAGCTGTCCGTCCAACCAGACCATCATGTCCAAAGAAGCAATTAAGTATCTTGGAATTATGTTGGCCAACAAACTGAAGTACCAAAAGCACTTAGGTTATACGAATATATGTGAGCCTCAGAAGTACAGGCAGCTCTGTCGCGAATATTACCTAATATCGGTGGACCTGGATACTCTAGAAGAATTCTACTTTCCAGAGTAACAAGATCAATCCTTCTGTATGCCCCACAGTCTGGGCAAAGGCATTAAGAACGAAACAGTCTAAAAGGAGACTATCGTCAACATACAGACTCTGTACGCTAAGAACAATTAGCGGTTTTCGAACCATCTCAGACGATGTCGCCTTTGTTATAGCTGGAATGGTGTCCATTGACATCCTTGCAGGCGAGAAGCTCTAATAAAGTCGAAAGACATATATATAAGAGTTTAGAGTAGCTTAGAGTGCCTGTGTGGGGCCAGTAAGTTAGTATAAGTTTGTTAAGTAATTTTAAGCTAGCATTTAAGCATTTTTTTGTTAGTATGTAAGAATTAATGATTTAAAAAATAAAATGCATTTAAAAAAAAAAAAAAAAAAAAAAAAGGCGAGAAGCTCAGAATATGTAATAGAAAAATCTTGAACCAGCACGAACCAACGGCATCAAAACGATTAAAATTGAAGAAAAGGCAGCGTCAATAACTATTTGGCAGTCCCTTTGGTCTAATAGAACAAAGGTCAGATAGACGTTTATATTAATACCGACAATCCAAGACTGGATAAGTCGAAGACACGGGGACTGTAACTACCACCTAATGCAATTCCTATCTAATCACGGTGGTTATCGAAAATATCTACACCGCTTCGGGCACAGACCTATAAGTCTATTATCTTTCCTTCTGAAAACTCTAGAACGACTGATTAATATCCATAAACGAGCTAAAATTGATCCAAGACTTTTGTCAACGGCTCAACATGTCAACTGTAAAGGAAAGTCGGTGGAAACGGCCCTGCCACATCGACCGATCCCTACGTTATAGAGAGTATATGGTTGCTTTCCTGGACATAGAAGGCACCTTTAACAACATCAACACATCCGCAATCACGACTGCGCTGTTAACTCTGCAGGTAGACGACTCGCTTGGGAGTTGATCGCTCTTATGCTAAATACAATAGCAGGATAATCAACTCCAAACCGGGTGGGGTTTTTGCTAAAACATTCAAGAAAGACTCAATAGAACTACAGTTGCAAAAAAAGCCATTGGGAATAAATAGAGCCTTCAATATCGCATAACCCACTGGCTATAGATCTCGGTTATAAGACCGATACTCGCCTACGGGGTTGTTGTCTGGTGGACCGCCCTAGACTATGCAGTCAACTGGAGCAAACTAAGCAGAGTCCAAAGAACAGCAATGTTTATGCATAAGCGGAGCCCTACGTTATACTCCCTTCGCGCAATTAAATATTCTGTTTCACTTGACACCCCTCAATATCTTCAGCACACAGTGGGCGAATAATTTGTTTGGTCGCGCTAATATTCTTCATATATTAGGAATCCGCACAGAGAATATCTAATACACCATACCTGAAGTTTGATTTGAAAAAAGACTTCCATGCAAGCTTGCCCTCTAGATCCTTCTGGAAGGAAAATGCTTTCATGGAGGACAAGTCCACTTTTACATAGATGGATCTAAAGCCGATAGCGGGGTTTTCCGTCTTCCAAATCACTGTAGCGTGTTCTTTTGGCGACTGAAGAAGCTCTAACCTGACTGAAGAAAAACGTGATTTCTGCTAAAGATATCCGCATTTTTTCGGATAGTCAAGCCGGTATCAAATCCCTGGACTCAATATCACTAAACTCTACAACCGCCCTTGAATGCGGATCATCTGTTACGGAGATGACAGAGCAGTTCAATCTTCACTTTTATTGGGTACCGGGCCACAGAGACTTTCCAGGGAATTGTAGGGCCGATAAACTTGCCAAAATTGAAACCACTCTTCCTATTCTACCGGAGAAGGCTACCATAGGCACACCTATTGTTGCGTGCAAATCAATATTAAAGACGGCTGCTAATAAAATAACAGACCTTAGATGACCTATTGAACCAAACAGATCTGGCCAAAGCTGGATCTGAATTACTCGAACAGTCTGATCGATGTAAATAGGAAACATCTCAGCGCCATCATAGGTGTCATCACCGGTTACTGGCTTATAGGCAAGCATGTAAGAAGGATTGGCATTTTTATAAACGATTTCTGTAGAAGCTGCATGGATGAGGAGGAAGAGGAGACAACCCTCTACCTACTCTGTACATGGCCTGCTCTGTCCCAGAGAAGAAAATTTCACTTAGAGGCTTTCTTCTACAATGACTTAAACGATCTAAAGAATATAGACGTTAACATTCTCCTACGCTTCATCATAAGCTCAAATTGGTTCCATGAGTAAGAGAATTGCAGATCCACGTGGCGTCTCAACGGGCGAATAGGCCTAAGTGAGTTGGTTTTTCCAACAGCCACTTTTACCTACCTACCTACCTTCGGGCACAATAGCTCACCTTTTTGCCCAAACTGCCCAAATCAGGAAGAAGACACAGAACACACAATATTCTCTTGCATACGTTTTCTCGAATGGAGAACTGGCATACCAAGTCCACAATAAGACCAACAGATGTAGCAAATGTAGAAGATATAGCATAGATTGCTTAGCAGCCCCTTGAAGTAATACCTTACGGCAGTCCTGCGGGGCAAGTGGTCGAAGTATCATTCGTTTACAGCCATCGATAAAGAATAGACGTGTTTCGGCTTCTTTTAAAGTGAAAAGTGAATAAACAATCTAATAAAAAGTCAATTAGAGACAATTCGTTTAAGTGGTTCGGTAGCCCAGCGGCAGTGTTGTTGGCCGACAAAGCAAGGCGCGTAAGTTCGATCCCCGAAACACATCGGACTTTTTATTATTAAAAAAGTTTTTAAAATATTACATAAATAAAAACGGAAAGTGAAATCGAACGATGAGTGGCAGTGAGCGGTCCGCTATTTCAATAGCCGGACCAGCAGCAGGAGGTCACCTTGTCATTGGATGATCAAGCGGCTACATCAGCCAAATAGCACATCTGGGAATCCAGATTATACAAAAAAGAGAAGGAGGAAGCTGAGGCCAACTCCAAACCTCGTGAAGTGTCTTTCCTCTCAGTTTCCGCCGAACAGCTGCCTGACGGAACGAGGGAAGAGGCGACAAGAACAACAACAAGGGAAGCAGTCAACCCAGGCAACGACGAATACTCATACGTATCTGATGGTTGGGAAGACCACTATATGGGTGGCCGCTTCTGAGTCAGACGACGAAGAAGAAGTGAAGCAGTAAACAGCAGTATCAAAGGGCTGCAACGAAAGAAACTGGCCTTTATAAAGCCAAACAAATTGCGAGAGGAGAGAAAGAAACAACAACTCCAGGTCTCTCATCAACAACAAAAAGTAAGCGTGGCGCAACCACAACAACAAAAAGAGAAACAACCGTCAATACAAAAAAATATACAGACACCGGCATAAGAACAAACAACAAAAGATGCACAACCACTACGTAAGCATAAACAGTAAAAACAACAACAGCAACAACAACAGCAGCAACGGAAGCAAAAACAACAACAGCAGCAGCAACAACAGCAAGAAAAGTAACAACAAACTGTTCCAGCTATAAACAAACACATACAAGGTGGAACTCGAGGATACAATAGAGCTACCTAAGTCGGCCATAAGCTACAACTTTTTTGTAGATTAACAATAGATAGGCATGCGGTCCACTGCAATACAGTGGAGTGCTATCATAAAATAAAAAAATGATTGAAGGAATCGACGACGGAATTGTTCTCCTTTACCCCGAAGGGGGGGAAGCTCCAAACAATACTGCTGGGGGGGTTGGAACCATCGACTCCAGAGGAGCTCCTTGCACTGCTGAAAGAGAAGAAGTGCGAAGAGCTCAAGTCCGTTGTCACGGCTAGAGCCAAAAAGGAGAAGCGTAAACTGCCGTTCTTTTGGCTCAGCTAATTCCCAATAGCAAACTGGATGGTCTAAAAGTCCTAGACTATCAGATTGTGTCATGGGAAAGAGCAAAAAGGAGCGATAATATTTTACAAACCATTCGCTGTCAAAGGTTCGGTCACGCCGCGTCGAACTGCGAGATGCAGCCTCTGTGCGTGAAATGCGGAAAGAACCACAAGTCTGAGGAGCGTCAGAAAAAAGCCAACTCTCTTGTTCGTTATGTAGGAACACATAATAAAAATAAATCTGACTCGGCAGCAGAAAGTTTAAGTTTAACGTCCACCCGTGCATATACAAACTCTCCAGCCGTTTCCCCAAATTACCTACACCAAAATGGCGGCAGGTGGAAATATGGTACAACAAGCGATGGTTGTTTCACAGGCCGCAACCTGTACCTGACATGCTGGCTATCTTGCTCTCTATTCAGGGGCAGATGACTTAGCTTCAGCGTCAAATACAGGAACAGGTTACGCGGGTAGATCAAATGTACGCGCTGCTGTCGGGCCTAAGACACCTCCAGTCGTAATTGGTACGCACATGGCGAAGGAAATCCTGAAAGTCCTTGCACTGAATGTTAATTCACTGATTGGGTTCGAACGAAGACCCGCACTATTTATTTATCCCTCTCCGTAGTGGAAAGCGGGTATACATGGTATCTGATTATACTCGTACACAAAGGCTACTCAACCTACCTTATCCACCTCAGTGTTCGAGACACTTTTTCGATTCCTAAAGCTAGAATTGGAGGAAAATTACTTTATTATCGGCGGAGATTTTAATGACAAACAGAGATTGGGAAAATATTACACAAAATACTAGAGGGAACCTACTATTCAATTGGTGGGGTCAGCATAGTTTAATGTACCGACTCGGTCTAAAGGCGACGGATAGGCCGTCGTTTCCTTGACACGGTCTTATTTGGATGCCCTGCTATTCACAAGCATTACAAACGAAACTGGGGAATTCGATGAGTTTGTTGAAAAGCACATTCTTACAACTATAGTAGGGTGCGATACACATACTTCTCCAGAACACTAACGAGAGCAGTCTCTTCGTATTCGCTCTACCCACCGTCAAACAGAAATCTGTCAAACGAGAGATTGACAGGGATCTATAACTAATGGATGAGACAATTAAACGAACAATGGACAAAACGATACTTCGTTATCAACACACTGACAGTGAAAACTTATTCCGCAACGCAACCATCCACCCACTGCATCAACATAAAAGTAGACTGCTGTCAAGACTAAAAGCCTTGTACAGGCAGTTTACTGACAGCCATAACCCGGAGATCATGACATTGAAGTCGTCGATTAAAAACCTCCAAACATTAATAAAAGAAAATTATAATAAAGTTCCCGCAAATAAATAAAATATTTAGGAGGAAAGATCAAAACGACCTTTCGTGTCTTAAAATCGCCCGAATGACGGACAACGAGCACATACTTATACCAGCAGGCATCGATCTAAATGAGGCCATTGGTGATGACAACTTCTTTGCGATCGAGGATCAGCAGGAGAAGATAGGAGCGACTTTCCAGGCGAATGACATTATTGGCCCGAACCACGACCTGGAAAATCGAGTCCTTGTGCACAATTTCCACCTTCGAAATGAAATAGTGAACTGGCGATTCGAGAGCTCGGGTTTCACCCAGTTCAATGACGAAAATATGCCAAATAATGTCATCGCCGATGAGAAGGCACTACTCAGTTAGGTGTAAAAAATCAGCGAGTAACCGATGGAATACCGATCGTTATGCTTCGACATCTCCCTCTAGAAGCGGTTGAAATTTATGCCACCCTGTTTAATAATGCAATGAATAGTGCCCATTATCTAGCGCAATGGAAGACCGCGGGACCGCGGTGGTGCATCCCATCCCCAAAAGGGATAAAGACACATCCAATCTGGCAAATCTGCCGCCGATCAGTCTTCTTCCGAATATCAGTAAGGTTTTCAAGAAGGTGATCAATAGAGTCCTGATTAAGTGGGTTGAGGACAAACATATACTCGTAATTCGGTTTCAAAGCGAGACACGATGCCATTCATGACTTTACTGGTTTTTGATATCCAATGGAACAAAGACAAGAACCGGTGCACTCGTGTCTGCCTGATTTACTTGGAAAAAGCCTTCGATACCGTATGGTTAGAGGGACTCTTTTTCAAGCTGAACAGACAGTTCGTCGTGAAGAATGGCGATGTGACTTCTGCTTCACATTAAAAACGGTCTGCAACAAGGTGCGGTAAACTCGCCGATCCTATTCAACATTTACACAAGTGATCTGTGTAAATCTGTGATCAGGTTTACTTCACCATGCTATAGCGTACGCAGACGACTTAATCGCGTACAGATCAGGTCCGAAGATTGAGGTCATTAATAAACTCTTGCGTGACTATAACGTGACTTCGATAAAATTCAACGATATTGCGATGACTGGAAGTTGAAAATCAACTTTCAGAAATTGGAAACCATTCTGTTTACTGTTTAGCACACCTTTATCTGGGGCCTCTAGGAACCCCAGAAGCAATTGGCGGAAGTTTTCAATCATGGGACAACACGGACATAGTCTCTGGTTTTTAGCGTAAACCACCTGTCGTGTAGACTTATGTTTACGGGATACCCACACATCCATGGGAGCAAGGATACGCCTTGCCATCACTTACCTACATTAATAGTATTGGGTCTACAAGTAAGTTTCCAGCGTTTTTTATCCAAAATTTGAAGTTTTATTATGAAAACATAGTTACAATGCTTTATTCAAAGTATCGTCCATCGGAAGCTACAACTTTCCCCCATCTTTCTGGTAATTTATGAATTCCGGACCAAAAAAATTGCTCGTCTTTCGAGCCCAAGAACGTATCGAGCCAATTTTTGATTTCCTCTACTAAGCTAAAGCGTATTCCCGTAAGAGCATTCTGCATCGAACGAAACAGATGGTGCCAAGTCTGGACTGTAAGGCGGGTGAGGCAGAACTTCCCATCCACTATCTTCCAAATAATTTTTCACCGAAACCGCAACATGTGGCCGAGCGTTGTCGTGATGAAAAATGACGGACTCATGCCTGGTCTCATTTTCTGGCCGCTTCAAACGAATTAGTTGGGTTCGATATAATGGTCCTTTGATGGTTTCACCACTCGGAAGCAGTTCGTAGTATACGACACCCTTTTGATCCCACCATATGTAGAGCATGACCTTATTCACGTGAATATTTCGTTCCGGCGTCGATTGGGCGGGCTCGCCGGGCTTTGTATACGATTTTCTGCGTTTAGGATTATCATAATAAATCCATTTCTTATCACCAGTGACAATACGATGCAAAAATGATTTATTTTTATACCGCTGCAGTAACATTTCGGACATGCAAAATCGCCGTTCGACGTCTCTTGGCTTCAATTCGTACGGCACCCAGTTTCCAACCTTTTGAATGAATCCCAGTGCTTTTAGGCGCAGGGAAACGGCTTGTTGCGTGACGCCCAATGATGCATCAAGTTCTTCTTGAATCTGACACGGATCCTCATCCAGTAAAGCGTCCAATTCCTCGTCTTCAAAACTTTTCGGCTTTCCGGGGCGATCTTTGTCTTTAACTCCAAAATCACCACTTTTGAACCGTTTGAAGCACTCGCGGCACGTCGGTTCACCAATACATTCCGCTCCATTAGTTTCCGAAAGCAAACGATAGGCCTCAGCCGCACTTTCCTTCATATTAAAGAATAAAAGCAGCGCTTCCCGCAAATGACGTTTATTTGGCTGGAAACTTGCTATGATTTTGCTCGATAAAATGTACGACACCAATAGAACTGCTCAAATATAACGCTGCAAAGTTGTTGACGGATACAAAACCTACAAATAAAACACATGGGGTCTGACATTTCTGCCCGGGATCCACTGGTGGCGCCATCTCTGACAAACGCTGGAAACTTACTTGTAGACCCAATATAATACCAAAGCAGAACTTGTATTGGAGGCACAGGTTCCACCCTTGGTATGGGTCGAGGCCGATCTAAAACCTCTTGCTGCTCTTAGGGTCACAGCACCCAGTACTTATTTTCTACTCTACAATGGGTCAAACCAACAGGAAGACCCTACCCGCGATTTGAGTTTAAACCACAGCCACCATGACGCTCCCACAAGGGGGCCTACCTCAACAAGTCAGGCCCGGACCGAAATCCGGGGAGCTCCTGACTCCCATGATACCGTGACTTAAGTCCTGGTAGGGACGTCTTGCCACCAACAAAACCTATGACCGGCAACTTGTAACTGGTCAAATCATAGCAACCCTCTGTGGCGTCATCTGAAGATGTTTACGATAACACCAGTAATATGCTCTACCCCCGCTTTTTATTAGACGACCTCATTGATGGGCGAACCCTTGGTAATTGGGCGGGGCCCGGGACAACATGGCCAGCCACTTGCTTGTCGAAATGTAGTCAGATACCTTTGGCCAGAGCCAAAGGTGCTATTGCCTTTACAAAGAGACTGTCTTATAACAGCCAACTCGATGCGAGGGTGAAGATGACCTCCTACATGGCCCTCATGTGGCCTATGCTTGTATTTAGAAGCCCCGTGTGGTTCAACGTGAGAGCAAGTTTATAGGAAAAGATTCGGGTGTTTGAGAGGGCTTGCCTTAGGGCTTGTCTTCGCTTATACAGAACAACAGAGTCTGAGTACATAAAATTCAATCCAAATGAGGTTTGTACAATAGAGCGAACCTAATAAGAGTGGACAATTTCGTCATTAAGTTGACTCGAGGGCACATTCTAAGAGCAATGACCACGTCGAACAACCTGATCTCCGGGGCTTACTACCCCAATTATATGTATGTATCATGAGAGAGTAAGCTTTGACGGCTTTATTCCTGCAGAAGCGTTCCTCTATCTCGATATGAATGGTCTGATCCAGGACAGATTAGCGGTGCCGCTAAAGAAAAAAATTTAAAAAATAAAAAACGAGATCTAGAGACGGGTACTCTACTAAAAATAGTGGGGAACCCATGCAAAAAAAAAAATAAAAATTGTTATTATATGTACAATATACAATAAGAGAGTATTGGTAAGTAGGTTAAGATTTATTTTTAGGTAGGTTATAGGTTTTGGTTTTAAATTTTATATTGCATCCTCTATTCCAGACAGCAATACTATTACTTGCAACTGTTGCTCGAGCTCCAGTTTTTATTTTGAAGATATATTTTCCTTCGAGGTACTAAAAATTATAAAATTCCTCAACAACTCTAAATCTTGTGGTAGTGATGGCATATCCAATTATTTACTGAAAGAAATAGCGGTCAATGTGGAATAGTATGTTATCTGGTATATTTCCTGATGACCTAAAATATGCGATTGTTGTTCCTCTTTTCAAAAAGGGAGATCCAAAAGGAAAAAATAATTACAGGCCAATCTCACTTTTGCTCACTATTTCAGAAGTTTTTGAAAAAGCAATTAAAAAGAGAGTCTCACACTTTTTAAATAACAATAAGTATTTTAGTAGCAAACAGTTTGGTTTTAAAAAAGGCTTGTCAACTGAAGATGTATTGCTGGATTTCTGCTACTCTATCTATAAAGGGCTTGATGATAAAAGGTACTGGGCAAATCGTTTTGTGAATATCAAAAAACCATTTGATATGGTTGTTCATAGCATCGTTTTGCAAAAATTGTTCAATGCCGGGTTTAGAAGTTTTAGTTTTAATTGGTTCCAATCTGATCTTATTGATCGATCGCAAAAAGTAAAAATAAGTGGTGTATCTAGCAGCAGTTACAGAATGTATCTGGGAGTGCCTCAGGGGTCAGTTCTTGGGCCTATCCTATTTCTTGTATATATAAACACCATTCTCAATCAAAAGACTATCGGTAAATTCACTGCATTTGCAGACGATTGGGGCATTTCCTATGTATCTGAAAGTCCAATGAATCTTATTTCTGAAATAAATCACGATGTAGACATTTTACGAAGTTGGTTTACTAAGCATAAGATGCAAGTCAGCAATAAAACCAAGTTGATGTTTCCAAGTTTCAATGCAAGATTACCAGCGGATGTCGACATTTTCTTTCATTCCACGAATTGCTTAAGATTCAGATCAATGAATAGGGTCTGTGTGAGTCTGAATGGTACACTATTTAACGAAAGTGTGTCCTGCAATAGGGATTGCTTTAAAATTTATGTTGTCGAGCAATTTAAGTATCCTGGCGTCGTTATAGATTATAAATTGAGCTGGGCAGAGCACACTAATACGTTGATGAAATATTTTCTCTCAACCTTACGTATTTTCTACTATTTAAAAAAACATTCTCGATGCAGGTCTTAAGAATGATATATTACGGTATTTTTCAATCGAAGTTACGGTATGGAATTTGTTGTTGGGGTGGGGCCTACTGAAACAAAATTAAGAAATTACTTATTCTTCAAAAACGCGAAGAAAGAAAAGTGTGCAAAACCGCTTACACCATTCCATGGCGCTGTTTAAGCAGTTAAAAGTCATCCCTTTGAGACATTTGTTTTATTTCAAGGTATTGAAAGTATTTTTCCTGAGATGTGGATAGCCTCACATCTTTTTTTTGAGCGCTTCGAGCGCGCGCTTAAGGGATTTAAGTACCCTTAAAATGCTTGCACTGCGCGGGCGAAGGAAAATCAGGGAGGATAGAAAGTGAGGTACCGGTGAACGTTGGTTTTAAATGTTTGAAGGTTATAATGACTAGGAAATAAAGAGCTAGGCAGGCCATTCCATAAGCGAGTTGTACAGCTTAGGAAAGAATCACGATATTTTAGAGTATGTCCGAAAGTGGGCTTTAGGGTATACTGATGAGCACTCATAGCAAGGCGGGTGTTACGGTTGAAAGTTTGAATGGGTGGAATGCTACTGGCGATTTCAATGGAGCACTGGTGGTGGAAATAGCGATAAAAATAGTGAGACAGAAGACATTACATCGGTGTTCGAGGGTGTCAATTGATTGACTGATATTAGTATCACCAATGAGTTTTATCGCACGGTTTTGGATCCTATCTAGCAGGTGCAGAGATGTTTTGGGCGCACCCGACCAGATGTGGGCATTGTACTCCAATTTCGGGCGGATAAATGCCTTTTATATATTGTGGCCAGATCAGAGGGAGTAAAACATTTCTTACATCGCTTGAGGAAACCTGGGCATTTCGCAGCATTTTTGGCGACATCGAATATGTGGTCATTCTAACGTAAGTTTTCATTGACACACGTACCGAGAATGGAAAGTTTATCGGTTTCGACGATGCAAGTGCCAACACAGCAGACAGCATTGAATTTTGGAAGCATTAAATTCCACTCTGTTGATAGTTCTGCAATTGGTTATGCTGTTAATATCGGAATTTAATGAGCTTAACATACGCTGCCGTTCCCGTTCTACAGCCGAAGAGCAGGGACGTGAGTCCGGGAACGAATATGAGAAGCAGAGAGTGCTGTCATCAGCAAAAGAATAAATTGGATTAGAAGTAGCAGACAAGAGATCGTTAATGAAGATTAAAAAGAGTGTCGGAGACAGAACGGAGCCCTGGGGCACACCAGCATTTATTTTGTGAATATCAGACTTGAAACCGTCCAAGACAACTTGAATTGAACGTTCCGAAAGGTAATTTCTAATCCATTGAAGAAGAGAGTCATCGATCCCAAGAGCATGCATTTTCGACAAAAGAGCCTGATGCCAAACTTTGTCAAATGCCTTGGAAATATCAAGTGCAACTATTTTGCTTCGCCAGATTGATGTACGCTTTGGTTCCACTTTTCGGTGAGACATGCCATCAAATCACCAGTGGACCTGTTGCTACGAAAACCATATTGCCGGTCATTGAGAAGTTTTCGTGTTTCGAGGTATTTCATGAGCTGACGGTTTATCATAGTTCCCATTACCTTGGAAAGAAGGAACGTAAGTGCAATGGGTCTGTAGGAGGAGAGAGAAGAAGATTCGCCTTTTTTAGGGACGGGCAGGGCAAAGCAGTATTGATGAAAAAACTTAAGCAATGGTTTTGCCAGCGTGGAGGAACACCTCTTCAGAAGAAGGGGATTTATGCATGTTGAGATCTTTAAGTACTCTTCTTACTATACGAGTACGAAAGTGGATTCGTCCCATTGAAGATTCGACGAAGTGTAGGCGGGGACAAAGCACAATCTGGATGTGTTGAGCTAGCCGTAAAGTGTGCAACAAGCAGATTGGCCTTGTCCAAAGAGCTGACAGCTGGAATGTCATTGTAAATGAGCTTTGGGATGGAGGATGAGGCAGAATTTCAGAATTTGATAATTTGAAGCAATTTAACCCTGATACGAGGGTTGCCTGAAGATAGCGGCACTCGTCAATAAAAGCTAGTGAAAACTAGTTGTGCATCTTCTGACAGTTACTTACCGAAGTTTCAGTCATTTTGGATGTGTAGTCTTTAGTTGGCAGTCGTTTGAGTGAGTCGATGTGAGTGTTTTTTGCGAAAATGGAAAAAATTTAGTATCGAGCTGTTATTAAATTCTTGTTTTTGAAAGGCAATACGCCTACGCAAATCAAAAATGAGTTGGACTCTGTGTATGGGGACTCTGCACCATCATTTACCACAGTGAAATTTTGGGCAGCTGAATTTAAACGTGGCCGTAAGAGCTTGGGAGGTGATAAACCTTTGGGACGTCCAAAAACTGCAACCACTGACGATAACATTGCTAAAGTTCACCAAATGGTGTTAGACGACCGCCGAATTAAAGTGAGAGAGATGAAAGTGTCCAAAGAACGTGTTTGTTACATATTAAATCAAGATTTAGGCATGAGAAAGCTGTCCGCGCGTTGGGTGCCGCGTTTGCTTACGTTAGACCAAAAACGTGTTCGAATGAACATTTCCAACGCTCTGTTGGCGCAGTTTAGGCGCAATAAATCCGACTTTTGGCGCCGATTAATTACGGTAGATGAAACTTGGATACACTATTATACGCCCGAAACAAAAATTCGGTCAAAACAGTGGACTGCAAACGTCGAGCCGGCTCCAAAAAAAGCAAAAACTGTTTTTTCGATTATCGTCAAAAAGGAAAAACCATTGCAGGAGCATACTACGCATCATTACTTGCCAAGCTGAAGGCAGAAATTGCGGAAAAACGGCCACATTTCCCTGTCCCTTTTCTTTTCTTTTTCTTTTTATTTGTTTTGTGATTATAATCACCCTCAATACGAATTTTTAAATAATGAACAAAGAGAATATGAAAAGTCCATTTACTAAGTTTTTGCTACTTAAAAATGTTTTCTCAGTTTAAATTGTTATTGTTATAAGTATTTATGCTTATAAGTATAAAAACTGTCTGAACCGTCAAAAGACATAATTTTTTAAGTATTATGCTTAACTTAGAGTGCCCGCATGGTGCCAGTAAGTTAGAATAAGATAATTTTAAGTTATTTAAGCTAATTTGTAAGGGCTTTTTTTTTGTAGAGCTTCTAAGTGTCAATTAACGAAGTAAATAGAAATGCATTTAAAATGAAATTAAAAATGAGTGGTCGAAGTATGTAGGATGTGGTATAGTACATAGGCGTATTCCTGGAATAAAGCAATCAGGCTAGTGAGTCGTACTAGCTGGCATACCGGGCTGCTGGTGCCTATGAAGATCACACACTCTTTGGCGCAACAAATGGATGGCCGTGGCTCAAGTGGTAGTGTATCGACTTCCAAATCGGAAGGTTCGGTGTTCAATCCTAACCGCGCCCGAAAGACATTGTTTTTTTTCAGGAAAGTAAAATCACGTAAGGTGAGTGGTTGCCTAGAATACAACAAGTCCAATAACACTAATAATTTAGTCTCCCCATTAAATGTTGGATGCCACCCATGGAGTGAAATAGCCACTGAGCCCAAACATCTTTCTTTTTTTGCCTTTTCGGAAAATGAGAAACTTAACACATGCATTGGCATTATAGGTATAATCATACCCACTTGAGTGTTAAGTTATTAAAAAAAAAAACATTGTAGACAACCAAAATTTCATTTCCGATTTTCAGGGTGAATGCAAGAACTTCCCTATCAGGAAGTTAAAAATGATTTTGCTCCTGCAACTATTTGTATAATAATATTGGGGCCGCTTAAAATCAAGGTGCTTCGTGGTATAAATAATTTAGTAAGCAAGAATAGGGAATAGATAATAAGGAACAACCGCTTACTCTAAAGGCTTTATCAAGACCAAGACGTGGTAATCGAACGAATGAGTGACAACTATGACCATTCCGGGCATTTCCTGACATGAAAATGTTTTTTTTTTTTTTTTTTTTTTTTCAACAATACTTATATATAAATGCCATCGAGTCATCGAGACTTTTTGCAGTAAAATCATAAATTCCCCTCTGTAACTTAAGCTCACAAAGACTTTCCTACAAAAGTAAGAATAAAAAAGTTTCCCCATCACTCTGACCCACATTCAGGGAATGCGCGCACTTCTAACACGATGCACTTTCCTAAATTCGTTTTCATCGATCTATCCGGCTGTAAACGATCTTCAGCACGGCCTCCGCCCCCGTGTTTGTATAAATTTACCGAACGAGTTTAACCGATTCGATTCGATTCGATTCGATTCAAGTAGTTCCTGAATGAATTAACATTTCCAAGATACGATACTTCGATTAAGTGGCGCCCCCTCATTCCTCAGCTGTGCGCTCTTATGTTATCGTGTGTCGTCACACAAGAATAACAATACGCCCACTGCTGACCATATTGTGCAACCTATTCCGTACTGAACTGGTCAGTCGATAAGCTTTCGTACCCCGTGCGGCAATGTTTTTTTTCTTTTAGTAGACACAAGTATCTTGTATCTCGTATCTAGCGATTTGGTCATCGTTTGGAATAATCATCAGTATCAGCATTGTCCATAGTATGGAATTGGAAACCACAAGTTGGGGTAAATAAAGACAGGTTAACCCCACACATTATGTGAGTATGTACTCCGTCAGTGACATATGATACAAGAGATGATTTCGGATGCTGGGACTGTTGCTTTTGGGTTAATTTTGTGTGGATTCTGTGACAATAACTGTTTTTGTTTATCACGTATGTTTTTCTCTGATTTTCGGGGGAAAGGATTGACTTAATTGTTGGGCCTCTGCCCCCACTGACCCGCACGCATGATTCAAATGTTTTTCTTGTTCGTTGTATCTTTATATTCATGAACGTTACGATTGCCCCGACTATAACGGTTTTTGTACGTTTGTTTTTGCTTTTTTTCTGTTCCTTCTGTTGTTGATCGAAGAAACCAGTCGAATCAGCAACAAACAGAGGTAAGACGACTTTTCTCAGGGTCCAGGCGGGGATGGATAACATGGAAAAGACCCCAAAAGCGGATAAAACACGCACGCGAAAGGTTACCATCAACGGAAAACGAGTTATTGTAGTGGTACTTGTAAATGGGAGTGGTGAGGATGGAATGGAATAAGAGGAATAAGAGGAAATTACAGAATTAGGGTCCATTGCCATAACAATGCGAGTTTTGTTAGAGACGAACCAATTAAGAAAGGGAATATTGTGGGCTAAGACTTTCTCTATGGATAGAAAGAATGTCTCTTGGGAAAATGTTTTGTTATAAGCGTAAATCTTCTAGAATGTCTAACACGAATATTCAATAACTCTCCGGAATTATAGTAGCGAGGTGAGATTTAGTAGAAAGAGCAGACGAAGTACTATTTCTTGGCCAAAACTTAGAGAAATGAATGAACATAAAATCGATGACTTTATAAAAATTAGCCTAGAGAACATAAATTCTAAGCTACTTTATCATTTAAACAAAAACAGAACAAAAAATATTGATCAGCTCTTTATGAATATGAAAAGAGTGAATAGCAACTGCGAGGGGAAACGCGAGAAATTTCTAACTACAACACAAAGTATCCTAAACCCGAAAGTGGTATGGGTACGATAGTAACCAGTAACCTCTTTTTATTGCTGCAAAAGACATCAGTACACCACTTCCATTTGTATTGTCGGATACTTTCCTGCTAAAACTACATATATCCACTCTCCAATAGACCGGTATTTGCCCCCGCAGATTGTCATAGTTATTGAATGTTGTACAACCAGAGAAGGTACTGAGGTTCGGCAACCGGCTTAGTTTACGTAGACGCCACCTTTCACTTACCTTGTCTATCCAGACTTAACATACTCGAATAATTAGCGCTAGAGCAAAAAGAAAATAGCAACACCGTAATACAAGAATGGATCAATCTGGTCCTGATCACTGTAGCAATGTACTGTGATCGTCCTTCTTTTCATCAGAGAATAAATGAGGATTATTCCTCCGTATGATACCGATGGTACCGTTTTTGCTTTCTTCGGAGCAGATTCACCAGGAAAAATGCTTGGTTTGGATTCTCGTTTGGTCTCTGGCGTAAAGTAGTAGATCCATAGATAGCAATGCCGACTTTCCTCAGAAATCCGACCCTCGTACATATGCTGGAAGATGCTTTGTATCAGCTACCTCAGTGTATTTGGCGCAGTGTCTTCCAGGATGCTGAAATAAACATGACCCTGAATAAACCCCTGATGAGTCAATGCAGGGTCACATAAATCTGGCCAAGCCTTCCGGGTTAGAATTATGCGTACTAGCAGAGCACCTAAATACTAAGTATTGTGAAGCATGGTAACTGCTGACGATCCTGCAAAACGAAAAAAAGGAAAGGGTACTCAGATCAAACACAGTTCATACACAGTTCAAGGCAGTGCTTATGACTGCGTATCATGGGAAATTTCAAGTGAAGCGATATGGAGGAGGAGATGATTATGACGTTCGAAGATGGTTTCTTAAGACAGTTCAACTCTCTCAATCTAACCTAGGTGCTGGGCAGGTTCGTACTTCTGTGTTTACAGATGGTATAGGTATAGTAGCACGTCTGAGACTAAATCTATCATTTCAGCCAAGGTTGAATGACCGAATTCGGAGCCATACCTCAGTAGGCGCACCTGACCCCAATGTTTTTACAGATTTTGGTGGTAACCATATTTCAATGGTAATTGAGTAGTTACAAGATTAACACCTTTCCTTCTCGAACACAGCCTCTAACTTTGAGTTTGTACATTTTAGGCGTAAGGCACGTGAGCTACGCCGGCGATTTCCTGGATAATGGGAGGCAAATTCAGTGGACATCCCGAACGGCTAATATAAACTCCGATAGATACTTAGCTGCAGTCAAAGTACGAGTATGTGTACATCTACGGATATCGAAGAAGTTCACAACAAATTCACGCGTTCTGCTAAGAAAAAAAATAAAGCTATGAGAAGCACTTGAAGTTTTACCAAAATAGTAAAAGAAAGTACCAAGCCAATAATATGCGACAACAAAAACCATTTATACAATATGCTGTTAAGCGGCGGAGGCGACTCAAATTATACTGCCAGGCCGAATTAACCATTCAAACCAAGATTACTGGCTACCCATAAAACTCCTCGACCGAATGGCCTACCCCCTGAGCTACTTTAGGCAGCGGAAGATGACTTGGTAGCTAGAACACAGCAACTCATTTTTAAGATTTGGACGAAGGAAAATACGGATATCCCCTATGAATGCAAGCCCAGCAGCGTTTGATTGACTCACAAGAAATGAGACCCACTAAACGGCACTGGAAACATAATCTCTTCAACATCTGAAAATCTGCGAGAATATTAATTTTCTGTCTTACTTAGTATGTAAATTTTCTGTACAGCTCCAGGTGCATTTCTCTGTATGTACTTTGCTGCACATTTCAAAGAACAGAAGTTACACCATGAAATCGAATAAACAATTGGTTCACTTACTCGTAAATCATTCATGGCTCTAGGAAAAAAAAATGAATCCTTCCGGGCCTTATTCAAAATGGTCTCGACTCAATAATCTCTCTGATAAATGCTGTGATCCTGCCGGAAGTCATTCTAAAGCTGGGCATCAAACCCACCGAGCTCACATCAAGGTCTGATGTCATACTCTGATAAGTCAAAATGGAGGCTGGTATTGGTACTTGGTCAAAATCATAAAGTCGCTAGGTATTTTAGGTCAAGCTGTAAATAATATACGTATACAAGTGCCAACATCAACCTCGAAACAAGCAGTAAAGGTGCATCATCAATATTTATATAGTCAAACAACACTTAACTCGCTGGCTTCTCATTGCATGAAATTATAAAACGTAGCAGACTGGTAGGTCACTTGTCAAAGAGGTGATAGAGTGGGGGAATAATTACCAAGAAGTGGCTCCACCGAAAAGTTCTCTGCGAGATTCCTTAACCTAAGATCAAGATCTAGTTAACAAACGTGAAAAATAGCAACACCTAATGTACTTCCTTTCATACTGACGTATGGCCGTCCACTATCTGCACGATTTTAAAGGAATTACATGGAAGCGCATCTCCTATCGAACTCCGTTGCAGTCTTCATTCTATTCTGAAAATTTGTCCTCCATTTGCACATTGTATTGGCTGGATCGATCACATTCCCTGAAATGCCGAATTCGGCCATCAAGTGTAATATAATATTATACATACTTATGCTGATTTAAAGACGACAAAAAGATAGTCAGGCTCCTCTTAAAATTCGTTCGTCTGTCCATTTACCTAAAAATCACGATTTGCCTGTCGCAAATCCGCCGTGTCGGGAGTCAGACGTTCATATAAAACAACGGATGGCTCTTGTATCCGAGGTTCGGTAAAGATATACCTCGATACTTCCAGCAAGTTATAATATCGCGTTTTTATTTTAATGAGCATACGAGTTCATATTCTAGTCATGCTCCCCGACTTTGTTGTTGATTTGATTCAATATGTCGATAAGTTGACAACAGACAAATATCTACGGAACCTACTTAATAAATGGTCAGTAACTTATGCATCATTCACCCTTTCATTCGTAAGTTTTTTTCTTTTCTTTGTTGTTTGTGTCTTCGCATAGCAGTGATAATGAATTCCTATCGTAACCCTTTCATTTCTCTTATTTTTTGTTATAATAGGTAGAATTGATTTAAAAGCTTTTCTGACCCAATTCCATGACATATAACACATCAACTTCAAGCTGCAACGAAAGGCCATGTATCTTGCCACAGATACCAGTTTAAACGACTCTAAGCCCCACATTCTGTGTCGATGTTTCCTTGGTCTTCTAACATTATTTATGACAACGAAATGTAAATTTTGCTTTTTTTCCCATTCATCTTCGAATTCAATAAAAATGAACGAACCTAGTTTGTGGCCCTATGACTCCCTCTCTGATTGAAATAGAAAATAAATCTAGATACCAGTTCCATCGTCTATGCTGGTGGTGGGCTTAAACCTCTTCGAAGACGAAGATTAAATGCATTTGTAACACCAGGCGATTGCATTCCAAAATATTTTGTTTTTAGTTTGCTGCTTTTATTCGTTTTTTTTTTTTCGTGTATATATTCTTTGGAAATAGTAGAATTTGAAGGTCTAAAGAAATGAAAAACGTAAAGCTATTTTTTGAATCAATGGGTGCACCTTTGTTGTATTGGTTCGTACCAGATGTCTTTTGGCCGATATTTTTTGCTTTTGTGATTGTTACTTTTAAGTTGGACTTTGTGGTTTTTTTTTGAAAACTTATCTGGTCAGGTTAAACCGTTTGTCTCAGGAAGATTGGTGCTTAAATATGGCACTATCTTTTTATCACACAGCAGCTGGCTGGTGAAAGAGCAGCTTAGAAATATATTTCGGAAGGGTGCCCACTGAATAGCCAGTTATTTCCAATCAAAATAAAGATTTTGCACCAAACATACGATATGATATGATATGATACATATGTATATAGATAATATATGCTTGATCTCGCAGAGATTCACTCTAAAAACTGCAATTGTCAGGCTTAAAAATTCTTAAAATCTATGCATCATATAATCACTTTACAAGCGCCAGTATACTATTATTATGGCTAGGAAAAGTAGAACGGATCGACACCAATTCTTTGACTTGCAAAAACTTTAATCAAACCAGGGGAGCCAGAACGCCGGTAAAGCAATCCTCGCGTTAAGGCTAACCTTGCTAGACGCTTTTCTCCGTTTTTTGGTTGCCACCAAACTGAAGCGGCCGCCTAAATACCTAAATAAGTAAATAAGATGTACATAGATTCATGTCCGTGAGTTTGCGTTCCAGAAGTTTGACTTGATCAAAGCGCATGATGTCAACGAATATAATTTGACAAAAACGACGGCAACACCAAAGACAGGATTTGTAGCTCAAAAGAAAGCCCTTTTTGATGGAAAATACCTAAGAGCAATAACCTAAACATGCCTGACGACAAGGCTACGAATAGTTTAGTTACAAAGTCAGAAGACATTCGTATGTACATGACGTTCTGGATAATGTGTTCAAGATTTTTAGCGGAGATTCGTTGACATATGTTATATTGAAAAAAAAATCGTATGGGTGGGATTTGAAATGCATCCCCTCCGAGTTTAAGCCATACTCTTCCCTGCTTTGACTCCTATTTTTTTTTTTTTTTATTTCATCTATCTATTGCGGTTTTTGTGGATCCCGTCCCAAAAGAACTACGCCGGCTTGGCAGCCAAGAATGAATCAAGCCAATTTTTGATATTCTACTCTGATGTGAACCGTATTTCAGTGAGGGCGTTCTGCATCGACCGGAACAAATGGTAGTCAGAAGGGGCAAGGTCTGGGCTATAAGGCGGCTGGGGTAAGACTTCCCATCCACTGTTTTCCAAATAGTTCTTAACCGGAATAGCAACGTGGGGCCGAGCGTTGTCATGATGGAAAATTATTGCCTCGTGTCTGGTCGCATATTCCGGGCGTTTTTCGGCCACTGCTCTCTTCAAACGGATTAATTGTGTTCGGTAGCGTTGTCCATTGATGGTTTCACCCGGTTTTAGCAGCTCATAATACAGCACACCCATCTGATCCCACCAAATACAGAGCATTACCTTCGCGCCATGGATATTCGGCTTTGCCGTTGATTTGGCTGGTTGGCCGGTTTTCACATATGATTTTTTGCTCTTGGGGTTATCGTAATGGATCCATTTTTCATCACCAGTAACAATCCGATGCAAAAATGACTTCCTTTTGTGGCGTTCCAGCAGCATTTCGGACATGCAAAATCGCCTTGAGTTCATGTTGAACCCAATTTCCTTGCTTTTGAATATATCCACCTGCTTTTAAACGTTTTGAAATGGCTGCTTGAGTGACACATAAAGATTCTGCGAGATCTTCTTGTGTTTGGCAACAATCTTCATAAAGTAATACTTCCAGTTCTTTGGCACGTTCGCTCAGCTAGCGCATGTTCACCATAAACTTCCACCAAAATACGATGACTTTCGGCAGCAGTTTTCTTCATATTAAAATAATGAAGAAGAACTCCCCGCAAAAACACTTTTTCAGGCACAAAGTTCGACATATTTGAGTGAAAAAAATTATTGTTGTTTACGCTTCAACTGAAATGACGTACCATGGCAGTAGCTTTCCAACGCATGTTCCAATGGAATAATAACGAGGGGATAATACAAATTACGCCATCTCTTAGCAAACCGCACGAAGTTATAGACCCAAAATAATTACGAGGGGCGTTCAATATATTCTCGGTATCGATATGAAGGAAAATGTTAATTCAATTTAAATTGTTTTTATTTTTCAATAAAATCTCCCCTAACATCAATGCATTTGTTACATCTTGAGATAAGCTTTTTTAAACCCTCAAAAAAATAAATTTCCTCCTCCTCCATTTATTGCCGACTTGAGTTCTTCATCATCCGAAAATCTTTTCCCACGAAGACATTTTTTCAAATCCGGAAACAGGAAATAATCACTAGGGGCAAGGTCTGGACTATAGAGTGGGTGTTGGATTTCTTCGAAACCACAATCTCGCGCAGCAGCCTTGGAAACTCGCGCCGTGTGAACAGGAGCGTTGTCATGAAGAAGCAACACACCCGCTGCGAGTTTACCCCGTCTTTTCTTTTTAATTTCCTCCCGCAAATTATGCAAAGTGGAAGCGTAGGATGTGGCGTTGATGGTTTCACCTTTTTTTTTGTACTCAATGAGCAAGATTCCCTTTGAGTCCCAAAAAACTGTGGCCATGAGCTTCCCGTCAGACGGAGTGACTTTGAACTTCTTCGGGGGGTCTGTTCCTTTTTTATGCCACTGCATGCACTCTTGTTTGCTTTCAGGGTCATAGTGGTGGACCCATGTTTCGTCCCCAGTAACAATTCGATCCATAACACCGTCCGCGTTCTCACTACACATCTCCAAAAGCTCTCTACAGCATGCGATTCTCACTTTTTTCTGAGGCGCTGTGAGCATTCGTGGCACCCACCTCGCACTGACCTTTGAAAGGTTAAGATGGTCATGAAGAATGGTGTGAATGGTACCAATTGAAAGCTTGGTGATCTCTGCCATCATTTTCACCTTTATTCGGGCATCCTCAAGAACAAGTTTTTCGACTTCTTTGATGCTTTCTCCCGTACAAGCAGTAGCCGGGGCGCCGGAGCGGGGGTCGTCCTCAATGCTCTCTCTGCCTCTCTTGAACTCACTTGACCACTTTTGCACAGTTGATAATGAAGGTGCGGAACCCTGGTAAACAGCCACCATCTCTTCATGAATAGTTTTTTGACTTTTTCCTTGCTTAGTGAGAAATTTAATTACAGCGCGATGCTCAATTTCCACCATCATCGTCTCAGTTGCCATTATGATTCTGTTTAACTAGAGATAAAACGCGAATTAATAATCACATTTATATGAAATTTTACATGAATGCACTAAAATAATAATATTACTTGATAAATAAGTCAATTTATATATACAACCACAGCTTCACCCCGATATCGAGAATATGTTGAACGCCCCTCGTATATACAGTTTTTTGTTTATTTACCCGCAAAGCAAAATGCTTATCTGCAGGTGGTTGATAACATTGGATTAGTAACATATTTTAAAGTGATAAATTTCTTTTAAATAAAGTTCATACTATGCTTATTCTTTAATTCTCAACGGTTTCATTTTGTGCATAGAAAGGTTTTAATCTTCCCAAGAACGTTGGAGGTTTTATTGACTCCGAGCGCCCCTTTTCGCTCGTTGTTGTCGCCAAAGTGAAACCGTATTTTGGCTATAAATAACTTAATGTAATAAAATTGTAAATATAGGAATATTAATATTTGAATACAGAATACAATAATAATATTGAGGTTTTAGCTATCTTGAAATAAAAAAAAAATATATATATATATATGTATGTATAAATAAGAATAAATTTATATTTATAGTGGATTAGCATATTACACAAAATATAAATCAATTAGAAATTTCTTTAACATTTTTTTAGGTTTTTTTGAATGTTCGACTTGTTTGATATGGTGAGGTATTTCATTCATAGTTTTTAGAATGACATATCTAAGTTCTCGTTCCCCATATATGATATATACATCCGAAATTTCGAGCATCCCCTGGGCTCGCCTCCTGGTGTTTTGGAAATGACGTAGAAATCTTTGGTCGTCCATGTATTGCAGCAATGATGTCATGGTATAAATCGCGTACACATCGAAAAGATGAGTTGGTTGGTTTTAGAATTTTAACAAGGCGGTGCTGTAGATGTAATATCCTATCCATATGCGTTTTGAATGCATTACCCCATGCCAGTATTCCATATCTTATTCGCGATTCTGCTAGCGAGTAGTACACCTGCTTACGTACTTCAGAACTTGAATACTTTTTTTTATATAAACCATCGCAAAAAGTGAGCTTTTGAGTTGTAAACGCAGCACATTTATACTCGTATGTTCACGACATAGGAAATTCTCATCGATGGTAACTTCTAGATACTTTATTTTGTTTACTACTTCTATTGCTGTGTTGTTGGCTGAATACGGACATAGGGCGTTTCGATGATATATATATATTAAACGCTTCCTTTGTCTTGAACGGTGTTCGTATGTGCATTACCTTTGTTTTTGAAGCATTAATAATTAGCCCTTGATCATGGCACCATTTTGACATCGCATCAAATTCTTCTTGAATTATTTCCAATGCCTTGTTAAAGTTTTTGTGTTTGACGACAAGTGCTACATCATCTGCATAGGCATAGGCTGTGCACTTTGTTCATTTGTATACAAAAAAAATAGAATTGGACCTAATTTGGAGCCTTGTGGGACACCAAGCGCAATTGGCATTTCTTTGCTGATAGAAAGTATCAGTTAGATAGTTTTCGATCCAGTTTGCCAGCACTCCTCTCACACCAGCTCGATTGACAGTTTCAATTAACTTTTTATGAGTTATGGTATCGAAAGCTTTACTAAAGTCAACAAACAGCACAAGCACATGATGATTTAGGCCTCCATTGACCGTGTTCGTAAACTCTCCTAATAGTAGATCCGTACTTTTATTTTTTTGAAAACCGTATTGGTTTGGGTGTAATATTTTATGTCTTTCTACGAAATTATTAAGACGATTAACGATAACTTCTTCCAAACATTTTTCAACAGCTGACAGTATAGATATAGGCAGGTAATTCTCGGTTTTGTTTTTCTCACCTGTCTTATAAACGGGCCGAATAATCGACGTTTTCATTAATCTTGGAGCATGAGCTTGTGTTATACTTCGATTTATTATCGTTTGTATAACTGGGGAAAGAAAATAAGCATTCATTTTAAGGTCAATTGGTCTAATATTATCCACTCCAGGATCCTTGTTGTTCTCCAGGCGACACAACATTCGAAATATTTCTTCTTCACTGGCTTCCTCTACGTAATATCATCTCGTAATAACATCTTTCAAATTGATGTGTATGTGCTAACAAGTTTTGTTAATTATGAGTACTTTAATTGTAAACGTTGCCACAAAATTAATGTGCCAAAAGTTATTGAAAATCAAAAAAAAAAACCTTAAAATTTGCTTTTTTCATAAAAAAATTTCTTATTCTCCACTTTTTACTACAATACGAGTACTTTAAAACAAAAAAATTCATTTCATCTCAAATCAGTAGTTTTCTAGATGCGACCCAATTTATTGAAACAAGTAAATCTTTATACTAAAAGCTGTTAAAAATTTTAGGAAAATAAATAGAAATATTGATTGCACATTTTAATTTTTATTTTTTTTTTCATCACACCTTGCATCATATCAATTGTTCAAAGTGCAAATAATTGCTTTTTATGCACGCCAGAGTTTCGTCTTTGAAATGCTCTAACAATGTCCATTCGTTCCAATTCTTCTCAGACTTTCGGATGCTGCTTCTTCAATGCTATGGTTTAAGTCATCCAATGTTTATTGGGGTCAAGTCCGTAAACCTTGGAGGCCACAGAATGGCTCCATCCTGCCCTGTCCACGAATTTTAATACATGCGATCTAACCATTTTCTAACTGCATGGACATAGTATGCCAGGCCGCCAACCTGTTGGTACGCAATGGTTAGCCTTTATTGCAGTGGTATATCACCTAATAATACTGGTAATTTTTTTCGCAAAAATTACAGGTAAAGATTCGAAGTAAGCCTTGGAGAACGCCGATAGGGTCCCAATATGCCTGCCCACACATTGACGTTAAACTTATGCTGAAAAGCTCTATGTTTCATGAAGTTGGGATTACTTTCCGCATCCCTGGTAAATTGGGATGTGTGCGCTCATAAAACACGGCCAATAAAGTTCTCTTCAGAAAAGTGTCTTTCCAGAATTCCCAATGTTTACTTGGGCCCGCGGGTTGTAGCTCTTGTACTGGTATAACATATGACGGAATGCATCCTTGCCTTCTGAATGTAGTATTCTCCGTATATAAGTCCGCCTTGGTTAAAATGTCTGCTTATTTGCACAAGATTGGTATCTGGAGTGCTTCTAATGTAATGTAAAACGTCTTTGTAGCCACGAACGCCTTCTGGTAAAGCAGGATGAGAGTCTCACAACGATCTCCGCGTTGTTCCTGTCTCCCTCAACCTGGAAAATATTCTAGTAAATGCCCCGCCATTTTGGGCAGTCGTATCAGAATATCGTCTCGGATATTGCAATCTGGCTTGTTTACCTTTTTAGGTGCCATAAAATGAAACTTTTTTTAAAAAATAAAAAGACCAGATGAATGCGAAAGTAAATAATTATCAATTTTTTTTTGTCCAGTTTAGTGTAATTCTTATTCAAAATTGAAATGACACCATCTTGGTCAACATAATTCTGTACCCAAAGTTGTCGTCTTAATTCCACCAAAATGAGGCATTTAACGATGAAATGTATTATAGTTTGTTTTTGACCGGTATTGGATAAGGTGTTTAAATCCGCTCTGTGTGACACATAGTTCAAAGGTAGTATTTCACCTCTTGCTCGGAATATCATTGTTATTTTTTCTATGCTTATTCTGTGATAGAAATAATCGTTTTCACTAATATTTTACTGAGGAATTGAGTATATTTCTCTGCGCGGTGAGTTCCCTGTTGGTATTTTTCCCTGAAAGGCTGAAAATACTGGATAGTCTTATACTGCCTCCAACCCCATGACTGTGCCGCATAAGGCATTGTTGACTCGAATACGTTTTCCTATAAAGCGTCAATCGTTGCTGGTTGATCGACATAAACTAGTGACAAAATGTGTTCGCAGAGAAAATAAATCTTTGGCGTCAAATTGCATAATCTTTGTTTTTAATGTCTATTTCTAATAAAACGATGTTTTCGTTAGCAGTATGGAGTAGAGCACCATTTTGTTGGAACCATAACTCTTCAACATTAATGTCACGTCAATTTTGGAACAAAAAATCGTTGATCATCCCATTGTGCCGGTTTCTATTGGCGGTAACTTATATTTCGACCTCATTTTTGAAAAAGTAAGAACCGATAATGATACCGGCGGAAAATGTGCACCACTGCATGCAATGGCATCTGGTGAAACTTCTTCAGGACTGTTCTCGCTACAAATACGGCGATTCTGCGTGTGCACGTAGCTTTTTAACCAGAAATGAGCTTCATCACTAAACAAAATTGTAAAGTAAAAAACTGGATCATCTACGAGTATACGAAGGTGTTCTCAGAAGTACCCGACCTAACAAAGAAAACACAAAAAAATTGGGGGAAAATATGTTTAATTCTCTACATAGTCTCCTTTTATTTGAATACATTTTTCCCAGGGAAGTTCAATAGCTTTGATACCCCGCTTATGCTGGGAATCGCCGAGCTCCTTAAAATAGGCATCAACCGCAGATGCCACCTCTTTACTGTTGGCAAATCTTTTACCACAGTGCCATTTTTTCAAATACGGAAATAAAAAATAACCCAAGGGGGCTAAATCTGGCGAATAGGGCGCATGAGAGAACAATACGAACTTCAGCTCATTGATTTTGGCCATCACCAGATGAGTGAATTGCTACAATGTCTTGATAAAACAAAACTTTTTTCTTCGCCAAATGCGGCCGTTTTTACCTGATTTCATCTTTCAAACGCTAAAATAAGTTCGTTTAATACACGCCGTTAATTGTTTTTCCTTTCTGAAATAATCAATGAAAATTATCCCACGCGCGTCCCAAGAAACTGACGCCATGACCTTGCCTGTGAATGGAACTGCCATCGCCTTCTTTAGAGCCGATCCTCCCCTTTGAGTCCACCATTGTTTTGACTGTTCCTTCGTATCGGGTGTGAAGTGATGGACCCATGTTTCATCCATGGTAATGAATCGACGCAAAAACTCGGCTTTATTGCTGTGAAACTTCGCCCAACACTCGATTGAAACATCCTCACGACGGTGTTTTTGTTCCATTGCGAGTAATCGCGGCACCTATCTAATGCACAGCTTTCTCATGTCCAATTTTCCAGTTAACATGCGATGTACAGCGCTTTTTGAAGTATTTACCATATCTGCTAATTCATGCACTTTCAATCGACGGTCATCAAATACCATTTCGTGGATTTTTTCCAGCATTTCTGGTGAACTCACCTCATTTTGTCGACCACTGCAATGTTTGTCTTGGCAACTCGTACGGCTTCGTTTAAACTCCGCCAACCAATATTTTATTATTGTAACCAAAGGAGCATGCTCCCCCAAAGTACAATCCAGTTCCGTTTTGATGTTGGTTGGATTGAGGCCTTTCAAATGAAAGTATTGTACAATATCAATACATATATATATTGTACAATAAAAAAATATAGCATCGTTAAACTTCAAATTGAAACTTTATAAAGTAGGTACTTTCTACAATTGTCGTTTTTTTAAAACAACAACCTCTCGTAGCAGTTGATTGGAAGCCCAATCACTGAAAACCGAACGCGATAAACCATCTTGCGGCCTTAGCTCTTGCATCAATTGGACGCTATAAGCTTTAAAACCAAAATCTTTACGCAGAATTTTTCAGATAGTAGATGAACAAAGGCCAAGTTGGTGCGAACGACTCGATAAATCGATAAATCCTCAACAAAATCTCAACGATTTAAAATCGTTGTTGTGCTGTCAGTCTTGTCAAGACGAAATGGCAAACTGTACTTAAAATAAATGAAGCTTGGCAGCTCAATATGATAACTGATTTTACATTTAGTACCGTTTGCAAAGTGTGACACTGCAAAAAAAAACACACTTTATATCATATATTTCGAGCTGAACGTCAAATCCTTATTTACATACCACTTTGTTCAGAAAGGTGGAATTTATTCAGAAAATTAAAAATACAAGTTTATTCAGCTAAATCTATATTGTCCCCTTCAAAGTAACCCGCATCGACTGCATCTTATGACACTTATGCCAGCGCTTGATCAATTTTTTATATTATTATTATTATTATTATTTATTAACAAAATAATACAATAGTTATAATGCTAATATAATAAAAAGAGCACTAGCTGCAGGGGCTTACGGTTCTTGATCCATTTTTTATATTCGGTTTTCAGTATGTGCTTCCTGCGATTTTTCCATTACTTCCTCTCGGTTTCTGAAACGCGTTTCCCGTTGTGGTTTTTTAACTTGATTGAACAGAAGGAAGTCACAGGGAGCCAAATCAGGGGGATTCGGTGGCTGTTGGATGGTATTTGTTGCATTTTTCGTCAAAAAATTACGAATAATGATGGCACTATGCGACGGTGCGTTATAATGGTGCAAAATGCACGAGTTTTCTGCCCACAATTCTGGTCTCTTTCGGCGAATTGCTTCCCGCAAACGTCTCATAACGCCCAAATAATACTCTTTGTTTACTCTCTGGCCTTCTGGCAAAAATTCATTATGCACTACACCGTTGTAATCCATGAAAACCGTGAGCATTGCCTTCTTTTTTGACTGAAAACGACGTGGTCGTTTTGGTCTCGGCTCATTTGGTGAACGCCATTCACTTGCCTAATGTCTGGATTGCATGTCTCGTCTCCAGTAATGATCCTTTTGATGAATGTGGGATCGGATTCAGCCTCGCAAATCATCTCTTTTGCGACGTCAATACGGTCTCTTTTTTGCATGAAATTGAGGTCTTTTGGCACCAACTTTGCTGCTACACGACGGAAACCCATATCATTAACCAAAATATCTTTGACGGATCCATAGGCAATGTTCAAGTCCTCCGCTATCTCTCTGATAGTTAATTTGCGGTTATTGACCATCCGTAACATTTCTTTTACTTCATCAATGTTTTCGTCAGTCTTCGATGTCGATGGTCTGCCACTGCGTTCATCACCTTCGACTGACTCACAACCACTTTTGAACCGCTCGCGCTAGTGCCACTGGTAAACGACCGTTTTCTTTAGAGAACCGTTGCCGGAACACTTTTCCAACATTTCCAACATTCGCACACCATTAAATCCGTTTATTACGCAAAATGTAATACAAGTTCGTTGTTGCAAATTTAAATCCATTAGAGATAGATGTACACTTGGCTATGACGCTAAGATTTAGAGGAAATGTCAACAACAGATTTATCAGCTTAACAAAAAAAAAACAGAACTCAAATCGGAACAAAGGGAGCGCCACACGGTGCTCCGTTCGGGAACTTTTTGATCAAGGTGGTATGTATATATTTTGCCAAACTGTTTCGATAGAATTTTTTGAGGCGGCTATTTTCCTATGTTGCTCGTTATAGTTACTTTTACATTTGCTCTGATCCATAGAACCACCTTTCATTTGCAGCTATGCATCCTGTTCCTTTGCGAAAAACGATTGTTTTAGACAGCAGTCATGAAGTCTATTTATCACTATCAGGAGTGGGTGATTCTGCTAAAAGTGCGAGCTTACATTAAAACTATATTGAATCCCTCTATTGATATTTCGCATGGTAACATTTGCTCTACATATATCATCAATGTATAAGGAGAAGGCTGGTGGGCTGAAATTGCAGGATGGCTTTAACCCCACTAAGAACAAGAACCAATCGGTTAATTTTTTACCTTCCTATACTTTCTTAATTGTTTGACTACATGCACATGTCTTCTATTATTTTTAGAATAGAAAGGAGCTTTTCTATCTATTGGGTCTATAACTTGCGGTTTGCTAAGAGATGGCGTAACTTGTATTATTCCATTGTTATTATTCCATTGGAACATGCGTTGGAAAGCTACTGTCATTGTACGTCATTTCATTCATTTGAAGCGTAAACAACAATAATTTTATTTCACTCAAATATGTCGAACTTTGTGCCTGAAAAAGTGTTTTTGCGGGGAGTTCTTCTTCATTACTTTAATATGAAGAAAACTGCTGCCGAAAGTCATCGTATTTTGGTGGAAGCTTATGGTGAACATGCGCTAGCTGAGCGAACGTGTCAAAAGTGGTTTGCACGATTTAAAAGTGGTGATTTTGGCTTGGAAGACGATGAACATCCTGGGCAGCCAAAAAAGTTTGAAGATGAAGAACTGGAAGCATTACTCTATGAAGATTGTTGCCAAACACAAGAAGAGCTCGCAGAATCTTTGGGTGTCACTCAAGCAGCCATTTCAAAACGTTTAAAAGCAGCTGGATATATTCAAAAGCAAGGAAATTGGGTTCCACATGAACTCAAGCCGAGAGACGTCGAAAGGCGGTTTTGCATGTCCGAAATGCTGCTGAAACGCCACAAAAGGAAGTCATTATTACTGTGATGAAAAATGGATCCATTACGACAACACCAAGTGCAAAAAATCATATGTGAAACCCGACCAACCAGCCAAATCAACGGCAAAGCCGAATATTCATGGCGCGAAGATAATGCTCTGTATTTGGTGGTATCAGATGGGTGTGCTGTAGACCGGGTGAAACCATCAATGGACAACGCTACCGAACACAATTAATCCATTTGAAGAGAGCAGTGGTCGAAAAACGCCCAGAATATGCGACCAGACACGAGGCAATAATTTTCCATCATGACAACGCTCGGCCCCACGTTGCTATTCCGGTTAAGAACTATTTGAAAAACAGTGGATGGGAAGTCTTACCCCAGCCGCCTTATAGCCCAGACCTTGCCACTTCTGACTACCATTTGTTCCGATCGATGCAGAACGCCCTCACTGAAATACGGTTCACATCAGAGCAGAATATCAAAAATTGGCTTGATTCATTCTTGGCTGCCAAGCCGGCGCAGTTCTTTTGGGATGGGATCCACAAATCGCCAGAAAGATGGGAAAAAGTCATAGCTTCAGATGGGCAATACTTTGAATAATACTATTGTACATGTTTTTCTTAAATAAACATTCAAATTTTGAAAAAAAAAACCTACTTTGTTCCGCTTTAATGAAAAGGTATTATCTGATAAAGCTTAGATGGCAGGAAAGTTTAATAGCTATTTTGACACAATGAAACACTTTAAGCACAATTTGATGTACCAAGAAGTACTAATTTTTACTCCGATTACGGTGAATCTTTTCAAGGGAATAGTTTTTTCTACAAATCAATAACTGCTTTTGAACTATGTACATATTAAGAACCATTGGTACCCTAAAAAATTCAAATTCTTGCGGAAAAGATGGCGTATCTAACCGACTTTAAAAAATATTGCTTGGTTTCTGGTTGCTTTTACATATTTTTAATAAAAGCACACTCACAGGAGGTTTTCCTGACGCACTTAAATGTGCCGATGTCGAACTACTCTTTACAAATTTGCAATTACATGCCTACTACATATATGTCGCCTCTGCCATTTGTGAGTAAAGTTTTTGAAAAGTCATCAAAAATAGAATTGTAAATTTTCTGAATAAAAAAAAATTTTTTAATTCTCTTCAGTTTGGTTTTCAAATAGGGAAATCTGCTTAGGAAGTTCTTTTAGATGTTTGTTCACAAAAGTACCTCAGCCTTGTTTGTGGATATAACGAAAGCCCTCGATATAGTTAACCATAATAGTTTACTGAGAAAGCTAAATAGAGCAGATTAGTTCACATCCTATCTAGAAAATAGATCACATAGGATAAAAATATCAGTGGATAAAATTATATTAAAACGGGTGTGCCACAAGGTTCGGTACCAGGGCCAATACTTTTCTTGATCTACATCAATTCACTATTTGACTCGATTTTAAAGGGGTTGTAAGGGTTTTTGCTGATGATTTGGCGTATGTGTATGGGTCGAATAGTCCTCTAGATATACTCGCAGATATAAATTGGGACCTGGACTTACTGAGAACGTGGTTTGCTAAACACAAATTGGTGATTAGTCCTAAAACTAAAATTATATCCTTCAAATTTTCTGAACAAAATTCTTTCGATGCAGGTATTTTTTTTTCATGCACCAAATTGTCCAAAATTCTGGCACTTCCTTCTGTAGGGAGCTTAGCTGTAATGAGAATTATTTTCGGATTGAGAAAGTCGATGAATTCAAGTGCTTGAGGGTAACAATGATTCCAAAATGTCTTTTTCTAGTCATACCAAGACCTTATGAAAATATTTTTGAAGTACGTGAAAATATTTCGTTTACTTGAGGGGAGTTTATTTCTACAAAGGTACTAATTGACAATGGAATGTTCTATTCTAAACTGCAATTCGGTATTAGCTTCTGTGTTGGAGTTAATTTGCAACAAAAAACAGCCCCTTCTTAGGCTGCAAAAATATGTTGTAAAAACATCGCCTTCATCCTAATTTAACATTGTTTCGTGATTTGAAAATCCTTCCAATTCGTCGTCCGTACTGTTATAAAGTGTTGAAGATATTTTTTAACAGATCTGATAATCTTAATTTTAGAGTCTTTGACGATTATACATAATTTTCATGGAAATTACTGGCATCTATGTAGTATCAGTACCTGCATTTCGCTCGCACTACTTCCTTTCGTAATTTTTATATCGTGTCTGCTTGTCGCTTATTTAACAAATTACCACAGTCCCTTAGAGCAATAAACTCACGAAATTTGTTTCTAACACAATTGAAGAATTGGCTATACAGTATTGTATTTGACGATCTAGAAATTATCGACATTATACGCAGTTATCTAGCAGTTTGGTGGATTTTTGAAATGGTTTTTTGTTTTCTTTTTTTCCATGACTTCTATTTCTTATTTCTGTATATTTTTATTTTCTCATGTTTTTCTTGATTAATTTTTTATTTTTATTTGCTCAATTAATTTTGTTTTTTCCTTAAACTGCTATATATTAGCTACCCCACCTGTTTTGGAATTGAAAAGCTCGCCTTTGTAGAATGACATTTAATATATATATTTTTTTAAATACTGATTATCACTAATTACTTGTCAGTCTTTTTATTATTGGATTTTGTATAATTAGCCTAAGATAACTCTGTTATGTTTGAGAAATAAATTATAAAACCAAATTAACAAAAAATGCTATAAAACGATAATTTGACGGATCTGCTTTGTCTCCATTTTTATGAATCGGAAAGATTATAGATTTATAGAATTCTTAAGGATTCAGTTGTAGCGTTTTTTTTTTTTTTTTTGAAGTATTGAAGAAGCAAGTATTGTATTTTCATAATTGTGCTTGCAATATTGCATCGGTTCTGCAAAGCTCGGGTTTGAAAATGATCTCGCAGAGATCATACAACTTTATTTGTTTGACATTGTAATTTAGGAAGTAGAGGTGTTGTTGTAATCGACTCTCTGTGTTCCTAGTCTTTTCAACGGTGGATGATCCGAATATATTTGGCTATCTACCTCAAAACCACTTAAATCCGAAATTATTTCAGTTGACATCATTGCATAACCTACATATAACTGATTGAAATGGTTTTCTTATAAAGGTAATCTTTCCTTTTTTATCTCCGTTTTGAGTACCATTAATTATGGTTAAATCCCCATTTCAGGAATTATTTTATTTTAAGATATATGTACGAGTACATATAATACTGTATTTTAACCAACACGGCTACTGCACACCAATATAATTTCATCGCTTTGAAACATTGAACATTGTTGTCTTGGTCTTGTTTTTTTCCAGACAGTACAAATGCATGCGCAAATTTTTGGTCAGGAGAAGCAAAGCAGAGTATGTATTGCGAAATCGAAATCAGCGCCAGTGTAAGTGATGCCAAGAAAAACAAGCCAAAGGGGCAACTAAAAAAATAATAAAATATCTAGTCCCATCACTTTACTAAGCATTTTCTAATCCAATATATTCCCTTGCTGGTACTCTCTGCTTTTCGTATTCGTTTCCGGACTCCCGTCCCTGCTCTTCGGTTGTAGAACGAGAACGCCAGCTCATTAAATTCTGATATTAACAGCATAACTAATTGGGGGCCACTAACAGAGTAGAATTTAATGCTTCCAAAACACAATGCTGTCTACTGTTGTCAAAGCGAAATTTAAACACCCAGCCATTATCCATGAATGGGACTTGCATCGTCGAAACCGATAAACTTTCCATTCTCGGTATGTGTGTTAACGACAGCTTACGTTGGAATGACCGCATATTCGATGTCGCCAAAAATGCTGAGAAATGTCTAGGTTTCCTCAAACGATGTAAGAAATACTTTTCCCCTTTTGATCTAGCCTGAATATATAAGGCATTCATCCGCCCAAAATTGGAGTATAATGCTCACTTCTGGTCAGGTGCGCCTAAAACATCTCTGCACCTGCTAGATAAGATTAAAACCGTGCGTTAAAACTCATAGTTGATACCAATATTACTCAGTCAATGGACACCCTCGAACACCGACGAAATGTCTCGTGTCTCACTTTGTTTTACCGCTATTTCCACCACCAGTGCTCCACAGAAATCGCCAGTAGCATTCCGCTCGTTCAAACTTTTAACGGTAACACCCGTTTCGCTATGAATGCTCATCAGGCCACTTTCGGACATACTCTAAAATATCTTGATTCGTTCCTAAGGCGTATAACTCGCTTATGGAATGGCCTGCCTAGCTCTTTATTTCCTCGTCATTATAACCTTCGAACATTTAAAACCAACGTTCACCGGTACCTCTCTTTCTATCCTCCCTGATTTTCCTTCGTCCGCGCAGTGTAAGCATTTTAAGGGTACTTAAATCCCTTGAGCGCGCGCCGAATAATTCATCTATCACATTACTATTATAAGGGCAAAATTTACCAAACTTAAGACCAAGCTACATTTAGTACATAGAATAGGAAAATTCGAGAGAGAGAGAAACTTTGTTTACGAGTATTAAGTGACAACAAAAGTATCATAAATTGAAAGACTGTAAAATTATAACAAATTGAAAAGGTTTTACCTAACTTAGTTTTATTTAAAAGAAGCGACTCAAGACATCCTAGAACAAAGAGAGATCGGTTCTTTGTGAGAAATATAAAAACTTAACTGATTATAATTGGATCACCAATTCAGCTTTCAGCATTACTTTGAGGAACCTGAGAATTTCTTAAAACTGACACTCAACCCGTAATCGGGAAATAATAAGAAAATAAATTTTGGTTTGGTAAGACGATAATTGGAGCCAAGTTTTTAGGGTAGTAATTAACTAAAATATCGTGGGTAGGGGTTAACTCGTACATTACATCGATTTCCGGGCTGGAAAACGAAAAAAAAAAAACCGCCTTTTAGCATACCTCTGAAGGACCATTCAAATAGCTAACCTTAGATCGGTCTGCACATGTGAAGGTTTTATCAGCATTTCCGAACTTTGTATGTCAATGACCAGCCACGGAAACAATGTATATTAAGAACCCCGCAGCCGATAAAAGATACAATTTAGTCTGGCATGAGTCTTTGCTTTATAGATGTTACAATTATACCAATGAGTCTAAAAGGCATGTGACTCGTATTGCAGTAGCTGTCAGTAGTTTTGACCATCAGGCATGACAGATGCTGGTTATTAGAAGCGTCCATACATAAGAAGGCACACATTAAAGGCATAGGTTGTGTTAATATACTCGTAAGTAGTAAAAGGTTAAAAATTATGTAGAGTACAACACACGCATTTTTGCTTTTTAGGGCAAACAATACTTCTGCCTGCAACTAAATCATGATTCAAGGCGGACGCAAACAATGCAGTAAAACTGCAACTCCGATCCTTTATAGTGAGCAGGCGCTGGTATCAAAATTAAAATGCTCAAAGTAACTAGCAGCGTGCCACAAGGTTCCGGCTTGCCCCTGCTGCTGACGAGCAATATGGCAAGATTCCGAAATTTGTAGCGGTTGGGCAATGAATTGCTTTTAGCTTGAAGATGGATAGTAATATGGACCACCATCGGTTTGCAATACTACAATAGACGCACAGAGATTGTAGCCAAAATCGCAAATCTAACACTGGGCTAGATTCCAAAGCATCTCTAAACTTTTACGGTCTGTTTGCCTAGGGCTGACCACCAATCAGCAAATTTGTTCCTTAATGACCGAAGCATCGAAGCGTAGTGTCACTGAATACTCGTAATTTGAGGGACTAAATCGTATTTTCGCTACTTTTTTCATATGTAAATAACTTTGCTCACACTTTGCTGGATATTAGACTTCTAATTTAATTTACTATCCGGAATCGTTTCTAGTAAGTTTGCCTACAGAAAGTAGAACCTTGAATGCGTATAATCCCATTTATTATGGGAATATGTGTATTTCCTGGTGAAAAAGACCATTTCCGTTTTGATTAGATTGACATTCAATCCACAGTTTTCGGCCCAGTTGGAAAGTCTATTTAGTCTATTTGCATTAGGTTTCTCAAAGTATTTAGCTGTTTGTCATTGATATTGTATTTCACCTCCATAAATGAATTCTTAACAGACTTTCTCTTTCAAAGATCTAAACAGCACGTGTCTTCGAACTTAATATCCCCCGAACTTTAAGTTCATGATTCACTAAGACAGACTCTTCTTCCAGTGCTGTGCAGTTTGACATAATATTGAGAGCAGAGTTGCATTTATGCTCTGGCAGAGATAAGTGTCATTAAATTTTGCCTAAATTCTCGGAATAAGTTATGCATGGGAGTTTCTTCTTGCTTAATCTCTCCATAACACAAGAATGTGCACCCAACATATATTGGGTCTACAAGTAAGTTTCCAGCGTTTTTTTCCAAAATTTTAAGTTTTATTATGAAAACATAGTTACAATGCTTTATTCAAAGTATCGTCCATCGGAAGCTACAACTTTCTCCCATCTTTCTGGCAATTTATGAATTCCAGACCAAAAAAATTTCTCGTCTTTCGAGCCCAAGAACGTATCGAGCCAATTTTTGATTTCCTCTACTGAGCTGAAGCGTATTCCCGTAAGAGCGTTCTGCATCGAACGAAACAAGTGGTAGTCAGATGGTGCCAAGTCTGGACTGTAAGGCGGGTGAGGCAGAATTTCCCATCCACTATTTCCCAAATAGTTTTTCACCGAAACCGCAACATGTGGCCGAGCGTTGTCGTGATGAAAAATGACGGACTCAAGCCTGTTCTCATATTCTGGCTGTTTTTCTTTTAATGCCCGCTTCAAACGAATTAGTTGGGTTCGATATAATGGTCCTTTGATGGTTTCACCACTCGGAAGCAGTTCGTAGTATACGACACCCTTTTGATCCCACCATATGCAGAGCATGACATTATTCACATGAATATTTCGTTTCGGCGTCGATTGGGCGGGCTCGTCGGGCTTTGTATACGATTTTCTGCATTTAGGAATATCATAATAAATCCATTTCTCATCACCAGTGACAATACGATGCAAAAATGATTTATTTTTATACCGCTGCAGTAATATTTCGGACATGCAAAATCGCCGTTCGACGTCTCTTGGCTTCAATTCGTACGGCACCCAGTTTTCAACCTTTTGAATGAATCCCAGTGCTTTAAGGCGCAGGGAAACGGCTTGTTGCGTGATGCCCAATGATGCAGCAAGTTCTTCTTGAATCTGACACGGATCCTCATCCAGTAAAGCGTCCAATTCCTCGCCTTCAAAACTTTTCGGCTTTCCGAGGCGAACTTTGTCTTCAACCCCAAAATCACCACTTTTGAACCGTTTGAACCACTAGCGGCATGTCGATTCACCAATACATTCCGCCCCATAAGTTTCCGAAAGCAAACGATAGGCCTCGGCCGCACTTTTCTTCATATTAAAAAATAAAAGCAGCACTTCCCGCAAATGACGTTTATTTGGCTGGAAACTTGCCATGATTTTGCTCGATAAAATGTACGACACCGATAGAACTGCTCAAATATAACGCTGCAGAGTTGTTGACAGATACAAAACCTACAAATAAAACACATGGGGTCTGACATTTCTGCCCGGGATCCACTGGTGGCGTCATCTCTGCCAACCGCTGGAAACTTACTTGTAGACCCAATATAATACATAATTTAGGAAGGCTTCTAGCAATTGTAGACCTATGTCGAAGGTTTGTTGGATTTTGGCAGGAAAACTTTCATCTTCTCGTGTGGAATTAAATGTTTCGAAGATGTTTAAAGCCCATTTAGTTTTCGTTCTGGTATGGAACCTGTCTCCGAGTGACTTCATAGTAAAAGTGGGAGTTTGTCCCGCAAACACTCCGGAAGCGAAATCCCCGAATCTCAGATCTTCGGGGGACTTCTCTATATTCCCACAAAAGAGCCTCCAAGATTTAGCTCTGTTGAATTTAAAAGCCGTCAACTTATTTTTCTAATATCTTGAATCGTGGCACTCCACCAATTAAATTTGCACTCGGCCCTAAATCCGCTACGATACAATAATCTGAGCAGCTAGTCCAGATTATTCGCTCAAGTTAGGGAAGGCGGTTTTTCCCGAGGGATAAAGCCCTTAAAGACTTCCCTACCACTAGCTCCTCGAACCAGCTCCTAGTTTTGCGTCAACTATGTATTATGTATGCACGAAAACGGGCTTTTTATTTGCTCTTATTTCTAACGAAAAAGGTGTCGTTTATAGATTTCTGAGTCCGTGGGCGTGGTTTTTCACCACTCTGGCCTTTTGCATATTTTATAGTCTTCAAATTTGGAGTAGTTTATCTAAACGCAGTTACAGTGTTACAATCAGGAGACTTAACTTCCAGACGAAAGACTGCTGGATGAAGGTGTGACTTGCGCTAATGCTTTCTGCATGTTTCTATAGAGATCTTTGTTTTGGTTTGATCCCCAGAGATCCTATTTCAGTGTTCTGTCAGCGAGTTAAAATACTAGATGGAGTGAAAAGCAACTTCCTTGGGAATGAAACCATTTTTTTTTTAAATGTTTTCTTTTATTTTATTCAATATAGTCCCCTTATAGTTTGATACACTTATTCGAGCGATTTTCCAACTTCTTGATCCCGTCCGAAAAGTAATTTTCCGGAAGGCCTGCCAAATACTCCTCCGTAGCGTCGATGATTTCCTCGCGTGAGCTAAATTTTTTATTGATGAGCCATTTTTTGAGGTTTGGGAAGAGATAATAGTCCGAGGGATCTAAATCCAGTTACCAATCGACGCCAAAAGTCCGCCCGATTCCGCATCAGCAAGTCCGAACACTCTTTCGAAGTGCTCTCGCGTTCGTGTTTTTGGTCAGGAGTGAGCATGCGCGGCACCCAGCTGCAGGATAACTTTTTCATATGCAGAATATTGCCCAAAATATAGAGTGTGCGCTCAGTACTAATCTTTGTGGTATCTGCTAGCTCGCGCACCTTTACTTTCCGGTCAGCCAACACCATTTCATGTATTTTTTTGACATTGTCCTCTGTAACCGCATCGGAGGGCCTGCCGTTGCGAACTTGATCGGTAGTGGAGTTGCGGCCACCACGAAACTCTCGAAACCAATATTTGACGGTGTAAACCGACGAAGCATTAGCCCCATAATATTTATCCAACTTTTCTTTTGTTTCCTTCGCCGTTTTGCCTCTCAAAAATTAATGTTTTATGAGAGAATGAAAATCGTTTTTGTCCATACTCAACATGATGCCAAACACGTCAACAACAATCAGCTGCCAAAACAAAACTAAAGACAGTATCGCACTGAAATTTGACATGTCTGCCTAAATATGAACGGACTTCAAGGCATCATAACCTTTTTTGCAGTAGCAGTGCATTCTGGCGGTCAAGGAGGTTACTTCTACCTAATATACTAAGGTGACGTTTATTGATTTTCTTAGGAATATTAATGTCACTCTCGATTGCAGAGTAGCCTCCAGTATAAGAAACTCGCGTGATCGTCGAAATTATCATAAGTCTCATTAGATAAATCCCTCGCATAATCTCGTGCAATTAGGTGGACACTGGCACCAGGTGGACGGCCCGACACTGGCACCCGGCACCAGTTCTTTAGAAATAGCATATAGTAATTTTGTAATGACAAATGCAACTCTTGCTGAAATCAAAACTGTAATAAGGAAATTAAAACCAAAGAAGGCTCCGGGGTATGACCTTATTACCGGAGAAGTTCTGAAAATGCTACCTCAAAAAGCACTTATAAAGCTCTTACACATTATTAACGCGGCTCTGAGGCTTGAATACGTGCCAAGCCAGTGGAAAGTTGCAGAAGTCATTATGGTACTAAAACCAGGAAAACCTCCAAATGATAAAAAATCATACAGACAAATCTTTGAGAGGATTTTGCTAAAACGTCTTCTCCCAATTATCGAAAACCAAAATCTTATTCCCAGCCATCAATTTGGATTTCGGACTAAGCATTCAACAATTGATCAGGTGCATAGAATTACTGATGTAATTGAAAGATCCCTGGAAGAAAAAAAGATTTGTTCGAGCGTATTTTTTGACGTCTCACAAGCTTTTGACAAAGTATGGCATGAAGGTTTGAAGTTCAAACTGCGACGAATTTTGCCATTAAAGCTTTATAATATATTGACAAGCTATTTTGAAAATAGAATTTTTCGCGTTCGATACGGAAATGATGTTTCGAAATTTAAAGATATCCTAGCCGGAGTACCGCAGGGAAGCGTACTGGGCCCACTTTTGTACCTTTTATATACAAGAGATATACCACACGTCGAGGATACTGTTCTCGCTACTTTTGCTGACGACACCGCTATCTTAGCTGTTGGAGAATCAATAGAAGACTCAACGGCGAAACTTCAGACTGCTTTAAATAAAGTCTACGAGTGGACAAAGATCTGGCGAATTACCCTTAATGAGACAAAATCTGTACATGTTGACTTCACCTACAGAAAGATAAATCACTTGCCCATTTCTATAAACTCGGTGTGTATCCCCTTTGCAAACGAGGCTAAGTATTTGGGAATGACACTTGACGCGAAGCTTAAATGGAAAACGCATGTTAGAAAGAAACGAAAAGAACTAGAGGCCAAATACAGAGAAATGTACTGGCTACTTGGTAAATATTCCAAGCTAAGCTTAGAAAACAAGCTGCTTCTTTATAAGCAAGTGCTAAAGCCGGTGTGGACCTATGGTATACAACTCTGGGGTTGTACTAAGAAATCAAATGTAAATATAATACAAACTTTTGAAAATAAAGTGCTACGACAATTTGTGCGTGCCCCATGGTTTATAAGAAATAATGACCTGCATCGAGACCTCGGAGTTCCTTTCGTGGAAGATGAAGTCAGGAACTGCGCACGAAAACATAAAGTCCGGTTAAGCGGCCATATCAACAATACAGTCCTAGAAGTCTTGGACGAACGAAACATACTACGCCGTCTTCAACGAACTAAACCGTTGGACCTTGCGCGATAAATTGAAACCGCATTAAGAAAGCGGAATATGTAGGGTCTTCCATTGGAAAGTGTCCTACCAATCGTGGCTAACTTATGAAATAAAAACTGCTTGATAAGTTCTACTTAGTTGCGGTATTAAAATCAACAATGAAGGGAGGTGTTTTTAGTGAGTAAGAATCTCACACTACTATGAGCACGCGCTTCTGATCCTCATAGTGTCTGATGGAAGATTTTCACCTGCCCTCGCCACAAAAAAAAAAAAAAAAAAAAAAAATTAATTGGAGTGATCAGAAGCATTTTCCTTGTTAGTTGCTCTTGGTAGATGCCCAGGTTTTAATGCCGACCAAATGCCTTTTATTTAAAACTTATGAACATCTGAAACAAAGTGAATATAAGCGAAAATCTAAATATTAAATTTGTTAGGATGCTTACTGTTATTTGTTCTACGGATTCCTTATCTTTTCAGGTGGGGAAACTGAAGGCTCATTATTGATAGTTCAAAATATTGTCAGTATCGAATAACAATTTTTCGCAACAGTTCTGTATAATACGAGTATGTACATGAAATTCGAATTCCGTGCACTAATAATTTGATTTAAATTAGCCCAATACTATATATCGCCAGTGTATCTGCTTGTAAACGAATTAAATCAAAATGTAATTTGGCTACTCAGGGTCGAAGTTTAAATCACAAAGTCGGGTAACTATACAACATAGTTGTAAAATCCGAAACAAATTAAGGATAATTAAGCATGTAATAGGTTTCGACGATGACGCACTAATGACTCTCCGACAGTCATTAACAATGAACCATTCATGTGTTTGAAATAGTTCTACTTCCATTTACTCTTTATTAATCACCACTATCAAATAATGTGACCATTTGTTGTTGTTCCTCTTACCCCTAATGACTTCATAATGCCTGGCTCTTTAGACACACATACATTTTCGAAATCGCATGCCACAGGGTCCCTGTCATAATTTCATCCCAATTTGATCATTTTTACTTTGACAAGAAAAATAAAGTATTATATTTGTATCCGAACACACCCACTCAAGTACGAGTAGTTCTCCCCTAAATAAATGCTCAAACCGATTAAACTACTGATCTCAGCATCACTTCACATGTGTGAGCTTGACAGTGCAAATAATATACTCATCTTTAGTATCCACCATCCATCCATCAGATACTTTGTATCCAGCACAGAGCAACCGACTAACGATTACATAAGCTAGGAAAGCAGAAATGTTACTTTTTGGAATGGAGTTTCCTCTTTTGGCCTAAATAAGGCAGACTGGCCTTTGCATCTATTTCTACAAGTCTTGTTCCCCTAGTCGTTACTCTGCCGCTTCTATACTCGTATACTCGTATATGTACAATATACTCGTATGAAATCGACGGCACGTTGCGCTGAAATGGATGAATGAATAGAGTGGTGGGGCCTGTTCGTAAACCTTATGGACAAAGTGGTGTACGAGCAGATATGAGGCGTGTGTAACTGTGCTCATTGTGGAGGACTGTAACTTCAACCGCGATCCGTTGAGGCGAACTCGAACCCCTATGATCTGCTATGTCGTTGTCTATAATTTTTGCTCCCCCTTTACTTGTACGAATATCATGGAGCTTTGTGCAATTGATGTTGAAGTTGAAGCCATGGCCATTGGCGCAGAGAAGCAACTAGTTACCCAGTACATGAGAGTCTGTATATTTTCTTTTCTGCGAGGCGAATGGTATTTTCATACCCTGAACTATATAGGGTGATGTTGTTTTGTTTGTCATTTATTGTTACTCAATTAAATGAAAGGTTCGAATGGAATAAATTTTCTAATTACAAAAGCAATAACAACAGATGGATTTAACCGGGACCGTAGAGTATTCAATTTCGCAGGCAATTAATAAGTAATTTTAGAAATAGTTTAACTTAGTTACGCATAGAGCAATATGTTATATTGACTGATATCTTATCCACAATTATTACAATTAAGGTCTAATAAATAATTTAATGACATAACAATCTGGTGTAGAACAAGGCTTAGTCTCCTCAATTAGTCTATGATTTACGGGTACCTTGCCATTTTTGCGCATAGAGAGTGGGACCTACTGAAAAACTCCTTAGCCTTGCGTCGGACGCAACTGATCTGACAGGCACAGCTGTTAAACATTTGCGTACCGTTACTTGGATTTTTGCGCAAAAAATATACACTTCGCATTAGGTTCATCATTTTGGATTCCCCACCCAAATGAACAATGCATTCGGTGATCGAACGTCTTGATCTGTAAAACATATTGCGCTCGTTCTTGTAACATTCTTGGGAATATACCTAATTTCCTTCTTCTGTAAGTATTGGTTTTGGCCTCGTATTCTATTTAACTTTTCGTAAATCTATTTACTATTATTCAACAATTGCTCAAAGCAAGTGGAAGCAAATCGTATAATTTTGGAAACCTTGAGCACGTGGCGAAATTCCTCAGATTATTAGAAGATGTTGAAATCGACCCTATTGAAGATATTGGTGAAACAAGTCGGAATAAGAGTGAGGCTGAAGATTTTATAGAAAACTGAGAGCAAGATTCTGAAATAGAGCAGGAAGATGACCAGAGTGACGGAGAAATGTAGGCGACAAAGTGGTATAATGCCCCAAGCTCACGAAGGGTACGAGCTCGAGCTCATAACCTTATCATGCATTTACCAGGCATCATAGGAAATGCCATATACTCGTATGCTAATATTCCTATTGAGCATTGGGGCTGTTTCTGTATCAGTATATTGTAGAAGTAATAAGAGAACAAGTCGATCATAATAGGGATGAGAAGCTTTTAGACAAAGTTGAGTTGAAGGTTTATATAGGACTCTTATATTTAGCAGGTGTTTTTAAAAGCAACCGACAGGGTCATGAATAGTTTTGGGGAATAAATGCTGATAGTGTTGAAAAGTTATGAATATTAAGAGCCATAAATTTATAACACAATGTCTGAGATTTGATGATCTCCTAACACCAGACGGAAGAAAAAAGAAAATCGGTTAGCAGCTGTACGGGAGATTTTTGCAAAGTTTGTTCATAATTGTCAAGCAAGTTACTCATTGGGACATAATGTCACTTTAGACGGAAAATTAGGACCGCTTCGTGGACGATGTCAAAATACATATTCCATCAAAACCAGGACGATATGGAGTTGAAATATTTGCTTTAGTTGATGCAAAGCTCTTCCATTTGTATTATACAATAGAAAATAACGCTGATAAGCAGCCCGGTGACCCGTTCAGCACCAACAATAAGCCTGTGGACGTAGTATGAAAGCTAATTAATCATATCATTCTCAGGTCGGAACAAAAGTCATATCCCCTGAATTTGTTTCATCGAAGGAAAGAGATCAATTTACGAGTAAAAAATCGGATTTAAAAAGAATTCAACGAATCTAGTTTCGTACGCACCAAAAAAAGGGGTAAAACGGTTGTACTGGTCTCAACCTTGTACGAGGAATGTTTCATATGTTTGCAGTAAACTCCTGATAAATATAACGTTACCTTTCGGAACGTTCAATTCAAGTTGTTTCGGACGGTTTCAAGTCTGATATTCACAAAATAAATGCTGGTGTGCCCCAATTTTCATCAACGATCTCTTGTCTGCTACCTCTAATCCAATATACTCCTTTGCTGACGACAGTACTCTCTGCTTTTCATATTCATTCCCGGACTCACGTCCCTGCTCTTCGGCTGTAGAACGGGAACGGCGGCGTATGTTAAGCTCATAAAATTCCGATATCAACAGCATAACCAATTGGGGAACTATCAACAGAGTGGAATTTAATGCTTCCAAAATAGAATGCTGTCTGCTGTCGTTAAAGCGAAATTTGCATCGTCGAAACCAATAAATTTTCCACTCTCGGTATGTGTGTCAATGACAACTTACATTGGAATGACCACATATTCGGAGTCATCGAAAATGCTGCGAAATGTCTAGATTTCCTCAAGCGATGTAGGAAATACTTTACCCCCTCTGATCTGGCCACAATATATAAAAGGCATTTATCCGCCGGAAATTGGAGTACAATGCCCACATCTGGTCGGGTGCGCCCAAAACATCTCTGCACCTGCTAGATAGGATCCAAAACCGTGCGATAAAACTCATAGGTGATACTAATATCACTCAAACAATGGACACTCTCGAACACCGACGTAATATCTCGTGTCTCACTCTGTTTTATCGCTCCATAGATACCGCCCCTTAAAACTTTTAACCGTAACACCCGTCTCGCTATGAATGCTAACCAGTATACCCTCAAGCCCATTTTCGGACGCACTCTAAAGTATCGTGATTCGTTCCTAAGCCGTACAACTCGCTTATGCCTAGCTCTTTATTTCCTAGTCGTTAAGACCTTCAAACATTTAACACCAACGTTCACCGGTACCTCTCTTTCCATCCCCCCTGATTTTCCTCCCGCGCTGTGTGCAAACATTTTAAGAGTACTAAAAAAAATAATCCCTTGAGCGAGCGTAAATTATAAAAAAAAAGCCTTAAGTCCACTGAATGCCCAAACATTCGTGGGAGCAAGGATACGCCTTGCCATTGCTCTCCATCAATTCCTTTGATACCAAAGCGGAACTGTGTTGAGGTCACAGTTCCACCTTTAGTATGAGTCGAGGCCTACTCGACTGCTGTTCTTAGTATGCCAGCACCCAGTACTTATTGCAATTCTACATCGGGTTGAGACCAACTGGTTGAAACCAACCCTTCCTGGGTTTTAAGTTTTAAACCACAGTCACCATCACTCTCCCACTAGGGGGCCTATCTCCACAAGTCAGGCCCTGACCAAAGTCCGGGGAGCTCCTGACTCCCATGGTGCCGCCGTTTAAAGTCCTGGTATAGACTTCCGGTGGTCCTGCAACTCAACAGGATCTGGTCAAATTGTAGGAACCTTCTGCGGCGTTAAGTTCTGAAAACCGTTATGATAAGACGAGTATTTGCTCTTATTAGACAACTTCATTAATGGAAGAAACCTCGATAATCGGGCGAGATCCGGAATTAGGTGATCAAAATAAACCAGAAATATTAACGTTCTAATTACATTTAGACTAAAGGAGGAGTTGACATTGTTGATAAGATGTAAAGGAGGCCCTTTAGTGTAGCTATGAATACAAAATATTGGCCTATACCGAAATTTGTTTCCATGTTGAGTATGAACGGTATCAATTCCCAAGTAATTTACTTTGGGAACGGCTTCAAGCAGATGAGAAGGGCAATATTTCTCAAGCAACTGTCCCATGAACTTTTGGCAGAAAAATTTGAAAGAAGAAGCCAAAAACAAATTGGGATCTGCACTGCCATTCAGGAACTCCTAAAGAGATTCATATCAAACGCCGGTGATTGAATTCAAAAGAGAAATGAATAAGAGCCAAACCAGAAAAAGCAGAGATGTGTACCGTGTACCGATCGAAGGCGAACTATGTTTTTATCGTGTCAAGGTGTATGAACTAGGATTTAAACCGCGATATCGGAGAACTTATCCACTGTGCCAAGCGGACAACTCATTTATGATCAGATCCTAAAGTTATTTTACATCTGGATTATATTCAATATTGATCAATTGTTAGTCAAATGATAAGGCGAACATCCGACTTTCTGTAGTATGAAACTCCTCAAGGGTACTCGTATAAGAGACTTTAATAGAGCCAACTCAACAAGGCTATCTTTTGACAAAGACTTAAGATCTGTTTAAAATCGAGGCTTTGTCAGAGTTGTGATATCCTTTCTCTCAGAAACACTTTTCATATACAGCGCGCTAATAAATTCGGATGGATTACGGATGGAATCTGAAAGAGAATCTCTTATTCTGCTAATGAATACTTACTTTGCTGTCAATAAGATTGAATTCAATTCGACTAGGGCTAACAATTGTGAAAACTACGCTGGTAATGTTTAGAATCTGAGTAATAGTGCTGAGTGCTTGCTCGGAGGCAGCCCAACCAACTTCAATGAGCAATAAGAGTTCTTAGCAAACTTCTCCTGGAAATCGACAACACAAAATGCATGAACTCAGACGACCTGTTTTCTCACTTAATAAAGATAGTAAAATGGAACAACAATTGCAGTGGCAGTGATAACCCAATAAGAATAGGGTTGGCTGACCTCTTGGGGCCTTGGTACCTACAGACAATAGTAGGATTGTCATGATATCCTTATGCATCCATTTGAGAAAAGTAATATATGTAATGTTCGGATGTGATCTAGAAAAGGATATCCTTTATATGAATGTTCTTCTTGTCACAACATCAACTTGGCTTAAAACGGAATCCCTCTTCCAGTTATTGGGGAAGCTATTGATAATACAGGATATCATCGTGTATCTAACGCTATGATATTTAGCTATATCGACTATCCTGGGCCTCCGCCCAATTATCAAGGCTTCGCCCATCAATGACGTTGTCTAATAAAAAGCGGGGGTAGATTATTCTATAACTGGTCTTATCGAAAACATCCAGATATTTTGCATGAATGGATGATACGATTTGACCAGTTACAAGTTGCCGGTCATAGGTCTTGTTGGTAGGCTTGACCACCGGTAGTCCATACCAGGACTTAAATCGCGGTACCATGGGAGCCAGGAGCCCCCCGGATTTCGGTCCGGGCCTGACTTGTTAGAGGTAGGCCCCCTTGTGGGAGCGTCATGGTGGCTGTGGTTTAAACCCAAATCGCGGGTACGGGTGTCCTTTTTGGTTTAGCCCATTGTAGAGTTGCAAATGAAGTACTGGGTGCTGCGACCCTAAGAGCAGCAAGAGGTTTTGGGTAGGCCTCGACTCATACCAAGGGTGGAACTCGTGCCTCCAACACAGTTCCGAATTGGTATAATATAAAAGCGAACTATTATATAATACAAGCGAGTGATTAGCGATGGCAAGGCGTATCCTTGCTCCCTATGGGTGTATGGGCACCTCGTAGACATTAAGCCTTACGGCAGGAGGTTTACGTTAAAAATCCAGGTACGTTCTGTATCGACTATCCTATCCACTTCTTTGATAAATTAAAGTTGTAGAGGATATGAGCGAGTCGCTGGATGAAGACAAAGTATATTTATTAGTACTTCTGGATTCCTTGAAAGCCTGTGATACTGTTAACCATAAGATCTGCATCACGTAGATTGTATGGTTTTTCGCACTCAGCTAGAAATACCATTTCATCTTATTTAAAGCTTAGAAAGCAATCTATCTCAGTGGGCGAAGAGGAGTTCCACAGAGCTCCATGCTGGAATCTCATCTGTTCTCGTTTTACGTAAATCACTGTTGTGACTTCATCTATTCAAATATATGTTGACGACGCACAGTGGGGCAGCTTATATGATGGAGTCGGAATAAACTCAAAAAATGTATTGACAGAGATGAATATACAAAGTTGTTTTTCCATTTTTATACAATACATTCCAATGCATCATTTACAAAAATAGTTATATTTTTTACTTGCTCCATACGTTCTAATTGAAAATAACACTTCAGTTCTTCTTGCCACGTGTGTCTTATTCTGAACTACTGATTGGTGAGTGTTTGCGTAGCTATAATCTTTTTTAAAATTACGTGAAAGCTTTATATAGAATCGATAGCTTCAAGTCAGTACTAACTTTCTAAATGTAATTTTATGTAAATACTATAAAAGCCTTTTTTTGTGTTGGACTGTACCACATGAATTGTCCGATTTTATAGTAAAAATTTAAAAGCCAATATTATTTTTCCGTAAATTTTTATTCAATCAAAATAGGATCCGTTGGCATCTATGACATTGTTCCAACGTAATACAAGGTCAAATATTCCTTTTTCGTAGAAGTGCTGACTTTTTGAGGCAATGAAATCTTCAAAGGCTTTTATGACTTTCCGGAAGACCTTGCAAAGATCGGCAAAATGAATGCAGATTGCGGAAAAGATGGTAATCCGTTGGGGAAATATCAGGAGGGGAGTATGATAGATGCGGAAGAATTTCAACATCCAACTGCAACAGTTTTTGCATCGTTACTTGTAAGGTATAGGGTCTAGAATTGCTAGGTAAAAGGACCGAACAGTACCTATTGACCAACGCAGGTTGCTTCTCAGCCAATTTGGCAAGCAATATGTCGATTTCCTTACAAGATTTGATAGCGTTTATCGTTTCTCCTGCTTGAAGAAATGAAAAGTGGATTGGTCCTTTCGATGTCTACCAAATTGTCACCATAACCTTTATTAGGTGAAGATCGTGCTTGAGGGTGTGTTTTGGTTATTCATCTGCATCCAACCACTGTCCAGATTTTTTTTTAAAAAGAACTTAACACTCAAGAGGGTATGAATACACTTATAATGCCTCAGCATGTGTTAAGTTTTCTGGATAATGGGATAGACAGAGAAAGAGAGAAGAGAGATGGAGACTAAATTTTTAGTGGAAGTTGGCTTGATGTTGATTTCTAGTCAAGTACTCGTCTTACCTGATTTTCTTTAACTGAAAAAATGGATGATATGTCTTTCAGGCGAGGCTGGGATTCGAACACCGAACCTTCCGATTTGGAAGTCAGTCCACTTCTACTTGAGCCACGGCCACCTACAATCTTTTACGATTATCATACAGTATCCACTTTTCATCACAGGTGACTATCAGTGCAATAACGGTTCAGTTTGGTTTCTTAATGTAAGCGACGCGCAGATTTCCAGGCGCCGTAGTTTTTGAGATTCGTTCAGTTCATGGAGTACCCATTTATCGAGTTTCTTTACCTCTCCTATGAGAGAAAGGTGTCGACTTATTATCATTGGGGATACTCCCATGCTTTGTGCAATCTCCCGCACCGATTTCGCTGGGTCCGCATCCACTGTTGCTCTTAAAACATCGTCGTCAACTAACGTTTCCGGCTTCCCACGTGGTTAATTTTCGAGGTACTTTTTGAGGTACTTTTTAAATTGCTTGAAGTAGAATTGATTAAAATTAGATTTCCACAAGCCTCTACACGGAAATTTTTATTTGTCAGCATAGCCTGACTTATACAATAGAAATAAAAACTGGTGCTCATCAAACTGCCCCATCATACAATTTCTCAATTTGGAATAAGATTTAGAGAAAAATGGTTAAAACCCGCTAGGAATTAAATCCGTTTTAAAAAAACAAAATTAGACTAAGCTGTAGACATCTATTGGCTTCAAACTCTTCGATAAGGCAACCCCGTCAAAACAGCGAGACCGCCGCCCAGTGAAACCGTTTGAAAAAAGCGGTGATCGAAGCAAACTCCTCAAAACGGAAACAATGAGAAAAGAGTTGCCAACTTCGCACAAAAAGTAAATTTAAGGGCAGCGGGTCATCCAGTTGCAGCAAAATTAATAATAATGCGTTCACCTCAGCGCGCAATTATTTATAAAAATGCGAAGCGTAAAGAACTACAACGATCTCGGCAGATGTCAGCAGAAGAAGCACGGTCAACCATAGTCGAGGCCAAGCTAACTAGACACCAATATAATGCTATCAGGGCTAAAGACCCTGAAAAGTTTCCTTCCTACAAAGTTCTTCAAACTGCAAAAAAAAAAAACCTGCTATCTGAAAAGAAAAGACATGCATGTAACAGATACTAGCTGGTCCAAGCTTGGATGAACTACCCTGTGGAACGTTTGATTGTAGCTCAAAAAGAGGTATTAACATTTATTTACTTTGAAAGATAAGCAATTACGCAGTTTGTGCTTGATTTCCAAGCAGGGCGTTGATGGTAGTTCTGGCCACAGTTCCTACAAGCAGAAATCTGCCGGAATGGATGCTGATGATTCAAGTGTGTTCATAAGTTCTGTGGTACCCCTCCAATTGGTTTGTGCGAGCTCGGAAGAAAAAGACGCAATATAGCAAAATTCCAGATCTTCTTCAACCAGGTACTGGCGTCGAATTACTAGAAGGAGTGAAAAGTGACCTCCTTGGGAATTAAAATTTTTTTTTTAAATGTTTTTTTTATACGAGTATTATTGAATATAATCCCCTTTTAGTCTGATACATTTATTTCAGCGATTTTCCAACTTCTTGATCCCGTCCGAAAAGTAATTTTCCGGAAGGTCTGCAAAATACTCCTCCGTAGCGTCGATGATTTCCTCGCGTGAGCTGAATTTTTTTATTGATGAGCCCTCTTTTGAGGTTTGGGAAGAGATAATAGTCCGAGGGATCCAAATCCAGTTACCAACCGATGCCTATAGTTCGCCCGATTCCGCATCAGCAAGTCCGAACACTCTTTCGAAGTGCTCTCGCGTTCGTGTTTTTGGTCAGGAGTGAGCATGCGCGGCACCCAGCGGCAGGATAACTTTTTCATATGCAGAATATTGCCCAAAATATGGCGTGTGCGCTCAGTACTAATCTTTGTGGTATCTGCTAGCTCGCGCACCTTTACTTTCTGGTCAGCCAACACCATTTTATGTATTTTTTTGACATTGTACTCTCTAACCACATCGGAGGGCCTGCCGTTGCGAACTTGATCGGTAGTGGAGTTGCGGCCACCACGAAACTCTCGAAACCAATATTTGACATTGTAATCTGACAAAGCATTAGCCCCATAATATTTATCCAACTTTTCTTTTGTATCCTTCGCCGTTTTGCCTCTCAAAAAATATGAGAGAACGAAAATCGTTGTTGTGCATACTCAACATGATGCCAAACACGTCAACAACAATCAGCTGTCAAAACAAAACTAAAGACAGTATCGTACTGAAATTTGGTATGTCTGCCCAAATATGAACGGACTTCGAGGCACCGTAACCTTTTTTGCAGTAGCAGTGCATTCTGGCGGTTAAGGAGGTCACTTTTCACCCCATCTAGTAAACTTGAATATACAAAAGAATCAGCACAAGGTTCCGTATCTGAAAAGCTAAGAATAACTAAGAAGAAAAAGTTGGTGAAATGGCACATAAACTCGTTTTTACAATAGTGGACGGAAAGGTTTGTAACGCTTTGACAGATACCGCCGCCTCTTCTCAGCGCTGTTCTATCTGCGGAGAAAGTCCAAAAGACTTCAATAATACCGAAAATTTGAAGCCCTACAATCTCAGTGCATTGCAGTTTTGTTTGTCAGTGCTGCAATATTGGATTCGAGTTCTTAAGTGCCTTTTGCAAGTGGATTGTAAGCTTCTAGTAAAAAGATGGGATGTTTGTAAAGATGATAAATAAATAAGGCTCGAATACGAGATCGAATGGGTCTAATTGTTGATCAACCTAAGCCTGGTATTGGGAACTGAAATGAAAGTAACATTGCTAGGCGATTTTTTAGCAACGCAGATGTGGTATCTGCGATCTTGGTAGCCATTTCAAATGGCTATAATATAAATAGCGAAAAGTTCAGAGTATTCACACGCAGTACTGCCAATTACTTTGTCAATATTTATGCTTGGTATTGACAAAATGTACATGCCTCCAACTGTACATAAGCTATTAATCCATAGTCCAGATGTGATTTCTGCTACACTTCTTCCAATAAGCCAACTGTCTGAAGAAGCACAGGAAGCCAGTAACAGAGATTTCAAAAAATATTGCAAAGATGTTCCTGCAAAAAATGTAATGAACGTGTTTCTAATTTAATGTTGATTACGTCAGATCCGCTGATAACAAGCTATAGACGAGCACCTAAAAAACAGCTTAAATCATTTCCAAAAGAAGTTTTCAATATAACCATTGCCCCAAGTGTTTTCTTGTTCTGATAACTCCAATTCCAACATTAGTGATGAAAGTGAGACTGATTGTTTATCAGATGAATATGAATTTTCCTTTCCTTTTGCAAATATGCATGTAAATATAAATTTAAACAATTTATATTAACATATTTATAATACACATAGTTTCAAAATATTTATTACGAAAAAATGAGGAACTATTTTGTTTTGTTTTTTGAATTTTTTTATTTTTTTCCTTCTTTGTAAGTTTAAAAAAATCATAAGTTCAACAATAAAAAGAACTTTAAAAAGCCAAGTATGGTCTTTCTATGTACTAAAAAAGTAGTTTTTAGTACAGCTATCACATAAACTGATTCCAGTTTTTGGGGTATCTTGCCGTAACGCCTTAAACACTGACCTGGACCGTATTCGTATATCAAGCTGGTCAGAAAAAATCGGACTTTTCCTAAACCCCTTAGAACAAAACGTTCCGTCATATTTAAAAAAACCGCTTGATCTTTCCTACTTCCCAGACATTTCCCTAAATGGCTCAAAAATCGAGTATGTAGACACCACAAACAATCTAGAAATTGTTTTTAACAGAAAACTAAAGAGGAATAACCACATCAACACTACAGCTCTGGATGGCAGACTACTTTACTCCTTGCAAAACCCGCTTCTTACTAGTAAAAAGCTCCTTTTAACAGTTTTTTGTTATGGGTGCGAAATTGTTGTGTTACTGTGAAGCTATAAATAAGAGAAAACTTAAAGTCGATTAAAAAATACAAGTATTGATTGCACATTTTTATTTTTTTATTTTTTTTTATCAAATCTATGTAATATCATATGAATTGTTCAAAGGCAAACCATTGCTTTCTATCCACGCTCGTCTTTGAAAGGCTTTAACAATGTCCAATTCTTCTCGGATATACGCTGATGTCTCGATAATCCTATGGTTCAAGTCATCCAATGTTGTTATTTCTGTTCAGTAAACAATGTCCTTCATATGTCCCCATATATAAAAGTCCAATGGGGTCAAGTGCGGTAACCTCTGAAACCGTAGAATTGGCCCATCTGAGAATTTGTAAACATGCGATCTAGTCACTCTCTAGCTGCATGGCGGGACCGCCATTCTGCCTGTACACAGTAGCTGCTATTTGCTGCAGTCAGTGGTACATCACATAATACGACGATTGTCTGAGAAGTTTCCGGCGGCACTCGTCAATAAAAGCTAGTGAATTCTAGTTGTGCACCTTTTGACAGTTACTTACCGAAGTTTCAGTCATTTTGGACGCACCGTTTTTAGTTGACAGTCGTTTGAGTGAGTCGTCGCCGTCTTACACCTCAGCGGTTGCCATGGTGAAAATCCATGAATTACGGTTTGAACTGCTTGACCATCCGCCTTATTCACCAGATCTAGTCCCAAGCGACTTCTTTTTGTTCCCTCAATTAAAAACTGCGCTCGGTGGACAGAGATTTTCATCAACTGGCAGAGCAATCACCTTCGTGAACAACTATTTTGCAGAGAAAAACGCCAAGTACTATTTGGACGGGTTAGAGAGATGGGAGCATCGCTGAGAGAAGTGTGTAGAGTTACAAGGAGACTCTGTAGAAAAATCATTGTTCGGTCGTAAACTTTTCAAACAACCCTCGTAGTTCTGGTAATTTGTTTCGGAATTCCAGGTAGAGATGCGAATTAGGTCTTGGAGGAAGCCAGGGTATCGTATCAGATATGGCAATTTCGCTCGTTGACCGTTATATTGCAGAAACTATAGACACAAACCATGTCTGCATATTGTCTTGAAAAGTCCATCAACGAGCATATTATGAATTAAACGTTAATATCTCGGTTAAAAACTACAAACTAGCTAAAGTCTTCGAGACATTATCCACACCCTGTATGTTTCTGGCACTTGGTGTGATCACAGTTGCTCGTGTTTCATCAGGGCTCTTGAAAATTAGCTCTAGCTTGCCGAAATGGTATCAGATATAACCCCAAAGGTGTCTGAACCACTTTAAAGCGGGGAATAGATTCCCAGGAACCGCTCACTTTGATACTTTTGTTGCCCGTTATGGAGACTTAATCCTTTTCACATCGCATCGAAATCTGATATTAGTCTGAGTCGCTTAAGAAAGACATGCTTGCTTGTAAGGGTCTCATCTCAGCATCAGAAAGCGCAGGAACTGTCCGATTTGGATAGAGATACGCAATTCTATGTTACAATTTCCTTTGGTGTATCCAATTTGATTCCAACAGGTAATCAGGAAAGAAAATCATTAGTCAGCTAGAGAAACTGAGGTTGAATCGGAAATTATGTGATATCCGAAGGCCACAAGTTGTCGATTTACGAGTGCCACTCTCTCACCTAAATATTTAAGTATGTGACTTTTGATTGAAAATATAAGTAAGTTACTCCTTTCATTGTTACTCTATTTATTGATTTTAAGGATCTCATGACCTTAATTAGTTAATTCAACGCAACTAACGGCAGCTTTCAAGCTTCGTAAATCCTCTGAAAGATCTAGCCTTCCAGGTTAGGAGTTATGCAGTTAAGCTCCAAACATGGATGATGAGTTCTGAATGTGCCTACTGTTGATGATCCCAATAGCGACTTTCGTCAACAAACACAGAATTTTCAGAACTTTAACAGTCCATATACAGCCGAACAATTAGCGGAGCCTCTCAACTGCTACTCGTACAAAGCCTAAGTAATATGAAGAAATTTGTCGGACGCCTATAATCGCAAGAGAGTGCTAGAGCCGTTTCTGATTGAGTCTCCGAAAATCGTTCGATAAGTCATATGGTATGTCGGCAGTATCAAGCGGATAAGACCAGTGGCGACATAGTCAGAAAGCCATTAGAGGTTTCGTATCTGATCTATCAGATTAGCCTACAGTGGCGGCAAGCGCATGGGACTCTATGAGAAAAGAAGAGAAATAACATCGGCTTCTCAGAAGAAAAAAGCAGCAAAGTACTCAATCGAAGCGAAGACTTGGAAATGAAGTTGAGAGGTCCTACCAAAAAGTGAACTTTAATTCCCGAGATGTGTAATACTGAACAGAAGCATGACGAGATAAGAAAGGATATGTGCTCAGAAAAGAGTCACAGTGGATGCTGAAACTTTGGATAAATTACATTTTTGTAAGACACTAGTATTTATCATGAATCTCCATATAAGGAGTAATCCACCTCCAATCATTGACCTACAATTAAACTAAAGGTATTATGCCCACTAAGCAACTTGCGGTCGATGATTGGTAACGAACTTTGACTTATATTTATTTGTGTATGCACAGAATGTAAAATACTGACTAAGCACTTATTGTAATTGTGCAGTAAGCAAATAAATTCTCATACAAGTTCTTTTTCTCTCTTACAGACTGTTATTCCCCACTCGTGTTAAGATAATAATCAATTTGAACACAGGTGTTGCTTAATGGAGAAGATGACCAATATTCCGCCGCCAGATAGAATGAATTGACAAAAACTTCATCCACCCAACCAAGACTGGTCTGGACAGTGAAATCTAAACTAAAGACCAAAAGCGCTGCCCGAGCAGATGGTCTTCCTGTCTTATTTCTTAAAACACCGGGAATTGTTATTGTTAGATCTCATCTGTTAAATATGGTCGGATGAAAATATGCTCAGTAAATGGAATTTTAACATCGGCTGCCTGATCCTCGATAAAGGCGTATCTCTAAACTACGCCAACTGTATAGGTAGATACAAGATTTTATCTGCGTAATAAGTGATCGCTTGACACCTTATCAGTATGGTTTAAAGCATGCTCAATCAACCGGATATTCATTTTACAAAAGATCTTGAAAAACCCCAAGATTCTCAAATAGATACCTACCATATGTTTTTTTTATTTTAAGGCCGTATACGACAACATTTACAAAGACGAGCAAAGTGAATTCTTCCAACATCATATTTAAAAGCATTGTGTTAAACTTAGTAGCCAATACTAGAGGGACAATGTTTCAAAAGTCTGTACAACTGTATATGCCACACCAATGGCTCAGATAGCAAGCCATAATAGGAAACTATAACTTTGAGTTGGTAACTCTTTTATATTTAAGCCTCGCTAATCAAAAACAAAATCGAATACGTACGAGTAAATGATCATATAATGGTTAGAGCGATTATTAGAATTAACCATAAAACGAACAGCTACCACACAAAAACAGAAAGACAGATTTATGAAAAGTGTTAGAAGAGGAAGACGTAAATTCATAATAACTTACGACAACGGTACAAGCAACATATGATCTGCTCGAATAGGGTATAACAGAGTCATCAATAAATGCAGTTCAAATAAAATTAACAAAATAACTGAAAATACAAAGAAATTAATCGAAAAAAAGAGAATCCCTGCGACAAAATGAAGAAAAAGAAAAAGGAGGCTAGAAATGATACAAAGAATTATGATGATCGAGCAGTCAAACAAATAATCGATGAACACGGATCACGAAGATATTTACTTTCGGTAAAGAATGGATAATGAAGCTAACGAAAAATAACCAAATAATACAGAAAAGAAAATCAATAAATGAACCAGCTTCCGAATTCTTCAAAAAGCTATATGCATCCATTCTAAACAAAAAGGAAATTCTACGTGACTCACCAAACATAAACGGTGACGAAGAGGTACCACCAAACTTCCTGATGAGCAACAGATGAACTACCAAAATAAAAATGTTTTGGAAATAACTTAATAAAAGCCGAGATGCTAAAACTAGGAAGAAGTGAGTTAACTTTAAGCCTTACAAACCTATTTAATAAAATTTTAGAATCGAAGGAAATACCAACACAATATAAAGGATAGACTATATGTTTACTCCACAAAAAAAAAAGTAATAAGAAAAATCTAAACAACTATAGACCTATCTATTGTATCACCTCAACAGTGGCAAAACCTTTGGGAAATGCATTTTTAGAACAATGAAAAGGGTCTTAGATGAGCAACAACCTAGAGAACAAGCACGCTTTATGTAGGGTTTTTCGATCCCAGACCACCTTCAAACTATAATCCAAATTTTAGAAAAAAAGCAACTACGTAGTACCAGAAAAAGTTAACAATGTCTTTTATTGATTCTACAAAAGTACAATATTCGACACTATATGGTAGAGCATGTTATGCTATGTAAAGCGCTCAGACAGCAAAATGTTCCGAATAAATTCATAAGAATTCTAAAAAATTTTATACAAATGATAACGTGAGAACATCTTTAAAATCCAAAAGAAATAAGTTTAGTCTAGATAGAGGAGTCAGGCAAGGCGACCCTATGTCAGCAGCTTTTTTTTGTGCAGTACTAGAGGAAGTATTTGAACAATCTTAGATTCTAAGATTACATTACACCCTTCACTTCATCTACAGCAGAATGAAGATCACGCTGAACGAAATGGTAATTGCATGTACTCATAAGATGATAGAGGCCTGAGAATGAATCCTGAAAAATCTAAACTTATGTCTAAAGAACATATCATAGTAAATAATGAAGAAATCGAATACTTAGACGAATATATGTATACTATATCTAGGTCAACTTCTATCACAACAAACCCAAAAGACAAGGAAATTAATAATAGGATATCCAGAGGATGGAATCAGTTATAAAAGAATAAAAGTATCGTAGAGTCAACCAACGCACGGCTCGCAAACATGGAGCTTCACAGCGAAATCGACAAACAAACTACAAATAGCTCAAAGAGCAGTCAGTTTCAGTTTATATGCATTTTTATTATATTAAATTAATTAATACTTACCAGCTATACAAAAAAACGCTTAAAAATTACGAGGGGCGTTCAATATATTCTCGGTATCGATACGAGGGCGGGTCAATAAGTCCGTGACTTTTTGAATTTCTGACCTCTTTAGTGAAACAGCAACACTGCTCCTGTCAACAGGCATCTGCCAGTTGACTCCTGTCAAAATTTAAACTTGCTGCGTCAGTTAGTTTGTGTTTGACAGCTATTTTTATCAGACTACTCACTAATTTGAGGAGAAAATGGAAAAAAGTGAATTTCGTGTGCTTATTAAGCATTATTTCTTGCGAAAAAAAACCATTACCGAGACCAAGGCTAAGCTTGATAAATACTATGGGGACTCTGCACCATCGATTTCAATGGTAAAAAAGTGGTTTACTGAATTTCGTTGTGGCCGTACAAGCACTGAAGATGCCGAACGTCCTGGACGCCCAGTTGAGGTCTCTACACCCGAAACAATCGAAAAAATTCACGATATGGTGTTGGCCGACCGAAGATTGAAAGTGCGAGAGATTGTGGAAGCCGTAGGGATCTCGCATGGCTCAGTGGTTTCAATTTTGAATGATCACTTGGGCATGAGAAAGCTTTCCGCAAGATGGGTGCCGCGTTTGCTCACAGTCGACCACAAACGCAATCGTGTAACAACTTCACAGGAAGGTTTGGCGTTGTTTAATCGCAATATGGAGGAGTTTTTGCGCCGTTTTGTAACCGTGGACGAAACATGGATCCATCACAACACACCAGAGAACAAACAACAGTCAAAACAGTGGGTTTCTAAGGGTGAATCGGCGCCAAAGAAGGCCAAGGTGGGTTTGTCAGCCAATAAAGTTATGGCGACTGTTTTTTGGGATGCACGCGGGATAATCCACATTGACTACCTTCAAAAGAGAAGAACGATCAATGGGGAATATTATGCCAACTTATTGGACCGATTCAATGACGATTTGAAAAAAAAACGACCTCATTTGGCCAAGAAAAAAGTTCTTTTCCACCAAGACAATGCAAGGGTGCACACATGTGCAGTTGCCATGGCAAAAATCCATGAATTGGGCTATGAATTGCTCCCTCATCCACCCTATTCTCCAGATTTGGCTCCGAGCGACTACTTCTTGTTCCCAAACCTGAAGAAATGGCTTGGTGGAAAAAGATTTGACTCCAATGATGAAGTCATCTCGTCATTTTGAGGACCTCGACAAATCATTTTTTTTGGAAGGGATAAAAAAGTTGGAGAAGCGTTGGACAAAGTGTATAGAGCTCAAGGGAGACTACGTTGAAAAATAAAATTATTTTTTTATCAAAAAATCTGTTTTAATCCAAAAGTCACTGACTTATTGACCCGCCCTCGTATGAAGGAAAATGCGAATTGAATTTAAATTGTTTTTATTTTTCAATATGATCTCCCCTTACATCAATGCATTTGTTACATCTTGAAATAAGCTTTTTTAAACCCTCAAAATAATAAATTTCCTAAATACCCATTTATTGCCGACTTGAGTTCTTCATCATCCGAAAATCTTTTTCCACGAAGACATTTTTTCAAATCCGGAAACAGGAAATAATCACTAGGGGCAAGGTCTGGACTATAGGGTGGGTGTTGGATTTCTTCGAAACCACAATCTCGCGCAGCAGCCTTGGAAACTCGCGCCGTGTGAACAGGAGCGTTGTCATGAAGAAGCAACACACCCGCTGCGAGTTTACTCCGTCTTTTCTTTTTAATTTCCTCCCGCAAATTATGCAAAGTGGAAGCGTAGGATGTGGCGTTGATGGTTTCACCTTTTTTTTTTACTCAATGAGCAAGATTCCCTTTGAGTCCCAAAAAACTGTGGCCATAAGCTTTCGGGCAGACGGAGTGACTTTGAACTCTTCGGGGGGTCTGTTCCTTTTTTATGCCACTGCATGGACTCTTGTTTGCTTTCAGGGTCATAGTGGTGGACCCATGTTTCGTCCCCAGTAACAATTCGATCCATAACACCGTCCGCGTTCTCACTACACATCTCCAAAAGCTCTCTACAGCATGCGATTCTCACTTTTTATCTGAGGCGCTGTGAGCATTCGTGGCACCCACCTTGCACTGACCTTTGAAAGGTTAAGATGGTCATGAAGAATGGTGTGAATGGTACCAATTGAAAGCTTGGTGATCTCTGCCATCATTCTCACCTTTATTCGGGCATCCTCAAGAACAAGTTTTTCGACTTCTTTGATGCTTTCTCCCGTACAAGCAGTAGCCGGGGCGCCGGAGCGGGGGTCGTCTTCAATGCTCTCTCTGCCTCTCTTGAACTCACTTGACCACTTTTGCACAGTTGATAATGAAGGTGCGGAACCCTGGTAAACAGCCACCATCTCTTCATGAATAGTTTTTTGACTTTTTCCTTGCTTAGTGAGAAATTTAATTACAGCGCGATGCTCAATTTTCACCATCATCGTCTCAGTTGCCATTATGATTCTGTTTAACTAGAGATAAAACGCGAATTAATAATCACATTTATATGAAATTTTACATGAATGCACTAAAATAATAGTATTACTTGATAAATAAGTCAATTTATATATGCAACCACAGCTTCACCCCGATACCGAGAATATCTTGAACGCCCCTCGTAGCTTAATTAATTTAAAATTATCTTATTCTAACTTACTGGCCCCATGCGGGCACTCTAAGTTAAACCTAACTCTTAAGCTATGTCTTTCGACGTACTTTACAAGCTAGCTTTATTTTTATTTTAACGTTAATTAATACTTAAATTAAGAAAATAAATTTTAAATAAACACTTAGTGAATGGACATTTTTGTAATTTTTCTTATAAAAACTTAAAGCCCACAGACTACCTAAAAATAAATCCTAATCTATTTACCTACTTACATCTAATACATGCATACATATATATACAGGGTGTCCCAAAAATCAACGGAAACGGGTGATAGATGTGATAGGCTATAGCAAATTATAAAAAAAAATCTATGTCATGTACTTTTAAAATTATTGGCATTCAAACAAAATCGAGAAATCTGACACCCTGTGACGATCTTTCAAGGACTGTGACCGCAAATCTTTGTCTTTCTTCGATTTCTTTTTGCCACGTAACCCTGAGTAACTGTTATGTAAATTTACGGTCCAAAATTGAAACATAACTTTATCGGTTTTAACTAAAATATTGCTCTTTTGTCCGTCCATGTATCTGAAAATCATTATTCACCCAATTTAAACTGACTGTACTGACAAAAAAATGTACTATGCCATTTTGGCAAGTAACTTTAAAAGATGACGTATTTAGTCTGGATTCCAAAATGGTATGACACTTGCTAGACTAACGCTTAATTGAGGACAAAAAAAATATTTTGTTAAAGAAACCCGATTCATAGTCAATTCTTTTTAATAAGTTAAAATGAGTACCAAGTGTGAGCGAGACAGGCAGCGACTAATGTGAGTGAAACATATAGAGATGCCACCCTTGTCATTTAATTTCAATTTTTTCCCGTCACAGAGTACATAGAACACTACGTTCTCTTGGTATATACACTCAGGACCGCTTTACACAACTGTTGTTTGTTGCACGACCAAACGCCAACCGATCTTGTATCTTACAACAAATGTTCAAACTGTTCGCCTTCAACGGCAATGCAAGCTCTACATCTTCTTACAAATGATCTGGTAATAAGACGGTTATATCTTCTGGAGTTGATGTCTTCAACTGCTTCTACAATTTGTTCAGCGCACCTCGTTTAAATTTTCTATCGGCTTAGAATCAACTTCTTCTTTTACTGCTCCCCAGCAAAAAAAAAATCAAGTGGACTTTAATCAGGTGAACGGGCTGGCCACGAAATTGTACCAGACCGCCCTATCCACCTGTTGGAGTATTCCCAATCGAGGAACTCTAGTACTGTGCGAGCACAATGCGCTGGGCAGCCATCTTGTTGATACCACATGCATGCATAAATATTTAGTGGCACGTCTACCCACAAATTTGGTAAGTGGTTCTCGAAGGGGCCAATAATTCTACCATTCAAAATTCCCGTCCACATGTTTACTTTAAAACAGTACTGTGATCTATCTTCCCGCATCAAATGCGGATTTTCCACGTGCCGCTCGTGCAAATTGGGGAGGTTCATGTAATCGTCCCTTTTAAAAGTTGATACGCCCGACCACCGAATTTTTTCGAAGAATCTCGGATCCTCTCTGAGCCTCTGCAACATAGTTTGACAAAATTGCACTCTGTCTAGATAATCTCGGGGTAACAGACTTTGGACTCTTTGTACATGATACGGATGGAGCTGGTTATTCCTTAGAATTCGGTGTGCTGTACTTTTGGGCACTCATATGCTTTCTTCAATTGCAGGTACTGAGATACTAGGGTCTTGTGCGACTGCTTGTAAGACTTCATCCTCGTAGGGCATGACAGATCTTCCCTCACTAACCATTCGATTTGGAAAGCGACCCTCTGAGAATGACCGGTGCACATTTATAAACACTCGATGGTCCGGATGACGCTGAGCATTTGGGTATCTTTCATGATAAAGTCTGGCTGCAGCACTAGCATTACACCTGCATTCTCCATAAATGAGATGCATGTTAGCATATTCCTGAGCAGTGTATCGAGATGGCATGATGGCATTCACACTACGCAATCACGGGATCAACGATCAACACTAGTCTAGAAGAAATCCAGGTTCGACAGAAACGGTCAGATAGCAAATCAAAGTCGCAATGCAATGAAGTCCAATAGAAAAATCCAAAGTTGTAAGCACGAAATCAACGCGAATACAGTATAATGCGCTGTAAGCGAAGGAGCGTAACGTACTGCAGTATTGCACGATGTGCCTATTCGTCACTGCTTGACAAGGGTGGCATCTCTATCTGCTTCACTCGTATTAGTCGAAATGGCGTGTTTATTGGTCTCAATCACGGCGTCACTGTCTGTCACGCTTACACTTGGTACTCATTTTAACTTATTAAAAAGACTTAACTATGAATCGGGTTTCTTTAACAAAATATTTTTTTTGTCTTCAATTAAGCGTTAGTCTAGCAAGTGTCATACCATTTTGGAATCCAGACTAAATACGCCATCTTTTAAAGTTACTTGTCAAAATGCCACAGTACATTTTTTTGTCAGTACAGTCAGTTAAAGTTGGGTGATTAATAATTTTCAGATACATGGACGGACAAAAGAGCAATATTTTAGTTAAAACCGATATATCATAGTTATGTTTCAATTTTGGACCGTAAATTTACAGAACAGTTACTCAGGGTTACGTGGCAAAAAGAAATCGGAAAAAAGCAAAGATTTGCGGTCACAGTACTTGAAAGATCGTCACAGGGTGTCAGATTTCTCGATTTTTTTTGAATGCCAATAATTTTAAAAGTACATGACTTAGATTTTTTTTTATAATTTGGTGATAGCCTATCACATCTATCACCCGTTTCCGGCTTGACGTTGATTTTTGGGACACTCTGTATATACAGGGCATATTCTAAGAAAAAAAATCGTTCTGCAGTAAGGGTCTATCTCCAATGTTGACATCATTTATCGAGGATTTAAGAAATGGCTTACTTTGGGGTACCCTGACCTATGTTAACGGAAATTGCTCTGTTAGTACTAATGGTAAAAACTTCGTGTAGGACTTTGTTTTTAAAAGAAATATCAGCCTTTATAATGGCGTTTAAATAAAGTTGATGTCTTATTTGAGTCTTTAGATATTCAATTTCTAAGCCTGTTTCGTTTTCATTGCCCATGTTAATTTTTGACTTTGAGGTCACCTTTCTCCAGAAAATGCCTAATTAACATAACGGTTTACTATTTTTTTCTTATGAAAGTAACAATAGTAAAACAAAAATCATCAATGAGTTTGCAGAAAAACCCACAAATTTTATGATACTTGGAAAAACCTGCAATCGTTAAAATTTATAAAGAAGGGTTTTTTTGCTTTAAGCTCCAAAGGCTATGAATAAAAAATGCTTTTGTGTGGTCTTAGGTAGTTTTTAGTTTATGCGTATACTAAAACAGTTATAACAGGTGCTCAAAGTGTCCTCCTTGGTTTTGTATACATGCTAACTTAATCCTACCTAAAACTATGTAAGCCGGCTGCGGCTAATAAAACTGTCAGACGACCGACATTGCTTCCTGTGGAGCAGCTAGTATTGGAGGAATTGGACGAGGAAACTTCCCCTACTTCAACTAGCCACCAAAATTGTTATTGCTGCCGAGCAACATCCCTCATGTAGCTCAGAGTGCAATGAGAAAGTGGTTGTAAAAAGTTACAAGAAGGACGAAGGACGAACTTTCAAGAAACGAGAAAGAATTGGTTTTGCAGACGTTATTCAAAGATTTACAACAAGAATGGATCTAGAAAATTAGACTAGCATATTTGGAATTAAAACTAACGTTAAATTAACTCTAATTAAACTAACTACACTGAACTGTAATGTATATACGCCAATATTAAATTGGATGAGTATAGTTGTCATAATAAAATACAATCCTTTTCGGAGATCAAGCAAAGAATCATTTTTCCCCATCACTGTCTCTTTGGACTAAGAAGACAACTGAAAAATAAGTCCCTCTAATAAACAAAGAAGAAAGCACTGGACAAAAATGCTTCCAGAAAAAAAATTTTAAGAAGAAGGTATGACAGCGACTTCAACGTTGTCTGAAAGGCTAGAAGTTGATCGAATGAATACCACCGGAAGGAAGATCTCATCTTAGGTGGCCCTCAAGTACAAGGAAACCTCAGTTAACATGGTGTGCACAATTGAAGACGATTAGCGAAAGACCGCATTAAATAGACAGATCTGCTGGTTAGGCCAAGGTCCATTCTGGACCGCAGTGACAAATGTCAAAAGTAAAAGTAAACAATAATTAGCGTCACGAATTTAATTGAATTCACATATTCGTGAATAACCATATAAGCCGGAGGAAACTTAAAAATTCGAGATAAGTTGGTCCTGTGGCAACTATTGAAATGTTAGTTTTAAACTCGCTGTCAAACCATGCTGTCATGTAATGCAACTACGATATTTAAAGATTTTTTTGACAGCTATCGATACTACATTTTGGGACATACTTCTGTAAATTCGCTCCTGAATAACAGTGCTCAAATGATACCAAAAGATGTGTGAATGGTAAATTCTACAATCCCCATAAGGTATTTCATCCTCTATCATTTGTTGCAAGTGCAAGCTTTTCCTTGTGTCTTCTCGTTTCACTGGATTATTCCTTCTCCACCGTAAATTATTATTTTATTTGTTCGTTTCTAATGGTGGAGCTATGATGATGTGTTGTACGTTTTGGTGTGTCTAATAGTCCGTGCTCTCGTTTGGGGTTGTTCAACTCCGTCATCATAATTTCTGCTATCTTGGTCGTCGACGTTTTAGTCGTTGCCGTCATCATAGTCACCGTCACTGACATCGCCACTGAGCGCCTGTACCATGCCTTTTGGTTGTCATTATCGCTCTTGTGGGTATGGTGGTTTATTTCTTTTTCTACTTTTTTATATTTTTTTTTCTATGCAACGGTGACGGTGACGGTGACGGAGTAGGAGAATTGAAGTAGATCAGTTATGGAGTTGTTAATGCAATTCGCTTCGTTTTACCTTAATGACCTTCCTTTTGCATATCGAAGTGCTTTAATCCGTACACTCTGAGGATGTAGTTTTTTTTTTGTTATTGTCACCATGGTAACTACGACTTATGACAAATGACAGTTTCATTTGATCGGCTTGTTTCTTTTTGTGGGGTGAGTTTGGAGCGAATTCGAATTGACCTTGTTATTTCGACGAGCGTGGGGATCTAACCTCAAAGCAAACTTCAATTACCTACCTAATAAAATCATGTTGATTTTCACCATATGCTTCTTGGATTAAACATTAGACTAAAACTTTGTGACTTGTGTACATATTCAAGCATAAACATATACGAGTACATATGTATGTACAATGTACATATAAATGCGCTCTAATTTCAGTGTTGCATGCAGGCACAAAGATTGAAGTTAGTTCGGCCTTAGCAAGCAACTTGAACATTTATACAGATGTAAGCTGCAGGCAGAATGGAGTGTAATGTCAGTGTTATGATGTCAAAGTAATTATCGCATAGTACGAGCAAATGAAGACATCGTTTCCATCGATTGAACATTGAAAGTTAATCGCGGTTCACAATTTCTTCCTAATTAGATATGATTTAGATGATTCGTTAAATACGTACTCTTTCCAGTGATACAAAAAATCCACTACTTAAAATTGTTAGAAGATCTTAAATTTGAAGCACGGGGCCTTGTTTATAGGGAAAGTAATCCTTGCTCGGCTTACGACGACACTTTTTTTTTCAATTCAATTCAATTTATTCATACATTAATGGTACATTAAGATAGAAATCTTTTTTAGTACTTACAGTACTGTGCAAAACCTAAGCAACCATCTGGAGTCAGCATTTCATAGTAAATCTTTTCAACTTTCTACTCCACCAAATGAAAAGAAATGGATATATAATGACGTGTAATAGAGTGTATTTTGAAATTCACAACTTTTTATAAAAGCAATAATACTTCAGATTTAAAAAAAAACGCAAAAACCAACAAAGTAGCCAAATTGAGCTGTGCAAAACCTAAGCAACTTTGTAAAGCACTGTAAAAAAAAAAAATAACCAGTCAGGTTACACAAGAAATGTTGCAATCTCTTTGTCTTCGATCTTGAGTGATTGTCTTTGATCAGTTTTCTTTTAAATCAGTCGCATAATTGATATTTTTTAATATTGTCGCGACAAAGTTACTCTTCTTCTCTTAGACTAAAAATTATTGATGAATTTAAGTCTGGAGATACCCAGGCAACTGGGCCAAAACTGGATCTGTATCGCTCTAAGTGTCTGATCCTTCTAAATAAGGAACATCTCAGCGCCATCATAGGTCTCATCACTGGACACTGTCTCATAGGCAAGCACGCAAGAAAGCTTGGCGCCTTTACAAATGATTTCTGCAGAAGCTGCATGGACGAGGAGGAGGAGGAGACAATCCTCCGCCTACTCTGTACATGTCCAGCTCTCTCCCAGAGAAGAAAACTTCACTTAGGAGCCTTCTTCTACAACGACCTAAACGATCTGAAAAATATAGACGTAAACAGTCTCCTTCGCTTCGTCAGAAGCTCAAACTGGTTCCATCAGTAAGAGGATCATAGATCCACGTGGCATTACAATGGGCCGCTAGGCCTAAGTGGGTTGGTATTTCCAACAGCTGAACGTTATAATATTAATAAATCAATTATTTCACATTTAATAAAAAAACATAATGCAACAGGAGTCGTTGAAAGTCAAAATGTCAGTAGTAGGTCGCGTAAGACAACTTGTCGAACGGATAGAAACACTTGTGGTGTAATTAAAAAACAACCGTTCATAAGTTCGAATGAAGTCGTAAAATTATTTGATTTTAACATTGATGCTAGCACGGTGCGAAGACGTGCAATTGAAAATAATCTTCGAAGTTACAGGCCGTGCAAAAAGACATTTAAGGAACAGGTAGTGCAATTAAATTCTTTAAACATAATTCAAACTGAAATCTTTTTTCATATTAGGCTGAGTTTTGCAAGAAAATACCAACACTGGTCTCCTGAAAAATGAAAAACAGTTCTTTTCAGCGACGAGTCAAAATTTAATTTAATTAATTCTGACGGGATATGTTATGTGAGACGTAGTAAAGGACAGCGACACAATCCTAGATTCTGGACTCCTACTGTAAAGCATGGTGGTGGTAATGTGATGGTGTGGACCTGTTTTGCGGCAGGAGGTGTAGGTCCATTCTACGAAATAGACGGAATCACGGACTGATTTAAATATAAATCCATTCTAGAATCGGTAATGCTAGCACATGCGGAGTGGGAAATGCCACTTCGTTGAGTGTTTCAACAGGATAACGATCCGAAACACACATCGAAGTTGGTAAAGGAGTGATTAGCGGATAGTGGGATTCAAGTCCTTGTTTGGCCGGCCCCATCACCCGACTTGAATCCCATCGAAAACCTGTTTGGTATCCTTAAAAGCCGTGTCGCTGGACAACACTTTACCAACAGGTCTCACTTATTCAATGCTTTGAAAGTTGAGTTGGAAAATATATCCCAGGATACAGTTTCAAAGTTACTTACTTCCATGCCTCGTCCTTGCGCCTCTGTTATTCAAAATAAAGGATATAACACAAAATATTAAAAAAGTTGCTTAGGTTTTGCACAGCTCAATTTGGCTACTTTGTTGGTTTTTGCGTTTTTTTTTAAATCTAAAGTATTATTGCTTTTATAAAAAGTTGCGAATTTCAAAATACACTCTATTACACGTCATTATATATCCATTTCTTTTGATTTGGTGGAGTAGAAAGTTGAAAAGATTTACTATAAAATGCTGACTCCAGATGGTTGCTTAGGTTTTGCACAGTACTGTATGTAGTAACTAAATATTGGAATTCAAAAATTCATGTTGCCTTAGGGCTAATACTCGTACATTATAGCTTTGTTCAGTGAGGAAAAACTAGAACAGAAAATCACAGATTCGTGAAAAATGTCAGATCAAAGTTAGAACAGAAAAGTACAGAAACAAATCAAAATGACAGCCAAATTTGATTTTGACATCTGCTCACCAGTCTGCTCTACCTCAAGAATGGGTGCAAGTTTTTCTGTACTCTTCTCACTGAACACAAAGTAGAACAGTTTTGGACAGACATTTTTCTCACTGAACATAAAACCTTGTACTTTTCTGTTCTTTTCTGCCCAAAACAGCCTCACTGAACAGAACTTATAATATAGTACTTAAAATTTATTGCGGGTGTATGGAGAAATGTCGTAGGACTGCACTTTTAAACAGAGAATAATTACGTATGGATCTGATAGATGATGGTAATGAGTTCCACAATCTAACAGTGTAAATGAAAAATAAACGAGAGGAATTAAGAAAATTCCAATGGTGAGAAATTAGGTTAGTTGTTCTAGAAGATCGAGTAAAATTGAGTCGGTTAAATAAATATGGCGGACAGCGTTTATTAATAATTTTGTGTAAAAAAAACACAGTTCCTGGCATCGAGGTATTGTTGCAAGCTGCACCCAAGCAGTTCCCTGGTGTAGAAGAAAATAGGTTCGTGCCTACGAATACCATAGACATATCGCACACAATCATTAAAAGCGACTTGTAATTTGCGTTGGGACAATTCGGCATATGTAACCACAGGTAAAATTAAGGCAATCACTAGTCTCTGTCGCGTCTCAAGTGGAGTAAAAAAGCGCTAACAGAAAGCTTACGAAGGCATCCGTAGATACGACCTACGTCCATGTTAGTATGATTAAAACTCCACAAAGTTCGACTAATAACAAATCCAAGGCTAGTCACAGACTCTACGGCCTTAACTTTCGAGTTGTTAAGAAGAACGTTAGTCAGAAGATCTAGGTTAAACCTTATTTTTGATATTGGAATTACTCCAGTTTTAGTCGGGTTCAGTTGTAGTCCATTTGTAACTGACCAAGTATACAGAGTAACTTACTCGAACTATAACTTTTTAAGATGCTATAATTTTTTTATTTTTTGATAAATTTTATTGTTCCGAAGCAAAAAATGTTGGAAAATACATCAACTTTCAAATTGTATCAGCAGTTTTCAATATGTCCACCTTTGGCGCGAATAATGGCCTTGAGACGGCCGAAGAAAGCATTGCACGCTACACGCTAGTGGCTCTGCGGTATTTTGACCCATTCCCGGCGAAGTGCTTGTTTGAGGTGGTCCAAACTTTACTATTTTTTAGTGCCAACCTTTGCCTTCAAAATACCCCAGACAGAGAAATCCAACGGATTTGCATCCGGAGAATTTGCAATCCGTTGTGTCGAAGAAATGAAGTGTGGAACATTGTTTTTTAACCAATCTTGGTTGACGCGCGCTTTGTGAGACGGTGCCGAATCTTGTTGAAATGTCCACGGTTTCTGACCGAAATGATTGTTTGCCCAAAGCTTCAATACTGCCTCTAGGATAGATTCACAGTATACGATCGCATTAATTTTGACGCCATGGCCACGGTCCAAAAATAGAAGTGGAGAGCGACCATCGGCGGTTATGGCGACCCAAACCATCACCATCGGTGCTTCCTGTTTTCTGATGGCCGTCCGAAGGTGTAAATTTTCGAAGGATCTAACTGGCAAGTAAACTCGGTCATTTTGTTTGTTGACATATTGCTCGATAACAAATGTCGACTCATCGGAAAAAACCAAATTCGGCAACTCACCACTTTCGTGCAAGCGTAGCAACTCCTTCGCTCTTTCGACTCTAACTTTTTTCTGTTGCGGTGTAAGATCGTGTGCTTTTTGGAACTTCAATGGCTTGAGTCCAAGCTCATTTTTCAGTATGTGTTGCATCCGTTCCAACGATATGTTGAGCTCACGAGCCATTTTTCTTCCACTTCGACGTGGATTTCGCCCAATTCGAGCCTTCACTTTCCGAACCATTTCTGCCGATGTTGCTGTTTTTTATGACCACATCCATGGTGGCTTGCAACGCTGCCAGTATCACGGTAACGAGCTATGGCTCGAGACACAAATGATTTATTCACGTTGAGGTGCTGGAGGACTCTAACGATAGCTACTTGTGGTCTTCCAGCCAAATATAAAGCAATTACATTATCACGTGTGAATTCCATCGCGGATAAAATTTTTTCAACACAACTGAGACACAAATCTTTTAAAAGGCTTGTAAATAATAAAATTATCTGTCATGTGTCAAAATTTGAGCTCACTGTCATGAACGGTTTGGAAATTATAGGAGTCTGAAGTTGGTTGCAGTTCGAGTCAGGGTGTAGACGCATTGCAAGTCATCATTGAGCAGTAGGGTCAGTTCGTTGATCTTGCGAAATGGTTTGGCTAGGTGTAATTGTACATCATCAGCATACATATGCACAAAAGAATGTCTGCATACTGACGGTATATCGTTGATAAATACAATACAAAATAGTATTGGATCCAATATCGACCCTTGAGGAACGCCTAGCTTGAGTTCCATAAGGGATGAGCTACAGAAAATTCTTTGGCACCTTTCGGAGAGAAAGCTATCCAGCTTCCAACACAATATCTTGTGGTTGACTTTATCCAAAGCCTTCGAGAAATCTAGCAAACAGAGTAGTGAGACACATTTCTTATCAAAAGATTGTCTAACCTCTTCAAGCAGGTTGACCATGGCTGAAGAACAGCTGTAGTTGGCCCGAAAGCCTGATTGCTTGTCGCATAAAAGGTTATTGGGAGTTAAGTACTCTGTGATTTGTTTTGCTATAATTTTCTCTAAGACTTTCGAAAAGCAGGGCAGAATGCTTATTGGCCTAAAATCGCCCGATGATGCTGGGTGAGCTTACTTAGCGATCGGCATAACTCGTGCAATTTTTCATGACTTCGGAAAGGTTGATGTGATTATGCACCATTTAATTACATGGGTCAGAGCCGAAACAATTTGCGATAGGATGAGCTTGACGAAGCGCACGGGAATGCCATCTTCACCGATAGAATCAGATTTGACAACCATTACATATTTGAATACTTCGTCCTCCGTAGCTACAGCAAAATCCTCTAGTCCCGGCCGCAAGTAAATGCTGTCCACATTCTGGTTGAAATCAAAATCGCACGAATAGAGATCATCCTCTAGAAAGGCATGATTCAAATCATTTGGATTGAGAAGGCATTCAGATTTGCTGTTTCTAGAAGTTGTACCAATTTTGTGGAGATTACTCCATAACTCCTTGACAAGAGGGATGGATCTAGCTTAGTGGCGAAATAATTTTTCTTTGCGTTACGTATAACTGAGGTGCCGTTTTATACAAAGACCAGTTGTAATGAGTTGGAGAGTGCTTCCATTTACTATGTAGCTTGTTCCTCTTTTTGATTGAGTTAACCACTTGAGTAGTGAACCAAGGACATGCACGGTTTTGAATTCTGACCGTTTTAGTGGGTACGGATTCATCGAACAGTCTTGCAATCGTTTCTTGGAACAGGTTAACTATATCATTGGGATCGGGTGTCTAGAACGGCATTGCTTCCGAGGGATAGAACTAGCAGCTATTTGGAGGGTGTTTCGGTCAATAGCACTGACATTTTTGCTCGAAAAAGTATCGGGTACAACACATCGAGTTAAATTAACATCACACGTACAAAAAAGAAGATCGCGGTCTGAAACATCAAATGATAATTGATCGAACAGCAAAACAAGAGACGGATTAGAAACAAAAATTAGGTCAAGAAGGCTAGGACAACAGTTATTAGCGAAACGTGTGGGATAAGTCTTGTTAATTATATTCATTCCCACATTTTTCAACAAATTGGTATTGAAATCTCCACAGATGACTATGTGCTGGTAGAGTGCACAATACTCAGATATTGTGAAGAAAAAGGGCAAGGGGGAACAGGTTCTACTATTATTATGCGCACACGACATTTTGTTGTTCTAGAGAGGGCTTTACTAGACAATTGCCTTCTAAGCCCAAAGAAGCAGCGATTCTTCGTTTGATCTCATCGCTGCTGTTGTTAGATAAGATAGATAGCGGAGCCTAGGTGGACAAAGTTCTTAGCTACCTCAAAGTTGTATCTGTCGAGAGTGATGTTCTGTCCGAGACGTTGGTATTGATTGACAGCATATATTTGGTCTTGCTCTCGTTGATCGTGAAACCCATCTTCATCGGTTCCGCCTCAATACTCGCGAAAGCACCACTCACATCACGATGCTTTCCTCCGGTTAAGTCAATTTCATCGTCGTGTGCCAGTAGTTGGACGGACTTTTGAAAGATGAGCCCCTATGTTGGCTCGTTAATTTCGCACTATTCTGTCAAGAGTGATGTTAAAGAAATCGCATGACAATGCATCGCATTGTGTAAATCCTATTTTGACACCAAAAGTCTCGGTGAGTTCTTTATCGAAGAATGCATGCAGCATGCATTCTACATCGCCACATCCGCACAAGCGGATGAGTTTGGCAGGAATGCCAAAACAAGACATTCCTCTGTACATCTCGTCTCTATAGATGCTGTCATACGCGGCCTTAAAATCGATGAATAGGTATGCGTATCGACTTGGAGCTCATGGGTTTTTTCTAAGATCTGCCGTAGTGTGAATATTTGGTCGATTGTGGACCTTCCTCGCCTGAAGCCACACTGTCATGGACCAATCAGGTTGTCGGTGAACGGCTTCAGGCGTTCACACAATACAGACGAGAGGGTCTCCTTTGAGAATCGGACAAACAATGCTGAGGTTCCATTCATTGGGGATACTTTCGTCCGACCATAATTTGCAGATGAGTTGGTGTATGCTCCTTACCAAGTCATCGCCTACCACTTTGAAAAGCTCGTCAGTCAGGGCTTCCGGTCCAACAGCTTTGTTGAACTTAAGCTCAGATATGGCTATCTTCACTTCATCCACGTCGCGTGAACTCAAAACTTTTTGAAAAGGCAGTAAAATACTTTGCTATTTAATTTTTACGCAAAAATATTTTTTTTAGAAATGATCAGTTTAGATTTCGTGAGGGTAGGTCTACTTCAGATGCCATTCTAAAATTATACAGCGAAATTTATTACGGTTTCAATAACAGCACAACTACCATTACTTTAATTATTAACATGACAAAAGCATTCGATATGGTTAATCGCGAGATCCTACTTGACAAGCTCTGCATAGCCGGTTTCAGAGGACAATCTTATTATTGGTTTTCATCTTACTTAACAGGAAGTTCCCAAAAGGTTAAACTTGATAACGTTTTTAGTAATAACTTAATTTTAGATACCGGCGTACCTCAAGGTTCAGTTTTGGGTCCAACTCGTCTACTTTTCGGTAAACCAACGTTTAAATCTTCACTTCACAGCTTTGCTTAGCATCGTCGGTGTCTGGGTTTTTTGTGTTTCTTTTTTTTGTAATGGCTAGCGACTTTAGAGTAGACGTAGCAAATATTCGTGGGCTAAATTATAACCACTTTTCTGCGTACGTCCACGTCTATAAGTACAGATCAGCTGTTTTGGCACTTAGTGAAACACAGGTAAATCCCGGACCACTTCTCTCATATCACGCTGATCTGAAGCTGCCTGGCTATGAACTAGTGTCATTACTCTTTTCTCACCGCGGTCTCGTCATTTACGTGCGTAATGATGTTCCCTACCAAATTCCACCACAATATAATCCTTGTTCCAATCCGGAATTGAACTTCATGTGGTTAAAATTCCATCTCCGTAAGCAAATCATCCCCTATTGCCTTAATCGACCCTTAATGAGTTTGATGCGATGTCTGACTCCTTACAAAGAATTGTATCCCTGTATCCTCATACTGAAATCGTTATTATGGACGATTTCAATATATGTACACAATTCTGGGTGGCTTCCACATTCTGTACAAACAACGCCCGAAGGACGGAGTGTTGAGAACTTCGCTGTGGAAAATAACCTAACCCAGCTTGTAAATGAGCCCACACGAATACCAGACGTTGATAGCCATACCGCCAACACCCTGGATTTGTTTTTAACTTTCCACCCTGATATGTATGCTGTTGAAGTGCTTTCCCCTCTAGGCTCGTCGGACCACTGTGTTATATCAACTAATTTCTCGTATACCGACCACACAATTAGGGAAAAGTTTTCTAAAAGAACCGTATGGCAATACGGGTAAGCCAATTGGAGCGAACTTAACAGCTTCATAGGAATTTTAACTGGTCGTTGTGTTTCCTCGACAACGACGTGGATGCCGCTGCTGATGTGATCACAGACACTATTTTCTTTGGAATGAGATGCTTTATCCCTCATCGGATGAAGAGTATCAAAGCAAAAGAAAGGGCAAGGTACGACTCGAGCTGTAAAGGGGCTGTAGGGGTTAGAGAAATGTTTGTTCGGTCTTATAAGACCAATCCGACAGAGGAAAACCGAAAAAAGTTTAAACGAGCCAGAAATGACTGCAACGTCTTTCTCAAGCGTGCGAAATTTCAATACGACCAAAAGTTGAGGCAAAAATACTGCAATGTCCCAAAGGTAGTAAAAGCTTTTGGTCATTTGTGAAAACCATCAGAAATTCTGCCTCATCCTCCATCCCAACGCTCATTTACAATGACATCCCAGCTGTCAGCTCTTTGGACACGGCCAATCTGCTTGCTGCACACTTTGTGGCCAGCTCAACACTCTCGGATTGTGCTCTGTCTCCCCCTACAATTGAGTGCGTCGAATCTTCAATGGGACAAATCCACTTTCGCACTCGTGTAGTAGCAAGAGTACTTAAAGATCTTAATATAAATAATTCCGCTGGTCCAGATGGTATATCTCCTCTCCATCTGAAGAGGTGTTCTTCCTCGCTGGCAAAACCACTGCGTAAGCTTTTTCATCAATCCTACTCTTTAGGACTCTTTCCGAGCAGATGGAAAACAGCATTTACCCGAATCTTCTTCTCTCTCTTCCTGCAGACCAATTGTACTTACATCCCCTCTCTCCAAGGTAATGGAAACTGTAATAAACCGCCAGCGTCAAACACGAAAACTCAACGACCGGCAGTACGGTTTTCGTAGCAACAGGTCCACTAGTGATTTGATAGCATGTCTCACCGAAAAGTGGAACCAAAGCGTACATCAATCTGGCGAAAGCAAGATGCTTGCACTTGATATGTCTAAGGCATTTGACAGAGTTTGGCATCAAGCTCTTTTGTCGAAAATGCGTGCATTTGGGATCGACGACTCCCTTCTTCAATGGATTAGAAATTACCTTTCGGAACGTTCAATTCGAGTTGTCTTAGTTTCAAGTCTGATATTCACAAAATAAATGCTGGTGTGCCTCAGGGCTCCGTTCTGTCTCCGACACTCTTTTTAATTTTCATTAATGATCTCTTTTCTGCTACTTCTAATCCAATATATTGCTTGGCTCACAGGGAACTCACGCCTCTGCTCGTCGGCTATAAATATTAACAGCATAACCAATTGGGGAATTATCAACAGAGTGGAATTTAATGCTTCCAAAACTCAATGCTGTCTGCTCTTATTAAAGTGAAATTGAAATACCCAGCCCATATCCATGAATGCCACTTACATCGTCGAAACCGAAAAACTTTCCATTCTCGGTATGTGTGTCAGCGACAACTTACGTTGGAATGACCACATATTCGATGTCGTCAACAATGCTGCGAAATATCTAGGTTTCCTCAAACGGCATTCATCCGCCCAAAATTGGAGTACAATGCTCACATGTGTCAGGTACGCCTAAATCATCTCTGCACCTGCTAGATAAAATTGAAACCGTGCGTTAAAACTCATAGTTGATACCAATATCACTGAGTCAATGGACACCCTCGAACACCGACGAAATGTCTCGTGTTTCACTTTGTTTTATCGCTATTTCCACCACCAGTGCTCTATAGAAATCGCTAGTAACATTAAGCCCCGTCAAACTTTTAACTGTAACACCCGTCTCGCTATGAATGCTCATTAGTATACCCGGACGTACTCTAAAATATCGTGATTCATTTCTAAGCCGTACAAATCGCTTATGGAATGCCCTGCCGATCTCTGTGTTTCCTGGTCGTTATAATTTACAAACATTTAAAAACAATGTACATCGGTACCTGTCTTTTCTTCCTCCCTAAATTTCCTTCGCCCGCGCTGTGTACGAACATTTTAAGGGTACACAAACCCCTTGAGCGTGCGCTTATTATTAGGTGAAGTATGAAATGAATACAAGAGAAGTGAATTTTCAATCGGTTTTATTTTATGCTTAAATTTATTATTTTTAATCAAAGTACGCGCCCATATTATCGACACACTTTTGCCATCTCGCGGTAGCTAATTTATCCCTTTGCTGTAGAAACCTGGATCACGAGAGTTGGTAAACTGCTGGAAGGCACTTTTCACACTTTCCACAGCTTGTTGGGATTTGAATTTTTTCCTACCAGCAAATTGTCCGAAAGGAGCGGTAATCGGTGGGTGTAAGGTCGGTTGAATATGATAGCTGACGGAGCTCCTGTAACCTTGCCACAGTCATTCGTGTAGTTTGTGGTCGCGCGTTATCGTGCAAGAAGATTGGGGTCGATCGATTGACCAGTCTCGGCTGTTTAATTGCACGATTCCGCATCATTTCCTCCAGTTGACTACAGTAGACATCCGCCGTAATCAATTCGCCCGATTTCATGAAGCTGTGATGGATCATACCGGCGCCAGACCACCAAACAGTCACCATCAACTTCTTCTGGTGGATGTTTCGTTTCGGGCAGGGTTTCGGTCCTTCATCTTGATCCAACCACTGCGACGAACGCTTACGATTGTCGTAGAGCATCCATTTCTCTTCGCACGTCACAATACGATTCAAAAATGGTTCATTATTGTTGCGAGCAAAGAGCAAAAGGCAAGCTTCGAGGCGAAGGCCATTTTGGTTATTGTTCAATTCGTGCGGCTCCCACTTGTCCAGCTTTTTCACCTTTCCGATTTGAGCCAAATGTGTCAATATTGTTTTCTTTTTTTCTTCGACACATCAAACATTAGCAATAAATCGAGTGCACTTTGTGCAGGATTTGATTCGACCATGACTTTCAGAACGTCTTTATCCACCTTCGTCTCCGGTCGTCCACGTGGCTCATTTGTCAGTTCGAAGTCACAAGAACGGAACTTTGCAAACCAACGGGAAACTGTCGGCTGTGAAGTGACTTCAGTGCCAAACACTGCGTTAATATGGCGAGCTGTTTCTGGAATTTAGTTCCTAGGAGGAACTCGTATTTCATCAACACATGAATTTCAGTTTTTTGTATGGTTGCTCTGAGATGGAAATAAAATGAAAAATATTCAGATTTTTTAACACAATAAAAGTGATTCATGAAAAGGATAACTGCACCTTCAAAACAAAACAAAAACGGCGTAAAAATGTTGCGTCGCAGCGAAGTTATGTCACATTGAATTTTGGATTCTCACAGTCTATTCACTTCATATTTCACAACTCAATATAAAAAAAGAAAAAAAAAAACCTATTCAATGTCGCAAACAATGCTGCGAATGCCTAGGTTTCCTCAAGCGATGTAAGAAATATGGTATTTCACCCCTTCTGAATTGGCTTCAATATAAAAGGCGTTTATCCGCCCAAAACTGGAGTACAATGGCCACATCTGGTCAGGTAAGTGATGTACGTATTACACAGTCGCTCGACACCCTCGAACACCAGGGTAATGTCTCCTGCCTCACCTTGTTGTATCGCTATTTTCACCACCAGTGCTTCACTGAAATTGCCAGTAGCATTCCGCTCCTTCAAATTTCTAACCGTGACACCCGTCTTGCTATGAATGCTCATCAGTTCACCCCCAAGCCCATCTTCAGACGTACTCTGAAATATCGTGATTCTTTCCTAAGCCGTACAACTCGCTTATGGAATGCCCTGCGGAGCTCTTTATTTCCTAGCCAGTATAACTTGCAAACATTTAGAACCAACGCATATCGGTATCTCTCTTTTTTACCTCCCTAACTACCTTTCGCCCGCGCTATGTGCAAACATCTTAAGGATACGTAAATCCCTTGTGCGCGCTCCAATTATAAAAAAAAAATACTTATCTATATAAATTCAATTTTCAAGCAAAGCTTTATGAGTGATATTGACGGCATGGCCCTTACATATACAAATAGAACATTAGTAGAATCTTCGACAAAATTGCAGAAAGACTTACAAGTTCTCAGGCAATGGTTTGCAAAGCATGAACTTCATATGAGTGGCCGTGGTGTAGTGGTACTAGCAATCGCTCTGCTCGGGCTTCACCCAGTTTAGTGACGAGAATATGTCAAATAATGTCATCACTAACGATAGGGTACTACCCCCTTTCATTTCGAAGGAAGAGCTCCAAACGATCTTCGAATCGCTTAGAAGTAAGAAATCAATGGGAACCGATGAAATACCGAACATTGTGCTTCGACATCTCCCACTAGAAGCGGTGGACATTTATACCACCCTGTTTAATAATGCAATGAATAATGCACATTATCCAGCGCATTGGAAAACTGCGGTGGTACATCCCATTCCCAAAAGGAATAAAGATACTCCCAATCCGGCGAATCTCCGCTCGATCAGTCTTCTTCCAAACATCAGTAAGGTTTTCGAGAAGGCAATCAATAGAGTCCTGACTAAGTGGGTTGAGGACAAACATATAGTTCCGGATAATCAATTCGGTTTCAAGGCGGGGCATGACATCATTCATGCTGTGTCGAAACTGGTTTCTGATATCCAATGGAACAAAAGCAAGAACCAGTGCACTGGTGCCTGCCTGATTGACTTGGAGAAGGCCTTCGATACCGTATGGCTAGAAGGACTCTTTTTCAAGCTGGACAGGTTGGGCATTAGTAAACCACTGCTGTATATTGTTTTTGATATGCTCTCCAGTAGACAGTTCATCGTGAAGAATTGCGATGTGACTTCTGCTGGAATATTTAACATTAAAAACGGTCTGCAACAGGGTGCGGTAAATTCGCCGATCCTATTCAACATTTACACAAGTGATCTGATAGGTTCACTTCACCATGCCATAGCGTACGCAGACGACTTAATCGCGTACAGATCAGGTCCAAAGATTGAGTGAGTGAGAAGCGATTGCTAGTACCACTACATCACGGCCACTCCCGTGTATTGCTAGTGTTTCTAATTCGAAGCTATGGTATCTACTTTCGGCTGGGGTAGCTGTCTTCGAGAAGTATGTGGTTGGATGAAACTTTCCGTCTTCTTGACGTTGCATTAGTGCTGCACCAAAACCGTGGCTACTGGCGTAACAATGTAGCTCCGTTTCCCAATCTGGCCTATAAACTGCTGACACTGGAGCGCTCACTAATTTATCACGCAATTTCCTAAACGCTACTACACACTCATCCGTAAAATCGTACCTGGTTTCCTTACGTGTTAGCTTCAAAAGCGGAGTAGCGATCTTTGAAAACGAAGGGACAAAATGGCGGAAGTAAGGAAATAATCGTAAACACCTTTGTAACTCGTTCTGATTTCTCGGCATCGGATATTGTTTAATGCTTTGTATGTGTGCATCCGTAGGGCGTATGCATCCATCCACCGAATAGCCCAAATATTCCATTCTATCATATGCAAACTTACACTTTCTTATTCTAAGTTCCAAACTCTTTTCATTGATTCTACGCAAAACTTCGGCAAGGATTTCCATATGAGTTATAAAATCTGATGTAGCAATCAGGATGTCATCTAGATATATTTATAATCAACTTGCCCGCTTCAATTAGTTCTACGAATATTCCATGAACAAATCGTTGGAGAACGGCTGGTGCATTTTTCAGCCCAAATGGCATCCTAAGGAACTGAACTTTCGTGCATTTTCACTTGGTTAAAGCCATCTTTAAATCAAGCAAAGTACAATATGTAAAACAACGCTTACCGCCAAAAAATGCAATACAATATTCTACGAGTATTAGAGGCAATGGGAAATTATCCCTTATCGTTTTCTTATTTAAGGCGCGATGATCAATACATAATCTCAACCTACCATCTTTCTTCTTCACTAACACGACTTGTGAGGTGTAAGGGGATTTGCTATGCTGAATTATTTTTCTGTCTAACATGTCTTTTATTTTTTCACGTATTTCCATTCTCTCAAATTCGGACAGCGGCCTTGGTTGACAATGAAACGGTGTATCATCTACTAAATTAATTTTCATTTCATATTCATGAGATTTGCACTCAACACTCATACGACTAACATAATTCTGATAGATAATCTCTCTCACTGTATCTAACTGCGATTTGTTTAAGCGCGGAGAAATATCAACTTCTGACTGCAACTCGATTGCATCAATTGCAAAGGTAGCAGCTCCAACATCTTTCAGCGGAATTTGTACGGCGGTTTGAATTTTTTCACTATCCCAACCAATTCTACTACTATTACAACGTGCTTGACTACTGCGATCACTTGAAATATTCAATTTAGACGAACCAAACACATCTCTTTCCTTAGACTTCATTTTATTATTAAATTCACTTTTATGGGTAAGAAGTTACGTCCCAACATCAGTGGCAACGTCATGGCGTCGTCTGGAAGTACCCAAAGAGCCACTAGTTTAACTTGGTTAAGGAATTTAATAAAACATTTTATAATACCGTATGTACGAGTATATAATTTATTTCGGCCAAGTCCGATATAGTTCGTAGATTGCAATACCACAGACACTTTGATGTTGCTTGGGATGATAGAACGCTTGATAAGGTTAATCGCGCTACCGGTATTGATGAGAGACAAACAATTTGTGAAATAGGTATGTTTGGTTCGACTACCTATAAAGGCAACACTTACCGTTTGTGTTGCGCTGATCACGCTTTCGAACTCGTCTTTGTCATCGAACTTCTCTTCTGCTAGAGCCTTCGTAACTGCAGCAACAATACGCTGGTGTTTGCATTGCGCCTTCGGACAGTTGTAATTGTTATGTCCGACTTCGCTGCAGATGAAACACGCGTTGATAGGTCTCGTCGGTTTCGGGAAACTGCTCTTATAGTGCCCAAACTGTGAGCAGTTGTAACATCTCACTTCGGACTCTGGCGGGGACTGCGGTTAACGACTACTCCCCACTTCTCACTGCGGATTTTCTTGTGACTGCACTTGCTCGTTTATATTCGTAGCGGTCCAAGCGGTCAACTAATTCGGCGATGGTCCTGGCGTCTTTAATCAAGGTTATGTTCGGGCTGTTGTCGTCAAACCCGTCCACGACGAACGAAACCAATTCCCGTTCCGGAACAGATATTTTCGATGCGAGTGCTTTCGTCGATATAATAAACTCCAGACAGACTCATCTGGTCGTATACGGCGTTCTTCCGACTGACGATAGATGTCTCGCACGATTACTTGCCTCCCGAAGGTTTGAACGAGTGTGGTCTCAAGTTCATCGTATCGGACTACTCCGATGGTACTAGACAAATCCTTTGCCGTTTCCCTCAGCAGCCTGCGGACACCCATACACTTGTCCTCGTCCGTAAATCCACGTGTCTCTGCGTACGTTTCGAATTCGTTGAACCACTTTCGAATGTCATAGTGGTCTTTTCCACTAAACGTATTTAGAGCGTCCATGGTTCCTGGATTAGGATAATGTCTTCTGCGTTATCCGAAAAAATGTATAAACTTAAACCATATTGGTCCAAAAATTTACTAAGGCTGATATATAATGGGCTCGTTAACTCAAAGTTGAAATATGGCATATCTAGTTGGGGTGGAGCGTATTCTAACGTTTTGGAGCTGTTCAGATATACAATCTCTTTTCTTTTAAAGAATTTATAAATTTTATTTTTATCCAAACGTTAACTAAACTAAATAAACAAATGTAACATTTTAACCTAAATGTAAACAGATTAACGTAACGTAAGCCTACGATTGTTATCCAAAAATTTGTATGACAGTTTAAAAATGTAAATATGGAAGTAATCTCCGGAAGAAGAATAAACTCTCTTTGCTGTAACACTTGAAGAAGGAACAACGTGTTTTATTAAACTCGCATTTTTTATACTCCACATTTTTTACCCTACACATATAATTCAAGTAAATTAAATCCTACACACCCCAACATTTGGTCCTTTTCGAACCGGATAAACAATTAAAACATTAAACAATTAAATTAATAAAAAAGTGCAATAAATATTGTACTTGATACATACATTATTGGGTTATAATTAATTTTACAAATAAAACCTTTAAAATGTCTAAATTGTCATCGGGTGCAGATCAGAAAGGTGTTCTGGAGCAGATTCGTCGATACCACTCCAACTTCAAGAAGATTGGAGCAACACGGCGTACAGCAAACTATCTAGCAGGTCGTCTTCTTGTCCTCGAAGTGAACTTCAAAAACGCACTTGAGCATCAAGCAAAAATTCGACGAGGAGATGTTGAAGAAGGTCTGGAAGAGGAAAACCTTGATGAAATTTTCGATCTGCTACAAGAAACATGCTATCGACAATGCCAAGTCAGCTACTAAGGAAAAGATTGTGGAAAGTGAATTCGTTACCCCAAATTCAAATTCCGCAATTCGAGGGCTCGTACACAAAATGGCGGGCTTTCCATGACGTGTTTCTGTCTTTAGTCCACACAAATAAAAGGCTGGGTGAAATTCAAAAACTTCACTACCTTAAATCCTCTCTGACAGGTAAAGCCGCTCGTTTGTTGCAGCATTTAGGGTTGTATTCTGGCAACTATGACAAAGCATGGGAACTGCTTGTCGCCAGATACGACCACAAGCGACTGCTGGTAAACGCACACTTCCAACTCTTTCTTGAACAACAGCAGTTGACAAAAGAGACTGCAAGGAGCATAAAGTCTCTATTGGACACGTCCCAGGAATGTTTTCATGCTCTGGAAAATTTAGGATTGCCGGTAAGTTATTGGGATGACATTTTAATATATATAATGGTACAAAAATTACCTGGATTTACTCAGCGTTTGTGGGAGGAGAAATTAGGTAGTTCGAAGGAGTTGCCCATACTTACACAATCTACAGCTTTCCTAGAAACGTGTTTTCGGACCTTGGAAGCAGTAGCTGGAACGAGTGGCCTAAAGGGCAGCGGTTCTTCTCCACACAAAGGTATTGCAGTTGAGAAGAAAACGGTGCTGCATATTGGTAAGATGCAGTTTGCATGTCAGGTTTGTGGTAAAGGTCAACATTCTCTAAGGACTTGTAAAAATTTCATTGTCTTGGAGATCTGCGAACGATCTAAGTCAGTGGACAGAATCGGGGTTTGTCGGAACTGTTTGGCATACAGCCATAAGACAAACCAATATCAAAGCAGTGTGCGCTGCTATTACTGTAAGCAGAAACACCATTCTCTGCTGCATTTTAAGAATCCCAGCTCCAAATCTACAAGGAATCATGAAAATTCGACTATAGGTACACAAACTTTCCACATAAAAACAAAAATAAATACCAACCAACCCAAAATTGTCTCTTCTGGAGTTCATTAGCCAAGTGTTCTTTTGGCAATAGCAGTTGTTAGAGTCAGGTCTTCAAATGGTAACTAATTTCATCTGAGAGCATTAGTCGATCCTGGATCTGAAGCAACTTTTATCTCAATATCAGCTGTACAATTGCTAGGGCTTCATCAACGGCGAACTTTCATTGAGGTATCTGGATTGGGAAAACTTAGCAGTGGTTCATGTCAGCGGTATGTATGTCTTACCTTTGGGTCGCTGGTGTTCAAGTCACTGACTGGTCTGTTGCCGTCCAAGCCTTTAGCTTAAAGTTGGCGGATCCACAATTCCATAAACCTGCGACTGTTGATATTCTTCTGGGAGCTGATGTTTATCCTGAATTTATTTTGGCATCTATTGTACGCGGTGGTGATGAAAATTCCCCAATTGCACAGCAATCTGAGTTAGGTTGGCTTCTCCTTGGGAAGATAATTTCACAGATTAATGAACCTGTCCACAGCTTTTTACAGGTTTTCGACATAGACACTCAGCTGCGAAAGTTTTGGAAATTGGAGGAGTTACCATTCGATACTAAGGAGACTGCTGAAGACAAAGCTTGTGAAGAGCATTATCTCAAGACAATTAAAAGATTGGCTGATGGGCGATACGAGGTATCGCTGCCATTTAAAACTGAATGTAAGCCTGGGTTTGGTGCCTCGAAGTTAGGTGCCTTACGTAGGTTTCATCAACTGGAAAGAAGATTCCAGGAAAACCTCACACTACACAAGGAGTATTCTAGGTGCTTAAATGAATACAAGGAGCTTCGACAGATGACGGAGGTTGATGAAAAGAATACCATACTGGATACACCACACCATTTCTTCATTCCTCACCATGCGGTATTCAAAGAGTCAAGCACAACGACGAAGCTTTGCGTTGTATTCCACATTATTTATTAATTCCACAAAAAACATTTTAGAAATTGTTTTTAAATTATATAATGGAATATGATTAAAAAATTTAAAAATAAAATAAAATCATTTCGAAATTCCGTTAAAACATTCCTTACTTTTTATTTTTTCCTTAACGGCCAACCATCCTTGAAGGATTAGAGCTTGAAATAATGCCATTCAACTTTTATGACATGCTGATTTTTGTTTACTATTGTATTGTACTTACATACATAATTTTATACAATTCGTACGTATAAGCCTCTCAACCATTCGACCTCGACGCAAACAAGACCAAATATTTAAAAATAATTTTACTTTCGGAGGATTCGTAATTGTTGTTCTTCTTTTTCTTTTTTTATATGTAACGCGAATAATCGAAGGGTACATATTTCGTCCACGTATCTACTTCGTCGCTTATTGGGTTGACTACCTTTTTACAACCATTCTACAGTTCAGTTTCAGTTTAAATGCATTTTTATTTTCTTAATTAGTATACTCTTACATGCTAGACAAAAAAATGCTTAAAAATTAGCTTAAATAACTTACAAATAATCTTAGACTAACTTAATGGCCCCATGCGGGCACTCTAAGTTAAACCTAACACTTAAACTAAGTCGTTCGACGTATATTACAGTTTATCTTTAATTTTATATTTACATTACAACTAAAACTAAGAAAATAGATTTTAAGCAAAAACTTAGTATATGGACATTATTTTTTTTTAATTAAACTTAAAGACTACCTAAAAAATAAATCTTAATCTACTTAACCTACGTACATATAATACGTTCATATACACATGTACACAATACACAATGCATACACACTTCATATATACATATATGCATATACACATATGTATATATATATATAAATTTTTTTTTTTATCATTTTTTATTTTTATTTATTTTTTTTTTGCTTTTATATATTTTTTTTTCTTAAAATCTAACTTAAACCTACCTAAAACTATATAGGCCAGCCATGGCTAAAAAAACAACAAAAATTAGGCTGGGCCACTCTGCTTCACATGAAGCTACGTATCACTGGAGGAGTTCGACGACGAAACATCCTCGCCTTCATCAAGCCACCAAAATTGCTGGTGCTGCTGAGCAACATCCCTCATGTCACGACTTCCTACCGCCCTACTGAACCGGAGACGCTCCGCACTGCCATTTGCGACGTCTCTCTCGTAGTTGAGTCGCCTGTCCGCAGCTGTTCGAGCGACGTGGAAGAAGGTAGAGGAACGCTTCTGGAGGAATAAAGCCGTCAAAGCGAACTCTCTCATGATACATATAATTAGGGTAGTAAGCCCCGGAGACCAGGTTGTTCGACGAGGTCATTGCTCTTGCAATGTGCCTTCGAGTCAACTTAATGACGAAATTGTCCACTCTTATTAGGTTCGCCCTATTGTACAAGACCTCATTAGGATAGAATTTTATGTACTCAGATTCTGGTGTTCTGTATAAGGGAAGACAAGTCCTAAGACAAGCCCTCTCAAACACCCGAATCTTTTCCAATAAACTTGCTCTCACGTTGAACCACACGGGACACCCAAATACAAGCATGGGCCTGATAAGGGCCATGTAGCAGATCACCTTCACCCTCGCATCGAGTTGGCTGTTGTAAAACAGTCTCCTTGCAAGGGCAAAGGCACCTCTGGCTCTGGCCAGAGCAACATCTATATGTTTGTTAAAATACAGATATTGATCTAGCCAGATCCCAAGGTATCTGACTACATTTCGACAAGCAAGTGGCTGTCCATGTTGTCCGACGATAGAGAACTTTCGCCAATTCTTTCTGGTATCCCTAGAGGCCCCAGACAAAGGAGTCCTAAACAGAATGGTTTCCGATTTCTGGAAGTTGATTTTCAACTTCGCTTTGACGGCTATGTTCCTCCAGAAGTTGATTTTCAACTTCCAGTCATCGCAATATCGTTTAATTTTATCGAAGTCACGTTGCAAAAGTATGTTAATGACCTCAATCTTTGGACCCGATCTGTACGCGATTAAGTCGTCTGCGTACGCTATGGCATGGTGAAGTGAACCTATCAGATCACTTGTGTAAATGTTGAATAGGATCGGCGAATTTACCGCACCTTGTTGCAGACCGTTTTTAATGTTAAATATTCCAGCGGAAGTCACATCGCCATTCTTCACGATGAACTGTCTACTGGAGAGCATATCAAAAACAATATACAGCAGTGGTTTACTAATGCCCAACCTGTCCAGCTTGAAAAAGAGTCCTTTTAGCCATACGGTATCGAAGGCCTTCTCCAAGTCAATCAGGCAGGCACCAGTGCACTGGTTCTTGCCTTTGTTTCATTGATATCAGAAACCAGTTTCGACACAGCATGAATGATATCATGTCCCGCCTTGAAACCGAATTGATTATGTTTTATTCCTTTTGGGAGTGGGATGTACCACCGCACTTTTCCAATGCGCAGGATAATGTGCATTATTCATTGCATTATTAAACAGGGTGGTATAAATGTTCACCGCTTCTAGTGGGAGATGTCGAAGCACAATGTTCGGTATTTCATCGGTTCCCACTGCTTTCTTACTTCTAAGCGATTCGAAGATCGTTTGGAGCTCTTCCTTCGAAATGAACGGTGGTAATACCCTTTCGTTGGTGATGACATTATTTGCCATATTCTCGTCACTGAACTGGGTGAAACCCGAGTTCTCGAATCGCCAATTCACAATTTCATTTCGAAGGTAGAAATTGTGCACAAGGACTCTATTCTCCAGGTCGTGGTTCGGGCCAATGATGTCATTCGCCTTGTGCACTTCCTGGAAAGTCGCTCCTAGAGCCTCTACCTTCTCCTGCGGATCCTCGATCACAAAGAAATTGTCATCATCAACTGCTTCATTTGGATCTATACCTGCTGCTACAAGTATTTGTTCGTTGTTCGTCGTTCGGGCGATTTTGAGACATGGAAGGTCGTTTTGATTATTTCTCCGAAATATTTTATTTATTTGCGGGAACATATTCGGGTTGCTGGTGCTGACAGCTCGAATTTTATTGGTCCAATACAAACTTACAGAATTTCTGTAATTTTCCCTTATTAATGTTTGGAGGTTTTTAATCGACGACTTCAGTGTCATGATCTCCGGGTTATGTCTGTCAGTAAACTGTCTGTACAAGGTTTTTAGTCTTGATAGCAGTCTACTTTTTTGTCGGTGCAGTGCGTCAATAGTTGCGTTGCGGAATAAGTCTTCGTCGTCAGTGTGTTGATACCGAGGTATCGTTTTGTCCATTGTTCGTTTGATTGTATCGTCCATTAGTCTAAGATACCTGTCAATCTCCTCGTTTGACAGATTTCTATTGGACGGTGTGTAGAGCGAATTCTAGGAGAGTGCTCTCGTCAGCGTTCTGGAAAAGTGCGTCCTACGCACCCTACTATAGTTGTAGGAATGCCTTTGAACAAACTCATCCAATTCCGCAATTTCGTTGGGAACAGTTATTTCGGTGCTGAGACCGCAATGGTCACTGTCATACACGAAAGTGCGTAGACAGTTTGTAGTTTGTTGGTTAGTGCATGTCGGTTGTATTCGTGAGTCGAACAGTAGAAGATCCAAATAGGACCCGTGGCTGGGAAACGACGGACTATCCGTCGCCTTAAGCCCGAGTCGATACATTATGCTGTGTCGACCCCACCAATTGAACAGTAGGTTCCCTCTAGTATTTGGTATATTATTTCCCCAATCACTATGTTTGGCGTTGAAATCTCCGCCGATAATAAAATAATTGTCTTCCAATTCCAGCTTCAGGAATCGAAAAAGTGTCTCGAGCTCTGAGATGAATAAGGTGGATTGAGTAGACTTAGATGCGTAGACAGACACCATGTACAACTGCTTTCCACTACGGAGAGGGATGTACATGACACATGCTTTCAGCACCTGAAATCTACGCACCACACGACTGTATACTCTTTTGAAACGCAGTCCCTTTCTTACAAAGATCGCAACACCTCCTCCTTGAATGGAATTGGGTCGGTTTCTTCGTAATATTTCATACCTTCTGTGCCTCATCTTGCGTCTTTTGGTAAGCTTAGTTTCGCTAACCAAAAGCACATCAGGGGCTTGGTCTTTAAGCAACTTAAACAGTGCGGCTCTTCGTTCGAACCTAATCAGTGAATTAACATTCTCTGCAAGGACCTTCAGGGTTTGCTCCGCCATGTACGTACCCATTGCGACTGAATATGCGTTAGGCCCGGCAGCAGCGAATATTTTTGATCTACCCGTGTAGCCTGTTCTTGTATTTGACGTTGAAGCTGAGCCATCTGCCCCTGAATAGAGAGCAAGATAGCTAGCATGTCAGTTGCAGGTTCCGGTGCTCTAGGCGCTGGGGCCTGAGAAGCAACCTTCGCTTGCTGTGCCGTATTTCCCCTACCTGCCGCCATTTGGGCGTAAGTAACATGAGGAGTAAAGGCTGGTGTTTGTGCCTGCACGAGTGGACGTTTAACTTCCACTTTCTGCTGCCGAGCCAGATTTACTCTTTTTATATATTGGAATTTGGGACAACCCCGATAGTTTGCGGTGTGTCCCGTGTTCCTGCATAAGGCTCAAGAGAGTTGGCTTTTTTCGGACGCTCTGTCCTTACCTAGAGCGCATTCCTCTGACTTGTGGTTCTTTCCATACTTCACGCATCGAGGCTGCATTTCGCATTTCGACGCGGCGTGCCCGAACCTTTGGCAGCGAACACATTGTAAGATGTTTTCGCTCCTCTTTAATTTTTCCCAGTGTACAACCTGGTAGTCTAGGACTTTTATACTCCTTAAACCATCCAGTTTGCTGTTGGGACTTAGCTGAACCAGGAAGAACGGTAGTTTCCGCTTCTCCCTTTTGGCTCTAGCCGTGACAAATGGCTTGACCCCCACGAATTTGAGCCCTTCGCACTCCTTCTCTTTCAGCAGTGCAAGGAGCTCCTCCGGATCAGTCGACGGTTCTAACCCCCTCAGCAGCATTGTCTGCAGCTTCTCCCCCTTCGGGGTGTAGGAGAAGAACTCTGTCGTCGAATCCTTCAATAAACTTTTAATTTTATGGTAGCGCTCCACTGTATTAAATGTATTAATAGGTGGCACCCTTTGTTTTGAACTTTGCTGTTTCTGCTGTTGTTGTTGTTGTTGTTGCTGCTGCTGTTGTTTTTGCTGTTGCCGTTCTTGTGGCTGCACTTGTTGTTGTTGCTGGTGTTTCTTGTGGTTTTGTTGGTGTGTTTGTAGCACTTGTGCTATTGTATTTGTTTGGTGTTGTTGAGTTTGCTTTTGAGCTTGCTGTTGGGATTGCTCTTGCTCTTCCCTCTTCCTTCTTAGCATTTGCTTTCCTTTTATAGCTAGTACTCTTTGTTGTAGCATTTTGATGCTACTACTAATTGACTCCATTTCTTCCTCTTCATCTTCCTCTTCATCTTCCGATTCGGTTGACGCCAAGGAAGCGAAGCTATTGTCTTTCAGATTTTGGTGAACATCTGAGGCGAATGGATTGTTGTCTGTAAATTGCCCTGGACGATTCATTGCTGCCGTTGATTGCACCCCTTCCCTCACTCCACCAAGCAGCTTTACAGTGGAAGTTTGTAGGGAGGGACGTTGTGGTAAGGTGGAAGTTGGCCTTAGCGCCCTCCTTCTCTTCGTCTTCGGTTCTGTTTGGCTTGAACCGCTTGACGCTTCGCCTGCTTTGTCTGCGGATCCCGCTACTGGTGTAACGGACCGCTCTCCACAATCCATCGCGTGACGATTTTTATCACTATCAATTTATTTTGTTTTTTTACTTAAGCAAACAAACAACAAAAAAAAAAAAGTCTATTTCGACCCGGAGTCGAACCAGCACCTTTAACTTGGTAACCGGGCACACTACCACTGGGCTAACTGGAGCCCTATATGAAGTTTGCCACATGTCTTTTTTATTGGTATCACTACCCAACCGAAAGCCGAAACACCTCAATACTCTACGGAGCTCAATGAACGACTGAACCATTCTACAGGCCACTCAATATTGCATCACCTCGTTAGTGAGTCCAAGAACTTACTAATGTTATAGCATTTGGGTGATTCAATTGTTTTTCTTTCAGCTCCTTCTTTAAACGTTGGCTAGAATTTGAACCTCTATAGGCTTTTTGGACTGGCTTTTTCGCCGATCTTTCGGGTGTCCTTCTTATAAGATCACATTTTGTTACACCCGCTGTCAATTCTTAGCAGTTAACAACAAATTCTAAGGAATAATACTCTCCGCACTCTGGTGCAATCGTCCAAGTTGGACAATATGCAGACCTTTCGAAACTTCGCGATGTTTTTCCATCATTGTTCGTAAACATTGAATCGCGTCGTATGTTGATCAGCTTCCCACAAGGCCGCATTAACTGTCATGGAGTTTCATAACATGCGACATTAGTTTGACCGATCGGTAATTGTTGTAATTTCTGGTGTCGGCTTTGCGTTTATGAAGCTCTCCCTCCACTGATTAGACATTCGATCGCCTCTCATAATTTAATTGAATAAAATCGCGAGCCATTTAAACACAAGATTTCCGATTGTCACCCACACTCCGGGGGATCGCACATACCTGGTTCATTATTTTTACAGCTGCGCTAATCTCGGCTTCCGTAAAATCCGCGGTTTGCTTTTCGTGCGCAATAGCCGAAGGAATAGTACTGAGCGGAAATTCTCTATTTACTAAAGCGTTACTCGTACATTGCTCTTTTCGTCTACTGCAAATTTTGTTGTCCCCCATAAGAAGGTTTCCCTGCTCATCTCCTGTATATTTCGATGATTGAATCTCTTGTGATTTTTTCTTTCGTTCCGCCGCAATCTTAAAAATGTCTACGTCTACCCCTGCTTCGAAGTTGCACTTCTTCTACTGCTTGTCGCCTGCTTCTAAATTTTGAAGGTACCTCTCCTAATTCTCGATGCAGTGCCTCTTCTACTATCGCACGTACTCTTGCTATTGCTTTTTCGCCTACTTTTTTTGCAACGCTCATAATGTAATTCAATACGCACTTTATCAGTTTCAGTACTCCCGCTATACGAGGGTTGCCTGAAGAGTTTCCGACCGGCACTCGTCAATAAAAGCCAGTAAATGCTAGTTGTACATCTTCTGATAGTTACTTACCAAAGTTTCAGTCATTTTGGACGCACCGTTTTTAGTTGACAGTCGTTTGAGTGAGTCGATGTGAGTGTTTTTTTTATGAAAATGGGAAGAATTGAGTGTCGAGCTGTTATTCAATTCTTGTTTTTGAAAGGCAACACGCCTACGCAAATCAAAAATGAGTTGGACTCTGTGTATGGGGACTCTGCACCATCATTTACCACTGTGAAATTTTGGGCAGCTGAATTTAAACGTGGCCGTAAGAGCTTGGGAGATGATGAACGTTCGGGACGTCCAAAAACTGCAACCGCTGACGATAACATTGCTAAAGTTCACCAAATGGTGTTAGACGACCGCCGAATTAAAGTGAGAGAGATAGTAGAGGTTATGAAAATATCCAAAGAACGTGTTTGCCACATATTAAATCAAGATTTAGGCATGAAAAAGCTGTTCGCGCGTTGGGTGCCGCGTTTGCTTACGTTAGACCAAAAACATGTTCGAATGAACATTTCCAACGTTCTGTTGGCGCAGTTTAGGCGCAATAAATCGGAGTTTCGGCGCCGATTAATTACGGTAGATGAAACTTGGATACACCATTATACGCCCGAAACAAAAATTCAGTCAAAACAGTGAACTGAAAAGGGCGATCCGGCTCCAAAAAAGCAAAAACTGTGGCTGGCTGGGCGACTGTTTTTTGGGATAGTAAAGGAGTTATCTTAATTACAGGAGCATACTACGCATCATTACTTGCCAAGCTGAAGGCAGAAATTGCGGAAAAACGGCCACATTTGCAGAAAAAGAAAATCCTGTTTCACCAAGACAACGCGTCGTCTCACACCTCAGCGGTTGCCATGGCGAAAATCCATGAATTACGGTTTGAACTGCTTGACCATCCGCCTTATTCACCAGATCTAGCCCCAAGCGACTTCTTTTTGTTCCCTCATCTAAAAACTGCGCTCGGAGGACAGAGATTTTCGTCAAATGAGGAGGCAATCACCTTCGTGAACAATTATTTTGCAGAGAAAAACGCCAAGTAGTATTTGGACGGGTTAGAGAGATGGGAGCATCGCTGGGAGAAGTGTGTAGAGTTACGGGGAGACTATGTAGAGAAATAAAAAATAGTTTTGAGAAAAAATGTCTTGTATCATTGTTCGGGCGGAAACTTTTCAGACAACCCACGTACTTAGTCCACGCCTGAAAGGCTTACCTTTTATTCTTCATGTCATTTTCGTTTCATGGTTCCACCACAACATTAGGTAGAAATCCCTTTTCAAATATTGAGCAGAGCACTTTTCTTTGAATATGTTCCACATATCTTGCGCGCTTAGTTTTTCTACTTGGTTTATGGAACTTTAGAGCCACTCTTACAAATTTATTGCCCTGATCTACCCTCTTTCCTTGTTTAAATTGTGCCAGTTTATTTTTTCTAATGATATCGGTCTTCCTTTTTTCGCGAAAAATTCTATCAGCAAGCGTAAGGAAAACTGTTATCTGTTTGCGGATAGATTCTAGTAAATGACAAGATGAACACTACGTATTTTTTGAAGATTTTTATTAGCACGTTGAACTCCTATCATTAAAACATCTACATCGCATCCAAATATTTTCAAGAAAGCCCGCTTTGATACTAGAACCCTTTGCAGTGTCAAGCTAAGAGTTGAGCTATCGTATAATGGAGACCGAACACCGTCTTGTAGAAAGTCCATGTTTACCTTGACATAGGAATTGATAGTCTGCTACGACTCTAATGATTCTTTTATAAGCATATCTCCACAATTCCAGTATTTCATAACACCTCAAATGGTCTGGCAAAGTTGCATATGGTGTCAAAAGCTACAAGCCGAACTAATGCGTGTTTGATATGAATGTTGCACCTCAGATTTAAGGTAAGTTCGGGGACCAGTTTTGTGCACATGCAACTCTACAAGTTTTTTTTCAATCTGTTTAACAAGAAAATCGTGGGACTCATAAAAGGAATAACTTGTTTCAACAGGTGCAAATAGGTTCCCAGCTGATTCAGCAAATAATCGGTCTGTTGAGTTTCCCACGGAAACAAATGCACGAGCAGGCTATTCGACACCGGATCAAGTGCACGCGAATTAGGTAAAGTGCACAGTCAGGAGGAATGCATGGGAACCTTTGGATAGCTAACGGAGCTTTGGAGTTAAGCTGATGAGGATTGTGAAATCGGTTCTGGTCTGGACTTCATCCATAATTGTGTAATCGAATTCGGAGATTAAAATATATTTATAACGTGAATAGAACAAATGTTTTTTATTTATATGTCGAACAGTTTAGTCAGTCCCTTGGTTGACGTTCGCTTTTTTTTTATCGACCACGTAAAGGACGACGTTAACTGGCGCCCGAGCAGGGACAGGCTTAGAAAGCATATATCCTTTTCGTAATAGCAATAGTGGGAAAGATGTTTTAACAAAATATTGTCCTTAAATGGGCATAGATCAGACTACCCCCTTTGGAGCGTGGCATTGTAAGCCGCCTTTCTATATTAATATATATTAAAAAAATTAAGCCCATAACCACATTCTGCTGTAACCATGGGAAAACAGCGGAGATTGCCAAAAGGACAAAGGGATATACAAGTGAAGTGAAATCGTGCCATTAGTAGGTTGCTTTCAAGTATTAACGATAGCAACTAAACGGGAACCCCATGATCCTTCCACTAAGCCTGTCTCAAACCAAAAACTCGCAAAGAAAAGAAAATAAACAAAAACGATATTTAAGTATCCTTTTGTTTTAGATCACCGGCGGTCCTTCTTATTAACGGTTACGTGAAGCGGAAATTCCAGATCTTCAATTACAAGTACAAGGGTTGGATCGTTGATGGCAGTTTCAAGCTGGTGCATGCCATTAACCTAGAGCAGTTCGAACATCTGCTGGATGGGGTGTCCAATGCCACAAGCGGCAAAATTAAAGACGAAGACAGAGGACACATGATAGAATTCCATTTGTCACAGGTAAAGAGCTGTCTTTGATCACTCAAAGGCAAGCCAACGAGAAGGGCAAGATCCATCCATTGGTTGGGATCTGCTTGGAAATGGGTGGCTGGTAGCCCCAATGCTTCAGACTGGAGCAAAATCCTTCGAAGTGAGGAATCCATAATCGAAAATAGTAACCACCAATATAAGATTAATGAGAAACTCTTTGGTATCACGCGTGAAATTACACAGCAAATCAATCTGGTAATTGAGAGATACGAAAACGGTATTAAGGATGTGATTTCTGGAAGATTTGATCAGGACATTTTGGACGAGATTCTGTTCATCAAAGAAGAAGTAAATGAAATCATTCGGGCTTGCCAAATGGCGAAAAGTGGCCTGATTAATACAAATCTCCTTGATACGGAATAGGTCAACACGGTCATCAGTGAACTAGAAACTCTACCGTACGCCAACGAAATAGAAGCAATTGAGTGCGGCACACCCTCAATTTTCACCAATGGCTCAATGCTATTGTACGTTATTTCAATGCCAAAGGTAGGAATAGAAGAGTATAACTTGTTGATAACACGACCATCAGTTGTAGAAGGAAAGCGGATCGATCTGAAATTCAGGAAAGTTCTGATCAACCATAGGGTCACGTATGGCATTAAAGCAAGTTGCCTCTCAATAAAAAAAATTCAACAATGTGTGAAGATAAGGTCTTAGAAGTAATTCCTGAGGAAAGCTGTATTGCTAGACTGTTGAAAGGTGAACCCACGACCTGCACCTTCCAAACAAGTACCGAGGAGGTCCTGGAACTCCTTAAAGATGACACCGTTTTTGTCACCAATTTTAAAGGCGATTTCATTTCTAACAATATTTCAAGGCCTCTTACAGGTGCATATATAATCCAGATACATAACGAGACGATCGAATTGAAGGAGAGGACCTTTTCGAGTTCTACGGCTACCACACTACAAACCCTTCCTCCGGCATTGATGAACATCACAAACTGCAACCATATTATAGACTTGCGATACATGCATGAACTTAGCGTTCAGAACATACAACTTATCCCAACAATTTAAAATCTCTATTTTTACAAAAGTTTCAATCCTCATTGGTGTGGCATTCGTCGTACTTACCATCTGGCGAAAGATACATGCAAAGCCCAGTTTCCCAACAATCTTATCCCCTAACCTACCACAACCAACGGCTTGACCTCACGGTCATCAAAGGATCTACGTGGCGTAGATTTTCGAAGGGGGAGGAGTTATCACAATCCGATACGCGCCGCCCAATAACTTGTTCCGACGGATGCAAACAGGTTCCCAGCTGATTCAGCAAATAATTGCTCTGTTGAGTTTCCCACGGAAACAAATGCACGAGCAGGCTATTCGACACCGGATCAAGTGCACGCGAATTAGGTAAAGTGCACAGTCAGGAGGAATGCATGGGAACCTTTGGATAGCTAACGGAGCTTTTGAGTTAAGCTGATGAGGATTATGAAATCGGTTCTGGTCTGGACTTATAATTATGTAATCGAATGCGGAGATAAAAATAATAACGTGTATACAGGGTGAATGACTCGAACTCCAACTTTTTAAAATGCTATAATTTTTTTATTTTTTGATAAATTTTATTGTACCAAGGCAAAATATGTTGGAAAATACATCAATTTTCAAATTGTATCAGTAGTTTTCAATATGTCCACCTTTGGCGCGAATAATGGCCTTGAGACGGCCGAAGAAAGCATCGCACGCTGCAAGCAAGTGGCTCTGCGGTATTTTGGCCCATTCCCGGCGAAGTGCTTATTTGAGGTGGTCAAAACTTTGGTATTTTTTAGTGCCAACCTTCGCCTTCAAAATACCCCAAACAGAGAAATCCAACGGATTTGCATCCGGAGAATTTGCAATCCATTGTGTGGAAGAAATGAAGTGTTGAACATTGTTTTTTAACCAATCTTGGTTGACGCGCGCTTTGTGAGACGGTGCCGAGTCTTGTTGAAATGTTCAGGGTCTCCGAACGAAATGATTGTTTGCCCAAGGCTTCAATACTGCCTCTAAGACAGTTTCACGGTATACGATCGCATTAATTTTGACGCCACACCCACAGTCCAAAAATACGAGCGGAGAGCGACCATCGGCGGTTATGGCGGCCCAAACCATCACCATCGGTGTTGCCTGCTTTCTGGTGGCCGTCCGAAGGTGTACATTTTCGAAGGACCTCTCTGACAAGTAAACTCGGTCATTTTTTTTGTTGATATATTGCTCGATAACCAATGGCGACTCATCAGAAAAAACCAAATTCGGCAACTCACCACTTTCGTGCAAGCGTAGCAACTCCTTCGCTCTTTCGACTCTAACTTTTTTCTGTTGCTTTTTGAAACTACAATGGCTTGAGCTCAAACTCATTTTTCAGTATGTGCTGCATCCGTTCCAACGACATGTTGAGCGCACGAACCATTTTTCTTCCACTTCGACGCGGATTTCGCTCAATTCGAGCCTTCACTTTCCGAACCATTTCTGCCGATGTTGCTGGTTTTTTATGACCACCTTCATAGCGTTTTGTAACGCTGCCAGTATCACGGTAACGAACTATGGTTCGAGACACAAATGATTTATTCACGTTGAGGTGCTGGAGGTCTCTAACAATAGTTACTTGTTGTTTTCCAGCCAAATATAAAGCAATCACACTATCACGTTTGAATTCCATCGCGGATAAAAATTGTTCAACACAACTGAGACGGAAATCGTTTAAGAGGCTTGTAAGTAATAAAATTATCTGTCATGTGTCAAAATTTGAGCTCACTGTCATGAAATTATAGCAGTCTGAAGTCGTTTGCAGTTCGAGTCATTCAGGGTGTAGAAAAACTGATTTTTATTTGTAAGTCACAGAGTTGGCTGGCTGACGTTCGCGTTTTTTTTATCGTCCACGTAAAGCCCGACGTTAACGAAAATCTTCGTCCAAACTATGCTAATCTATTTGGAAAATTGCTGCGAGGAGCAACTACCTTCAAATTTATACTTAACCGTAATATGAACAAGATGAAATGAAAGTCCATTTACTAACAGCTTAGAGCGAAATTTGCTTTAGGTGGAAAAAGTATTTCAATGCTTTCCTTTACTATTACAATATATCCGCATTCTGTGTCATTACACTAATCGTTTAACCGTCTCATAAACGGGAGGAATTACTCGTATCTTATACAAATATAAATACGAAGCCAAACCCAAAAACGAAAAAAGACAATTTCGTTCGACTCCCAAGGAATATCACATACGAGTACTAATTATTCATAGCTGCGTATCTGAAAATCCTTGAGTCATCTAAAATTCCTTCATAACCACAGCACACGCATAATTAATTCATTTCTACTGTGCATGGAATATGAAATGGCTTGGTGCACAAACTTGCTGACGCATAAGGAGCACCACACCTCTTCCCTTTGGCACACTTCCGAGAATTATTGCAATCAGATTGGAAAAAATAAAATCCATAAGAGATCTTTTACCTTTAAAAAGCAGTAAAACAAAACAGCAATCCAGTAATGGGTCAACCGTCAACCGTTACGTCAGTCGTTGACTCTCCCATTCTGCTGTTTGCTCGTTCTGGTGCTCGCAACTCACAAACAAGGATTCACTCTTGAAATGGCCAAAAGGAGATGAATTCGAATGTTCGTTCGAATGGTGAAATCAGGTTAAACACGATAGCGCGTCCCTCTTCAATGCCAGCGGACAAAAAGGAAATTTTCCACTTTTCACGAGGAACGCTGCAATAGGATTTCTTCGAGCTGTGAAAGGAGTCGTTGTCGTCGTCGTCGTAGTCGTCGTCGTCGTCTTTATCATCATGGTTTGTATCCGTATCCAGAGTTAATACGCGGTTGTTGTTTTCCACGATTGAATGGTTTTTAGGTCAAGCGAATAATACGAAATACAAGGTTCGACTTAAGGAATTTAAATAGCGTTGCTCAAACAGATCCGGGACGACAGACTACTGGTGTGTCTGAATTTCAGATGAAGAAAGCTTGCTGTTCTTTATCAAGAAGATGTTGTGGCATCGTTGTAGGTGAGCAAATGAATTGAACTGGAATAACAGAACGAGTTGAATTTATAAATTTCTGAAGAGTTCCGCAAAGGGAAGTTTAATTGATGGATGTATGTACGAGTATGTACTTGTATTTCATTTTCATTTTAACTGCATTTTTATAATTCACTGACAAACTTGAAAATTAGCTTACTTAATTTATACTATGATATTTTGTGATTACTTACTGGCTCCAAAATGCTTACTGCTGCTGAGCAACATCTTTAATTTCGCGACTCCCTACTACGCTGATGAACCGGGGCTATGTTGAGTCGCTTGATCGGAGCTGTTCAAGTGGCATGGAAGATAAGCGGCACCACTTGTCCTGGAAAAGTCCTTTCTTATCAAAGTAGAGGAACGGCTCTGGAAAATCAAAGTTGATGCGCATGGGAGTGGGAGATATAGATAATTGAGGTAATAAGCAACGGAGATCAAATTGTCATATTGTGTCTTCGAATCAACTTAATAATGAAATTGTCTACTCTAACTACATAGATTTACCCTACTGTATAAGATGCATTAGGATGGAATTTTATGTACTCTGACTCTCATGTTCTGTCAGAGTTGTAAAGTACTGAAGTACCTTGTACTTGTACTTGTGCTTGAAAAAAAAAAGTACAATGTACTTGGTACTTGCAAACCACGAAGTACAAGTACTGTTTCAAGTACCTTTTTCTAAGTACATTTACTAGATACTGCAATACTGGACTTCTCAAGTACTTCTCAATTACAAGTCCATTTTAAGTACTCGTACTTGAGTCACAAATCAAATTTTTGTTATGTGGTGTTGCTATGAGAACATAGAACACTCAAGGAATTGTACTTGAAAAGTACTTAAAAATATACTGGGCAGTACTGCAGTACAGAGTAAATGTACTTGGTAATTTTCAAGTACCATGTACATTGTACTTTTTTTTCAATTACAAGTACAAGTACACGCTACTAGAAGTCCTTATTGCACGGGTACACTTATGCACGTGTTATACGTGTAATTATCTTCACGTGTGTAAACACGTTTATTTGGTATAGCACGAGTATTTATAAGTACACGTGTATGTACAATTTTAATTTTTCTAAAATTCTTTTGATACCAATTTTGATTATTTAGAAATAAAACACAAAGTTCATTTTATTTAGTAGTTTGTGAAAAATTATTTTATTTTATAAATCAAACAAAAAATTAAATTCATTCTTAAGTAAAGTATGTGTATGGTCTTATTTTAGAAACGCTTTCTATTTTGATAAAGAAATACCAACAAATCTACATTATCAGGGAGCAATGAAGATCTTTTAGATGTGACAATATTTCCAGCCCTGGAAAAACAGCGTTCTGAGCTAACAAATGTAGCTGGTATAGAGAAATATTTTCTCGCTAAAATTGCGATAGCCGGAAATTTTTCATGTCTATTGTTCCACCATTCATATGGATCTAGGTCAAACTTCAATTGAGGTTCAGCTAAATAAGTGTCCAGTTGATGTTGGATAGTCTTTCGCTTAGTTCCATGTGTGTTATAAAGAAACTCTAAGTCACTTGTACAATTCATAGTGGACCCAGTTTCTGTTTCCGAATTATTCTCGGAAGGTAAATATGCTGTCATGAGCTGCTTGACTTTATTTCTTATAGACATTTTTTTCATCAACACTCTCATGCTCTAGGTCTTTATATCGTGGGTCAAGAAAAGATGCTAATTGACTTGAAGAAACATCAGTTGTGTTACTCTGATTTAATCATGTCTGAGTCGCTTGCGGAAAAATTCATATGTTGCTCCAGCATTTTTAGCATAAGAGGTCGCACCATGGATGTAGACGAATTTTCATTGCTGAGAATCTTTGTAAGCGCTTGAATAGGCCGCAAAATTTTTCCAAATTCTTCCATCAATGCCCATTCTTGTTCTAGAATTTCCAACTTTGTAGCGATAGCTGAGGAAGTGACTGACTGTACAAGTGACTGTCAATACATTTATCACTGGACTCCGGTTTTGTGTTAGACGCTGAAGCATAAAAAAGATAGAGTTCCACTGAGTGTTGCATGATTGTAAAAGGGATTGTGCTGGTAGACCCAATTGTTTCTGCTTTTCTTGCAAAGCATATTTCGCAACGTTGGAATGTTTAAAATGGCAAACTAGTTTACTGGCTTTCTTAATTATTTTTTTTTGTATTTTCAGAAGGCATGGATTTCCTTAGTGCCAACTGAAGACTGTGTACTGCGCATGTCAAGCCGACATTCTGCTCTACTTGCCTCATAGATTCCACAGCTTTAACCAAATTTGCAGCGTTGTCTGTGACTATTGTGACTTTTTAAGTCCCCAATCGAGAAAAATGCCTTCCATCTTGTTCATGAGATTTTCTGCATTGTGGCGTGTATCAATTTCACTTGTTTCAAGTGTAAGAGACTGAGGTACCCAATCGTCATCTATGAAATGTGCCGTCGTTGTCACATATGATTCTTGCGCGGCAGACGTCCAACAATCGGACGTGCAAGAAACTTCGTTAACGCTACCAATTTTGTCCTTTATTACTGTTTCAACTTCCTGTTTAAGTGATTGCAGTAGTTTTTTTATTGCCTCTTCTCTCAACGGTTTATAGTTCGGTTCAACAACAGTCATGAATTGGAGAATACCCGGGCTTGAACAGAAAGAAATTTGAATTTGGTTTAACGCAATCATTTTAGCTAGGGCCTGGTGGATCTCTTCCATCCTATCCGGCGAACATGGTCGGACATTGCTACCTTCTTGGGCCTTCCCTTTGTGTATTCTGCATTTTTTGAAAGAGGACGGTCCAGAACTGCTATCATCGTTGGTTTCAGTTCTTGGCGAATCTCTGTCAATCATGCTGTAATTTGAATCACAAAAAGTATTATTTACGTTAAAGTGTTAATCTATTTTTATTCACTTGATTTGAGTAGAAACCGGATTTTCTCTATTTATGTTTGTTTGAATTGCATGAATTCCTTGCAAATGCCGTCCTAATGACCCTGTCGTACCACCACGACAAGAGAAAGAATTGTTCCTGTTCTCACTGCATAAATCACAGAATCACCTTTTTTTTTGTTAACAAAAAACTTAGCATATGATCCAGATTTTTTATTTTTTCTATAAAAACTTAATATCTAACTTAAAATAAACCTTAGTCTAACTAACCTACATACACAATACACATATAGACATTATACACAATGACATACATATATATATATATATATATATATATTCCTTAAATCGGAGCGCACACTCTCGTGGTAAAGGTAGTTGGGGTAGTAAGCCCCAGATATCAGGTTATTCGTCGAGGTCATTGCTCTTGCAATGTGCCTTCGAGTCAGCTTAATTACGAAGTTGTCCACTCGTATTAGGTTCGCCCTGTTGTAAAGGACCTCATTACGATAAAATTTTTCGTACTCCGACTCTGGTGTTCTGTACAAGCGAAGGCAAGCCCTAAGGCAAGCCCTCTCAAACACCCGAATCTTTTCCATTAAGCTTGCTCGTACATTGAACCACACGGGACACCCGAATACCAGCATGGGCCTGATAAGGGCCATGTAGCAGATTACCTTTACCCTCGCATCGAGTTGGCTGCTATAAAACAGTCTCTTTGTAAGGGCAAAAGCGCTTTTGGCTCTAGCCAGAGCAGCATCTACATTTTTGTCAAAATACAGAAACTGATCTAGCCAGATCCCAAGGTATCTGACTACATTTCGACAGGCAAGAGGCTGTTCGTGTTGTCCAATGATCGAGAACTTTCGCCAATTTTTTCTGGCTCCAGACAACGGCGTCCTAAAGAGAATGGTTTCCGACTTCTGAAAGTTGATTTTCAACTTCCAGTCATCGCAAAATCGTCTTATCTTATCGAAGTCACGCTGCAAGAGAGTATTAATGACCTCGATTTTTGGACCTGTTCTGTACGCTATCAAATCGTCTGCGTACGCAATAGTATTGGGAAGTGAACCTATCAAGTTGCTTGTATAAATGTTGAATAGGATCGGCGAATTGACCGCGCCTTGCTGAAGACCATTTTTAATTTGAAATATTTCAACAGAAGTCACATCGCCATTTTTCACGATGAACTGTCTGTTGGTTAGCATATTATAAAGAATGTACAAGAGTGGTTTACTGATCCCCAGCCTAGTCAGCTGATAGAAAAGACCCTCTAACCATACGGTGTCGAAGGCCTTCTCCAAGTCAACAAGGCAGGCACCAGTGCATTGGTTTTTGCCTTTATTCCATTGGATATCGGACACCAGTTTAGACGCGGCATGTGAGATATCATGTCCTGCCTTAAAACCGAATTGATTATCCGGAACTATATGTTTGTCCTCAACCCACCTAGACAGAGCTCTATTGATTACCTTTTCAAACACCTTACTGATATTCGGAAGGAGACTTATCGATCGGAGATTCTTCGGATTGAATATATCCTTTCCCTTTTTGGGAATAGGTTGCACCACCGCCGTTTTCCAATGCACTGGATAATGTGCATTATTCATTGCATTATTAAACAGGGTGGTGTAAATGTCCACCGCTTCTAGAGGAAGATGTCGAAGCACGATGTTCGGAATACCATCGGTCCCCACTGATTTCTTAGCTCTGATTGTGTCGAAGATCTCATGGAGCTCTTCCTTCGAAATGAACGGGGGTAGGTCACCCTCTCTGGTAATGACATTATTTGCCATATTCTCGTCACTGAACCGGGTGAAACCAGAGCCCTCGGATCGTCAGTTCTCTACTTCATTTCGAATGTAGAGGTCGTGCACCAAGACGCGATTGTCCAGGTCATAATTGGGGCCAATGGTATCAGTGGCCTTGTATATTTCCTGGAAAGTCGCCCCTATGGCCTCAACCTTCTCCTGTGGATCCTCGATCACAAAGAAGTCGTCATCATCAGCGGCCTCATTTGGATCAATACCTGCTATTGTCAGTAACCGTTCGTTGTCCGTTGTCCGGGCTATTTTAAGACACTGAAGGTCGTTTTGATTTTTTCTCCGAAATAGTTTATTTATTTGCGGGAACATATTCGGATTGCTGGTGTTTACAGCCCGAACCCTGTTGTTCCAATACGAACTTACAGAAATTCTGTAATTCTCTTTTACTAAAGTTTGAAGATTTTTAATCGACGACTTCAGTGTCCTAATCTCCGGGTCTTGTCTGTCAATTAACTGTCTGTACAAGTTTTTGAGTCTTGTCAGAAGTCTACTTTTCTGTCGGTGCAGTGCGTCAATAGTAGGATTGCGGAACAGGTCTTCGTTAGTCGTACGTCGATACCGCGGTATTGTAGTGTCCATAGTTTGTTTAATTGTCTCGTCCATTTGTTTTAGATACTTGTCGATCTCCTCGTTTGACAAATTCCTATTGGACGGTGGACGGTGGAGCGTGTTCGAGGCGAGTGCTCTTGTCAATGTTGCGGAGAAGCGTGTCCATCGAGTCTTACTGTAGTTGTAAGAATATCTTTGGACAAACTCCTCCAATTCCGCAATTTCGTTGGGAACTGTAATTTCAGTGCTAAAACCGCAATGGTCACTGTCATACACGAATGTGCGCAGACAGTTTAGCGTTTGTAAATTCGTACCTGTCAGTCGTATACGTTTGTGGTACAGCAGTAGATCCAAATAAGACCCGCCTCTGGGAAACGACGGGTTATTCGTCGCTTTAAGACCGAGTCTGTACATGACATCGTGCTGACCCCACCAATCGAGTAGTAGGTTCCCTCTAGTATTTGGCACATTATTTCCCCAATCTCTGTGTTTAGCGTTGAAATCCCCACCGATTATAAAATAATTCTCCCCCGATTCCAGCCTCAGAAGTCGAAAAAGCGTGTCGAGCTCTGTAATGAATAAAGTGGATTGTGGAGCCTCAGGTGCATAAACAGAGGCCAAGTACAGCCGCTTTCCACTGCGAAGCGGGATGTAAATGACTACTGCCTCCAACACCCGGAACCTACGGAACACTCCCTTGTACACTCTGTGAAATTTTATGTCTTGCTTAATGAAGATCGCGACACCGCCTCCACATTTGGATCGGGGCCGGTTTCTTCTTCTAACAATATAATTATTGTACTCCAGTTTGTGCTTATCGGTTAGCTTGGTTTCGCTAGCGAACAGCACATCAGGAGTTTGGTCTTGTAGCAATTTAAACATCGCGGCTCTTCGTTTGATCCTAATCAGTGAATTAACATTCACCGCAAGGACCTTCAAAGATTGCTCCACCATGTGCGTACCCATTACGACATGTGTTGCGTTAGACCCGGCAGCAGCGCGTAGATCTGGTCCACCCGCTTGGCCTGTTCTTGCACCTGCTTTTGCAGCTGAGCCATCTGCCCTTGGATTGCGAGCAAGATGGCCAGCATGTTAGGTGCAGCTTCCATTGTTCTCGGCATTGGCGCCGGAGAAGCAACAGTCGCTTGCTGTACCGTAGCCCCCCTACCTGCCGCCATTTGGGCGTAGGAAATTTGGGACGTGACGGCTGGTGTTTGAAGCCTAGCAGGTGAACGCTTGACCTCCACCTTCTGCTGCTGAGCCAGTTTTGATTTTTTAATATCAGCGAACTTAGGACAACCCCGATAGTTTGCGGTGTGTCCCACGTTCCCACATAATACGCACGAGAGCTGTGTCCTATCGGATACTCCGTCCCTACCCAGAGCACACTCCTCGGAACTGTGGTTCTTTGCGCACTTCACGCATCGAGGCTGCATTTGGCAGTTCGACGCGGCGTGCCCGAACCTCTGGCAGCGAACGCATTGTATAACGCCTTCGCTCCTTTTTAATTTTTCCCAGTGAACCACCTGGTAGTCTAGGACATTGATACTCCTTAGACTATCCAGACGGCTTTCGGGACTGAGCTGCACCAGGAAGAACGGCAGACTTCGTTTCTCCCGCCTGGCTCTAGCTGTGGTAAATGGCTTTACCCCCACGAACTTGAGTCCTTCGCACTCCTTCTCTTTGAGCAGTGCCAGGATCTCCTCAGGTTCCGAAGACGGTTCCAACCCCTTTAGCAGCATCGATTGCCGCTTTTCACACTTCGGTGTGAATGAGTAGTGCTCCGTCATCGTTTCCTTTAAGAGCTCTTTTACTTTCGCGTAGCCCTCCACTGTATTACAGTGGATGGCATGGCGATCATTCCCCAATCTCTTAATATTAAAATTATTACCAATGACCAGCCTGCACAGGTCCTTGGTAGCATTTACCATTTACCTTCTCCTTCTTCTTCTGCTGCTGCTGCTGTTGTTGTTGTTGTTGTTGTTTTTGCTGCTGCTGCTGCTGCTGTTGTTGTTGCTGCTGCTGCTGCTGCTGTTTTTGCTGTTGCCGTTTTTGTGGCTGCTGCTGTTTTAAGTGTTGCCGTTGTTGTGACTGGACTTGTTTTTGTTGCTGGTGTTTCTTTGGCTTTTGTTGTTGTGTTTGCTTTTGAGCAAGCTGCTGTTGTTGGGATTGGTCTTGCCCTTCCCTCTTCCTTCTTATCATTTGTTTTTCTTTTATGGCCAGCACTCTTTCTTGTAGCATTTTGATGCTGCTACTAATGGCCTCCATTTCTTCCTCTTCATCATCGGATTCGCTTGCTGCCAATGAAGCGAAGTTGTTCCCTTCCCTCACCCCGCCAATCACCTTTACAGTGGCTGTTGGTAGGGTGGGACGTTTTTCCAAGTTAGAAAGTGGACTAAGCTTCCTCCTTCTCTTTGTTTTTGGCGTTTGGCTCGAACCACTCCAAGCCTCACCTGATACATCAGCAGATCCCGCTGTTAACATAGCGGACCGCTCTCTACAATCCATCACGTGATGGACAATACTTAGTACCGCTTTAATTTGATTGTTTTTGAATTTATTTTAAATAAAAATGAAAAAAAAAGATGTGTCCGAGCACACTAACACTCTGCTAATTCGAGCCTATAAGAATTTCCTCAAATGTCTCTTTGTTACTGTTATCACAATGCACTCGCAAGCCGAAACACTTCTGTTCTCCACGGAGATATGTGAACGACTGACACAGAATCACCTTCTCGATGTGCATATTGCCATACCCAACTCTTTGATTTCATTTCATCACTTTAACAATTTGAATTAGCAAAAGATATATTTATCAGCCTTTCGAGATCAACACTCAACTAAAACTGATAAGAAGCTCTTCGTCATCAATTCATAAACCGGTTTAATGATTAAGCTTTAATCTCAAAAAAACATAGAAAAATAAACTATGGCTTGAATAGAAATAACTGTTTCGGCAAGTACTCGTAACATCCCATAATCGAAAAAACGTCGTGTTGTAATTACATGTGTTATTTTATTTACACGCATATTAAAAAAGCACACGTGTATTTAAATTTTCACGTGTAAAAGTTTCTTACTAACCGTGTACACGTGTCACGAATACACGTGTAATTACATACACGCTTTAAATCGAGAGCCCTACACGGTACTGGGCACTTGACTAGTACTGATAATTGAAAGTTTACAGGTCTGGTCACACCCCAAGCTATGTTCTCTGAAACTCTCAAATCTCTCAATAAACCTGCTGCAACGTTAGCCCACACGGGACATCAAAATGCAAGCTTAGGTCGGATATGCGCCATATAGGTATCTGGCTACATTTTGACAAGCAAGTGGATGCTCCACGATCGAAAGCTTTCTTTCTGGTATCCATAGAGCTCCAGACAAAGGCGTACTAAAAAGAATGGTTTCTGATTTTTAAAAATTAATTGTCAACTACCAGTCATCACAATATCGCTTAATCTTAATGTCGTTTACATAGGTAAGATGAAGTGAGGTGAATAGAATCGGCGAACTCATCGCACCGTGTTGCAGACAGATGTTTTTAATGCCAAATATTTCAGCAGGAGGTGAATATATTAAAAAGAATGTACAGCAAAAGAATAGCCCCTCTAGCCATACGGAGTCGAAGGCAGTATCCCGGTCAATCAGGCAGACACCCGTGCAGTGATTCTTATTTTTGTTCTGTTGGATATCAGATACCTGTTTATGGCCGGTATGTGAGATATGTACAGGGTGGTACAAATACAAGGCCATTTGACATCGCTAAGGCGGATGTATTGCTGTGTTTCATGGCGCACCATCATCCGGAAACCAAGGATCGTCCAAGTCCATGTCTTCAATTTCAGTCTACAAAAATTCGATAATCATGGCTATGTAGCGCTCACCGTTGACTGCAATAGCGTTTGCAGCAGCATTTTCGAAATAAAATGGGCCAATTCAAGTTGCTTTAAGGCCCAAACTGAGAAGCGATAACGAAGCAGATGGTTGTTTGCCTTCAATTGCTGAGTCAATTGGACTTTGTAAGGGAATAATTCGAGCACTCTCATCAGAGTGCTGCGTGAAATGTTGAGTCGCTGAGATCGATGGCGAGTCGTTGTTCCTGGATTGAGTGGAAAACTCTCGGCCTCAGCAGCCACATTCTCGTCGGCAGGCAACGTCCGACGACGGAGACCGCGAGTGTTGTCCGCATGCAAACCAGTCTCACGAACTTTTTGCACAAACTTGCGTACAGTGGGTGCTTCATTTTGGTCAAAACATATTTTCAATAAACGCACTTTTTGAGCAACACAGCACTCGATTTTGAAATAAGTTTGCAATATTTTCCAACGTCGTTCAAGAGTAAAGCCATTCATTTCGTTCTGCGGAGGTATGATACTGACTGACAGCCAATATTTTGAGCAGGAAAGATATAATTCAAAAAGATACCTGTATTTGGACTACCCGTTATTTTATTACCAGGGCCCACCTAACTAATGAGGTTGCTTTATCACTTATACGAACGAGCAACATAAATCTCTGCCTAATAAAAGATATACTGTAAAATCAACATATCTAAAGGGTGATTCTTTTAGAGGTACCCTGTTCAAAAATAAAAACTATCAGAAAATTCAATTTTATCGGGTAATCTTTGTTATCATACAAAAGAAACATTCGTTACATTTATTTTTTGAATATTATTTCTTTCAAATGTTGGCCGTAACTGCGGCTAATATTTAATTTAATTTAATTTAATTTTGGTGGGGGCGAAAGCCCCCATTTATTCGGCTTAATACAAGCTATAACTTAAAATTAAACTTAAACTAAAACTTAAAACTAAGGTTGGTTATTCTGGTGAAGGAGAACGGATTTGAGGTAGGAAGTGGTGCGGTGGAAGTCAAAGACGCTAGGGTTTGAATTAATTTTTCGTAGCATGCGGGAGATTGGTTCGTTCGCGCCATAGATGGTGTGGTGGGTTGGGAGATAGAAGAAACGAGGGGTACGTAGATTACGAGGGTTAGTGTTGAGGAAAATAGAATTGTGAAGGGACGTGCATTCAACCTGACCTGAAAGAAGTCGATGAATGAAGAGAAAGTCGGCTGCATCTCTGCGTTCCTCAAGGGTGTTTAGGTTAATAAGGTTGAGACGGTTTTGATAGGGGGGCAGAGTAAAAGGATCATCCCAGGGCAAACCTCGAAGAGCAAATCGAAGAAAACGGCGCTGGACGCTTTCGATTCTCGAGATATGAATGCTGTGATATGGGGACCATACTTGACTGGCGTACTCTAGGAGGGGACGAACAAAGGTAATATAGAGGGACCTGGTCACGTATGGGTTGGTGAATTCTTTGGACCATGGTTTTACAAAACCTAGTGCAGAGTTGGCTTTAAGGATCATCCCATCCATATGCAAACGGAAGTTGAGCTCCCTATCACACAAAATGCCGAGGTCGCGAAGAGATTCAACGGAGGAGATAGGTTGGTTGTGGAGAAGGTAGAGTCGGGGAGGAGATTTGTGCCGCTTATGTGAAATTGGATTGGCATTTGGTGATATTAAGTTCCAAACAATTTTTGAGGCACCAGATCGAAAAACTATCAAGGAGTCATGGGGAGAGGAAATGGTTTTGAAAAATTTGGTATCGTCGGCGTAAAGGGAGACGGACGAGTATTTGATGATCCTATCGAGATCATTTATGGTTAATATAAAGAGAAGGGGACCGAGATGGCTACCTTGAGGAACTCCAGAGGTGGCCAAAAATGAAGTGGAGTGGGCTGACCTAAAACGAACACTGTAAAAACGGTTTCCGAAGTAAGAGGATATCCATTTTAACAGTATGGGTTCAAAGCCGAGGGCAGACAATTTGAAGAGTATTAATCGATGAGAGATTTTATCGAAGGCTTTGCTAAAATCGGTTGCAACTACATCGACTTGGTTGCCGTTCTCTAGGGCAGAGATGGCAAAGGATACGAATTCAACGAGATTTGTGGTGGTTGACCTACCCTTTAGGAAGCCGTGTTGTCTAGGGGAAATAAGTGATTTGCATTGGAAACTTAGAGCTTCATACAAAATACTTTCGAGGAGTTTGGGTATATGGGAGAGTTTAGCGATTGGACGATAGTTTGTTATTTCGTTCTTTGATCCCTTTTTGTGGATTGGGGTTATAAAGGAGGTTTTCCAAACCTGAGGAAATTCTCCATGTGAAAGGGATAGACGAAAGAGATCAGAAAGGGCAAGGGAAAGAGACGAAGAAGATTTTTTAAGAAATATGGCACAGAGGCCATCTGGACCGGGTGTAAATTCGTCATTGAGTTGGTGTAATTTATATTCGATATAGGAGGGGTCCAAGATGTGAGAGAGAGAAGTGGGCCGTTGGAGAAGTTCAGTAGGTAACGAAAATAGGATGGATCTGGTACAAATGAGTCGTTGGTAAAGGATTGTTTAAAGAAGCTGGCAAATAGGTTGGCAATCGCGAGTGGATTGGTTGATGACTTGTTGTTGAAAGAGAAGGAAGGAGGGTAACCATCGGACTTTCTTTTGTAGTTAACAAATTGGTAAAAGGACTTAGGGTCATTTATAAGGTTGACTTGCGCATTGTTAAGGTAACGCTGGTAAAGGGAATCGTAAAGTTCGGTGAAATGAAGATAAGCACCAAGATAGTTGGAATAGTCGGACAAGGATCTGGTACGCAGGAAAACAGCCCATAACTTGTTTCTCTTGTTTCGTAAGGAACGAAGCTTACGATTATACCAGGGAGGACTAGTAGATGATGTTTTAAGGCGGGGAAACGGAACGTAAAGGCTGAAAGAATTAAATATTTCTTTATAAAAAATGGATACGGCATCATTTACGCTTAGGTTGTGAAAGTTAAAGGGGGATCTGCTAAGATAGTCACTGATTTTGTGAAAGTTTGCTTTATGAAAGTCGTAGGATGAGAGAGTTGTGGGAGGAGTGGACTGGAGAGAAGAGTTATGAAAAAATGAAAGTAGAAGGGGGGGGTGGTAGTTGTCGATTGTAGAGAGAGATAGGGGACAAAGTGAGACTGAGGAGTTAATTGAATCTGTTGTGAAAATAAGGTCTAGTTGCCTGCCCATATAGTTGGATACACCACTGACTTGGCATAGACTTGAGTCTGTTAAGCGATCTAAGAAGAGACATTCCTTAGCTGAGTTGGCTTTTTAAGCGATGAAGTACGATTGATCGTCTGATGGAGTCCACCGTAGCTGAGGAAGATTAAAGCCGCCGAAAATAAAGATATCGTCAGTAGAGTCAGACAGGTCAATTAAATGGTCGATCGCATCGACAACAAGTTGGTAAGATTCGATAGGTTGAGCTGGCAGGATGTAGCAACATAAAACGTAAAGGGACTTGAAGGGAAGTGATATTTTTATAGGGACAAAGTCGACTTTAGAGGATTAAGAGATGGTAATGGGAGAAGAGTTAAGGCTGTTGTGGGTCGCCAGTAGGACGCCTCGACAGGGGGAATCATCATGTGGGCGGGTAGGATCGTCGTCGCGAAAAACATTAAAAGTAGGGGGGAACAATTCCTGGTTCTTTATGTCGGGAATCAAATTGGTTTCAGTCAAGGCGTAAATAACAAAGGGAAGAGAATGCGATTGACGTAGGACAGCATTGGTTTTAGAGCGAAGACCTCTTACATTCTGGTAGTAAAATGTAAGAGGGATGTTGTGGCATGGAGATGTATGGCGGGATGGTTTAAGTGCTGGCGAGGAAGGCACGTTATGGACGAAAAAATTTATCATGGTCGGCTCGGCTTCGCTGTAGGTGTGAGACTCGTTTAGAGTGAACGTAGTGGCCGAAAGCAGCAAGGTCGTCTGCTACTTTCTGAGGGGACATGCTAAAAATCTCGTGGTACCTGACATAAAGGTTCCTGAGACTGATAGGGTCGGTAGGGAGGCCTTCCTGCTGGATGGATACCATGACGCTGGTTTTGGTCTTCCATTCGTAGCAGACCGAGTCCGATTTGTCGTGTAGATAGGCGAGAAAGAGACGAATGTTTTCATATATCTTTCTCTCTCTAAGCCTAGAGAGTGCATATCGACTTTCTGTAGTTCCATTGGTTTGCTGGGTTAGTTTAACTGTGGGGGGGAAAAGAGGATCAAGAATAGGGGCAGTGGAGGAGGGAGATGGAGATTCGTGGTTGGATATGGAGTTGGGCGCCGGATGAGATGTTGGGTTTATGGTATGGGAGTTAATAAAATTAGGGTACTTAGCTCCAGTTTGTAGGTCGAAGTTAGGAAATGAGTTGTTTGATGCTCCATTCACAATTTTCGAGGCGGCCAATTCACCGGTCCAAAGTGTGAAATTAACTGCTCACCGAATCGTTCTCGCAATAAAGCCTTGGTTTCACCGGCTGTGTGGCAAGTGTGGCCGTCTTGTTTGAACCAAATGTCGTTGAGACTACGGTCTTCAATTTCAGACAGTAAATAGTACTTTATCACGACGCGATAACGGACGTCATTCACATTTACGTTCCGGCCGGCCTCAATTTGAAAGAAATATGGACCGATGGTTCCACCAGACTGTAAAACACACCAAACCGTTGTAATGGCAGCTCTTGAACCTCTTCGGGTTGCATTGCACCCCAAATACGGCTATTTTGCTTATTGACGTAGCCATTAAGACAGAAATGGGCATCATCGTTGAACAAAATTTTGGTCGAAAATAGTGAATTTTCTTGAAGATTTTCAATAGCCCAACGACTACACGAATTGAATTTTGTATGCTTTGAAACCAAGATCCTTATGTGTAACAAGTTGTTACATACGACAAGCCAAGCTGTTGAGAACGGCGTCGAAACGATTCCTCACGGTCATCACGGTCATCACGTACACTCTCCGCTACCGCCGCTTTATTTTCTTCACTTCGTGCTAGATGTGGCCAATTTGGTGGCGTATTATCCAATAATGAAAATTAGGTTTCAAGCTTTTCGATGGTATAGGGAATTGTGAGTTCGGTATGCCTATTATGTGGACCGTTAATTGCTCTATGCAGGAAACCCGTCCCTCGTAGAATGCTGATTTTCTTAATACAGCTGAATAATTTGTAGACGCTTTGCCGGGGTAAGTCTTTTCATGATGAAATTTCAACAATGCAAAACTACCATATCAAAGTGACATGACGCATGCGTGATGTCTCATGAAATCGGCACTGGATACCTCTAAAATAATCACCCTTTATGTATTAGATGTATATTGGTAGTTAAAGCCTGATCAAGGAAAATTACGACAACTCTAAAGGGACTTAGGAAATAAGGATACTTTAGGAGTATGCGTATAATCAAAAACTATTGCGCAAGCCATACATTTTTCAATAATGAATGCAGACAAATCGATCTTGCAGCGGGTAAAAGCATTTCAATGCATAGATCTGAGCTCCTTAGTCAAATGATATTCTAGCCAGTGGTATAGCTTTGAAGTACGAAAACGATTGACGTTTGAAATCGGCAGCCTAATAGCCAATCGAGCTTTTCTTGACTCTCCCAGGATACAACGTCAACTGGTTTTCAGAAGTACGGACACTAATGTTGATAAGGTTCTCTATAAAGCGGTTAAAAGTGTCAGCCACCAACTAAGTAAGAAGCCTGTGAAATGGCGTGCCACAAACAAAAGCGACGACGAGGAAGATGAAAGTCTATATTTGTTTGCTTACTCACTTAACACATGGGCTGAAAAGTCCGTGCCGTTTCTAAGAGAGGGCACCACCTGAATTAAATCCATACCATTTTCAGTTAGTTCCAACCTTCAAAAGATACGTCTATAAATTTGATAGCTGTCGGACGATTAGTTCTCGAGTATAGCGTTGTGAGTTAAACAACTTTTGTTACTGTGAAAAAAATGGATTCAAAGCAATTTCGTGTGTTGATTTATCATTGCTTTTTGATGGGAAAAAATGCAGCCGATGCAAAGAAATGGCTTGATAAATGTTACCCGGACTCTGCACCTTGCGAATGAACCATTTGCAAGTGGATTGAAAAATTTAAAAGTGGTCATACAAGCACCGAAGATGATGCACGCACTGGACATCAAAAAAGTCCACAAAATGATTACGAATGACCGTAAAGTGAAGTTGATCGAGATAGCTGAGGCTCTGAAGATATCAAAAGAGCGTGTTGGATATTACATACACAAATATTTGGACATGCGAAAGCTCTGTTCAAAGTGGGTGCCGCGTTTGCTCACAGTCGACCAAAAATGATTCAGAGGAGTGTTTAAAGCTGTTCAACCGCAATAAAGCCAAATTTTTGCGTCGGTATGTGACAATAGGTAAAACTTGGCTCCATCACTTCACACCAGAGTCAAGTCGGCAGTCAGCTGAGTGGCGAGCAGGCGACGAATCTCGTCCTCGGCTTGCAAGGTTATGGCATCCGTATTTTGGGATGCACATGGAATAATTTTCATCGACTATCTCCAAAAGGGGCAGACTATCAACAGCGACTATTACATTGCGTTATTGGAGCGTTTGAAGGACGAAACCGCAGAAAAACGGCCGCATTTGAAGAAAAAGAAAGTGCTGTTTCATCAAGACAATGGACCGTGTCACAAGTCGATGAAAACGATGGCAAAATTGAATGAATTCGGCTACGAGTTGCTTCCCCACCCACCGTATTCTCTAGATTTAGCCCTCAGCGACTATTTCCTGTTCGCAGACCTCAAAAGAATGCTCGCCGGTATCTTAATGTAAGGTTTACTCCAGAGCTGATTTTGGCCCAAGGAAATGATTAACTTTTCTTTTTTCTGTTGTCTAGTTCACTCGGCGTTATTTCACGGCACCTTTATACAAATATAATATTCCCCCAGTTTGTTCAATTAATTCAGATCAGAAACTTTTTCAAAGATACCTCGGTGCCGTGAAATAATGACGAGCGCAATAACGCCGAATTCTAAAATTCGGCTTTATTTCACTTTGTGACAGTGAAATAATGCCGAATCGGCCTTATGGCCGTGTTGACGTCGCAAAAGAGATGATTTGCGAGGCTGACCGCTGAATCTGATCCCACATTCATCAAAAGGATCATTATTGGAGACGTGACGTGGGTTTATGAGTACGACACGCAATCCAGACATCAGGCAAGTGAATGGCGTTCACCAAATGAGCCGAGACCAAAAAAAACACGTCGTTTTCAGTCAAAAAAGAGGGCAGTGCTCACGGTTTTCATGGATTACAACGGTGTAGTGCATCATGAATTTTTGCCAGAAGGCCAGACAGTAAACAAAGAGTATTATTTGGGTGTTACGGGAAGCAATTCGCCGAAAGAGACGAGAATTGTGGGCAGAAAACTCGTGGATTTTGCACAATGATAACGCACCGTCGCACAGTGCCATCATTATTCGTAATTTTTTGACGAAAAATGCAACAAATACCATCCAACAGCCACCGAATTCACCTGATTTGGCTCCCTGTGACTTCTTTCTGTTCAATCGAGTTAAAAAACCACTACGGGGAACGCGTTTCAGCCGCCGAGAGAAAGTAATGGAAAAATCGCAGGAAGCACTGATGGACATGCCGAAAACCGAAAATAAAAAATGTTTCGAGGATTGGATCAAGTGCTGGCATAAGTGTGTTGCAGTCGATGGGGATTACTTTGTAGGGGACAATATAGATTTAGCTGAATAAACTTGTATTTTTAATTTTCTGAATAAACTTCTTGATCAAGGTGGTATCGTGCTAAAAATGATTAAAATAAACGGTACCATGTCAAATCGACCAATTCCAATTACAACTAAAATACAATTGCTAAGAAGTTATAGGCGCCTGTCTGAGAATTGTTGACATTCCTTAAGCGGAGCGACGAAGGCGCGTGAGCGCCGAAACTCTGCGGAGAAAAGGGTGAAATCATTTTAGCGAGCGAAGAGAGCCACCTTCTTGAAACTTGAATTGAATATACGAGGGTTGTCTGAAAAGTTTCCAACCGCAATGTAAAGGTAGCGGCACTCGTCAATAAAAGCTAGTGTATGCTAGTTGTGCATTTTCTGATAGTTACTTACCGAAGTTTCAGTCATTTTGGACGCACCGTTTTTAGTTGACAGTCGTTTGAGTGAGTCGATGTGAGTGTTTTTTGTGAAAATGGGAAGAATTGAGTATCGAGCTGTTATTAAATTCTTGTTTTTGAAAGGCAATACGCCTACGCGAATCAAAAATGAGTTGGACTCTGTGTATGGAGACTTTGCACCATCATTTATCACTGTGAAATTTTGGGCAGCTGAATTTAAACGTGGCCGTAAGAGCTTGGGAGGTGATGAACGTTCGGGACGTCCAAAAACTGCAACCACTGACGATAACATTGCTAAAGTTCACCAAATGACCGCCGAATTAAAGTGAGAGAGATAGTAGAGGTTATGAAAATATCCAAAGAACGTGTTTGCCACATATTAAATCAAGATTTAGGCATGAAAAAACTGTTCGCGCGTTGGGTGCCGCGTTTGCTTACGTTAGACCAAAAACGTGTTCGAATGAACATTTCCAACGCTCTGTTGGCGCGGTTTAGGCGCAATAAATCGGAGTTTCGGCGCCGATTAATTACGGTAGATGAAACTTGGATACACTATTATACGCCCGAAACAAAAATTCAGTCAAAACAGTGGACTGCAAAGGGCGAGCCGGCTCCAAAAAAAGCAGAAACTGTTTTTTTCGGCTGGGAAAGTAATGGCGACTGTTTTTTGGGATAGTAAAGGAGTTATCTTAATCGATTATCTTCAAAAAGGAAAAACCATTACAGGAGCATACTACGCATCATTACTTGCCAAGCTGAACTCAGAAATTGCGGAAAAACGGCCACATCTGCAGAAAAAGAAAATCCTGTTTCACCAAGACAACGCGCCGTCTCACACCTCAGCGGTTGCCACTGCGAAAATCCATGAATTACAGTTTGAACTGCTTGACCATCCGCCTTATTCACCAGATCTAGCCCCAAGCGACTTCTTTTTGTTCCCTCATCTAAAAACTGCGCTCGGAGGACAGAGATTTTCGTCAAATGAGGAAGCAATCACCTTCGTGAACAATTATTTTGCAGAGAAAAACGCCAAGTACTATTTGGACGGGTTAGAGAGATGGGAGCATCGCTGGGAGAAGTGTGTAGAGTTACAAGGAGACTATGTAGAAAAATAAAAAAAAATTTAAGAAAAAATGTCTTGTATCATTGTTCGGTCGGAAATTTTTCAGACAACCCTCGTATTTTTCAACATTCAACATTTTTTCTTTTTATTTTATTTAATAAAGTATTAGTTATTTAATTAATTTAGAGTTACCTATACGCTTAAAACAGAGCAACGTTTAACAAATAAATGCTTAGAATATGAGAGTTGAACAATATACTTTGGTGGTACTTTTAACTATTTTCCCTGCAAATTGGACAAAGAATTGGGTTAAGTACAGTTGGCTTTGCAAATTCGTTTGCCTTCTCTCTGAATTCGGCTTTATTTCACAAGCAATGGTCGGAATTCGGCGTTATTTCACGGCACCATATACCTCCACGACCGCAACCTTAAACATAACTCGGTGTAGAATATTTTCTACCATAAAGAGTGTCATAATTTCATTTTATGAATAACCGTTTTTCATACAATTTTCGAAAACCGTTTTTCGAAAATTTCATGTGTACTCGTAGGTTCCCCTTCAAAAGACATATTGCAAACAATTTGACAAAACATCACAATGTCACAATGTTATTGACTTGCAAAGCCAAATCCTCTGTCTTAGGTTGACATTACATTCATGACATTTCCACGAAGCGACTTTCTTTATTTTGATCACTCAACCGATGGCTTTTGATGTCCTAATTTACATCAGTTCGTGTCCTCATCCATTGACATGAGAAGTGACGAAGCATTGCCATGCGGCGTGCAAATACAACCATAATCAGCATAGCCACCTTCCCAGGTACGACAGTCACGTGTGCAGTACGAATAAATGGAGACCCATTTTGTTTTGTTAAGACAAAAAATAACTGTTAACTGCGTTTAAACCGTGCATTTCCTTTTTTGCATTCATTCAGTCGTCAGGAATGTGTGAATTTCGTTTTTCATTAGGCACAGTACAGAACCCTAAGCACAGAGCACACCGAGTGCGTTTCTTTTTCTTCAGTTACTTGTGCTTCATGAATCGTCCATGTGAAGGCAGAACATTACCCGTGCTACGTCAGTGAGTTGCATCAACAAAGGTGCGCATATCCAGTCCATCACTGCACCGCATCGGAGTAGCTTTGTTGCGAGTACCGCTTAAAATGCGTTGAGTGCGACTAAGTAAAAAAGTGAAATAGGGACATAGTCAGCGGTAAAGACAGTAGCTTTTGGGGCCAGCTTACCAAGCTACAGTTAGCGAGTATACTCATACTACTTACTGGTGTCAGTTGAAAGTCCCGTGTCTATCTGCTTGTCCATAATACCGCAAAAATAAAACACCCTGTCACAAGTACGGAATTGATTTTTCTCTATTTCTCCTGGAGAGTGTGTATTTGCCTTAAGTAAAACTATGAGCATGTCACACATCCGCTTATATACTTCTTCATTGGCATCAGAAAGAAAGCCAGCTAGAGGTATGCGTTGCGACACAGTGTCCATAGAAATCCAAATCCTCTCAGCGACTCAAAAACTATAGTTACGCGCTGAGTTACGAGTATTGTCTTCTTATTTACTCGTACTCTTTTTCTTCCTGAATACGCCTTGAAGTCTATTAATCTGATGTTTGGTGTGGAGAGAGTTCAACGATCTTTCCACTTACCTAACCACTTAAGTTTGTTGTTGGGCTCCACGCCTGTGGCAATGTAGCAGCCTGTCTATACTGCGCCTTCTCACTTGACAGGCAGGTATCATTCACATCACAGACTGTGTAATGGTGATGATGGCTGGCATATTTTTACTACGCTAATGCACAGTGGCGCTGGGCTTGTTGAACAGCGAAATTCGGTTAAACTAATGAGCAAGGAAACAATTGTGAGACAGTTAATGCTAGCAGATACATATGTATGTACATTATTGCTTCTTGGACTGAAGTTCAGAAAAATTTTTTTGATGTTAAGAGCAACAGTTGTTCTGTTGTGTAGCATGGTTAAGACATGTTCGAATAGTGTGTTGAGGGAAACATCGTTTACTCGAATATGGTAGGCTTATTAGATCTTTACCCTTGACCAAGTCACTGGTGTGCAGTGAAAAGTGTTGGAGGGAACGCAAAAAACCACAGTAATTGCTCTAAGAACTTTCACATATCGAACTGAGAAACGAACAAATTGTTATGCACTCGTTATTTATGGCGTTTTCGATTTTTTTTTTTTATAATTTGGCACTCAAGGGATTATTTTGTTAGTACCCTTAGAATGTTTACACACAGCACGGTCGAAGGAAAATCAGGGAGGTTGGAAAGAGAGGTACCGGTGAACGTTGATTTTAAATGTTTAAAGGTTATAATGACTAGGAAATAAAGAGCTAGGCAGTGCATTCCATAAGCGAGTTCTTCGGCTTTGAAACCAATCACGATATTTTAGAGTACGTCCGAAAGTGGCTTCATAGTGAGACGGGTGTTACAGTTGAAAGTTTGAATGGGCGGAATGCTACTGGCGATTTCTATGGAGCACTGGTGGTGGAAATATTGATAAAACAGAGTGAGACACGAGACATTACGTCGGCGTTCGAGGGTGTCCATTGCCGGAGTGATATTGGTATCAGCTGTGAGTTGCACAGATGTTTTACCTGATGTGAGCATTGTACTCCAATTTTTGGTGGATGAATGCATTAGGGGAAAGTGCTTGTTAGATCATTTGAGGAAGCCTAGACATTTCGCAGAATTTTGGCGACTTCAAATTTGTGGTCATTCCAACGTAAGTTGTCATTAACACACATACCGAGAATGAAAAGTTTCTCGGTTTCGACGATCTAAGTGTCATTCGTGGATAATGGCTGGATATTTAATTTTCGATTTAGCGACAGCATTGTGTTTTGGAAGTACTAAATTCCACTCTGTCGATAGTTCTCTAATTGGTTATGCTCTTGATATTGGAATTTAATGAGCTTAACATACGTTGCCGTTCCCGTTCTACAGCCGAATAGCAGGGGCATGAGTCCGGGAACGAATATGAGAAGCAGAGAGTGCTGTCATCAGCAAAGTAATATATTGGATTAGAAGTAGCAGACAAGAGATTGTTGATGAAAATTAAAAAGAGTTTCGGATACAGAACGGAGCCCTGGGGCACACCAGCATTTATTTTGTGAATATCAGACTTGAAACCATCCAAGATAACTTGAATTGAACTTTCCGAAAGGTAATTTCTAATCCATTGAAGAAGAGAGTCTTGGATTACAAAAGCACGCATTTTCGACAAAAGAGCCTTATGCCAAACTCTGTCAAATGCCTTAGAAATATCAAGTGCAACTATCTTGCTTTCGCCAGATTGATGTACGCTTTGGTTCCACTTTTCGGTGAGACATACCATCAGATCATCAGTGGACCTGTTGCTACGAAAACCGTATTGCCGGCCATTAAAAAGTTTTCGTGGTTCGAGATTATTGATGAGCTGACGGCTTAACAGCGTTTCCATGACCTTGGAAAGAAGGGACGTAAATGAAATGGGTCTGTAGGGAAAGAGAGAGGAAGATTCGCCTTTCTTAAGGACGGGCTGGACAAATGTTGTTTTCCATCTGCTCGGAAAGAGTCCTAAAGAGTAGGACTGATGAAAAAGCATACGCAGTGGTTTTGCCAGCGAAGAAGAACAGCTCTTCAGAAGGAGGGGAGATATACCATCTGGACCAGATATATTAAGATCTTTAAGAACTCTTGCTACTACACGAGTGCGAAAGTGGATTCGTCCCATTGAAGATTCGCCGCGCTTGAGTGTAGGCGGAGACAAAGCACAATCTGCGAGTGTTGAGCTGGCCGCAAAGTGTGCAGCAACCAGATTGACCTTGTCCAAAGAGCTGACAGCTGGAATGTCATTGTAAATGAGCGTTGGGATGGAGGATGAGGCAGAATTTCTAATATTTCTGACGAACGACCAAAAGTTGTTACTACCTTTGGGACATTGTAGTATTTTTTGCCTCAGTTTTTGATCGTATTGGAATTTTACACGTTTGAGAAAGACGTTGCAGTCATTTCTGGTTCGTTTGAACATTTTACGGTTTTCCTCTGTCGGATTGGTCTTGAAGGACCGTACCATGCCTTTTCTTTTGGTTTGATACTCTCCATCCGATGAGGGATAAAGTTTCTCATTCCAAAGAGAATGGTGTCTGTGATCATATCAGCAGCGGCATCCAGTTAAAATTCCTGTTAAGACCGCTCCAGTTGGCTTTCTCGTATTGCCATACGGTTCTTTTAGGAATCTTTTCTCTAACCTGTGTGGTGGGTGTACGAGAAATTAGCTGATATGACACAATTGTCCGACGAGCCTAGAGGGGAGAGCACAAGTCCAGGGTGTTGGCGGTATGACTGTCAACGTCTGGTATTCGAGTGTGTTCATTTGCAATCTGGGTTAAGTTATTTTCCGCAGCGAAGATCTCAGCACATCGTCCTGTGGGTGTTGTCTGCCCAGAATACCGAAGCCACCCAGAATTGTGTATATTGAAATCGCCCGTAATAACGATTTCAGTATGAGGATACAGTGATACAATTCTTTGAATGGAGTCAGACAGCGCATCAAATTCATTAAAAGTCGAATTGCTGTCCAGTTTGGGGCTTCTGTAAATAAAGCAGTAGTGGATAATTTGCTTACGGAGATGGAATTTTAACCACATGAAATTGAATTCCGGATTGGAACAGGGTCTACATTGCGGTGGAGTTTGGTAAGCTACATCACTACGCACGTAAATGGCGCGACCGCGGTAAGAGAAGAATAATGGCGCTAGTTCGTAGTCAGGTAGCTTCAGATCAGAGTGATCTGAGAGGTGTGGGCGCGGATCTACCTGTGTTTCACTAAGTGCCAAAACAGCTGGTCTGTATATGCAGACGGGGACCCTGACCCATGTTAACGGAAATTGCTCTGTTAGTACTAATGGTAAAAACTTGGCGTAGGGCTTTATTTTTAGAAGAAATGCCAGCCTTTATAACGGCGTTTAAATAAGTTGATATCTTGTTTGAGTCTTTAGATATCCAACTTCTAAGTCTGTTCCGTTTTCATTGCCCATGCTCAATTCTGAATTTGCGGTCACCTTTCTCCAGAAAATGCCTAATTAACATAACGTTTTACTATTTTTTTCTTATGAAAGTAACAATAGTAAAACAAAAATCATCAATGAGTTTGCACAAAACCCCACAGATTTTATGATACTTGGAAAAACCTGCAACAGGTAAAAAAAGGAATTTACTCGTATGATTTTTTACCAACGTTTCTAACAACAGTTGACAATACATACTCGTAAGAGTGGTTTTCCACAAATTACTAATTTTCCAATATTTTTTTAAAATTGCATAGCTATTAAAGAGTACGCTTTAACGTGCTCTTTTATTTGACTAACTGTCAAAACCCTCATTTCCTTACCCTGTTCCTTAAAAGTTCTTTGAAGAGTTGGGTTTAGAGCATGAAGGCCTATTGGGCCTTACAGAAATGGTATAAAAGATTAGGAAAAACATCAGTTCATCAGTTTAATTTTTTACGCTTAGAAACGCTGTTTGAAATGTCAGCATTTACAAACCAAGAATACGCAGACATTATTTACGTTTATGGGCTATGCAAGGGATGTTCAACTAGTGCACGACAAAGATACAATGAACTTTATCCTAACCGACAACTTCCTAATAAAAGAGTATTTATAAATACGTATCGAAGGCTTCGAGAAACAGAATCAATTTCGAATACACGACCGAATGCGGGAGCTCCACAAGTAAGAAGGATTTCGGCGGAAGAAAGAATACTGGATGCTCTTACAACTGATCAATCAATCAGTACCAGACGCTTAGCTTTGCAATTCAATATTTCCAGACATAAAATTTCGAATGTACTGCATGGAGAAAATCTTTATCCATACCACCATACACCTGTACAAGAACTGCTTCCCAATGATTTGGAAAAGAGACTTGAGTTTTCTAACTGGTTGCTGGAGCGGAGCTTGGATGACAACGAGTTTATTAGCAGAATTCTTTGGACGGACGAATCTTAATATATAAGAGATGGGATCACAAATTTTCATAATCTTCATACGTGGGCTGCGGACAATCCACATACAAGGATACATAAATCATTTCAACACAAATTCAGCGTCAATATGTGGGCAGATGTACTTGAAGACAAGTTAATCGGCACCTTCAAACTACCACCTAGGCTGAATTCTACAAACTATCTGGAGTTTTTGCGAAATGATTTACCAGAACTATTGGAGGACATTCCACTGATTCAACTAGCTTCATCATATTTTCAACAGGACGGTGCTCCAGCTCACTATGGTCGTGAGGTTAAGAATTGGCTAGATGAAGAGTACAGTAACCATTGGATAGGAAGGTCCTTACAGTATTGGATTTTTTTGTATGGGGAATAATGAAAGAACTTGTTTATTCAACCGAAATATCAACTTTAATTGAATGGAAAGAGCGTATTCTCGAAGCGTCATGAAAAGTGAGGCAGCCGTTAGCATCAATAAACATTCGCAGGGCAATCCAAAAATGGGCTCTAGCATGCATACAAAACCAAGGAGGACACCTTGAGCACCTGTTATAACTGTTTTAGTATACACATAAAGTACAAACTACCCAAGACGACACAGAATCATTTTTTATTCATAGCCTTTGGAGCTTAAAGCAAAAAAACCCTTTTTTATAAATTTTAACTGTTGCAGGTTTTTCCAAGTATCATAAAATCTGTGGGGTATTGGGCAAACTTGATGATGATTTTTTGTTTTACTATTGTTACTTTCATAAGAGAAAAATATTAAAACGTTATGTTAATTAGGCATTTTCTGGAGAAAAGCTACTTCAAAGTCGAAAATTTTCATGGGCAATGGAAATGGAACAGGCTTAGAAATTGGATATCTAAAGACTGGAACAAGGTATCTACTTTATTTAAACGGCGTTATAAAGGCTGGTATTTCTTCTAAAAACAAAGTCCTACACAAAGTTTTTACCATTAGTACACCCGTATATAGAGTAACCAGATAAGAACCATAGGAAGATAAATGTAAATAAAACAACAACGGTGTAAGATATAAAATTGATTCTGGCTTTATTTTGAAGCTACGTTCACGCCATTATGTGTTAAATAGCACATCATTCAAATAGTCGCCTCGGCTTCACTGACAGTGCTTCAAGCTATCGGTCCAATTTTTGATGACTCGGTCCAATATATGGCAGCGTTATTCCGGTAATGACGTACCGAAAGTTGGCCTCGACCCCGCCCAAAGTGGTTAGCTTGCTAGCGTAGACTAAGGACTTAACATAAGCCCAGAGAAAATAATCGAGTGGTGTCAAATCGCATAATCGCAGCGGCCAATTGATGAACGCACACCATGAGATGACCAAATCGCCAAATTTCTTCTTCACAATTTCGAGCGTACCGCCGTACGGCTCAGATACATCGATGTTGTCTAGCTCTGACCTTAGAAAGTACCATTACCATTGACGATAACGGTGTCGCCTTCCTAATTTCGAAAGACATAAGGTCCGATGCCATGCCATAAACCGCACAAAACAGTCAGTCTTTGTGGATGTATTGAAGCTTGGTCGACCACTTGTGGATTATGTTCGCTCCAATAATGACATTAAAATGCCAGAAGAGAAGAAAATACTGCGATTGTACGCCAATGGATAAGTCAGTTGATTCCACGACGTTCTCCATAGCTGGGCATCTCTCAAGCGTCCCGTATTTTGCGAAAAGGGTTGGCTACACGTCCGTACCAGATCGAATTGACTCTCAATTGAAGATGGAACAGGATCTGGGTTTTTACCGAAAAATCATTCTCAGTGGCAAAGCACATTTTTGGTTAAATAACTTTATAAGCTAAATTCCCAGCATTTGGTTAAGCGAACCAAAAGTAGCCATTGCATACGAAAAAATTACCCATTTGGCATGGTTTTTCATAGGACAGGGATATCAAGGTCTTTGTATAAAGTCAGTTTTGTTGCGAGAGAGGGCTCTGTTACATTGCCTCTTCAGTTGAAAGAAACAACGAATGGGGGGAATAATTCTGCGTCTGGTTTCTACTCTGATTAACTGCGGGGCCAAGGTAGATGAAATCTTTAACTATCCCGAAGTTATAACTGCCACCAGTGACGTTCTGGCCATATCGTCAGGGATGAGTCTCCTTTTCTGATAACAGCATGTACTTTGCTTTGGCTTCATTTACCACCTTGGCCACTTCTGTTTCGATATTCCCGAAATCGTCACGGGCGGCTCGTCTTCGTTCAATCACATCAATGTCATCCGCGTACGCAAGAAATTGTGCGAACTTAAAACAAATCGTGCTTTGTTGGAAAGCCAGTGAGTTTTGCACGATTCTTTCTAGGGCGATGTTAAAAAAATCACTTAACCGTGGGTCGCCTTACCTAAAACCTTTCTTAACATTAAAGATCTCGGTTAATTCCTTAGCGGCCTTGTTAGCGAGCGAAAATTCTGCATAGCCATCCTGCAAGACCAGGCGGGTTTGGCAAAGATGTCTAAACTAGATATGACGTTGTTAAGCTCGTCCCAATGAACGCCGACCATATTTTACAAATGAACTGGTACATGATACCAACGTACGAGTAGTCATCTCAAGCTGCTTCAAATAGTTCAGTAGGCACTATACCGGCGGCAGCAGCTTTATTAGACCTTAGCTTCGATATGGCTACCTTAACTTCGGGGGGACGGAATTTTCTGTCGACTTCGTCCGGTGTAATTCTGTCTGACCGCTGCATTTTGACCAACATCGAAGTTAAACAGTTTGTAGAAATAGTCTTTCCATATTCTCAGCACCGACTGCGATTCTACTACTGCCGATTTTTATCTTTGTAGGCTGCCATTATAACTTTGTAGCCCTGACAAGTTCGTTTTACTCTCTGATTAAATTTTTGAACGTCATTCCTGCAGTAAAATCTCTCTGTTTCCTCGTTTTTTTTCCGAGAAGCCTATGTTCTTCCTTCGTTTTCTGCTCATTGAGCTCACGGAATACATTGTCGGACTGTGTTTTTCGATAACCCGTTCAAAGACGTTAACCAGCCTTGCATTAAGATCTCCTAGTACAATTTTGTGTCATAGCTGTGGCACAGAGCATATGTTCGGTCTAGGAAGTCATGGAACTCGTCATTAACGCAAATCTAATTTATGTATTCGTATGTTTCCGAATTTGGGCTTGATGCAGATTGTTTTGATGCGTTCGCTTATACGAGTATGATGAAAACAGAAACCTGAGTGTCATTCGAAATGAAAAGTCGTCGTGGTATTGTAGATTTCGTATCTGCTTTTGCTCGGTTATCATATGGTAGGTTAATTCTCCCAGAGAAGTCTTGAAACAATACAATCGAAATGCTAAGAAGGCGTATAAAAGAAAGGTACGTCAAGATGTTTATGTAGTCCAAGGAACCAAACCAGATCAGGAAGAGCCAGAAGTACCACGGAAGCCCATATGTAGCCAAGTTAAGCCGTTCTTTAGAGTCTGGCAGAAACGCAAGACGTATTTACGAGACAGCTTATTCCACTTAACGACGCATAGGTCTATGGACTCTCTTCTATCCATAAAAATGCCTAGCGCGTATTGCTTCTAGTCGAGTCTATCCTCTATCCCAACAATAAGGTTTTGCAGCACATTCTAGCAGGACTTTCCGAGCTGATAAGTATGTTCCACCACAAAAAGAGGTAACCTGACTTGGTATATTCAGGCTATTCAGCGAAAATACATTACTTGAACTAGGACAATGAGTTTGCTCATAAAACTTAAGAATGCCTCACTTTTTAGGCGCCGAAAAGTTTCCAGATTTTGGCCCTTCCAAAAACGGTTGTGAATACGTGTGAACAGTCAATAATGCAATGGCGTTGTCATAATGTCATAGAGGAAATTGTATTCGTGCAGGACACATATTTGCAATAGTGTCCGTAGTTTTCTTTACAGTATATACACCCTGAATGACTCGAACTGCAACCGACTTCAGACTGCTATAATTTCCAAATCGCTCATGATAGTGAGCTCGAATTTTGGCACACGACAGATAATTTTATTATTTGCAAGCCTTTTAAACGATTTGCGTCTCAGTTGTCAACCACAAGTAGTTATCGTTAGAGCCCTCAAGCACCTCAACGTGAATAAATCATTTGTATCTCGAACCATAGCTCATTACCGTGATACTGGCAGCGTGGCAAAACGCCATGGAGGTGGTCATAAAAAAACAGCAACATCGGCAGAAATGGTTCGGAAAGTGAAGGCTCGAATTGAGCGAAATCCGCATCGATGTGGATGAAAAATGGATCGTGAGCTCAACATATCGTTGGAACGGATGCAATATATACTGAAAAATGAGCTTGGGCTCAAGCCATTGAAGTTCCAAAAAGCACACGAACTTACACCGCAACAGAAAAAAGTTAGAGTCGAAAGACCGAAGGAGTTGCTACACTTGTACGAAAGTGATGAGTCGTCATTTGTTATCGAACAATATGTCAACAAACAAAATAAGCGAGTTTACTTGCCAGAGAGGTCCTTCGAAAATTTACACCTTCGGACGGCCACCAGAAAGCAGGCAGCACCGATGGTGATGGTTTGGGCCGCCATAACCGCCGATGGTCGCTCTCCGCTCGTATTTTTGGACTGTGGGTGTGGCGTCAAAATTAATGCGATCGTATACCGTGAAACTGTCTTAGAGGCAGTATTGAAGCCTTTGGCAAACAATCATTTTGGTCGGAGACCCTAGACATTTCAACAAGACTCGGCACAGTCTCACAAAGCGCGCGTCAACCAAGATTGGTTAAAACAACAATGTTCCACACTTCATTTTTTCGACACAATGGATTGCAAATTATCCGGATGCAAATCCGTTAGATTTCTCTGTCTGGGGTATTTTGAAGGCGAAGGTTGGCACTAAAAAATACCAAAGTTTGGACCACCTCAAACAAGCACTTCGCCGGGAATGGGTCAAAATACCGCAGAGCCACTTGCGTGCAGCGTGCGATGCTTTCTTCGGCCGTCTCAAGGCCATTATTCACGCCAAAGGTGGACATATTAAAAACTACTGATACAATTTGAAAATTGATGTATTTTCCAACATTTTTTGCTTTGGCACAATAAAATTTATCAAAAAATAAAAAAATGATAGCATTTTAAAAGTTGGAGTTTGAGTCATTCACTCTGTACAATGATCAGTTTTTCAAAGGAAAGTTTTCCATCAAACTTAGTTCATTTAAGGCAGTGCTCAAGCCAAGAGAGTTTTGATTCTCAGCCATCTTATTCGATAAAGAATCTCGTATCCAAAAATCGAACTCAGTCTATCAAGTTAGTATCAGCACACTCATATCATACCCAGGGTATACGAGTATACTTCAAAGTTTCGCTTATTGGATAAGTTAGCAGTTTACCTACTATGTATGTCTCAATGATAAGGCCACTCCTCTATCATACCCAGCAGATGTCTTATCCAAGTTTTCACTTTAATATTTTACAACTACTTTTGTTTAGGTCCAAAAAATGGTTTTCATGAGGTGCAAAGGCACTCGAGCCTGTAGCCTTTAGCCTGTACTCCTGATAATTTGATTGATGTATCATGAACTGGCCACTTAAAGCGACCTCCCGAATAAATATAGGTGGCTTCGAAAACCAATTGCATTGGAGCGAGACAGTTTGTTATGGCAGCGCTTCCAAACTCGTCAGATCTGGAAAGAAGTAATGTCCTAAATAAATCATGCGTTGTCTGGTTATGCTTGAATAGTCGCAGAGGAAGTGTGTGGTGCCATTCTTCACGTCTAGATCCTCGCAACATCTACCGACATGCTTTTAATTCGTAACTCTCTTGCAGAGTATTATCCTAACGGGTTGTAACCTTCGAATAATATAGTATAAAACTTGTAGCTATTAATATCTTATATCGGCGCTTTTTAGGGCGATAAGTTTCTTTAAGCGGTTTCTGTTAATCTTAGGCCATCGTATTTTACTCTGCGCACAGTAATGGACAGTGTCCCATCTACTTGCTGCAATAGTCTCTGTGTACTCCTTATCATTGGTAAACTATTTGTCAGTAAAATTTCGATTGTTGGTATTACTGAAATTTTATTTATTATTATTTATTTATTTATTATTATTTTTATTTATTTATTATAAAATTATTTTACAAATATAAAAATTTAGATAATCGACTTATAGACTAATATTGTGGTAATTAAAATTTAAGAGCCAATTTTTCACACATCTTGTGAACTTTCCAACTGAAGTAATTTTTCTTATAGATCCCGGAAGCTTATTAAATAAACGAATAGAGGATACAGAAAAAAAGTTCTGAAAAGCGGTAGGCGCTCCCATTGTTCCGATTTGAGTTCTCTTTTTTTTTTTTTTTTTTTTTGTTAAGTTTGTAAATCAGTTGTTGACATTCCCTCTAAATCTTAGCGTCATAGCTTGACATTTGCAAGAGTTACGTAGCCAAGAGTACATCTATCTCTGTGTGTGTTGGCGATTTTTTACAATTTTAGAAATGGATTTAAATTTGCAACAACGAACTTGTATTAACTTTTGCGTAAAAAACGGATTTGACGGCGCGCGAACCTTGGAAAAGTGTTTCGGCAACGATTCTCCAAAGAAAACGGTCGTTTACCAGTGGCACGGGCGGTTCAAAAGTGGTCGTAAGTCAATTGAAGATGATGAACGCAGTGGTAGACCATCGACATCGAAAACCGACGAAAACATTGATGAAGTAAAAGAAATGTTGCGGTTGGTCAATAACCGCAAATTCACCATCAGAGAGATAGCGGAGGACTTGAACATTGCCTATGGATCCGTCCAGTAGCAAAGTTGGTGCCAAAAGACCTCAATTTCATGCAAAAAAGAGACCGTATTGACGTCGCAAAAGAGATGATTTGCGAGGCTGACAGCTCAATCCGATCCCACATTCATCAAAAGGATCATTACTGGAGACGAGACGTGGGTTTATGAGTACGACACGCAATCCAGACATCAGGCAAGTGAATGGCGTTCACCAAATGAGCCGAGACCAAAGAAACCACGTCGTTTTCAGTCAAAAAGAAGGCAATGCTCACGGTTTTCATGGATTACAACGGTGTAGTGCATTATGAATTTTTGCCAGAAGGCTAGACAGTATTATATGGGCGTTATGAGGCGTTTTCGTGAAGCAATTCGCCGAAAGAGACCAGAATTGTGGGCAGAAAACTCGTGGATTTTGCGCCATGATAAGGCACCGTAGCGGTGGCACAGTGCCATCATTATTCGTAATTTTTTGACGAAAAATGCTACAAATACCATCCAACAGCCACCGAATTCACCTGATTTGGCTCCCTGTGACTTCTTTCTGTTCAATCGAGTTAAAAAACCACTACGGGGAACGCGTTTCAGCAGCCGAGAGGAAGTAATGGAAAAATCGCAGGAAGCACTGATGGACATGCCGAAAACCGAATATAAAAAATGTTTCGAGGATTGGATCAAGCGCTGGCATAAGTGTGTTGCAGCCGATGGGGATTACTTTGAAGGAGGCAATATAGATTTAGATGAATAGACTTGTATTTATAATTTTCTAAATAAATCCCGGGAACTTTTTGATATATACTAAGTTGGCATGATTTCCACTAAGTAGAATTTAGAAAAAAGACGAGAATTTCGATTACCAGACTCCACAATTTTTAATACTTCATAGCAACAAAGGTGACGTACGGGAAGAATTTTAAGATCAAGGAATAAGGGAAAGCTAGAATATCTGAATGGTTTATGTAATAATATATGAATAGCATGTTTTTGTAAAACAAGTAGAAGATAAATTTTATTGCGATGTGTACCTCCGCAACAAGCAATACCATATATCTCTGAATGAAAGACTGCGCAGTAAATTGATTTTAAATGCGTTGATGGGCACACATTTCGTAAGAAGTAAAAGTGCCTGAGAGTAGAACGAAAGTATTTTCTCATGGATTCAGTATGTGCCGAAAAACTCATGTTTGTGTCGATAATAAGACCCAGATATCTAAAATCATCTACTTCCTCAATACAGAATCAATTTTCCCTGCAGTTTTCATTAATTAGGAATGTTGATGGATGCAAGTTATGAATGCAGTTATTCAAAGTAAATATTTTGCACCCAGGTACATGGTAACAGACAGCTATTTCCAATTTCTGCGCGGATGACAAACTAAATAACATGATTTTAGTTTTACTGCTTATTATAAGGTTATGCCTCAAAAACCAGTTCCTTTGCAGGTCTAAATCCCAATTGAGTTCAGCGACAAGATCTAATGGATTGTTTGATTCATAACAAAATCCTATGTCATCTGCAAAAGCAGTTGGTAGGCCTTTAAAATCAAGCGCAAATAGGAAGTTTACATAGATAAGGAAGAATATAGGTCCGAAAACGGACCCTTGCGGAACACCTAAATCAAAAAAATTTACCCTACTTCTTACTACGTCTATCTTAACTATGTGCGATCTATTTTTAAGATAACATGTTAGACATTTAAGTATGAAACCACGAAAGCCAGATCTTTCCAGTTGAAACAAAAGTATTTTATGATCGACCGCTTTTGTGATATCTATAAACAAACCGGCTGTACATTTTTATTTCTTATCAAGAGTAAACATTATTTTGGCACAAAATTGAAGTAAGGCTTTCTCAGTAGATTTACTCTTCCAAAAACCAAACTGAAGTGGACTAAAGAAACCTTTTTTAATCAAGAAATTGCATAATCTTAACCTTCATAAGTTTTTCGAAAATCTTACTTAGTACTTGAAGCAGCGATATAGGTCTGTAGTTGTACAACTCAGTAGGAGTACCTTTTTTTAAATAAAGGTATTACATCTGCACATTTTAATAAATTTGGGAAGATCCCTGGAAAAACACATCGATTGAAGATGACCACTAAAACATCAACCACAAAGAATGAAATTCTTTTAAGTACTATACTAGAAATTCCATCAGATCCACTAGAATTAGAGTTTTTTTTAAGTTCCGAATAGTATTCAAAATTTCAAGAGAAGTAAAGGGCATAAGAACAAAGCTGTTTTCTTGTATTGATTCAGCAGCCCAAAGAATGGAAGCACAACAATTGCAATATGGATTAACGAAAAATGGTAAAGTTTTGGCTATGTTAGCGTAGTAATCATTAAATTCGTTTGCAATTATTTGTTTATCAGAGACTTTGCTGTTATTGATACGAATAGATTTAGGATTTTTTGAAGTTGGAACCTTATTCAGGAAACTACGAGTATTTACTATTTGCCATTGCTTTTTTTAAATTTCCTTTAACTGAAGTGAGACGGCAACGGTAATATTTTTCACGGCAAAGTGGAATTTCCCTCTTCAGTTCTACACGTCTTTTGTTATATTTAATTTTTATTATTATTATTATTATTATTATTAGCCCGGGTCTACCCCGGACAACTTTATTTAGCTTATTAACAAGCAAAAAACTTAAACCTAGACTTAAAACTAACAAAGATATTCTTAACCTAATATGGGGAGAGGAGAAATGGTGGACGAGGTAGATGTTAAGGGAGTGGCATATTGAGCAGTGCTTTTTTCATTTCGTGTTTGCTGCTATTTAGGTCAAAGACTTCGGCGTAGTTGTTCGTTATACGCAACATTCTAGATATTGGTTCAAAGTGACCGTAGTTGGTACGGTGAGTTCGGATCAGGAAGAGTGGGACAGATCTTAGATTACGGGGATTGGGAGTGAATGCAATATTTTGCGTTATTCTCGAGCACTCGATGTTTCCAGTCAGTAACTGGTGGATAAAAAGTACATCAGCGACTTCACGACGTTTTTTTAGGGTATGCATGCTAATTAGTTCCAGCCTATTTTCATAGGGGGGTAATCCATATGGGTCGGCCCAGGGTAGACCACGAAGTGCGAAACGGATAAACCTGCGTTGGACTGCTTCTATTCTTTGAATGTGGGTTAGTTTATAGGGTGACCAAACTTGGCTGCAATATTCGAGAAGAGGCCTTACAAAAGTAATGTACAGGGACTTTGTAACGTAAGGGTTGGAAAATTCTTTCGACCAGCGTTTGATAAAACCAAGTGCAGAGTTAGCTTTATTTATAATGCTGTCAATATGTGAGTCGAAATTCAATTCTCTGTCACAAATTATTCCTAGATCCCGTACTTGGGTAGTGGAAGGAATAGGCTCATCGCAGATGAAGTAGTTTCTTGGGGGGGGGAGGTAAACGTTTGCGGGAATAGGTTATCGCTTGGCATTTGCTGACATTAAGCTCCAAAAAGTTTTGCTTGCACCATACCGAAAACTTATTTAAGTCATCTTGCAGGCAATGGGAGTCAGAAGGCAATGAAATGACTTTGGAAATTCTCATGTCATCAGCGAAAATAGAAAGATTACAATTCTTTAAAATGAGATTTATGTCGTTAATCGTCGGGATAAAGATGATTGGCCCAAGGTGACTACCCTGAGGGACACCAGATGTTGCTTTAATTGGGTCGGATATTGAAGATCTGAAGATGACCCTGTATTCTCGGTCTTCTAAATAGGATTTGGTCCATGCTACAAAATGAGGGGAAAAGCCAAGTTTTTTTAGTTTAAAAATGATAAGTTGGTGAGAAATTTTATCGAATGCCTTGCTGAAATCAGTGGAAATTGAATCGACTTCATCACCGTCTTCTAAAGCATGAAGCGTCCTAGAGACAAACTCTGTTAGGTTAGTGGTCGTTGATTTACCTTTCATGAAACCGTGCTGATTTGTACAGATAGTTGGCCTACAGTACGGAAGCAGTTGTTGATAGACTATGCTTTCAAACAGTTTGGGTATGCAAGAGAGTTTTGCTATGGGCCTATAATTATCGACTTCGGCCTTACTTCCTTTTTTATGAATAGGGATGATGTAAGATTCCTTCCATAGGAAAGGGAAAGTACCTGTTGAGACAGACAAGTTAAATAGGGCAGCAAGGGGAGGACCGAGATGGTTAATACACTCTTTTATTACAACAGCCGGAAGGCCATCAGGGCCGGACGAAAAATCATCTTTAAGTTTTGTAATGTTATCAGACACCAAAGATGTTGTTATATTTAGCGAAACGGATGATGTCTCAGGATAGTTTCTCATATAGCTAAAGTAACTAGGATCGGGTTCAGCTGTTTTCTTAGAAAAGGATTTATTAAAATGACAGGCAAAGAAATTTGCAATGGTTTTCGGATCGGCAGAAGATTCACTGAGAAATTTGAGAGTAGATGGGTAGCCGTCTGACTTTCTTTTGGTATTAACGAACTGGTAGAAGCGTTTAGGGTCTGAGACTAAGTTAAATTGCATGCGGTAGAGGTACTCAAGGTAAAGAGACTCACAAAGTTCAGAAAAACGATTATATACCAATCGATAATTACTGTAGTCGGAATCAGATCGAGTCCTTAAGAATTTATGCCACAACTTGTTTCTGTAATTACGGAGAGAGCGCAACTCCTTGTTGTACCAGGGAGGAGCTGACATGCAGTCCTTTCGGAAGGTATATGGAACCGATTGGGCAAAGCAGGAGAAAATTAACGAATAGAACGTTGATAAGGCAAGATCAATATTAGTCGTCTCAGCAATAAAGTCAAAGTTAATGTTGCTGATGAGGTTTTTAAGTTTGTTAAAGTCGGTTCTTCGGAAGTTAAATGAAAATGCATTTTCCGCATCGACACTTGTGTTACCATTTTCATATGAGTATATAATTGACAAGGGGGGATGAAGGCGGTCTAGGGTAGGTTATGGTTGTAAGGGAACTTTATACATTTTCGTCTAAGTTCATTTTTGTGTAATTGACTTTACGGGCTATGTGCCATGTAATACCAGGCTTGAGGGGTTTGACTTCTTTTTCGGGTGACAATACCGAGGAACACTTAAAGATATGCTTCTTTAACCGGTCAATAAAAATGGAGCAAACAGATTCTGGATCACTGCATAAATACACATCATCCCAGAACTCATAGCTAAGTGTATGTATAAGCATTTGATAGTTGAGTTTAGTCAACATCCTTGAGGAATTGGTTTTTTGAATATTTTTGCTCTTAGAAAGGTGCACAATAGTTCCTGTCATGCAATGATCTGTAATATTCAAATCGAAAACGCATTTTTCACTGGGATAATGCTAAGGTCAGAAAAGCGAGCATAGATATGGTCTAAGCATCTTCCTGAAACAATTCTAGTTGACTCAGTAATGTAATTTTCAAGACCTTAAGATGACAACAATGACAAATATTTTGCGACAGTTTCGCTACACAACATCTGGAACGCACGAGAACAAATTAAAATGGGTGACAAAACTAGCAAAGTTTTTTCTTAACCCTCCATGGGTCCATGTAACTTTCAAGTCAATATATCCACATTTTACCAAGTAGTTTTAATTTTTCTCACAAGATGATATATGCGCCTTAATTATATAATGCCTTTGAAATAACCAATAACAATATTGATGATGGTTGGCAGCACCATCAACCTGAAATGTCAAAACAAATACCTTGCGAGTTTTCTGCAGATAGAAACCAAAGAGACCATTTTGTGCAATTGAGATCATTTGTGCTTTTGGCGGTGTTTACTAAATAAAAAAAACTAGCATTTTTTACTATGGAAGAAGGGGGGGTCTATCTCGCCCCGTTTACCAGGACGCACTCGCCAAAAAGATTACGGATAAAATTTCGGTAATAGAAAACAGTGTTAAAAGTGTTGAAGAGTTACGTAACTCAGTGCAGAACTCAGCCGATGTAATACAATCAAAAGTAAAGCACATGGATAAACAAATTGCTGGTCTTATCGAGTTAGACTTCGGGCGATCCAGGAATGAAGAAACTCCCTTACGTCACCTCGATAAAGTGTTGATTGACATTAAAGCTATGTGTTCTGCGCAGGTTATCTCCAACCAAAAAACCTGCGAGATGATAAACTCCCTGCGTGACGACATAGACATTCATTTTCAGTCCTCGTCACACAAACAACTCTCTCCCAAACACTGTGATCCCATGCCATGCTCCTCCAATCGCTGTCCCACGGAAGCTTATCAGTCATTTCAATTCAACTTGGACACCTTCCGAATGGCAACGTAGACTTGATAAGCTTGCTTCGAAGAATCAAGCTTCTTATCAAAGGCGCCCCCCCAAAAGCTGATGTTGATTGGATCTCAAATTTCTTCGAAAAGGAATATGGCATTACCATTAGCCACTGCAATTTGCTTCATACATCTCACCACAGAAGCAAGCGCAGCTTCAAGCTCAATCTTCCAACCAAGTACGAATGGTTATTCCATAATCCTGCCAGCAACAATTTCAATCTTGGAAAGATGCGTGTCTGCAAATGGTTGGAAAATACGCCCAAGAAGCAGGATAAAGCCAAGCAGTCCGTTATACCTAAAACAACAAATAAGTTAGTAAATAAATCCAATTTGCCAAAACCCACCTCCTCTTCCCACAACAAACCCAGCTCCAGTTGGAGTTTTAAAACAACAATTTTTCCTAATTTTAAGCCGCCCACCCAAACTCCAACTCCCCCTATTCCACCTCAAATCAAGCCCCAACGTCAACGTGTCTCTTTCGACTTAACTCCTACAACTCAAACTCCTGCCACTCAAACTCCCACCATTCAACCCCTAACACACACGCCTTTCCCTAATTTCGACCTCAGAACTGGACCTAAGTATCCCAATTTCATCAGTTCTCACATTTTAAATCCTATTTCAGAAAAACCAGCCGTGGCGATACCAAACTTATTAACCATTCCCTCTTCTATTGACCCCCTTTCGCCACCCACTGTTAAATTAACGCAGCGATATCACCGTATGTCGCTATGCGCTCTCTAGGCTTAGAGATAAAAAGATATATGAGAATATACGTCTATATCTCGCCTATCTGCACGATAAATCCGACTCGGTGTGCTACGAGGGTAAAACAAAAACAAGCTTCATGGTTTCTATCCAGCAGGAAGGCCTCCCTACAGACGTTACCAGTCTCAGGAAACTTTATATAAAGTATCACGAGATTTTCAATACGTCCCCCCCAAAAAGTTGCAGACGATCTAGCCGCTCTTCGCCATTATGTACACTCTAAAAGAGTCTCACACCTCCAACGCAGTCGCCTTGACCATGATAAATTTTTTCAACCCTAAAAAGTCATGCAAAAACCTCCCTCTCACCTTCTATTACCAGAACGTAAGAGGACTCCGTTCTAAAACCCACTGACCGAAACTAATCTTATCCCCAACATAAAAAACCAGGAGTTATTCCCTCCTTCTTTTAATGTTTTTCGGGATGATGATCGCGCACCCCCCTTGATTGAATCCCCTTGTCGAGGTGTCCTACTGGCTATTCACAACAGCTTGGACTCCTCTCTCGTTGCAACATCATCCTCTCCTAAGCTCGACTTTGTCTCGGTTAAAATAACCCTCACTCGTAGATGCTTGTACGTTATGTGTTGTTACATTCTTCCGGCGCAACCTATCGAATCCTACCAACTTGCTATTGCAGTAATTGACAATTTGATCGACTTATCAGAATCGCTTGATGATATCATTATCTTCGGCGATTTTAATCTGCCTCAGCTGAAGTGGACTCCATCTGAAGACCTATCTTTTTTCATCGCTTCCAATCCCATTTCTACTAAGGAATGCCTATTCTTAGATCGGCTAACAGACTCTAGTCTATGCCAAGTCAGTGGCGTTCCCAACTATATGGAAAGGCAATTAGACCTTATCTTCACAACTGATCCCATCAACTCCTCAGTATCGTGTTGTCCCCTATCTCTTTCAACTATTGATAACTTTCATCCTCCACTTCTTCTCTCATTTTTCCACAACTCTCCCCTTCAGTCGCCTCCCCCCGCAGTTCTATTTTCTTATAATTTTCACAAAGCTAATTTCCGTAAAATTAATACCTATCTAAGCAGTGCTTCTTTTGAGTTTACCAATCTATCTCTGGTTGATGCCCTCTCCATTTTTTACAGAGAAATATTCAAATCCATCTCCCTTTATGTGCCTTACTTCTACATCCCCTCCTTGGTATAATCGTAGACTTCGCTCTCTACGAAACAAAAGAAACAAGTTATGGGCGGTATTCCTTCGCACCCACTCTTCTTCCGACTATTCAAATTATCTAGGTACATATCTTCATTTCATTGAACTCTATAACTCTCTCTATCAACGCTACCTGAATAGTGCGCAAACCAATCTCATAAATGACCCCAAGTCCTTTTTTCAATTTGTCAATTGCAAAAGTAAGACTTCCTTCCTCCCTCGCTTTCGAAACCAAAACTTCATGTGATCCTCCAACCATCGCCAACTTTTTTGCTACATTTTTCAAGCAATCATTTGCCAACAACTCCTTCGTACCAGATCCCTCTTACTTCAATGATCTACCAAATTTCTCTATTGGTCCCTTTCTCACTCAAAATTTCGATCCTGCAGTTATTGAAGAAAAGTTACAAAATCTTAAGGATGAATTTGTATCTGGCCCAGACGGACTCCCCGCCATGTTTCTTAAGAAATGCTCTTCCAACCTGTCTCTACCAATTTCCTACCTTTTTCGTCTATCGCTTACACAGGGTGAATTTCCCCAGATTTGGAAGACCTCTTTTATAATCCCAATACACAAAAAGGGATCTAAGCATTAAGTTACCAATTATCGTCCCATTGCTAAACTCTCTCATATACCCAAACTCTTTGAAAGCATTTTATACGAAGTCTTAAGCTTCAAATGCAAGGCTATTATTTCACCCCGACAACATGGTTTTCTAAAAGGTAGATCAACTACCACAAATCTAGTTGAATTCGTGTCTTTTGCTCTCTCAGCCTTAGAAAATGGCAAAGAAATCGATGTTATCGCAACTGATTTCACTAAAGCGTTTGATAAGATATCTCAACAATTGATCCACTTCAAATTGTCTGCTCTCGGCTTTGAGCCTCTCTTATTAAAATGGATTTCTTCTTACTTGGTAAACCGGGGTTCGTAGCTGGAGTTCCACAAGGCAGTCATCTTGGCCCTCTTCTTTTCATTCTTACTATCAACGATGTTGAGAGAGTCATTAAACACTCTTCCCTCTGCCTTTACGCTGACGACACAAAATTTTTTAAAACTATTTCCTCTCCCCGTAACTCTGCCCTTCTTCAAGAAGACTTTTATCGGTTTTCAATCTGGTGCCTCAAAAACGGCCTAGATTTTAATATAGCCAAATGTCAATCTATAACCTTCTCACGTAAATGCAACCCGTATCCTCCCCGACTTTATTTTTTCCATATTCAATCAATTCCCCTGGTTCAGTCTTTTCAAGACCTTGGCATATTATTCGACAGTGAGCTTAATTTCCGTTCGCATATCGATAAGATGATCCTCAAAGCCAACTCATCACTTGGCTTTATTAAACGATGGTCCAAGGAATTTTCCAACCCGTATGTAACCAGATCTCTCTATATTACCTTTGTTCGCCCCCTGCTTGAGTATGCCAGTCAAGCTTGGTCCCCCTTTCACCGGGTTCATGTTTCCCGAATCGAGGGTATTCAACGTCGATTCCTCTGATTTGCCCTCCGTGGCCTGCCATGGAACGACCCTTTAATCTTACCTCCCTATCAAGACCGCCTCAAACTTCTAAATATGAATTCGTTAGAAGAACGTAGGAATATTGCTGACGTTCTTTTCATTCATCGTCTTCTCTCAGGTTCCATCGACTGTGCATCCATTTTGAACTACATTTCCTTCAATACCAACCTCCGCAATCTAGGTTGTCCTCGTCTCTTCTATCTACCGGTCCACCGCACCTCTTATGGCTCCAACGAACCTATCTCCCGAATGCTCCAAAAGGTCAACTCGAACCTCTCCCTTTTTGATTTCCACCTGAGCACTCCTTGTCTTAAACAAGATCTCCTCCATCACTTCCTTGGTCACTAGCTCTTAAGTCTTTCTGTTAGTTTTTAAGTTAGATTAAGCTTGTATTAAGCCAATAAATGGGGGCCTCAGCCCCCACCAAAATTTTCATATTCGTTTCCGGACTCACGTCCCAGCTCTTCGGCTGTAGAACGGGAACGGCAGCGTATGTTAAGCTCATTTAATTCTGATATCAACAGCATAACCAATTTGGGAACTACCAACAGAGTGGAATTTAGTGCTTCCAAAATACAATGCTGTCTGCTGTCGTTTAAGCGAAATTTAAACACTCTGCCATTATCCACGGATGACATTTGCATCGTCGAAACCGATAAACTTTCCATTCTCGGTATGTGTATCAGTAACAACTTACGTTGGAATGACCACATATTCGATGTCGCCAAAAATGCTGCGAAATGTCTAGATTTCCTCAAGCGATGTTTTTTTTTTTTTTTTTTATAATCGGCGCTCGCTCAAGGGGTTTTGTACCCTTAAAATGTTCGTACACAGCGCGGGCGAAGGAAATTTAGGAAGGAAGAAAAGACAGGTACCGATGTACATTGTTTTTAAATGTTTGCAAGTTATAACGACCAGGAAACACAGAGGTCGGCAGGGCATTCCATAAGCGAGTTGTACGGCTTAGGAAAGAATCACGATATTTAAGAGTACGTCCGAAAATGGGCTTGAGGGTATACTGATGAGCATTCATAGCGAGACGGGTGTTACGGTTGAAAGTTTGAATGGGCGGAATGCTACTGGCAATTTCAATGGAGCACTGGTGGTGGAAATAGCGATAAAACAAAGTGAGACAGGAGACTTTACGTCGGTGTTCGAGGGTGTCAATTGATTGACTGATATTAGTATCACCAATTAGTTTTATCGCACGGTTTTGAATCCTATCTAGCAGGTGCAGAGATGTTTTAGGAGCACCTGACCAGATGTGGGCATTGTACTCCAATTTTGGGCGGATAAATGCCTTTTATATATTGTGGCCAGATCAGAGGGGGTAAAATATTTCTTACATCGCTTGAGAAAACCTAGACATTTCGCAGCATTTTTGGCGACATCGAATATGTGGTCATTCCAACGTAAGTTGTTACTGATACACATACCGAGAATGGAAAGTTTATCGGTTTCGACGATGCAAGTGCCATTCATGGATAATGGCTGGGTATTTGAATTTCGCTTTAATGACAGCAGACAGCATTGAGTTTTGGAAGCATTAAATTCTACTCGGTTGATAGTTCCCCAGTTGGTTATGCTGTTAATATCGGAATTTAATGAGCTTAGCATACGCTGCCGTTCCCGTTCTACAGCCGTAGAGCGTGAGTCCGGTAACGAATATGAGAAGCAGAGAGTGCTGTCATCAGCAAAGGAATAAATTGGATTAGAAGTAGCAGACAAGAGATCGTTAATGAAGATTAAAAAGAGTGTCGGAGACAGAACGGAGCCCTGGGGCACACCAGCATTTATTTTGTGAATATCAGACTTGAAACCGTCCAAGACGACTTGAATTGAACGTTCCGAAAGGTAATTTCTAATCCATTGAAGAAGAGAGTCATCGATCCCAAGAGCACGCATTTTCGACAAAAGAGCCTGATGCCAAACTCTGTCAAATGCCTTAGAAATATCAAGTGCAACTAACTTGCTTTCGCCAGATTGATGTACGCTTTGGTTCCACTTTTCGGTGAGACATGCCATCAAATCACCAGTGGACCTGTTGCTACGAAAACCATATTGCCGGTCATTGAGAAGTTTTCGTGTTTCGAGATATTTCATGAGCTGACGATTTATCATTGTTCCCATTACCTTGGAGAGAAGGGACGTAAGTGCAATGGGTCTGTAGGAGGATAGAGAAGAAGATTCGCCTTTTTTAGGGACTGGCTGGACAAATGCTGTTTTCCATCTGCTCGGAAAGAGTCCTAAAGAGTAGGACTGATGAAAAAGCTTACGCAGTGGTTTTGCCAGCGTAGAAGAACACCTCTTCAGAAGAAGGGGAGATATACCATCTGGACCAGCGGATTTATGCATGTTGAGATCTTTGAGTACTCTTGCTACTACACGAGTGCGAAAGTGGATTCGTCCCATTGTAGATTCGACGCACTCGAGTGTAGGCGGGGACAAAGCACAGTCTGGGAGTGGTGAGCTAGCCGCAAAGTGTGCAGCAAGCACATTGGCCTTGTCCAAAGAGTTGACAGCTGGAATGTCATTGTAAATGAGCGTTGGGATGGAGGATGAGGCAGAATTTCTAATGTTTTTGACGAATGACCAAAAATTTTTACTGCCTTTGGGACATTGTAGTATTTTTTGCCTCAGGTTTTGGTCATATTGGAATTTCACACGCTTAAGAAAGGCGTTGCAGTCATTTCTGGCTCGTTTAAACTTTTTTCGGTTTTCCTCTGTCGGGTTGGTCTTGTAGGACCGAAAAAACAGTTCTCTAACCCTGACAGCCTCTTTACAGCTCGAATCATACCATTCCTTTTCTTTTGGTTTGATACTCTTCATCCGATGTGGGATAAAGCATCTCATTCCAAAGAGAATAGTTTCTGTGATCATGTCAGCAGCGGCATCCACGTCGTTATCGAGGAAACATAACGACCAGTTAAAATTCCTAAAGAAGTTGTTAAGTCCGCTCCAATTGGCTTTCTCGTATTGCCATACGGTTCTTTTAGGAATCTTTTCTCTAACTGTGTGGTGGGTGTACGAGAATTTAGCTGATATGACACAATGGTCCGACGAGCCTAGAGGGGAGAGCACATCAACGCAGTACTTGTCAGGGTGAGAGGTTAAAAACAAGTCCAGGGTGTTGGCGGTATGACTATCAACGTCTGGTATGCGTGTGGGCTCATTTACAAGCTGGGTTAAGTTATTTTCCGCAGCGAAGATCTCAACACACCGTCCTTCGGGTGTTGTCTGTCCAGAATATCGAAGCCAAACAGAATTATGTATATTCAAATCGCCCGTAATCACGATTTCAGTATGAGGATACAGGGATACAATTCTTTGAATGGAATCAGACAGCGCATCAAACTCGTGGAAGGTCGAGTTGCTGTCCAGTTTGGGGATTCTGTAAATAAAGCAGTAGTGGATAATTTACTTACGGAGATGGAATTTTAACCACATGAAATTGAATTCCGGATTGGAACAGGGACTACATTGTGGTGGAATTTGGTAAGCTACATCACTACGCACATAAATGGCGAGACCGCGACGGGGAAAGAATAGTGGCACTAGTTCGTAGCCAGGTAGCTTCAGATCATTGTGGTCTGAGAGGTGTGGGCGGGGATCTACCTGTGTTTCGCTAAGTGCCAAAACAGCTGGTCGGTACTTACAGACGTGGACGTACGCAGAAAAGTGATTACTTTTTAGCCCGCGTATATTGGCTACGTCCACCCTGAATTCCCTAGACATAATCACAAACAAACATAGTAAACACAAACACCGACGATACTAAGCAGGGCTGCGAAGTTAAAATTCTGACGATGGTTTACTGAATCAAATTGCTGTAGGTATTATGCCCTTACAACAATATGAAACAGTGCACCAACAAAATTTTCACACACAACCCGCTATTCATCAGTTGTTACATACACTCAGTCACTGCCCGTACCGTATGATAAATACCGTAACGGCAGCGACCGAGTGCAAGCAACAGTACTACGACCAGGAGCGGGAGAGGTGTAGGATTCCCACACTGTGTGATAATGTTTTTTTTTTCTCTATGGCACTGCACTATTATTATTATTATTTTTTTTTTTTCACGCGCGCGCGGTGGTTTCCAAAATTGGAGTAGAATGCTTACGTCTGGTCAAGTGCGCCTAAAACATCTCTGCATCAGCTAGACCGGATTCAAAACCGTGCGATAAAACTCATAGCTGATACCAATATCACTCAGGCAATGGACACCCTCGAACACCTACGTAATGTCTCGTGTCTCACTCTGTTTTATCGCTATTTCCACCACCAGTGCTTCATAGAAATCGCCAGTAGCATTCTTCCCCTTCAAACATTTAATCGTAACACACGTCTCGCTATGAATGCTCATCAGTATATCCTCAAGCCCACTTTCGGACATACTCTGAAATATCGTGATTCGTTCCTAAGCCGAACAACTTGCTTGTGGAATGCCCTGCCTAGCTCTCTATTTCCTAGTCATTATAACATTCAGACATTTAAAACCAACGTACATCGGTACCTAACATTCTTTCCTGCCTAAATTTCCTTCGCCCGCGCTGTGTGCAAACATTTTAAAGGTATCTTAGCGGGCGCTAGTTTATAAAAACAAAAAAAAATTTGGGGAGTACTATGGATTGAGCTAAAATATTTCAGCAAATGATTTTTTACGGAGGGGGAGAGGTTTTTTATCATAGGGAAAGATATTCTGGGGTCTTGTCTCTTAATTTGTTTGATGCTGCTTCGAATTCCGAGGAAATAATATTTTTGATGGCAAGTATGAGATGGTAGGTGAATTTATTATTTTATTTTAGAGGGAGTGTGGCAAGTTAGAATCGTGGGATTCTTTGGACCAAAATTCTTAAAAACTTGGAAATGGTGTTGCCGCGATAGCTATTTTTGGGCGAGCCCCAGCTAGCTATCACGGCAGCTATTTAAGCCGTCTAGTACCAGAGTGGCTCGATGTTGATTGTCAAGGACGTTTTTCAGATTGCTAAGGTTAAAAGCTTGTGCAGGGTGAATGCAGGCGTGTGTTATTGATAATTTGAGCTTAGATGTTATTGTCAAGGTTAATCTGGTTGTGTTGTATCGAAGTGTGGACTAGGAAAGCAATTCCCCCATAGGGCTTTAGGGATATGTTTTGAGGGATAAAGTGGTAGTTGACTGGAATGGGAATATTATTTAGGAATATTATTATATTAAGCGTACATGCTGAGACTGGGTGGTTAAAAATATCAGATTGGGGATAAGCGTTTTTCTTTTTTCTTTTTTGAATGGGAACGGATAGAACCTCAATATCGAAGCTACCGAACCGGTTTCCCGGAAGCACGTCTCACTTGAGCTACTGCATAACTTAATAGTGCTTACATCGCTTTAGATTTTGGCGTAACGTGCAAAGAGAAAATGTAAAATATTTATTCACATACTACAACGTAGCGGGACTTTATTTTTGCGCGCGCGCTATTGATTAATCGATAACAACTTACTGATGTTTGTTCACTGTACCGCAGTTAGTCGACGACTGTGATCTAATCTATTCAGCCAATGCATGGTCTTTAGCGTTGATCCCTATTCCTGACAACAGATTTGAAAGCTGTACAAAGCTATGGATGCTTTATTGTCTCTTTCTTCAATTTTCAGGTTCTTGATTCATTTATTTTTTAGGATTAGAACAAGATATCTAGAGCTTTTTGAGGCACATCTGTCATTGGTGCTCTGAATGGTGGGTATAATCTTCTGTTCGTAAATAGTATCAATACAGTTTTAGCTTAGTTAACTTTAAGGACATTCCAATAAGTCATTTAGGCCGATTTGCAGTATGGGATTATCTTTAATGTTGAGTGAACTTATCTTGCTAGTAGATTTCCATCATCAACGTAAGTTACAGTAATTTATCGCTGAATCATCAAATTTTTGCATTAAGTCATTTATAACCAATAGCCATAATAATGAAGACAGAACATCCCCTTGTTGTGTTTTCTTTTGGTGGAAACAGTCAAAATGCGTTCACCAAATGACTCTGTTGCAGAACAACCAGTATGAACTAACTTAATGTGAACGCAGCCTTACTCTTCTTAGTTTTGATATTTACTCGTTTTCCTTTCTGGCTATGAGCCTTAAGCGCGAAATTCTCGAATTTGCGGCATTTGTAATTCGTAAGACGGTTAGAAAAGAAGGAAGTAAAACTGTGGTAAGAATTATATTTCGTATTTGTAAATTGCTAACTAATTTCCATTTCTACATAGATATAAAAGTTCATAACGTGCATAACGTTTATAAAGTTCAGCACTCGAGTTTTATTTGGAGGTAGATGTTAAATTCGCTATCCCTTTCAACCGCGGACCGCTACTGCAAATAGCCGCCATTGCGACAGAATTGAATATACATGCTGCTGCCGCAGCAAAATCGGGTTATCGTCAGGAATAAGCCAGCTATCAATCGCCGAATGCAACGTACGCCTCCGCCGCCACGAAGAAGCCCGCGTTTTCAAGAAGAAGCTGCTGATACGCAGCCAATTAAACCAGTTACGTGAAATTTCGCCAATCAGTAAAAACGCGGTGACTCGTCTAGGTCCATTTGCAATTAAGTTAAAAAGCTTGCCGTGTTCCTCCAAACTGTGAACGGCCGGCCACGAGCATATGTCATACCCGGCTCAGTGACTATATATGTACAGGGTGCCTGACTCGAACTCCAACTTTTTAAAATGCCATAATTTTTTTATTTTTTGATAAATTTTATTGTGTCAAAGCAAAAAATTTTGGAAATTACATCAATTTTCAGTAGTGTCCACCTTTGGCGCGAATAATGGCCTTGAGACGGCCGATGAAAGCATCGCACGCTACACGCAAGTGGCTCTGCGGTATTTTGGCCCATTCCCGGCGAAGTGCTTGTTTGAAGTTGTCCAAACTTTTGTATTTTTTAGTGACAACCTTCGCCTTCAAAATATCCCAAACAGAGAAATCCAACGGATTTTCTTCCGGAGAATTTGTAATCCATTGTGTCGAAGAAATGAAGTGTGGAACATTGTTGTTTTAACCAATCTTGGTTGACGCGTGCTTTGTGAGACGGTGCCGAGTCTTGTTGAAATGTCCACAGTCTCCGACCGAAATGATTGTTTGCCCAAGGCTTCAATACTGCCTCTAAGACAGTTTCACGGTATACGATCGCATTAATTTTGACGCCACGGTCCAAAAATACGAGCGGAGAGCAACCATCGGCGGTTATGGCGGCCCAAACCATCACCATCGTTGCTGCTTGCTTTCTGGTGGCCGTCCGAAGGTGTACATTTTCAAAGGACCTCTCTGACAAGTAAACTCGGTCATTTTGCTTGTTGACATATTACTCGATAACAAATGGCGACTCATTGGAAAAAAACAAATTCGGCAACTCACCACTTTCGTGCAAGCGTAGCAACTCCTTCGCTCTTTCGACTCTAACTTTTTTCTGTTGCGGTGTAAGATTGTGTGCTCTTTGGAACCTCAATGGCTTGAGCCGAAGTTCCAACGATATGTTGAGCTCACGAGCCATTTTTCTTCCACTTCGACGTGGATTTCGCTCAATTCGAGTCTTCACTTTCCGAACCATTTCTGCCGATGTTGCTGGTTTTTTATGACCACCTCCATGGCGTTTTGCAACGCTGCCAGTATCACGGTAACGAGCTATGGTTCGAGACACAAATGATTTATTCACGTTGAGGTGCTGGAGGGCTCTGACGATAGCTATTCACGTGTGAATTCCATCGCGGATAAAAATTTTTCAACACAACTGAGACGCAAATCGTTTAAAAGACTTGTAAATAATAAAATTATCTGTCATGTGTCAAAATGTGAGCTCACTGTCATAAACGGTTTGGAAATTATAGCAGTCTGAAGTTGGTTGCAGTTCAAGTCAGGCAGGGTGGATGAGTGACACAGCAAATTTAATTTGTATTGTGCAAGATTTTGACAACAGGGAGCCAAAATGCCAATCCTACATACCGCAAGGAAGCACCGTTAAACTATGCCAAAATGTTCTACATACTGGAATCGACACAAGGTCTGTGAATGTAAGCGATTCATTGATTTAGCAGTATCTGAGAGGTGGTCAAAAGAAAAACATGACCGATTGTGCTTCATCTGTCTGAAATCCGAGCTGGCAACACGCGACTTGCTTCATTAATGGGTGCCAGAGACGACATCAGAAGCTACTCCATGAAGCACCAATCACGCGTTCCATCCTGCAGCAACAACAACCGGACGGTAAAATAGCTGAAGAACCAGTTGCAAGTACCTCAGGTAGCACATTGCTGGCTATGCAGGATGTTGTAAAGAACAACAGTCTGTTATTTCGTGTGTTGCCAGTCACGCTTTATGGTCCAAATAAAACTATCAACACGTATGCCTTCCTAAATGAGGGATCCTCAAAAACAATGTTGAATGCCGATTTGGTAAGGGAGTTAGGTCTGCACAGTCAACATCGAAACTTAAATATGCATTGGGTTGGAGGAACACAGACTCAAGAGTCGACTGTGTTAGCCGATGTTTACGGCAGTGGAGCTGGTGTATATGCTATGAGATGTTTATGGAGTATCCAATCTCAACTTGTGTGAAAGTGAACTTCGTATCCTCAACAGTAACCATGGAAAATTGAAATTGCAGCCATATTCCAACGCCGAGCTCAAGCTGTTAATTGGTCTAGATCAGTGCCACTCGGGATTGCCAAATAATTTCACGGTGATCAACAGAAACGGTCCATACACCGCGAACACGGAGCTAGGTTTGGTAGTGTTCGGCCCAACTACAAAGATTGCTTCCACTATGCGGTCATGCCTTCTAACCTCTGCACAGAGCAATGATTCATTGCACAAACTAGTTGCGGAATACTTTGAGACCGAGAGCCATTACATCTCATCGAGAGCAAAGCCGAGCCTCGAGCTAGAGGCATTCTTAGTAAAACGACGAAAAGGATCGACGAGAAATTCCAAACCGGACTGTTGTGGAAAACTGATGAAGTTCCATGGCAATGAAACGCCTTGGTGGAATAGAACGAAAGATGAAACGAGATGAGAACTTCGCTGACACCATTAGTTCCATCATAAACTCTTACATCAACAAGAACTACGGCCGTAAACTGCAGCCAGCAGAAGCCGCCATAGTTGGTCCAAAAACATGGTATCTGCCACATTTCGGAGTAGTGAACCCTAATAAGCCATCGAAATTACGCCTAGTGCTTGATGTCGCAGCCGAGGTGATGGGAGCATCACTCAAGAATACCAATCATTGCCATCGGTATTATTCCACTTTCGTGAGGGAGCCGTAACCGTGTGTGGGGACATCAAGGAGGTGTTCCACCAAATACTGATTCAGTCGGAGGACAGGTGTGATCAAAGATTCCTTTGTCGTGATGGTGATGATTCAAAGCAGCCAGATGTAGTATACGAAATGGTTGTCATGACATTTGGGGCCTGGTGTTCGCCTTGCACCACCATCCACGTGCCTTAAGCGCTATCATGGACCATCACTACGTGGATGACTTCGTAGAGCCCACAGAACAAGCCATCGAAATATCGATGTACGTGAAGGAGATACACAATGATGTTAGTTTCGAACTAAGGAACTTCACCTCGAATTCGCCAGAAGTTCAAGACGCTTTGCAAGGTAACAATGCTGCTGTTTTAGTAAGCGCTAAAGATAGCCTGGTGACCGTGAAATTACTGGGCATGTTCTGACAGCCAGCCAGCGACAAATCTTACGTACCAGTTATAGTTCCACCACGTCGATAAACATGTTATCAACGGGATGAAGAGCCCTATAAAAAAGGAATTACTAACCGTCATAATTTCACTACCGCCGCCAATTTGCTAATGAGAGAAGTTTGACGACACTATATACGATGGGATAAGTGTATGCCTGACGAAATTCTCAGAAAGCTGTTAGATGTAGTCAAATTCAATGTCCCACGCTTCTACTTTCGAAACGGTTCACCACAAGAAGTCCAGCTTCATATATTCATTGACGCCACCGAGGATGCCTTTATTGCAGTGACATACTGGAGAGCAGTCAATACGAACGGTGAGGTGGACACGTCATTTGTTTATGCGAAAACGAAATGTGTTCCGCTGAAGCCACTGACAATTAGACGAACTGAGCTTCAAGCAGCTCAATGGAGCAGAATCCTATACAATCATCAAATGGATTGGCAGTGAGTATCGTCGGTACAAGCCATTCGTGGCGCAAAGATTTGTGGAAATTTTGGCGACTGCTAACTCTTCCAATTGGAGGTTGGTACCAATCCATTAGAACTCTGCTGATGAGGCTACGCGGTCAAGTCATCATCTCGACTTCAACACTCTTCAGTCATCGCAATATCGCTTAATCATATCGAAGTCACGTTGCAAGAGCGTGTTAATGACCTCGATCTTTGCACCTTTGCGGTCAAGTCGTCTATGTACGGTATAGCATGGTGAAGTGAGCCCACAAGATCGTTTGTGTAGATGTTGAATGGGATCGGCGAATTAATCGCAACTTTTTACAGACCGTTTTTAATTTGAAATACAACAGCCGAAGTCTCATCGCCATTCTTTACAATGAACTGTCTACTGGTGAGCATACGAGTATTAAAAAAAATGTTCAGCTTGACGAATAGTCCTCTAACCATACGGTCTCAAACGCCTTATCCAAGTCAATCAGGCAGGCACCCGTGCATTGTTTCTTGCTTTTGTTCCACTGGATATCAAATACCAGTTTAAACGCGGCGTGACAGATATCATGCCCCGTCTTAAAACCGAAACCGGAACTATATTTTTGTCCTCAACCCTCTTAGTTAGGGCTCTATGATCACTTTGTCGGGTATCTTGCTGATATTGGAAAGAGACTTATCGACTGAATATTCGCCGGATTGGTGGTGCCTCTATTCCTTTTGGGAATGGGTTGTACCACTGCTGTCTTTCAATGCGTTGAATAACAGGCTTCAAAGGCTGGTGTAAATGTCCACCGCTTTGGTTCCCACAGATTTTTTACTTCTTAGTAATTCGAAGGCCGTTTGGAGGTCTTCTTTCGAAATGAACGGAGGTAGCACTCCCCTATCGGCGATGACATTATTTGAGATCGTCATTGAACTCGGAGAATCCTGAGAAAGTAGGAATTGTGCAAAAGGACCTGATTTCTCAGGTCGTAGTTTGGGCCAATGACAACATTTGCCAGTGAAAAATCTTCTACTTTTCCCATCATCTATCAGTCTTTGTTCATTGTCAGTCGTTCGGATGATCTTTAGACATGGAAGGTCGTTTTGATTCGCCCTCCGAAATATTTTATTCATTTCCGGGAACATATTCGGGTTCCTGGCATTTACAGCCCGGATTTTATTATTCTAATACAAACTTACCGATGCTCTGTAATTTTCTTTTATTAATGTTTGGAGGTTTTTGATCGACGACTTCAGTGTCATGACCTCCGGGTTATGTTAGTGAATAAACCGTCTGTACAAGGTTTTTAGTCTCGACAGAAGTCTACTTTTGTGTTGGTGCAGTGCGTCAATGGTTCGTCTTTATGTATGAGTGTATGCCGAGGTGTCGTACTGTCCATAGTTGGTTTTGTGGCCGGGTCCATTTGTTTAAGGCATCTGTCAATCACCCCGTTTGACAGATTCCTGTTGGACGGTGGGCACAGCGAGTCCGAGGAGAGTGCTCTCATCTATATTCTTGAGAAAAGTGTTTTTTACGTGCTCTACGGTTATTTCGGTACTGAGACCCCAATGGTCACTCTCATAGACAAACGTGTGTAGATAATTTATAGTATGTTGGTTCGAGCGTGTCAATTGTATCCATGTGTTAAACCAGGAGATCCAGATAGGAGCTATATCTTGGAAACGACGAAACGACGGATTATCCGTCGTTCTTAAACCGAGTCGAAATATTACTTATTTCCCCAATCTCTCTATGTTTGGCGATAAAATTTTCGCCGACTGTGAAGTAGTTCTCAAATTTCAACCTAAGGATTCGAAAGTATCTCGAGTTCTGATATAAATAAGCTTTATTGAGTAGCTTCAGGTGCTTCAGAAAACATGTATGACCGTTTTCCACTACAGACTGCGATGTACACAATGCTTGCCTCAAGCACCTGGGACTTGCGTACTACACGGCTGCACACTCTTTTAAATCGTATGCCTTTTCTAATGAAGATCGCAACCTTTTTTTAATTTTTAATTTTGGGCCACATTTATTGGCTTAATACAAGCTTAATACAAGTCAAAAACTAACAGAAAGACTTAAGAGCTAGGGACCAAGGAAGTGATGGAAAAGATCTTGTTTGAGACGAGGAGTGCTCAGGTGGAAATCAAAAAGGGAGAGGTTTGAGTTGACCTTTCGGAGCATTCGGGAGATTGGTTCGTTGTAGCCATAAGAGGTGCGGTGGACCGATAGATAGAATAGACGAGGATAACGTAGATTGCGGGGGTTGGTAGTGAAGGAAATGTAGTTCAACATGGATGCACAGTCGATGGAACCTGAAAGAAGTCGATGATTGAAGAGAATGTCAGCAGTATTCCTACGTTCTCCTAACGAATTCATATTTAGAAGTTTGAGGCGGTCTTGATAGGGAGGTAAGATTAAAGGGTCGTTCCACGGCAGACCACGGACAGCAAATCGCAGGAATCGACGGTGAATACCCTCGATTCGGGAGAGAGCGGGACCAATCTTAACTGGCATACTCAAGCTTGCCCCCTGCTATATTACAAAGGTAATATAGAGAGATCTGGTTACATACGGGTTGGAAAATTCCTTGGACCATCGTTTAATAAAGCCAAGTGATGAGTTGGCTTTGAGGATCATCTTATCGATATGCGAAAGGAAATTAAGCTCACAGTCGAATAATATGCCAAGGTCTTGAAAAGACTGAACCAGGGGAATTGGTTGAATATGGAAAAAATAAAGTCGGGGAGGATACGGGTTGCATTTACGTGAGAAGGTTATAGATTGACATTTGGCTATATTAAAATCTAGGCCGCTTTTGAGACACCAGATTGAAAACCGATAAAAGTCTTCTTGAAGAAGGGCAGAGTTACGGGGAGAGGAAATAGTTTTAAAAAATTTTGTGTCGTCAGCGTAAAGGCAGAGGGAAGAGTGTTTAATGACCCTCTCAACATCGTTGATGGCAAGAATGAAAAGAAGAGGGCCAAGATGACTGCATTGTGGAACTCCAGATGAGGCCAGGAATGGAACAGAAAGGGCGGATCTAAACCGAACACTATAATATCGGTTTACCAGGTAAGAAGAAATCCATTTTAAAAAGAGCGGCTCAAAGCCGAGAGCAGACAATTTGAAAAGGATCAATTTATGAGATATCTTATCAAACGCTTTAGTGAAATCAGTTGCGATAACATCGATTTCTTTGCCATTTTCTAAGGCTGAGAGAGCAAAATACACGAATTCAAGTAGATTTGTGGTAGTTGATCTACCTTTTAGAAAACCATGTTGTCGGGGTGAAATAAAAGCCTTGCATTTGAAGCTTAACGCTTCGTATAAAATGCTTTCAAAGAGTTTGGGTATATGAGAGAGCTTAGCAATGGGACGATAAGAGGTCTTCTAAATCTGGGAAAATTCTCCCTGATAGACGAAAAAGGTAGGAAAGGGGTAGAGACTGGTTGGAAGACATTTTTTAAGAAACACTGTGGGGGAGTTAGGTCGGTTTCGTCTTACAATTTTATATTTTCTGTGCCTCATTTCGTGTTTGCTTAGTTTCGCTAACCAAAAGTGTATCAGGGACTTCGTTTTTGACCTACTTATACATATAGTGCAGCTCTTCGTTCGATCCTTATCCTTGAATTTACCTTCAACGCAAGGACGTTAATGTCATGTTCGTACCCATTATGACTGGAGGTGCGTTAGGCCCTACAGCAGTGCGTATATCTGGTCTAGACGCGTAGCCTGTTCCGTTATCGATCAAGCATGCCTTGAGCATAGCTGCATGTAGGAAGATGACAATAAAAGATCTTTAATGATCAACTGGGTAAGACTAGCCCCGAGTCATAGATTAGCCATTTTTTCAACGCTGAATGTAAGCCAGCCCATACATATGTTAAATTTTTTTATCAATAATAAAATCGCAAAAAATATAACAAGGCCGAGTGTAAAATATAAATTAAAAATTCCTGGCATTCGATATAGCCACATAAATATGTAAGTATGTATTGATGTATGGCTGTATGCATGAACATGTTTGTTCGCTCAAAATAAATATGCAAACATATAAAAATTAAGCACATGCAGATATTTACTCGTAGATTAAAAAAGAATAGAAGATGATAACTGTCATTTAGAGTTGTATTATATTTCTCATAGCTCTGAAACCACTGCTCATCCGGGAATCTAATTTTTGTTTAAGCTTATGTCGCCGTCGCTATTTATGTGTGTACATGCGCTTCTCCCGGTATCGTCCAATACGCTGCACCCTCTCCCTGTTATTCATCACTATTCATGTCCATCTCATTCAGATCCATCTATCCATTCATCCATCTAGTCTCGTCGTATGTAAATATCAACATATCTGCGTGTATTTTTATGTAGCCATGTGCACCTTAAAGGTTTATTACTCCTTCCTTATGTTTTTTTTTACGATTTTTCTTTCTCTTCATAATAGGAAGGCACACACAAAACACACAAAAAAAAAAACATAGAAAACGGTGGGCACCTAAGCTACGTATAGAAAGTTACCTATGAGATACTTGTACATGTACATATATACCATAGATAGTATTTTCTTTCTTCTTTTTTTTTTTGTATCTTCATCTATCTACCGGTGTTGTACTCTTCTTTGATTTGGGCTTTTGTGTGAGCCTTTCATCAGCGGCCGATAGGAGCCCATTTAAAGGTTTTTGTACTCTCCGATCGCGCTGAAAATGAAAAAGGGAGAATTGATCTCACGTGAAAGGGGAGGCAAATCAAAAAAAATATATCTGTGGCTAGGATAAAAGAAAAATATAAACGACAAAAACGAGATAAAAAAACAAGAAAGACTTCAAGGAGGTGAATAACCCCCAACGTGTGCGGAGATTAGAAATCCTAGACGTGTAACCAATTTATGTGAGGTTTCCATTCCAGCGCACGAAATTAGATTCTTAGGCGCAAATGTGACTGTGGGAATTCCCCTCCGACTTGGACACTAGTTCCATAAGAAGGAACATACAGATACCTGTTTTAATTTTGTTTACTCAAAAAAGAAAAAAAAATGGTTTTTGTGTTACTTTGGTGATGGATAATTTTGGATTTTCATTCTCTCAGTGGATACTTTATTGGGGTGTAAGGGGTAACAGTGTTCCCGCCTTTTTTGTTCGTTGATTTTGAAGGTTTAGAGAACTGGTGTGCCTCCCTTTTGTTCGGACAAATATTGTGTACATGATTGATGAAAAGGCAAAGAAAAAGGAAAATATCCTATGGGAGCGACATCCACATACTTAAAGACACTAGATGCACATGATTTTTTGAGGATGTTGACCTCAGCAACGATCTGTACTATTGCTATTATGTTGTTTTTATTCTAAAGCTATGTCTTAAAAAATCGAAAAGTAAAAGATAAATGTAAAATGTAAAATGTAATATAAGTAATACTCTATGAAAAGAAGAAAGCATTCCTAAAATTATTTGTTTCGAATAAGACTATGAATTCCCATTCTATCCGTGGATATGCATCATTTATTTTATATCTACGAGGGGCGTTCAATATATTCTCGGTATCGATATGAAGGAAAATGTTAATTCAATTTAAATTGTTTTTATTTTTCAATAAAATCTCCCCTAACATCAATGCATTTGTTACATCTTGAGATAAGCTTTTTTAAACCCTCAAAATAATAAATTTCCTCTTTCTCTGCAAAATACCGACTTGAGTTCTTCATCATCCGAAAATCTTTTTCCACGAAGACATTTTTTCAAATCCGGAAACAGGAAATAATCACTAGGGGCAAGGTCTGGACTATAGGGTGGGTGTTGGATTTCTTCGAAACCACAATCTCGCGCAGCAGCCTTGGAAACTCGCGCCGTGTGAACAGGAGCGTTGTCATGAAGAAGCAACACACCCGCTGCGAGTTTACTCCGTCTTTTCTTTTTAATTTCCTCCCGCAAATTATGCAAAGTGGAAGCGTAGGATGTGGCGTTGATGGTTTCACCTTTTTTTTTTGTACTCAATGAGCAAGATTCCCTTTGAGTCCCAAAAAACTGTGGCCATGAGCTTCCCGTCAGACGGAGTGACTTTGAACTTCTTCGGGGGGTCTGTTCCTTTTTTATGCCACTGCATGGACTCTTGTTTGCTTTCAGGGTCATAGTGGTGGACCCATGTTTCGTCCCCAGTAACAATTCGATCCATAACACCGTCCGCGTTCTCACTACACATCTCCAAAAGCTCTCTACAGCATGCGATTCTCACTTTTTTCTGAGGCGCTGTGAGCATTCGTGGCACCCACCTTGCACTGACCTTTGAAAGGTTAAGATGGTCATGAAGAATGGTGTGAATGGTGTGAATGGTACCAATTGAAAGCTTGGTGATCTCTGCCATCATTTTCACCTTTATTCGGGCATCCTCAAGAACAAGTTTTTCGACTTCTTTGATGCTTTCTCCCGTACAAGCAGTAGCCGGGGCGCCGGAGCGGGGGTCGTCCTCAATGCTCTCTCTGCCTCTCTTGAACTCACTTGACCACTTTTGCACAGTTGATAATGAAGGTGCGGAACCCTGGTAAACAGCCACCATCTCTTCATGAATTGTTTTTTGACTTTTTCCTTGCTTAGTGAGAAATTTAATTACAGCGCGATGCTCAATTTTCACCATCATCGCCTCAGTTGCCATTATGATTCTGTTTAACTAGAGATAAAACGCGAATTAATAATCACATTTATATGAAATTTTACATGAATGCACTAAAATAATAGTATTACTTGATAAATAAGTCAATTTATATATGCAACCACAGCTTCACCCCGATACCGAGAATATCTTGAACGCCCCTCGTATATATCAGCAAAATCTCCCCCTTTTCCTACGTACAGTATTGTTCGAAACCTAAGCAACTTTTTCTTCTAAATTATTCAAAGTCGAATATTTATGTATTCATTATTATTATTAAAGTAAGTACTTAAATAGATTTAGAAAAAAACAAAAATAAAAAATCAATTCATTCAATGAAAATAAATAAATAAATGCAAACTCCTCTCAAAATGCAGCTGTTCGAAACCTAAGCAACTTTTAATATTTAGTGTGATAACCTTTATTTGTGATTACCTCCGCACATCTACGGGACATAGACTTAATTAGATTTTATATTGTGGACGTTGGTATCGATTTGCATTCCGTTTTCAAATAGGTCATGAGCTCATCCTTATTTTTGAAGCGTTGATTCCCAACTCTGTGCGTTAGGATTCAAGTCGGGGGATTGGGCTGGCCAATCCAGAACTTGAATTCCATTGGTCGACAGCCATTCTTTGACCAGCTTCGATGAATGCTTCGGGTCATTGTCATGCTGAAACACCCATCGAAGTGGCATATTCCATTCGGCGTATGGTAGCATTTGATCTTGCAAGATGTCACGGTAGACAAATCGAGCCATTATAGTGTTTATTTGGCAAAAAGGTCCAACTCTATTCGCAGAGAAGCAAGTGCACGCCATTACACTCCCCTCTCCATGCTTAACTGTGCCTTTGCAATACCAGGAATTCAACTTTTGACCCTTTCTTCTCCGAACGTGACAGATGCCATCTGAGTTGAACAGGTTGAACTTTGATTCATCACTAAAAAGAACCATCTTCCACTTGTCTGCGGACCAATTTATAAGCGCTTTTGCAAAATCTAATCTGAAAGTGTTTTACAATTTTAACATTCGAGACAAGAAACTAAAGTTCTTTTAGGTATACCTTTTTTTTAAATGTTTCTTTGTTAATAAAGGCTTATTAGATGGCGAATAACTTTTTAAGCCGTTTTCCAGTGCACGTTTTCTAACAGTGCTGGAACTAACGTTGAGTTGCAATTCATTCGCAATGTCTCTCGATGACATAAATGGGGTTCTTTGTGATCAAACGGAGAATTTTTTTCTATTGATCCGACGTGTTGTTTTGCGAGGACGTCCACCGAAATTCACTTTCTCGGTTGTTCCAATTGTTCAATATTTCTTAATAAGCCGTGAAATAATAGATTTGTTGATATTGAGCTTTTTAGCTATTGATATTTGTGATTCTCCATTTTTATACTCGTAACACTTAATTATTTTGTTTTTAATTGTTTCTTCGTACTGTGTACGCGCCATAATTAATTAATAAATCAATCGAAAAAACGGGTGTGAACTCGAATCTCTTTACACAACAAATGCTAGTTTTAGTTTTTAGTTTTAAATGCATTTTATTATATTAATCATTAATTCTTACATACTAACAAAAAATGCTTAAATGCTAGCTTAAAATTACTTAACAAACTTATATTAACTTATTGGCCCCGCACAGGCACTCTAAGCTACTCTAAATTTTTATACTATGTCTTTCGACTTTATTTACATTTTATTGAAATTCGTATATATTTTGTATACATAAGGCTAAGAAAAATTTGTTAACAAAAACTTAGCATATGGAGTTGTTTTTTTATAAAAACTTAATATCTAACTTAAAATAAACTTAAACCTAACCTACATACACAATACATACACATAGATATTATACACAATTATATACATATATTAGTATATACAAAGGTATATACTAATATATGTATATATTTCTTAAATGCTAACCTAAACCTATGCAAGCTGGCCATCGGTATTCACAGTGTAAATAAGTAGGTCAACTCTGCCTCATTAGTGAGGCTGGTCCGTAATTGACGGAAACGACGACGAAACATCTTCTCCATCATTCAACCACCAGAAATGCTGGTGCTGCCGAACGACATCCCTCTTATCGCGATTACCCACCGCCCTACTGAACTTGAAACGATCCACACTGCCGTGTGCGACGTCTCTGCCGTAGTTAAGTCGCCTGTCCCCAGCTTTCCGAGCGACATGGAAGATTAACGGGACCGCTGATCTATCCTGGATCAACCCTATCTGATCTAGGTAGAGGAATGCTTCCGGTGGAACGAAGCCGTCAGAGCGCACACTCTCGTGGTAAAGGTAGTTGGGGTAGTAAGCCCCAGATATCAGGTTATTCGTCGAGGTCATTGCTCTTGCAATGTGCCTTCGAGTCAGCTTAATTACGAAGTTGTCCACTCGTATTAGGTTCGCCCTGTTGTAAAGGACCTCATTACGATAAAATTTTTTGTACTCCGACTCTGGTGTTCTATACAAGCGAAGGCAATCCCTCTCAAACACCCGAATCTTTTCCATTAAGCTTGCTCGTACATTGAACCACACGGGGCACCCGAATACCAGCATGGGCCTGATAAGGGCCATGTAGCAGATTATCTTTACCCTCGCATCGAGTTGGCTGCTATAAAACAGTCTCTTTGTAAGAGCAAAAGCGCCTTTAGCTCTGGCCAGAGCAGCATCTACATTTTTGTCAAAATACAGAAACTGATCTAGCCAGATCCCAAGGTATCTGACTACATTTCGACAGGCAAGAGGCTGTTCGTGTTGTCCAATGATCGAGAACTTTCGCCAATTTTTTCTGGTATCCCTAGAGGCTCCAGCCAACGGCGTCCTAAAGAGAATGGTTTCCGACTTCTGAAAGTTGATTTTCAACTTCCAGTCATCGCAAAACCGTCTTATCTTATCGAAGTCACGCTGCAAGAGAGTATTAATGACCTCGATTTTTGGACCTGTTCTGTACGCTATCAAATCGTCTGCGTACGCAATAGTATGGGGAAGTGAACCTATCAAGTCGCCTGTATAAATGTTGAATAGAATCGGCGAATTGACCGCGCCTTGTTGAAGACCATTTTTAATTTGAAATATTTCAACAGAAGTCACATCGCCATTTTTCACGATGAACTGTCTGTTGGTTAGCATATTATAAAGAATGCACAAGAGTGGTTTACTGATCCCCAGCCTAGTCAGCTGATAGAAAAGACCCTCTAACCATACGGTGTCGAAGGCCTTCTCCAAGTCAACAAGGCAGGCACCAGTACATTGGTTTTTGCCTTTATTCCATTGGATATCGGACACCAGTTTAGACGCGGCATGTGAGATATCATGTCCCGCCTTAAAACCGAATTGATTATCCGGAACTATATGTTTGTCCTCAACCCACCTAGACAGAGCTCTATTGATTACTTTTTCAAACACCTTACTGATATTCGGAAGGAGACTTATCGACCAGAGATTCGCCGGATTGGATATATCCTTTCCCTTTTTGGGGATAGGTTGCACCACCGCCGTTTTCCAATGCGCTGGATAATGTGCATTATTCATTGCATTATTAAACAGGGTGGTATAAATGTCCACCGCTTCTAGAGGAAGATGTCGAAGCACGATGTTCCGAATACCATCGGTCCCCACTGATTTCTTTGCCCTGATTGTGTCGAAGATCTCATGGAGCTCTTCCTTCGAAATGAACGGGGGTAGGTCACCCTCTCTGGTAATGACATTATTTGCCATATTCTCGTCACTGAACCGGGTGAAACCAGAGCCTTCGGATCGCCAGTTCCCTATTTCATTTCGAATGTAGAGGTCGTGCACCAAGACGCGATTGTCCAGGTCATAATTGGGGCCAATGGTATCAGTGGCTTTGTATATTTCCTGGAAAGTCGCCCCTATGGCCTCAACCTTCTCCTGTGGATCCTCGATCACAAAGAAGTCGTCATCATCAGCGGCCTCATTTGGATCAATACCTGCTATTGTCAGTAAACGTTCGTTGTCTGTTGTCCGGGCTATTTTAAGACACTGAAGGTCGTTTTTATTTTTTCTCCGAAATAGTTTATTTATTTGCGGGAACATATTCGGGTTGCTGGTGTTTACAGCCCGAACCCTGTTGTTCCAATACGAACTTACAGAAATTCTGTAATTCTCTTTTATTAACGTTTGAATATTTTTAATCGACGACTTCAGTGTCCTAATCTCCGGGTCTTGTCTGTCAATTAACTGTCTGTACAAGTTTTTGAGTCTTGACAGAAGTCTACTTTTCTGTCGGTGCAGTGCGTCAATAGTAGGATTGCGGAACAGGTCTTCGTTAGTCGTACGTCGATACCGCGGTATTGTAGTGTCCATAGTTTGTTTAATTGTCTCGTCCATTTGTTTTAGATACTTGTCGATCTCCTCGTTTGACAAATTCCTATTGGACGGTGGACGGTGGAGCGTATTCGAGGAGAGCGCTCTTGTCATGGTTGCGGAGAAGCGTGTCCATCGAGTCTTACTGTAGTTGTAAGAATATCTTTGGACAAACTCCTCCAATTCCGCAATTTCGTTGGGAACTGTAATTTCGGTGCTAAAACCGCAATGGTCACTGTCATACACGAATGTGCGCAGACAGTTTAGCGTTTGTAAATTCGTACCTGTCAGTCGTATACATTCGTCATACAGCAGTAGATCCAAATAAGACCCGCCTCTGGGAAACGACGGGTTATCCGTCGCTTTAAGACCGAGTCTGTACATGACATCGTGCTGACCCCACCAATCGAGTAGTAGGTTCCCTCTAGTATTTGGCAAATTATTTCCCCAATCTCTGTGTTTAGCGTTGAAATCCCCACCGATTATAAAATAATTCTCCCCCGATTCCAGCCTCAGAAGTCGAAAAAGCGTGTCGAGCTCTGTAATGAATAAAGTGGATTGTGGAGCCTCAGGTGCATAAACAGAGGCCAAGTACAGCCGCTTTCCACTGCGAAGCGGGATGTAAATGACTACTGCCTCCAACACCCGGAACCTACGCAACACTCCCTTGTACACTCTGTGAAATTTTATGTCTTGCTTAATGAAGATCGCGACACCGCCTCCACATTTGGATCGGGGCCGGTTTCTTCTTCTAACAATATAATTATTGTACTCCAGTTTGTGCTTATCGGTTAGTTTGGTTTCGCTAGCGAAAAGCACATCAGGAGTTTGGTCTTGTAGTAATTTAAACATCGCGGCTCTTCGTTCGATCCTAATCAGTAAATTAACATTCACCGCAAGGACCTTCAAAGTTTGCTCCACCATGTGCGTACCCATTACGACATGTGTTGCGTTAGGCCCGGCAGCAGCGCGTAGATCTGGTCCACCCGCTTGGCCTGTTCTTGTACCTGCATTTGCAGCTGAGCCATCTGCCCTTGGATTGCGAGCAAGATTTCCAGCATGTTAGGTGCAGCTTCCATTGTTCTCGGCATTGGCGCCGGAGAAGCAACAGTCGCTTGCTGTACCGTAGCCCCCCTACCTGCCGCCATTTGGGCGTAGGAAATTTGGGACGTGACGGCTGGTGTTTGAAGCCTAGCAGGTGAACGCTTGACCTCCACCTTCTGCTGCTGAGCCAGTTTTGATTTTTTAATATCAGCGAACTTAGGACAACCCCGATAGTTTGCGGTGTGTCCCACGTTCCCACATAATACGCACGAGAGCTGTGTCCTATCAGATACTCCGTCCCTACCCAGAGCACACTCCTCAGAACTGTGGTTCTTTGCGCACTTCACGCATCGAGGCTGCATATGGCAGTTCGAAGCGGCGTGCCCGAACCTCTGGCAGCGAACGCATTGTATAACGCCTTCGCTCCTTTTTAATTTTTCCCAGTGAACCACCTGGTAGTCTAGGACATTGATACTCCTCAGACTATCCAGACGGCTTTCGGGACTGAGCTGCACTAGGAAGAACGGCAGACTCCGTTTCTCCCGCCTGGCTCTAGCTGTGGTAAATGGCTTTACCCCCACAAACTTGAGTCCTTCGCACTCTTTCTCTTTGAGCAGTGCCAGGATCTCCTCAGGTTCCGAAGACGGTTCCAACCCCTTCAGCAGCATCGATTGCCGCTTTTCACACTTCGGTGTGAATGAGTAGTGCTCCGTCGTCGTTTCCTTTAAGAGCTCTTTTACTTTCGCGTAGCCCTCCACTGTATTACAGTGGATGGCATGGCGATCATTCTCCAATCTCTTAATATTAAAATTATTACCAATGACCAGCCTACACAGGTCCTTGGTAGCATTTACCTCCAATTTATAGGTGTTGATAGGAGGCACCTTCTCCTTCTTCTTCTTCTGCTGCTGCTGCTGTTGTTGTTGTTGGTGTTGTTGTTGTTGTTTTTGCTGCTGCTGCTGCTGCTGTTGTTGTTGTTGGTGTTGTTGTTGTTACACAACAAATGCTCTCAACTAATAATGTAAAAATAATAACAAATACAGAAATATTCGACTTCGAATAATTTGGAAGAAAAAGTTGCTTAGGTTTCGAACAATACTGTATGTACTCGTATATTTACCTTACTTACCTGTATAGATACATTTTTGTGTATGTAAATTAATAAAACACAGATTCACAGATGAATGTTTAACTTGTAAATGATATCATGCAATTGATTCTTTAGCAATTCAGTCAGAATTGGAGAATTACTGGCTAAAAGTTCGGAGTATGGATAAAAACATCGAATCACTATCCTCTGTTCACGAAATCCTATTCGATTCCCCTTCGTAAAATCTAATGAAACCTATTGATTTTCCGTAATCCCAAAATTCAGAAACTGTTGTCTTCCTAATTTATAGCAAGTGTTTAAATACCGTATGGTAATACGAAGGTAGAGCAAAAGCCTTTCTGCACTGCTGCACTAGATTGATCTATTGTGCCCCTTTCTTCCATAGTTGTTAAATATTTCCAGGAATCGGATCAGGCCTTTCGTGGAACCACTTTCAGATCTTCGTCATGGAGACTACTATATTTGTCGTGAACACATCCTGTTGAAGTGCAGAATAGTTTATGTAGCGAAAGTCTCTAAACGTGATCCATTCCCTGTGAACTCTTCATTCCAAAAAAAAAAAATGATTCTTAGGGCAATCACTACTCTAACGTGGATCTTTTATCTTCCGCATAGCAGTTAATTGGACACGGCAATAAGGGAAAATTTGTCTTCCTGAGTTTTTCCATATATCACACATCAGTTGAGTGTTTAAAAATAAGAAGTATGAAGGTTACTTTACGACATTCCAGAGGAAAACAGTCTGCCTTAGTCAATGTCCCGCAAACTCAAAGTTAGAAGTCATTAAAACTTCACCTCAACTGTACCCCGAAACTCCAATAACCAGATTGACCCAAACCACCAAACATTAGTCTGCCAAGGTAAAATATAAGGCTTCACCACCTATTGCTGTGAGTTAGTATATGTCCTTCCAAGGGAACTACTTTCTTCCTATTTTACAGTTTAGAAACAACAATGTTCCTATCTCTACAAATCTCAAAATTTTGAATAAGAGCAGTAAGCCTTTTTTCATTAACTCGATCAGACAACAGCTGCTGGATCTTACCACATCTAACACTGCCGTCTGATGAAATCACTAATTAGCACATCTCGAAAGAACTGTCGATGTCATATCACATATGCTCGCCAGATTTGTCTTTACAAATATTAGCAACCCAATCTCTTCAAGAAGATGTCCAAACGCGTCAACTAGAGCTTCCATTCAGAAACTCGAAGGTGTCATTGAATTGGCGTTGCTCTGTTCACACATAAAATCTTGGCACACCATTTATAAAGAAGCCTCAAAGGCGTTCTTAATCATGTTCGCGTATGAATTTAGTTCAAAAGTAAGGATACCGTTCGCTTTGTAGATAGTGGGTTCAATATCCTCCAGGCTAATAAGCTAACTCACGGAACGATTATAAGATAGTACAAAGACTAATCTGCGTAGATCTTAAGAGTGCGTATGTCCGACAGCTACTCTCGAAGTGCCCCTTAATCTCTCGGCTCCGCGTATTAAATTTGAAGACTACAACTGTAACTGAGCTAAAGCTTCACCTTTAATCAATCATCTCGAATCCATCAAACCGTACTTTAATCCAACAGGTATACAGACAGTTCAAAAATATCAAATGGGGACGCCGGAGTTTTTGGTTCCAAAAGGAAGCATTCTACTTTTAACTTACAAGCAGAGGCTTATTTTATCAAGCTGTGAATGCATCAGAAGAAACTTTTGAAGAGCACACTTCTGCATCTGCAATGTATCTTCTCCTGCCCTACGCTGCCCTGTTTGGACTCCTATTGAAAATAACATCTTACAAATGTATGCATGTATCATAATAATAGATGGGGTATCGTTGAAATCATATTTAGGAGTACGTTAATACAGGATCTTCCAATAGGGAATTTGACAGTTGATAGCGGCCATATTGTTAAAGCTACATCTGTCAAATTGACTGTCATTTATTCAATCTGTTTTGCCAAATCACCATGGACAGACATAGCGTTCAACAACACGTGCAAATGATAAAATTGTTTTATCAAAATTGATGTTCTGTTCGGGCAACGTTCCGCGCGCTTCGCCCATTTTACGGCCACCATAATCGTCCCACCTCTGTTCGAGCAACGTTCCGCGCGCTTCGCTCATTTTACGGCCACCATAATCGTCCTACTGAGAAGTCTATTCGCAGTGTGCTGAAAAATTTGAGTCCACTGGTTCAGTAGACAATAAACCAACACCCGTCGATGAAACGCAAGATCTGCCGAAAACATCGCCGCTCTCCGTGAGAATGTGCAGGAGAATCCGAGGCAGCCGATTCCGCATCGCTCACAAGAACTCGGCCTTTCGCAGACCACAACTTGGCGAATTTTGCGCCTGGTCCTGCACCCGTACAAAATTCAACTGACCTAGGAGCTGAAGGTAAACCACCATAGACAACGACGTGTGTTCGCTGAATGGGCTCTGGAGCAGTTGGAAACTGACCCTAATTTTCATCGAAAAATCATCTTCAGCGGTGAGGTCCATTTCTGGATGAATGGGTACGTGAACAAACAAAATTGTCGAATTTGGGACGATACAAATCCACATGAGATCCAAGAGAGTCCAATGCATTCCGAAAAAGTTTGGGTTTTGAGCGGCGGCGTCATCGTGCCATATTTCTTTCAGAACGACGTTGGCCAGCCATCACCGTCAACGGCGAGCACTATATGTACGTCGATGATTACCAACTTCTTTTGGCCTGAATTGGATGATATGGATACCAACGACATGTGGTTTCAACAGGACGCCGTTACGTGCCACACAGCTCACGGCACATTGGAAATTCTGCACGAGCGATTCGAGGACATGATCATCTCACGTGGAAGTGATGTGAGCTGGCCACCGAGATTGTGCGATTTGACCCCGTTAGACTTTTTCTTGTGAGATTTTCTGAAGTCACAGGTCTATGCGAATAAGCCATAAACCACAGCGGCCGTCAAAGCCAACATAACCCATGCCATCGGTCAAATTCGGCCTGATTCATGCGCCAGAGTCATAGAAAATTGGTCATTTCGAATACGCGCCACCCAGAGAAGCCTAAAATTAATATGTCAAAAGTTATTGACGATCAAAAGTAATTTTTTGTTTTCTTAAACTTAAACAAAAACAAATGTCAGGCCGTTTCACCGCAAGTCAGTATTTTTCAAAAAGTGGAGAATTATTTTAAAACAACTTTATAAAATTAACTACTAACAGCTCTTTTGGAAAACTATTACTATATTTCGCAATGTAAATTCAATAACATTTTTTTTCAAAAAAGGTTAATTTTATGACCCTTAAAACGTAGGTAACGACCATTTCTTCAGGTCAATAAAAAATGACAGGTCCTATTCTGAAAAAAGAAAATAAGCAGATCTCTCATAAAATAATATAAAAGGAATGCAAAATTATTTGGATAACCAGTTTGTAGTTTTTAATTGACACATTGACGATGAAATCATAATATCCTCGATGATGGACTTTTCAACACAAGAATACGCAGACATGGTTTATGTCTACGGTTTCTGCAACGGTAACGGTCAACAAGTGAGTTTGGAATATCTGATAAGACTGCCCATAGATGAACTAATCTAGATGGCAAACTCTACTGATACTTTTGCAAACCCTTAACTTTCTCACAGACACGCTGTAAGTGAATTACTAACATTTGTACCTATAACCTGTCAGAATTTGCTAGAATGAGAGCAATTCACAAGTAAAGCTGCTAGAATAAGAGCAATTTACAAGAGGAATTTGCACGAGTGTGTATAATGTCTATGACGTTTTTTAAGTAAAATGGGCTGTTTTGTGTAAAATGGGCTGGAAATTGCCATTGATAACAATTCAAACGTATTCACAGCCACCCCTTCAAGTCGGGGTTAGAATAGACCTAAGGTAAGGTATGCCTGTCGTAAGAGGCGACTAAAATCCATTCGTGTTCCAGAGGCGTAACATAGCGTTATAGCTATGGTAATGCATCCAATCATGATTATCGGAACACCCCAGATGGAGGCTAACTGCGAAACCCAATAAGCAGCCCCCATCCAGAGGGCGGAGAAGGAGGGCTTGGCTGAAAAGGTCAAAGGATCCCCTATGAACTCTCTGTGACAAGACGAGCAAGCACCGTCTTACAAGTAAGTGCTCCCCACCTCACAAGGTGGCAACGAGGGATACAGCAAGAAGCAAATGGCGAGATCCGGCGAGATCCGGCGATACCCGCCACAAGGTGAATGGTGCAATTTCTCCACCCGGAAGTGACTGCACACACATGTACGAGTATTTAAAATAAATTGTAAAATTACCGTAAAACATTAAGACTGAGCCCAGTAAGGTCTTAATTATGGCATACTGGAAAAAAATAATTGGAATGACAGCTATGAGGGCTGACGTTTGTAGTATTCTGTTACCTGAGTAAGCAAGAGTGAAATTTTGCGGAAATGGCTTTCAGGCTACTGCTGCAAGCGCCCCCGTCCCGTTAAAATCTTGGCAGGACTCAAAGAACGCTCGATGCCTCGTCGCCATTAAGTTGTTGGTGTAGGTCAAGATGTAACATTCCTTGTTAAAACCGATTTGGCTCTGGCACAACACCTCATAAGGGTCTGTGTCAACCCTTGCATGGCCTCACTGCTTGCAAAGACAACCATGGAATCCTTAGGTTACTACATACTCGGACATCGATAACGGCTTTGAGTGGGGACCCAATTGAAATGAATTCAACAAAAATCAAATCAACGGAGGGAATATTAGTAGAAGAGAAAGGTAATGAGGAAAATCCCTTTTAAAGGAGCTCAAGGTCACCAGACACCGCACCAGCACCTTTAGGAAGAAGCATCGAAAGCAGTGTTTTTTCTGCGGCAAGAGAGACGGTATTTGAACCAAATTCGCAGCTATCTGCCTTCCACAAACTAGGTGAGTCGGTACGGCAACTGGTGGAAATGTTAGAAGATGGGGAAAGGCGTTCAATACATCAACCTATGAGAGACGCAATTGAAAGCATTAGATCCCTATATGAGCTTTCTGCTATTCAACTGCAGGACTAAAAGGCAAAAGAGGTGACAAAGAAACACAACTCCTCACAAACCTCTCCCTGGCTGAGAAACGCACAAGAATCCAGGAAAAGGCAGGGTCAAAATGTCGAAACCCCGGAACCAAAGAGAAAAAAAAAAACCCAGGCGGTAGAGTCGAAGCAAAAAGAAAACAATATTGGAGGCATAACTCCAAGGATCATTCCGACAAAACAGAAGTCAAACGATGGCAAACAGTTGAGAAAAACTAAGAAGGAGACTAACAAAAAGAAGCTTGAGGCGAAAAGAAGTAAGCAGGACGCGTTCGTCATCGAAGCAAGTGAAGGACTATCTTACGCGGAGATTCTTCGTGGCGTAAAAGCAGACCCCAAACTAGAAGCTATTGGAAAAGCGGTATCCAGGATAAGAAGCACCCCGAAAGGAAAGCTCCTAATACATCTCAAGGAAACTGGAAATAAGACAGAAAGTGTCATTGGCGAGGTTTTAGGAGAGCGAGCGAGTGTAAGGACACTCACACATCGCACTACCATCGAGCTGAAAGACATCGACGAAGTCACCGGAAAGGAGGACATTTGCGAGGCAAATGCGATAGGACAAAGCATGCTGCTATATGGATATGTGGAAGGCATGCCTTTCAAGAAACTAATGGACTTACGGAGGGCTTTGCACGGGCCAAAATAAACGGCATATATTTTTACAGCTGCTATGCACGTCCAAGCTGAACCATTAACGAGTACCAGGCAATGCTAGACAACCTATCCGCCGATGTTCGTGGTAAAGCCCCTATGGTTATCGGCAGCGACTTTAATGCATGGGCAATGGAGTGGACTTACAAACGCCAGAGGTCGTAGTCTGCTAGAAAGTTTTGCAACTCTTAACATAGGCATTGCAAACCAAGGTCTTGCAAACACATATTGTAAGGCAGGAACAGGCTCGATTGATTATTGACATTACGTTCGTTAGCAACTCCCTCTTGCGAAATATAAAATGGCGAGTCAGCGAAGAATACACGCACAGTGACCACCAAGCAATAATTTTTGAGACGAAGGAGAAGAGTACCGTGCAACGCGCTAAACGAACGGGCCCAAGATGGAAGGACACACACCTCGACCTGGACGCGTTCGAAGAAATGATAAATATCGGAAACATAATGCAAAGCGGAACAGCTGAAGCCTATATACAACAACTCGTCCGCATTCTCACTACTGCGTGCGATGCATCAATGCCCAGAAGAACGGGTACTAGAGGAGGAACACCATGGTACTGGTGGAATGAGGAAATAAAAAAGCTTAGAGCAAAGTGCTTAAAAGCCCGACGCAAAGTCCAAAGATCTAGGGGAAGATATCGCTTTGAAGTAGCAAGACGCGACCTGAAAAAGGCAATCAAGGAGAGCAAGACAAGATGTTTTAAAAAACTTTGTGAAGAAGCCGACATAAACCCTTGGGGTACAGCATACAGGATCATCATGACTAAGATAAAGGGCAGCAGGTCGCCGCAAATAACATGTCCAGCAATCCTAAGCTACATAGTAGAACACCTTTTCCCCCGAAGTACATCCCAATAGTCACAGCGGATGAACTCATAGGCGACAGTAAAGCGCCCGGACCTGATGGCATACCAAATAAGGCACCAAAAGCAGCTATTCATAAGCGGCCAGACATGTTTATGAAAACAATTCAAAAATGTCTCGAAGAAGGAGTTTTCCCGGATGCTTGGAAACTACAACACCTAGTCCTGCTTCCAAAGGGAAACAAGCCACCTAAGGAACCATCCTCGGATTGCCCAATATGCCTTCTAGGCACAATGGGAAAAATACTGGAACGGATAATATATGCTAGACTGCTCGCGGTAGTAGAAGAGAGAGGAGCACTATCAGACTATCAGTTTGGGTTCAGAAAATCGCGGTCTACTGTTCGAGTGGTCGACATTGCGGCCGAAGCGATACAAGGAGAAAGATGGCGGTATGGTACAAAAAAATACTGTGTAGTCGTGACTTTGGACATCAAAAATGCCTTTAACTCGGCAAACTAGGCGTTCATCAGAAAATCACTAGCCAGTATGAATACGCCATATTACTTGCTGAGGATAGTAGAAAACTACTTTACCAACAGAAAACTGAGGTATGAATCTGATGAAGGGTTGAAATATTACAGCATTTCAGCTGGGGTTCCACAAGGATCAGTATTCGGTCCACTCCTATGGAACATTATGTATGACGGAGTGCTAAGGCTTATGTTGCCGAGAGGAGTTCAAGTAATCGGATTTGCAGACGATAAGTCAGCCACAAATGTAGCGATTATTCGCATCAAAGACTGGCTAGTATCCGCCGGTCTACGGAAGCCGTCTTAATTACCAGTAGAAGAATAGTGGAATACGCCAATATACGGGTGGGACATCAAATAATCCGATCGAAAGAATCAATCAAATACCTGGGAGTAATACTTGGTAACAGATTACAGTTCAAAGCACATGTAGAGTACTCCAGTAACAAGGCTTTACTGCTGCAAGGAGCACTTTCTAGAATACTACCAAACATTGGTGGACCTGGATATGCTAGGAGTATTCTCCTATATAGAGTAATCAGCTCAGTCCTCTTACACGCTGCTCCGGTCTGGAAGGGGGCACTCGCCATAAAAGCAAACAAGAGAAATCTGTTGTCCGCATATAGGCTCAGTGCATTAAGAGCGATCTGTGGACTTCGTACAATCTCGGATGAAGCAGCCTTCGTGATAGCAGGAATGGTTCCGATCGACATTCTCGCGGACGAGATGTTGAGAGTTTATAATAGAAGAACCCCAGGGCGACAAGATGCATGTGAAATTGCAAGAATAAAAGGAGAAGAGCGAGCGGCTTCAGCAGCCCTCTGGCAAGCCAGGTGGATCTACAAGTTGATCCTGAACATCGAGACCTGGACAAAACGAGCGCATGGGGATAACAACTACCACCTTACGCAGTTCCTATCTGGTCACGGCAAATCGCATCGCAAATACTTGCACCAATTCGGACACGATAGCTCCACTTTGTGCCCAGAATGCTCAAACGAGGAGGAAGATACGGAGCACGCCATATTTCATTGCCGGCGTTTTTCGCACTGGAGAATTAATCTGCCCAGTCCAATACTACTCATAGACCAAATGTTGCAGTCGGAGGAAAGTTGGATGGAAATCGGCACATTTGTGATAATTGTGCAAAACGAGCTAAGAAGAATGGAAAAAGTTAGAAGAGCTAAAAAAGCAAATACAAGAAGAATACCATGATCTGCTAACCAGCCCCGCGAAGTAATACCTAACGGCAGTCCCGCGGGGAGAGTGGTTGAAGGACGTAGGGGTGTGGATTAGTACGTAGGCGCACTCCTGGCATCGAATATTCGGCTGTTGCAAATCGTGCTTGTTGGTGGCACGGGCTACCGCATCTTTAGAAGATTACCACATCCATTGGCGTAACCAAAAAAAAAAAAAAAACACGTATTCACGGACAGGGTCACACAGATAGAGACGATCAGTGGAAAAGCAGTTGTGGCGACAGATCAGGCAACGCCTCTCGCGAGCAGTCGATAATCAATCTGAACAGACCCTACGAAACGTCAAATATCAAGTCTCAAGAAATGCAATTGCGCGCTTCTACTCACATTTCAACACGAAGCTTTAGAGATTTTGGCGGCTTAAAAAAGAAAGGAGTGAACACAAAGTAAAAAATATATTTACTCACATGTAAAAATTGTATTAATTTTTAAGTGAAACAAACGTGGAATCATTGAATCGAAGCTTTTATTCACTGGAGAATATTCCAAATTTCTTCTTTCAACACCGGTTTTGAGATTTTCCAACATCTGGAAAGTTTGTCATCCAAATGGCAGGGCATTTATTGGAACATTTTCCAGGTTGAGGGAGATAGCAGCACAGTGAGGGGAAAATACAAAAAGAATCTGGAGTCCATCTAAGGCAAGGTGGCTTGTACTCCACTCCTGCACAGTGAGGTTATTGAAGAATTGGAGAGTTCTTCAGCATTTATTCTTATTAGACTCCAGAGAAACAAAGAGATCAAAGGCTAAAAATATATATGAAAGTTTGGCAGACTTGAGAGTTAAAGTTTATTTCTACTTCTTGGAGTTTGTCCTAAAGTACTTTAATGATTTTAATAAACTCTTTCAGAGTAATGAAGTTTTGTTGCATCTTCTCTACAGTGAGTCGAAAAAGATCTTACTCAAACTAGCCCAAAATGTCATTAAAGAAGATTTCGATAAACTACTGGCTTCTCAACAGTACAGTGATTTCGCTCCAGTGTACGGAAATAGTATAATTGACCTCAAAGACATTTACGTTGGGCCAGAGTGTGAACAGCTCCTACAAAATTTTACTGAGTAGCAAAATTTAGAAATTAGGTTACGCTGCAGAAACTTCTATATTCGAACGATAGAAGAGATTTTAAAACGATTCCCAATAAGAAGTCATGACCTTCAAGTTATGGAGTTTCTTTCTCCAAAAGTGGCATTGAAACTGTGACGAAAGAAAATTAATTTTAGAATGGAGGAAGTTTCCTATTTCGATAATTGGAACAGAGAAAGATGCAGCAATTGAGTGCCGAGCATTTTTGGAAGAAAGTAACAGAAATGAAGGATTTTGAAGGGAATTTCTTATTTTCGAATTTAAGTCTAGTTGCTAGATATCATAGATAAACTAACGTAGATGGCAAACTTTCCAGATATTGGAAAATCAAAACCGGTTTTCTACTGATCGCCCTATCCGTGTAATCCTGTCTGTGAATACGTGTAAATTGTCATCAATGGCAATTTCCCTCTCCTTTTATACAAACCACGCCCATTTTAATCAAAAAAATGTCTTCTCCATTACACATATTCATGCAAATCGCTCTAATTTTAGCAATTTTACTTGTAAATTGCTCTCCTTCTAGCAAATTTTGACAAAGTTATAAAGATGCAGAAGTGTTGGAATTCACTTACAGTGTGTCTGTGCAAAAGTTAAGGGTTTGCAAAAGTATTAGTAGAGTTAGACATCTAGTTAGTTTATCTATGCTAGATATGCACTAACATTTCCACATCCAAATGCCGACGCTGAGCGCTTATATTCTGTAGTAACCGACGTAAAAATAAAAACAAGAAATCGGTTAGGTGGATCTTGCTTAAACGCTATCTGCTGTATAAGATCAGGGTTCAAGACAAGAAATATGGAGCGCTTCAATTTCACACCTACCAAGGAACACATTTCTTTTTCTGATAACTCAATATACAAATAATGTACATACATAATTAGCCATCCCACAATTTTTTTATAATGTTCGTTAATTTTTATTTATTTTTTAGTATGCTATATTTCCATTCTTACTAGTCTTTTAATCTTTATTTTGAAATGAAGTCTGAATTAATTTTTGTTACTTGTTTTTAATTAAAAAAAATACAAAAACCTTTTCTTTTTCGTTTTTAATTACAGGGTGACTTACTCGAACTGTAACTTTTTAAAATGCTATAATTTTTTTGTTTTTTGATAAATTTTATTGTGCCAAAGCAAAAAATGTTGGAAAATACATCAATTTTCAAATTGTATCGGTAGTTTTCAATATGTCCACCTTTGGCGAGAATAATGGCCTTGAGACGGCCGAAGAAGCATCGCACGCTGCACGCAAGTGGCTCTGCGGTATTTTGGCCCATTCCCGGCGAAGTGCTTGTTTGAGGTGGTCCAAACTTTGGTATTTTTTAGTGCCAACCTTCGCCTTCAAAATACCCCAGACAGAGAAATCCAACGGATTTGCATCCGGAGAATTTGCAATCCATTGTGTCGAAAAAATGAAGTGTGGAATATTGTTTTTTAACCAATCTTGGTTGACGCGCACTTTGTGAGACGGCTCCGAGTCTTGTTGAAATGTCCACGGTCTCTGACCGAAATGATTGTTTGCCCAAAGCTTCAATACTGCCTCTAAGACAGTTTCACGGTATACGATCGCATTAATTTTGACGCCACACCCACGGTCCAAAAATACGAGCGGAGAGCAACCATCGGCGGTTATGGCGGCCCAAACCATTACCATCGGTGCTGCCTGCTTTCTGGTGGCCGTTCGAAGGTGTACATTTTCGAAGGACCTCTCTGACAAGTAAACTCGGTCATTTTGTTTGTTGACATATTACTCGATAACAAATGGCGACTCATCGGAAAAAAACAAATTCGGCAACTCACCACTTTCGTGCAAGCGTAGAAACTTCTTCACTCTTTCGACTCTAACTTTTTTCCGTTGCGGTGTAAGATCGTGTGCTTTTTGGAACTTTAATGGCTTGAGTCCAAGCTCATTTTTCAGTATGTGTTGCATCCGTTCCAACGATATGTTGAGCTCACGAGCCATTTTTCTTCTACTTCGACGCGGATTTCGCTCAATTCGAGTTTTCACTTTCCGAACCATTTCTGCCGATGTTGCTGGTTTTTTATAGGTGGTCATGGCATTTTGCAACGCTGTCAGTATCACAGTAACGAGCTATGGTTCGAGACACAAATGATTTATTCACGTTGAGGTGCTGGAGGGCTCTAACGATAGCTACTTGTAGTTTTCCAGCCAAATATAAAGCAATCACACTATCACGTTTGAATTCCATCGCAGATAAAAATTTTTCAACACAACTAATAAAATTATCTGTCATGTGTCAAAATTTGAGCTCACTGTCATGAACGGCTTGGAAATTAAAGCAGTCTGAAATTGGTTGCAGTTCGAGTCACTCAGGGTGTATAATTATACAAACTACCAATATTGCTTTTCGAAAAATTATTGTGGGGAATCCATGGGGAATGTTACCACAAAGAATGGCGAAAAAGGGGAATTTTAAGGTCTGTGATGGGGAATTTCACTAAAAGCGGCTGGCAACACTGTAGCAACAACGCGAAAATCATCGATAGACTCACATTCTGCTTTACCAGAAGGCGTTCGCAGCTACGAAGGTATTTGACATTACGTCAAAAACCGTCCAAAAATCAGTCCTACGAAACTAAATAAACATTTTAATCTAAGCAGGACTTACATCTACATTCAAGGCAAGCATGCCTACCATCATAATCATATACCTGTACAAGAGCTACAACCCGGGGACTCAGAGAGGCGTTTGGAATTCTGCAATTTCATTGTGGAAAGACACTTTATGGAAGACAACTTTATTGGCCGGATTGCATGGGAGGATAAGTCCCAGTTTACCAAGGATGGAATCACTAAACTCAACAATTTACATACAGTACATACCTGGACAGAACGTAACCCCCACCCCTTAAAACGCAGAGCTTTTCAGCATAAGTTCAACGTCAATGTGTAAACAGGCATATTGGGTAACAAGCTGATCGGATTCTATCAAGCTGAATCCTTCAAGGCTTAATACGAATCTCCACCTGGAATGTTTGCGAAAAAATTTCCAAAACTATTAGGTGATTACTACTGAAACAAAGAACAGCCATGGTTTAGATTCGTCGATATTGCGGAATGGACCCATTCTGTGGCTCAATGGACTTATATTTAAGGGGACGGATAAAGGGCATTGTTTACTCATCAGAAATAATAACATTGGATGGCTTGGTCCATAGGATTGAAGAGGCAGCTGCGAAAGTCCCAGAATTGGAAAAAATGGACATTGTTAAGGCCTTTCAAAGACGACCTCTGACGTACGTACAAAGCAATGGTTTGCACTTTGAGCAATTGATGTGATATAAGGTTTGATGAAAAAATTTTTTAATTTTTAACAATTTTTAATTTAATGTTTTAGCTGTTTTAAACTACATATTGACTTGTGATGAAATGAGCTGATCTTTTACTTTGTTTGTAAATACTAGGTACACGTTTCAAAATTGCTAAAAGTGGAGGATAATTACATATTTTCCCGAAAAAAAATTGTGACAAGGACAAAATTTTAAGTTTTTTAACAAAAAAATTCAATAAATTTTGAGTTATTGATCTTAGGGCAATATTTACTTTGAAGCAATCAAAGTACTCATAATTACAATATCCGATTTGTTACCCCACATGCATAAATTTGAAAGATGTTATTTTCAATAGGAGTCAAAACAGGGTAGTATAAGGCTTTGCTTAAGACCTCTGTATCTCTCTTTTTTTTTCTCAAAGTATGTCAAGGAACCTCTCCTTAAAGTTTTCGACATATTGTACGGAACACTCTGTAGAGTACGAAACTGCGAACTAAATATGGTATAGCCTAAATCTGAAAATGTATGAGTCTAAGGGGTTTTTTGCTGGTGCGTATTTCTGTTTGGAAAATCCTACAATGTTTTTGAATTGGCTAAGAACCTGTCTTCTCTTTCTATCTGATTTTCGACCGGTTAATCCTGATGCGGTAAAGTCTTTGTACTTATTGTGAAATAAATAGCCGGAACTATCCCCAATGATACAAGGTTCTACGAACTGTTTGATGAAGTTAATGAGCAATGTCCAAAAGATAAAAAGGCATTTCTTAAGAACAGCAAGAGGTATAAAATAAGTAACCTTTCCATTTATGTGTGACATTTACACTACTTTAGAGGTGCAATTTATACTAGGTGGAGTGAAAAGTAACCTCCTTGACCGCCAGAATGCGCTGCTACTGCAAAAAAGGTTAAGGTGCCTTGAAGTCCGTTCATATTTAGGCAGACATGCCAAATTTCAGTGCGATACTGTCTTTAGTTTTGTTTTGACAGCTGATTGTCGTTGACGTGTTTGGCATCATGTTGAGTATGGACAAAAACGATTTTCGTTCTCTCATAAAACATTATTTTTTAAGTGGCAAAACGGCGAAGGAAACAAAAGAAAAGTTGGATAAATATTATGGGGCTAATGCTTCGTCAGATTACACCGTCAAATATTGGTTTCGAGAGTTTCGAGAGTTTCGTGGTGGCCGCAACTCCACTACCGATCAAGTCCGCAGCGGCAGGCCCTCCGATGTGGTTACAGAGGACAATACATGAAATGGTGTTGACTGACCGGAAAGTGAAGGTGCGCCAGCTAGCAGATACCACAAAGATTAGTACTGAGCGCATACGCCATATTTTGGGCAATATTCTGCATATGAAAAAGTCATCCTGCCGCTGGGTGCAGCGCATGCTCAATCCTGACCAAAAACACGAACGCGAGAGCACTTCGAAAGAGTGTTTGGAATCGGGCGGACTTTTGACGTCGGTTGGTAACTGGATTTGGATCCCTCGGACTATTATCTCTTCCCAAACCTCAAAAGATGGCTCATCAATAAAAAATTCAACTCACGCGACGAAATCATCGACGCCACGGAGGAGTATTTTGCAGACCTTCCGAAAAATTACTTTTTGGACAGGATCAAGAAGTTGGAAAATCGCTGGAATAAGTGTATCAAACTAAAAGGGGGCTATATTGAATAAAATAAAAAAAACATTAAAAAAAAAAAAAAAATTTTCATTCCCAAGGAGGTTACTTTTCACTCCATCTAGTACTCGTAGTATTACACATTATTATAACTTTGACTGCAGATTGGGCATTGAAGATGGCTTGGAGCTATTACATTTGCATAAGCTAATGGCAACACTTTTATTACAGTGTCTTAACTAACTAAACTTCAAACGACGACATAGTCAAGGAAACCTCTTGTAATGGTCATGGCCACCTGGAGATAACAAAGAAAAGTCATTTGAAAAGGTTTGTTGATCGTCAATCAAATTATGACGGCGCCTAGATAAGCCAGTGGGAAACACGTTCAACCAGTGAACATTTTTTTGATTATACATATTATACATGCAAATTAAATGTCTTACAATAGACCGATACTTTTCAAAACACAATGTTTTTTTTCGGAAGATGATGCAATAGCTTTGCAAAAAAGACTACAGATACATTTGTCAATATCCTGGATATTTACGACACTAGATCAAATTTTCCTTAAATTTAATAGATGGCAGGAAGTGCAAACCTAAGTACAGAAATACACAAATATGTAGATTTCCCCTATTTCGGCTCGTCTGTCTTTAATTTGTTCATATTTCGTTGTCAGCTAGGACTTTGTATTTATAATAATAATACAATGTTATAGTAGTAATGAAGATTATGTTATCTTCAATATATGTACAATATGTATAGCTTCATTAACCAACATCTATCAGTACGAGTCGGATACACTAAATTTTTACTCTCAACCAATTTTATATTCAAGAGATATAGGGTCAGCATTTCTTCCTTAGTGTAACCGCAGATCTTCCTGCTAACTGCGTGTGCATTGGTTTGAGTTCAAAAACGTCATGTCAGTGCAAAAAAAAGTGAAAGCAAATCTTAAAATCTTCTAACTTTTTCTGCAGCCACAGTTGAAATGCGTAACTAATTTGCACAAGTACGATGATATGTTGACGTTTATGAACACAAGGGTAATGCAGTTACTGTATAGATAAAAACCTTCATAGGCACCATAAGCACGCGCTTATAAGAGCACCACTACAGCAGGCACCATAAGCAGGAGCACCTACTGCCTACCACAGTGGCATAGCAGCGCCCACCATAAGCACGCCCTCATGGTAGTGTGAGATTCTTACTCACTAAAAAACCTCCCATTTTCTATAAGACTACGACTAAGTTTCCTTAACAAGTAGCTCAAGCTTCTGTAGTTTATCGCGTTTGGTATGTAGCTTTCCAGCGAAGGCACCTACTATTATCGTTATTTCATACGGTTTCTCCTTAAGGCACTAAGTCGAACGGTCTTGTTCTTTGAAGTCGCCGCACAAGATTTGTCTCGTTCAATCTCCGGCTTATTTCCTGGTTGCAATGATGTACAAGACGAGTGCAAAGTTTACGAGCAACGCTTGTTACTTCGTCTTTCACGGTTGCAATTCCCAGATCGCGGTGAATATCGCCATTCCTTGTATACCATGGAGCATTTACGGTTGCTCTAAGCGCTTTGTTTTGGAATGTCTGTAGGACAGACCTATAGTTGTATACCATAAGTCCACGAAGGTTTTAGCACTTGCTTATATATAAGCAAGTTTAGAGTATCCTCCGATAAGCCAATTCATTTCTCTTAGCCTGATTTCGAGCTCTTCACGTTTCTTTTTTACGCGTGATTGCAACTTCAGTTTTGCGTCTAGGGTCATTCCCAAATATTTTGCCTCGTTTGCATATGGTATTTGTACCGAGTTGATGAATAAAGGTAAGTTGTTTATCTTTCTGTACGTGAAATTGACGTGGGTTGACTTAGTCTCGTTTAGCACGATTCGCCAGCTCTTCGTCCACTCAAATATTATGTTCAGAAATCGTTGAAGTTTTGCAGTCGAGGATTCAACTGTTTGTCCTGTGGCGAGGATCGCCGTGTCATCCGCGAACGTGGCTACCACAGTCTCTTCATCTAGAGGTATGTCTCTCGTGTACAGTAAGAATAGGTATGGCCCCAGATCGCTTCCTTGTGGAACGCCAGCTTGAATTTCCTTGAATTCAAAGTATTCAATCCCACATCTAACCCGAAGCAGTCTATTTTCAAGATAAGATTCGAGTATTCTATTCATTTCTCTCGGTAAAATTTGTTGTAGCTTATACTTCAAGCCCTCGTGCCATACTTGCTTGCGATACATCGAGAAAAACGCTTGAACATATCTTTTTTCCCTCTAGCGCGTTTTCAATTACATTTGTTATCCAATAGACCTGATCGATTGTGGAAAGTTTAACCTTAAAGCCGAACTGGTGATACGGGATCAATCGTCTTTCTTCAGTTATCGGTTTTAAACGTTTAAGCAGAAGAATTTCGAAGACTTTTGAAGTTATCGGCAGGAGCGAAATGGGTCTGTATGATTTTTTGTCGTTTGGACTTTTCCCCGGTTTTGGAACCATTATGACTTCTGCGACTTTCCATTGGCTTGGAACGTATGAAAGTCTCATGGAAGCATTTATAATGTGGAGGAGCTTGACAAACGTTTTTCGAGGTAGCTCCTTTAGAATTTCACTTGTAATCAAATCGTACCCTGGAGCCTTATTATTTTTTTAAGTTTTTTATTGTTTGCTTTAGCTCAGACAGTGATACGGATTTTATATTGTAGTTGTCGGATCCTGTTCTGAGATTAAGTTCTTGGGCCAATTGACGTCCTTCGAACGGTTTGAAAGTTTCTTCCAAGTGGTCGGCAAAGAAATTCGCTTTCTCTTTGTCTCCTTTTGCCTATTCGCCGTTGGCTGTTTTTATCGGTGGCAATTGCATAACTGGTTTGTTAGTCGGCTTCACGGCTTTCCAGAGCGAATAATTGGAACTCTTGTCAGCAGTCAAGCTTTCGAGGTATTTAGAAGTCTCACGGTTCTTATATTCTTGCAGCATTTGCTTTAGCTTATTTGATAGGCGGTTCAAATATGATTTATGCGGGGGCGCACGTGATTGTTGCCATCTCCTCCGTGCTTGTTTGACTAAGTTAGTTCTGCAGAAAATCTGCAATAGGTCTGTTCACGCGAGGTTCTTGTTACAGGCGGCCAAGATTACGTGTTAGCAGTTTTATTGAAGAACTTAATGAAGTTATCCATGTAGGTAGAGAAAATATAGTAATAGGTGATATCAACATAAATATTCAAAATGAGAATGATTCCCTTGTTTTAAGATATACAGAGATGATGGCTTCAAAAGGTCTTACAAGTGTTATTAAACAATCCTCTCGAGTTGACTTAACAAGAAACACTTCCTAGCCACAAAAGAACAATTGAACACGATAATGCTGATCATATTCAGCAAAAAAGAGTGAACGAACTTATAGAACAAACCAATGCTAACAGAAAATAGTATCGAAAAATTGTATAGCAACTTTGTAGACAAAATGAACAACATTTACACGGAATCAAGCAAAACAAACGTAATAAAAAAAAAATAGAAAACAGAAACCATGGGTTACCTCTGAGTTAATTACAAGAAGAAAGAGTAAGTAAGAAAAGAGACGAGTACTACAGGAGATGGAAAAACACTCCGAAATGTTGTCAATAAAAAAATTAGGGAAATTAAATTTAATTTTGGTGGGGGCCAAAGCCCCCATTTATTCGGCTTAATACAAGCTATAACTTAAAATTAAACTTAAACTAAAACTTAAAACTAAGGTTGGTTATTGTGGAGAAGGAGAACGGATTTGAGGTAGGAAGTGGTGCGGTGGAAGTCAAAGACGCTAGGGTTTGAATTAATTTTTCGTAGCATACGGGAGATTGGTTCGTTCGCGCCATAGGTGATGTGGTGGGTTGGGAGATAGAAGAGACGAGGGGTACGTAGATTACGAGGGTTAGTGTTGAGGAAAATAGAATTGTGAAGGAACGTGCATTCAACCTGACCTGAAAGAAGTCGATGAATGAAGAGAAAGTCGGCTGCATCTCTGCGTTCCTCAAGGGTGTTTAGGTTAATAAGGTTGAGACGGTTTTGATAGGGGGGGCAGAGTAAAAGGATCACCCCAGGGCAAACCTCGAAGAGCGAATCGAAGAAAACGGCGCTGGATGCTTTCGATTCTCGAGATATGAACACGATGATATCGGGACCATACTTGACTGGCGTACTCTAGGAGGGGACGAACAAAGGTAATATAGAGGGACCTGGTCACGTATGGGTTGGTGAATTCTTTGGACCATCGTTTTACAAAACCTAGTGCAGAGTTGGCTTTAAGGATTACCCCATCCATATGCAAACGGAAGTTGAGCTCCCTATCACACAAAATGCCGAGGTCGCGAAGAGATTCAACGGAGGAGATAGGTTGGTTGTGGAGAAGGTAGAGTCGGGGAGGAGATTTGTGCCGCTTATGTGAAAAGGCGATGGATTGGCATTTGGTGATATTAAGTTCCAAACAATTTTTGAGGCACCCGATCGAAAAACTATCGAGGTTTTGTTGAAGAAGGAAGGAGTAATGAGGAGAGGAAATGGTTTTGAAAAATTTGGTATCGTCGGCGTAAAGGGAGACGGACGAGTGTTTAATTATCCTATCGAGATCATTTATGGTTAATATAAAGAGAAGGGGACCGAGATGGCTACCTTGAGGAACTCCAGAGGTGACCAAAAATGGAGTGGAGTGGGCTGACCTAAAACGAACACTGTAAAAACGGTTTTCGAGGTAAGAGGATATCCATTTTAACAGTATGGGTTCAAAGCCGAGGGCAGACAATTTGAAGAGTATTAATCGATGAGAGATTTTATCGAAGGCTTTGCTAAAATCAGTTGCAACTACATCGACTTCGTTGCCGTTCTCTAGGGCAGAGATGGTAAAGGATACGAATTCAACGAGATTTGTGGTGGTTGACCTACCCTTTAGGAAGCCGTGTTGTCTAGGGGAAATAAGTGATTTGCATTGGAAACTTAGAGCTTCATACAAAATACTTTCGAGGAGTTTGGGTATATGGGAGAGTTTAGCGATTGGACGATAGTTTGTTATTTCGTTCTTTGATCCCTTTTTGTGGATTGGGGTTATAAAGGAGGTTTTCCAAACCTGAGGAAATTCTCCTTGTGAAAGGGATAGACGAAAGAGATCAGAAAGGGCAAGGGAAAGAGACGAAGAAGATTTTTTAAGAAATATGGCACTGAAGCCATCTGGACCGGGTGTAAATTCGTCATTGAGTTGGTGTAATTTATATTCGATATAGGAGGGGTCCAAGATGTGAGAGAGAAGTGGGCCGTTGGAGAAGTTCGGTAGGTAACGAAAATAGGATGGATCTGGTACAAAGGAGTCGTTGGTAAATGATTGTTTAAAGAAGCTGGCAAATAAGTTGGCAATCGTGAGTGGATCGGTTGATGACTTGTTGTTGAAAGAGAGGGAAGGAGGGTAACCATCGGACTTTCTTTTGTAGTTAACAAATTGGTAAAAGGACTTAGGGTCATTTATAAGGTTGACTTGCGCATTGTTAAGGTAACGCTGGTAAAGGGAATCGTAAAGTTCGGTGAAATGAAGATAAGCACCAAGATAGTTGGAATAGTCGGACAAGGATCTGGTACGCAGGAAAACAGCCCATAACTTGTTTCTCTTGTTTCGTAAGGAACGAAGCTTACGATTATACCAGGGAGGACTAGTAGATGATGTTTTAAGGCGGGGAAACGGAACGTAAAGGCTGAAAGAATTAAATATTTCTCTATAAAAAATGGATACGGCATCATTTACGCTTAGGTTGTGAAAGTTAAAGGGGGATCTGCTAAGATAGTCACTGATTTTGTGAAAGTTTGCTTTATGAAAGTCGTAGGATGAGAGAGTTGTGGGAGGAGTGGACTGGAAAGAAGAGTTATGAAAAAATGAAAGTAGAACGGGGGGTGGGGGGGGGGGGGGGGTGGTAGTTGTCGATTGTAGAGAAAGATAGGGGACAAAGTGAGACTGAGGAGTTAATTGAATCTGTTGTGAAAATAAGGTCCAATTGCCTGCCCATATAGTTGGATACACCACTAACTTGGCATAGACTTGAGTCTGTTAAGCGATCTAAGAAGAGCCATTCCTTAGCTGAGTTGGCATTTGAAGCGATGAAGTACGATTGATCGTCTGATGGAGTCCACCGTAGCTGAGGAAGATTAAAGTCGCCGAAAATGAAGATATCGTCAGTAGAGTCAGACAGGTCAATTAAATGGTCGATCGCATCGACAACAAGTTGGTAAGATTCGATAGGTTGTGCTGGCAGGATGTAGCAACATAAAACGTAAAGAGACTTGAAGGGGAGTGATATTTTTATAGCGACAAAGTCGACTTTAGAGGATGAGGAGATGGTAATGGGAGAAGAGTTAAGGCTGTTGTGGGTCGCCAGTAGGACGCCTCGACAGGGGGAATCATCATGTGGGCGGGTAGGATTGTCGTCGCGAAAAACATTAAGAGTAGGGGGGAACAATTCCTGGTTCTTTATGTCGGGAATCAAATTGGTTTCAGTCAAGGCGTAAATATCAAAGGGAAGAGAATGCGATTGACGTAGGACAGCATTGGTTTTAGAGCGAAGACCTCTTACATTCTGGTAGTAAAATGTAAGAGGGATGTTGTGGGGTGGAGATGTATGGCGGGATGGTTTAAGTGCTGACGAGGAAGGCACGTTATGGACGAAAAAATTTATCGTGGTCAGCTCGGCTTCGCTGTAGGTGTGAGACTCGTTTAGAGTGAACGTAGTGGCCGAAAGCAGCAAGGTCGTCTGCTACTTTCTGAGGGGACATGCTAAAAATCTCGTGGTACCTGACATAAAGGTTCCTGAGACAGATAGGGTCGGTAGGGAGGCCTTCCTGCTGGATGGATACCATGACGCTGGTTTTGGTCTTCCCTTCGTAGCAAACCGAGTCCGATTTGTCGTGTAGATAGGCGAGAAAGAGACGAATGTTTTCATATATCTTTCTCTCTCTAAGCCTAGAGAGTGCATAGCGACTTTCTGTAGTTCCATTGGTTTGCTGGGTTAGTTTAACTGTGGGGGGAAAAAGAGGATCAAGAATAGGGGCAGTGGAGGAAGGAGATGGAGATTCGTGGTTGGATATGGAGTTGGGCGCCGGATGAGATGTTGGGTTTAGGGTATGGGAGTTAATAAAATTAGGGTACTTAGCTCCGGGGAACAAATTCGTTTTGAAGCTCCAGTTGGGATCGGGATTAGAGCTTCGTTTTTTATTAGCGTGCTTTTTAGTTGGAAGGGGGTTTGGGAGCGGTCTTTTTTTAAGCTTATCGTTACGTTTATTTTTAAAATTTTGGTTGTCGTCGACACGTGGGTTTTCTCGTTCCTCAGAGCATTTGGTGATACTTATCTTCCCAGGTTTAGTGGCCTTACCAGGGGAAGTGGGGAATAACCATGAATATTTGGTTGGGATGCTGATTTTGAAGCTGCAGGAACTATTGGAGTCAGCAGGGGAAATCATCTCGCACTCGCTAATGGTGATGGCATAATTTCGGTGAAAGAAATTCCGCACCCAACTAACATCAGCGTGTTGAGAAGCCCCTTCAACGTAGAATGCTGTATGGTTTCCCTCTTTCAACTTTTCGAGTCGGCTTTTCCATTCGGAGGGGGTCCATGAAGTTCCGAATTGTTTGAGCAGTTTGCGTGGGGCGGGGGGCGGGGGCGGGCGGGATAGGCAGCGCGGTTTCAGTTTCCGTTGTTAGTGCGGCGGGAGGAGTATTTGAAAATGACTCCGTGTCTACTAAAACCAACTTCTATAAGCAACGATTTTTAAGCTCTCAGAATGATCCAAGGAAAACGTGAAATACTACGTATTAATGAACTTCTGGGAAGAAAGAAAACCACAATTGGCAAAGTAATAAGAAACAATTTTTCCAAAGATGATGAACACTTAGATAGTATTGTGGAAGTTTGCGGAACAATTCTCAAATCAAGTATCAACAATCATGCACATATGTCATAACAAAACATCAAGGCATGAGAATTTGCACTTCCAGCAGAGTATTTACGTAGAGGAAGCCAGTGAAGAAGAAATATTTCAAATATTGTGTCGCCTGGAGAACAACAAGGGTCCTGGAGTGGATAATATTAGACCAATTGACCTTAAAATGAATGCTTATTTTCTTGCCCCAGTTATACAAACGATAATAAATCGAAGTATAACACAAGCTCATGTTCCAAGATTAATGAAAACGTCGATTATTCGGCCCGTTTATAAGACAGGTGAGAAAAACAAAACCGAGAATTACCGGCCTATATCTATACTGTCAGCGGTTGAAAAATGTTTGGAAGAAGTTATCGTTAATCGTCTTAATAATTTTGTAGAAAGACATAAAATATTACACCCAAACCAATACGGTTTTCAAAAACATAAAAGTACGGATCTACTATTAGGAGAGGTTACGAACACGGTCAATGGAGGCCTTAATCATCATGTGCTTGTGCTGTTTGTTGACTTTAGTAAAGCTTTCGATACCATAAATCATAAAAAGTTAATTGAAACTGTCAATCGAGTTGGTGTGAGAGGAGTGCTGACAAACTGGATCGAAAACTATCTAACTGATAGAAAGATTAGAGTTAGAGTGTTTAATACCTTAAGCAAAGAAATGCCAATTGCGCTTGGTGTCCCACAAGGCTCCAAATTAGGTCCAATTCTATTTTTTTTGTATACAAATGAACAAAGTGCACAGCCTATGCCTATGCAGATGATATAGCACTTGTCGTCAAACACGAAAACTTTAACAAGGCATTGGAAATAATTCAAGAAGAATTTGATGCGATGTCAAAATGGTGCCATGATCAAGGGCTAATTATTAATGCTTCAAAAACAAAGGTAATGCACATACGAACACCGTTCAAGCCAAAGGAAGCGTTTAATATATATATATCATCGAAACGCCCTATGTCCGTATTCAGCCAACAACACAGCAATAGAAGTAGTAAACAAAATAAAGTATCTAGAAGTTACCATCGATGAGAATTTCCTATGTCGTGAACATATAATTGTGCTGCGTTTACAACTCAAAAGCTCACTTTTTGCGATGGTTTATATAAAAAAGTATTCAAGTTCTGAAGTACGTAAGCAGGTGTACTACTCGCTAGCAGAATCGCGAATAAGATATGGAATACTGGCATGGGGTAATGCATCCAAAACGCATATGGATAGGATATTACATCTACAGCACCGCCTTGTTAAAATTCTAAAACCAACCAACTCATCTTTTAAGGTCTTAGATGTGTACGCGATTTATAGGATGACATCATTGCTACATTACATGGACGACCAAAGGTTTCTACGGCATATACGCCATTTCCAAAACACCAGAAGGCGAGCCCAGGGGATGCTCGAAATTTCGGATGTATATAACATATATGGGGAACGAGAACTTAGATATGTCATTCTAAAAACTATGAATGAAATACCTCACCATATCAAACAAGTCGAACATTCAAAAAAACGTAAAAAAATGTTAAAGAAATTTCTATTGATTTATATTTTGTGTAATATGCTAATCCACTATAAATGAATTCCTTTATAAATATAAATTTATTCTTATTTATACATACATATATATATACATATATATATATATATTTTTATTATTTTTATTTCAAGATAGCTAAAACTTCAATATTATTATTGTATTCTGTATTCAAATATTAATATTCCTATATTTACAATTTTATTACATTAAGTTATTTATAGCCAAAATACGGTTTCACTTTGGCGACAACAACGAGCGAAAAGGGGCGCTCGGAGTCAATAAAACCTCCAACGTTCTTGGGAAGATTAAAACCTTTCTATGCACAAAATGAAACCGTTGAGAATTAAAGAATAAGCATAGTATGAACTTTATTTAAAAGAAATTTATCACTTTAAAATATGTTACTAATCCAATGTTATCAACCACCTGCAGATAAGCATTTTGCTTTGCGGGTAAAAAACAAAAAAAAAAATGTATATTATATATTAGGTGAAATAAATAAATAAATAACCAAAAAAAAAAATATTAATTATTAGTAAAATAGTAAAAGAGAAATTGTTGCTTAAGTTTCAGGAGTAGAGTTGAAGTCTCTCTTAAACCCAAAATCTCGCGGAAACGCTTTTTATAAAATGTTTGTAAAATATTAGAGAAAGGTTATTAGATTGCTTATTATAGTCCGTACCAATTCAGTTTGCCAACGGCCGATTTCGCAGAGAGAGGATTTAAGAGAACAAAAATGGTACGAAAGAGTAAATGTTTTTGCCTGAAGTTTACAATGCCTAACCCAACTTTACATGGCTGAGAACTAAAATGCTCTTGCATAAATTACTTAAAATTTTTTATTGTGGGGTCGATAAATTTCAGCGCGCTTCATATGTAATGCTACCTTTTATCTAGGGTGGGATTGGCAAAAAATTCAGGGCACAGGTATATTTGTTGAATTTGTATACAATAGTCCGATCGTAATTGTTTAGGTTCTCAACGTTTTTTATGGTTTTATAATTTGTGGTTTAGGTTTAAGTACCTTTGTATGTAGCGTGTTTCTATTTATTTTATGGTGTTTGCTTCTACCTGTGGGACTTTAGTTCATAGGTTTTAGGATAGGATTTTAGGTCTTAGAAATAAATTTGAAACACAATCAATTCATGCGAGAACTTTTGCTTCATTTATCCAATCGTCATCATACGCAAATCCCATACAGTACCAACAGGTACTATATACAGAACTTTTTTTTTATTTCATCAGAATATAATTTTCTCGAAGTAAATTTGGCATATAAAGATCCACATTTCCTCTCCCACCAGGGGTGGAATAATTTTTTAGAAAACTGAATAGACACAATGATTATACCTCAGGCAGAAACTGGCCGTCCCATCAGTGCGCTCTCAACTTCAATTTAAAAGAAGAAAAATAAAAAAAAACACCCTCAGTCAGATCGCAACTGCGATCTTGAAAGCAACGTTGGGATGTATTGGGCCTACAAGTAAGTTTCCAGCGTTTGTCAGAGATGGCGCCACCAGTGGATCCCGGGCAGAAATGTCAGACCCCATGTGTTTTATTTGTAGGTTTTGTATCTGTCAACAACTTTGCAGCGCTATATTTGAGCAGTTCTATCGGTGTCGTACATTTTATCGAGCAAAATCATGGCAAGTTTCCAGCCAAATAAACGTCATTTGCGGGAAGCGCTGCTTTTATTCTTTAATATGAAGAAAAGTGCGGCTGAGGCCTATGGTTTGCTTTCGGAAACTTATGGGGCGGAATGTATTGGTGAATCGACGTGCCGCGAGTGGTTCAAACGGTTCAAAAGTGGTGATTTTGGAGTTGAAGACAAAGATCGCCCCGGAAAGCCGAAAAGTTTTGAAGACGAGGAATTGGACGCTTTACTGGATGAGGATCCGTGTCAGATTCAAGAAGAGCTTGCTGCATCATTGGGCGTCACGCAACAAGCCGTTTCCCTGCGCCTAAAAGCATTGGGATTCATTCAAAAGGTTGGAAACTGGGTGCCGTACGAATTGAAGCCAAGAGACGTCGAAATGTTACTGCAGCGGTATAAAAATAAATCATTTTTGCATCGTATTGTCACTGGTGATGAGAAATGTATTTATTATGATAATCCTAAACGCAGAAAATCGTATACAAAGCCTGGCGAGCCCGCCCAATCGACGCCGAAACGAAATATTCACGTGAATAAGGTCATGCTCTGCATATGGTGGGATCAAAAGGGTGTCGTATACTACGAACTGCTTCCGAGTGGTGAAACCATCAAAGGACCATTATATCGAACCCAACTAATTCGTTTGAAGCGGCCAGAAAATGAGACCAGGCATGAGTCCGTCATTTTTAATCACGACAACGCTCGGCCACATGTTGCGGTTTCGGTGTAAAACTATTTGGAAAATAGTGGATGGGAAATTCTACCTCACCCGCCTTACAGTCCAGACTTAGCACCATCTGACTACCACTTGTTTGGTTCGATGCAGAACGCTCGTACGGGAATACGCTTCAGTTCAGTAGAGGAAATCAAAAATTGGCTCGATACGTTCTTGGGCTCGAAAGACGAGCAATTTTTTTGGTCCGGAATTCATAAATTGCCAGAAAGATGGGGGAAAGTTGTAGTTTCCGATGGACGATACTTTGAATAAAGCATTGTAACTATGTTTTCATAATAAAATTTCAAATTTTGGAAAAAAAAAACGCTGGAAACTTACTTGTAGACCCAATATGTAGATCGTTTTTGTTTATGGCTTCACCTATTTTCGTGTTTCTTTCATATATGCCAATTTAAGAGATGATAAAAGAAATTTTAAGAGACCTGCGCAGTAAAATGGCAAACTTAGCTGGTACGGACTATATCACTGAGTTCTATTGCACAATATTATGCGAACAACTGACTGCAATATGAAGCTCTTTTTTCTCCTCTTTGTCCATGTCCAAGTTTTCTTTTGTTCTTTTGGGTTAATTTAAATTAAATTGACGCAATTCACACAAATTTCAACTTTTAAGAGTTTGACAGTTCATTTAACATTTAATTGATTTGACGTTTTTACAAATCCTGCCCAAAGAAAAACCTTGTGCAGAAAATTGTAACAATTACCAGGGTAGGGAAACTCGCAAAAGCGTTCTCTTTTACAATATTTTTCTCGCTGGAACAGGGTTTGTACAAATTTGGAGTACTGGAACAGATCTAAGTTCACTCGATAATGAACATTTTTCATTGGAATCTCACAATACGAAAAGTTCACTCGAAAGAATTTTTGATTCGAACAAATCATTAATTCGAATGGAATTCAAAATATGGATACGAGTTAAGAAAAGAGAGCCTCTTTGGCGGGAAACAAAGCCTACACGAACGCCATTTTCAAACAAGCCATCAAAGAAGCTGGATCTTAATAAATTTAATGTTGAAAATTAACTCGCTCTTCTTTACGATAGGGGCGTACCAAAGGTATCATGAATTCTCTTTCTAGACAAAAAAAAGCGAGAAATTAGGTATATCGATTCCTTGTGAGTGTTGCTCTTAACATTTAGCCAAGATAGCCTCAAGCAAATAAGTTCCTCGATTTTTTAAAGATCTTGCCCATTTCGTGGCCAAAGCATACTGTGAAATGTTACAATTCACAATCCAATCGCTTTTCTCAACGACTTTTACTTTTCTTTATCTTTTACTTAAACCACTTAATCAATCTCTTAATTCGCTCTTCAAATTCAACTGATGACCTAACTTGCAAATTTTGGGGATGCTGACATTTATACTTCTCTGACCTATTTCGAGAACAATCTATGCCATCCAGCGTTCTCCATTCACCAATGGTTAAGGTTTCTGCTATTCAAATATCGAAATCTTCTGCTAATCAAATATAGATGACGCTGCTCCCTGACGTCCCAAACAACTTCGTCCTCCATCGTTCCGTTGAAATGACACAGTCTATCCAAATGGATCACGTTCAATTTTCCTCGATCCCCACACTGGATCCGGTTGAACGTAATTAATGCGGGTTATCACCTTGTATGTAACTTCCTAATCCTGTTGCAATTTTGGTGATATGCCTTTCTTACGCAGAGATCTCTTTCGTTAAAGCGGGAACATTTTGCTTTGATGTCGTATATAGTCTTGATGCGGTTGCTCGCTGGCTTCATTTTTTCTCGGGTGTTTTTATGCAATTTACGAATCCAACTGCGCAAGTCACCCACGTAGTCGGTGACCTCTTTGTCCTCTGTAGGTGGGGATCCGAATTTCATTTCACTTGGCAACCGAACTGTTTGACTAAATAAAATCGCGGATGGTGTATGTCCTGTTGAACTATGGATCGCGTTTCGGTAGGCCATTAAGAAGAAAGGTATGTGTCGATCCAAGTCCCGCTGGCAGCTGCTGACCAATGCTCATTCAAGGTCCGATTGAATCGCTCGACCATCCCATCAGATTGAGGGTGTAGTGGCGTTGTGCTTGTCTTCCTTATTCCCAGATAGAAACGTTCCCTTATCTTTCCCAACGTTTTGTTTATTCCCAAATGGCCTCCTGAGATTCCGTCATGTATTTCATGGAGTACTCGGCTGACTCTCGACCGTGTCACGATTAGCTGCATATAAGATGTTGTTCCATCTGCACTTTCCCATTTTCTTTTCAGCAAACCATCTTGCACACAAAGCGAGTACCACTGTGCCCAATATGCCTTCAGAGTTTGGCTTCAGTCCGATATCTTCTGCCAACTTGGTGTTTCCTCATCTTCCTTCCAGGCCCATATTGGTTCGATGTCATTATCTGCCTGTTGGAAGGAATGGATTATATCTGTTCTCTAACCCCCTACTGGCTCAGTCCTGATCATTTAGATATTGGCCTGTTCTTTCGCTTTTTTACGGTTGCAGTGTTAACATTTGACTCCACAAGTTCGACGAGAGAGAGCATCAGCATTTGAGTGAATTTTTTCCCTTGTGGTGTTGCACTTCAAAGTCGTAGCCCTGCAACTGCTCGATCCGTCTCACAACTTGGTCTTCAGGGTTCTTAAATTGAAGTAGCCATTTTAGAGCTGCGTGGACTGTCCGAAGAACGAACTTTTACCCATAATGGAAATGCTTCGTAGCCAGAATTAAAGCCAGAAGTGTCCGCCGAGCTACGCAGTAGTTCCTTTCAGGTCTGGAGAGTACCTTGCTGTAATATGCAACCCCTTTCTCTTGACTATCATGTACTTGAGAGATCACAGCTCCGACCTGTCCACGGTGAACATTTTTTCGGGTATGGAGTAACCCAAGATGGAGGCATTGCACAGCTGCTGCTGTCAGTTGGTTCAGGCTCTTCGCAATACCAGCAAAATCCTTTACGAACCACCTGTAGGACGTGGCAAGTCCCAAAAAGCTTCTCAGTTGGTGTTTATCTTTGGGGACAGGCCAACTTTTAACGGCTTCGATTTTGTCAGGGTCCGTCCTCATTCCTTCTGATATAATGTGACCCTGATATTTTACTTCCGAACGGAACAAGACACACTTTTCTGCGTTCAGCTTTAAATGAGCGAGGAGCGCTCGATGCTCGAAGGCTTTACCTATGAAGATAACGTCGTACAGATACACTAGGCAGGTTTTCCATTAGTCGCTCGAAGGTGGCCGGAGCGTTGCGCTGTCCAAACGAGAAATGTGTAGCTGTCCTTTTTTTGGTGACATCATTGAGACGTCGGTATTCTACACAAAATCTCGTGCTGCCGTCTTTCTTCTTCATGAGGGCCACTGGAGATGCCCACGGACTCTACGATTTTTCAATCAGCCCCTCAACTTTAATCTTCGACAACATCTCGGCAACCTCTGTTTGCTTTGCCAATGGAAGACGCCATGCAGGTAATTGATCGGGCATCACCGGTGTCAATGTTTTTTATTTTATTTATTTTATGTAGCACAAATTTGTTATACATGTTTTGTAACTATTGCACAATTTACAGCGATTTGGTGTGTTACCTTACTGCTGAAAACTTACAAAATATTACAATATATCACAGTTAAAAATTAAGTGCGAAGGAAAAGCTACAAGAAAAACCTTTACAAGAATAATAACAATAAATGTTATAATTAAGGCAAAGAGAAGGGGAAGTGTTTTAGAAGAACAAATGAGATAAATGGCAGAGCATTCAAATACGAATTATTAACAGAAAGCAAGTAGTAAATACTACAATAAATAATAATTAATCAATAATATCAAATAATTGGTTACTAGGAAATATATAGTTAATAATTAATTAAATTAGAATAAATAAGCAAATAAATAAATATATAATAAATAATAAATAATAAATAATAAATAATAAATAATAAATAATAATAGATAATAAATAACAAATAACAAGTAATTAATAATAATTAATAAATAACAAAAGGAAAATAAATAAATAATTCATCAGAATAACAAACAATAAATAACTATCAACGGATGACAAACATTAAAGATAAAATATAAATAATAACTATGGAAATTTAACATGATGAGCAGTAAAAGAAAGCGTTAACTTTCTCATCTGATCTGATCAATAGCGGTAAAGTTCTAAACTAACTGGTGATTTCCACTAACTGGGAAATCAAAGGATTGTCTGACATACTGCATCTTAAGTTGTACTGGTTTAATAGTTTGTGAATTCTTGGGGAAACTTTATCTATTTTGGCTTTTTGATGTAATCGTTCTGTAGAGCAATGCCAAGGTACATTCAGAATCATTTTTAATACCTTATTTTGGCTTCTCTGCAGCTTCAGGATATGGCTTTTGGCACATTTACCCCACACAGGTGATCCATAGAAGAGAATGGCTTGAAGTATTGATTTGAAAATAATTATTTTATTTTCATTGCTCATTTTAGATTTGCGTTTAATGAAGGGGTAGAGAATTTTGACTGTCAAATTCATTTTATTTACTACTTCTTTGAAATATTGTCCAAGCGTGAGAGATTTGTCAAGGTATACTCCAAGGTATTTCGCACTCGTTTTCCACTCGGCTTGTACCCCGCAGATGGTACGGTTATTGCTTGGTAAGAAGCAAGGCTTTCTTTTTCGTGAAAAAGACAGCTTGCGTCTTGACAGCATTTATTTTAAGCTTCCAGTCATCACAGTACTGGGCAATTGAGTCTAAAGCGGACTGCAATCTGTTTTCAATATTGAAAGCAAACGCGTCCGTTGAAAGGATACAAGTATCCTCAGCAAAGATAGCTGACTCAACATAAGGAAATCGGGGAAAATCAGAGGTGTATATATTGTACAGGAGAGGACCTAGTACTGAGCCTTGTGGGATTTCAGCGCTTATTGAAGTAGAGTCGGAATAACAATTATTTATGAAGACTTGAAAGCTTCGTCTTGACAGGAATGATTGTATGATTCGAATCAGGTGGACCGGAAAATCAAAAATATATAGTTTGTGTAAGAGCCCTTCATGCCACACCGTATCAAAAGCTTTTTCGATATCAAGAAAGATAATATCCGTGCTCATACTAGCATTAAATTTATCTTTTATGTGTTTGGTAATTCGATGAATTTGGTTAACTGAACTATGATGAGGTCTGAATCCAAACTGTTCGGCGGGGAGGATATTATTTGTGTTTAAGTGTGTCATGAGCTCCATTTTAATTATTTTTTCAAAACACTTACTTATAGCACTGAGTAGGCTGATTGGCCTGTAATTGCAAGGCAGACTAGGATCTTTACCCGGCTTCAAAATAGGTATGATCTTGGCTAATTTCCACGCATTAGGTAAATAGCCAATTTTAATGCAACTATTAAACAGCAGTAGAATAAATTTAATACCAGCTTTAGGTAGATTCTTCAGGTAGAGGTTACGAATTCCATCTACTCCTGTAGATTTGAATGGCTTGAGCGAATAAAGAATGAACTCCAAACCGTCTAGTTCTGTACAGTTGTTTGGAATAGTTGGTTGGAGAAAATAAATATTATTCACTGATTGTGAAACTGAAGCTTCGACAGCTGCATTAGTTAAGTTGCGGGAAGTAGTCGCATGGTTAGTAAAAAAGTTTTGGGCTAATGCTTCTGCTTTTTCTGCTCCTGCAAGTAAAACAGAGGATCCTACTTTAAGAGCTAGAATATGGACATTTTTCTTTTTAATGATTTTAATCATATTCCAGAAGGGTTTACCGTTCTTTTCAAGCCTTTGAAGCTTGCAATTCCAAGATTTATTCCTAAATTGCATGACCAAGTCTTCAATAATTTTAGTTAATACTTTAACTAGTGACAAGTAAAATTGATGTCGAGTTGTCATCCACAATTTTCTAAATTTGCTTCTACATTTAATAGCATTTACTATATTTTGCGGAAGAAAATTTTCTACGTTATAACGTTTAATTTTTTTGGGAACACTTTGCTTGACACTACCCAATAAAGTTGATGTTAGAAATCTTACGTTTTCGTCGATAACCGACTGATTTATGTTTTCAAAATCTAAAGCTTCGCTTGAGCTCAATTTTTATTTAATAAGTTTTTGGTACTTTTTCCAGTCAGCGTTCTTAAAGTCTAAAATTTGGTTCTTACTTACCACTGGTGAAAAATATATACTACACTTAACTGATAAATGGTCAGAGCTAAGTTCATTTACTACTATTGGTTGGCTGATATGTTCAGGACAATTGGTAAGAAAGAGATCTAATGTCAATGGGTTTGAACGGCTGTTTGTTGGAATGTAAGTAGGGTGAGGAGGGTACAAAATTTCTACCGGGTGCCTTGCACTTATGTTTTGAAGAATATTACCCCAAACATTTGCTCGCAAGCAGCCCGAATTTCGGTGTCTACAAGTAAGATCGCCTCCAATTAAAAATGAACTATTAAAACTTATAAGCTTTTTAAAATCACTTTGCAGAAGCGAACGTTTTCTGCGCGATGCAGACCTGCCGGGAAAGTAAACAGCGAATATGTTTATTGATCGACCATTTAAAAGATATACGAGTATCTTAATTCCAACGCCCCCATTAATTTCGCTTAATACAAGCTTAAACTAACTTAAAAACTAGGACTTACAAACTAACAACAAGTAAGAGAATGGTGGAGGACATCAAGTTTAAGGCGAGACGTGCTCAGGTTAAAATCAAAACCAGGGAGGTTTCAGTTGATCTGGCATGCGAAAGATTGGTTCGTTAGAACCATACGAGGTGCGATGGGTTGGAATATAGAAGAAATATACTCGTAATTGTAACGGAAAGCGCAATCCACAGAACCAGAGAGCAGTCGATAAACGAAGAGAATGTCAGCCACAGCTCTACGTTTTTCGAGGGTATTCAGATTAAGAAGTTTGAGGCGGTCACGATAGAGAGGTAAGATAAAGGGGTCATCCCAGGCTAGTCCTCGAAGGGCAAATCGAAGGAAACTACGTTGAATCTTATCGATTCGGGATATATGGACTAGCTAAAAAGGGGACCAGACTTTACTGACATATTCGAGAAAGGGCCGGACAAGGGTAATGTATAGTGGCCTTGCCAAATCACATAGGAGTTGCAAAATTTTTTAGACCAAGATAAAACCAAGTGATGAGTTGGCTTTAAGGATTATCTCATCAATATGCGAATGGAAGTTTAACTCTCTATCGTATATGTAACATACTCGTATATAGGAATTCCAACGTCGCGAAGGAATTGAACCTGGGTACAGGTTGGCTATGCAGAAATAAAGTCGAGGAGGAGATTGATTGGACTTACGTGACAAAGTCATAGATTGACATTTGGAGACATTAAGTTCTAAGCAATTTTTTAGACACCTGGTGTAAAACCTATCGAGGTATTCTTGAAGGAGAATAAAGTCGTGGGGTGAAGAAATAGTTTTGGAGAATTTAGTGACCTCGTACAGTGGGGCAGAATGCCCTAAAATGTGGTATCAAATCAGTCGTTATAGCTAAGAACCTGAAATTTTGCAGGATAGTTTCTGAGACCAGTCCTAAAATATTTTTAAGCCCACCCACCCGAAACGCCCACTTTTCTGAAATGTGCCTATTTGTCAATATTATTTGGGTCTATAACTTAATTCGGTTTGCTAAGAGATGGCGTAATTTGTATTATTCCATTGTTATTATTCCATTGGAACATGCGTTGGAAAACTACTGTCATTGTACGTCATTTCAGTACACTTATGTCATTCATTTGAAGCGTAAACAACAATAATTTTATTTCACTCAAATATGTCGAACTTTGTGCCTGAAAAAGTGTTTTTGCGGGGAGTTCTTCTTCATTACTTTAATATGAAGAAAACTGCTGCCGAAAGTCATCGTATTTTGGTGGAAGCTTATGGTGAACATGCGCTAGCTGAGCGAACGTGCCAAAAGCGCTTTGGCTTGAGTGGTGATTTTGGCTTGGAAGACGATGAACGTCCTGGGCAGCCAAAAAAGTTTGAAGATGAAGAACTGGAAGCATTACTCTATGAAGATTGTTGTTAAATACAATAAGAGCTCGCAGAATCTTTGGGTGTCACTCAAGCAGCCATTTCAAAACATTTAAAAGCAGCTGGATATATTCAAAGCAAGGAAATTGGGTTCCACATGAACTCACGCCAAGAGACGTCGAAAGGCGGTTTTGCATGTCCGAAAAGCTGCTGGGACGCCACAAAAGGAAGTCATTTTTGCATCGGATTGTTACTAGTGATGAAAAATGGATCCATTACGATAACCCCAAGCAAAAAATCATATGTGAAACCCGGCCAACCAGCCAAATCAAGGGCAAAGCCGAATATGCATGACGCGAAGGTAATGCTCTGTATTTGGTGGGATCAGATAGATGTGCTGTATTATGAGCTGCTAAAACCGGGCGAAACCATCAATGGACAACGCTACCGAACACAATTAATCTGTTTGAAGAGATCAGTGGCCGAAAAACGCCCGGAATATGCGACCAGATACGAGGCAATAATTTTCCATCATGACAACGCTCGGCCCCACGTTGCTATTCCGGTTAAGAACTATTGGGTCTACAAGTAAGTTTCCAGCATTTTTTTTTCCAAAATTTGAAATTTTATTATGAAAACATAGTTACAATGCTTTATTCAAAGTATCGTCCATCGGAAGCTACAACTTTCCCCCATCTTTCTGGCAATTTATGAATTCCGGACCAAAAAAATTTCTCGTCTTTCGAGCCCAAGAACGCATCGAGCCAATTTTTGATTTCCTCTACTGAGCTGAAGCGTATTCCCGTAAGAGCGTTCTGCGTCGAACGAAACAAGTGGTAGTCAGATGGTGCCAAGTCTGGACTGTAAGGCGGGTGAGGTAGAATTTCCCATCCACTATTTTCCAAACAGTTTTACACCGAAACCGCAACATGTGGCCGAGCGTTGTCGTGATGAAAAATGACGGACTCATGCCTGGTCTCATATTCTGGCCGTTTTTCTTTTAATGCCCGCTTCAAACGAATTAGTTGGGTTCGATATAATGGTCCTTTGATGGTTTCACCACTCGGAAGCAGTTCGTAGTATACGACACCCTTTTGATCCCACCATATGCAGAGCATCACCTTATTCACGTGAATATTTCGTTTCGGCGTCGATTGGACGGGCTCGCCGGGCTTTGTATACGATTTTCTGCGTTTAAGATTATCATAATAAATCTATTTCTCATCACCAGTGACAATACGATGCAAAAATGATTTATTTTTATACCACTGCAGTAACATTTCGGACATGCAAAATTGCCGTGCGACGTCTCTTGGCTTCAATTCGTACGGCACCCAGTTTCCAACCTTTTGAATGAATCCCAATGCTTTTAGGCGCAGGGAAACGGCTTGTTGCGTGACGCCCAATGATGCAGCAAGTTCTTCTTGAATCTGACACGGATCCTCATCGAGTAAAGCTTCCAATTCCTCGTCTTCAAAACTTTTCGGCTTTCCGGGGCGATCTTTGTCTTCAACTCCAAAACCACCACTTTTGAACCGTTTGAACCACTCGCGGCACGTCGATTCACCAATACATTCCGCCCCATAAGTTTCCGAAAGCAAACGATAGGCCTCAGCCGCACTTTTCTTCATATTAAAGAATAAAAGCAGCGCTTCCCGCAAATGACGTTTATTTGGCTGGAAACTTGCCATGATTTTGCTCGATAAAATGTACGACACCGATAGAACTGCTCAAATATAACGCTGCAAAGTTGTTGATTTTAGCAAGTTGAGTGCTTCTTTGGGAAAAGACTGGAATTTCGTTTTTTAACGGCTTGATTTTCTTGAGAAGTTCTTGCGGAAATTTTTAAAATCTTTGTTTTGCGCTTCTTGCGCTTCCTCCGAAAGTTGGCCGATCGGCAACAGTGCAGATGATATAATTTCTGGGCCATGAATAAAATATTTATGCAAAGTTGGGGGCATATGATACCAGGGATATTTATTGACGAAGCATCTCGCTGTGTTATGTGCAAATTCCTTGAACTTTTCTAAATTAATTTCATATCCACTGGCAACTACAATCATTATTGTGTGCATTTTTTTTATAAGTTCTACGTCTATTTGTGTTATTTCGGCTGATGGTTCAGGGTTTTGGAAAAACCGCCTTGCCGTGTTTCCATCGTTCGTGTTATCAAATCCCGGTTTTGGTTTACCGATTATTAATCCACATCGTTCTCGGAATTCCCTTCGAATTCGGGCCTTATTTGCCACTTTCGCGAACTTGCCATTATTTAATGGGTAGCTTGTATGCTAAATACGGAAGGCATTCAAACCATATGTAAAACGCATTCCAAAAGCCAAGTGTTCTGTTTTTACTGATCGTGTAATCATATCTTCGATTTTGTTGAATTCCTTCGAAGTTGTTCCACATAAATAACATTTTTGGGTTGAAGTGATTTCAATTCAAGCATTACAAACTTTTCCATGTTTATAGACTTTACAGACCTGTTACCGATTACTACGGGAGTTTTTTGAAGTTGACTCTTTAATATATTAAAATTTTAGAGGCCTGCAATAATTCGTGGAAGTTGGACGAGGGTTTTGCCAGATTATATGTTCATCACTTATAAGTCGAATGGGGACTAAACAGGTTATGAAAACAGTTATAGGAACTATGTCCTGAGCTACCATCGGAAACCTAGTTTGATACTAAGAAATAATTCTCAAGTTCTTCATCTTCTATTGTTTCAAGAACACAATCCAACATCGAAAGTAATCTTTTCGATGTAATGTCAAGCAAAATTTGAAGACTGACTTCGGCACATGTAGCTGTGATTTTCATCATATCATAGTTGGGATAGCAATCTTTCTTTGCATTCTGCACAACTTTGTACGATGGAAATTTTTCAGGAGCACTCATTCTTATCACATTATATCACGACGACAGTTGCGCTGCGACTAATACTGTCAAAGTATCTTCTCCAGTCATACAACTTCTCTCCTGTGACTTTTTAAATACTTTTCTGTATTTTTCAGCTCTATTGGGGCTTACAGTTGCTTCTTATAGGAGTTTGGAGGCTTGAATCTTTCCGGAAGGTCTTACCCTCGTTTAGGTAGCATAATTGAGGACATTAACAGGTACCGAATCTCTCAAGTCTTGCGTTTTGACCCTTTTTGTTCGTTTGGGAGAAGTATAAAAACTCACTTCTGGGCCACGTTTTTTTTTTGCTGAATCTGGTATTTTAATAAGTTCTTTTAAGAAATTGAACTGTTCTTCAACAATTACACTCCCAGAGCTTCTCATCATACCATAATAGTTCACTTCTTGTCAAAAGAATGAAATTTGAAGAAAGTCCTAAACAACGAAAAATATGTATAAACAGAAGGCGCCATTCAAAAATCCAAATATCACGAAAAGTGCAGAAAAGTACCAGGATTTTTTGACGGAAATACAAATGTTAAATGACACAAAAATAAAAACTCGGACGAACCCGGAACCCGGAAGTCTACGGGATTTAGGAACCGACCACAGGACATCACCTCTATTTTACAAATTTTTTTGTTTTTGTTTTTGTTTTCTGCCTTACACATTGTTACATACCCGAAGTTGAAGGCTCCATACCATGATTTTAAAATTATTTGCAGATTAACAAAAATTCAGGCTTCATACAAAAAAGACAAAACACCAATTTTTTTTTCCGAGCCAACTGAGAAAAAATCAAGCTTCAACTAAGCTGCGCTGTTATGAATTAATTAGATAAGTCTAAAAAGAAATTATTTGCATTTTTTAATAATGTGGATATTACGAGTACAATACTTTACTGAAAAATAAAAAAAATATAGATATTCTCAATTTAGTAATTTGAATTAATGTCAGCTTTTGGGCTACTTTGCCCCACTGTGCGTCGGCATAAATGGATAGGGGGCAGTGTTTAATAATTCTCTCAACTTCGTTTATAGGTAACATGAAAAAGAGGGGACCTAGATGGCTGCCTTGTGGGACACTAGAAGTGGCTAAAAACGGGGTTGAGAAGCCTGACCTAAAACGAACATTATAATAACGGTTCTCCAGATATTGTAAGAAGATATCCATTTTAACAATATGGGGTGGCAAGCGAGGGAAGACAATTTGAAAAGGATCAAATGTGTAGCAATAAAATCGATTTCGTTGCCAAGGATACGAGTTCAAGTTTGTAGTAGTTGTTCTACCTTTCAGAAATCCATGCTGACTGGGATATATAAGTAGTTGGTTACTTTTTTTTTTTTTTTTTATAATTAGCGCGCGCTCAAGGGGTTTTGTACCCTTAAAATGTTCGTACACAGCGCGGGCGAAGGAAATTTAGGGAGGAAGAAAAGACAGGTACCGATGTACATTGTTTTTAAATGTTTGTAAGTTATAACGACCAGGAAACACAGAGATCGGCAGGGCATTCCATAAGCGAGTTGCACGGCTTAGGAAAGAATCACGATATTTCAGAGTACGACCGAAAATGGGCTTGAGGGTATACTGATGAGCATTCATAGCGAGACGGGTGTTACGGTTGAAAGTTTGAATGGGCGGAATGCTACTGGCGATTTCAATGGAGCACTGGTGGTGGAAATAGCGATAAAACAAGGTGAGACAGGAGACATTTCGTCGGTGTTCGAGGGTGTCAATTGATTGACTGATATTAGTATCACCAATTAGTTTTATCGCACGGTTTTGAATCCTATCTAGCAGGTGCAGAGATGTTTTAGGAGCACCTGACCAGATGTGGGCATTGTACTCCAGTTTTGAGCGGATAAATGCCTTATATATTGAGGCCAGATCAGAGGGGGTAAAAGTCCGTGACTTTTTGAATTTCTGACCTCTTTAGTGAAACAGCAACACTGCTCCTGTCAACAGGCATCTGCCAGTTGACTCCTGTCAAAATTTAAACTTGCTGCGTCAGTTAGTTTGTGTTTGACAGCTATTTTTATCAGACTACTCACTAATTTGAGGAGAAAATGGAAAAAAGTGAATTTCGTGTGCTTATTAAGCATTATTTCGAAAAAAAACCATTACCGAGACCAAGGCTAAGCTTGATAAATACTATGGGGACTCTGCACCATCGATTTCAATGGTAAAAAAGTGGTTTACTGAATTTCGTTGTGGCCGTACAAGCACTGAAGATGCCGAACGTCCTGGACGCCCAGTTGCGGTCTCTACACCCGAAACAATCGAAAAAATTCACGATATGGTGTTGGCCGACCGAAGATTGAAAGTGCGAGAGATTGTGGAAGCCGTAGGGATCTCGCATGGCTCAGTGGTTTCAATTTTGAATGATCACTTGGGCGTGAGAAAGCTTTCCGCAAGATGGGTGCCGCGTTTGCTCACAGTCGACCACAAACGCAATCGTGTAACAACTTCACAGGAAGGTTTGGCGTTGTTTAATCGCAATATGGAGGAGTTTTTGCGCCGTTTTGTAACCGTGGACGAAACATGGATCCATCACAACACACCAGAGAACAAACAACAGTCAAAACAGTGGGTTTCTAAGGGTGAATCGGCGCCAAAGAAGGCCAAGGTGGGTTTGTCAGCCAATAAAGTTATGGCGACTGTTTTTTGGAATGCACGCGGGATAATCCACATTGACTACCTTCAAAAGGGAAGAACAATCAATGGGGAATATTATGCCAACTTATTGGACCGATTCAATGACGATTTGAAAAAAAAACGACCTCATTTGGCCAAGAAAAAAGTTCTTTTCCACCAAGACAATGCAAGGGTGCACACATGTGCAGTTGCCATGGCAAAAATCCATGAATTGGGCTATGAATTGCTCCCTCAACCACCCTATTCTCCAGATTTGGTTCCGAGCGACTACTTCTTGTTCCCAAACCTGAAGAAATGGCTTGGTGGAAAAAGATTTGACTCCAATGATGAAGTCATCTCGCAAACAAAGGCCTATTTTGAGGACCTCGACAAATCATTTTTTTTGGAAGGGATAAAAAAATTGGAGAAGCGTTGGACAAAGTGTATAGAGGTCAAGGGAGACTACGTTGAAAAATAAAATTATTTTTTTATCAAAAAATCTGTGTTTTAATCCAAAAGTCCGCCCTCGTATTTCTTACATCGCTTGAGGAAACCTAGACATTTCGCAGCATTTTTGGCGATATCGAATATGTGGTCATTCCAACGTAAGTTGTTACTGATACACATACCGAGAATGGAAAGTTTATCGGTTTCGACGATGCAAGTGCCATTCATGGATAATGGCTGGGTATTTGAATTTCGCTTTAATGACAGCAGACAGCATTGAGTTTTGGAAGCATTAAATTCTACTCGGTTGATAGTTCCCCAGTTGGTTGTGCTGTTAATATCGGAATTTAATGAGCTTAGCTGCCGTTCCCGTTCTACAGCCGAAGAGCAGGGGCGTTTGTCCGGGAACGAATATGAAAAGCAGAGAGTCCTGTCATCAGCAAAGTAATATATTGGATTAGAAGTAGCAGACAAGAGTTCGTTGATGAAAATTAAAAAGAGTTTCGGATACAGAACGGAGCCCTGCGGCACACCAGGATTGATTTTGTGAGTATCAGACTTGAAACCGTCCAAGACAACTTGAATTGAACGTTCGGAAAGGTAATTTCTAATCCATTGAAGAAGAGAGTCATCGATCCCAAAAGCACGCATTTTCGACAAAAGAGCCTGATGCCAAACTCTGTCAAATGCCTTGGAAATATCAAGTGCAACTATTTTGCTTCGCCAGATTGATGTACGCTTTGGTTCCACTTTTCGGTGAGACATACCATCAAATCACCAGTTGACCTGTTGCTACGAAAACCATATTGCCGGTCAATGAGAAGTTTTCGTGTTTCGAGATATTTCATGAGCTGACGGTTTATCAGCGTTTCCATGACCTTGGTAAGAAGGGACGTAAGGCAATGGGTCTATAGGAGGAGAGAGAAGAAGATTCACTGTTTTTAGGGACAGGCTGGGCAAATGCTGTTTTCCATCTGCTCGGAAAGAGTCCTAAAGAGTAGGATCGATGAAAAAGCTTACGCAGTGGTTTTGCCAGCGTGGAAGAACACCTCTTCAGAAAAAGGGGAGATATACCATCTGGACCAGCGGATTTATGCATGTTGAGATCTTTAAGTACTCTTGCTACTACACGAGTGCGAAAGTAGAATCGTCCCATTATAGATTCGACGCACTCAAGTGTAGGCGGGGACAAAGCACAATCTGGGAGTGTTGAGCTAGCCGCAAAATGTGCAGCAAGCAGATTGGCCTTGTCCAAAGAGCTGACAGCTGGAATGTCATTATAAATGAGCGTTGGGATGGAGGATGAGGCAGAATTTCTAATGGTTTTGACGAATGAACAAAAATTTTTACTGCCTTTGGGACATTCCCTTCATTCTTAGATCCCTTTTGGTGGACCGGTCTTTCAAACTAGCGGGAATTCCTCTTGTGTAAGGGACAAATCTAATAGAGAGAAAGTGTTTGCGGAAGATTGGAAGCACCTTTTTTGAGAAATATTGCTGGGAGCCCCGTCTGGGCTGGGTAAAAATTCTTCATTGAGATTTTGTAGCTTTTCTTCGATAAGGGTATGATCAAAAGATTGAGAGAGAGAGAGGCGTCAATGGAGAAATTGGGAAGGTACGAAGAAGTTATCTGCAAATGATTGTTTAAAAAAGTTTGCAAAATATTTGCCAATGGTATGCGGGTCGGTCGATGATATATTATCGAACGAGAAAGAGGGCGTATAACTCTTGTAGTTGACGAATTAATAAAATGTCTTAGTATCGTTGGTGAGGTTGATCTGCACTGTGTCGAGAAACTCTGATAGAGATAAGTTCCAAGATAGTTAGAGTAGTCGGAATAAGAATTGGTGCGAAGAAAAACTGTTTCTTTTGTTTCGTAAAGAGCGAAGTCTTCTGTTATTCCAGGGAAGGGAAGTCTTGTAGATAATGTTTTATGCCGAGAAAATGGAACGTAAAGAGAAATGGAATTAAATATTTCACTGTAAAAAATGGAGACAGCATTAGATAAAGATAGGTTGGCAAAATCAAAAGGAGCTTTGCCAAGATAGATATTGATTTTGCGAGTATTAATTTTATGGAAGTTGTAAGAAGAGATAGTAGGGGAAGAAGTGGGTTGGGATGGAGAGTTATAGAAAAATGAGAGAAGAAAAAGTGGTGAAAGTTGTCGACAGTTGATATTGTAATGGGACAAAACGTTACTGTGGAGTTAATGGGATCGCTACTGAAAATAAGATCTATTTGTCCACCGATGGAGCCTACTTGGCATAGGCTTGAGTCAGTTACGCGATCCTTACATGAACTAGCATTTGACGCGGTAAAAAAGAAGTGACCATCCGATGGATGTAGGATTCGATATGTTGAGCTGGGAGAATGGAGCAGCACGTAACGTGCAGGGACCTATTGGGAAGTGATATTTTAATTGAAATAAAGTCAAGTTTGACAGAGGAAGAGATAGCGAGGAGAGAAGAGTTGAGGTTATGGTGAATGGCAAGAAGAACACACCTCTGCATAGAGAATCAACTTTAGGGAGGGCAGGATCATTAACCATAGTGAGAAAGTGATCGTCTTCTAGGAAAACATTACATATAAGAAGATGGAAATAGCTCCTGGGTATTTATGTCTGGGATCAGATTGGTTTCTGTATGAGCATAGACGTCGAAAGAGAGGCAATGAAATTTAGACAAAACAGCAGGAGTTTTGAAGTTTTGGTAGTAAAATGTAAGAATTAGTTTGTTCCGTAGAGGAGTAAAGGAGATGAGATGCAGGCAAAGGAGGCAAGTTAAGAACGAAAAAATTTATCATGGTCAGCTCGACTACGCTGAAGGTGAGAAACTCTTTTAGAGTGCACATAACTGCGGAAAGCAGCGGGGTCATCCGTTCCTGAGACTAGTTCAGTAAGAAGGCCTTCCTCTTGGATGGAGACAATGACACTTGTTTCGGGTTTTCCCTCAAAGCAAACAGAGTCGGATTTATCGTAAAGATATGCGAGAAAGACATGTATATTTTCTTATACCTTTTTATCCCTAAGCCTTAACCTAGAGAGCGCACAACGGCATTCCGTAGTGTCTATATTTTTTTGGGTCAATTCAATGTTCGGTGGCGAAGGGGAATCAAAAGGAAGAAGGCGAGCTAGAGGCGGGATTTAAGATATGCGACCTGATAAAGTTTGGATATTTGCCTCCTATTGTAAGATCGAAATTAGGAAAGAAGTTGTTAGTATTCGTAGGAGGGAGTGTGGGCGGTTGAGCAGTGACAGTATCAGGGGCAGGGGTTAAATTAAAAGAAACGTGTTGCTGCTTGGATGGAAGGGAGGCAGTTGGTGCTTTTATGGAGAGACGTGAAGACGGTTGCTTAGGATTATAGACAGGAGGGAAAAAATTGGGAAATATTTTGGTTTTAAGGCTCCAGTTGGTGTCAGCAGACTTAGGATGTGGATGGGGAATGAACCTGGGCGATTTATAATTAGCTTTAGATGAGACGTTGGTTCGTTTTGTTTCTATGTTTTTATTGGTTGATTGATCCGTCCATTTGGAGACCCACATAGCCGGTTAGTTAATCGTGAAATTCCGTTTGTTTTCGTAGCGAGATGTTGTGAATATTGTGCACTGGCTGATGGTGATTCCATACGTCTTTTTGAAAAACTCAGAAATCCAAGCAACATCTGCGTAATTTGGGGCACCTTTGACGAGTAGGGTGGTGAACATCTGATTCGTTGTGCGGAGTAGGTCTAGCCTGCTTTGCCACACTGAAGGTGTCCACGTCCTGTAAAAACATGTAACAAGTTTCCGTTGGGCGGGGACAGGAGGAGTTGATGTTGGTGCCTGGACTGCTGCTCTTGATCCAGATTACAGAGGCAGAGAATGTTCTTGATTTTCATGCTCTGAACTGTTGCATTCAAATATCTCAATACTGTGATATCCATTTGAATATGAGCAGCGTCATCTATATTTCCATAGCAGAAGATTTCCTTAGTTGAATAGCAACTGGCTCAACTATTAGCGAATTGAAAACCGAATCGAATTTTCTAGCAAAATGATAGTTTGTATGGCACGCTGAACGGTACAGAATATTCTCGAAAGAGGTGAGGGTAGTATAAATATCAGCATCTCCCAAAATATCCAAGACAGTTCATCATTGTGAATTAAGAGAAGTGGTTAAGTTTAGATAAAAATTAAGGGAAAGTAAGAACGGTTGATAAATTTGGTTGTATTGTAATTGTATTGAATAAAGCGATTGCGTTGAAAGAAATAAGTTCTATCATTTGTACTCACACAAACAGTTTACAATACAAGTCACTAGCTAATAAGAATGGGTTATGGACCAAAGCGTAGCAAATTAGGCTGTCTAAATACAATCGGTTGCGAAACTGACTGGTATAATAGAAACAATTTGTGTATGCTGAAGGGAAGAACGCGAAACTGTAGCTGGCCACAAAACTTCCAGTTCTGTAGCGGTCTGTATCTCAAGTACCCCTAAATAAATGCCTGTTCATCTTTTTTGTTTTGCTTTTTTATAAATAGCGCGCGTTCAACCGACTCTGTGCACCTTAAAATGTTTTAACACAGCGCTGGCGAAGGTAAATTAGGGCGAAGGAGGGAGATAGGACGTTGTTCATTGGTTTCGAATGTTTACAGGTTAAAATGACTGGGGAATAAAGAGGTCATTCCATAAGCGAGTTGTACTTAGAAATGGATCACGGTTTTACAGAGTACGTCCGAAAGTAGGCTTGAGGGTAAACTGATGAGCATTCATAGCGGAATGGGTGTTAGCTTCGAAGGTTTAAAACGTTGGAACGTTACTGAAAATTTCGTTGGAGCACTGGTGCTGATAATAGCGATAAAACAAGGTAAGGGAAGAGACATTTTACTCTGTTGGTGGTTGCTGCCATTGTCGTTCTACGACTGAAGAGCAGGGAGTCCGTTAACGAATATGAAGATGCAAAGGGTACTGTCGTTAGCAAAAAAATATATTGGGTTGGAAGCAGCAGACAAGAGATCATTAATAAAAATTAAAAACAAAGCAACGAACACAAAATGGAGCTCGCCAGCACTTATTTTGTTGATATCAGAATGTAAACCGCCCAAGACAATTTGAATTGAACCTTCCAAAAAAGATCGTAATGCCAAACTCTGTTAATGCCTTTGAAATATTAAGTGCAATTAAGGTACGTCCCAAAATGATAGAACCAGCACAATATGACAATAAATAGCGAAGTTCTTCTCGATCAGTGTACTTCAGAACGCGTTTGGATGAAGATTATCAAGACGGGAAGAGGAAAGCCATTGACGAAATTTGAACAGGAACAAATAAACGAAATGTTAAACAGTGCGAAATCAACTGGAGAAAATGGAAGACAGCAGAATCGTTCTCACGCTATTGGAATTTTGAAAAAAATAGGCGCACCATACGGGACAAAGAAGTCGTCAGTCCATCCACTTATATTGAATAACCGTCAAAAAACGTCGTATTTTAAGGGAGTTAGGCACTTCAGCCAACAACATTCGTCATGTAACAACACTTTGCTGTACAGAATCTACCGTACACAATTGTAAAGGCATCCGGTCGGCTAATATCAAAACAAAAAACGTGGTCGCAACCACCTTTTGGTGTACGACACAAAAAGGGAAGGGTTGGAATGGGCTCAAAATCATATGACCTACAATGAAAAATGGTGAAATATTGTTTGCAGGGATGAAAAAAAAAAGTTACATTTAAATGGTCCTGACGGATGGGTGCACTATTCGCATTGTTCGAAAATAGGAACTTTTGTTCTCAAAACGTCAACATGGTGGAGGCAGTCTGATGATATGGAGCGCTTTTAGTTGGTATGAAGTTTCTCGTCTGGCAATAGTTCCTAACAAAATGAATACCAAAACCGAACCGAAACAAGTAATGATGGAAAAAACGCTTTTACCATTTCTGCAAGAGCTGGATCAACAGGATAATCCTCCCATTCACGTGGCAGATCCAACTAGGGCGTGGTTAATAACGATATTCATCTTATGACATGGCCAGAACGGTCGCCAGATCTGTACCCTACTGAATACTTGTGGGGCATTATTGCGAGAAAGGTTTATGCTGGCAGGGGACAATTTAATAACGTGCAAGAAACGTTACAAAATCTAGTGAATTTAATGAAAAACAAAGCTACTCGTACTACACAAACTTAAAGAATGTTAAATTCATTGGACATTTTTCAAAACAAAAAAAAAGAATCAAAATGCACTATCATTTTGGGACACACCATATTGTAAGACATAGTAAAACGAATGCATTTTTATGTTAATTCTTTTGTTAATTTGCTTTTGCTATGAAATTTTGCGGTTGCTCTATCATTTTGTGACGAATCTTCTCTTGCTTCCGCCAGACTGTTGTAGACTTCAATTCCACTTTTCGGTGAAACATGCCATCAAATCGCCAGTGGACCTATTGCTACGAAAACCGTACAATCAGTTATTGAGAAGTTTTCGCGTTTCGAGATATTTCATGAGCTGACAGTTTCTTAATAAGTGAAATTAACTGCTTATTAACTGTTAATAGGGAATATTTATTTTAAATTCATTCATCATTACAATTAAAGTCCCACATGATTTATTAAATATACATATATCTTAAATCTAGTGCATTGCGCCTGGAGCAAAATAGATGCAGTCACATACGCATATAACAAATACGGTATAGTAATAATAAGGATATCTGTCCAAAACAATTAAATTACTTAAATAAATAGTTAAAACTTACGTTGGTTTAGTTCAGTGAAGTGTGCCTTTTTGTGCAATATATAAAAAAAAAAAACTACAAGCTACGTTTGTATCAAGTCTCCGTCTGGATCCTTCCAATTTAACACGAAGGGCAGTTTATCCAAAAAAAAGACAACACCGCATATGTGCACTAAACCATCGATAAAATATATACATATGCGTAAGTATGTAAGTTTTATTTCAAATTCATAATTCTAATTAAACCTACAGTATGGTGCAATCATGATATACAGTATGTACAACAGAACGATTCTGTTTGTCGTTTGTTAGATTATGTTCAACTTTTCCGTATCAATTACTGGTGTAGGCAATCCTAAGGCTGACGAGTTTTGTTGTCATCACATTTGGTTTGATCGCACCATAACCGAACCTAGTGTTCTACTATCTTTTGGTAGATTCGCTGTTAATGAATTATTAATAAGTCGTGGGGGTTGTTGCTGATGCTGATGCTGTTGCAGTTGTTGTTGTTGTTGCTGCTGCTGCTGCTGCTGCTGCTGCTGCTGTTGTTGTTGTTGTTTATATGAAGATAGTTGTGGAATTACTGTTGATGAAGGATGTGGAACACTCATAAGCTCCCAAGTACCCTCACGCTGTACTAGTTTAATTGGAGCCCCTCCCGTTGTTCCCGATGTTATGGGTACCTAATTTATTAAAATAGAATCACACAAAAATGAAAAATAGTTTGTGAAACGAAACTTACCGAAATGTTAAAGCGATGTACAGAAGGCGACGGAAATCTCATCGATGGTTGGAGCGGCCTTAAGTAAGTATTTGGGGGAAGCTTCAACACTTCTTTGTTTTTATATGCCAGGTCGATGGTGGTGGATGATGTGGCAGATGCACTGGTTGACGGGCCGGCACTTGATGGACTACCACTTTTTTTTTGTATCGTTGTTGCTGTCGCTGTTTGTACAGAAGATGATGAGGGGATTGATGCTGTTGTCGATTGCCCGGTCCGAAGTATTTGAACTGGCTGATGCGGCATGTAGCTCTGGAATTGGATGAACTTGTAGTGGGACATTCATTTGTTTTATATGTGATTCTACTACTCACTGGTGCTGTACAACTAATCATCTGATCAGTTGTTGTGGTGATAGTGGAGGGAGCAGTATTGAGATTTGGAGCAGAAAATAAAATTCCTGGACCTTGCAGCTCGGGATTTAGATGAGGATTTACTTGACAACAGTGTAATTTATGTCGCAACCAATCTGTTGCTTGGCAATTTGTATTACAATATGCGGTATTCCAGCAACAATAAGAATTTGCTTCACGTCCACAACATGCACACCATTGTCGGCGCTTCGTTTGTTCGACGGCGTGTATTCTCTCGATTTCACATTGCTGACGCGTTTCAGCAATGATACGCATTCTTTCAGTTTCCATACTCTTTTTCATTTCACATAACATTGTGTCAGTATTTTGCTTGAGTTCATAGAGTTGCTTTTCATATGTGGCCACTTTTGTTTCTAACTCCATTTGTAGCGCGGCTACTTTAGCTTGAAGGACATCGGCGCTTGCCATATCATTGACTGTATCCTGCATCACAGAGATGAAAAAGTCTGTCATCTGAAAAATGATAAAAGTAAGATTAATACATTCACAGATGCCTGAATAAAAAAGAAAATAAAAAATTGTTCGGCTAAGAGAAAAAGACGCAAGAAAAATAGATCCTTCGAACTTGTGTGTATGTACTGCAAACTAAGGGCAAATATGCGAACACCAGCATCCAAATACACTTCTCGTATAGTTGATTAAATGTTCGGCCTTTAAATCCTTTTTGACTAGTGAAACAAGCTGCTGAGTTCAGCTTCAGCTAACAAACGATGAGACGATTCACTGTTTTAGAGAACAGTGAAAATAATAGAGAAATTCTTCACTCGATCAATTTATAAATTTCTAACATCTACTAACAGTGTCTTGCAGCAAGAAAGATGCCAAATGGTAGGTCACAATCCAACTCAATGAAGTTAACATGTCAGAGGCAAAGGAGCAAGAGAAGTAAGAAGATAGTTGCAGAATCTGTAACTCGTCCGAAGCGTTAAAGTTTAAAATGCTACTGATACTTTATCTTGATCAAATTACTCGGTCGCTCGGCATAGATTGTCGTATGGAGTCTATAACGAAATATGATCAAGAAATGCTTCATTTCTATAAGTCTGAAGAAGGCCAGAAGCCGTCTCGTATCGATAACACCGATATCGTTCGCAAGTTTTTGAATGGTTGTGAGTGGATATGCCTTAAATGGCAGTCATTAATAATCAAAGTACCACACAGCCTCCTTCATTTATAATCCTGGTCCTTTATATTATCTTGTTACTTTGTGAATGCACTTTTAGAAAGTTGCAGTTAATGAGTAAATTGTTGATAGTATGTACCTAGATTGTATTACAGAATCATTTTTTGATTAAGTTCAACACGAGTTCAGTTCGAGATAAAGACACAGACTAAGGGCTACTTTAACAGTCAACCGCATGCTTAAGGCTCATATGTCACATTGCATGCTAAAATAGTACAAGTAGATAATAATCACCGACCTTTACAATGGCAAAAACTATATATGTAACACATGCATAATGTGCTCCTTTCCTATGGCTTGATCTACTAGTACATCTAAAGAAAAAACGAAATTTCATTTTATTTATAAATATTTTTATTATTATAAGACAAAACTTCATCGTTAACTTCTTTTAAAAATTTTTCTTGCAAGCGAACTTTACTTTGCACTGGTAAGACTTCCATTTTTTTCGCTATCATTTTCATAAATATATCGTTGTCGTCCATTTCTGGAGAGAGGCATCGTTTGGAAAATGAACGGGATAGGTTTTCCAGAAAAATCTTCATAGGAGAATCAGGGCACTGGTTCCTTCCATACCTGGTTTTATTTAACGAACGAGGTGTAAACTGTTCCTCAGTGGAACCAAGTCTTGTTTCTTCTGCCGGAGAAAATACTTCATTCTCGATGATATTATCATTGAACTGAGACAAAGATTCGCTATTTTCAATTAGTCTATAAAAAAAATATTTTATAATTCATTTACATTAAGGCATATAATTTTAGAGTGTTTCCCATAGACTAGATTAAATTGCCAGATGTAAATTTTGTACATTACAAAGAGGAATAAATTGTATGCGCATTCGAAAGACTCTTTTAGAGCTTTTTGTTTTTCTATTTTTTAGTAGCCCAGTCTTTTTCCGTTGAAATAAATATCATACAAAACTGCATTGATTAATAAACAACAAATATAAACTGGCTGAATATGAAATTAGAAAAGTTTATCAAAAATTATTTCAATAGGAAGCCGAAAACTCAACATTACACGTTTGTATTTTTTTTTTCTGAGCCAAAAAGAAAGGGATTGCAAAAAAGAAACGCAATAAGGAAGACACACCTCAGTCATATTTCAACAAATCGTCCGAAGATGTATTGGAACAACATATCAATATATTAGTAAATAAGTTATATTAACCACAAAATTAGAATATTACCTGTATTATTTATAGGCTTTCCGACACTGATTTGATTATTTAGTGTGAGAGATAATAGCACTTTTACAAGAATCACCAACAATGCACGAAATGATTTGATACTAATAAAGCAACTAAGTGTTCGAACTATGCAACTATGTGGACAACATTGTAATCATCAATCAATCCGTAGTATCATTAAGGCTCTCATGGTTATTAATTTAAGCAAAGACAAACAAATTCCATATCAACAAACGAAGACGTAAAATTAATTGGCAAGGACAAGACATCACTTTTGACCCATTCAACGTCAACCATATACCTTGGAATTAATATCGACCCTTAATTACTACTGCTACCTTGTTTTTTTAAAACAAATAGGTTCTAAATGCTTAATCCAGACAACGTAAAGTGTAAACTCTTCAGAGCATCAATATAGCCATTCCTCATAAAAGATAAGACGGACAATAAGAAATTATTAAACTTTTTAACATAATAATACTGCGATCTAGGAGAATTGATTGTTAATTTGCATACAGGCTTTAACCCTTCATTAGACAGGCGCCTTTAAAGTTACACGAAAGTTGTATTTCGGGACATTTTACTTCACTCTATACTCATCACCAACCATTTTTGCGGTAACGTGAAAAAGCCCAGAATTGTTCGGTTGTCGAAAATACTGTTAAAGACTCCATGAATCCTTGTCATTGATTCAAAAAGAAAAAACAGCATCCTGCTGTGCTTATTTGTATAATAAAATGAGAAGACCTCAGCACCGTTATCAACAACGATCACGACACCAGCCCGGAAATCATGCGAAGAATGACTCTTGCTAATCACTACTTCTTTGGGTTTAGAAGGTAATTTAGTGGTAAACCCCTCTCTCGAGCAATCAACAAGACTTTATATAAGACAGTACCGCTTTACGGCGCAAAAACTTGGACATTGACGAAAGCAGATGAAAATGTTGTCGGGCACTTCGAGAAAAAAGTTGTTCGGGCAATTTTCCATCCCGTTTGCATCACTGCAGAATGGAGGAGACGCTTCAACAGCGAAATGCTCTAGTTCTACAGCGATGCCGACCTCGTTCACCTTGAATGCATAGATGCTAGTGCCCCGGCCCGGGAATTTTCGCTAATAACCCAGATGGATAACGCAGAAGATGCCGACCTTATTTTAAGTGGCACTCACAGGTGGGAAAGGGACCTTATTGAATGGAGCGGCATATTAGCTGAGGCCCTGGTACAGAAAATACAAATGCTGGATGTATTATAGTTCACAAACTTCTTTTCCCTAAGGAATAGGTATAGATTAGACTTCAAATAGAGCGCATAATTCAAAACTAGAAAGAGTTTACAAGTATATATAGAGGTTAAAGTGAAGATCTATTGAAAAAAAAACAAGTGTGCAGCTATACCACCTTGATCAAAACGTTCCCGGGGGACACCACCGTGTGGCGCTCCCATTTTTCCGATTTAAGCTCTGTTTTTTTTTGTTAAGTTGGTAAATCTGTTGTTGACATTCCCTCTAAACCTTAGCGTCATAGCTTGACATTTGCAAAAGTTACGTAGCCGAGAGTACATCTATCTCTGTGTGTGTAGGCGATTTTTAGAAATGGATTTAAAATTGCAACAACGAACTTGTATTAACTTTTGCGTAAAAAACGGATTTAATGGTGCGCGAACGTTGGAAATGTTGGAAAAGTGTTTCGGCAACGATTCTCTAAAGAAAACGGTCGTTTACCAGTTACAGCGCGAGCGGTTCAAAAGTCGTCGTGAGTCAATCGAAGATGATGAACGCAGTGGCAGGACCATCGACATCGAAAGCCGACGAAAACATTGGTCAATAACCGCAAATTAACCATCAGGGAGATAGCGGAGGACTTGAACATTGCCTGTGGATCCGTCCAAGACATTTTGGTTAATGATTTGGGTTTCCGTCGTGTAGCAGCAAAGTTGGTGCCGAAAGATCTCAATTTTATGCAAAAAAAAAGACCGTGTTGACGTTGCAAAAGAGACGATTTGATTTGCGAGGCTGAATCCGATCATACATTCATCAAAAAGATCATTACTGGAAACGAGACGTGGGTTTATGAGTACGACACGCAATCCAGACATCAGGCAAGTGAATGGCGTTCACCAAATGAACCAAGACCAAAAAGACCACGTCATTTTCAGTCAAAAAAGAAGGCAATGCTCACGGTTTTTATGGATTACAACGGTTTAATGCATCATGATTTTTTTCTAGAAGGCCAGACAGTAAGCAAAGAGAGTATTATTTGGGCGTTATGAGACGTTTGCGTGAAGCAATTCGCCGAAAGAGACCAGAATTGTTGGCAGAAAACTCGTGAATTTTGCACCATGATAACGCACCGCCGCACAGTGCCATCATTATTCGTAATTTTCTGACGAAAAATGCAACAAATACCATCCAACAGCCACCGAATTCATCTGATTTAGCTCCCTGTGACTTATTTCTGTTCAATCGAGTTAAAAAAACCACTACGGGGAACGCGTTTCAGCAGCCGAGAGGAAGTAATGGAAAAATCGCAGGAAGCACTGATGGACATACCGAAAACCGAATATAAAAAATGTTTCGAGGATTGGATCAAGAGCTGGCATAAGTGTGTTGCAATCGATGGGGATTACTTTGAAGGGGACAATATAGATTTAGCTGAATAAACTTGTATTTTTAATTTTCTGAATAAATTCTGGAAAATTTTTGATCAAGGTGGTATAACTCGTACAATATTATGTTAAGTCAAATCTTACCCCGGATATCGATTGTTACATATTTATCTTTCCAGCCATTGGGTTACAACAAATTGTATCCAAGGCTCATTATTATGATAAAGAGGCAATTGCTCTTTAAAGTTAACAATGCGCTGATACTACATATTGTTACTTATAGACCACTAGTATGATATGCAATGCAAATAAAAACAAAGTCAATCGAAGAGTTGAACCAACGTTCGATTCTCCGTTTGGCAGAATGAATGAGTGGTTCTTGTTCGATCGATTATGATCCAAAAAGCGCTATTGCAGTTGTAACGATGTTTAAGAGGAAAAAGTCTTCCCAACTGATTTGTCACACTAGGCAGAGTAATTCTTCAAACAAAAATCTCAGAGAACTGTCGGGTCAATAAGTTGTAACAGTTTTTAAGCTTTACCTGTCGAATTTGATAGCAAAGATATGCAGGTAGACTCACTAACACACTACAGGTATTTTATGTGTGCATAATAATTGCAGAAGTGACTACTGCAATAAATTTCAAGGTTCAGGTTCAACTTCTATTGTTAAGGACTCCTGCAATTTAGAAACTTCGGCTAACTTCTCGCATACACTGTGTTGTTTAGCTTATCCTTTTGTACACAAACTAGTGGGACGGACATACGTCTTAGACCCAATTGCGAACAACAAGATCGGAAAGCAGAGATTTTTAGATTAACATTTTTTCTTGTTTTCAGCGTACTGATTATGATAAACATGCTGGATTTTAAACGAGAAAACTTGCAAACTAGAGGCTACCCTCGCCACAGCAACAACAATTTGAAAAACTCTAAATATTCTTATATAACATATCCTTGCCTTGAATATTCGTAGCATATAGATTATGTTTTTAGCATAAGATGTACTGTCACGGGGAAAAGTATTGTGGAAAAATATCACGTAATTGAGCTGCTTATAGAAAGAAGCTGGTAAAGAGGAATTATGTGTAATTCTAGAAGCCCTTATTGTTCATTTCTTGACGAAATGACAATGCGTACTAGAATTTATGAATTTATTTTTATCAACTTCTTTCTAGTAGCCACTGTGTAGGGTAAGAAAAATGGAGCCAATTTTGCCCATATAGAAATCAAATTTTGATTTTCGCAGAATAAATAAACATTGAGTTGTCTTTTATTTTGGATTCGAATTATTTTCAATAAAAAGAAATATTATTGTGTTTATAGAAACTACAGGAAACAGACTGAATATGAAAAAAACTCATAATCTTTCTAAATTCTTTGAAACTCTGTTCTCGCAATTGAAATTAAAGGATTTTGTTAGAAAGTGGAAAAATCACAAGAAATTGTTTTTAATAAGCAATAAAGTTAGAAAGAAGACCGCATACCAATTGCTTCACAGAATGAAAAATACATACAATATATTGCTTAATAATTCTGGCAAATTCTCATCTAGTTCTACTGGGAAAAAAACACTCTGTATAAAAGTGTGTACATACTTCCTTGGTTTCAGGGTTTCATTCAAAAACTCCAAGGAAGAGTAAAGATCCCAGACCTCAACTTCGCCAATATCGCCATTGCCGATGAAAGGCTGCTCTAGTTTCTTCTTTTCTCGAATAAAACGATCCCGAAGACTTTTCCATCTTTGTTTGCATTCAGAAACTGTAAAGACGATTGTATTTTTCAACAATAATTCCTACTAAACAGTTAAAGTTACAATTTACCTGATCTGTTCAGCTGTTCGGCAATTTTCTCCCATGTTACATCACGCAGTGTAGTGTTCTTGTAACTGCGAGACCTTGCGTTGTACATAAATTCTTTGTCACGAACAAGAGCAATCAAATTTTCTTCAAAGAAACTCATTCTAAGGTTTCTATTCATAAACGAATTTGTGGTTTGGTCCTTTGAAAATAAATGGTGTTTATTGTTTTATTGAAAATGAGAAGTCAAGCGCGCGTTAAAATAAAAATATTTCTCTACTCGAATGTTGTTTACGCGTTTATATTAACGGATAAGCAACACGACGTCTTGCATTTAAGACAGAAAACAAACAAAAAAAAAATAACGTTGTTTCTACTCAATCGGTTAGAGCGCGACCGACCGAACTCTTTTAGTGTGATTTGATTACTAAAGAACAACTTTCAGTAAAGGAAAGTTCAAAACATATATAGCACCTATTAACAATATAAATATATTTATTAATTAAATAAGACAAAAACATAAACTTCAAGTTGCTAAAGATATAGTCGTGTATTTTTTCCTTTTCTGGACAAAGACTCAAAATAAAAGCGTGGCGTCATTAAAAAATTAAAAATAATCTCCACTTTCTGGCATCAATTTAAAATTTACTGAAGGTTGAACTCTGAGAATGTCCTTTAGATCAGATAACTTGATAAAATAAGAAAAACATAGGCGTATATGCATTAGCATACGCGGAAGATGTAACTGTGTTGCCTGTTGAATTGCGATTGGTTCACTAAAAATGCGCTTTCAGTCAATCAAAACTGAGGTTGTTCTCTTTACGAGAAGGAGGAAACCGTCTAGTCTGACGCATCCAGTACTTAAAGGCATCACAATCCAATTCTTCAAAGAAGTTAAGTATTTGGGTGTCATCATGGATAACAAACTTCTATGTTACGTCGAAAGCTTTTAAGGCGCTGTCGGGCTTCTTTCTAGCCGACACTACTAAGGAACTGTCGGCAAGACATGGGGTCTGCTAGCGGGAAGGGTCTTCTGGATCTACGCGGCTATATTAAGGTCAATGATATCCTATGCGTCAGTTGTCTGATGAAATATGCTCTCACGGAAATACGTCATAGCTGTTTTTACCAGACTCCCTAGCACGCCTGGGTACCCTCTAGACACATTGATGAATCTCCATCCTCTTGATATTCATGGCACTCTCAAAACCATCTTCCGTTTTAAAAGAAGTGGTCTTTGGTACAACATGCACTGGAGCTTTGATGACCCTGCCCGCCGACTGTCTTATGACTCTGGTCTTATGAACATGCCGTCCAGAATCTTTTTTTTTTTTATAATTTACGCGCGCCCAAGGGGTTATGATACCCTTTTACTGTTGCCACGGCGCGGGCGGAAAGATATAAGGAGGAGAAAGGAAAGCATTGTTGTGATGTAGTGGTTTGAAACTCAGGTGTGTTTGTTTCGATATTGACTCTCCAGGGGTGGGAGTCCGAATAGGACGGAGAGATTTTCTTCACTCGGAATGATTCAGGTTGTGAATTTTAACGGTTGCTTTGTGCTTGAAAACTCTACAAGAGCCAGGATGCAATGTAGTCGGGTTTTCATGGATCATTTTCATTGCATCTGTCTTTAAAGTGGAGATATACGCAATCCTGATGGTAACGAAATTATTGTGGAGAACCGGTGGAGGGGACGAAGCATTTGCAACTGTAGCGAGAGCCAGCCAAGGTGCTTTCCTACACCCTCTTACAACTTTTAAGCTATTTCGAGAATGCAAGACGTCACTGAATGCAGCCGGAAGGCTAAATTCATTGAATCTTTTCTGCGTCCCAGGTGACAATGGGATCACGGGAAATGAAAACGTCGATGAACTTGCTAGGCAAGGCCCAGCAGAGGAGAACATACGTTGGGTCTTCCTCGGTTAAGGCTTGACAGTTGGGTTTCATATGAGCACAACTGCAGATGGCTTGACTCTTCAGGTTGCAGGCAGACCAAACGAATACTTCCCGATGTCACTTCCCGCTGTCCCACAGCGGGAAAGACTGCAGGCTGCTTACTGGCGTCGTGACGGGGCACTACACTTTTGCTAAGCGCTTAAATGTATTTGGCATGAGTAATACAACATCCTGCAACGCTTGCTGTAAAAGTGATGACGACATCGCTGAGCACTACCTCTGTGAATGTCCAGTTCACGCTCGCATCAAGAACTCGACGTTGACGTGGTAGGTGCTGGGACTGTAGGCACTTTATCACTGAAGCGCTTACAAATCTTTCTTCGAAAGACTGAAGGATTTCATTAAAATTAAACTTATTGGAGTACAATGGACTAGGTTCTCTGTCTTAGTGCTCTGTTCGAACAGAAAGAAAAACTAGTTCCGTGTGAAAGTTTACACTAGATTAATTTAATATGGACACTGTTGAACAAGGAATTTTGCGATTTCTAGTTTTGTCTGGATTAAAAATTGTTTGTCTGTTGAACTAACTTATAGTATTTAATGCAATTGTGAGCAAGTCGGTAAGTATCTGCGGGTATTTTTCTGATATAGAAGTAGCGACGTAGGTTTACCTGTGCAATAATCATTCTCACTTATTAACTAAAGGAGTTCGTTTAGCATAATATTCCAAAGCAAAGATAAAGCATCTCTCTGAGCGATTTTTCTCTTTTGCTTGCCTTCTAAAAAGCAAGCAAAGTAATCGAACTATTGTAGTTGCATCGGCTTCAAAACAAAAAAAGACAAGCCTGAAAATATTTTGTATTGGAGAAGAGAACATTTGGATCCGCACGAATCCGAATTTTCAATTAATGGGCGCTATTGAATAGAAAGGATTGGTGATTGGGCTGAAAACACAGGGGATTATTTTTCGTCCTTTTTACGGAGAAATTACTTCAATTTGTTTTCGATCAGTCAAACTTAAAAGCTCTTCAAAACAACATAACTAAGCCAGAAAACGAGTAATAACAACTGAAATGGAACAGTTCGTTGATAAGGTGATTTACATGTTTTGTGTTCAACTGCCACTTATTGGAGTAAATCTGTTGACCAGTCGGAAATAATAAAGAGGTACGCTTGAGTGGTAACACCGATTTAAGCCATTTGGAACAGATGGATGCGCAAACTTTTTAAAACAAGACCATTTTTGGAAAAGATAAGTCAACGGATTCTACAATACTTATTCCAAAAGTAGAGCTTCCTGCGGTGGGTGAGCAAATAATACCCATTAACTGCCGTCACAAACTGAATCAGTATAACCCAGCCAAGTCTCACAAGTGGGGTTACGAGAACAAAGTTCTAAGTGGAGTTTCAGGATTCAGTTTCGACTACAAAATTTTTGCTGGAAAGCAGAGTAACATCTTCTCTGAAAATTCCCCTCATTTAGGAGGCACTACAAACTTAGTGACGTGGTTAAACATGTCAACCACCAATTTTTTCCCGATATAATTGGTATCACAGTCCCAAATTGCAAGTTCACCTATACGAAAATGGATTACCATTTTTGGGCAGTCAAACTAAACGGAGTCCCCAACTCTAAAATGTCAATAGAGAAGGAACTGGAAAAACAAGGTGGTGGTGGAGTGAAATTGGGACTGCTATCCTAGTTTGATAACAAGGCTGCAAACATGCTGTCATAGTGTGTTGGAAGCAAGCCAACAGGGAAAGAAAAACAGTACAGAGATATTCCTGCTCCTCAAGCTGTCGAAGTTTATAACAAATATATGTTTGGCGTTAATTTGCTCGATTCCACGCTTGGTTTATACAGAGTCCTTTTGCGGCCAAAAAAAGTGCTAAACAAAACTGTATTTTCGCATGACGACTTATGCTCAGTAAACGTATGGCTCAGTCAGAATGACTTCTGCCTGCCATTATATGATTTCAAAACTAGCCGTTTTTGAGAATATACGCAAAACAAACAAATCGCTTTTGAAAAGGTGGTTGGCGTTGCAGCAAGCCAATTGCAATCAGATCTGATAAAGGTATTGTATAACATAAACATTGCACTGTTCTCGTAACCCTTAATGCATACGAAGCCATTTATGGCTTGATTTTGTATTTTTTTAACTAAATAACAATTTTTAATTGATTTTAATAAAAGTTGGTTAAAAACTCTTAAACAAAACCATTTTAAGAGTCTTTAATTTTTTTCCTGCTCAGGATTTAATTCATACAGTAGAGGGTTAATTCATGGCATTATGGCCACAGCGGCTGACGGTACAATTGTTGGTTACTTTTTTATGACTGCTGGCAGTAGATCGCAAATAATATTAACAATTCTAAGTAGTCAATTGCCACTGAAATAATTGTCAATTTCTCGCGAGCAACTTATCTCCTACCAAATTATGTTTTAATAAATCAATGATTTAAACCGTTATATTAATATCATCCATATTTTCCAAGAATTATTCACTGATCATAGTGCTATTAACACATCCATTGGCCCTAACAACAGCTTCATTTTTGAAGAAATTAGATCCAATGTCTGCAGGTTCTTTTCTTGTATTCTGAAGCTATCCCCAGTCGCGACAATTTTGCTTATTAACCATTAAGCCAAAAACCAGCTTCATTGCAACAATTTTAAGTGAAGGCTTTAGAAGATTAGTGAAGGCGACCCATGGTTTTTGTGTCTTATGTCAATTTGTTGTTCTCTTGTAATAATTTCAATATGAAATCGGAGCAAAACTAACTAAGATATAGAACTTTAAGCGTTCGTTGACCCGTGTTTAATATTGGATTTTCTGGTATACACAACTTTAAAGCGATTTTCTGACACTTGTCATTTTTGAAACCGGTGAACGGTTTCAATCAAAATCTACTCGACCGATCCTTTTGAAATTTAGTATACTACTTCCTTACATAAATGATCAGGTATCCATGGGAGCTCTTTTTTATTTTTCATAATTATTAATTTTACAATAACAAATTGGCCCATTTTTTAGGCAAAAATCGGTGCGTTCCCTTCTAAGTGTCACCGAAAATTAAGGAACCGAAAAAAAAAAAATTCCTCCCAGGGATACCTTTGGAAAGCGATTATCTAATGATAGCATTTTGATATTTTGATTTTAGATGACCCAGTCATGAGTTATACGATTCACCGGCGGACAACTTTCTTTCGAGGCGCCTCCGAAGATTTGCTGCCATCTGTTCGTGTGTTGTACTATAATGTCACAATTTGTTTAAATAAATTTGTATTACCTGTAGCGTCTAAAAAAATTCTTAAAAATGGGCCTTTTCTTCGCCGAATTAAGGTTACCTTCCCCGTAAGAAAAAACATAATAAAAATGGAAGCAATTTTTCGTGTCCATAAATAAATTTGAGAATTTTTTTGAAAAAGAAACTAAATTTATAGATTTTTTTTTGGTGAACCACGTGCGGATTTTCTACGCAAATTTTCGAGTCGGAAAGAGTTAACAATTGCATGAAACTACAGTCCAAGATGAACCTGGGGGCGCTCAACCAACTGAATTAACACTCATGTGGGAAAGAATACATAAGGAACACAGAATTGATAAATGCTTTTGTCTCGTAACGAACTGCGCCATAGGCGCAAGTACATTAAAAAAATTTTAAAATTGAAACACCAAAACTAAAAAATTAAATTAGTCACAAACAAACGCTACTGTATTATAAGATATAGTGCTTAGGAGTAAGCCTCATGCATCCGCCTCAATCAGGAAACGTCAAATATTTGAGTATTGAAGAAAATAGAGAACCTATATTTGAACTTACTATGTTTGAGCTAAAATAGATTACTCAAAATAAATTGGTGATGATAATTTTTATTATTCCTTCCGCGAATACACACCGTATCCTTTTTTACTATTTAATTAAGTTGGTAGAAATTTTATAAGTTTTAAAATCCCGCGTGCTGCTGTGATAGCTTCTGATGATTTTTTTTCCTTTCCAGAGGTCAAACATGCTATAAAACAAAACCATACGCGGCATCAATCAGAGAGGTTTAAATTTAAACCCTATTATTTATACAAGTCAAGCCATATCACTAACACTCTACAAAGGCGAGAATGCCGCAAATGATAATCCAAACAAAGTTATCAGGATAAGAAATACGTTTCTACAGAATGTTGATATCCGCTGCAAAAAAGACACTCAACAGACAGTCAGCACTTTAGTGCTACTGACACTTTAAAACTAAGCACTAAGCAGGCGTTCGAAGCGGCAAACCAGAAATGATAAGCGCAATAGCCCAGTTTTTTTAACTTTTTAACTGATTTTTTTTAACTTAGCTATGGCAGACTAAAGTATGCGCAGCGACATAAAGACTGTTCTCGATTCACCAATTATTTTCAGCAACTCGAACAAGCGTATGTTCTCTTAAAATCACCTTTACCGAATCATCCCATATCGATGAAAAAACAAAAACCGCCACAATGCATATTGGGAACAGAGCAAACTGAAGGTATTGACCACTTTCTATGTAACTTAAATGAAAACGAAATAAATAAATAAACGGGTTAGGCCACTCTAGGATTTTGCCAAAAAACCATTTTTTTTTTGTTATTGCTTTCAATGGTCTCTTAGGATCAAAAATGATATCCCAAAAGATTATGGCTGGGAAATATCTCGAAGTACTTGAAAGGTAGGCTTTCTATAACTTAAAATTTTAAACGCGTTTATCTCAAAACTGCATTTTTCAAGTTGGCCGCACCCATAACTTGAACAATTTTCAACCAACTCACTTCAAATTTTAACTATTTCAAAATTTGAACGTTTATTTAAGAAAAACGTGTAAAATAGTATTATTCAAAGTATTGCCCATCTGAAGCTATGACTTTTTCCCATCTTTCTCGAAATTTGTGGATCCCATCCCAAAAGAACTGCGCCGGCTTGGCAACCAAGAATGAATCAAGTCAATTTTTGATATTCTGCTCTGGTGTGAACCGTATTTCAGTGAGGGCGTTCTGCATCGACCGGAACAAATGGTAGTCAGAAAGGGCAAGATCTGGGCTATAAGGCGGGTGGGGTAAGACTTCCCATTCACTGTTTTCCAAATAGTTCTTAACCAGAATAGCAACGTGGGGCCGAGCGTTGTCATGATGGAAAATTATTGCCTCGTGTCTGGTCGCATATTCCGGGCGTTTTTCGACCACTGCTCTCTTCAAATGGATTAATTGTGTTCGGTAGCGTTGTCCATTGATGGTTTCACCCGGTTTTAGCAGCTCATAATACAGCACACCCATCTGATCCCACCAAATACAGAGCATTACCTTCGCGCCATGGATATTCGGCTTTGCCGTTGATTTGACTGGTTGGCCGTTTGCGCTTGGGGTTGTCGTAATGGATCCACTTTTCATCACCAATAACAATCCGATGCAAAAATGACTTCCTTTTGTGGCGTTTCAGCAGCATTTCGGACATGCAAAACCGCCTTTCGACGTCTCTCGGCTGGAGTTCATGTAGAACCCAATTTCCTTGCTTTTGAATATATCCAGCTGCTTTTAAACGTTTTGAAATGGCTGCTTGAGTGACACCCAAAGATTCTGCGAGCTCTTCTTGTATTTGGCAACAATCTTCATAGAGTAATGCTTCCAGTTCTTCATCTTCAAACTTTTTTGGCTGCCCAGGACATTCATCGTCTTCCAAGCCAAAATCTCCACTTTTAAATCGTGCAAACCACTTTTGGCACGTTCGCTCAGCTAACGCATGTTCACCATAAACTTCCACCAAAATACAATGACTTTCGGCAGCAGTTTTCTTCATATTAAAGTAATGAAGAAGAACTCCCCGCAAAAACACTTTTTCAGGCACAAAGTTCGACATATTTGAGTGAAAAAAAATTATTGTTGTTTACGCTTCAAATGAATGACATATACTGAAATGACGTACAATGACAGTAGCTTTCCAACGCATGTTCCAATGGAATAATACAAGTTACGCCATCTCTTAACAAACCGCACAAATTAAGTTATAGACCCAATACAATAGATCTTTAAAAATATATTGTCTAAATAAGCACGTATAGTTCGTTTGTTATTAACAATTTTCTAGCGATTTTTCGGCGAATTTTGCAAGTTTGATTTTGGAAATGTGCCATCCGGCCAAAGATCAATATAACAAAAAAAAATCTTACGTACTTCCGGCTGTTATGTACAATAAAAAAAAATAAATTTAGTGACTCATCATAATTCAAAATTTACAGGAGCTGTTGGTACGGCCGTAGACTCTTCCAAAAAAGAGAGGTCTCCGCCATTTTTAAATAAATTATAAGCTGCTTAAATTAATATATAAGCTGCTACCTTTATAAACTCGATTTATGTTATATTCTTCCTGAAGAAAAAATCACAAAAAAGCATATTTTTACGGTTTCTAAAGTGGCCTAACCACCCCTTAATTAAGGGGAGATATACACCTAACATGGTCGAAAAAAAAACTCGCTTTTTTTTGCATTTTCTTGAAGCTTAAAGTCTCAATAATAACTGGGGAAAACGCCAAGTCAATATTTCGATAAATAAGCCAGTTACAGCCGAGAGAGTGAAACGAGTTTTGCGGCGTCGAACCGCAAGAATAATATTTGTATATTTTTGATATTTTTAAATAAAAAAAATAAACCTATTTCTGAATGTGTATACTTTTAGATAGTTAAACTCCCAATCCGAAATTTCAAAGTTTTCCTTAAAAAAATACACAAAAATTACCTTTTCTTCCGGTTCCTAGGTGTATATCTCCCCTTAAACGAAAAAAATAAAAACTAACTTCCTCCAATAAACTTTTTTTTCTGGAGAAGAACATTAAAGTTGTGCAGGGTTATTAACGAAAACAGACGCAAAGCACATAGACTTCAATCATTTGTTTGTCGCACCCAAATTCAGAACCCGACTATCTAATAAAACGTAAAAGTCCAATAGAAAAAGACACAATGACCGATTAAGCACGTCTGGAATAACCAGGGCACTCATCGGAACGTACGTACTTCGAAGCAGCGAAAGAAGCATTATTACCGATGAGCAGGGAATTGTAGGATTTTTATATTTAAACAGCAATTTTAGCAGTTGCTGAATTAGCGTAATCTTCAGTGAGTGGAGAGCGCATCCTTCCAGTCAAAGAAGAAAAAGCCGCCCCTTCTGTAAGAAAGTTTAACGTAACTATTAAAAAGCTGAAAAAGAATAACGCACGGTCTTGCAAGTTGAAAAAAGTATGTCCCACGACTGATAATCAACTCAAAATGCTATGATATATAATATGTCCCTACTAAATATTCAAGAAATGTGTGAACGTCTGAAGCGTTTTTCTGCAACAAATCTCCGCATTAGACTCAATCATGAAGAAGCCCAACGGATTTCTGGTCGGAAATCACAATGCCAACTACAAGCCTCCACAAAATCATTAACCGCCAATAGGCCGATGGCCGAATCCAGAATCTCGCATTCCAGCTATGTACAATATGTTTTAGATGTTTGTCGGTTTTTTTAATTGCATGCACTTCTATGCATTGTCGACCGTTGGGAAATAATCTGACACTAATAAAACCGGATTGGGTAATTAGCACGAGGTAGGTGGCCTTTCTGAAGTTTTTCCTGTATAGTCAATAATGGGTTAGCTTCCGAACCGTCAACATGAGCGCGAAAATGTAAACATTTTTTACGGCAAAAACATGAAGCAGGCAGAAAAACACTTTATGATCCGAAAAAATCGTACATTAACTTCCCTAGATTGGAATTTAGCAGACAACTGTATTGGGCTTGCTTTTGTGACAAGACTTTCTGTATGGGTACCCCACGAATTTAGCGAATAGAATTGAACGGGCCGAGTTTCTATACGTGCCTCCAACCTCGCACGTAAGAAAAGAGACCCGTTTTTGGATCGCTTGGTTATTGGATATGAAGAGAACAAGGACCTATGTGCTGTGGTAGTGCTGTGTGTATTGGAGGGACCAGTATAAACTGCATATACAAGATTAAACGGTAAATGTTGATCGTTATTGTACTCAGCTTGTATTTTGAACACAGAAATTCGGGAAAATAGCAATCTGTGGCCAACAGAAAAAATGTAGCCTTTCATCATGGCAACGCAAGACCACATGTGGCAAGGAAAACCTGATATTGCACCATCGGATTACAGATAACGAGACTAGTTTAAGCTGGCAAACAGTTTTAATCAATGAAGGATATTACATTTGAGACCCGATAAAAAAAAAAAAAAAACATTTTTAACTTTTTCTTAAACTTACTAGCATTCTAAACGTGCACCGAATAAGATCTCTAATCATATGCTATCATGAGAAACTGTATCAATAACGAAGGTACATACTTTCATAAAAATCTGCCCAACTGATGACATAAGTACATAACATTGGTCTCTTCGAGAGTGCCATAATAAAGGCCAACGAGTTGTCCTTAAAGTAAATGAGTAGTAAACTAAGTACATTTTTTCAGTAAATAAGGAAGCATATCTCCCCCACCTAGGAAAAAACTTCACGATTAAGCCCTCGAACTGAACATATACTCGACGAAGACTTACTCTTGCTCCTGGAAACCGCTGCGGCTTTGATTTGACAAAACAAATTGGATCAAACTTCCCAATTCGGAGGACAAAAAGCACACTCTACAAAAATAACTGATCCTTCCCATCCTACTAGTAATACGCTACATAATTGCATAATAAACTGAGAAAACCAATTATTAGAATTATAGTTTTCACGTATTTAAATTTGTATTAAACGTTAGAGTATGAAACAAAAAAAATTACGACAAGAAAACACTTCCAAAAGGTAGCCCCTTTGGTGGTTTGTTTTTGAATCAAATGTTATATTGATACTGACAGCTCTTTTCCACTCGAAATCTTGCCTTTTTTTGTGAGATGCCTTTAAGGTTTGATGTTACGCGGACAATCAGAAGCCCTTCGTGCGAGCCATTCGTAGAGCCAGAAACAGTCAACAAGGTTTTGGGAAATAGATTGACAGGATGCACTACTGCTAAACTAGCCGAGCGAGCCACATTAATGAAATTATTAATGGGAATGTTCGCTTGCTCATAAAGCCATAACATACTCAAAATAATTGACTTATGTGCATAATGTGGATGTTGTCCAAATAGGCAAGGCATAAGCACGACCGTACCAAGTAAAAGGACATTAGTGCTCCACCTAAAAAGATTTGAGAATCCCAGCTGCCAATATCGAAAAGCGAACCACCGCGGTGGTTAGGTAAGTAATTAAGTAAAATACCAAAACCTATACAACCATTTAGAAAGATTATTGCTCGTCTGTGTGCGAAAAATGAATAAACCTTAAAAAGGCTGTCGCGTGACAGAGGATCCGTTCTAGATAAAGTCGAGGGCGCCCGCCAGAAGTAAATACAATGACAATGGTTCCCTTGGTTTATTTAGAAGCAGAATACTTAAAATAAAATATCGTATACCATATATGGAATTTCAGCCTATTCAACGACCGTTTTGTGTTAATCCTCCGAATCCATAAAGATGAAAATATGAAACCTTTGATGTAACCAGGCATACCGCTTATAATTAAAAAAAAAAAACTGTCAAAATCCCTCTAGGCGCTCCGCAATTTTTCCTTACTGAACTGCTTCGAAATATCTAGGTTTCCTCAAGTGATGTAAGAAATACTTCACCCCTCTGATCAGGCCTCAATATATAAGACATTTATCCGCCCGACCCACATCTGGTCCGGTACGCCCAAAACATCTCTGCACGTGATAGATACGATTCAAAACCGTGCGATAAAACTCATAGGTGATACAATACCGGCGTAATGTCTCATGCCTCACTCTGTTTTATAGCTATTTCCACCACCAGTGGCTCCATATAAATTGACAGTAGCATTCCGCCCCTTCAAACTTCTAACCGTAAGACCCGCCTCGGTATGAATTGTCATCAGTATACCTCAAGCCCATTTCGGACGTAATCTAAAATATCGTGATTCGTTCATAAGCCGTACAACTCGCTTATGGAATGCCCTGCTCTTTATTTCCTAGTCATTATACCTCTTTCTCTTTCTCATTTTAAGGGTACTTAAATCCCTTGAGCGCGAGTTACGTAACCAATAATAGCAACAACAACAAAGAACCAACCACCAAAACCTAACAAGAAACCAACCCAGCAATAGGACACCACCGGATCCTACTCAGCAACAACATTTTAAAATTAAACACAAATTGTAATTCCTAAAATTTGAAAATGTGAATTGCACAGGTGAAACTCTCCCATGCATTTTTGCAAACTAAGCGTCTGGCGACATCCGGCAGATACGAGAGCTCACCTTTGAAAGTTAGGTGAACATTTATATAAATTCATTCTGTTTTTGTCATTCGGAGAAGTAAGATTAAATAAAAACTTTAATAGCTAGAGCTGTGGCGCAATTACTCTAAATAAATAAAAAGACATTCTGCTCTTGAAAAAATCAATAAAATGCTGCTCGTAACAAGCAGGCTTCCCAGCACCAAACCATCCTAACGGCCAAATCACAATGTCGTGTTCGCACGCGCGTGCTTTTGCATGACTCATACATGCTCTATTTTGAACTTACGATAACTTGCGTCCAAAGCACGAACTCGAAATTTGCAATCCGAAATGTCGCTTCAGCGTTGAGATGGCAGGGAAAGTATTGATTCTTCAAATTACATGAATTGGTTGCACGAAGTTCTACTCTACTTTACTTTTTATTTTTATTAAAATTTAATTAGGAAAAATAGGTTAGGTTAGGTTGAAGTGGCTGTTGGAAAGCCTAACCCACTTAGGCCTATTGGTCCATTGTGATCCCGCGTGGATCTTTGATCTCTTGAAACCAATTTGAGCGTATGATGAAGCGTAGGAGACTGTTTTACCGTCTATATTCTTCAGATCGCTTAAGTCGTTGTAGATGATGAAAGCTGCTAACTACAATTTTCTTCTTTGGGAGAAAGCTGAGCATGTACAGAGTAGATGGAGGATTGTCTCCTCCTCTTCCTCGTTCATGCAAAGAAGTCAAGCCTTCTTGCACGCTTGCTTATAACGCAGTGTCCAGTGATGACACTTATGATGGCGCTGAGATGTCTCCTATTTATGAGGATCAAAATCTTAGGGCGATTCAGATCCAGCTTTGGCCAGATTTGTTTGGTCGCTAGACATGTGGATCCATGAGATCTGTTCTTTTGTTAGCATTCAGTTTTAATATTAATAAAATAATCACACAAACAATGTATTTTCAGAGCAAGAAAACCATAATATGGAGGTACAAATTCGGAGTACATACATTAAACCATAGCCTACCCTGCAGCTTCAAATCGAACAAATCGACGCCAAAAGCAAAACAAATTGTTAATTGTCAAATTTCAAAGTGCGTAAAAGCAGATAGTAGGTCTACTTTCGCCTTGCAGTTGCGTTTAGGATATTTCCGATACAAAGCTGACGCGAGGCTTGAGGTGACATTATGAATTGCCCATATGTTTGCTTTGTTTCTACCCGATATGTCAAAGCAAGCACGCGCGAATGCGACATTGTGTATTGGATGTAAAAGTCGCTATTCAAATGCCAATTTGTACTATACACTCAATATCTAGGGCGTTTGATTGGGGAGAAATTGTGTTGGACTCTGCACACATCCCAATTTGCCAGTACAATTTAGGATTGCGTTCGAATAGGTTACCATTTATTATCAATGCTATTTAGTATCGACTTCGAGCTAGGAAATATTGGATAAAAAATGTATTCTTAAAAAGAATATAATTGTGCCACACAAGCGTGATGCGAAAGTTGGAACCAATGGATTTCAAGAACTTCTTAATAATATGTAGATATGAATTGGATCAGTGAAATATGTTGTCCGCATATTTTATAGCGTTTTTTGATGGTGACAACAGTAACATCCTTATCGATTTGGGAATATTTTTCCAAGACTGCTTTAAAGGCATTATCCTTGTTTTCTATTTATGTAGTTCCCAGAGACAACGCATAATCCTATAGAATTCCACTACCTGTATCCAAATTTCTTTTTCGTTTTCAAACATTTTCTTATCCGCGTGCTGTCAATCTTCATTCAATGAGTGCAAATGAATACTGAGGATCGAATTCTGCCAATTTGCCTACACACACATCAAAATTGTAAGGACATTATGGAGGGGAGAATAATTGAGTATAAATGGGCAGCCTACAATTTCCAAGGAAGCAGAAACAACGAAAGCACTTTATTAATGAGAGTACGAATTTTGATAAAATAAACGTATAAAAGTTGAAATTTCACTTACCTTATGAGCATTTTCAACCAATGTTCTGCAAACAGGTCCAGCTTCAGAATTAAATCCATAGTTTCCATAAGAACGCAGTGCACCATTCGGTCGTGGTGCCAATTTTGGTGGACCGCGTACTATAGTATTTGTTATTGCTGCCGCTAAACTGGGCGTAACAATTCCTGATAAGATGTGTCCTTCTGCTTCTCGATTTTTATCACTTGCATTTTCTGTTTCCAGAGCTGGTGTTGGTACCGGCTGCACTGTTAGCTGCAGTGGCGAGAGAGTCTTAACTGTTGAAACATTGCTTGGCCGATATGTCGCCAACGCACTTGATACACCAGTAACAGTAGCACTAACAGAAATCGTTGAATTTGTCAACGCTGCTGATACTGTAACTGATGCCGGTGTTAATGACGTTGACGCTGGTATCACAGTAAATGGTGGTAAAGTCGACGCAGAGGTAGTGGTGGTTGGTATTGAATTGTTTTGTGCAGTAATTGATGTCGTGATGGGTAATGAAGAGTTTACCTTTGCTACAGTTTGATTATGATTGGTTGGTTTTGATACAGCAGTTAATGGTTGAATGGGTACAGCATTTTGGCTATCGACTGGTATGAAAACCATGCTATTCTTAGTCAACGAACGTCCTATTTCTGGTGGTAGCATTACAGTTGTTGCATTAGGGCCTTTGTTGGGGAAGGATTTGCGAGCCCTTGCATTTGCTTTCTTTGGTTGCCCAGAAGTTGTTGTTGTAGCTGTAACTATAGTAGATGTGGCTGACGTACTAAGCGAAGTCATGTAGTCAGACGCTATACTTTTTGTTGGTGTTGATTTCATTGTTAATGATTCAATACTGCGAACTACCAGACGTTGTTTAAGGTTATTGTCTCCAGTTAAAGCAGGTTGCTCTGTTGACCTAAAGATGACCTGCGTTTTTGTTAGAGCAGTTGATGAATTTAATTTACATTGAGATGAAGTTGAGTTTATAGAAGGAAATTCGTCCGAATTATTTTCTTGTTTGATTAGATCTAGATTTACGGGAATTGGAAGTTGATTAATGTCTAACTGTGAATTTCCAGCGGATGATTTTGGTGACGAACTGTTTGACGCGGATCCGTTAGGAGTTTTTGCTAAGGGATCGATTGCTTTTTTCGCGGATTTCGACTGTTTAATGGGTAGAAGTTCTTCATCGAGTTTTTCCTGCTTTATGTCTTCGAATGGTATCAATCCCTTTGGATGAGACGGTTTTTCCACAACTGGAGTAGTAGGGTTTGATGATGTTTGAACATATTTTAAAGTAGCGATCGGACTTTGTTTTGTAACAGACGCAATAGAAACCGATTTAAGAGGCATCAAAACGGATGTTGGGGGTGTGGAAAGATGTTTTGGTGGTAATAAGGGAGGTTTGGGTGGGGAAGAAAGGGGTTTTGGAGGAGATAAGATAGGTTTTGGAGGAGATGAGATAGGTTTTGGAGGGGACGTAGCAGGTTTTGGAAATGATGAAATATATTTTGGAGGTGACGAAACCGGTTTTGATGAAGAATCATTTGATTTTGGAGGTGATTGATTAGGTTTTGGTGGAGATTTAGCAGGATTTGGAGGCGATTGTATAGACTTCGAAGGCTGGACAACTACTTTAGCGATTGTCTGCTGTGACGTATTTATTTGAATACCAGTTTCGGTGTCAGCCTTTATCTTTTCATCGGACGTGTTCTTTGAAGTTTTCTCATTCAAAATAGTAAAAAATGAAGAAAGTCCAGATTGCTTTTTGGAAACTTTCTTGATTGTTACTCCTTGTCGGTTCTGAATAAGCTTTGCCATATCACAAGTTGAAGTTGTGGTATTTGTCTCCTTACTCATCATAGTAGGTGTAGAAGTGTCCAGTTTAGGCAATTGTTCAGGGCTCTGCCCTTGCTCAGTTGCAGGTTTTTCTGATTCGCACTGGAATACAACCGGCGGAATCACTGCTGGCTCTTTCTTCTGCTCAGGTTTTATCTCTGGCTTTTCTGGCTTAGGCGTGGGTGTCTCTTGTTCAGAATTGCCCTCTGAGCTTCTGGATTTTTTAACATTCGGCTGTACTAACACCACATCAGATTTCCGTTTCAAGATAACCGAATTTATCTTCGATGAATTGCTTTCGTCTTTACCACCAGGTTTGGCTACAACCTCATAATTTGAAGACAGGCTCTTATTACCGCTATTCTTAGAACTGGGTGACGATTTCAATTGTGTGCTCTGCACAGCATTTTGTAATTCTTTGGGCTTTTTAACTTCACTCAAAGGTGATGGTTTTGGACTTTGAGTCGATGACCTGGATCGTTTTTGATTTCTCTCTGCTCCTAAGCTTGAATGATCAGATTCAGTTCCGGAATCTGGTTTCTTGATAAATGACAAATTATTCCCTGCTGTTTTTACAATTTTATATGTTAACGGTGGCTTTTGTAAAGTCTGTTGCCGTTTTATATATTCAGTTACTCCTGGCATCATTTCTTCAAGCTGAATCATCTCTTTTACAGGATCATATTGGGTCCTGACCGGTGCAAAATTAAATCCTCCAATTTTTTCCTTTATTTTTTGTATGTGAACATTTACTTCTTTTATACATGCAGCTACGCCTGATCGAAAGGGACGTTTACCTGACTGCGGACTCGGATCTATTTCCGAGTATAAAAAACAATCTTTTATTGGAACAAATGCTCTATCATGGGCGCCAAAGAAACGAACATTCACTAAATTGTTCGGCCCTACGCCCATTCCTTTAGCTGGCCAAAAGGGAAAACCTTTAAGTTTGGCCCATAGAAGGATATGAGGTTGAAGACAAACGTCAACAAACCAATCGCCATGAGAATTGGCATTAAGATAACACTCGGGACAAGTTTCAATTTCTGCCGCTTCCTGGCGGCATACTTTGAGTAGTGTCTTAGCCACCAAACTTTCTTTGCTATTGCCAGCTGGGAAACAAGTAATTAAGTGAGTCAATTGATTGCAAAAGTGAAGATAGATAACTTACCAGCGGAAGCTATTGAAATGTTATGATGAATCCATTTAGTTTCTAAAACGAACTCTTCAGTACAGCGAAACGACTTCTTCTCAATTTTTTCTTGCAATGTATTGAGCGTGACAGGATTTACCACATACCTCTCATAAAAAGGAGAGTCCTTGCTGTCCGGAATACCTAGTAGTTTCTCGTGCTGAAAAATTAAATTAAAAAAAAAAATTAAGATCTTAATCGAGGCCTTGAAGTTTTATTTTTAAAGAATTAATAACGGAAACAACTTCTAAACAGCAACAATAACAAATATCAATATCATATGTAGGGAATTCAATCTCGGTTCGGGGTGATTAACAAATGAAATAGAAAATTTAATCAGTTATTTATGTAATGACTTTGTCTTTGAAACTCTGTAGTAAAAATTCGTCGAAGATTTTCGACTGAATTCTTGGGATCATCACCTACGAGCCCTAAAATAAGCAGGAGTCCAAGCAGTGCCATAAGGTACAGACCCCCAAATAAATTTAAAAATTATGGCTACTATATTGAGACTTAAAGTGCATTTTGTTTTTCAGATACACAAAATAAAAGGTGAAACCACCATCTTATGTAACCACTCTGCGCAATTGGAAAGGAGCAATCAAGGAAAAAGTTCGAGGGAAACTACGTAATAATGTGAGAGAATGTGGATACGAAGACATTGATCTTCGCCCCTATGACCTTGACCCCGCCTCAAGTGATAACTACCTTTGTATTTATTTCTTAATTTAACGAAGGCCCTTTGATAAGATCAACGCCGAAGTATTGAGGTGAATTTTTGTTACTTTGTTTTAATGTCAATACCGAGAATATATTGTACGCGCTCTTCGTATATACCACTCGGCATAAGTTTTAACAATTATAGTGATAAATTCGTACTAACTTGATACCATTCGGCAAGGTGTTTTAAAATAAATCTATTGCACAAGATCCATGTAATAGCTTTCATACATTTATTGTTTTTAGTCTATTCATGTTATTAAATGACAGGTAAAGACAAATTGCTACAGTTCAAAAGATTATTTTGATGCACCCGCTAAGGTTTGTTTAAAATCGATTTTTTTTGCTTAATAAGTTGAGAATATACTGTAAAAATTTTAGACCGATACACTAAGCCATTTTAAAGTTACAGCAAATAATAGAGGAGAGCGCACCTTGCATTTTCTTTTCTTCTCCAAATTTAAAACCCGTTTTTCTCCAAGCTACTTTTTATCCGTCGGCCCAGATGATTAAAAAAAAAACTATTGGAACGATTCGGCCGAAATTTCAACACAATATTCTATACATGAATGGTTCTGTCCGGTATTAGAGTTAGATTTTTTTATCCACTTTTTTTTTATCTCAATTTTAAATCGAAAAAATCAGTCGATTATTGAAAATCTTTTTTACAAGGCCGCAATATTGTTATTTTTCACTCAAATGTTTTATATCTGCTACGGGACAGTAGCATAATAATAATCTTTTTTGAATTTTGATTTCCGATGATTACAAAAGGAGCAATCAGGGGGTCGGTCCAGCCACCTACTTTTCTTCGAAGAGACCTACTTTATCTCACCAAAATGACGTTACGTTAAAATATTTTTTTTTTTGTATTTAACAAAATTTTTTTTGTTTTATTCAATAGCTAAATAATAACATATAACATATTTATTATACGAAGATTGTGTTTCATTTTCCGCAAACAAAAACAATCCTTAAAAACCTTCAAAATTTAACCTCGGACATGAGACTACCTCCTTAAAAACTTTTTTTAGACGCTACAGACAATACAAATTTATTTAATTGATTGTGACGTTATTTTTAATTTTTGAAAGCAAAATATTAATAATTAAGCCAATGTCCGCCGGTGAGCCGTATAACTCATGACTAGATATCTGAAATGAAAAAATCAAGATACATACTATCATTGGATAATCGCTTTCTCAAGATATGCATGGGAGGAAATCTTTTTTGGATTTTTTAACTTTTGGTGACACTTAGAAGTGTAAGCACGGATTTTCGGCTAAAAAATTGGTCAATTTGTTATTGTAAAAGTAATAATTATCAAAAACACTTGGTCATTTATGTAAGGAAGTAGTATACTAGATTTCAAAAGAATCGGTCGAGTAGATTTTGACTTAAACCGTTCACCGGCTTCAAAAATGGCAAGTGTCAGAAAATCGCTTTAAAGTTTTGTATACCAGATAATTCAATATTAAACATGAAGCAATGAACGCTTAAAATTCTATACCTTAGTTAGATTTGTTCCGATTTGTGCCCCAGGAGGTTCAAAAAAAAAGTGGCGGAATATACTTACTCTGGAGCGATGAGACTAAAATCAATTTATTTGAGAATGTCAGACGTCCTAAAGGACAAGAATTCAAACCACGGTACACAAAGAAGACATGGAGGGGGCAATATAATGGTTTGGCGATGCTTCTCGTGGTATAGAGTATTCCCAATCGATCTCGTTAGTGATACCATGCCGAAGTTTGGGTAGAAGTTGCCAGAGGAGGAAATGCCACTTAGGTGGTATTTCCAACAAAACAAATTTGGTAAGTGATTGGTTTCAGCAGAACGAGGTTAACGTTATGCAGTGGCCAAGTCAATCACCCAATCTAAACCCCATAGAGAACCTTCGGTGAGATTTAAAAAAGGAAATTCTGAAACAAAATTGTCGAAATAAGACTGAATTGCGGCAAAACGTTAAAGAATTATGTTATGGTACTCCTATGGCCGCAAGATTATTTCTTCTATGCAAAAAGTCGTCCAAAATAATGGTGGACATAGTAGTTACTGATGGAAAGACAGTATTTTTTGACCTTTTTTTATTCCTTACCTACTTCTTTTTCAATATTATCCTAATACTCTTTCGTACCTATTTTAGTGACCAAACGCTGACCCTTTGTTTGTATTTGTTCGCACAAAGTTAGTATATTAAGTTTTATTTTATATTTGAAGTTGTATTTATGTTTGCTTACGTGTTTAATTAGGCACATACAGCTATGGCCAATGAAATAGGTGCATGGTTAATTTTAGCAAAAATGGCACAAAATAATAATTCAAATCGTAAATAATTAGTTTTTTCAAATAATACAATTTTTAATTTAGCACTAAGTACTTAATTGTAGAAAAATTGTACAAAAGGAAACAGAAAAATTATTAAGAAAAATCAAGGGTTTACAAAAAATATGTTGGTCAAAGAAATAGGTGCATATTCAGAAAACAGAAAAAAAATTAAATAAAACTCAAAAAAAAAACTGAATTTTTTATTAACTTCATATTTTTTGCTCAATACTTAGTGGTGTCACCCTTATTCTTTATTACTAAGTCACACGGACGTGGCATTGAGTCGACAAGCTTTCGGCATTTCCCGACTGGGATGTTCTTCCAAGCTTCTTGCACCTCTTTCCATAGTTCCTCCAGATTTCGTATTCTTTTGTTTGCGATGATGCCCTTAACTTCATTCCATAAATTTTCTATTGGGTTAAGGTCCGGTGATTGAGCCGGTCACGGCATAACCGAAACACCATTATCTTGGAACCATCTCTTAGCTTTTCTTCAGGTATGCTTTGGATCATTATCTTGTTAGAGTGTCCAAATTAGAGGCAATTCGTATTCGGCGTAGGGGAGCATATTATTTTCAAGAATCTCAACGCAACTATCTGATGAAATTGTTCCCTCTATGCGACACAAAGGCCCTACACATCCCCATATCATCAGACCACACCCAACAAATGTCTTACCATCGGGACCTTTTAAATTAATTTTACTTTCGTCCGTCCAGAGGATGTTTCTCTTCTCCATTGCTTAATGCTCTGCGTTCCAGTCCATTCTGCGTGGTTTTTTAGCAAAGTCGAGCCTTTGTTTGATATGCCTTTCCTCGCGGTTCTCCCAAACAAATTTGCTTCAATTAGCCTTCTCCGAACAGTTCTAGCGCTGATATTGTCTTCGATTTCATTTACGATATCTTTTGAAGACTTAAAACGGTCAGCCTTTAAAATTTGAACAATTCGTCGGTCAGTTCTTGTAGACGTTTTTCGAACTTTGCCTCGTTTATCCTCAACTTTATCCGGCTTCAATGCATTTGTTATCATATTCTGAGAGCATCTCATTAATTTTGCAATTTCCCTGTATGTTTTATTTTCATTTCTTAACTGCAGAACAGTCAAATCTCATCTTTGGAGCAATGTGGTCCACGTCCCATTTTTACTGCAAATTATCCAACGATATATTGTAAACATGAATATCCATTTGGGATATGAATCGTTCTCATTTATTTTGACAAAAAAATCTTTTTTTATAACTTAACTAAATTACTGTTACTTAAAACAAGCAGAGCATCTATTTCAATGTCCAACTCCTTTTAAAGCTCACTTAAAAGTTACAACTCTCTGTTGAACATCATGAAATGCATTTGCGTTTTGTAAACGGTAAAATGTAGTTAACGGTATGACAAACATAGTGAGATAAGAGCAGATGTGATGTGTGTAGGGAAAAATAAAGAAATATTGAAAAATATGGAAATGCATGAGTCGCACCTATTTCACTGAAGACAGCTGTACATTTGAATTTCAATTGATAGTATAATAGTTTGGAAGTAATGCATTTTTCCTATCATCGAAGGTGGTACCTATTTTAATGACAACATGTGTAGATAATCTTTCAGAGATCTTACTAACGAGGAACTGTATTAATTGCGGTCAATAATACAGATTTTTTGCAGAACTAACTTATTACCTTTGCGTTCATAAACGTCAACATATCGTCACACTTTTATAGATTTTTTAGGCATTTCAATCGTGGCTGCAGAAAAAGAAGTTAGAATATTTTAGTTCGGAACAGTTTTGTGTTTTTTTTAAAAGGGAAGATGTAAGAACTATTGAAATCATATGTAATAAAAGGAAATAACCCCTTTCTCTTGAAAAAAGCAAATCTAAGCTTTGGCTGAATATTACTTTTTTCCACCGACCTGACGTTTTTGAAAGCAAAACAAATGATGGTCATACTAAGATATGTCCGCGCAGTTAATGCGTTCAAAAAGACCAGAGAAAAAATCTGCTGTTGTACTCAGATAGAAATGCTGACGTTTATGAACTCACCCAATAGACCAGAGAAGAACTAGGCGAAGCCAACACCAATAGATAATGATGGAAAAATAGATATAAATAAATGGCCACTAAAACCTAATAAATAAATTTAAGGATTGCCAATCCGCTGAAGGTCTCTAACACTATTACAATCACCCAAACGCAGAAGACCTGTGGAAGAAACAACGACATCAGAAATACCATAATTGGAGTCTTAGCCGACCACTACGAACCATATGAGTTGATGAGAATGCAAATTGTAAGGCTCTACAAGTAAGAAGGACATAAAACATTGGCTTCTCAAAACAAAGAGCACAACTAGCGGAGATATTGAGATATGCTTATCCGAGCATAAAGGCACCCAAGTTACATTAGAAAATAAAGAGCTAGAACTGCATAAATCCCGTACAAAAGCCTGTAGAAATGATGGAGGAAAAAATGTAATAACGGGTAACCAGATAGCTGATTGATAGTTTTTCAGCAACTGTCAAAGTCACCAATAATATGCAGCTGTCAAAATATTCAGTAAGGTTTGCCATTTTATCAGTTTTACGCTTGCCGAACGTGCGAAAATTATTAAAAAATATTATCAAAATTCCGGATCAGTTGTAAATACGCAACATGAATTTTGTCGTGAAGTCGGTTGACATCATGGCTTCAATGTGGAAGAGTTTGAGCGTGAGTACACTTTTCTGGATCTTAAGCCACCAACCCAGAGATTGGTGCGAAATGAAGAAAACATGGCCGCCGTAGCGGCCAGTATCGAAGAAGACCTAGAAACGATTCGGCGCCGATCAGCTGAATTGAACATTGCCAGAAAGTCAGTCGACCCGGCTTATTTTGCGGTTGGATTTGGGCCTACGTCCGTATAAGATTCTGCTGACGCAAGAATCGAAGCCGGAAGACCATAGACAACACCGTGAGTTCGCTAATTGGGCGCTGGAAGCGTTGGGCGGAAATCCGGATTTTGGTCAAAAAATCATCTTGGACGAAGCCCATTTTTCGCTCAGCGGCTATGCCAACAAGCAAAATTGCCATTATTGGACCGAACACAATCCATAAGTATTCGGCTATGCATCAATGCATCCACAGAGATTGACTGTTTGGTGCGGTTTATGACATGGCGGCATCATTGGACTTTATTTATTTCGAAATGAGGAAGGTGACACCGTTACCGTCAATGATCTCAGGTATAGAGCTATGTTAGCCGACTTTCTGTGTTCAGAACTCGATATATCCGAGCTGTGGTTCCAACAAGCCGCGCTACATGCCATACAAGCGACGCAACGTTCGAAGTTGTGAAGGAAAAATTCTGGCGACTGGGTCATCTCACGACGAGCGTTCATCAATTGGCCGGCGCGAACATGCGATTTGACACCACTCGATTATTTTTTTCTGGAGCTACGGTTCCATTATGGCTTGGTGCTGTTTCTCGTGGAATGGGTATCCGGATCTAGCTTAAATACAATCAAAAATGATCGCAGATGTATACATCCACATTTTGAACACAAACTTGAAGGAGTCGTATGAAAAAATGGGCTTAGGCGAGGATTATATCTTCCAACAGAAGACAACGATCCTAAGCATAAAGCGAAAAAAAACAATGGCGCTCTTTGAGGACAACAGCGTTAAACTATTGGAGTGCTCACTCCAGAGTCCTGACATCAATCGAATTGAAAATTAATGGAATATGTTGGATAAGAGTGTTCTTTATGACAAAAAGAGCAATGAAACGTAGTTTTTGCTGCCCTTAAAGAGCGCTAGGTATCCATTTGCTCGGAAACGCAGGTTGGGAAATGTTAGTTTATCCAGGTGCCTTCAATATGACCAGATGACCACTTCACTAGGAGTTATTACAACGAGTCAGAGCCAATGACAATCAATTGTTTGTTGCTACAGTATCACCTTCTCGAGGTAAAAGCTCAAACTATGTTGCCTACGACCATTCGATGGTTGTAGATCCATGGGCCACGATTTTAGCCACTGCTGCAAAGGATGAAGAAACTGTCATAGCTGATGTCGACTTTTCTCTGTTGCAACAAGTGCGTCAACAAATTCCCATCTCTCTTCAGAGACAAACTGATCTTTATTCAACCGAGAAGGAGGCCTAGACGTGTTGCTTAGGAAAAAGTTGTTTATTGTATTTTATTACCTTCTAACGGTATACTCCTCATTAAATACAAAAGAATCGAAATAGAAAAAAAATAAATAAATAAAAATACTGGTAGCGAGTAGTAGTCCCTAGACGACTAAATATTTATCTAAACATTAAATATCAGAAGAAAGAATAATAATTGTACTTAATTTTGTCCACTGGGTTTAATACAAATTTTATCCATAAACTCACTCCTGTTTCATTCCTATCATTATTTACTTTCATCATAATATTAATTTAATGTATTTTATATAATAACAAACTACTTTTTTTAATAAAATGTGTTCCAATCGAAACTGTGTTAATTTTTGTTATATTTTTCAACCGTCCACTAAAATTTGTCACCGACCGTACCTAGTCCTGTCATAAGTTCTGCTACACAATTTCCAGCGCTTATCGTTCAAAACTTCTTTTTCAGAACACATGCACTGATTAGTGAAGAATACTAGTCAGTTTGGTTTCAGTTTGCAAACTATTAACATAGAGTGGGGGCGTTAAAGAGAATCGAGTCGCGGTAATAGCGTTGCATAAGTGCGAAAAGGGTGCTGGCCAAATTTTCGAGTTGCTAAAACCACTCGGAATATCAAGAATACTCATTTATCGGGCTATTGCTCGCTCCGGCGAACGTGAACGAATTCGGAGAAATCCCCTTAGGAAGCAGAAGATCATGTCCCAGGAATTGGATATTCAACCAGATCCATGTCTAGGGTGATTCGGGATGATCTGCATATGAAAGCCTATCGTCCACTCCTCAATTAAAAAAAATTAGGCTGGAAAGTGCAAGCGACTTTTGCAATGGCACGCGGACAATGGCCATGAAAACATTCTGTTTACGGATGCGAAAATTTTTACCGTGGAAGAAGTTTTCAACAAACAAAATGACAAAATTTATGCCACTTCATCTAAGGAAGCGAAGAAAGTTGTTCCATGTGTCCAGCGTGGACATCATCCTGCTTCCGTATGATTTGGTGGTGGGTCTCTCACCAGGGTGTCACATCCCTCCATTTCTGTAAAAAAAGAAGTAAAAATTGATGCAAAGGTTTACCAAGAAGATGCGCTAGAGGGTGTTGTGAAGGGTTTGACCAATACCCTTTTCAATGGATACAGATGGATCTTCCAAAAGGACTCTGCTCTAGCACACAAAGGTCAAAACCACGCAGGAGTGGCTGAGAGTCAATATTCCTGGCTTTATAGCCGTCGGGGAGTCCAGATCTGGGGTCGAATTACCGCAATTGATAGCGAGTAACTCGTCATCGAAATGTGAGGATTTGGTATTACTCTTCTCGTGATCGAGCATTCACTATCGAAATTTGAGATGACAGGACTCGTTATAGTGCGTCATTTCATTCGAACACTATTGTGCTGTCGAGTCGTCAAGCGAAACAATATAGATGTGACTATTTTTGGTTTAATTTTTTTTTGAATAATTTACTAACGCAATGTCTGTTTTTTAAATTAAGGTCCCAGTCTCAGCTGAATTAATTTTTTTATAAAAAATGGCCAAACATCCCGATTTGGCAAAGAATATTTTGCAGTTGACATATGCACATACTCGTATGTCCTTTGAATTTAAGGCTTTGCGAAATGCATCTTTATTAACTCTAAATCTTTTAATAAATCTGCAAAATAAAAATGTTATTTGCGTTTTACTTCGCTTAGGTTTAAGTATACGAGTACTTACGTAGCATCTGGCAATGAGAACAGATTGCTTCTATCCCTTGAGCGTCGAGGCTCAACGCTTTCGCGATATTCTTCGTCGGAGTCCGAGGACAAATAAAAAAAATAGACTTCAATTTCACCGCAAATAATTTCTTTCTATTTTTCAACCGGAGAAACGTCACTTTGTGAGTTGTAGTAGAATTTCTGTAGTAGAATTTTATTTTCATTCGATACGTGAGCTTTCCCAATAAGGTTAATCGATCATACGATCACGAGACCTACTCACTCACACGATATCGATTGCGGTAATTCGGCCCCTGAATCCACTGAATTATGGTTTGTGGTCAGAATTGCTCAATGGCCACATCGTTTGGGAGCTTGTGTTAAAGCAAAAGGCAGTCATTTCGAGTGAATACAGTTTTTTTTTAATAATTAATATTTTGGTACGAATAACGAATAGTTTTTGAGACCCATATGAAAGAGTATATCCAATTGGAAATCAGACATTAAGTTAAATTTGCATTTTTTAATAAAATTACTAAATGAAGAAATAGACACAGAAATATTAATTATATCGCAAAAATCGTTAAAAACAAAATGGCTATTATTGAATTAATCAAATGCTCATAGTTTTCCAGCTATTGGATTGGATTGTTTCAAAATCTGGCTCCAATGAAGGGTACGGACGAGGGATTAAACATAATGTTACAGTTCCTATATGCATGCATACAGTACTGGACAAAGAATTAGTACACATTATCGCTTAATAAAACATAAAAATAAGGAATAATTTTGCAATTTTTGTTTGATTATTTTCATCAAAATACGTTGATTTTGATATTATTGTACAATAGTTAACTAAAAAGAAATTTCACAAAACCAGAAAATATTTTTTCAAAGTTTTTCTTTCAAGGTAAAATATTTTTCGTGGTCGCGAATTTTAATATTTTAATCTCGAAATCTTAGTTTTGTTAGTATTTTACCATTTTACCTTATCACCGTCTCTTATCTTCGGCGAATAGTTTGTACCAAAAATTGACAACGGTGGGTAAGAGTAGATTTCCCACCATCTTTAGCAGCTTCCCATAGCCCCACCAAGTTACTGGGTTTCTCTTTTGCATAGTAACACATTTATTTACTGATCACTAATCCACTGCTTCACAAGACGTGCGTTTAGAATCATTCTCATGTATAAAAGTCAAATTTAATAGCAAATTTTCATCAGCGAAAGGTTCCATATTGCCTACCAATATATTCTTATATTCTTATATTCTTATAGGATTATATTCTTATAGGATTATTATTATTATTTTCAAAGGACGATACAAATTAATTTGTAAAGTCCTTGATTTTACGCCGGGATACTATATGCCCATGTGGCGTTTTTTGTCAACAGTATGCGGTATACCGTGTTCCCATGTGGTACTCCATCTAGTTACTTACCGCGCCCAACACTGCTTGATTTCAGTAATTCTTATATGACGATCCACTTTAGATTCTATTTTAACAATTGAGTCAACGCCATGCAATAAAAACGCAGCGCACACCATGCTTCGCCGTTTTAACCGTATAGTGTGATTTATGTTCTTGTTTTGAAGGATGGAACACATGTTGCTTTCCATCAGAACCGAGTCGATTGAATTTCGGTTCATCATTACATAAAACGTTTTTCCAAAATGACAAAGGCCTTTTTCCATAAGTTTTAGCAAACTGGAGTCGGGCTGAAATATTTTTTTTTTTGATACAAATAGCTGGTGTGCTGGGCTAGGGTGTCATATCAAATTTCTCCCATTAAGTCTTCTCCTAACCGTTCTGCTGCTGATGTCTATCCCATGAATTCGATTTACTTCAGATCGAATAAAGCGGTTTTTTTTGGGTACAATCCGCAATTATTTGATCTTCTGTAATGTTTGTTTTTCTTGGAATAGGGTTACTTTTGATCGCAGCAGCCATATTATGTTCTTTATAATACTTGATTGGCTACATTACAGGTTCCACATCATTTGCAATCTCCATTTCTATAATTATTTGCCTGAGCTCAGGTGTACACGACTGTTGGGGAATGGTTTAATGCGATAGCAAGTGGAAAGGGACATAATGTGTTTATTATCCCACCACTACGGTATGTATGTATGTATATATTTTGATGGTTAATAAATTATGAACAGAAAAACTTGTGCATCAGAATTTCTGGTACAAGAGTAAAGAATTCGCTTAAAAAAATGAAACGTTAGCATTTCAACCTAAGCAAACGTAACGCTGGGCAGTTAATAAAAAATTAAGAGTTATTGAGTTGAAGGCGGCCAAAACGTGTATTGGGACTCAAAACAAGATGTTGATTTCGAGATAAAAGTTTTCCATTTCTGATACTATACTTAAGAACCAATAATGCACACACACACACATATATATATGCATATCCGTTTCTATTTGTATGTATGAGTCATTAAGCGATTCATTGTCATTATTATGGTTATTCAATGTTGAATAGTTTACCTCAAACATTAAGCACATTTTTAGAATACCAAAGATTCTACACAGGACTATTCATGCCCAGAGAAGTAGGTACTCTTCCCTTATCTCTATATATGTACATATGTACGCAATAGTACTTTTGACAGGTTACTGCATATGATAACAAATATTAAGTATGACTGTGTTAAATATGCAAATTGCCATTATATACCCCCTTCAGTTGATGTATCAACTAGCACCCATATTTATTTAATCATGTTTCTATTCTTTTCTCAATTTAATAAAACGAAAATACATTATACATACATAAATACTGACAGCACATGCCATCAGTGAAATGATTTGCGCACTATACCGAATTGTTAAGGCTTAAATAAATAATTATGCAAATAAACGAGCTATCCACTCAAAATGTAATACAAATACAAAATAATAATTAACAAAAACAAAATAAAAAGTATACTAATTAATTCGACAGCCTTGTATAAGAATTTTCAATAAATCCCCCCCAAATCTAGTGGTTTTAATCGTTGAACAAAACGAAAAATTGTCCATATTTCTGGGGTTGGAGCACTTGATTCCCACATTTTGCATAACATTCACAATGCCCTCTCAAGCGATATACAATCGGCGATTGCGATGACACGTTTCTTTTTCTTCTCTTCTTTTCATTTTTCCCTATAAATGAGCACTGGCGAATAAACGAAACAACCAACAACACCACAAATCATTCTTCACCCATGGCCGCACGAAATCATCGTGGCGTCGTCATTTGAATTCGCCGCAAAATATTGTACACTTCCCCAATACTGACAAATTTCGTGTATGTACACACGAATAAAGAGTGTACAATAAGATATCAGAAAGTTCATAGCGTTTTCATAGCTCTTTCTCACTTGCTCTCCTGAATGCATTTATATTTCTGTTTTTGTTGTTGTTTTATATGAGGAGAATGCAGAGAAACGCGGGGACAAAAAAGTTGCCTACCAACCGGATTTGATTTTTATTTGTTTTCTTTTACTCCACTTTTTTTCTTTACATATTTCATATGTTTAAAATCGTAATGAACGCAAACTGCAAAAATGAAAAACAAACCAAATTCGATTAAACTATGCCCGCACAGAAAAAAAAAAAATCAAAATCAGAACAAAACAACTTGAAACGTATTCAACTTAGTAATTGGTTCTTGTTTCTATATTTAGCACATAGTCTACTTTAGTTATACTCTGATCTTAAAAACGCTCAATGTTTTCTACACGCTACCATAAACATTCATACACCTACTTCTATGGACCTTCTCTCTTCCTTATTTTATTTTCACTTATATGCATAAGGCTTACATAATAAACGTATTCTTCCGCATGCTCTCTCAATCATTTCCATAAAACTTTAGCATCCTGAACATTATACATAATTTCTTAAATAACCAGAGTGGGTATAGATCAAATTGAATACAGAAAATAAAATAAAGTAAAACACATTCAACACCGGAAAAAAAGGCTTGCATTACAATGAATTCGTATTCACGGATGCAAAACTCGTACATAACCTATAAAAGATGGGTTATACATGCTCAGGTTATTTACTGTCAAAAAAAAAACAGGGGCTACATTGGTATAGATGGTTGCATGCAGATTGGGGTAGAAGAGCAAATGTGGCTATGGGGGAGCATTTTTTGCCAATGTGAATTTATTTTCCAATTTTATAAGCCTTATTCTTTGTTTCATTTTCGGTCAGTTCCTTAAGAATATGGTAATAAAAACTATAGACATTCCAAATAGAACCCATCTTCATAGTCTAAGCCAAATGTGCACAACGCTTCATTTCCTCCATGGCCAAAATTCATCACAACGTGAACAATAATATGACATGTATGAGTAATATGATCTACATGTGATGTTATAATCAACAAATGACTGTTAAAAAAAAAAAAACAACTTTTGATTAACCTCTCACTAAAGATTTCACAAACAAAAGCGGGTAAGCAAGTTTTGAAGAAAGCTCAAAACTATTTATTTACATAAAAAAGTAATTGAAAAATTACATAGAGACCAATTCTTAATTCTTTCCATTGGCAGCAACCGATAGAGATAATGGCAATGACTACACTGTATTTATTTTAAAAATACAAAAACAAAAAACGTATGAAGCGATTTATCTGGAAATCAGTTGTAAGCTCTTTGGTATGCTTCAACCGTACGTAATACAGCTTCGTGATCTATATGAAAAGTACCAACAATTTTCGATAGTCTTAAGGGCGTAAAAAAAATTAGTAACTTCGGCCAGTCTCACTACAAATTAAGCATTTTTTTCTTTTTCTTATAAAACCTCAACATAATTCAAACCCTCATGGTCGGTTCATACTTCAATTTGGTTAAAGTGGGAGAAACCAAGGATTTCATGTTTGGTATTGGTATTCTTACGTACGACCTCAACGCAAATACTTCAGTAATAATAATGCCATTACCATTTTTCTGGTCAAGCAACAACCATGGAGATTCATCTGCAAACCTATGCTTAAGGTGAATCAAATTTGCTGATAATGAAATTGAACAGCAGACTAGCTTTCCTGAGTTTTATTTATTAGGCTTTTTATTATTCGCAAAAAAATATTATCCTTATTCGGGTCTAGTCTATTTGTTCAAAATAGACGAACGCATCACATTGACTGAAATTCACTAATAAGCTTTATTTTTATGCTAACCTCACAACAGATTATTCAACACAATGTTCTAGCCAAAAGGTTAAGCTTAGGTGCGCTTTGGTAACACTAAGCAGTTAACTAATAACTTTTTTTTTAACAAATCTAGCTGCAGTATTTAGAATTGTGCAGTATATGGAAAGTTTTTTGCATTTACAAAATTTGAAAAAATATTTTCTTGTGACCAGTTTAAACTTAGAATCATCTTGGTAAAATGATCTTCATATTGGCAATTAACAATGCGAATTAAATTATTATTCTCAATCGCATATCATCTCTGGCATATCATCTTCAAGGTCTGTCATTAAAACATTACTCTATGTTTCTAATAATAAAATACGAGGGTAGTTCCAAAAGTACCCGAACTAACAAAGAAAACACAAAAAATTTGGAAAAAAAATATCTTTATTCCTCTACGTAGTCTCCTTTAAGTTCCGCGAGGGGGCTAAATCGGCGAATAGGGTGCAAACAACTTTTTCTTCACCAAATGCGGCCGCTTTTTCTTGATTTTCAAACGCTTTCTGAGGATAATCAATGAAAATTATTGTACGCGCATCCCAAAAAACTGACGCCATGACCTTGCCTGCAGATTGAACTGTCTTCGCCTTCTTTGGAGCCGATTCTTCCCTTTGAGTCCATTGTTTTGCATATTCCTTCGTCTCGGGTGTGAAGTGATGGACCCACATTTCATTCATGGTTATGAATCGGCGCAAAAACTCGGCCTTATTGCTGTGAAACTTTGCCAAGCAATCGATTGAAACATTATCACGAGAGTGTTTTTGTTCCATTGTGAGTAATCGCGGCACCCATCTTGCGCACAGCCTTCTCATGTCCAATTTTTCAGTCACAATGCGATGCACAGTGCTTTTTAAAATGGTTACCACTTTCAATCGACGGTCATTCAATACCATTTTGTGGATTATTTTCAACATTTCTGAAGACCTCACCTCATTTGGTCGACCACTGCGATGTTCGTCTTGGCAACTCGTACGGCCTCGCTTAAACTCTGCCACCCAATATTTTATTGTTGTAAACGAAGGAGCAGACACCCCCAGAGTAGAATCCAGTTCCGTTTTGATGTTGGTTGGATTGACGCCTTTTAAATGAAAGTATTGTAACACTTAACGATGACCAATTTTTTCAATATTTAAATATTCATTGGTTCAATATTGATGGCTGACAAACAAATACTGAACAACGTAGCGTCGCCAAACTTCAAATTTAAAGTTTATAAAAAGGTTGGTACTTTCTACAATAGTCATTCTTTTTAAAAAACAACAGCCATCTATACTTCTGGGACTACCATCGTATTTACCCCATAATTACATCTTCGACAACGAACCTGTTCCATCCATCTCTTTACTGCGCGCGTCTAAGGTGTTATTTACAATAAAAAATTATTTAAACCAAACATGCTGCATTCTTTGGTTAAAAAATTTAATGAAGTGGTTTTCATCAGCTTATCTTCAAGTGACCTTAATCCCATTGAGAGAGTTCTGCAGAAACCGGAACAGTATCAATCAGAGACTATCTCTGGACTATACAGTGGGTGCATCAAAACTTTCCAATAATTTCTGATGGTTGTGCATTTTCGTGATGGAAATCTTTCCTATCTCCCCAGTTGTTCACAGTAGAGTTAAGAATTATCTGTTTGACCATTTGGGAGTACAACACGTTGGATTCCATTCCAACCCCGCCACACACACAGCATCACCTTCTGCGCTACCAATCCTGGCTTCGCAAGTGCTTGTGGCCGCTCACCATTCCTTGTCCACGATCGTTGACGCTTCCGATTGTCACACATGACCCGTTTTTCAACAAATGGACGTGACTTGTTGCAGAAATGGCTCAAGCTGATTGTCTTTCAACAATGTTTCACTGCCTAGCTCCATACCAACATTTACAGTGCTTATATTCCTGTCTTGCTCGACTTTTTCAAGAATTTCGTCAGCTTCTTGGGTATTAGGCGACCCAGAGCGTGCTTTAACATCAAAATTACCAAAACAAAAGCGAGCGATTCATTTCCGCGCTGCGGATTTCCCGTGAACAGCACAAATTTGTTTGCAAGACTTCTTCAACTTGTCGTAGTAGTATTGCAAAATGTAGTGACATTTATTACTATTTTTCTCCATTTTCTAGTGAAAAAAAAAACCGCTTGTGTATACACAAATTCGAACCTAAACTGTCACCTTTCCGTAGTTGTCCACAGTCAATGCAATCAGCTGTTCTTGAGTTATTTGCATTTAACGCAATACATATATCCCCAAAAACATCACAAACTTTTCCCGGATTTCATATTATTACTAAACCTAACACCAGTCATAAATATTATTATTCTTTCCCTCATCCCTTACGTTTAGTTAAAACATAATTTTTTTAGTTGTAGATTAACTAAGTTTGTATAAGCAAGTATATCTGCATGAGGTCCACCCAAATTAAAGCAAAAACGGAATTCTGGCACATTGACAATAATAAGAACGTACCAAAAACTTGGAATTATCGATCAATACTCGTAGTTTGTTCTACCTTAGTAGAGTGCAACTCGTGCTTTCTCAATTAAGCACACAACTTAGATTAATTTTGCAGTAATGCATTTTTGGCATAGAGCCAAGGAAAATGAAATAGCAAATCTTCTATTCTGGAAATGTAATTATATTATTTCCAGATTGCATTTGAATGGTACATTTTCTCCATACGTTTGAATCGTAATGGAACTTGATAGCATCTTTGCTAAATCTAAAACAATGGCTTAACTCTCTGTAATACCAATAAACTTAACTACTGCTTTTGATAAAAAAGGAAAAAAGCGTGATCAGCAAAATAATCGTTACCACAAATGGCTGATCGATTCGTTAAGGTTTTAACTGTTAAATTTAAATTGCAATCATTAAAATCTATGTACAAACGAAATACTGCGCCACAGACTTATTACCCAGATTTAAAACGTAAAGACAAATAACAGACCAGCTGTTTTTGTTGACGACTTTGTCTACAATATAATCTTTTTTTTTCCAAACCGACGACCATTCAATAATTAGAATGCTTATAGAAATAGTTTTGAAACTATTATATGTATAAACGCATATGCATTTAGCATAATAAATAAAATTAATAGATATTAATGCATCTAACTAGTACCTCGAGCAAACTATTAGCATGAGATTGTAACAGTTTGTTGCTCTTACAATTCTATTGTTGACGCCGTAAAATTAAAGGCTAAGCGAGGAAGCAATTAAGCCCTATAATGTACTGCATGTTTGATTAGTAATACGGTATACAGTAATGAATTAATGAAAATAAAAGATTTTGTAACTAATCTCCTAATAAGGACAGGAATAAAAGACAATAACACTTACCCCTTTAACTTGTTTCATTCGCTTCAAACCAAATAATAACAATTGGTTTAGCATATCCACAGACAACGTTTCCTTCTTGCTTCTAAAATAAAGTAGATTCATTTACAAATTAGTTGTATAAAATAAATAAAATGAAATAAAATCTTCTCTCTACATTTTAAGTCTATTGATGCAAATTTCTAAGTTTACACATTCTGGGCAAATCCATACTTTATCCAATTTTGAAGCCGAACTAACTTTAACACATTTGTAGTGATATGATCTGGGGCATTTGGAGCAAGCTATAGCAACTGAGCTCTTTCCACACTTCCAACAAAAACTATCTGCTCCGCTCTGAAATAATAAGAAAAAAACAAAACTATCTACAATAACTCATCTCATAAAGAAATAATAAAATTTTACCTTAGGTGGTGGCTGCCAGCAGTCATCTTTATTTTCCAATGAACCCGTTATTATACTTTCATTTAAGGAAGGCTCACCTTCGGACGCATCACTCATTGGATCATCTTGATTGACTCGATTCAGAAATTTCATTTGTTTTTGAACAAAATCTGTGTTCTGTGAACGCATATTCTCACGCTTGCTATTTAATTTTCCTTCAGAAGGCCACCTTTGTAAGCTGTTTGTGGTGGTTGAAAATGCTATGGGTCGAAGGTTACTTTTTGTTAAACTCTTACTTCGTGCACGAAATAAATTAAATTTTTGTCGCTCACCATCATCGATGATGGTCGAATCTTTCAGTGGGATTTTACGCGATTTCCGTGGACGCTCCTTTTCGTTGACAAATTCTGATAGAACTTTAGACTCTGTAAATGATTTCTGCAAAGCCATGATCTCACGAGTGCCTCTTCGGGATGGAGTTCTACTGCGCCGTCGTTCGTCTTTGAATTGTGACAAATGCGAGCGTTTAATATGATCGACAATTGAAATTCCGTGTTCTTCTGGTGTTATCCCTGGGCTTGGTATGTTTATTGGGGTCGATGTACTTGGTTTTGCTGATGATCTCCGCATTACAACTTCCCCATTTAGGTTAATTAAAACTGTTGACTTATTCTCTCCTGTTTTAATATGTGGTACTGGCGAATCAGTGCCATCAGTTGTAATTGAAGTAGGAGTTACTACTTCTTTAACACGCTCTCGAATTTCTAAAGGATCTTCGTTGGATTGCACTGGTGTATTGCAGGACTTATCATCTACTTCGTCTTTTTCATCGACTTCATCAAAGCTGGTCTCATCATACTCACAGTCTTCTTCCATAGGATCATCGCAATCTTTACCTAAAAACGACTGATTACTGTTACAGCCGGGAGATGTTGTAGATGGCGGAGATGATCGTGACGAATCGGCTGGTTGTAAATTTGCAGTTTCCCGTTTTTGTTGTTGTGTTCCGTTTTCAATGGGTGAAAAATTGCTTTTGGATTTTTCTTCCCAAAATTTCTCATCATCTTCCTCTCCCGGTACGATGTCTTCATATTCTGGTCGGGGAATGGAATCATCTGTGTCCATTGAATCCTGACATGATGACATTTTTTTATTTTGTTCAATTAATATTCTGTAAAAGTTAATTATTTAAGGATTCAACAGTTAAGGCTGTTTCCTTGCATATTTTTTATTTTAATTTTTGAATGCCGTTGTGGCTATGTGCTGAAGAAAGATCAAAACAAGCAGAGAAAATGACTCGTATATTAAATAATTCAAATTATAAACTTTTGGTTTTTTAAGTCCTAAAATTACTGACTGCAGCTAAGAAAACAACTCTACTCCACCGATAAATCCTTCGACATCGACATCTTTAGTAATGAAACTTTTTTTTGCATAAAATTAGGAAAGACAGAACTGAAATTTGTCAGTTATCTGGAATAGAGCAGGATAACTGACTGACTTCAGAACAGAATGCAAATTCTTACGTACTGAACTGCACTAAATAAGAGAGAGTAGTACAACTGCTAGAACAGTAAATTGCTGACTTCCAGAGCTTTATTTTGCACTCAAACATTTAAGGTAACCATAATACGGCATTCAAACAAATGATATAAAACATTGGCTCGCTTTTGTCATAGCAATAGGGAACCCTCCCGTCCCTAGAAGGCTTTCAGCAATAATTGCTTTGTCATTAAATACTGTGTGTTTGAGATACTTGCACAATACACAATACAATACAAAGTACAATACTGAATCTTTTGAGACTAATTCAGTCTCAAAGGGATCATATTTTTCCAGAGACTGATTCGATAAATAAATCCTTCCAAGCTGTCGTAGAAGAACAACTGAATTTTGTAAAAACGTTTTTTATAACGGGTCCGCAAAAATATATTGGTAAAATAGACAGTATAAACAGTCATATAAAATGTATATTGCGAACGCAGAGGTGCTGAGAGAAGTCTAGACGGTTCGCAATTGATATAATTATGTACATACGTAGAAAACCACAGCACTTTGTAAACTAATTCTAATTGGTATATTCGTACTCGGCTTTTTAATAGCGTAAAAATCGTTAAAATAACAAACCTATATAATACATATAATAAAAATAAAATAACGAAAATCTATATAAGTTAGAGAATAGAATAGAAAAATAAGACGACGTCCAGCTGATTAAGCTTCAGAGACGATAGAGAGATAAACCAGGATCAGTTTAGACAGAGAAAAGGAATATAGTTGTTATTCAATTACCTTTTTTGGGGAGCAAAACATATTTGTTCAACATTTTGAGACTAATTCTACTAATATCAGGTTGTAACATAAGTATTGCGCGATTTTTGAATGTATGTTTAGTGTTAATTAATTTGTACCATCAAAGAGTTTTACAGACTTCGGAACAAGTGGAAATCTGAAGATGATAAATCTGGAAAATAAGGTGGATACACCATTTTTTTCCAATCGAACACTCCGGCAACTATATGCAGGTGGTCCTAGCTGTATGAGGGCGAAGGTTATACAGTTGGAATAGAATACGTCGCCGATTAACCAGACCTGGCCGTTTCTGCTCTAGTGCCGACTTTAGGTTAGGTTAGGTTAAACAGGGGTAAGATGGATATGCCATCACACAGACACCAGGCACCAGATGAATTTGTCTTCAAATGGCAAAAACCTAAACAATCAAACTGGTGAAACACCCAATTTCACCTAAGCTGATCTCTGTTTAGTGCAGACTTTATTTTACAGACTTCTGCGATGTTAGTCTGGTTACTAGACAACATCTGAGGATTCTCCCCACAGCATCCTGCCATACAGACAGTAATACCTTGAGAGGGTGAAGTCCATATCTGGGATGTTGTGCTGGCCTATCTTCTGGACTAAAGCATTGGTGGCGACGTTTAATGTTATTGTAAAGAACATTTTTCAACGCCGGTAACGATCGGGTTCAAAGAATTCTCTTGATTATGACGCGACAGAAGCGCAGTGCAAGCTTCGATTATTTGCTGAAGATTATATGGCTATAGGTCGTCTGGTATCTATGGTTATATGGCTTACGTTTAGTTACCTTTCGAGTTTCCTTACCGTAACAGCGGGATTTAGTTCGACGGTGGATTTCAGGAGCTCATCGTCTAACTGGAACGAGGTTCATTCTATGGGCCAAAATTGCCATTTCCAAACTTTTCAAACCAACGCCGAAACCTGCACTCGCTAAGAACGCCATCTCGATACACATTTTGTATTTCTCTACTGGCTTCACTTCCATTCTGTTTTTTTTTCGGAACAAAAATAATAAAATCTGCCAAATATGCTCTTCCAATACATCCATTTCAAAATTCAGTTAGATATGCTTACAATGATGTCAACACAACGAATCCCAAATACTAATTTCAATAACGGTTTCAGCGTTAAATTGGTTTTGAGTATTTTATGGCAATTGGGAAATAACCTCCGAAAAAACCGCACTACCTATTGTTTGATAGGCAAAAATACCGTTAAAACTCAAGAATGGCTTGTGTTGTAAGAAATCTGCTGCGCCGACAGCAAATATGTGTCGGTGGTTTGCTGAATTCAAAGGCACTCGTACAGATATAAATGATGCTGAACGCTCTGTGCGCCCAAATGAGGTTGTTACGCCAGAAAACATAAAAAAATCCACAAAATCGATTTGAACAACCGTAAAGTGAAAGTGCATGCGATACCTGATTTCGTAAAGATATCAATAGATGGTATACATCATTTCTTGCACAAGTATTTACGTATGCAACGTGTTGATGATGCGGTGAGCTGTTTGGAGCTGTTTAAGCAAGAAAAAAAAAATATGCGGTATGTGTAACTGGAAAAACATGGATCTATTACCTGTTCGCAAATCTCTAAAAATGCCGGTAGGAGATATGTCTCTAATGACGCATGGCGATTTGGCAGCAACATCGGCTGCTCCATCGGCATATGATTCTTTGTAAAAGCACATGTTTTTAATTTGACAGATGATCGACCATCTGAAGTGTGTTACTATAGAAATTTTTCATTGTATGTATTTTGGTTTTTATTCACATTGTTAGCTTACCTAGAACACATAGACGTGTTCTGCTGTTACAGTTACAGCTCTGGTTGACTCACAACTTTACTCACTTAAAACCACGTATGGTGCTAGGCTGCGAACTTTTTTATAAATGCGATGCTACACGCAGCAGAAAGCTTAACGTTGCATTTAACAATACTCTGCGTTATGTTTTCAGCTTTCAATTCGATAGGATCTATATGTATTCAAAATCACTCTATAACATCTCACTGGATCACCTTTTCCGTTACAGAAGTCTCATTTTCCTCTCAAATGTGATTCAAAACAAGCAGCCTAGCTACCTCTCTAACAACTTGTGTTTCAGCTCCTCAAATCACATCACATCAAATAATTAATCACCGTTTTTCGTGACTTGAATCATTCACTCCACCCGCTTGTGGGACTCCTTACTGCACCACGTTCGAGAGACTGGTGGCACCAGACGATTTCGTGTGTTACTTAAAATATTTTTGATCAATAACCCTGATTACTCAAGATTTTGAGGCCATGCCGCTCTATTTTTGGAAATATATCTTTCTCTTTGCTTTCTCTAAGCATAAATTGGTGGTGTTTGAATTTGATTTTGCTAATGACTATGTTAAGTAAGTTCTTCTTTTGCTTTATTTTTCCTTCACTTTTAACTTTTTTTTTTCCCTTTCTTACGTATATAATTTCTATTATCCTAAACTTTTCTTGCTATTTTATTTTTACGTTTACTCAGTAGCTGTCTAACTTCGCTAGATTATAAGATATCTATTTATGCTAATGAATTTGCCTGCTGAATTGGCGAGAATATCGAAACATTCGTATCGAGCTGCGGATGAATCGAAGTGTGCCACTTCCTGTAAACGCGGCCTAAGACCCAAGAGAATCAAAATTAAAAACAAAAGTATTTACAAGGACAACACCGCATATCATCGGAGGACAAACTCATAATTAGTGATTTGCAAAAAAACTCTTCACTCTTGACCTTTACTGACGTTGGTTTAAAAAATTAAACTGTTAATGTTAAATGTTTCATACATTTTTAATTAATTATATATATATGGGTACAAGCTGTGTAAGAGCATACTACAAGCAAGGTTTGAGAAAAGAAGGAATCACCGGTGCCAAACTCTTTTACCACCACTAAACTGTTAAACGCGAAACAGTCTTCTAAAATATTTAAAGCGGAAATGAAAACAATAGATATTTTTTACATTAACTAGCTAACTAGAAAATAGCCAACTACCAGGAGTGTAGAACGTCCAAAGCCGAGATCAGTTGGAATAATTATAACGATATTAGAAACCAATATAAGGCAGAGGTAGTTAAAGCTAAAAAAACCAACAACAAGAACTACCGACCAGAAAGCCATAAAGCCATAAAAACTTACGTGCTCAATAAAACAAGTAGTTCAACAAAGGACCTATATTTCAACGGAGTGTACATAAAAGGTGATCGGAATAATGCAAATGAATGTACAAATTAATCCATCAATACAGTTCATCCGATTTCTGAAATCTTAAATACAACCTTCCACTTCCAGCTCGTAAATTTGCAATCCGTAAAGGAGGTGTTACAATTGCTAAATCAAAACAAGAACACAAATCATATCCGTTGTAAAACACCGATCAATGTGATGGAGATAGTCGACCCTGTTATTGTCCGACTGATGAATTTATCATATAATATAATATAATATAATATGTTTGTTTAGACTCCAAAACTGCGTTTGAGACAGTTGATTAAAGCATTTTACTGTCTAAACTTTAAAGTTACGGAAGGGAAAAAGGACGGTTGGTTTACTTCATTTCTAAAAGGGAGGCCCCAGCGAACAAGAATCTGTGGGACTTTATCGAACCTTTGACTACAGCAAGGTTCAATACTCGACTCCTTAATCTTCCTTATATAAACGACAGCAATCGACAACTCAATCACGCCAGGGTAACCTACTAGTGGACTTACTCAGGTTGAATGCATAGCTAAGGGTTAACAAGTTAAAATTAAATGTTAATAAATCCAAATGTATGGTTCTTAAACGTAGAGCTCACATTAATCTTACCATAGAAAATGAATTGATTGAGCAAGTAGAACAAATTAAGTATTTAGGAGCGGTAACTAACTGGGTATAAATTAACCTTAAGTTTAAATGGCAAATATATTACAAAAAAAAATTTTCAAAAAAATAGGATTCTTTGGAATAATTAGAAGTAAATTCTCGTTAATGAGTGCAATACATGAATGTATATGTATTATGCTTTGAATATTGTTCCTCAATATTGTATATCTCATGTAATAGTACTATTATTAAATTGCAACGTTTACAAAATAGAACAATGCTCATAATCGTAAAGTGTAGTCGGCTGACTCCAATATGAATGATGCCCGATGCTTGAACGTGGTTAATTGTAAAGCAAAAAATTCTATGTAATGTTTTAAATGTTATTTTCAAAATTACATTCAATCTTGTACCTGTTCATTTATGATTGCGATTTGTAAAGGACTCTCTACCATATTACTTGAGAAGTAGGTTATTCGCTTTTCGGGAAAACTGGACAAAGTAGTATTGTATATAAGGATTGCCAGTTCTTTATTTCATTATCAACTTATATAAAAAATTAATGTAATTTTCAAACATTTGAAGAGACTTATACCCAACTGAATAAATCTCACGATACCACATACATAACTTCTTTTTTGTCTTAATAATAATCATTATTGAATTAAATTATTTACATATATATACATACATATGCTCATTAAATTAAGTTTAGATATGTTCATTATATGTGTAAGTTTAATAGCTTTAATTAAATAAACAAAAGTAACTAAAACCTGCCACGTCTTGTTAAGCTTTTTCTGCTTAACATACATACATGAAATTTCGACGAAATTTAAAAATCAAAAACGACTTTAAAAGCAATGAACCATGCAAATTAAAAACTGGCACACAATGACATTGCGCATTAAAATATGGTTCATTTAGAAGCCGGAGGTAATCCTCAGCATGAACTTACCTATATTTTGTGAACGCACAATGTACAGAGCCACACAATTTGTCAGACATTTGACTATAAAAATAGAAGGAACATGATCCCTATAAATTACAATACAATAGCTATGTTATAAACACCTAACGTTGAGCCTCTATTGCTCTACATTATAAAATCCTGTGCTTAAAAATGGAACAAATTAAATCAACTCTTCACATGCTCTCGTAGAAATATATGAGGTTCCTTCATTCAGTCAACACAATTTGCACCATAGGAATCCATTAGTCTTCTAAAAGATTCTTCACATCTAAACAATCTGTTAGTTTCATCTGTCCACCAAATCTTTTTTTTCCAATTTTTTGGCTGAATGTTTTTTCTGGCGAAAGCAAGCCTGTCATTTTTGCTCAAGTAAGTAACTTGTTGCTATAAGACCTGCTTGGTCTACTTCTAATTCTTCGACTGGTAGCCGATGAATTTAATAGATTTTACGTTACGGTCATTCGAAGAATAATATGAAAATATATCGTCACATGTTTTTATTTTTATTTTTTTCAGCACTTTGTATTCAGTAAAAATGATTACTTATCGCAAGCAATCCACGTTTGTCATATTGTTAGCCAAGACCCTGAATGAATGCAACGATTTCACCGAAACGCGATGGATCATGGCTTATATATGCATGTATGTATATATAAAACAAAAATATAACTGACGCTGGCAGTCCGGTGTGCACTATCTCTCAATTTCAATTTGTTCATATTGTCTTTTAGTTAACAGATAAATTCAATGTTAATTTAGTCACAAATAGGTTGTAACAGCCTTACAATAAAATTCTTTGAGAAGGACACATATTCTGATATATGTATAACCAAATCCTCGACAAAGATGACATCAAAAGATTCCCGCATAAGGAAGACTTAGAAATTATAGTACCAGGAATGTATCTGTGAGAGACCCTTGCTTGAACCACACGATCCATGTCGAATTAATTTGATGTTAATACAAGTAAGGCTTAATTCATGCGTTTTATCATTAATATCAAAATACCGACTTATGGAGTCAATGCAGTAGACAATAATTTTACAGTGCCAGATATCTTTGTGTCACGTTAAACCCAAAACTTATCTACAAGTTTAACACTAAATCAGTATTGCATCTCTTGAAAAAGTGCAACTGAAGAGGGTTCTTCGGATGTACATATTGTATATGGTATATATGTGGACCTAATTTCAAATATTGCTCAGTTTTATGGCAACTTTCCTAAAGACAAAATTGGGAGTAAGCCCAGGGAAAGGAATGTTAAATCAAAAAAAAAAAACATGTCCGTCGAAATCGCAGTTATACGAGTATGTCTCATATTATGTAATAACGTAATATGTCAATAATATCATTATCAGGGTGGATTAGGACTACAAATTCCATCATTGGCCAACAATTTACACTATGATAGATATAGGAGCTAGATAAAAACAAAATTTACCTAGGCTCCAGGATAAGCTCTAGCATAGACATAATGCAGAGATCAAAGAGAATTAGTAAGTAGTACACCTTGTTTAAGGTCTGAAACTTCAAGTAGTCACAACACTAGCAGAAATAACAAAACTAGAGAATAAAACTAGAGACCAAGTCTTGAGCATCAAGCATGTAAGATTACAATTTACATGAAGACTAAGTTTTACTGTCTTACAGTTATGTGCTAACGTTCTCAAGAGCACAAGGACGATTTGCCAAAGCTTCTTTCTACAAGTTACTCGACAGAACACAAGTTGAGTGTCCTAAGTACCACATTAAAATTGGCCTTGGTCAAAAACAAATCGACATACAAGCAAAACATATCTTAGTCGAAAATTACGCTCAATTAATACTACCGATTCAACTATGAATACCTCTGAATTTGTCACGTGGATGCAGCTATCCCACACGTGTGACACAAACCACTATTATTCACGGTGCTGACGATTCACACGTGTGAGACAATAAGACAAAAGTCCCTTTGGATTTTAAAAAGTGCGCTCCTTAACCGTTCAATGTAGATGTTCATCTTTAACTCTTGAAGTAGTTTCAGTGCAGTTCTATACTTTTCATAAATTAAAAGTGGGTAAATTATGTAGTACTGTTTTCTACCTAGTATTACATAAAAATATTAAAAAAAAAAGTTCCAAGATCACTGTCCTATGTTTTTCATAAGAACATAGAGGCGAATGAATTAACGCAGATAGAAGTAGTTACAGTCGATGAATTAAGTCTGGAAGCATTGCCACCACAGAATGTTTAATACGTGTAGCGAGAGTAAAAATAAAATGATAAGGAGATGGAGCAAAGAATTAATCTAGTGATTCGCATACACCAAATCAAAAACGTCAAATGAAAATATGATTAATTAATGGATTCTCACCATTGCTTAACCGATTTTTTAAAAGGACAGATAACTGCACTGGGATAAGTCTCCTTAACATCGCCATACAAAATCCTATAACATATTTCGTGAACTTTCTATTTTAACAATTTCATAAGTTCTTATCAGTATGGTGTGCTACGTTCGTTATCAACCATTCTCAAATTGATAGCCAGCATCGGTTCACCTATTTCAACGCCCCGCGTGACCATAGATGACAAACTCTAGTAATACTTTTGCAAGCCCTTAGATTTCGCAGACACACTGTAAGTGAATTACCAACACATTGTAAAAGCCTGTAAACTCCTTGAATTTGTTAGAATAGAGTAATTTACAAGTAAAGTAGCTAGAATGAGAGCGATTTGCACGTAAAGTTGACTATGTGTGCGTGGATGACGTTTTTTGAGTAAAATGGGAAAGAAATGAGAATTCACAGACAGGGTCACACGGATAGAGGCGATTAGTGAAAAGCAGATTTTGGATTTCCAATATCTAGAAAGTTTGCCATCTCTGTTAGTTCATCTTTGCGCATGACAGCATTAAAAAGAAAAATCTATAGTCACGTCACCTTTGGGCATTCCTGACAAACGCAGCTGTCAGGGCATCATGTCAATAAATGAGGTTTGCTGTTTCATAGAGGTTGGTAATGGTATCGATAATATGACAAAAAACGATTTTCACAAGTCATGTGATTTCTCCAACATCATAGTTGGAGGGATTAACTGAAACTCATGGTCCAAGACACAATATTTGAAAAATTTGTACAGCTGCTCCCATTTGCCAATGACATTGAGATCATGGGGAAAAAGCAACGGGATGCTAATAACACAAATGCGGAAAAGACGGGATCAATGCTAAAAGAGAAGAAAAAAAAGGTTATGCTTTCTACAATGAACGGGACACCAAACACCGGTTGCTTTCAGAGAAAAAAATTCCTGGAGTGATATTCAGTTTGCCTAAACGTAATATGGAGGAGATTAAAAACCTTAACAGCGATATTGACCTTGTTATCTTGTTATCTTAGAAGCCACCGCTTTCATCATCTGTCACGATGTCACGCTCAAGTGGAGCGCATCCTCAACCCAATTGATCTAATCAGATCAGAACTAAATCGACCAATATGGGTTGAGCTTATAGTCTAAAGTAAAAATAAAGTAATAATACGAGTATGTTACATGCAAAATTAATCACTACGAAAAAAAGTGTCCACTATTTGTTTGCTTAAATTAATGTTGAATATGTGAAAACAAACATTTCACAAACGTATGTTTTATACAAATGCGAATATGTTTGCTCTTTTTAATATACGACTTTGAAGGTGTAACAAAATGCAAAAATACCCTCCTCATGTTAAATACAATCCTAACCCCCAACTTAACTCTAGGCAAAAGATAACGAAGGACTCTAAGCTAGAAAAACATTTATTTAAATCCAAAGTATTACAAATTAAAGACTGACTACCTTCCTTTTTCTGACATAGCGGATTAATCTCCATCAACCACGATATGGGGTATCAACGGGCTCATTGATAGGAAAATTAGCAACGGACAAAAACTATTAATCCAAAATGGTTAAAAATAATTAAACAAGCTTAATCTAAGTTTTGTTATAGTCAATAGATTTGTACACCTAGTAAGTATAGACTGGCAAGTGAAGCTCTTATTTAACAGATTTCTGACATACGCACCAACTCACTTATAATCTAACTTTATACGATAATTCAAAATTAATAAGATCAATAGTTTAACTAAAGTTGAAGATGCTGCCAGCTAAACGTATGAAATACAAGTAGAGCGTACCCATATAGACAATTAACGAGTCAATTGATAATTGAATTTTCTTTCGCGAGTCTCTTTTGCAAAACATTATTCTCATCAGTTGATAATAGCAACTGGGATATTTGAATTTTCTATTTGTTCGCAGTTTCATTGTTTAACAACAATTACAAATATTTATAATTGTATATGTCGTAGATACACTACAGCTAATATACGTGTACGAATGTGCGCATAGTATGTACACATCGAAATCATTTTAGAGGTTTTCTAGGTGACAAAGCTACCTATAACAAGCTGCAACACCAAAACGAAGACCTTTTCCTGAAGACGTTTTTACAGCACCATTTTAGCCAGTGTAACTAACAAATAGGAAGACTGGCGTTTTACCAGTCACATAGCTATATCTATATGCGTGTGCACATTTTGCTTCCAAGAGAACAGACGACTATGTTTGTCTCGTTTCTCTACGATGAATTATATAAAGCAAAACGAAGTCGATGTGGGCATGTATGAAATGGAAATAAAGGAATACGTTTGCCAGATATTTATTAATCAGGAACGCAAAAAGCACAGCTTTGCGATCTCTATCCTTGCAAACAACTAAATTAATCTACAATATAAAGAAGTCAAAATTATTAAAACTAGAAACATAATAATACCTTAAAAACAAATGTACAAGTTGGCCCTGGTTTCTGCCCTGGGGTGCATAAAGAGGCTTTACTTAGCCGGCTGCTAACTAGGGCGTCTTCCGTAGATTGTAAGAAGGGACACAGATTTGGCAAAGCAAATTTCCTCAGACAATCCATTCAAGCTTTAATAAAAATACGTACAGATATCAAAGAGGGCGCAATTGATTTCGTTTTCTTCTTTATTTTTCTAGTATAAAGGCATGCCTATATACAAATTTATACCCAGCGGCTTCCATTTTTTAATTAAACTTTTTCTGTAGATAGACTGTCGGTTGCCTGGTAGATATCGTCCATAACCCAACCTATTCCTATTCCCTCTGCGTTGCTATAATACTTTAAGCTAATTTGCCTACACAATCAAAGAACATATTAAAAACTTGATTATTACCTTACTTTGATGATGGCTTCCTTCCTTCAACGGATTTGGTTGTTTTTTTTTTTTTTGCTTTTCTTTTATCTGTCCAGCACGATTTTTTTTTATGGCATAAAGTATTTATTATCTTAAGGTTTAGAATTTGTGCGGAATTGCTTACTAGGATGTGTTATCGTCAATAATGTGAAAATAAAGATTATTTCAAACAGTTCTATACGCACAATAATTTAGTAATTTTCTTTATGAAAAGCGACACTCGTTTTCTTGTCTTTTTCCTTTTTTTTTCTGCCCCGACTTGCTATTCTGTTCAGTTGATTGCGTGCTCGCTGCTTGTTTGCTTTCGCCGTGTTTTTATGCCGAGGTGTAGTAGCGAAATGTAAAATATTCACTTTGCCTCTCTTCGTCAAAAAAAAAAAAAAATAAAATGTCACAAACACAATCACGAATGGGAGTTCGCCCGCCGCCACACGCTGTTAGTTTTGTTGATGTGTGAGAGCGACAAATGCGGCGACTAAATAAATGAGAAACGTCAAATCCTATTTTCCGGCGAATTTAAGAAGTGTTTGTTTTTTTTTTTGTTGTATTTTGTGTTTTGGATTTTTCGGTGTGAAGTTTGGGAATTGTTCTGTCGCAAGGGATTGAGTCTTCAAAATTTAACCGGCTTTTCAAAAGTGATAATTATTTTCAGGATACCCTAAAATCAACAACTAATAATGGCAAATGGCAGCAAATCGAAATTTACAATCGTGTGTCGAGTTTCACATTTTATATTTTCTCTTCTCTTGGTTTGCGTAACGTGACATTTGGATGGGATGCGATTCAAAAGAGGCGGCAATTAAAATGTTTACATGGGAAATGTGGAACTTGGCAAATGTCTGTTATCACTTGTCACTGTGCTAAAAATAGATTAAAATATATTTACTTTTAAAAATATATTAATAAAACGTCTGTTGCGTGTGCAAATCAATGAAATGCAGTCCCAAATTGTCAAAAATCTGTGTGGTTGCTGTTTTTCTTAATTTTTCGTAGATGTTCACAGTAATTAAACAGAATTATAATTTCTGTATACTATTACCTGCCATAGTATAGTTTAAACCCACGCACGTTGTGCCATCACATATGGGACTAATTGTTACCCTACTCTGAAATTGGGAATAATCTCCATTCTTGATCTTTAGATCATCCTGGGGGAACCTCATTCAGATCAGTACCAAATTCGAAGTCAGGTGTAGGCGCGAACTTTCCCCTTGGTGAAGGGTGAGGCCTATCTAAGGGTGATGGTGCCCTGTAATATTATATTTTCTACATTTTATGATAATCAAACGAAGGTAGGAAAAACCTTCCTGGGATTTTAGGTTTAAACCACAGCCATCATGACGCTCTAAACGAGGGGTACCTACCTCTAATAAGTCGGGCTGGAACCACGGTTACAAGGAGTCCAAACTTCCATGCTCTTTAAGCCTCAGTTCACGCAACAAGTAAGATCCCTACAGATATCTTTTTCGACTAGCCACTAAAAAGGACTCAAAAATTAGCTAGTCTAATGCGTTGTACATCAGTCACAGGTCTGATGTCCTTTTACATAAGATCAGCTCTTCTTCCAACCCCGTTTATTATGGAAAAGACGTAGCTTGTGTAAATGGGCGGGGACCCACTTACATATGTTATAGTTGAATATTACAATTTCTTCGTGCCGAAATATGTAAAAGAATCGATAACACATTTTTGCTTCACTACATTCAGTGTCATTTGACTTACATATATCCATATATGTACAAACTTTACGAGAATAACTTATTAAGAAATGATTTTTTAAAATGGTTAGCTTATCGTTCCAGAAGCAAGTCAAAAACAAATTCAACCAACTTTCGTCATTGAGCTTATGTTGTTAAAGGCTGAACAAATCCTAAATTCTTTACCCAATTTCTCCTTTGTCCTTGGACATTACTGGGTGACAACAACAGTCATCTTAAACTTATTGTTCTTTGCAGAAATAGTTGTGAAACTTTATATTTCTCATTTTTCATTACGTCGAAGGCATTTTAGTTTTTAATTGCGTTCGAGAATTCTTTAGCACTCACAAATCTTAAAAATAATTTATAGGAGATTATTTTGTTCCATAAAATTTTTAAAATTCAGTGATGTATTTAAAGCTTTTAACCTTTTTGTTATTAGCTTACTAAATATAATTTATGTTTCTGCTCTATTACGTAAACTGTAGGTCGCTCCATCTTAAAGTTGGCAATTATTTTTCTTTTCGATTTCCTATATACGCAGAGTTACGTAGCTTACTTGGATGACGCACCAGTCCTCTTCGTCTACCGACATCTTTTGTTAGCTGTTTCCAGTTACACAGACGAAGTTGGGTAAGGCCCCTCCCACTTGTGTGTGCCACCTAAGCCGAGTTGACTTGTGAGTTTCACACAATTTTTCCTAGGACGATGTTGAAAAAACTACATGACAATTGGCAACGAATCGCCTTGTTTAAGTCCTTTTCTGGCATTGAAGGTCTCGGTTTTATCGCTACCGTTAAGACAGCAGCGCGCATTCTCCATCGTCATCCTGCATAGCTAAATAAGCTTGCCAGGAATGTCAAAACTCAACAAAGAGGTGGTGTGTATCGATTTTGAATTCTTGTTTTATATTCCAAGATCTGCTGTAATGTGGAAATTGCCAATTATCACACGCTGCTTTCAACGGCTCGCCAGTTAAGCCATCGGGTCCAGCAGCTTTGTTAGAGTTGAGCTTGGCAATGACTGACATAACTTCATCTTGGTCGGGAAGACTGAACTGTTGTCTGTCTTCGTCGAGGTTGGCGGTTAGTTCTGCCTGATGGTGGGATGTTGTTCGTTATCACCGTTTAACAGTCTACAGAAATAATCTTTCCCGATTGCCAGTACCTACTGTGGTTCTTATATGAAATTTCCTACTTTCTCCTTACAGATTTTTATTCGGGCTTTACAGCTTTGTCATGTTCGTTTTATTTTAACCTTGCGTTAGATGATTTAATTTACATATGGAAAAAATAAATTATTATTGACACATGTTAAATTATGATGGTGAAAATTAAATTTTGTGGACTTTTCGTATTTATGGAAGAAGTAACATTGTATAAATGCAATTTCATGGAGCAAATCTATAAAAATGTTAAACAGTTTTAACTTTTTATTCTTTTGTGTTTTCGCTTTTTTATTAGATTGCGTAGACTCCCTTTGAAAGTTCTTCGATTCAAATTTGTATTGAATTAATTTAATTATTCTGTTTTTTTTTTTGGAAAAAATACAGTTTGATCATAAAAACCTTTTTTTAAAGTAATTGTTAGAAACACTATTCTAAATGAAATTTTTTGAAACAATTGCTTGAGTTGAGGTTGTGTCACACTTATATATCTTATATGTATATAGTATTTCCATTACATCCCTGAAGCTTGCATTTTATATTGGGGAAAAATATGTTTATTTCTCTACGTAATCTCCTTTTAGTTCAATACACTTTTCCCAGCGTTTAATAGCTTCGATACCCTGTTTATGGTGTGAATCCTTAAAATAGCCATCAACCACAGACTCCATTCTTTACTGTTGGCAGATCTTTTACCACCGAGGCATTTTTTCAAGTTCGGAAATAGATAATAATCCGAGGGAGGTAACTCTGGCGAATAGGCTGCATGAGGAAGCAAGTCGAACTTTAACTAATTGATTTTGGCCATCGCGATGACGGATGTGCGAACTGGTGCATTGTAAAAAAAACTTTTTCTTCGGCAAATGCGGCCGTTTTTTCTTGATTTCATCTTTCAAACGCTGCAATAAGTTCGCATAATACACGCCGTTGATTATTATTCTTCCTTTCTGAAGATAATCAATGAAAATTATCCCACGCGCATCCCAAAAAACTGACGGCATGACCTTGCCTGCAGATGGAACTGTCTTCGCCTTTTTTGGAGCCGACTCTCCCATTTGAGTCCATTGTTTTGACTATTCCTTCGTCTCGGACCCATGTTTCTTCCATGGTTATGAATCAGCGCAAAAACTCGGCTTTATTGCTGTGAAACTTTGCCAAATACTCGATCGAAACATCCTCACGACAGTGCTTTTGTAAATAATCGCGGCACCCATCTTGCGCAGTGTCCAATTTTTCAGTCGACATGCGCTATACATCACTTTTTGATAGGGGTGCCATACCTGCTAGTTCACGCACTTTCAATTGACGGTCATCCAATACCATTTTGTGGATTTTTTTCAATATTTCTGGTAACCTCACCTCATTTGGTCGACCACTACGATGTTCGTCTTAGTAACTCGTACGGCCTCGTTTAAACTCTGCCAACCAATATTTAATTATTGTAAACGAAGGAGGAGACTACCCCAGAGCAGAATCCAGTTGCGTTTTGATGTTGGTTGGAATGCAGTCTTTCAAATGAAAGCATTGTATCACATAACGATGACCAATTTTTTCCATAATTAAAGATTCATTGAGAATGTTCACCATTGATGGCTGCCAAAAAAATACTATACAACATATCGTTGTCAAACTTCGAATTTAAGCTTTATAAAGTTGATACTTTTTATAACTGTCATTCTTTTTAAATAACAATCGCCAGCATTTTAAAACGCAAGCATTACCAAGCCTGAGGCGTGAACACTATCTTTCTTCCTAATTTTCTGTGAAATCTTTCAACTATTAGCTTAGGATTCTTGCCACCGTTGTTTGACGTTATTGTGACAATTTGATTATCTCTCAACAGATATGTACATATACATATGTATGCTATCAATGGTTGCAACATATTCAAAGGATTCTCCACGTGATGTAGTTTCTTCATCGTAATTTTGTCATCAGGAAGTTTTAAGTTTGGAATTCTATTCCGGCTGATTGTTCCAAGTGAATAAATTCAGTGTTTAGCTAGGGTCAGCATTAATAGCAACGATGTATAAAAATTGTCAAAAAAAATTTTAAAGTTCTTTTATTTATTTATTTATTTCATAACATGTCTGTACATATATAAGTTATAAGTTTTTTATTGTACAGGTATAAAGTTTACGAAATTGAAATCAACAGTTCACACGCCTTAAATATAAAAGAAATTACAGAAAAAGGAAAAAGAAAAGAACAGTTTACGGAAAGGTAAAAGATATAAAGAATAGAAGTTGTTTATAAAAAAAAAAATACTTAAATAGGTCATCACATCGCTAATTGTAACTTGCAATATATTTAAGTTATTTCTTAAAGTGGTTTTCCATGCTGATCCTTTTGATATTAATGGGAAGATTGTTCCAGAGGCAAACTACTCGTACATGTATGAAAAATTGACGAGGCTCATCAGGAATTTGATTAAAGATATTGCATGCTTTTTTATATAGATGAACATCATCCGCATAAATATGATAATAGCAGTACATTATGCTTTTATAAATATAATTTATAAACAACGTAAACAAAAGAGGGCCTATGACAGATTCTTGGGGCATACCGGAAGTTACTGGCAGACTCAAGGTTTTTTTGCCACCGTGAAAAACAGCTTGGTTCCGTTAAGATATGATCCCATAACTTGACACGCATGACCATCAAAAACAAATTGACTTCGTAATTTATACAGGAGAAAGTCATGATTTACTAAATCAAATGATAAGTCAACAAAAACTAGAAGTTACATCACCTTCACCCTCCATCGATGGTAGAGCGTATATCGTCAGTAATTTTCAACAAGGCCGTGTTGCAGTTGTGCTTAGATCTAAAACCAGATTGATGTCTCGTTATTAAATTATTTTCTGCGAGGTAGATCTTAACTTGTTGGCTAACGATTTTCTCAAACACTTTGTTTATGAAATGTACGATAGCAATTGGCATGTAATAATCGGAATTATTTGGCAAGCTTGACTTGGGAACCGGGAATATTTTTGCTGGCTTCCATCCTTCGGCGATAATACCGGTTATAATAATAATTGTATTAAAAAAATGTGTTATATGTTTAAAAAGAACAGGCGACAGAATTTTAACGAATTTCGGGTGGATATTATCCAAACCTACAGCGTTAGACTTTACAGAGAGAATAGCCTGAGGTACGGTTGTCTCATTGAGACATTGAAAATACAAACGACAAGTGTGCTCTTCCGCTGTGAAGGCGTAAAAAAAGGAAGTCAATTTGATTGCTACTGGCTACAATTGGCAAATTTTGGATTAAGTTCGTTAAGGTCAAGATTACAGTTGTTAGAGTCACTTTTGGCGATGCCGATTTGGCGAATAGACTTCCAAAATGCTGAGCTTGATTTATCGGAATTAAATTTAGCTTGGTAATACATAGTTTTATTTTTACGAAACAAAGACGTTACTGCGTTATGGATCATACATCAATACACATTTATATGTACGCCACATAAAATACAAATTTGCTCGCTTATCAATTCTTGAATCTGTTGGGTGAACTAAGGGATTTTTGTATTTTCTTAGTTCTGAGAGGCACGTGTTTATTAAGAAGATAGTCAATGTTTTTTTTTAGTCCAGAAGATTGCACATTTACATCTGACGAGCAATATATTGGTAATCAATCAAGATTATAACAAGCATTCAACAAAATAGCGACATCAATGGAAGAAATTTATGGAATTAAACATAACACTTAAAAACAAAATAATCATATCATGGGGAGGCAATTTGGTCAAAATGCTCTACTAAGCCCATTTGGGAAACGAGAAAAACATCAATCGAAGAGGGTATTGTGTCAGGTTGAAATTGAGTGGGGTTGACGTCATTAACAAATTGGTAGCCCAGCAAATTTGCTTTATCAACAAATTGCTTATTTTTCCCCCGTAGAATATCAAGATTAAAGGCACCACATAACACAACTTTGGAATAAAGAGGCCCCAAGCCTACAAGATGTTTCCTAACTTTCGTGTAATACGAAACATTAGGTGCCATAAACAAAGATCCTATTAGCACTTTTAGATTTTCTGCAGCAATTTTTAAAAAAATAAATTCTATATCGTCTAATATCGTTGAGTTTTCTTACTAATCTAGGCTTAAGAATATGTTTTACTTGATCCAAAATCAGTTTCTTCAAGAAGCCCATGTACTGGGTTACTTTTTTGACTCGTATATACAATATTTCAAAGTTGTTACAGCCAGATGATCCAGACAGAACATACAGTGCCTTGCAAAAGTATAAACGTACACTATAAAAGGCATTTAACAGGAAACTCGAAATGGATGCAGGCCCCTTATTATTTTTTATTTTACGGTATCATTAAACAAGTACTTAGAGCAAAAAAAAATCCTCGTTAGGTATTTTCTTTTGTAGTAAAAAACTGGTTTTGCCTGGCTGGCTGAAGTATAAACACATTACGTTTTTCTAAATTTCTTTATTTTGGTTAAATCTTTCTACAGAAATTATTATGGGATTTTATTACCAATTTTTTCAATAATATTAAAAATTCTATTGAGCATACTCACAACTATGGAAACCTCTAAGGAGTTCCATGCATGCATAATTGAATTGGGCATAAACTCGGCATGTAGTTATTCTCCAACAATTTTCTATTGGATTACAATCCGGAGAACGTGCCGCCTACTACTCCATCAATCTGATGTTTTGGGCCTGAAACCATTCCAAACTTTGACGATTGACGTAAATCGTTGACTTGCGGAAAGAATCAGATCTATGGCCTTAAATATGATACCAAGTTCTCTAAGAGCAGCTGGGTGTAAGTAGAGGTACATGCAAATGAAACCTTACCGGGAGCACAGAAAGCCGCTCATACCTGGTTCCTTCCATGAATAGTGCTAATATCCATAAGTAATAAAGTAAAATACGAGGGCGGATCAATAAGTCCGTGACTTTTGGATTAAAACACAGATTTTTTGATAAAAAAATAATTTTATTTTTCAACGTAGTCTCCCTTGAGCTCTATACACTTTGTCCAACGCTTCTCCAATTTTTTTATCCCTTCCAAAAAAAATGATTTGTCGAGGTCCTCAAAATGACGAGATGACTTCATCATTGGAGTCAAATCTTTTTCCACCAAGCCCTTTCTTCAGGTTTGGGAACAAGAAGTAGTCGCTCGGAGCCAAATCTGGAGAATAGGGTGGATGAGGGAGCAATTCATAGCAAAATTCATGGATTTTTGCCATGGCAACTGCACATGTGTGCACCCTTGCATTGTCTTGGTGGAAAAGAACTTTTTTCTTGGCCAAATGAGGTCGTTTTTTTTTCAAATCGTCATTGAATCGGTCCAATAAGTTGGAATAATATTCCCCATTGATTGTTCTTCCCTTTTGAAGGTAGTCAATGTGGATTATCCCGCGTGCATCCCAAAAAACAGTCGCCATAACTTTATTGGCTGACAAACCCACCTTGGCCTTCTTTGGCGCCGATTCACCCTTAGAAACCCACTGTTTTGACTGTTGTTTGTTCTCTGGTGTGTTGTGATGGATCCATGTTTCGTCCACGGTTACAAAACGGCGCAAAAACTCCTCCATATTGCGATTAAACAACGCCAAACCTTCCTGTGAAGTTGTTACACGATTGCGTTTGTGGTCGACTGTGAGCAAACGCGGCACCCATCTTGCGGAAAGCTTTCTCATGCCCAAGTGATCATTCAAAATTGAAACCACTGAGCCATGCGAGATCCCTACGGCTTCCACAATCTCTCGCACTTTCAATCTTCGGTCGGCCAACACCATATCGTGAATTTTTTCGATTGTTTCGGGTGTAGAGACCTCAACTGGGCGTCCAGGACGTTCGGCATCTTCAGTGCTTGTACGGCCACAACGAAATTCAGTAAACCACTTTTTTACCATTGAAATCGATGGTGCAGAGTCCCCATAGTATTTATCAAGCTTAGCCTTGGTCTCGGTAATGGTTTTTTTTCGCAAGAAATAATGCTTAATAAGCACACGAAATTCACTTTTTTCCATTTTCTCCTCAAATTAGTGAGTAGTCTGATAAAAATAGCTGTCAAACACAAACTAACTGACGCAGCAAGTTTAAATTTTGACAGGAGTCAACTGACAGATACCTGTTGACAGGAGCAGTGTTGCTGTTTCAGTAAAGAGGTCAGAAATTCAAAAAGTCGCGGACTTATTGACCCGCCCTCGTAATATAAAATAAAATAAAATAAATTTGAGAGAGTAATTCATTTCCCCACCCAGCCAATTCTTACAAATTTCTACACGAGATTTTTCTTTGGGCAGGAATTGTAAAAAACAAAAACGTCAAATCAATTAGATTTTAAAAGAACTGTCAAATTCGTAAAAGTTGAAATTTGTGTTAATTGCGACAATTTTATGCAAATTAACTCAAAAGATGACTTGGCATGGGCAAAGAGGAGAAAAAAGAGCTTCATATTGAAGAGAAGTGTTCGCCTAATACAATAGTACTCATTAAACGCGTATTATAATACATCAATAAAATAGTAATATTAACCAATTTAAAAAGCTTCCTCCTGTTTTAAAATTTATTTTTTGTTTTATTTTTACTTGTTACTTTTGACGTTTCAAACACATTTTACAAAAACGTGTTCTCGCGACATTTTGGGTTTAAGAGAGAATTTATTCCTACTCCTGAAAATTCAGCAAAAAATTCTCTTCTATACAAATTGTTACAAAAATCTCGCGGGAACAGACCTACTGTTATTAAAACGCAACAGTGACTTATGGCGTTTTCATTTGGGCTGTCAGAAGGCTTCTTTTGTGTACTCCGATTTTCATTTAAATGGAACACTAAAAACTTCTTTGGAATTTTATAGTTTAAATATATTTGCTTGCGAATCAATTTGAACACTCAGAATAATAAATTGGACAAACACAGCCGATTGCACGAAAACAGAAATCTAGTTTGACACACTACTCTTTGACGTTTATACATATTTATATGTGTTAGTACATTTTTGACATAAAATCCAGGAGTGAAATTTTGATTCTGAAAAAATGAGGGGAAATGGTTTTACGTTACTTTTGTGCTTCGGCGCACGAAAAAAACGCCCAAACGAAAACGCCATCAATTTCTTCAAACCTATTTCGCGACATGGTTTCATGTATTAGCTTATTTCCGACAATAGATGATTGTATGGAATTTGAAGGGTAGACATCACAACGCATATGACTAACATTTTTTGCAAAATCAATTGATCAATCTGTTCTCGTGTATCTGATTTTTTCTGACAAACGTATATGTCTGACTAATATAAAATGAAATTTATAAGTTCGCCAGAAAAAAAAGATGTGAAAACACTGCTAGGTCCGTTAAAATCCAAAATATGTTCTGGAATCTTCTCGCTGCTCTTAAAATCATTTTCTGGAGAAAAGTGACCTCAAAATCGAAAATTAACATGGGCAAGAAAAATGGAACAGACTTAGAAATTGGATATCTGAAGACTCCAGCAAAATATAAACTTTATTTAAACACAATTACAAATGCTAGTGTTTCTTCTAAAAATAAAGTCCTAAACGAAGTTTGTACCATTAGTATTAACAGAGCAATTTCCGTTAAGATGGGTCAGCGTACACCAAAGTAAACCTTTTCTTAAATCCTCGATAAATGATTTCAACATTGGAGATAGAGCTTTACTGTGGAACGATTTTTTCCTAGAATATGCCCAAGAATCATTTCCTCCAAATTATCCTTGACGAATTAGGGGACACCCCGTATAATGATATTCGCGAAATTGCGATACAAATTGAATGTTTTAACATGAAAGACACCGCTAAAGAAGAAAGAACTATAAAATGCTTGCCAGATTTACGAGAAGTTAACATTGCGTTTCCGTTGAGTTTCCTTTAGATTTGAATTGGGTTCCCTATTCATCCGATATTTAATATGATTGTCTGTTAGCAATCCTCATGGAGATAATACGCACCTCATCGTTGGAATGTTTATTCCTTGGTTGCTCTGGCTAAATTCCTTATGCAGTATTCCCGCAGTATCCAACATTACAGTAGTCATACAATGCAAAACCTTTGAAATCGCAGTGTAAAAGCATGTACTGCGCAAACAAAAGCAACTTTTGCATCAGAAACAGACCTGATACAATCTTTTTGCTTGAAAATTATACAGACAGGAGGCTACGCCGAGCTCGTAAGTTATTTTTCTTTATTTTATAATTGTTCTAACTTATCTTCATGATTTTATTAGATTAAAACAATAGCTCAGAATTGCAAATGGCGTTTCAGAATGTCAAAAAGCATCATTGATGCATTGCAGTGGAAAAGTAGCGTTGCAATGCATAAGAAAAGCATTATTTACGCATGATGCGCATTTTTTTGACGTCTAGGAATTCAGCCTCTATTCAGTTAACTTACAATCAAACTTAGTTCTACCTCGATTTCTGTGTAATTATTGAGTTAGCAAAATTTGTTATATTGTGGGTTAAGATATACACTCCACGAAATAATGATAAGGACAAAGAAATCTTTGTTTGTTCCCTTTTGTTTTGGTGAGATCTAATTCATTGAACGCAGCAGCTTTATCGCTTCGTCTTATCGCATCATAGCGATAACCTTTTTTTTGTTTTTGCTAACACATCTGCTTTACACTGATGAGTGATCTTCATTGTGGTACGAAATATTGATAAGGCCAGTTGTGCTTAAGTGAAGTAATAATTAAAAAAAAATATAAGTTTAAGCTGAGTTTCGACAGAAAAAGGGTTTGTTAGTCTTAAATATTTATTTATTTATTAGAAAAAATTGAAATGCTTTAGATTTTCGCAAATATCAATTACAATGCCTCATGGAAAGCCATTGACCGAAGAGGATCAAGGACGTGTGGCTGTTTACAGAAAACAGGGGAAAACAACAAGGCAAATCGGAGCAATTCTAAAAAGAAGTAAAACTGTTATAGCAAATTATATAAATCTTGGCGAAAATTATGGAGTTAAGTGAAGTACAGGAAGAAAACCCACATTAACACCAAGAGATATTCGAGAAATAAGACGTCTTGCTGTAAATAAATCCATCAGTCCTTCTGAAATTGTAAGCATTCTGAAGCTAAATGTGTCAACAAGGCGGGTGCAACAAATTTTAAAGTCAGATAATACCATTGAATATGTTAAACGCACGCCGAAACGGACGCTTACAGCACGACACAAAGCGAATAGGTTGACTTTTGTTGAAAAATTTCAATTTTTGGAGTGGTGTAAAGTGGTATTTTCTGATGAAAAAAAAATTTAATTTAGATGGGCCAGATGGTTGCCAAAAATATTGGTATGATAAAAGAGTCAAAAGGCAGCTCAGGCATGCTCGCAATTTCGGAGGAGGCACGTTAATGGTTTGGGGGGCTATAAGCTGCTCTGGAAAGTCACCTATATGTTTTATATCAACTAAAACGAATAGGCAGGAATACACTGAGCTCTTAGATGATGTTTTAGTTGACCTTGGGGATCAATTATTCGGTAGCGAGCTTATATTTCAACAGGACAACGCGGCTATTCATGCATCCAAGTTTACAAAGGTGTTTCTAAAAACTCGAAATATTTCTCTATTGGAATGGCCCGCTTGCACCCCTGACTTAAACCCCATTGAGAACGTGTGGGCGGTTTTGTCGTGCAATGTTTTTAAAAATGGGTGTCAGTTTGATAATTTGAAGGAAGAATGGGAAAAAATCGACATAGATCAGATACAATCACTGACTAATTCGATGCCACGACGTCTTAGAGATGTAATTAGAAACAAAGGATCAAACACTAAGTACTAAGATTTGATTTGATTTCGAGTCAAAAATATTTCAAATACAAATACTAAAGTAAAAAGACATTGTCCTTATCATTATTTCGTTCGTATAGAATTTAAAAAAATAACTAGAAATATAAAATAAGAGTTAATTTTCATAACTTGTTATGCAGTTACTAAAAATTAAATGTATTTCTGAAATTTCTAAGAATAAATGTTTAAAGAAAGTTATTTTGTTTTGTCCTCATCATTATTTCGTGGAGTGTATACTCGTATTCTCGCAACTCTTGTTATTTTGTCTTTAAATGTTTTACAAATTTACTAGCAATACAGGATAAGTTTGAAAAATTCAGTTTTCTTACTATTTCAAATATCCTTAATTTTTATAACCTTTTTGATTCAGGGATTCAGTAGTATAGTGTTTGCGTCAATGTTAAAGCTTTTTCGATTATATTGCTCATCGGGGCATATACAGTCACTTGTTTACCCTCATTTCCAGCCGCCAAATTGCGCAATAAACTGGTCAACATAATTTGAAGGAAAGCGTAATACATAGTTCTTATTCCGTCGTCATCCAACCGACATAGTGATTTTGGTGGTTCGACGGAATTCAGGAACTGCATTGAATTTTAAGAAATCCGGATAATTGAATTTGCATTTGCAGCGATAGCCTCCTCAGTTAAGGCTTCCATTCACAGCTGGGTTTCATATGAGCCCAACAACAGATGGCATGACTCTCCAGATTGCAGGCAGACCAAACGAATGCTCCCGACGCGACGTCTCTAATAGGTCAGCGGCCTTCCTACTATCACTCAGCAGCAAAGACTGCAGGCTGCTTATTGCGTCGTGTGATACAACATCCTGCGAGGCTTGTTGTGAAAGCAATCACGACACCGCGGAGTCTGGCTCACGCTCTTTTCAGGCTGCAGGTACTAGGCGTTGACGTGTGGGTGCTTATATTGTAGGCACTTTCTCACTAAAGCGTTTGCTCATCTTTCTTCAAAAGACTGACAAATTTGTTAAAAGGAACTTACAAGGAGTACAATGAGCTAGTTCTTTTCTGAGTGCTGTTCCTACAGAAAAAAATGAACGTCATATTTTAGAGATTTTGAGGAACAACTACATAGGCATCAACTATCCAACAGTTACTTGACATTTGAAAACGATTCGTAAGTGAAAAAAACTAAATAAATGGATTTCATAGGAATTGACGGAACGGAACGGAACAAGACTTGTAGTTTTATCATTTCTGCATGCTCGAAATGAAAGATATATTTTTTGTGTAGAATTGTTGTGATGAAAAGTGGGTCCTCTCCTCGACCCTCTGTCTGCGAAGTGAATTGATATCTATGAAGCACTTAAACACACGAAAGCCAATTCTTTAACCAAAGAAGTTTATGGGGACGGTTTGGAAGTCTGCAGCAGATGTTATTCACATTATCATCCTGGTGAAAAGGGAAGTACCGCTTATCAACGTCCGTTAACAATCAGGGCACTATACTGCTATATAATAACGCGAGGCCACGAAACTCCACATCTCTATCCAGGGACGAATTAGATAGATGAGACGAATTATCAATTGTTTCGGCATTAATATTTTTTTTGTGCTGAGAAATCTCCGTATAGCAGCTATCAACGACTTCCCTCTAGTTCTTGGAAGAAGTCAATGACGAATACTTTGATTCATACCGTTCATTTTTTCGAAAGCTACAAGTTTCATTTCAAAAACAGTTCAAACATAGCAATGGAATAACTTACCATTTTAATAAAAGAAAAAGAAAAAGATCCATAGAAAGAAAAGAAAAATAGTTTTTTTTTTTGTCTAAATACTATAATTTATAGGATTTAATTAAAAAATAATAACTAAGTGGAAAAAAAGAAAACAAATTGTGTATGAATAACTATTACTAAGTTTCTTTTTTTTGTTCTTGCATCAACCAATTGAATTTTGAAGCATAAGTTTGTTAGTTTTTAACAGTTTGAGATATCTGAAGTTTTCTTTTTTGAATTAACATAAACCAAAAAAACAAAAACCAAAATAGGCTTAGGCCTCACTCTCAAATATGATTTTTTTTTTTTTGTTTGTATTTTATGTAAATGTTTTTATATGTACTTCTGGTAAGTTTTAGTCTTGCTTTGTTTCTAAATCACCTCGACTCTTGGTGGTTTCTATACAAGCTGTAAGGATGTCTCTAAATTTGGATGCATCATCAACAGTACGGAAACGAACTGAAAGTTTCTCGACTTCATGTGGTTCTTCGGCGAAATTCATTGTGGCCCAGATGAAACTCCGTTGACTACTGTCCATTGGATTAAAGGAGAAATCCGCATTGATACCATGATTCAGGACGAGCTTGTGAATTTGTTCCCGTCGCATTACCAAACGGTACGTACCTTTGGTATTATGCTGAAGAATTTTTAATTCACCAACACCTGTCAAAGAAAATTGGAAAAGAAGCATTTAGTTTAGTTATATATTCATGAACACAGTGTCAGTTTTAAGTCTACGAGTTAATTTGACTAAAGGCACACTATAAATTGAATTTATTTTTGGTTTATTTATATATTGGGTCTACAAATAAGTTTCCAGTGTTTGTCAGAGATGGCGCCACCAGTGGATCCCGGGCAGAAATGTCAGACCCCATGTGTTTTATTTGTAGGTTTTGTATCTGTCAACAACTTTGCAGCGTTATATTTAAGCAGTTGTATCGGTGTCGTACATTTTATCGAGCAAAATCATGGCAAGTTTCCAGCCAAATAAACGTAATTTGCGGGAAGCGCTGCTTTTATTCTTTAATATAAAGAAAAGTGCGGCTGAGGCCTATCGTTTGCTTTCGGAAACTTATGGGGCGGAATGTATTGGTGAATCGACGTGCCGCGAGTGGTTCAAACGGTTCAAAAGTGGTGATTTTGGAGTTGAAAACAAAGATCGCCCCGGAAAGCCGAAAAGTTTTGAAGACGAGGAATTGGACGCTTTACTGGATAAGGATCCGTGTCAGATTCAAGAAGAACTTGCTGCATCATTGGGCGTCACGCAACAAGCCGTTTCCCTGCGCCTAAAAGCACTGGGATTCATTCAAAAGGTTGGAAACTGGGTGCCGTACGAATTGAAGCCAAGAGACGTCGAACGGCGATTTTGCATGTCCAAAATGTTACTGCAGCGGTATAAAAATAAATCATTTTTGCATCATATTGTCACTGGTGATGAGAAATGGATTTATTATGATAATCCTAAACGCAGAAAATCGTATACAAAGCCCGGCGAGCCCGTCCAATCGACGCCGAAACGAAATATTCACGTCAATAAGGTCATGCTCTGCATATGGTGGGATCAAAAGGGTGTCGTATACTACGAACTGCTTCCGAGTGGTGAAACCATCAAAGGACCATTATATCGAACCCAACTAATTCGTTTGAAGCGGGCATTAAAACAAAAACGGCCAGAATATGAGACCAGGCATGAGTCCGTCATTTTTCATCACGACAACGCTCGGAAAGACATATTAAATAAATAAATGGTACACTTGAGAGTTAACTGATGTGACGGATGACGCAGTAAACAAATATGTACAATACTTAATAAATTTTTAGAAGCAAGAAGCATATACATAGTGTGTCGATAGACGTTACAAAAGGATCTTGAAACTGATTTACATATGATAAAACTTCCTCGAATTTCAGTCGGTGTGTTTGTCCACTGCGCATCATATTTTTTTCTGAGCTTTGAGTTTGCACTCGACCTGCGCTCAGTTTCGATTTGGGTAACACATTTTTTTTTTAAATATCAGCCATTCTAGTGGAATATCTCATAAAAGAGATACAATTTATACGAAATTAATTTCGAATTCCACAAACACATTATTTGTTTATCTACATACACTACCGCTCAAAAGTTTGGAGTTAAAGAATATTTAATTATAATATTAATCGAATTAACTTTTAAACGATTAGATATATTTTAAAAATTCTTTTTTTTAAGTGTAGGCGCGAATTTTATTTATTAGAAGAAAGCAGAAAATGATTGAAAATTTTACTATTTTTTTTTTAAAGGTAATACTCTATTTCAACTTCTTTTCATTAACGCAGTTTCCTTTATTTTTGATCACCGCTTCACAAGTCCAAGGCATTCTTTCAATTATTTTATTTAACCGTTAATCGAGCTTTGTATCAAAATTGTTACATTTCGTTTTTATTCACATCATAATTTTCCTTAGAAAAAAGTTAGATGCCCAATTCTTTGTGACTTTGTTTAAATTGTTACTGTCGTTATTTTTAAACATATTTTGAAAAAAAAGTTGGCAAGTAGGCCTTGAGAAATTCGAAAACTTCATAATTCTGGCTTTGTATCATTTTTGATACATATGACATGACATTTCAAATGTTTTTGGGCTGCGGTACAGTTCGTTTGAGAGGCATTTTTTATCAAAATATTTTGGAATTGTGTGATTTTGAAGAAATGTGAATGAAGTGTTAGATGAAAACAATGGAGGAAGCAGTCCATCTGAAAGTGAGTTATCTGAACCGGGAGACAATACTTTACATGTAGAGTGCAGACCCATTGTATGTTTCAAAACATGGCCACCGCCTGGCGCAGCGAGCGTTACACTGTTGGTCGCTTGGGGAGAGAAAATGTGATCAGTTTGCGCCCAGGTGTGGTAATAGTTGTTTATTGTAGTATCTTAGAGTTCGTTTTTAGGTTTTAGGTGTAACAAGATATGCATCCAGCCGGGTGAATAACATTTGAGATTCATTCTTACTTCTTTTCCCACCGTCACTCATTATAATTGAAAATTCCAACAACTACGGAAAGCATTTGCATGGCTCCAACCATATCGAAATAGATGAAGAATTATTGCATGCCTACTTGGCCGTATTATCATTAGCCGGCATTTAGTAAGTACTTATAACGACAAAGTTTTTAAAAAATAACTTATTTGTATTATGTGTTCATCAGATCCAAAAATTAAACTTTGCACGATTTGTTTGATTAATATTGTGGACGGCCAATTTTTCATTCGATCATGTTAGAAAGAACATTTTTTTATATTCACAAAATCATTCGTTTTTGATGATGTGCTCACCCGACGTGTCCAAAGAAATGCTGATACGAGGGCGGGTCAATAAGTCCGTGACTTTTGGATTAAAACAGATTTTTTGTTAAAAAAGTAATTTTATTTTTCAACGTAGTCTCCCTTGAGCTCTATACACTTTGTATAACGCTTCTCCAATTTTTTTTATCCCTTCCAAAAAAAATGATTTGTCGAGGTCCTCAAAATGACGAGATGACTTCATCATTGGAGTCAAATCTTTTTCCACCAATCCATTTCTTCAGGTTTGGGAACAAGAAGTAGTCGCTCGGAGCCAAATCTGGAGAATAGGGTGGATGAGGGAGCAATTCATAGCCCAATTCATGGATTTTTGCCATGGCAACTGCACATGTGTGCACCCTTGCATTGTCTTGGTGGAAAAGAACTTTTTTCTTGGCCAAATGAGGTCGTTTTTTTTTCAAATCGTCATTGAATCGGTCCAATAAGTTGGCATAATATTCCCCATTGATTGTTCTTCCCTTTTGAAGGTAGTCAATGTTGATTATCCCGCGTGCATCCCAAAAAACAGTCGCCAGAACCTTGGCCTTCTTTGGCGCCGATTCACCCTTAGAAACCCACTGTTTTGACTGTTGTTTGTTCTCTGGTGTGTTGTGATGGATCCATGTTTCGTCCACGGTTACAAAACGGCGCAAAAACTCCTCCATATTGCGATTAAACAACGCCAAACCATCCTGTGAAGTTGTTACACGATTGCGTTTGTGGTCGACTGTGAGCAAACGCGGCACCCATCTTGCGGAAAGCTTTCTCATGCCCAAGTGATCATTCAAAATTGAAACCACTGAGCCATGCGAGATCCCTACGGCTTCCACAATCTCTCGCACTTTCAATCTTCGGTCGGCCAACACCATATCGTGAATTTTTTCGATTGTTTCGGGTGTAGAGACCTCAACTGGGCGTCCAGGACGTTCGGCATCTTCAGTGCTTGTACGGCCACAACGAAATTCAGTAAACCACTTTTTTATCATTGAAATCGATGGTGCAGAGTCCCCATAGTATTTATCAAGCTTAGCCTTGGTCTCGGCAATGGTTTTTTTTCGCAAGAAATAATGCTTAATAAGCACACGAAATTCACTTTTTTCCATTTTCTCCTCAAATTAGTGAGTAGTCTGATAAAAATAGCTGTCAAACACAAACTAACTGACGCAGCAAGTTTAAATTTTGACAGTAGTCAACTGACAAATGCCTGTTGACAGGAGCAGTGTTGCTGTTTCAGTAAAGAGGTCAGAAATTCAAAAATGCACGGAATTATTGACCCGCCCTCGTAAATTCGCACCAATTAGAAACTTTTCAAAAAAACGGTCCGAGCGGCTTCCCACTTTTTATAATCCTGATGAACAATTGCTGCGATTCCATGGTCGTTGTGAGTTTCGCCAATATATTCCATCGAAGCCGGAGATATGACTTGAAATTTTGGCTACTTGTCGATTCTCGTGCGTGCTATGGATGGAAAATACAGCCATACTTAGGAAAAGGCGTGACAGGAATTCCTGAGAAGAATCAAAGAGAACGAGTCGTCTTTGATTTAGTGGAAGGATTAAAGAGTCATAATGTTACCATGCACAACTTTTTTTCTTCCCAGTCTTTTCCAAAAGTTGCTACAAAAAAATTTGGCAATGGTTGGAACAATGCGCAAAAATAAAAGATCTATTCTATAGATTGCATAAATAAAACTTAAAAATGTAAACATTAAAAGAATATTAGCATAAAATGCTTAAATAAACCTAAACATGTTTAATAAATACAATTTTCCTATGTATAGTAGTAGTATGTATCAAATATGATACAAAGTCAGAATTGTGAATTTTTTTTTAAAGCTCGATCTACGGTTAAGGTTTCATATGGCAGTGATTTCCAGTTTGTTTGTAAAAGTGTGCAATGATGTGGTTTTGATTTTGGGCAGCTGTCCGTACTTTCCTACAGAGTTCGTCCCATAGAAGCTCTATTGGTTTAAGGTCTGGGGATTCACCGGACTAAAACATAATCGAAAATATTTGGGCATGGTTATCTCGTAAAGTGTATGAAGCCGGAAGACAATTTAAAGACAAGGACACTTTAATCGAAGCTATTCGTGATGCCTGGTCCAAATTTCTCCTGATTATTTAAAAAAACTGTACGATTCTATTCCGAATCGTCTTATAGAAGTCATTTCGAAAAATGGCGGGCATACTCATTATTAATGTGGAAAAACATAAATAAATGTTTTAAAACCATAAAATGTACTAGATGGAGTGTGCGCTACTGCGAAAACGGTTATGGTGTCTTGAAGTCCGTTCATATTTAGGCAGACTTGCCAAATTTCAGTGCCATACTGTCTTTAGTTTTGTTTTGACACCTGATTGTTGTTGACGTGTTTGGCATCATGTTGAGTATGCGCAAAAAGGATTTTCGTTCTCTCATAAAACATTATTTTTTGAGAGGCAAAACGGCGAAGGAAACAAAAGAAAAGTTGGATAAATATATATATAAATATATATCAAGTCCGCAGCGGCAGGCCCTCCGATGCGGTTATAAAGGACAATGTCAAAAAAATACATGAAATGGTGTTGGCTGACCGGAAAGTGAAGGTGAGCCAGCTAGCAGATACCACAAATATTAGTACTGAGCGCACAAGCCATATTTTGGGCAATATTCTGCATATGAAAAAGTTATCCTGCCGCTGGGTGCCGCGAATGACCAAAAACACGAACGCGAGAGCACTTCGAAAGAGTGTTTGGACTTGCTGATGCGGAATCGGCGGACTTTTGGCGTCGATTGGTAACTGGATTTGGACCCCTCGGACTATTATCTCTTCCCAAACCTCAAAAGATGGCTCATCAATAAAAAATTCAGCTCACGAAGGAAATCATCGACGCCACGGAGGAGTATTTTGCAGACCTTCCGAAAAATTACTTTCCGGACGGGATCAAGAAGTTGGAAAATCGCTGGAATAAGTGTATCAAACTAAAAATAATATAAAAAAACATTTAAAAATAAATTTTTTTTAATTTCCAAGGAGGTCACTTTTCACTCCATCTAGTAGACATTTTATTCATTTGTTCCTTTCTTTCGAAGATTTTGCGTGTGCTGCATCTTTTTATATGCTTTTCAAGATGGTCATTGTTTGATTCCGGGAAATTCCAATGGTCGTTTCTTATTTACCCTTTAATTTTATGACTTCCTGTTGAGAAAATATGTAGCTGCTCACAGGTAGTAAAAGTTTGTGGGTAAAAAATTTCAAACAGGTATAAAGAGTGAAAATCGATTGCAAAATGTATGGCCTCATCCTAGTGATCGCCAGTGTATATTCATATGTAGGTACGTATTTTTCCTTTTCATTTTGCTATATTCAGCGAAGTTTCGATCTGTGGTGTGGTAAAAAAAATATTTAAACTGTATTTTTTCGAAGTGAAAAGTGATATTTTAGTCTAGTAAAAGTTTTGAAGAGTTAATCTAGGAAAGGTGAAATATATAATTTAAGTTTATTTCAGGTGTATTAAGTACCTTGGTACTTACAAATACAAAAAAGTTGCGAAAAAAAACCGACTTAGAGGAGAAAATGTCGTGGCGAATAAAGTGCGCCATTGTATGCTGCAATGCAAAAACTGCCCAATTTCCAGAAAAGGTTTCCTAAAAAGGGAACTGAGAAATATAATGATTGGCTAGCACAGGCAGAAGAATCCCGTGATAATGTTGAAAATCATAAACGGCAATACATTTGTAGTAAACATTTCGATTTGAAATTTTTTGAAAAAAAAAAAAAATAAATTAAAACACGACGCTGTTCCTACACTTTTTATGAAAAGGAGTGAAATGTTTTTAGAATCTAATGACAATGAACTTGCTTTTGATCCTAAGAAAGCCAAAATAAACTACTCTAATCGCAAAAGTGCAAACGAATACCGATATTGATGAAATAAATTATAGACTGCAACAGATCTATAGATTCCATAGAATCTGTATACGAGAAATGCGAAGCGAACACAAAAAAGCAATTTCTTTATTATCAACAAATAAGTAGACTGAAAAAAATTAACAAAATCCTCAATGAGAGAGCTAAAAGAACATCTAAAACTCAGAAATATCCTGGCGATTAAAGTCCGCAGTCTAAAAAAGATAAAGCACATCTTAGAGAATATCAAAATCAAACAATAGAAGAAAAAATAGATTTCTTACATGATATAAATAAAAATTCGTAAGCATTTTGCAAACTCATTTTATTACAAGGCAAACGACAATTTACCCAAGAAAAAGGGTGGATTTGCCAATTTATATTTTTCCGCCCTTCGTCTGAATATAATTTTCTTCGCGATCAGCTGCAATTGCACTTGCCAAACCTAGATTCATTGCATAGATGGACAAAACTTAAAAGTTTATCTTCCGGTCTAAACGAAAATGTATTTAACATTGAAACCAAAAGACAAAATCATTGCCGATTTCATATGCTTGGCTTGGCTGCTTGACCGTCGTGAGAATTTCTACAAAAATGCAAGTGAAATTAAAAAAAAAAAAAAAAAAAACGAATTTGTTATTTGTTTTCATATTACAGGAAAAAAAACTACAAACAAAATACAGTTTAGAGCAATGGTAAACTCTATGAAGGAATCACCAGAAATATTTCAGGTTTGGAGCGACCACAAATCGTGTCTTGAAAATGAAACTTGCGTACAACAACAAGGAGACATCAACAACTGGTGGTGGCCCATATAAAATTCAACAGTTCACAACTGATGAGGAGGAAGTAGTTGCTTTGATTCAGCTGAGAAAGTCAGCTGAGGGGGTTGAGCAACAGAGCTATCGTATCCATTATTATTTTGCGTAGTTTATTTTTTATTTAAATCACTTTTTAAAGAACCTTTCCTTTTTTGCCTCGAACGAATGTAGCTACACAAATTTTTGTTGACAAATAAAAGACAGTTGTTTGATAGTGAAACTACCTTTCCCAAAAACCTGTCGATAAGGCGACGTTCTCGGCGGATTCCACGATAGCAGTAGAAAGTGAAAGGGGATCGAATAGGTGAAGTGAAACTCAATTCCAACGGATTTGACGATAAGGGTGTAGATTTGTGTGCGAAATCAGTTTTGCGTGCTCATGATTCCTGGTATGTATGGTAAATATAAACAAGTGCTTTATCATGTGATCTGCCCAAGCAATATACCAACAAAGCAGCTCGAAATTGAAGTATACAACTGTATTGACATATGTAGAAATCTGGGATTAAACGTAAGAGACATTTGCTGTGACCAATGCCCTACGAATCGAAGCCTTTTCAATAAATTAAATTAAATTATAAAGAAAAAAAAGTGCATGTGCCACATTTAATCAAAAATGTAAGAAACAATCTTTTGATATCAGACTTGCAAATCAGTTTGCGCAACCAACAGCAGAATTTATAAATAAAATCGAATAAAATATTTGATTTATTGAATGGAAGACCCGAAATGACTCAAATATTGGATTTTTAAAAGAAATACAATCATATTCAATGCAAAATGTAAACCCTTCTGCTTTAAGGGTCTGACTATGACAATTGAAAGTATTTTAATGACCAAAAAAGAATTATTCAATGATTACTGTGAGTTATATTATATATATGTTAACAAGTTCAATCAGGACCCACTTGAAAACCTTTTTGGAAAAATAAGAGCAAGAAATTTTAATAAAAATAATCCAAACGCGTCTGAATTTGGCGCATTACTGGCCAAAATTATGGCTCTAAAATTCTTGTTTAAGTCAAAATTTTCTAATTGTGAAGAAGAAGATTCTGAATATTTACAGTTAGATTGGAATGCTGTGTTGTATACTGAAAATAAAACAAAGATTGTCCTAACACAGGAGCAAGAGAAAAATAAAAACATATTCGATCTAGCCAAATATTTTGAATCCGAACTTCTAGCGATAGAATTACCAGATGAAGACACGATTTCAATAAAACTGACAGAAATGAATGACGTATGACGCCACAAGGTATTTTGCAGGTTACTGTTCTTTTAAAACACTTTAAAATATGAATGCAGTTTGTGAGAACTGTGTCAAAGAAATGACAAAGGACAAAAACAATTTCGATCTCACGGAAATATTGATCAAATCGAAAGAATATGAACACTCAAATGAAAATTCAATACTTGTCTGGCCATCAGACAAGTACTTCAAAATATGTCAACTTTATATACAAGTATTTACCACTTGCTTTCAGAAATGTCCATCATTTGCATCTAATCTTAGAGAAAATACCACCTTGATCAAAATTCCCGGAATTTATTCAGAAAATTAAAAATACAAGTTTATTCAGCTAAATCTATATTGTCCCCTTCAATGTAATCCTCATCGACTACAGCACACTTATGCCAGGGCTTGATCTAATCCTCGAAACATTTTTTATTTTCGGTTTTCGGTATGGGCATCAGTGCTTCCTGCGATTTTTCCATTACTTCCTCTCGGCTGCTGAAACGCATTCCCCGTAGTGGTTTTTTAACTCGATTGGACAGAAAGAAGTCACAGGGAGCCAAATCAGGTGAATTCGGTGGCTGTTGGATGGTATTTGTTGCATTTTTCGTCAAAAAATTACGAATAATGATGGCACTGCGCGACGGTGCGTTATCATGGTGCAAAATCCACGCAAACTTCTCATAACGCTCAAATATTACTCTTTGTTTACTGTTTGGCCTTCTGGCAAAAATTCATGATGCACTACACCGTTATAATCTATGAAAACCGTGAGCATTGCCTTCTTTTTTGACTGAAAATGACGTGGTTTTTTTGGTCTCGGCTCATTTGGCGAACACCATTCACTTGCCTGATGTCTGGATTGCCTGTCGTACTCATAAACCCACGCCTCGTCTCCAGTAATGATCCTTTTGATGAATGTGAGATCGGATTCAGCCTCGCAAATCATCTCTTTTGCGACGTCAATACGATCTCTTTTTTGCATGAAATTGAGGTCTTTTGGCACCAACTTTCCTGCTACACGACGGAAACCTAAATCATTAACCAAAATGTCTTGGACGGATCCATAGGCAATATTCAAGTCCTCCGCTATCTCTCAGATGGTTAATTTGCGGTTATTGACCAACATTTCTTTTACTTCATCAATGTTTTCGTCGGTTTTCGATGTCGATGGTCTGCCACTGCGTTCATCATCTTCGATTGACTCACGACCACTTTTTAACCGCTCGTGCCACTGGTAAACAACCGTTTTCTTTAGAGAATCGTTGCCGAAACACTTTTCCAACATTTCCAACGTTCGCGCACCATTAAATCGGTTTTTTACGCAAAATTTAATACAAGTTCGTTGTTGCAAATTTAAATCCATTTCTAAAATTGTAAAAAATCGTCAACACACACAGAGATAGATGTACTCTTGGCTGCGTAACTTTTGCAAATGTCAAGCTATGACGCTAAGATTTAGAGGGAATGTCAACAACAGATTTACCAACTTAAAAAAAAAAAAAAAAAAAACAGAACTCAAATCGGAACATTGAGAGCCCCACACGGTGGTTATTCCGGGTGGTTTTGATCAAGGCGGTATAGTCTATCAATGTATCTCAAAAACAAATTTGCACTATCCACATTGGTTTGAAACGACAAATAAATTTTATTCGCACAAAATTGATAGTCAATTTCCTTGTGGTAGTTCTGGAAACATTGTATATGGTTTATTGACAAGAGCATAAAGAAGAAAAGGAATCCAAAACAATAGACAAAAAAGTTGCAAAATTCAATGAATATGTGAACTAAAATAAATATTTACATATGTACATAATGTACAAATGGTGGGGGTCAATGTTCTGCCACGTTCGCGTTCGTGTCGCCTGGAAACCACTTTGGTTAAGGCACTGTCAATAGCTGAAAAGCATACTTCTAATATGTATTACGTAAATGTCTAAATACAAAAATATTTTGCAAATGCATTTTCACATACAGTGCAAAATAATAGGGACAACCATTGGAATATTTGAAAATGCAAAAAAACTGAGAACCTCTTTGTTTTCATGAAACGTTATAATATTTTATTATTTGGTCTCAATGTCAAATAATAAATTTATACATAAAATGGCCTAAAATTCATACATAAAATGGGAAAAGAAAAGAAAAAGTTTTAAATCCTCTTAAAATGGCTGTGCAAAAAAATAAGGACAACTACCAGTCCTTGAAGTTACATTCTTCGAATGTAAACTGAATAGCTCTTGTTTTTTATAACAGCCAAGCAACGTCGCGGCATCGAATCTACGAGCTTCTGGCAAGTCCTTGGTGGAATAGCTTCCCACGCAGCCTTAACGAATGTCCACAAATCATTATTATTGGACGCTTTTACGCCCCTTAATGCCACTTTGGGCTCTCACCGCAGGGTTTCAGTCTGGCGATTGAGAAGGCCAGCTTAAAACGTTAAGGTTGTTTTCTGACGTTCTTTTGCACGCTTCGATTAGTGTTTAGGATCATTATCCTGTTGAAACACCCATCGAAGAGGCATATTGTCCTCCGCATAAGGTAGCATGATATTCCTTAGTATTTCGACGTACGATACTGCTGTCATATTGCCCTCTATTCTGTAAATGGGACCTACACCTTGGTAGGAAAAACACCCCCATACCATGATGCAGCCCCCACCATGTTTGACCGCCTTGATTGGGTATTTGTTGCAGTATACGGTATTGGGCGGTCTACGCACTTGCGAACTGCAGCGATCTGACTTAAATAAATTAACTTTGGTCTCATCAGTCCAAAGGATATTGCGCCATTTGCTTTCAAGCCAGCTGGAATGTTCCTCTGCAAAAAGCAACCTTTTAGCAACATTCTTCTTCGACAGCAGCGGTCTTTGCTTTCAGATTGTCCGCTATAAGCATCCTGCGTATAGTAGAGATGACGACCATCTAGGCTAAATTCTTTTTTCAATTCGCTGGATGATGCAAAGGGGTTCTTTTTTATATAGCGCAATATCCTTTTTTTGAGAGAGGGAAATATTTTAGGTTTTCGCCCGCGAGTTTCTGTCGTAGATTGGCACTTTAAGGCATTTTCCACCATTGTCTTTGAACAGTCAACAATTTTAGCAATTTTTCGGTAAGTCATACCGTTGTTATGGGGATTCTTAATCTGCTTCCTCTTCTTAGCGCTACAATGCTGTTTTCGACCCATTTTTAATCACAATTTCTATTAAAATCATAAGTTTTATAATGTTCCGTGAAAATAAACTCTAATTTTACTTATTCGATTCAAAAACGTAAAACTAAAAACAACGAATTACTAATTAAACGGTTATTCTTATAGGTGTCCTTATTATTTTTCACAGCCAAAACCGATCGCACTTCGCAAACTAACGACACAATTTGGAATGCATGATCAGTATTTGGGTATAGAGAACTGCACTTTGATTTAGAAAGACCAAAGCTTAAGATCCTGTTAGTTTTTTTCTTCGCTCAACGCTGAGAGAAATTGGAAGTTTTTAAAGCATTGGCGTAGAAGAGTCCCTATTATTTCGCACATCACTATACATAAATCCCTTTAAGAACATTTTTTAATTTTTTTAATTGAATTCATAATATCTTAAGAATAGTGTGTCAAAATTTTAAGTCGATTGGAGCAAAATTGACGAAGGTAATTAAAAAAAATAAAAGTGACCGTTGAAGATTAAGTTACGGAGTATCTTGAAAAGCATTTTTTTTTTTTTTAAGAACTTAAAACTCAAGTGGATATGAATACACTTATAATGCCTCAGCATGTGTTAAGTTTTTTTTGGAAAATCTGATAGAGAGAGAAAGAAAGATTTTTGGGGTCAGTGGTTATTTCGCTCCACGGGGCACATCCAACTTTTAACTAAATTCTTAGTGGAAGTTGGGGTGATGTTGATTTCTAGTCAACCACTCGTCTTACTTGATTTTCGTTAACTGAAAAATTATAGGATAATTGATTTCTCACTCACTCACTCACTCACCAAAGCACAGAGGTTCTGCCATCGTTGAAATTGCAGCTAATGTGGCAGCCAGTGTCTTCAATGAAGATTCTTTTGATTTACTAACCTTCATGCAAGACATGAGAATCAGTAGTGGATCAAGTGGTCATGACCGGGCGCGATCAACTGACTCCATACGTATAAGCGGAGCAGAGCAGGAAGCTGAAAGACAAACTAAAGAAGGTAGGATTCGTCGTAGACAGGAACAAAAAGCTGTTTTAGACATCATGGATGATAGCAACATCCTTTATGGACCTGGCATTGATGATTCAGTCAGTGTGAGGTAATCCGATAAAATTCGCTTATGAACGTTTTATACCAGATTTTTTAGTGTTCAAAACTTTAAAGCGTTTTAGCCACAACTCACGTTTTCAAAGTCGGTGCCCCTCATAACTTCAAAACTCCTGCAACGATCCTTTTGAAATTTCGAACACTATTTCTGTACATAATTTACGAGGTACCGCTGGAGTTTTTTTCAAATTTGTTAATAATTTTTATTTTACAATAACAAATTAGCCGATTTTTTTTCGCAAAAAATCGCGTTTTTCCTTTCAAAGTGTTCCAAAAAAGTTAAATATTTAAATTTCGAAAAACCCTCCCAGCGTTACCTGGGGAAAACTATTATCTAACGAATGAACTTTGATTTTTTGATGATCCAGCACCATGTTATGAGGGGCACCGCAATTCTACTTTTTTCCGAGACACGTCCGAATAATTGCTGCCATTGCCGTATTTTTTAATATTTCTTCGTGTAAATTTTATACAATTTTCTTCAAATGTCATACTTTAATGTATTGGGTCTATAACTTAACTCGTGCGGTTTGCTAAGAGATGGCGTAAATTGTATTATTCCATTGGAACATGCGTTGGAAAACTACTGTCATTGTACGTCATTTCAGTACATGTCATTCATTTGAAGCGTAAACAACAATAATTTTTTTTCACTCAAATTTTTTTTCACTCAATACGAACTTTGTGCCTGAAAAAGTGTTTTTGCGGGGAGTTCTTCATTATTTTAATATGAAGAAAACTGCTGCCGAAAGCCATCGTATTTTGGTGGAAGTTTATGGTGAACATGCGCTAGCTGAGCGAACGTGCCAAAAGTGGTTTGCACGATTTAAAAGTGGAGATTTTGGCTTGGAAGACGATGAACATCCTGGGCAGCCAAAAAAGTTTGAAGATGAAGAACTGGAAGCATTACTCTATGAAGATTGTTGCCAAACACAAGAGCTCGCAGAATCTTTGGGTGTCACTCAAGCAGCCATTTCAAAACGTTTAAAAGCAGCTGGATATATTCAAAAGCAAGGAAATTAGGTTCCACATGAACTCAAGCCGAGAGACGTCGAAAGGCGGTTTTGCATGTCCGAAATGCTGCTGGAACGCCACAAAAGGAAGTCATTTTTGCATCGGATTGTTACTGGTGATGAAAAATGGATCCATTACGACAACCCCAAGCGCAAAAAATCATATGTGAAACCCGGCCAACCAGCCAAATCAACGGCAAAGCCAAATATCCATGGCGCGAAGGTAATGCTCTGTATTTAGTGGGATCAGATGGGTGTGCTGTATTATGAGATGCTAAAACCGGATGAAACCATCAATGCACAACGCTACCGATCACAATGAATCCGTTTGAAGAGAGCAGTGGCCGAAAAACGCCCGGAATATGCGACCAGACACGAGGCAATAATTTTCCATCATGACAACGCTCGGCCCCACGTTGCTATTCCGGTTAAGAACTATTTGGAAAACAGTGGATGGGAAGTCTTACCCCACCCGCCTTATAGCCCAGACCTTGCCACTTCTGACTACCATTTGTTCCGGTCGATGCAGAACGCCCTCACTGAAATACAGTTCACATCAGAGCAGAATATCAAAAATTGGCTTGATTCATTCTTGGCTGCCAAGCCGGCGCAGTTCTTGTGGGATGGGATCCACAAATTGCCAGAAAGATGGGAAAAAGTCATAGCTTCAGATGGGCAATACTTTGAATAATACTATTGTACATGTTTTTCTGAAATAAACGTTCAAATTTTGAAAAAAAAAAACCGCAATCAAGTTATATACCCAATACTATTGGTTTTAATAAAGAGATTTTAACTGTGTCGTCACAAAAACATGACTTTTTTTGTACGAATTAACCTTAGCCCCCCCTTAATTAAAGTGGGCTAAGAGCAGAGTTGATTTTGTTTGCTATTATTTAACATGCATAAACAAAAAAAATAATAAAAGACTGGCTATGGCTACCTATCAGACCTCTTCTTTTATGTAAAAGGTAAGGACCAAACATCAAACATACTCTAAACGGGAGTAGGAGAGCCACAAGGATTTGTAAAAGACAGATGTATTCAAACAATTAGGAAATAAATAAACATAATTATTTGTTTCAACCACAGTCTTACAATACGTACATATCTACCTACGCATGAATAAAGTAAAGCAAAATAAAGTTAGCCTACAATACCTACAGTACCTACTATTTAAATTTTTTGTACTGTGCCTACAAATTATTCTTGATCTTAACCTACCCTAATTTTATGTACATACGAATATGTAGGTACTCGTATATGGTACATACATATGTAGGCATATTTCTGCTCTGTCTGTTCCTCACCGTGAAAAAGTCGCAAACGAGAACACAAAACAAAACAAAACAAAAAATATATTTCGGTGTGGGTATGTCACAAACTCTACGCTGGTGGTAAAAGCTTTTCGCAAAGCAAAAGAAAGGGCTTTTGCATAAAAAATTTATTTTCCGTTTTTTTTTTTCTTTGGAAAGCAGAAAAGCTTTTTATTTGCTCATCGCAAAAAACATCAAAATTTTTTTGTATGGGGATGCGACATCTGGGTAAGTTTATTATCTGTGCTTCAATCGTAGATTATTGGAAACTAGAGCCTACGATTTCACGTGAAAGCGGGTTCATGTGGTTCACGTGAAATACACCTTCACGTGAAAATTCACGTGAACACAAATTTCACGTAAATTGCGTGAATACGCTAACACGTGAAGTATGTGAATAACATGAACACATAAATTACGTGAATAATGTCTTTTTTCCTGTTTTCGAAGAATTTTTCAAAGAGAATTGAAAACTTTTGGTTTTCTCTGAATGAAAGCAAAGCAAATTACAAATGTCTCTACCTACTTACTCTTTTATGAATACTGGTAACCCCTTTTCGGGAACTGTTTAGTAATTAAGAGTTATTACTTCATTCATAAAAAAAAATGTATGATGGGCTTTTACTCATTGCAAATTCATTAACAAGTTAAATCATAATTAGAATCATCGTTTAACGTACCGCCAATTTGAATTTACAAATGTATATAAACTGAGGTATTATACTGCATTGACACATTTTTTTTTAACTTGATCTGTTTCGGATTGCAGAAAAGTCTTGTTCGATATTTTTAGTGATTAAAGTTTAAAGTATAAGTTGTGTGTATAATTAAAAATATGAAACCTAGCTGGGTATGGCAATATGCTCGAAAGGAAGGTGAAAAAGTAATATGCGAATTGTGTAGTGAAGATAATAATAATTCACTCTCTTGTCGACATTTTTCATGGAGTTAATAATCTTACTTCTGCCAATAGCAGGTATGTTATATCTTTTTTGTTTTGATATTTCAATTTTTAATAAACCATATTAAAAGATGTACAAATTATGACATTTAATTTCAGCTTGATTAACAATTAGAAAATGATGGAACGTACGAATCAAAAAGTCCTCTAGCGGCAACCCATCTACTGCACACAGAAACAAATTTACAAGGCTTTCGAATAGATCGCAGTGTTTCCCAGAAAGAATGGAAGAAATCCACCAGGCACTGGCAAATATGATAGCAGTTAATCAAATGCCAATATCTTTTTGTTCCAGCGAGGGTTTCCGTCAATTTATGGCTGTTGTTGAGCCAAATTATAAGCCTTGGAAAGAAAAACCAATTAAAAAGCGGCTTCAGGCCTTGAGACAGCAAAAAGAAAACCTAATTAAGGAGAAATTAGAAAAGTTTTCTAAAGTATCATGCACATCTGATTGTTGGACCTCCGCGGTACAGGATTCCTACATGACTATGACGGTGCACTTTATAGATGAAGACACTCTTAACACAAATGAAGTAGATGTACGTCGCACGTCACACTGCTCAAAATCTCCTTCAAAATATGAAAAATACGTTAAGTAAATGGGGTATAGATAAAAAAGTAATGGCTGTTGTCACCGATAATGCTGCTAACATCGTAAGCACAGTTGGAAATTTGGAGGAAACACAAGAGAAACAAAATTTGACGTGTGCCATTCACAGTGTTCAAATAGCAATAAAAAAAGTCGCTCTCGTCGGAACATACTCAAGCAATTATCGAAAAAGCAAGAAAACTTGTTGGACATTTTAAGCATTCTACCGTAGCTAAATATGCTTTAGAAGAGAAGCAGAGGCAATAGTCTTTGCCAGTTCAATCTTTATTACAAGCGAACAACACAAGATGAAATTCCATTTACTTTATGCTGCAGCGACTTATACAAAACCGAAGCCCAATCACCAACGTATTAGCAAATCGAGCTGTTACTTCATTTGCGTCGGCCATAAAATTGGACATATCCGAATAGGACTGGAAAGAACTTGCAGACGTACTCAACCCGATGCAAGTTCTCACCAGCGTGTTAAGCAGGGAGGGCTCACCAACATCTATGGTTCGACCACTTGCGCATAAGCTACTAGAAATGCATATGGAAGAATCCGATGCTGATTCCAAAATGATAAAACAAATCAAAATTTATTTTCTTCCGAGTTACATAAACGGTTAGACCTACAGATAAGTGAAATACCTGAAACCATATCATCAAGACAAAGTGCTTCTCTACTAGATCCAGGCTACAAAGATCTGCAGCATGAATGCTATTCTGTTCGAGGTGCAATAAAAGATAAGTTGAAACAACTTCTTGAAGAAAATTTTCCTCAAGCACAGCTTCAAGATTCTAGCCAAACAGAAAACAATGACGGTACAGAAAAGGAGTTGGAATTTCTTTACCAAGAAACTAGAGTCAATCCATCAAATTTTGAAAAGCAGCTCCAACCATACTTAGAAGAGCCTCAACTAAGGTTTACGTTTAACCCTTTTGAATGGTGGAAACACAAAGCAGTAAAATATCTCGCTTTTGCATTCTTAGCAAAACAATATTTGTGCATACCAGCCACTTCAGTCAGCTCAGAACGTTGTTTTTCTACAGCTGGAAACATTGTTACAAATAAAAGAACTTTTTTGCTTCCAGAAAATGTTGATATGCTAATTTTTCTTTATCAAAATCGTAATACTTTGTATCAAAAATATTGGATTAAAACAGATTTTTTGATAAAAAAATAATTTTATTTTTCAACGTAGTCTCCCTTGAGCTCTATACACTTTGTCCAACGCTTCTCCAATTTTTTTATCCCTTCCAAAAAAAATGATTTGTCGAGGTCCTCAAAATAGGCCTTTGTTTGCGAGATGACTTCATCATTGGAGTCAAATCATTTTCCACCAAGCCATTTCTTCAGGTTTGGGAACAAGAAGTAGTCGCTCGGAGCCAAATCTGGAGAATAGGGTGGATGAGGGAGCAATTCATAGCCCAATTCATGGATTTTTGCCATGGCAACTGCACATGTGTGCACCCTTGCATTGGCTTGGTGGAAAAGAACTTTTTTCTTGGCCAAATGAGGTCGTTTTTTTTTTCAAATCGTCATTGAATCGGTCCAATAAGTTGGCATAATATTCCCCATTGATTGTTCTTCCCTTTTGAAGGTAGTGAATGTGGATTATCCCGCGTGCATCCCAAAAAACAGTCGCCATAACTTTATTGGCTGACAAACCCACCTTGGCCTTCTTTGGCGCCGATTCACCCTTAGAAACCCACTGTTTTGACTGTTGTTTGTTCTCTGGTGTGTTGTGATGTATCCATGTTTCGTCCACGGTTACAAAACGGCGCAAAAACTCCTCCATATTGCGATTAAACAACGCCAAACCTTCCTGTGAAGTTGTTACACGATTGCGTTTGTGGTCGACTGTGAGCAAACGCGGCACCCATCTTGCGGAAAGCTTTCTCATGCCCAAGTGATCATTCAAAATTGAAACCACTGAGCCATGCGAGATCCCTACGGCTTCCACAATCTCTCGCACTTTCAATCTTCGGTCGGCCAACACCATATCGTGAATTTTTTCGATTGTTTCGGGTGTAGAGACCTCAACTGGGCGTCCAGGAGGTCCGGCATCTTCAGTGCTTGTACGGCCACAACGAAATTCAGTAAACCACTTTTTTACCATTGAAATCGATGGTGCAGAGTCCCCATAGTATTTATCAAGCTTAGCCTTGGTCTCGGTAATGGTTTTTTTTCGCAAGAAATAATGCTTAATAAGCACACGAAATTCACTTTTTTCCATTTTCTCCTCAAATTAGTGAGTAGTCTGATAAAAATAGCTGTCAAACACAAACTAACTGACGCAGCAAGTTTAAATTTTGACAGGAGTCAACTGACAGATGCCTGTTGACAGGAGCAGTGTTGCTGTCTCAGTAAAGAGGTCAGAAATTCAAAAAGTCACGGACTTATTGACCCGCTCTCGTATTGTATTGTTCATTTCGTGCAATTGTGTACGTTATTCACGCGATTCACGTCATTTTACGTGAAATTTTCATTCACGTGAATATTAAATCACGTGATAACGTGAACACGTTTTTCACCTTATTCACGTGAATGATCTGAAGCTCTATTGGAAACTAACAATTTTATTTGGAAATTCTTTCGTTTCGCTCGTTAATATTTATACACTTCGAAAATAACGACCAGGCATTTGAAACATCGTCTAAAACGTTTAAAGTTGACAAAATTGTTCAGGAAGCAATCGGAAACTTTGAACGAAATAGGCCAGCTGGTAAAAACTTGGTAATTAATGTGAGCATGATTCCTTTCCGCAGTAGCTTGAAATTCTATAAATTGCCATATATTGATGGCTATATTTATAATTTGAAATTATACACAGGACAGTCGGTTACAACGACTGCTACACTTCCTTGGAATTGGTCTGAATAGAAAAACGCATCTACAAGGAATATTACAAATGCATCCCTAGATTGACTCAAGATTTAAAAAAGGGGAATGTATTTCTTATGAAAAGTCTGGTATAGTTGTTGATTACTGGAGAGATGTTCATAGACCTGATATAATATTGAAATACAATAAACGCAAATAAAGTAAACCTTTCATAAGTTTTATTGATTCACATTAACTTCAATTGGCTAGGTACGAATAATTCAGCTCTCCTCGTTATACTATCCGTTGGATCCACAAAATCGCCGTTGATATTCTTTTAAATACAGCAGTTATGAATGCGTGTACATTGTATAACGAAGGAATCCTCATGGTAATTGCGTCAAGTATTAATTCTTTATTTGAATGAAGACGATAATCGAATTATTGCACGATGTCCTAAAAAAAAAACCCATTCTAACAATATCAACGGCAGTGAGAAAAAATTTAAGGCAATAGACAGCGGTGCAGAAAATGCTATACTGAGATTAGAGCTACGAGTATAGCATCGCCTAGTCTGATTGCTTTTAAAGAATTTAATCATGTTAACTGTTCAAATAAATTTGTTATAAATTTCTATTAACTAATTTTACTATTTTGGAACTATAGGTGTTTTCACCAGTACATTGACAATTTGGGAAAGATTTTTGATGTGATAATCGGTTTTGATCATTTTTGTTGTGATCACGAGTGATACACTGGCAGACATGTTAAATCAAGTCACTTGTGGTGCCTACCATAAACAGAATCGTGATACAATAAATCTTCAAAGTTGATGTGCCACCGCAATTGGTGGGCCAGTAGTCTAATAATAAATAAAATAAAATAAACGGAAACTTTTGCCTATGAAAAGTAGGCCCTGTTACACATTGAAATGTTGCGCCATCAGTACACTTGCTCTAGCTCTCTAGCTTTTATCTCAAATTGCGTCGGTTCTCACAAAGGAGACATGTTAGATATCAAATTTAAATGAAAATACGTAAACACTTACCTCTTTCTTTCCATTCCTTATTAACTTGATCATATCTGTAGAGGGTTGCACGTTCGCCAAATAATTTATGTTCATCCTCCTCGCCTGTCAATAATGAAATCTCTGCTGGCAATGGAATAATCGGCTCAAAATACGGATCATGATCGCTGGTTACATTTTCTACAGAATCATTGGCACTTGCCCTGCTATCGTTGTTGCTGTTTTTAGCGTTTTTAAAATTGCTAAATTCATTTGTATGTGTTAAACCAATAAAACCACCCGGCGGTGTAACTTTTGGTTTATCATCCTCAGCTGCTTTGTTTGATTCTGTTTGTTTTACCAATGCTCCGAATGATAAATCACCTACCTTATCACCGAAAATTGTTTTGCCAGATGCAAAACCAAATCCAGATGATTCCCTAGCAATTAGAGTGGTGTCTTTTGAATTTGAACCAAATGGACCACCACCGAAGATGAATTTTGACTTCTGAGCAGGGAATAGGGAAGTGTTAATATTAGCACTTCCATCAAATACGGATTTCGATAAGCTGTCGGCTTCTGTCTTAGATGTCATATCACCAAATAAAGGTGTAACACTACCACTAAATATTGATTTTGTCTTATCTGTTGTAGCAGTATTTGATGTTATTGTTGTCCCTCCGCCAAATATCGAAGGTTTTTCTAATTAAACAAAGAAAATTAGTCAAAAGATTGTTTTTAAACAAAATTGTCGAACTAACCTCGCACTCCACTAAACAAATTAGTACCAGAAGCGCTACCAAACAAAAATCCTCCATCAGCTCCTGCCGGCTTCTCCTCCTGGTTGATGGTGCTGTTCAAGGCTTGAGTAAACGAGAATGTATTAATTGATGTATTGTTGCCTTGAGTTAAAGTTGAATTTGCATTGCTTCCGAAAATGCTGTTAATGGCAGCAGTTACAACTGAAGGTTGTGACTTTTCAGGTGAAATTTCTTCAACCAATTTGCTGGGTTTAAGAATAGATCGATTTGGCTTCGATATGGATATGCTTGATATATCTAGAGGCAAAGGATCTTCTTCATTTTTTCCAACTTGAGGAGTATCAGGGAAAACGAATGTATCTGGATCACACCCCCGACATCCTGGGCACGCGATAATGGAATCAACATCAAAGAAACTATACGGTAGCATCAGCCTATCAGCGATTTTTCTGTTTTCTTCTGAAATTTTATACCCATCGTTCTTTTGAACGCTTGATTCGGATTTATCTGTAATGCAATGTACTTAAAAAATCTATTTTGATCTATGACCAATCAAATAGCTTACCGACAGCTGGTTCAGATGTACTATTAAGGGCATCTTTCACCGCCTCCATAAATCCGTCTGCTATTTCTTTATTTTTAAATCGAAGGCAAAACTGATGAACTTCCACTTCACCTTCACTGTAATCATTGGCAGCAAATACCCATGACTTGTCATCTTTATTTTTGTATACAACTTCCTTGTTAAGTGCGTGGTTAAGACAGATTTTCAGGACCTGCTCACGGCGCATTACAACACGTAATTTCTTCGTTTCTTTATGACGCAGAATTTTTAGTTCACCCAGGCCACGTTCTTTCCATTCTCGATCAGTAAAACGATATAATTTGGCACGATGCGAATACAACAGATCTTCATCCTCTTCGCCAGTCTTAATATCAATCTAAAAAGAAAAAAAGGTCATTACAAAATGAAGACAACTTCCATCTGATTTACCTTATCAGGTAATGCAATCACTGGCGTAAAGTAGGTATTGTTCTCCTCCTCTTCAGCTTCCTCTTCGTCATCATCTTCATATGCTCCGCCAGGAGATTGGGCCACCTTTAGAGGACTCTTCGCTTTACCAGGGCTCTTTGGTTTGAACACGAACTTAAAGTCTTCCTGGTCCAGCGAAAATGCATTGCCAAATGATGGCTTATCTGCAGCAATGACTTCAGTTGCTTGCGATGGTAAACTAAATGTAAATGTTGTTTTTGGGAGGCTTGCGGTTGCTGAATCTGTAGTTGTTGAAGATACTGTTGATCCAAATGAAAATGATTTTGTTTCATTTGGTTTTGATGCTGTAACATTAAAAGCACCTGCAGAACCACCAAAGACATTAGTTACTGTCGTTTCAGTTCCTTGTGGGATTCCAAATGTAATACTACTGGTAGTTGTTGGTGTTGTCAAGCTACTCGTGGTTGCTCCAAAGTTAAACGATTTGACTTCACTTTTTTGAGCGACTGCGTTCTGCGTTCCTCCGAAGCCAAATGTGAACTTTTGCGATGGGTTTGAAAGAGCCAAAATGTCTGCGTTTTCCTTTTTGGGAACAGTGGCGTCTTTTGGGGCGCTACATGCTTTACAATACAATGTTCCACTTTCATTTGGTAGATAACAATCTGAACACGACCAAGAGCCTTCTTTGGGTTTAAATTTGTCCCCGAAACCGCTTGCAGCTGGAGTTGTTTCATGAGTTGCAGCTGGCTTTGGAGTCGCCCCAAATCCAAGGGTAAACTCAGATTTACCAGTGGGAGCGGTTCCTAGGAAAGACGAAGATAATGATAAATCTTTTTTTGGCACATTAGCGTCTTTAGGTGCTTCACAAGCAACACAATGGAGCTTGTCACCTGTGTTGGAAGTGCAACATTGCTCACAAGACCAAGAACCTTCTTTTGGTTTGAATAAATCACCAAATCCAATAGTTGATGAAGGTTTATGATTTGAAATTTGATTCTGTTGTTTAGCTGTTTCAGCAGCTTCGTTGGCGACAAAGGCCTTTGAAGCACTTGCCCCACCCCCAAAACCGAAGGTGAAAGTGGTTTTTGTCGTTGTTCCTAAAATTGTTGACGACTGCTCTTTCTTAGGAATAGTATCATCTTTCGGTGCTTCACAAGCAGCGCAGTAAAGTTTGTCCGATTCGTTAGAAGTATAGCATTGTTTGCATGACCATGAGCCTGCTTTTGGCTTAAATTTATCACCAAAGCCTTTATCTTGAAGATTAACACTTGGAGTTGCTGCTTTCTTTGCATTTTTTTCATCATTTTTGGCATTCTCCTCGTTTGCTGCAGTACTCATTTTTGCTTGTGCCGCAAGTATAGCATCGAGGAATGATTTGCAGATCTCTGCCGTTTTAAAGCGAATAGTTAAAGTTTCAACTTGCAGTTCATTTTCTGAATAATCTTGTCCAGCCCACATCAAAGCGTTTTTGGAATTCTTTGAATATTTGAATGTGGTATCCTTATACAAACGTTGGTTACAACAAAGTTTATGTATAACTTCGCGTCGCATTACTAGTCGGACCTTATTTGCATCATCCTTGTCCTGCAGGATCTTGATATTACCCAATCCTCGTTCTTTCCACTCGCTAGTCGTCTTATCAAAGCGTAAAAGCTTAGCACGGTGTTCAAAGAGAACAATTTCATTCTCCTCACCCGTGGTCACTTCAACAAGATCAGGTAGCGGAATCACTGGTTGAAATTGTGCTGTCGGAATATATTCATCTTCATTGTCGGACTTGTTATGGTTGTCTGTTCTCGGTTCAGCTGCTGTTTCTGGTGCTAATTTGGTTAAAGTCAAAGAAGAAGGTTCAGATTTGCCACTATTAGTTGACCGGAAGATATCCGCAAAGGACTTTGATTCTCCCCCACCGATAGTTGTGCTTTTAGCAAACGAAAAGTTTGCAAATGGGGAAGCATTCTGGTTCTGGTTCTTTGTTTCGCTATCATTCTTTCCAGCCAAACCGTCAAACAGCGACTTTGGGAGAGTAGATGATGCCAGAGTGCTTGTAATATTATTGTGTGCAGTTCTGTTATTTTCGTCCTTTGTTGTGGGAGTACTTGTTTTGTTTTCGGCAAAGCTCTTTGGCAAAACTATGCCAAACGGCGAAGGTTTACTGGTTACTACTCCATTGGACTTTGATGCGTCTTTTGCTTCATTAATGGCGACATTAAAAGCAGCCTGGAATTTCTCTGCAGTTTCTAAATGCTTGAAACGCACTAAGAACTTCTCTAGCTTAAGCTCCTCATCTGCGAAATCATTAGCAGCCCAAATGAAGTCTTTATCGGAAGTCTTTAACTTCGACAATTTAAATTCAGCACTGATGCGATGATTGGCACAAATCTTATGGGTCTGATCGCGCCGCATAAGAATCCTTGAGATTCCATTATCCTTATTCTTAAGGATCTTTATGTCACCAACGCCACGTTCTTTCCATTCTTTATCAACGAATCGATAAAGTTTGGACCGGGAACAGAACATTACCTCTTCTTCTTCCTCCCCAGTCTTTACTTCGACTTCATCAGGCAATGGAATGATAGGTTTAAAATCTGGTCTAGGATCGTATTCAACCTCAGATTCACTCTTATGTAAATCTGACGTATTACTTTCGTTAGCTTTGTTTAAACTATCATTTGATAGACTCGGTGGAGGTGGTTTAAAACTAAAGTTTAGCGCGCTGGTCGCACTTGTTGCCGATGCTGTTGTCATTATTGTCGTCAACGCTGGAGTGGGGAACTTCATAGTAAATGCCGACGAAGATGTTGTAACTGAAGGTAGAATCATCATTGGAAAGTTTGTATTAGCCGATACTGCATTCGTTTGATCATTAGTTGCTACCAAACTTGGCTTTATATGATGCGAAGGGATTGTTACACTTAAGGTCGGTTGGGTTTGTAACCCAGCACTGCTTATTGGTAGTGGATCTGAAGAAGTTATCACCACATTGACTGGGGGTACTTTCTCTACTGGCATATTGTTGAGAGATTTATTAAAAGTTACTGCATTAGGAGGTGGAAATGTTACGCTAGGCATTGCATCCTGGGATGTGGTTGGTTGAATTGTCTGCGGTTTCGATTGCACTGCGATGGACATGATAGAAGTGGGTGGTAATGTTGATTGGGTAGTAGGATGTTGCTGATGAATTGTTACTCCCAATTGTGGCTGCTGTGGTTGTTGATTTTGTGTCAGTAATCCGAATAGATTGGTTCCACGAGCTTCCGTTGCTGGTGGCAAAAGTGGAGTTGAATTGAGTCCCGGCATATTGAAATTTAACGAAGAATCCATATAGGGAAGACTCAAAGGATTACGGTTACCTTAAAAAAATATGAGATTAGAAATGTGTTATGAAAAAAACTATAAACTCCATAAACACTCACCTAACTGCGTCGGGTGTCCAGTAATTACTGACGTCGCACCTTGCTGTGGCGGCATCATAAACTGCTGAGCATAGTAGTTCATTGCATAATTTCCATACAATGGACTGCTGTATGGATTGACAGCAGCTCCTGGAAGAGGAACTCCAGCAGCAGACACAGCTGTTGGAGTATGCATTCTTGGTGTCATTGAATGTTGCTGCCCATAGGTAGAGCCGTAAAGGTGCATTTGCTGTTGCTGCTGCTGCTGTTGTTGTTGTTGATTTGAATACATTTGATTCTGTAGCTCATCTTCAATTATATACAAATCGTCTAAAACATTTGAAGCATCATCACGGCTTGGTGGATTGGATTTCTTGCGAATGTTTTCTTCAATTGCAGCCAGTTTTTCTTTGAGAACGGACACCTCGGTCTTAAGATTTAAAACTTCTGGCTTGATATTTTCGACGAGTTCTTCTTTTACAAAAGTCAGCATGGTGGCAATTTGCTTGACTAAATTCTCCAATTCCACAGTACGCGGAGCAACAATTGAGATTTCACGTCGTAAACGATTATTTCCGTTATAAAGCGGAGATGAATCTCCAATTACAAATTCTGTTTCCGCATCTTCATAGCTACTGCTGTTATTACACTGGCTGTTTTCGTTAACAAATTTGCTTGTTGTTTGTTCAAGACGCTTCAGTTCAGAGTGAATTACCGAATTAAGCGGATGGCTGGGATCTACTTGAGTGCTTTTCAACAATTGAAGCGTCTGATTTAAACATTCACTTGCCTTGTCCAAATACATACGCTTGGCCTTTCTGGGCGTTTTATTAGCCTCATCGAGCTTTCGATATGCCTCGGATTGAAAAAATGTTGCGAATGGCAACTGAATACCGGCTAGCTCTTCAATTAGCTCTTCGTATTCTGATTTTTTAAAATACCTCGAAGCAAGAAAACTAACAGCATCTTCAGCTAGACTCGACACTTTGCGTTCTACCAACGAACTATTTGCTTTGGCATACTTGAAATACCTTTTAAATGGTTCCAAAACGCCCTTGTTACTCATTTTAAGCATATTCAAACCGTACTTGTACAAATTCTCCGACCTTGCCTCAAGCAGTGTTTTTTCAACGGGTTTTATAACAGCTTGTGCCCGTGATTCGAAGATTTTGCCTAATCTGAAGACGATGATCATGTCGACTTTTGGTCCATTAATACCACGAACTGCCTCAATCCCATATTGTAAGTTGGAGCGAATTTCTGCCAAGTTGTCTGCGGCAAGATTTTTGTATACTTGGTAGGCAGCTGTCCACCAGTTTGTTTGTTCTTCAGTACAGAGATTATATTGTATGTTGACAAACGGTAGTAGTTTAGGTTTAGCTACAGTGCCAGCGTGATAGCTGTAACAAGTTTTGCGTTCAACACTGAGAAGGCGTTTTGCTTGCAAAGTAGCAGCGTAGAGGAAGGTATCCACATCCAGTTGATTTAAAGATTCGGCTCCACAGAAGGAAAGATTCTGATTTGAGAAATTTAAGCCTTTGAAAAATTTAGCGCTAACATATGATAAATTGTCATTTCCCAAGCAGAGATACACCATATGCTGCAGGGATTGCGGGTTTAAGTACTGAGCCCATTCCTCGTGTCCTTCTATATCGGCATAGGTGGGTATTTCGTAGATTAACTCGGACATTTTAGGGCATTTGACGAGAAGTGATGTTTGTTCCTTAACCTTCTGATCACTGTTACAGAACAGTTGACCAAAAATGGTGCGGCGCCAATTATTGTCAGAGCAAGTTTGTCGAATTTGATTAACTAATGCATCAAGTGAAGTCCAAGGCGATGAGTTTCCCATGATGTTATTCAGTTGATTTTTGTTTTCGTCATTATTCTCAATACATCCTAAAAGAGTTCGTCCAGCCTGAGAAAGATTAAATAATTATTAGAAGGATATAGCAAGCATACTTGCAAACTCCAAACCTTACCTGTGCACAACGGAAAGCGCGTTCTTTATTCCACAGCTGAACCAGCAACTTACCATGTTCATCACAGTGTTTCACCCAAGGTTCTTTAGCATCTAGACTATCGCTTTGATACGCCAACATCAATAATGGCAAAACACTTTTTATGGTCTCCTTCCATTTGTTCTTGTTTTCTATCATTTCTCTTTTAATTATCAACGATGCAGCATGCAAGCAAAGCTGTCCACGATAATGGGCCATAAAACGTGATACTAACTCTTTTTGTTGACGCAAAGTGTCACTTATTTGTGACACCTTGTAAAGATACTGATCGAAATTGAACAACAAATTTGCAGTCTCAGTTGTTCCACCATTTGGTAGATTCTTATTCGCAGTAAAACTTATATTCACCTGTCGCTCCAAGCAGGTAATAAGCAATAGCCAAAACTCCCAATCTTGTTTTGTATTTGGCATATGTTCATATTTGCGAAGTACTAGCCAAACTACATTGTACCACTCGGCACTCTCAGCCAACATATTGTGACTATTCATTTCCAATTGGCATGTATTCTGGAAAGCTTCTAGAATTTTATTTTGCTCAATGAAATGTCGAACTAGTCGTACACGTAGGTTTACATCTTGTGGTCGTGATGAGATCTCCTTTTGAATCAGTTGTTCTACCTGGTTTGTATCAAGATTATCTTTATTCATGAGCTTAAGGCGAAGACTAAAGACAGCATCATGTTGGACTTTTTCACTTTCAGCCAAATCGCACCAGTATTTTGCTTTGTTGGTGTTGAGAGATTTATCTTCAAGCAATAGCTGACATACTTCTGCTAACAAGTCTGGCTGTTTAGGATTTAATTGTAGCGAGCGTTGGAATGATGCAAGTGCCTTGTCTGGCTTTTTTTGCCGTTGATAACATTGACCTAGAAGCTTATGAGCTTGATCGTTGTCATTCTTAATAGATAAGTACCAAGAAACATATTGTTCGGCGGTTGCATACTCATTGATTTTGTAGTACAGCTTAGCAATGGTGAAACAGCGAAGATTTTTCTAGAAATAATTTATTCAAAAGTTCAGTAAACACAAAAACCAAAAACTATGACTTATGTATAAAATATCCACAGAAGAAACACACACAGCTATCTCTAAAAGGGATAAAAAAAAAACAAAAAACAAAGCTCCAGCAAAAAACCTGGTCATGGTGGATGCTATTAAAGATACTGCAAGAAAGAGCAAAGCTCTTTAACCTATGTATAGAATAAGGTTCAAAAGCAATAAAATGGAAAAACTTATACTACATCTTTTATGAAAAAAAAAAAAATGCATTGCACGAGAATTATAGAACGATGAAACTTCTATTGCATCTCTAGAAGCTGCTGACAAAAGTACGTTTAGTTAGTATTTTTTAAAACACTGCAAGAGCAGTCATTAAAGCGTTTTCCATTCAAACTATCGGGTACCAGTAATACGGATACTTATTGAAAAATATATCGAATATAGTAACTGGTCTTTATTATTGCACTGGCATTCATAGATTTTCAAAAATCTTACGTGAAAATACAGTACATCATGGAAGCACTTATGCAAGGTAAAGTAGATGATAAATGCATCCGCTTTCTTCAACGACAAAGAAACGAGATGTGTATACTCGGATCACCTCCGTTTTATAGATGACAACGTTATACTTACGGATAATCTCAACAAATAGATGCTCGAAGAGCTTAAATTTTCTTTAAGTAAGATCGGCTTAAAAATAAACTTAAACAAAAAAAACTTTATAAAAGTGTTAAACATAAAATGGAAACGTAAAAAAACTAGAACCTGCACCTCAGGTTTTACATAAATGTCAGCTTCGTACGGCTCATGTTCACTTGCCAAACGTTAAGCTGCTCGTAGTCTTCAATGCATTTATCCACTTAATCTGGCTTGAAACCCTTTGTTGTACATCTATCCATGACATCAGAGATTTTACCAGTCTTACTCGATCCGGCCAATTCGCGAACAAATGCAAAGATTTTATCAGAAGTGTTTGGAATGTGTCCCTTTTGATGTTCATGGATTTGATTCAGAGAATCCTGTCTGAGAGGCGGAGACAAGCCAAAGCAGTCGACAAACGTAAGATTCCCAACAAATTCCTAGCTGAAGTGAAAGTCATGTCTTTGCGGTTTTTTGCTTCACGACGGAGTTCTACGTAAGCGCCAACAATGTACTCAATTAATTCATCAGGAATGGTGGGATTCATGCGTTTGCACAAATTGATGTAACGCCGTATTAGATTCATGCCCAATGACTTTACTTTAGTTGGGGGTTGAGTGCCGTGACTATGAACAAAAGTAATATGCTTAGCTAGACGAAGATCAGTGCAGCTGGTAGCTGGATGTTCTGCTCGACTGTACAACGTGGTTTATAACGACCAAATGCTGGATTTGCAGCAGCAAGGATGGAAACTCTTGCGTTGAGTGTTGTCATAATGCCCGCCTTGGCAATGGAAATGGTCTGTTGTTCCATAACTTCGTGTTCCATTACGATCGTTGTCAGCCATTTTATCGAACTCGTCAATGCAGCAGACACCCTGATCTGCCAAAACCAAAGCACCACCCTCAAGTGTCATCTCTCCAGTGAGTGAATCCTTCATAACTGCAGCAGTAAGACCGACACCAGCTTGCCAAACGCTTATAGAAGTTATCTTGTGCCAGCTAGGCCAATTCGTCGGCTGTGAGTTCAGATTTCTTCTCAGAGATCTCTGTGTTCTTGTTGATGCAGATAATGCGACGATAAGCATCCGGGAAAGTCTCGGATAAAAGTCCTGAAATCAATTGTCTGAACCCTGAGCGCATAAGTGGTAGGAATATTCCCGGAATACACACATTACCTCCGGGTTGTGCTTGTCTAGTAACCTCTCCACGACGCATGATGGTTAGTGTACGGGGAATATGTCCTACAGACACTTGATCGCTATGTTCCTGAATTTTAAGCTCCTGGAATTTGATGAATTTTGATCTTCGAGTTTGCAAAAATAACTCGACAATCATCTGAGAGGCATGAACGACAGTGAATTCACTGTCTGATAAGTTTATGTCTAATAACTAAGTTTATGACCTATTTGGTTTCAAGTGAAAATCATTGGACCGAAGACGGATTTTAGAAGTAGAGGTAGTCTAACCTGTGAAATTCTGAGCCACATAGTGCTCGAATCGGCAGGCTTCGAGATGCCCATTTTCAAATTAGTTTCTCCATGCACTTGAAGAGGTAAAGATTTAACATCAATCCATGATTAAAATAGTAAGAAAACGAAACATTTCATAAACAAGAGCACGTATTTGCAACGCTGACCTGTTAAGAGCAACGTTTTTCTTAGTATTCGGAAAACTGCAACCATAATTCAAAATGTCTTTTCTGTTACATTTCAAGAATCGACCTAGGTATGGGTGCCTCGAAAGCTTTTGGTACAATACAAGATTTTTTTTTTTTTTTGAGATTTTAAATAAATACAACAATGTGTGATAAAAAATCATCAGTAGCCAAAAATCGAAGCTTTACTGCCCAAACATTCATCAAAAGTAATGGTCGATCTATAATTCGTATCCAAGAAATTCAAAGTCATCATCATTCCGATTTTTCTGTTGTTTTTTCTCCTTATTGTTTTCTACTTTTTCATGATAATGAAGCACGCTGCCTAGGTCCATCATATTCTAGTTTAAAAATGGATAAGGATGAAACATTTCATAAATCGGCATCCACACCGACAAAAACATTTCAGAAACGTCTATGAAATATTTCTGAAACAAGTGGGAAACATTTCATAAAAATGTTTCGCTCGGTTTGGACGCACCTTTACAAGACACATTATCGGCAAGTTCTGGAGAGTATAAATCTTAATTTCATGAACAGTAATACAAATACAAACTACAAGAAACTACAGATGCAAACACTAGTCACCGACACAAGGAGAAGCATAGCATGGTCAAAGTGAAAATGGGTGAGCCAAGTGTTACCCAGGATACACAACAGATAGTGAAAAAATGTTTAAAATAAAAAATATTATTTTGCAACTTTTGCAACTGCTCAAAGGTAAAGCAGTCAGAGAAGAGCAAACAAAGCATTAAATGGAGGAAGTATAGTATAAGCGCTAATATGGACTTTAACAGCGATCGCGGATGCCAACAAACATGGTGTGGTAATTTGGAAGACCAATGCCCGGGATCGAAATAATAAGTTAGTAATTATTAGCATTTAGTGAAGTAAAATGACTAGATTCAAATGAGTAAGAAAAGTCAGTATGGCACGTTTCGATAAATAGGCAAAATCCCAGACAAACAATAAAGTGAAGATACTGCAAACCATTGTGGAACTGATTAATCAAACGCTGTTACGCATTGGTTGTATTTATTATACAGTTTTAATTGGCGTCACTCGTAGTTTGGTTAGCCCCGATTGAATATCAATTTGCCGGGGTTCCTTTTTCCTGACTTCCACAGCAATACTACCCGAACTCGCAAGGACAGTGATGAGAATTTTTTTTTCATTTTGTATCCATCAATTGTATGTGCAGAATAGGAGCTATACTCGCAATAATCTTTGAGCGAAACGAGCCTGTTACATAAACAGCTTGCGCAGCATTATTGACCAACACGTTAAATGCAGATCACATATTCACTTTCTTATAGTTTTAAAAAAGTGAGAATTAGTCTGATCTGCTTTATGCACTCTAAAATTAACATACAGTCGTCGAAGCAAAAAAAATATCGAACATCAAAAAAACTCTTTAGTCGAATAATAATCATGTAAAATGAAAGGGGATCATATACGAAACCAAAATAAGAAACAAATTTTAATTTTGTTCTAAATATAAAGGAATTTATTAAAAAGAAGAAATGGCTTAAACCGATTTTTCGTCGAAAAAGCCACCTTACATTCGATTACTTTTTTTTTTACAATTGAAGCACCCAGTGTAATAACCAAATAACTCCACTTTTTCGCGAAATGTTGGCTGAATTCCTTAATGCAGTATTCTCGCAGTACTGCAACAGAAAGGAGGCTACACCGAGGTCGTAAACAATTTTTTCTATTTTATATTATTCCGACTCATCTTCACGATTTTATTAAATTGAAACAATAGCTGGGAATGTGCATAAATGCCGTTTCAGAATATCACAAATTTCAAAGCATCATTGATGCATTGCAGTGGAAAAGTAGCGTTGCAATGCATAAGAAAATCATCATTTACTAATGATACGAATTTTTTTTACGTTTTTTTAATGCAGAACTAAAAAAAAATGCTATACCGTTCTGTGTAATAAAAATACATCTTCGAGGGGCGTTCAATATATTCTCGGTATCGATATGAAGGAAAATGCGAATTCAATTTAAATTGTTTTTATTTGTCAATATGATCTCCCCTAACATCAATGCATTTGTTACATCTTGAGATAAGCTTTTTTAAACCCTCAAAATAATAAATTTCCTCTTTCTCTGCAAAATACCGAGTTGAGTTCTTCATCATCCGAACATCTTTTTCCACGAAGACATTTTTTTCAAATCCGGAAACAGGAAATAATCACTAGGGGCAAGGTCTGGACTATAGGGTGGGTGTTGGATTTCTTCGAAACCACAATCTCGCGCAGCAGCCTTGGAAACTCGCGCCGTGTGAACAGGAGCGTTGTCATGAAGAAGCAACACACCCGCTGCGAGTTTACCCCGTCTTTTCTTTTTAATTTCCTCCCGCAAATTATGCAAAGTGGAAGCGTAGGATGTGGCGTTGATGGTTTCACCTTTTTTTTTGTACTCAATGAGCAAGATTCCCTTTGAGTCCCAAAAAACTGTGGCCATGAGCTTTCGGGCAGACGGAGTGACTTTGAACTTCTTCGGGGGGTCTGTTCCTTTTTTATGCCACTGCATGGACTCTTGTTTGCTTTCAGGGTCATAGTGGTGGACCCATGTTTCGTCCCCAGTAACAATTCGATCCATAACACCGTCCGCGTTCTCACTACACATCTCCAAAAGCTCTCTACAGCATGCGACTCTCACTTTTTTCTGAGGCGTTGTGACCATTCGTGGCACCCACCTTGCACTGACCTTTGAAAGGTTAAGATGGTCATGAAGAATGGTGTGAATGGTACCAATTGAAAGATTGGTGATCTCTGCCATCATTTTCACCTTTATTCGGGCATCCTCAAAAACAAGTTTTTCGACTTCTTTGATGCTTTCTCCCGTACAAGCAGTAGCCGGGGCGCCGGAGCGGGGGTCGTCTTCAGTGCTCTCTCTGCCTCTCTTGAACTCACTTGACCACTTTTGCACAGTTGATAATGAAGGTGCGGAACCCTGGTAAACAGCCACCATCTCTTCATGAATAGTTTTTTGACTTTTTCCTTGCTTAGTGAGAAATTTAATTACAGCGCGATGCTCAATTTTCACCATCATCGTCTCAGTTGCCATTATGGTTCTGTTCAACTAGAGATAAAACGCGAATTAATAATCACATTTATATGAAATTTTACACGAATGCACCAAAATAATAGTATTACTTGATAAATAAGTCAATTTATATATACAACCACAGCTTCACCCCGATACCGAGAATAGTTTGAACGCCCCTCGTACTTTGACTCTAAGGTAAAGAAACTCAATTTTCGAGTTCTCATTGACTTTAAAACTCGTGAATAATTTTTCATAGACAGAATAACAGACAGAAACATTTCTAACTGTCTTTTAAATCACTTAGACCAGATACTTTGTGTTCACGAAAAAAGCTCTTTATACGAGGGCGGGTCAATAAGTCCAATTCTTTTTGAATTTCTGACCTCTTTACTGAAACAGCAACACTGCTCCTGTCAACAGGCATTTGTCAGTTGACTCCTGTCAAAATTTAAACTTGCTGCGTCAGTTAGTTTATGTTTGACAGCTATTTTTATCAGACTACTCACTAATTTGAGGAGAAAATGGAAAAAAGTGAATTTCGTGTGCTTATTAAGCATTATTTCTTGCGAAAAAAAACCATTGCCGAGACCAAGGCTAAGCTTGATAAATACTATGGGGACTCTGCACCATCGATTTCAATGATAAAAAAGTGGTTTACTGAATTTCGTTGTGGCCGTACAAGCACTGAAGATGCCGAACGTCCTGGACGCCCAGTTGAGGTCTCTACACCCGAAACAATCGAAAAAATTCACGATATGGTGTTGGCCGACCGAAGATTGAAAGTGCGAGAGATTGTGGAAGCCGTAGGGATCTCGCATGGCTCAGTGGTTTCAATTTTGAATGATCACTTGGGCATGAGAAAGCTTTCCGCAAGATGGGTGCCGCGTTTGCTCACAGTCGACCACAAACGCAATCGTGTAACAACTTCACAGGATGGTTTGGCGTTGTTTAATCGCAATATGGAGGAGTTTTTGCGCCGTTTTGTAACCGTGGACGAAACATGGATCCATCACAACACACCAGAGAACAAACAACAGTCAAAACAGTGGGTTTCTAAGGGTGAATCGGCGCCAAAGAAGGCCAAGGTTCTGGCGACTGTTTTTTGGGATGCACGCGGGATAATCAACATTGACTACCTTCAAAAGGGAAGAACAATCAATGGGGAATATTATGCCAACTTATTGGACCGATTCAATGACGATTTGAAAAAAAAACGACCTCATTTGGCCAAGAAAAAAGTTCTTTTCCACCAAGACAATGCAAGGGTGCACACATGTGCAGTTACCATGGCAAAAATCCATGAATTGGGCTATGAATTGCTCCCTCATCCACCCTATTCTCCAGATTTGGCTCCGAGCGACTACTTCTTGTTCCCAAACCTGAAGAAATGGATTGGTGGAAAAAGATTTGACTCCAATGATGAAGTCATCTCGTCATTTTGAGGACCTCGACAAATCATTTTTTTTGGAAGGGATAAAAAAATTGGAGAAGCGTTATACAAAGTGTATAGAGCTCAAGGGAGACTACGTTGAAAAATAAAATTACTTTTTTAACAAAAAATCTGTTTTAATCCAAAAGTCACGGACTTTTTGACCCGCCCTCGTACTTCTCAACAGTTTGAGTGCATAACTTTCGATTTCTAAAAAAAATTTGCCACTTTCTTTAGTACCATCGAGTGGGTTTTTTTTTATAAAAGACAGCTATGCTTCTTTAATTTTTGTATTTTTCAATGCAGTACCAAAAGAAGCTAAAGTAAGGAAAATTAAAAAAAAACTTGTGACAGCTTAAAAATGTTTATATTTTCCTATTCACAAAATATTACTCTTTGATTTACAGTTACTCACCTTACGTTAAATCATATCCAATTTTTAATAAAATAAAATAATTAAAAATCAATTGAATAAGTGGACAAAACTAAAGCACATGCACCTTGTTATTGCCTTCAGGCAGCAAATTTTACCGTTTACTTATGTTATAATATGCATCAAAGATTACTGTTTTTCTTTTCCAAAATTCTATTCATTCTAAATAATGGGAAAAAAATTATTTGTGTGTGATCGGCGGCGTTTTAAATCGGAAGCTTAAATTGTGTTTAATTGTGTCAAAAAAGTGATAAAATGGCTCGCAATAAGTATTCTGACGAAATAAAAGAAGAAATAGTTTCTGATTTTGAAAGCGGTAAGTCAGTAACATTTATTGCCAAAAAATTTGGTATAAGCCATTCGGTGAATTCGCGAGAAATAGTTCCATTTCGTGCTCGTGGAAATTTCCAAATGGTGCATAGTGGCGGTAGACCCCGAAAAACGACCAGTCGCGAGGATAAAAGAATTATAAAAGAATTAAAATGTGTACAAAAAGAACTGGGCCTTGAGATTTCAAGTAGGACAATCCGGCGAAGAGCGCTTAATAGTGGCTTAAAATCATATCGTAGTATAAAAAAGCCATTTATTTATCTAAAAAATCGACGCGCGAGAATTGAGTTTGCAAAGGCACACCTTAACTGGACCGGAAAACTGTACTTTTCTGACGAACCCAAATTCAATTTAAAGGGATCTAATGGTTTTCATTCGGTACGGATGCCGAAAGGCGAAGATCTAAATCCACGATTCACCAAGGGTACAGTGAAACACGTTGGTGGCAGTATTATTGTGTGGGGATGTTTTTCCGGTCATGGAGTCGGGGCAATTCATAGGATTAGTGGTATAATGGATCGTTTCGTGTACCAGGATATCCTTCAAAACGTCGTGCTTCCTTATGCTGAGGAGAATATGCCGTTGCGATGGATTTTCCAACATGACAACGATCCTAAACATACCGCTAAACTTGTGAAGGATTGGCTTAACAAAAGCGAAATAACTGTAATTAAGTGGCCAGCGCCACTTTGATCACTTGATTGTAGATCAAAGGATTGATCGCACGAAATGCAATAATTTGGACTCACTGCTACGACAAGCGCAAATTGTCTGGAATAGCATCCTAATGCATACTATTGACAATCTAATTGCCTCAATGTCTCGTCGATTTGCTGCGGTAGTCAAAAATAATGGATATGCGACTAAGTATTAGTTTCAAAAACCTTTTTTGTGTTATTTGTTTATAAATTCGAAAATGTGCTTTAGTTTTGTTCACTTATTTTTCAATGGATTTTTAATTATTTTATTTTATTAAAAATTAAAATGGAAAAGCTTTTATTTATGTGGATACAGGACTTGAACCGAAGAAAGATTCCTGTGAATGCTAGTGTTATCCAGACAAAAGCGCAGAGTATAGTTGATTCCATCAAAGGGCCGGATGAACATTTTAGTTTTGAAGCTAGTCGAGGATGGTTTGACAAATTTAAAAATAGGTATGAGCTTCAAAATATTAAGTTAACTGGGGAATCCGCAAGTGCAGACATTGAAGCAGCAACTTTGTTTCCAAGTAAACTAAAAGCATTAATTGAAGAAGGTCACTACAGTCCTAGACAAGTTTTTAATGTATACGAAACATGTTTGTACTGGAAACGATTACCGAAAAGAACTTTTGTTTCTTGTTAGGTGGAAATGTTTTCGGTGACTTTAAACTTAAGCCGCTATTAATATATGTACAATTCTCTTACCCCAAGGGCTTTAACAAAAAATTGACAAAAATAATCTTCCGGTAATTTGGAGATCAAATAAAAAAGCCTGAGTAACTTCATCAATGTTTACTGATTGGCTTAAGAAGGAATTTTGCCCAGCGGCTAAGGAATACTGCTTTAAAAATAGTCTCTCAGAAAGGGTTCTTTTAATCTTGGACAATGCTTCCGGTCATCCTCACTGTCTTGACGATATTGATGAAAATGTTAAAGTACTTTTTTTTCCTCCGAATACTACATCGATTCTTCAACCCATGGACCGACCAAGGAGTAATTGCTTCTTTTAAGGCGTATTATTTGTGTCGAACTTTTCAACAGATAATTCATGCTCTGGATATGTCCCTCGAAAATTAAGAAAAACAGACATACATAAAGGAAATTTGGCAGAATTATAATATTCACCAGGCTATTAAAAACACAACTGACTCCTGGAAAGCTTCTAACATGAATAAAGTTTGGCTACAAATTTGCCCACAATGTATTCAATCTCTACCTAGTGCTAATGTTGACATTGCGCAAAGCGATAACGATGAAATCCTATCAGAAATAATTCATCTGACGAAGGAAATAGGATTTTCTGACCTTAGTGAAGACGACATAACAGATTTAATTCACGTTCAAGAAGAACCACTTTCCACTGACGAACTAATAAGAATTTTAGAAGATTCAAAAGAGGCGATTACGAGCCCTGACAATGCTGGTACAGAAAATTTTACGTCAAAACAGTTGGCAGAATTTCTGGATCACATGGAAAGGGGCTTGAATATATTGAAAAATTATCCAGATAGAGAGAGAAGCGAAAAGGTCTCATTTTTGGTTTTAGAAAATATATCATGCTACAAGGATCTGTACAAAAAAATTAAGTTAGAAGCTGCTCAAACCACACTGGCACAATTTCTCAAGCCGTCTTCTACTAATACTGCAGAAGCTCAGGCTGAACTACGGGTTCTACGGTTTCTAAGCGACGAAGATGAAACTATAATATAAATAACACGCATTATTTTAAATTCTTAAATTTATAATGTTGGATTCCTTATTTAGTTCTGTTTTTTATTTCGCTTTTATGATTTTTATTATTCTTTCATTGATTTATCATAAATATGTGTACGTAGTGTGTAAATACTGTATGTTTGTTTTGCGTCGACCTAAGTCGATTTCGACTTACGACGCGTTTTCTCGGAACGAATTAGCGACATATAGTAAGTCGAGGTATTCCTGTATAAGCCTTATTGAACATCCCTTGCCAGAACCGAGACATAGTTTTGTCTCTCTTCATCTTCCCTTTGTTTTAGTAAGTCTTGACGTGTGTTTAGGGCTACGGCTACGGTTTTGATTGTCTCCTTATTCATTTCTCCAATCACTCGAACCAGACCTTCCATTCCATTTGAAAAGAAACATCCCCAGACCATAATAGAAACGCCTCCATGCTTGACGATATGAACCACACAGTCTGGCAGCATTTTTGTTCAGCACAACGAAATCTCTCGGTTTTGTGCCAAATACCTCGAACTTGGATTCATCGCTTCATAAAAGTCTGTTAAAATCTTTTTTGAACAGCAACTCACCCAGTCCAGCATGTATTAATCTTCATTTGACCGTTGTCAAGGACAGCGGGTTATTCAGTGTTTGATTTATTTCAGCGCTGTTTTTCGTCTACTTTGTTTGCTTATTGTGACTATTAGCTGATCCTAGTGTGTAGTTTTAGCTCTAGACCGTCCTGACCATGATTTATCCTCAGGACTTCCAGTTTGAGCATGCCGTTCAATGGTAGGTTGATCGTAGCACCTTGATACATTCGCTGCGATTTGTCTTCTTTAAAAAAGATGATGATTGCAGATCGTCTCTCGGTTGTGGTTTCCGCGATTTCTCATTTTTAACAAGTTGTTTCCTCAGGACGTGAAGAATTTCGAATAAATTCTTATGACCCCAAAATGTAGCTTTAATGTAAGACTCTTCTAATCCAGGTCGACATCTTTTGGGATTTGAAAACCCTTTCAGTGTAGGAAATCACAAACAAATGCTGAATCAGCAACCAGTCATAAAATTTAATAATTATGAAAAACTTAAACACTTCTCAATAAACAACAAAAGCTTTCTTTCTCCCTCTGTTTAACAACGAGGGTGTAAAAACCGACTATTATTATTATTATTATAATTTATTGTGTATTGCTCAAGTAGAAAATGTAGGTAAAAAAAACCCAACGTAATTCATAACATTCAATCTCCATGCATGAAGTCAGTTATGTAGGTAGGACGGCCTCACACCTTTGGCCTGCAGTATACACATGGATCTACATATATTATTACGTATCTAACAGAGAAAGAATTTGAAATCTAAGATGGGCGTTAATAAGTTGAAACACACAAACCCTTCTTTATTAAACCGAAATGACGGTATTGGATGAGCTGAAACTTCAACATACTAACGGACTCCGATCTTAAGATCTTAAGGTACTCTCACGACATATGTGCAAAAGTTTCGACGCACGGAAGAGTATGCGGAGAGTAGAGCTGGCCGAAATGTTTGTAGCAAGCAGATTAGCTTCGTCCAACGAGCTGACAGCTACAATGTCCTTATCAATGAGCGTGGGGATGTAAGACAGCCTCTTTACAGTCTGAGTTGTACCACGCCTTTTCTTTAGATTTGATACTCTTTACCCGGTGAGGAATAAGGGATCTCATTTCATACAGAATAGCATTTGCGACCCACGTCGTTATCAAAGAAAAATAGCGACCAGTTAAAATGCATAAAGAAGCTGTTTTCTCGTATCGCCATGATTCTTTTCTTTAACTGTGTGGTCATTATAGTGGGCAGGTAAATCCCGTACATGTGTTTTACATACTACTTAAGCAGCTAGCCTATATTTACAAATGTGGACGTACAGAGAAGTGATTAATTTTTATCTGGCGTATATCTGCTACTGAACCTGTAATTTCCAACTCATGATTACAATCAAAAAAGACAAAGCTGTGAAGTAAAAATACTGACGTTGGTTTACCGAATCAAATTATTGTAGGAGTTATGACCTTACAATACAATATCAGGACACGGTGCACCAACTAAATTTTCACTCACAACCCGCTATCCAACGATCGCACCTGTAGTAGGATGCTACTTGTAACACATTGGCCATTCACTGTACTAGACGACTTCCCTCCTTATTTCGAAAAACCTGTGTTTTAGGCTGGAAGCCACCTATGTACGTGTTGAGTAGATTTTTATTTATTTATTTATTTATTTATTATATTTTTTATTATGCGATTTTTCGATTTATCCCAGCTGCATACACTATTATTCCAAATAAAGATGAGGAAGTTTTTCAAAATAGAAACAAAATTTGCGATAAAGGTTTACCACAAATAAAACAAAGTCTTCAACAGCACGTGAAAGGTATCAACGAAAGAAAAATAAACAAATTCACCTCAAGTTGGCGTGGCTGTTATTTTGAACCTCGCACATTTGCATCGTTTGTTTTGCTTTCATAATCATCCCACTAATTGTGAAAAATATATAAAAAAAAAAAAAAAAATTAAAAAAAAGACAATCGAGTCATTTGCCTAGAAATATCAGAAAATTTTCGTACATCTTTGCAAAGAAAATCAGATTCTTCTACACAACACAAACAAGCACAACTACAAACTCTTCGAGCTGCCCGTTCCTCTTCCCCTTAGTATCGATTGATTCTATTTTAATTTGAAGGTTATTTTCGTTTACATTTATCATGATTACACGTAATATACACGCGTGTAAAAGTGAATTCTGTGGTCTAAATATTCCGTCAAATTCAGATTCAATACAGGAATTTCTTGGGAGGATTCTTAACCGTGTCCAAACGGGCCAGACATTACAGCCACACGCGCCATTGTAGTGTCGGAGTCTCTTGTCGGCATTTTTTTATTTCGCCATTAACCGTAATCGAGTATTCGCGAAGAGAGAAAATGAAAGTGTTCTACTATTTTAAGACTAAGATTTTGAGTGATTTCAAAAGAGTAATTGAGCAACATTATTTTGATTTTAAAGAATTTAAAATGTACTTAAACACATTGAATTTTACCTCGTTTTCCGAACGTATTTTTGCAAGTGCGTTCCGCACATGAAGATCCACTTCTTTCTTTGTTTTAAACATTTTTTCCGGGATTTTCGCCTTCTTATATTTCCTCTAATGAGGTGAACAATGATCTTAAAGTCTGGTTTCGTTTTACAAATGCTTAAACGCAACTTTTTAGATAAATGTTTAGCGTTACACAGTTTTAATTATCACAAATTCACTAAAGCTTGTTATGCGAGCAAAATTTTTACGCATTTTCAAATCGCGGCCTGTCGTGCAAGTGGCGGTTCGCTTTTAATGTGCTGAAATTTCTTTTGAAATTTTTATTTGAGTGAAGTGAAGGTTGTGGCGATTGTAATTTAACTGCACGTCAGTTGCCACAGGGTGTTTGAGAGCAAACAGACTGTACTATATGAATTAATTCGATTTAAATTTTTTCCCAATATTTATATTTTTTATTTATATATTTTATTAAAAGTGTTTGCTTTTTGTTAAGCCTAGTATGCAACTGATTCGAACCGAAATTTGTCCGTGGTCTCCAAAACAATAGCGAAATGTTTCCACAATGAGAGTGGAAAACTATTTAACGGAGAGTTTAATCAGCTGCTTAAAAAGTCAAGTGACAAAGTGACAGGAGTCAAACCTATAAAATGTATCGCATCCATTTTAATTTAAAAGAATCTTGTGCTGAACAAAAAAAAAAGCGAAATGTCAATATTTTGTAGCAATTAATGCTGTGTTTTTTGCACGCATGTTATCGAATGTCACTGTGAAAAAAAGCCAGTAAACGAACAACATTTCTCAACAAATAGATCTTCATATCAGTAGTCAAAAATCAAAACATAGTTGTCACACTCACTTCAGTATGTACTCCTCACACATTTAATAACGCGCATTTTTCCAAACTTTTAATTGTGTCTCATAAGTAAATGTGGGAAGTATAAACTGCGGTAAGAGTAAAAATATCCTTTCATTCGCTTAAAAGTAGTTATGTTTCCTTTAGAAATAAAATATTATTCACACGTAAGCGTTTTTATTATTCCATTTGACGGACATAACTTTCGTTCCCATATTGTTTTCTACTGAGGTACAGTTACAAAAAAAAACATCCAACTCATAGCGGTATATAAATTGACTTGCTACAATCTACACGCATATTATTTTGTTAACGGATGTGCAAAAAAACGGCTAATGTTCCGAACAATAAAAACAGAATGGAGAACACAACTGCAAAACGGAGAGTGTAACGAAATGTTTCCTATACGATTTCGTATCATTTTTCATTCCGGGAAAATAAAAGGCAGCGAAATTTTGACATTTCAATATTCTTTGCTAACATTTTTGAAAAATACGACCTTCAACTAGTAAATGTGGGTGATAGAAGCCTTCATTTTGTAGTCCGGAGAGGAAAACATTACATAAAACTGTTCGCTTGGCAAAATGTTGTTTCTGGTTTTCATTTCAGAAGCAAAATTGCTCTTCTGAATTTTGTGCCAGAATGAACTATCATATACAATATAAATATAAACATCTAATAGTATTGTATTAGCAAACCAAATTTTTGTTTTCGATCAATCAACTGTGTTTAAAATTCAATGCGCTACTGCGCGCAGAACTACTATGTTATGTTACGACCCTTAACACACCACGTGGAGCTGAACAACTAGCGGAGATCATCGACACTTACAAAGATATATCCTCCATCCAGTGCGATGAGATGGACCGACAAAAAGGAAATGAAAAGCTGTGATATCTATTATGTACAACAGAATGTTACAAACAACCGGCGCGACGTTCAGCTTCAGGCATGTAAGTGAACTCCTGACGACGAGCGTATAAAGGGTAAATTCGCCAACATAAGCGTAATAAACCCCCATGCCCCGAGAGAGGACAAGGACAACCTTACCAAAGACTGTCAAGCTAGGCAAGGAGGGCATCTTTGGTAATGCAGTGGGGAATTACAACCTCCATACCATATGCTCCGGAAACGGACACCGCCTTGCAAACTATGCGACAGGACGTTATGCATCTATAACAGCCTACAGTTTCCATACCTTGATGTCCATAAAGGACCTGTCTGTCTCCCGATCAACAAACCGTCAACCAAATTGATCATATTGGGATCGACCATTGCGTCAGGGTTTTGGGTGTCCGAATGTTCCGAGCAGCAAACATCGACTCGGACCAATACCGTATTTTAGTCAAGGTGATGCGTATATCCGTAACAGCCAATGCCTACGGAACTATTGTATGGTTTAACGTCTCCGTTCGGCTACAATCGCAAGAGACCGTCAGGGCCTCTTCCGATCGAGTTGCCCGTAACCTCTCGAGATGCCGCCAGCATTGAACGTAGAAGACCAGTGGCATCACTGCTAAAGAGCAATTAGAGAGGCCGCTACTTATGTAGGCTGTAAAAACAGCGGACGTGCAGAGTGGTCCTGCAGAGAAGAACAAGAGGGATTCGCTCGATCGAGGTTTTAGAGAGGTGCTACGACTAACTTTGCTATCATAAGCTTGCCAACTATATCCTACTATATATACGTCGGTTGTCTGGTGGAATAAGTTTTCACGAAAATACATGATTGCTGCTTTTACTAGACTCCAAAGAGCGGTCCGTCTCGGCTGCATAGGGGCTTTCACTAGCACACCTGGCTCCGCTCTAGATGCGTTGATGAATCTTCTTCTCCTTGATATTCATATCATTTGCTGCACTCTCAAAGCCATTTGCCGTTTAAAAAGAAGTGGTCTTTGGTACAATACGCACTTTAACTTTGATGACCTTGCGCGCCGACTGGTCTTATGCACATGCCCTCTGATGCAATGACACCAGAATTCCTGCTGCGGAAAAAACGCGAAGTCGACTTTCCCTGTGCCCACGACGGGTTTTGCCTGCATTCCTTTCCTGGCAGCATCTGAGCCAGGAAAGGAATGCAGTCGGAACTTCATGGACGGCTCCAAAACCTCCACGAGTCCAGAACCTTACTGAACCCTCTTACGAATTTAAAGCTAGGTCAAGAATGCAAGACATCACCGAATGTAGTCGGAGGGCTAAATTTACTGAGTCTTGTCTGGGTCCCGGGTCACAATGGGATCATGGGCAATGAACTTGCAAGACAAAGTTCAGAGTAGAGTTTTTCAGGACCCGAACCTACGTTGAGTCTCCCTTCGTCCTCGCTTAAGGCTTCAGTTGAAAATTGGGTTTCACGTGAGCACAATCGCAGACGAATGATTCTCGATGTCTCTACCTCAGCAGGAAAGACCGCAAGTTATTTGATGACGTCGTGACGGGGCACTACACTTTTGCTAAGCATTTAAATGTGCTGGGCATAATTGATACAATAAAAAGTGATGGCGACACCGCGGAGCGCTACTTCTGTGAATGGCCGTCTTACGTTCGCATCAGGCTGCAAGTACTTTATCACTGAAGTGATAAAGTCTTTCTTTGAAAGACTGAAAGATTCCATTAAAAGGAACTTACAAAGAGTACAATGTCTGAGTGCTCTGTTCCGATAGATACAAAAAAAATCATTAGCTTAACATATGTAATACTAATTTTTGTAAGCCTTAAAAGATATATAACGATGGTTTCAATGGCGGTCAAGCATTTTATGAAGACACAAGCGTCGATACTTAATCCTCTGCCCATGAACTTCTATTCTCAGCTTCACGGTGTGAAGCCTGGGAGCTTAGTACCGTTGACCGAAGGTAATCCTTCCGGGATGTCATTGGCTGTGGACGAGAGGATGGAGTGTGCGCAACAGGACACTTCTCCTTCATAAGGTCGACGGCTGAAGAATCACATCTACGGATTAGGTACACGGACGTAAACAAGCATTACGGAGTCAAGAAAGAACACCAAATTTCCATGTTCAAATCCGCAATTGCAAGAGATCGCTAGAATTTTTGCTGATCGCGTCTCCTTCAAGCTCTCTTAAATTCCTAGCCCGAAAATACAAACCGTCGAACACCAATGGGTATGTTTCAAAGAACCATCACAGAAGCTGTTACTGATGTGATTGGTGTTAAAACGCCGCCACAAACAAAACCCTAGTTGAAAGCAAGCAAAGATAATGGTAGTAGAATCGCAGTCGACGCTGAGAATATGGAAGAACTACTTTTGAGTGATCCATATGCGATCCCCTGACCTAGACGAAGTTATTGTAGTAATGTTGAAATTTAAGTCTACTAAAGCCGAGCTTACTGAGCTGTTTGCAGCAGCTGGAGAACATATACCAGGTCAGGCATGGGCAGAGGAAACCATACCCGAAGCAAAGAATTTTAACATTTTTTATCCGATCCATCTGCGCTAACTTTAGAGGAATATGTCTCCTTACCATCGCCTATAAGTTCTTTTATACCGTATTATGTGAGCGTCTGCGCTAACTACAGAGGAATAAGTCTTCTAAATATCGCTTATAAGATCTTTTAAAACGTATTATGTGAGCGTTTGACAACACTCATAAACAACCTAGCTGGTCCATAACAGTGCGGTACCGGGTCCGAGAAGTCTACCATCGATTCCCACTACGGCAAATCTTCGAAAAGAATGTTAGAGCCTTGGGAATATCAGATCGACACACACCATCTATTTGTCGATTTCAAGGCCGAATTTAACACCGTGCATGGCGACAAGCTATTGAATGCCATGTCTAACTTTGAAGAATGACTATAAAGAATTCTCGCTGCTCCATCAAGGTCAGTAATGAATTTACCGGGACCTTCAATGTCAAGAAACGTCGCACTATCATGTGACTTTTTTAACACAAGAATCGTGCAAAACGCAGTAGTTAACGATCTTTTTTAAGTCCGCAAAATTAATTACGTACGCGGATGACATTGATATAATTATTAGACTAGCACAGCCAGCCATTAATGATGGTTTCGTGAGTATTGAAGCGGAAGTGGCCAAAATGGGTCTGACATTAAACGACAAAATAATGTATTGTATATGCTATCATCAGAATATGGCCAGAATGTCACCATTGGCAGTTATAAGTTCGGGGTTGTTAAGGACTTCACTTATCTTGGCTCTAGACTTATAAGCAGAAAAAACATTAGCGCAAAAATCACACGCAGAATTACTCTTGGTCAATCGCTGTTTCTTTGGGCTACATTACATTAATGTAACAGCCCGGACTGTAACACAACTAAAGCAAGTCGTAAAAATAATTCCACTGGTCTTGTCGCAAAAACTTTTCGTGAAAGCGTTCCGATTTTTGATTATGTTGGAATCGGGAGAAATACGAGTAACTTGATATTCAAAGGCGTCCAAAATATTTGCTCTAAACGAGTCCTGCTATAGAATTCACCGTCACTCTCAAAGGCCTGGTGATCCGGTGAATTCTGACGACCTTCCACTATGTCGATACGACATCAATGGAAATCGCATCCTATACCATAACAGAACCAACAACGGTATTACGCTGTCTATTTTTTCCGCATCGTAATGGTAATATTGAACACCATCGGGTTAATTCAAATAAATTTTTTTTGTGTCATACAAAATAACTATCCCACTCTTTTCTTCAGCTGAGGTGTGGCCGACAATAATCTAAGTTGTAATCCCCTGGCGCCGTCAGTCTCCGCATATCCGGATAATCCTTTCGAGTGCCCGCATAGGTGTCAACTTTTGATGTGATTTTATTGGCTGGAGGTGCAGAAATATTTGCTTCCCGCAAACTAAAATAAATAATTTGAACTTTGACATATGTATTATCGTGTTCTACTACCGCGATTAATTTACCGCCACGTTGTAAATATGCTTGTGTGTCAGTTTTAATGGATTTCAAGTGAATACATCGTGGCGGTTAAACTCTGTTTGGAGGAGCGTTTAATAAGCTTCAAAATAAAGAAATGTTAAAATCCAAATAAGTAGTCAGAATTCTTTTTTCCAAAAGAAAAGCAATTAAAAAACTTTCAAATTCATTTTATTTTATTTCATAGAAAAAAATTACACATCGACGTCATCGTCATCAACGTACACAAGATCTTGGAAATCATACTCAATCTCTTCTGGGACGGTCTTATTTCGGTTCCTTAATAAGTCTACCCATAATAACCTTTGTTCGCAAAGAGGACACTCGCCATCTATTGGTATATAATGACCATGATGTTGTTTATCTGACATGAGCATGTGCTCTGCCATACAAGTGATGTGGCAGGTTAGTTTGCATTTAATATTGACACAACCAATTCTGGATCTCTCCGTGTTTTCTATGGGTCTTATGCAAAGATGACATTCCGATGCCCAAAAATTCCTCTGCGATAAAATTTCATCATCCATCTTCTTTTTCTTCTCTCTTCCAATTTTAATTTTTCCTTCAACAATTGTCATGTGTGACGGTGGTTTATTCTCGGGCTATAATACGTGCATACATACATATATACATTTACATAATATTGATGAAGAAATTTAAAAATTTAATGTACCTACCTTAAATAAAATTTCACAGTCGGATTCAAGCCATCGAATTGTTAATGGTAATCTATTCCATGGACCAGTGCCAAGCATAACGGAAAGAATACGAAAATTATATTGCAAATGACTTTCGTTGCTACGTTTTCTTTTCAATTCCAAATTATTTTTTAAACGGGATGATTGTGTCGGTTGCTGCCACGCCCATTCGAACTGTTGCATACAAACTTCAGTAATATCAATCACATTAAATTTCTGGTCTTAAAAATTTACCTGCAAAGCGGAGATATTGTTGGGGAACCCATGAATAATTAAAACCATTTTCCATGGCCCTTTGTTGGAAGTCTTCCTTGCACCGCCAAAATCTCTACCCTTATTGTGTTGATTGATTCTTCGATTTGGATTAACGGTGAAGCCTATATAACATTTACCATTATATCTTTTTTCAGCACTAAGGCTAGTTAGCAGATAAACTCCGTAGAATTGGGATGTGTGCAGTTCAGTATTTTCCATTTAAAGCTAAATCAAATGAATAATTCGGGAGTAAAATCAATTCTTCAAGTTGAAATAAAAACGTAATTATCATTTTAGATTTAACGTGTCAAAACATACGAACAAAACAAAACAAAACAAAATGTTAACAAAAAAGGAGAGAAATTAGAGAAATTATATCAGAAAAACACTTCAGGGGTAAGAATGCATATAATACATCGATGTCGTCAACACTAATTTCAAAAGTAAAACGTATGATACAAGGTATTTGTTTTTATTGCTATTTTTTAAGTATTGTCTTACTAATCTAATGACTATATATACAAGATTATGAAATTATTAGAAAATTCAGTTCTAAATTTTTTGGCCACCAGGTCCAATGCCATTTTGTTGACTCACAACGCCATTTTGCATTCCTTGCATATTACCCACCAAACCGCCTCCTCCACCACTAATTTGTCCCGTTGTAGGGTTATCATTCATTCCCAAATCCATTGAGGATGTTCCATTGACGGCATTAAAAAGTTTTGTACGTTTCCTAGTATAGTGTTGCCAAAGCAAAATGGCTTGATCGTCTATGAATTTTGAACATTGTGCGTTAACAATCTCTCGACGGAAATGCTCATACTGTAGAAGATCGAGGAAATACAAACACATAGGATACATAAGATATTTCGCATAATCTGGTTCCTTCCAATACTGTAGATATTTAAGATAATTTATAAAAGCCTGATCCTTGAAGTATCCACGCTGAGCTAAAACTATAAAAGAAATTATGTTGAAATGTGTTTTTAATTCAAGGTTCTTTGGGTGATAAGATAAACATGCGGTTCAAAGTTAGTACATTTCTGTTCTGGTTTTACTTCCAATGGGTATGCTTCTACTATTTACTGTGGATAAGGTCCCACCATGATTACCATTTGAGGTGTAAAAATGGGTCAAAAAAATCGTTGCAGAAACTAATACCTGGACACATAAAAGTGAAATGTGACTAAAACGTGCGAGTGCGAGTGCGAGTGCGAGTGCGAGTGCGAGTGCGAGCGCGAGCGGTTAAGATTTAAAACAACAAATGATGAATTTCATGTAGGACGAAAGACATAACTGATGTTTCTTATAGCCTGAACATTGATAAGCTTTGTAGAATGGCAGTATTAAAATCTAAAATGATTTTTGTTGAGAGAAAAATTTAAGACGACTGATGCTTAAGAGCAAGAATTATTTTTTGAAAGACTTGACTGTAAATAATAAATATAATAATATTCTTATATTGATAATATTATAAGTTGTTTTGGCAATCGCTCATCATAAAACCCTAATTGTTCCAAAAGTGAACACCAGCCTCAGATTTTCTGAACGATAATTGTTAATGGTATAATGTTTCGCCTTTAGAGTGAACACTTTACTCCTCAAAAGGAAAACATAAAGTAAACACAAAGTCTATAGATAGAAACACGCTCAAAGGAAAAGTAATCTACATTTACTCCACATGGTATGATGCGAATTCGTCGCGATAAATTATCTAGTGTTTCATATTTCTCACACGTGTCAATAAATTGCGTAGAAGCAACTGCATTTTTTTTGAATTGGTTAGAATTGCTTAAACCAATTACGCATCGGTAAATTGTTGGTCACGTTGGTAAAAATGCGGAATGACAATTGTACGGAATGAAGGAACGTTATTTTATCCTTTCGGGTGTAAATATTTCGAATAGGTGGATTTCAGAAGCTGTGATATATCAGGGAAGCTCTCTCAAGGAATAAAGAAAAAAAAAGTTGAACTTTTCTATACCCTAGAATTACAAGTGAACTTCAACTGCAGCGTATTGAATTAGGCTTGCATACCAGTCGACCTTCTAAAAGGTTTCTTTTTTTTTTTTTTGATTTTTACGAAAAAGGGTCAAGAAAGATCTAAAAAACTCGGAAACTGGACCATCGACGACTAGAGAAAAGTTATCTTTCTCGATGAGATGGCAGGCATTTCGAAGGAGATACAATTAACGATACCCGAACAAGTGTTTAGTTCGCGCCTCAAAACATTCACCACACGTAATGGTTTGGGTATGCATGACGAATTGTTATCTTGGACTCACTCTTTTGTTGGATCGTCCAATGAATGCTGAAAAATATTAAGAAACCATATCCGCTGGCGTTGTTCGAACAATTAAAGAGCTGTGTATGTTGCTACTCGTAAGTATAGGCTAAAGACAACCTTAAAATAAATTTAGAATGGGTTCAAGCGATCTTAAGACAAGGTATTAAAAAATATTTATATGCGAGTATATGTATAATCGGGTTCTTTGTCAAAACAATTAAATATTGTTATTCAATTTGCCTCTAACTACGTAAATTAAAAATAAGTGGAATAAATGGCGTAACAAAATTTTTATTTTTGGTTTTTAAGAGGGCGTTTTTCAACAGGCAGTCTATTTTTTTTTTGTTTTTTATTACAAACACAAACATTATAATGAACACTACCCCTTAAAATTTATCAAGGTACATACCATATATTACAATTTTCAGTGAAATACAATCAGTTTTTGTTTTCTTTTTTGGTACGGAGCACATTTTTATTGCATTTTCTCCGTTTGTGGTTGGCCTAATTTTCAGATTATTATGGAAGCACACCTTGGTGGGAATAGGAGTTTCGGTAGGCCTTCTCTGCGAACCTCGACTTAAACTTGAGCTTCTATCGCTTTTCGGGCTGGGTTTTCTGACTACCAGAGTTTTTTCTTGAAGGAGACTTCCACGTACAACGTATTAAATACATTGTGTAACATTTCTTTGTCGTTGTCATTTTATGTTTATACGAATACTTCTCGTAAAAGCAACGGTCTCAGAAATTTATAATCGCAACGTATGTTGATTTGTATCTTACAAAGCCGCTTTAATGTTTATGTAGCAAACAACATTATGCTGCGTTTTTGACTGTTTAGCTTATTTATATATGTATTTTTGTAATACGGACCGATGTTACCGATCAGTAAGGTAATTGGATTGATTCCCATCAATTTATTAAAGGGGAGAGTACTTTCTTCAGAAGAAAAATTAAACAAAAAAAATCCTACGAAAAAAGACGGAACTCAGCAAAATTTTTATAGGAGTGTTTAAGAGGTGGCAGCTAGTAATTGCCTTTAAGACAGGAAGGTAGGTTCTTTGCGATTTTGTTTTTATATAATTTGCGCGCGGTCCAGGGATTTGAGTATCCTTAAAAGGATCGCACACAGCGCGGGCGATCTACAAAATATAACAGATGAAAACCGAGAGCTGGACGAGTATGGAAGGCAAAACCCATAAGGCTGAGGCCACGCACTGAGCGGTTGAGCGACACAAAAGAATTAAAATTTATGAAGTTGTATGGTTGTGGCCACGTAGTTGCTAAGTGATGAGCGATTTTAATAAGCCACAGAGCAACATTGCTCTGTATTCAATTTTGTTTTTTTAGTTCATCGCTGAGCGATGAAGTATGATGATTCATGGCAGGGACTTTCAACGACTCGAAAGCGCGCTAAGTAAGTATTATTATAAAGAATGTCAGGACTGCAACACAGCAAGGAACAAAAAGGTGTTATTCCATTTACTCCTTATGTTTGCAGAGGAAGGAATTTCTTGTACAGGAAGATGTTGTACTCGACGATAGGCTAGGTAGAACCTTAGGAAAAAGCCTTAATAAGGCTTTGGTTAGAAAATATCTTTTAAATAAATCCAATAAATAAATAATTTAGAGATAACAACGTACGTTTTTTCATGTTTGACTACTGAAAACTGCAGTTTTGTCTGTACACCCATAATTGTTCACTTTCATAGGATATACTTACAATTAAGGTAATTTGGATTTGCCAAACACTGAACAAACTCCAACTCCACTTGCCATCGTAATCGTTGCTGATCTTCTGATTCGATAGCAGCTGCTTTTTAACAAAAAAAGAACATCAAATTAAATAAAACCAATTCAACAAACAGCTAAAATTACTTTGTAGATAAAATTACAATTTAAACATGTTACAACTTCATTTCATTACACAAAAAGAAACGAAAAAAAGGTGTACAGATAAAGTTTGAAAATTTTTTCGCTAAAGTACATAAAAATTTTACACAAACGCCAATGAAAAATAGGAAGGAAGAAGTGTTAATAAAAATTTTCTCAATGATTTCTTTTAAATTGCTTTTTCGATAATAAAACGAAGAAGTTTTAGAAATTAAAATTAAAAAAAATAAATAAATGTTTACATATTATGTACCTGAATGATATTGCTTTTCGGTTTTATTGCGTAGAAGGAGTATGTGGTGTGAAACCTGGATACGAACAAACAGTATATAAACATATATTAGGATACAGAGCATAGAGTGATTTATTTTTCATATGATGTGGTTATCCTTGGATCAGGTTGGTTAAAGTGGGCGGTGTCTTATGTCCAATTTGCGCTGATGTGATGTTTTATATCCACAACTACAGATTACAAACTAGATCCAACTAGGGCAAAAGTTAATCCGATTAATTTCAAAACTTGAATTTCTGCGATATTGCTGAAATGGTTTGCCTTTTTTACAATGACTGGTCCTGGTTAGTTCCCAACAACTGCAGAGGAAATTAAATACATACGAGTACTTTCCTTTTCATTCGGATTCTGTGCATTAGTTCTTGTATTGAAAATTTATTATTATTATTATAACTTTATTGATCTAGTAATAAAATTACAAAGACAATTTAAGGAAAACAATTATAGCACTAGCTGCCAGGGCTTACGGCTATTGGTATTAAATATAGTTTAGATAATCAACCTAAATTCTAATATGGTGGTGATAGTTGGCCCAAGAAGTTTTTCTTGTGCGCTTCCATGTATGACATAATGCTTTTGAGCTTCTTTGATGTTGTATGCGTGGAAGCTAATTGACGGCCCCTTGGTTGCAGATTTAGCATTCATTTCCTTTAATATGTCCATGTCCAGGAATCCAACATAGTTTAAGCAGTTTTTCTTTTAAATTGAGTTTTTCACCAATGGACGCTATAACATCCGTGTTGTTATTAATATTTTTAATTGCATAGATTGCGGACAGTCAATATTATTGTTTTACGCTTTTTTATCTTTTATTAATTCCATTTAATATTGCATAGGATTCGGTGGTGAAAATTTAGGTAAACGTTGAAAAGATACCCTTTGTGACTAACTATTATATCTTGTGCGTCGACGACAGCAAAAGAGGTGCCGTCATCTTACTTGGAAGCAATTTCGTTAATTGTTGAGTTTTTTGTGGTGCATATAGAGTTGCTTGATAATTTCCACGAGGGTTTTGATGTTTTATTTGTATTATTGTTAAGGATTGGTATACCTAGCTTCTCTGCAAATATTAAGACACTGTGAATTATCGAAGGGTACTTTGGACTTCTTGAGCGTTTTAATAGTTAAGTTTAATATCAGAGTGAATTGGTGACGACATTGGAGTTGCTTTTTTGTATTAAAAGTGAGGTGTTATAAGAAATTCTTTCTTTTATGTGTTTTAATCCGGATTGAGTTATTTATAATGGGAGTTGTCCGAAAGGCTCGCCTACAAGCTCTGACGGCTGCGTTGTATGGGGTAGAAATATTCTGAGTAGACGCTGTTGAACATTTGCCGTAGATTGCCAGATCATAGTGGATTTTAGTTAAAGTTCTAGATTCTATTAGATTGATAACGGAATTAATATTACAAGAACTGTATTTTATAGTTAAATATTTAATTATGTTTACTCTAGAGGTGAGATTTTTTCTTAAATTTAAACAACAATTTTTGAAATTATACTTAGCATCAAATTTGTATTGCCCGCTACTTTGGGAAAGTTATTAGGTGCGCAATTAAATTATCACTGATTTTTTTTTTTGATGAAAATGCGACTTTATTGTACAAAAGTGTTTACAAATGGATCATTCAAAGTATTGCCCATCGCTAACAAGTAATAATCGGACGGGGCAATATCTGGTGAATACTATGGGTGCTGCAGGACTTCTCATTTGAGCGTTTCCAGGTAGGTTTTAACGGGTTTTGGCAACGCGAGACTGACCGTTGTCATGCTGTAGAATCACTTGTTCGTGCCCCTGCTCATATTGTAGCCGTTTTTCGCATGCAATCGCTTGGCGGGTAACTCCTAATGCTGAAACAAGCTCTTCTTGCGTTTGGCATGGATCCTCATCGAGCAATGCCTCCAATTCAGCGTCTTCAACATCGAAATCATCGTCTTTGAAGCGACGGAACCAATAACGGCAGTTGTTTCACTTAGAGTAGCATCTCCGTAAACTTTTTGAAGCTCTCGATGCGCTTCAGCCGCCGTTTTCTTCGAATGAAAGAAGAAAACCAACACTTCCCGCAAATGACAATTATTTGGCACAAAATCAGACATTTTCACACAACCAAAAGTATGTCACTAATGTGTCAAAACGGTTTGTTTACCATATGGCTAAACTTGGTTCATTAAGTTTTGGGTATGTCAAAATCGACCAGCACTTACTGCTGGAGTCATCTACTTAGTTGCCCACCTAATAACATTGTCAATTGGTGAATTTTTGAAATTTACTGACATGGCTTTTGAACAACTATAGCATATTTTTTGCAGATGTGAAGTAAAGGGTCTTTCATTAAGCGCTTCCTATCTTTAAATTTAAATAAAACAAAGTGTGTGTGAGATATCATCAAAATTTTTTATTCGTTTGAAAGACCTATCGATGCCATTATGTATGGAATATAACATCGTTCAAATGTCCGCCGCTTCTCTGGGTGGCGCGCATCCGAAATTTCCAATTTTCCAAGACTCTGGCGCATAAATCAGGCTGAATTTGACCAATGGCATGGGTTATGTTGGCTTTGAGGGCCGCTGTGGTTTGTGGCTTATTGGTATAGACCTGGGACTTCAGAAAACAAACAAGAAAAAGTCTAACGGGGTCAAATCGCACGATCTCGGTGGTCAGTTCACGTGAGATGACCATGCCCTCGAATCGCTCGTGCAGAATTTCCAATGTGGCGTGAGCTGTGAGGCACATAGCGCCGTCCTGTTGAAGCCACATGTCGCTTGTGTCCATACCATCCAACTGAGGCCAAAACAAGTTGGTAATCATCTATAGCGCTCGTCGTTGACGGGACTTTTTCGGGAAGCATTGGCCGCTCTTGGATCTTATGTAGATTAGTATCGTCCTAGATTCGACAATTCTGTTTGTTGACGTACCCATTCATCCAGAAATGGGCCTCATCGCTGAAGATGATTTTTCGATGAAAGTTAGTTTCAGTTTCCAACTGCTCCAGAGCCCATTCAGCGAACACACGTCGTTGAATTTTGTAAGAGTGCAGGCCCAAGCCACCTTAAAAAATTCGCCAAGTTGTGGTCTACGAAAGGCCGAGTTCTTGTGAGCGATGCAAAATCAACTGCCAAGAATTCTGCTGCACTTTCACGGGCAGCGGCGATGTTTTCGGCAGATCAGTGAACTCAAATTTATCCACCACACTACGAATAGTCCTCTCGGTAGGACAATTATGGCGAACGTAAAATGGGCAAAGCGCGCGGAACGTTACCCGAACAGAATACCCATTTTGATAAAACAATTTTATTATTTGCACGTGTTGTTGAGCGCTCTGTCCGTTCATGGTGATTTGACAAAACAGACTGAATAAGTAATAGCCAATTTGACAGTTGTAGCTTCAACAATATGGCGGCTATTAACTGTCAAAGACCAGAAGTCCTTGTATTTTACATTTTTCTAAAGAAATGCTTGATCCGGAAGATTTGCCCCATTTATGACAGGTCTTCGAGAATATTTGTAAAAACATTTTCTAACCATCTTAGATTTATACATTTAGAAAAAAGAATGAGATCTTCTGCATATATTATATGATTTATTTGTTTGCAACTTTCTACTATTTTGCTTATTTTATTAAATCCGATTAAGAATAGCGAAACCAATAAAGGCGATCCCCGAGGAATACCATTTTCAATGTGATGTAAGGGAGAGTAGGTTTTATTTATTTTTACTCGAAAATGCCTGTTGCTTTCAAAGGAGGATATATATTTGAGGATCTTGAGTCCGATCTTCCATATTTTAAGCTGATTTAGAACAACATGTGCAACAATTTGGTCAAATGCCTTTTGAAAGTCAATTGTTAGAATTGACACATGATTTTTTTGTTGAAAGAGTAGTTGAAATGCAGTCGTCTAAATGTAATAAAGCGTACATTGTGGACCGTCCCTCTTCAACTGCGGCTTGCCTCTTATCAATAACGTTATAATTTCCAAAGAACCAGAAAAGTCGTTTAGTTATAATTTATTCCATGATTTTACCTATACCTATAAAGAAGTGATATTGGGCGACATACAGAAGTTTCTGTATTGTCTGTTCGGCTTTGGATAATAGTTGCAATTTTCCAAGCCTCAGGAATTATACCACTATCGAAAATCTCGTTAATTAAGTTCTGCTACTTTATTTTAAAATTTAGTGGGCTATTTTTTAGCATAGCGTATGATATTCGGTCGAAACCAGGAGCAGTATTTAAGCAACTTTCAAACTCAATCATGTTAATTGGGCTTTCAATTATTAGTGGAGTTGGAGTTTCTCTTATAAACAGCAGTTTGCACTTATAAACAGTGAATGGAAGATGGAGTTATTGGCAGAGTTTGCCCAGATGGATGCAAAGTGGTTGCCAATTTGGAGTGGATTGCTTGTAATTGTATCACCAACTTTGATGGATTTAACTGCATGAAGAATGAATTTTCCTGTGAGAGTGAGGGCAGACCTCAAGCCCACAGCTTTTTTGACGAGGATTCGGGATTGATATTGGCTGTGAATTTTTCGAAGCACATAATTATTACTGTTTTTGCAGCTTTGCGAAATTTGGCATTTCCTTTTCGATAACGTATTAGGTTATTGTCGTTGGCGCAGGACATCAATGTCTTTATTCCACCAAAGAACAATTTTATTATGTTTGATATTTTTTGTTTGAGGAATAAACCGAAACGCGTAGCCTCTTTAACAAGTTAGCTGCTTCCTCGTTTGTGTTGCACTAGATTTGCCTAATAGAGAGTTCTTTACTGAATGCGGACTGCAACAGCTTGCAGTTGGGTCTGTCTAGTATGAACCTTGCTTGGGGTTTAATATAAATATTATTTCCAAGTGAAATTGTTGTAAGAATCGGAAAGTGTTCACTGCCATGACGGTGTTCGAAAGTTGTGCAGGTAAATTTTAAATTAGCGTGGGCTCAAGGGGTTAAGGTACCCTTAAAATGTTTGCGCACATCGCGGGCGAAGGAAAGCTAGGGAGGAAAGAAAGAGAATACGTTCCTTTTGAATGTTTGATGTTTTTAATGGTCAGTAAATAATGAGCTCGACAGGGCATTCCATAAGCAAGATGTTCGGCTTAGGAAAGAATCACGATATTTCAATGTACGTCCGAAAGTGGGCTTGAGGGTAAACTGATGAGCATTCATAGCGAGACGGGTGTTACCGTTAAAGATTTGAAGGGGCGGAATGCTACTGGCAATTTCAATGGAGCACTGCCGGTGAAAATAGCGATAGAGCAAGGTAGGACAGGAGATATTTCGTCGGTGTTCGCGGTTGTCAATTGGCTGGACTCACCTATGAGTCTTATCGTACGGTTTTGAATCCTATCTAAGAGGTGCAGGAAGGTTTTAGGAGCACCTAAGCAGATGTGGACATTCGCAGCATTTTCGGCGATAACAAATATGTGGTCATTCCAACGTAGGTTGACATTGACACACATACCGAAAATGGAAAGTTTTTCGGTTTCAACGATGCAAGTGCATCGGATAATGGCTGGGTGTTTGAATTTCGCCTTAAACAACACCGCAGACAGCATTGTGTATTGGAAGCATTAAATTCCACTCTGTTAATTGTTCCCCAATTGGTGATGCTGTTAATATCGGAATTTGATGAGCTTAACATGCGCTGCCGTTCCCGTTCTACAGCCGAAGAGCAGGGACGTGAGTCCGGGAACGAATATGAAAACCAGAGAGTACTGTCATCAGCAAAGGAATATATTGGATTAGAAGCAGAAGACAAGAGATCATTAATGAAAATCAAAAAGAGTGTCGCAGAGAGAACGGAGCCCTGGGGCACACCAGCATTTATTTTGTGAATATCAGACTTGAAACCGTCCAAGACAACTTGAATTGAACGTTCTGAAAGGTAATTTCTAATCCATTGAAGAAGAGAGTCATCGATCCCAAAAGCACGCATTTTCGACAAAAGAGCCTGATGCCAAACTCTGTAAAATGCCTTAGAAATATCAACGCTTTGGCTCCACTTTTCGGTGGGACATGCCATCAGATCACAGGTGGACCTGTTGCTACGAAAACCATGCTGTCGGTCATTAAGAAGTTTTCGTGTTTCGAAATATTTCATGAGCTAACGGTTTATCAGCGTCTCCATAACCTTGGAAAGAACGCACGTAAGTGCAATGGGTATGTAGAAGTAGAGATAAGAAGAGTGGCTTTTTTAGGGGAGGGCTGGACAAATCCTATTTTCCATTTTCTCGGAAAGAATCCTAAAGAGTAGGACTGATGGAAAAGCTTACGCAGTGGTTTTGCAAGCGTGGAAGAACACCTCTTCAGAAGAAGGGGAGATATACCATCTGGACCAGTGTATTTGTGTATGTTAAGAGCTTTAAGTACTCTTGCTACTACACGAGTGGAAAAGTGAATTCGCCCCATTGAAGATACGACACACTCAGTTGTAGGCGGAGACAAATCATAATCTAGAAGTGTTGAGCTGGCCGCAAAGTGTGCAGCAAGCAGATTGGCCTTGTCTAAAAAGCTGACAGCTGGATTGTCATTGTAAATGAGCGTTGGCATGGAGGATAAGGCAGAATTTCTGATGTTTTTGGCGAACTCTTACTACCTTTGGGACACTGTTGTATTTTTTGCCTCATTCCTGGGTCATTTGAACTTTTTTCGGTTTTCCTCTGTCAGGTTGGTCTTGATGGACCGAAACCATTTCTCTAACCCTGACAGCCTCATTAAAGCTCGAGTCGTACGTACCACGCATTTTCTTTTGGTTTGATACTCTTCATACGAAGAGGAATAAAGGATTTCATTCCACCGAGAATAGTGTCTATGATCGTATCAGCAGCGGCATCCACGACGTTATCGAGGAAACATAGCGACCAGTTAAAATTCATAAAGAAGCTGTTAAGTGCGCTCCAATTGCCTTGGGATTTGGTAATTAGAGTTGGTGTAATCAATGCAAGATCTACAACTACACTCAGTGAAATTCAATTAAAGGCAACTTATTTTCCTTTAAAATATTAAAAACAAAGTTAATTTAAGTATAATATTTACAAACTTATTGAATACAAACAAATGATTTATTTAACCAAAGAAAAAAAATTTACTAAAACAAATAAACATATCTTTATTTCGTTAAACAAAAAAAAAACTCAATTTATACTGCGAAATTCGATTAAACGCGGTCAAGGTAAAGCAAAAACAGAAGAAATTTCAGTATAACAAATAACGTAAAAGTCTAAATTAATAGTGAGTCCAACCGCCAGACTTGGTTATAAGTTCGAACATCCGACTTGGCATCGAATTAACCACGTTTTTGAACTCCTGAGCTGGAATTAGAGCCCATTCCGTTATAACGGCCTTGCGTAAATTCTCCACCGAAGCAAATTTGCGCACGCACGCATAAACGCGACAAGACAGATGTTTTTGAACGGGTTTAAGTCCGGTGAACTTGTTGGCCACTCTAGAAGTTGAATTTCTTCGTCTGAAAACCACTCACGACTGGCTCGCGATACATGAATGGCAGCATTATCTTGCTGGAAAATTATATTTGAATCCGGCTTATGGTCCAAAAAGTCTACCAAAACATCTTCCAACAGAGTAATATAATTTTCTGATTTCATTCGGCCAGAAATTTTACATATTGGAGTCCTGCAATGATAGCTAAAAGCAGCCCAGACCATCAAAGGTTCACCTCCAAAGTTTCCCTTGAAGAAGAAGCTCTCAGAACTTTTTATATCATGCCAATAATAATTAGAACCGTCTGGCCCATCGAGGTTAAACTTTTCTTCGTTCGAAAAGATCACGCTTTTCCACTGTTTAGACTATGTCATGTGTTCTTTGGCAAAGTGTAGTCGGGCAAGAAGCATATATTCTGTAAGAGCTGGCTTGGACTTCATTTTTTTCCAAACCAGTCGATTACTACCAACTAAAATTTGTTGTACACGTCGTTTAGATATCGGCAACTTTAAATCTGAAATAATTGCAGAAGCAGTAAAATTTTTTTCCAACCCAGCTGGGATAATGGCCGATATTTGCCTTGGTGAAATTGTTTGATTGTTTTTATTTCTCCCTTTCGCGTTGTAATTACTTCCTAATTTAATAGCATTAAATCCCGATCGCGGAAGCCGATTATAAATGTAAAAAAAATATTTTCAATTGTAATCACGAAAAAAAACCCTGGTTTCGTTTCCAACTTACAGCTTTTCAGCATAAACACGACTGCTTTTAATTGAATTTCGCACGATCATTAGTGACAAAACAACAAATGTTGAAATCCTCTGACCGGGAGTAACGGTACTTTCAAAACATACGTTTAAGAAAGGACACAAAGCAAAAACAAAAGAAAAAAAATTTTTTATAATAAATATTCGTTTACACTACGAACACATTTTCTATATAAAAGTACATCTGCGTTTAATTAAATTTCGCTGAGTGTAAGTGTGAATGCCTTGTGTGTGGAACAATGAGTAGGGCGTCTGTCATTTGAAATTGCTAGCTTTGAGTTTGTTACAAAACGTTCAATTATTTTTGCACGTGCATTACAAGACAATGAACCCCAAGCCGGGCTCCAAGCGTTAAAGTCCCCTGTAATTAGAACCGGAATATTGATGCCATTTACTCGTAAGATGTAGTGAAGATCGTGGTATGTGGTTTGTTGGTCAGGTGGATCCCAACGGTAGATATACTATATTTGAGTTAACGTAGAGAAAGAGGTATTTTTTTGTTATATTTTATATGGGATTGTTTTATTGAAGTGCTTAGATTTGTTTCTACTGTTATAGCATTTAGTTCTGGATATTCATTAGAAGAGGTTTTAGTCGTTTTCGGAACTTTGGGGGGAGGATTCTGGTTTATTGTTATAGTTTTTCAGAAAAATAATTATGGTTAAGGTTAACCGGAGTAAGATTTTGTTCTTTATAAATGCGTTTTGCGTCGGAATGTAACATTTTCTTACTTTTAATTCTAAAGATTTCCTTCATTTGAATGAACTGCTGGCATTCGGTGGATGTTGAAGGATGAGGTTGGAGACAATTGGGAAACATGGTTCTTGTACGCTCAGTATCTACATTAGGAGGCAAATTGCATGGAGAGCAGATGGGCGTATTTTTAAATTTTTTTTATTGCGCGACCAAGAAGTTGAAAGTTTCTGCAACGCATAGGGTTAGGAATGTATTTCGTAACTTTAGCGAACTCCGAAAGAGTCGAGATTGTTTTACAATATAAACAAATCTGTCCATGACTTTTTGTTTTTTTGTTAAAATCGAATCGTCTCTAAAAGGCTTATCTTCTTAAAATCAGGGATAATATTATCCAATCTCACACATTTTGATTTGACTGCAAAGATAGCCTCACAAGTATCTAGAATATTAACATATTAATATGTGTTTGGACGGTATAGGATGGTATTTACACATCATATTCAATAAAAATCATGAGCTTTCGTTCATGCAACCGATACAGCTCAAAGATGGCCTAAAATTCACGCAATAAGTAATTTTGATATTAAGCGTGGGTGGTGGTAGTGGGCTTGGTGGCATAATTGAATTCAAAAACCCAAAAGAAAAGTCCAATGGCGCACAGTGGCCCATTTAGACAAAAGTGCCTACATAATTCAATTTTCTATAAATAATTCAATCCACCGGATTAACAAATGCTTGTAGAGCCAGTCAAAGTTGAGTAATTTTTAAAGTCGCCCAAAATTCTTTTTTTTTTAGGTTTGAGTGTAAAAACTAGGCAAAGCTTTTAAAAAAGTAATTTCTTTTTCGTTTTGTGTAATATACCTGTTCATTTGTGACACTAAAAATGGACGCAGTTTTTGTTTTATATTTTTTTAAAACTATAACATATGATTTAATGTTTTTTGGAACACAAACTTTTTTCGCTTAAGGTTGAGTTTTAAAAAAGGTCCGAAAGTGTCCGACCTAAACTCAACAGAAAATTAATTCCAATATGCACAAAATTTCCATGTACGTTACGTTATTTTTCCTATATGCATTTAAATGTAAGTTGTCTTTTTTCTTTTAGAATATGCAACTTTGTTCTCTTCTTATCAGCATTTACCGTTCATTATTCTCTCTTGTTTAACGAAAATAGGGAAAAAGAAAACAAAGTCTAACAGCAAAAGTTTTGCACCATTTTTTAACAAAATTCGTGATAGTGAGAAGTTGATTCATTCTGCATAGTTGTTTTCTTTGGCAATAAATTAAAAGGAGCTCAGTGAAGTTCAAAAAATTAAATTAAATCAAGAGAAAATTAATAAAATAATTAAGCTTCTTAAAGATAATAGGTCTATTAGATTTATCGCTAAAAAAATTAAAAGCGAGTGCTCATACGGTACTAAAAAAAAAAGGAACATGAAATAGCTTCAATAGATAACAAAGGACGACGTCCAAGAAAAATAGATGACCGTACGGCTCGTCACATTGCTAGGAAATTCTGTGGTGTGAACGCAGTTGCCCCAAAACAGGCTATGAATGAGCTTAATGTTGACGCAAGCATCTGGAACGCTCGTCGTCCTTGGTTTGAGAAAAGAAAAAGAATACACTTTTATCGAAAAAAATATAAAGAAACGAAAAGATTTCGTTGCAACCAATGAAAATTGGAGATTTTCAGATTGGGAACAAGTAAGCCAAATCGAATGCTGTTCATGCATCTACATATTTTCAAGTCAAACAAATATTCAAAACATTTTTTTAGGTTATATGGTCAGATGAGACAAAGATTTGCCATTTCAGTCAGATGGAAGGTCATGGTATGGGTCCAAACCCTCTGATGCACTCAACCCAAATCAGATCGCTCCCACTGTTAAGCATGGTGGTGGATCTGTAATGGTGTGGGGGTGTATTACTAGAAAAGGAGTAGGACCATTGATTCGTATCGATGGGATAATGAACAAAGAGAAGTATTTAGCCATACTGTAAGAGAATCCTCCATCTGCAGTCCGCAAAAGGGGTCTTGGTGTTGAAAATGTAATTTTTCAACATGACAATGACCCGAAACACATCGCTAAATGTGTCAAAGAATGGCTCGAAAACCAAAGATTTTCAAAACTAAAGTGGTCTCCTCAAAGTCCATTTGGAATGTGTTTGGGGTCACTTAAAGAGAACAACAGTTTTGCTCCTCAGTGTATATGTTATATATACAAAAAAAACTCAGGCGTGTGAACTTGCATCCCTTCGTGCTAAAGAGATTTGATTTGAAGAGGTCAACCAATTTTTTTTCTCTCTTTCTCTCTCATTGGAGATGATACGATTACGATTTGCAATAAAAAAAAGAATTACACCATTAAAGCAAACGGTTATATTAGAAAATATTAGCTAAAAATTAAAAATGGACATTTCATACAACAATTTATTTGAAATTTTTGTCAACGTCTTAAATAAAAAAGAGTTCATGTGTGCGTAAAGAAATCATTACCAACTGTTCGATGAAAATTTATCAAGAGGAAAGGTCTCCGAAATTGAAAAAAATTATCATCAATTTATGAGCATTACCAATCAAAATGTGTCGCAGTCTATACATAGATCTCCATATCTATACTGAAAGATCAAAAGCAACGTGCGAATATCAATACATCAAAATTTTCAAGAGGAAAGCCAAGAAAATCAATAACTGGGTGTTCGACGTTCACAAAAAACAAAACCTAATAAAAGTTACCAAAAACATAACGACTGCAGATCTTTCTAATGCCTTAGCATAAAAAGGTGAAAGCTGATATAACCAAGGCAGTCACTGCCCAAATCCACTGCGAGTCAAAAGAATAAAAGCAAGCATTTATATTCCACAAAATGATCCTACCAAACAAAGCATTGGTTTTGTTTATGAATTTGGGCCTTTCAAAAGAAAAATATACGAGGGCGGGTCAATAAGTCCGTGACTTTTTGAATTTCTGACCTCTTTACTGAAACAGCAACACTGCTTCTGTCAACAGGCATCTGTCAGTTGACTCCTGTCAACGTTCTTACGTTCGTAAGATTTTTCGAAGTCCCAGGAGGTAACACAACGTAGATGTTCTGCCATCCTATAGAATTCTAACAGTTGCCAAAAAAGAGGCAGTTCCAGGAAATTACCAAATCACAGAAATATCAGAAAGAGTGAAACTTCAAGACATAATGGATTATACTGCAAGGCGTCTCTTAGAAGGTAAATGTGAAGGGGAATTCATTGCACTTCCAAGAATTTTTATATTACAAAGTGGGGCTGTGGTGCCTACAAACAAAAAATAAATTCAACAGATGGTGAAACAGATGCGAACATGTTTACGGCCTCAGTTGTTCCACTGAGGCTTAGCAGTTCAAATGATGAACATTGGAGGAACACTCGTCCATCATCAGTTCATTTTTGCGCACCCATAATGCTCCAATATGCAAAAGAAACTGAATAAATCATAAAAAGTGGACAAATTGGTGATCTTCACTCTACTGTATACAAAGTTAATTACGAAATAGGGATAGTTGTCAACCACGAGTTATTTTTAACTATGAGTTCTGAATGAAATAACAGATTCAAAGTCAACGGGGTCATGTCCGATATGCAAAGAATACACAAAAAAATTGGACAATCAAGATGAACCAAATGATGCCGAACATAACTATGAATATGGGATCTCTTCATTGCATGAAAGAATAAGGTGCAAGGAATTTATTTTGAAACTTGCATATACACTTCGGCAAAAGGAAGAGAATATTGATGAATCTATTGGAATCAAGGAGGAAGAAAAAAGAGCTCCAAAAGTATTTTCGCAATGAGATTGGATGTCGATAGACCTAAACAAGAATTTTCTCAAGAATCAGAGGCTCGTATAACTGGAATCAATAGAGAGGTAATAACGAGGCTGGAAGTAATACTTAATATTTTGAATTGCAGGGAAAAGGTTAACACTGTCAAGTTTAGGGAGTATGGCAAGAAAACAGGCGGTATTATAGGCCTACTCTTCATAAAATTTTGGCTCATAGTAAAAATATAAACAAGTATAAATCGTTACTACTTGGAGAATTGTCAGCAGAAGCTCAGGTGTCCAAAAATATGGACTATAAAAAATATAGATATCAAAAGACGTGCTAAGTTTCAAGAATCCGGCAGTATGATGACCTTTTCAACATGCTGACAGCTTCATCGGACGCACTCATTTCTTCGTTACGCATGTCAGAACCGGAAAAAGATCTCAAAGTACAATACTCTCCAGAAATGATAAGTTTATTAGATATCACCCCGGATGTTGTCGAAAGTCAATTTATTTAAATTTTTGTTCCGTTTACTTTTTTCTCCACTGTTTGACTTTAAAAAATGAGTACGAAGTGCTACAAAATAAAAAAAGCTTCTAAAGAATAGTTCGGTTACTTTAATTCACCAATCTTTTACTCGGATTAGCTTTTCGACACCTTGTTGTCACTTTCATCATGGACTTTTGAATATTTTTAAAGTAAAATATTATGTTTATCCGCTGTGGTGAAATAGTCCTATTTCACCAGAAGATTCTGAAAGGATTTTCCTCAAAATTTACTAATTTCGTAACCCTAAGAATGAAGTCAAAATGAGCCACAGTTCGGCGGTAAATCTTGGCGGCCAATTCTGATCACAAAAACGAGAAATTACACGACCAGGAAATGACTCGTGCGGTAATTGAATTGTTTCTTGGACTGTATGGCATATGGAACCGTCCTGTTAAACCAAACGACGTCCACATGTGCATTTTCAAAGCAGAATGGTCCGAAGAAGCCTCTAGCCAACATCCACACCAAAATCTCAAATCATGTAATTTTTTGGGCAGATTTTCCTGCCGACAACATTCTAAAAAGAAGTACATTTACCACTACATTGAACAGAAAACAACTCGCATATACACGAAATGTCAAATTCATGGCCGGGTTTTCATCCGCTCTCATGTCGAAGCAAAGGAGCGAACATCCGTGTCATGATATTAGTTTGGGCATGGATTTTATGTATCCACTGGTATGTTTATACATCCTCATATTTATAATTCAGGCATCGTTCATGAGCTAAGGAGTCGGGCTATAAGGGAATCGTGTTACACCATCACACATATCTTTGATAACTCGTGAAAAATTATTGAACTTTGGTTAGGAAATGATGTCACATCGACCATACAGCCCCGACAGATTTTTATTTGTTTCGAAGTTTGCGAAACTTTTTGAATGGTAAAACGTTTACCAATGATGATGATCTGAAATCGCTCTTGGTTCAGTTTTGTGCTAATAAGGGCTAGAAATTATATGAGCACGGAATCATGGAGTTACCAGGAAGATGGCAGATCATCGAAGAAAATGGAAAATATAGACTTGATTAAAGTTTATTCTTTGTATATAAAAAACACCAAGAAGATTTGTGTGAGATGCAGCTCTAATCAACATACCCGAAAAAAGCTGATAGCCCTCCTTGCTAACACCCGTGCATAGAAAAGAAAGGAAAAATTTGTCCACATCCACATTAGTGAATAAAATGCAATGGTGGAATATGAAATTACGTAACACAAGACAATTAAGGAGAGCAGCCCGCTGAATATTGATAAAATTGATAATCGACAAAGCCAAAATCAACGTACATACATACCACCTTGATCAAAAAGTTCCCGGGCGACACCACCGTGTGGCGCTCCCATTGTTCCGATTTGAGTTCTGTTTTTTTTTGTTAGGTTGGTAAATCTGTTGCTGACATTCCCTCTAAATCTTAGCGTCATAGCTTGGCATTTCCAAAAGTTATGTAGCCAAGAGTACATCTATCCCTGTGTTGGCGATTTTTTACAATTTTAGAAATGGATTTAAATTTGCAGCAACGAACTTGTATTCAATTTTGCGTAAAAAACGGATTTAATGGTGCACGAAAGTTGGAAATGTTGGAAAAGTGTTTCGGCAACGATTCTCTAAAGAAAACGGTCGTTTACCAGTGGCACAAGGAGCGCGGTTCAAAAGTGGTCGTGAGTCAATCGAAGATGATGAACGCAGTGGCAGGCCATCGACATCGAAAACCGAAAAACATTGATGAAGTAAAAGAAATGTTGGTCAATAACCGCAAATTAACCATTGTCATGGATCCGTCCAAGACATTTTGGTTAATGGTTTGGGTTCATGTAGCAGCAAAGTTGGTGCCAAAAGACCTCAATTCCATGCAAAAAGAGACCGTGTTGAGATGATTTGCGAGGCTGAATCCGATCCCACATTCATCAAAAGGATCATAACTGGAGACGAGACGTGGGTTTATGAGTACGACACGCAATCCAGACATCAGGCAAGTGAATGGCGTCTACCAAATGAGCCGAGACCAAAAAAAAATACGTCGTTTTCAGTCAAAAAAGAAGGCAATGTTCACGATTTTCATGGATTACAACGGTGTAGTGCATCATGAATTTTTGCCAGAAGGCCAGACGATTATGAGACGTTTGCGTGAAGCAATTCGCCGAAAGAGACCAGAATTGTGGGCAGAAAACTCGTAGATTTTGCACCATGATAACGCACCGTCGCACAGTGCCATTATCATTCGTAATTTTTTAACGAAAAATGCAACAAATACCATCCAACAGCAACCGAATTCACCTGATTTGGGTCCCTGTGACTTCTTTCTGTTCAATCGAGTTAAAAAACCACTACGGAGAACGCGTTTCAGCAGCCGAGAGGAAGTAATGGAAAAATCGCAGGAAGCACTGATGGACATACCAAAAACCGAATATAAAAAATGTTTCGAGGATTGGATCAAGCGCTGGCATAACTGTCTTGCAATCGCTGGGGATTGCTTTGGAGGGGACAATATAGATTTAGGCGAATAAACTTGTATCTCTAATTTTCTGAATATATTCCGGTAACTTTTTGATCAACGTAGTATGTATGTGAAAAAATAAACTGGAAAAGTAGTCTCCGACTGTCAGCCAAGCCGATAGCATCGTTTCGCTTTCCAGTACATTTTCTTTTTTTCTTGTCGGAAGTTTTTTCCGTTACCTAATTTGCTGCTAGATTATTATCTAGCCATCTCTTTCTAACCCGTCTTAACCCTACTTTTTACTGCATAAGAATACAAGAGAAACCATTCATAATGTCCTTCCGGGGCCACGTGCCTCCGGGAAATCGGTTCGATAGCCTCGATATCGAGTCGCTATCTGAACCCAACTCAAAAAGAAAAAAAAAGCTAAGCAGTTATTAATGACGCCTTCAACCCTCAACCAACTACTTCAAACTCATCCGACCTCAAATTTATTACTCTAAGCGCGAGTGATGAAAAGAAACCGCTTACTGCGTACAGTGTATTCCTCCTGAAGGAAGGCATAGATAGCATAAGCACCGGTTACGAATCAATCTCACAACTTCGAGATGGAAGCCTCCGAATCCTATGCAAGAATCAAAAAGTTGCTGACCTCTTTAAAACGAAAAAGATGCTGTCAAACATATGCCCCATCAATGTTGCGCTCCACAACACACTCAACTCGTCTAAAGGAACTGTTTACGCCCCTTGCCTAATCCAGGTGCCAGAGGATGAAATAATTAGAGAAATGAAATCTCAAGGTGTCCGCGAAGTATTCAAATACACGAGAAATCAAGATGGCATACAACGTGCAACCGGAGTTGTACTGATAACATTTGATCGCTTCCGCCCACCTCCAACAGTAAACATCGGTTGGTATAATGTCAAGGTAAGAGAATATTTCCCGACACCCATGCGCTGCAAAAATTGCCAAATCCTGGTCCACACTGCTAAAAGGTGTAACAATCCCACTCGCTGCGACAATTGCAATTTACCCCCAACTGCTCCGAAGATCATCCAGTTTCTTCCAAATCATGTAAAGCATTCCTTCAACAAAAAGAGATTTTAAAAATTAAAACCATTCACAAGTGTACATTGTCAGGAGCAAAACAAAAACTTAAATCCCAGAATCCTACACACTCTCTCGCCTCCACTTTTGCAACAGTGGTAAAAACCGTTCTCCCGGCATATACATCAACTTCAGGAAGTATTTCATCCAACAATTCATCTTCAGGACCGCACAAGAAACAGGAACAACACAGTATTCCATATAATACTGAACCTCAAAGCACACACAAAAATTTAACTAAACCTAATGATCCATACACCTCAACCTCCATGATTGCTGCAGGCAGTCAACAGAAATCCTCTCAACAGAACACCAATAGACCAACATCACCAATCACAAATTTGACACAAAAACTCATCAAGAACAACCAATATTTCACCTCTAATATCTCATCTCAACTCTCCTCAAGCTATCAACCACAAAACAAGAACACGAACACTCAAAACATTAACTTTACCTCTGGACACATATTTTCGGAACAAGATGATTTGTCTAAACCATCCTAAATTTACCACCGTTAATGACCCCGCTGTCCCCAAACCGCCCGGTTTGAGCTCAACCCTGAGCAAACACCATCCAAGCTCTGGATGCGATGTCCCTCCAATATTACCAAATTATCACCCAACACAAATCATACACCACATATTATCCATGCTTTGAAGCTAATACAATGGAATATCAAAGGCTATTTGAATAATTATAATGAATTATTAATCCTTGTAAAAACTATCCCTCCTAAAATTGTAGCTCTCTAAGAAACACATCTAACCTCCACAGCCAATATCCCTACCCCAGTCAACTACCTTCTTATCCCCCAAAATCAATCGCAAAACCCCCATGGTTGAATTGCTTTCCTTATTCACTCCGCTGTACAGTTTGACCAAACCAACCTTTGTAATGACTTCGAAGCCCTTGGTATTTCAATTATATCAAAATTAAAATTCACTATTATAAATGCCTACATCTCCCCTTCACATTCATTCAACCACTAAAATCTGAAAAATGTTCTCGATTCTCAACATGTACCAACTCTAGGAGTCGGCGATTTCAATGGCTGGAACTCAAGCTGGGGCTCGCTCAAAAACAACACCCGTGGCAACACTATATCTAAATATATTACAAAATCTGATTACCAATTATTAAACGATGGATCTCCCACCCACTTCAGCACCCATTCTACCCTCACCAACGTTGACCTTTCCTTCTGCTCCCCGAGTCTAACCGTCTATACCAAATGGTCTGTCTTTGATGATCTCTGCGGTAGCGATCACTTCCCCATTATTATCTCCATGTTCCAATCGATTTCATCCCCACTCAAAATTAAACCAAAATTTAAAACAGATGATACTAACTGGAGCTTCTGTCAACATCTTTTAGAATCTCATACCATTTATTACCCCATCAGCAACAATATCAATAAAGAAGCAGCTAACATCCACAAAATTATACTTCAAAGCGCCAATAGATCGATTCCAAAAACTTCAATTTCGACTAGTAAACCAAGAATCCCTTGGTGGAATAAGGAATTAGAGCAGCTAAAAAAGAAAAAAAAACAAACTTTGGAATTCCCTTAAACGTAATATCTCGAGTTATAACGTTATTAAGTACAAAAGAGCCAAGGCCCAATACAAAAGAAAAATTAAAATTTCGAAATCCGAAATTAACCCTAACACTTCTACTTCTAAAATCTGGTCTGCTATCAAAAGATTTTGTGGCATTACAACTTTTTCTCCTATTCATTGTATCACCCCCTCAAATTCCTCTAATATTAATATTCGCATGACTCTAACCTGTCACCAATGTTTTGCCAAAAAATAAATCCCTTTCTTCCCCCTCCTTCTCCTATTCCCCTTCAATAAATGCAAAAATGATTGACGATGACATCAGCCTCTTGGAGCTTGAGATCGCATTAAACAAATTAAAAGGCAAGACCCCAGCAAAATGATAGAATTTCATATCCCATGATAAAAAATTTCTCTCCTTCCATGAAATCCAGACTTCTTAAATTTTACAACTCAATTTTTCAAAATAGTATCCCCCAATTACACAAAAATAGCACAGTCATACCTATCCTTAAACCAAAGACCGACAAATCTCTCTTAACCCTTGCTGTGCCAAAGTCCTCGACAAGATAATCCCAAAGGCAAATTAGTAACGGACTCTCTCCTATATCTAGACGAGCACATTACTGACTCTCTCTCCAAGAAAAAACACTTTTCCCTTATCTCCCTAGACTTCACAAAAGCTTTCGACAGAGTCGGTATTTACTCAATCATAGACCAGCTTAAGACATGGAAAGTAAGCCCAAATATCATCAGATATAAATTCAACTTCATGAGCAATAGAAAAATTTCGGTTCGCGTTGGATGTGCCTTTTCCTCCTTTTTACCCCTCTTCAACGGTATCCCCCAAGGCTCTCCCTTATCTGTTCCTCTCTTTCTTAAAGTCCTCAACAAACTCTCCAGTACCCTATCCCTCCATAAAGAAATTAAGTTCTGTGCCTACGCTGATGACTTCACCATTATCAAAAAACTAAATAAAAAATCTACTTCACCCATAATAGACCTTAACTCAGTTTTCAAAGATATATTATCCTGGTGCGACTATTCTGGAGCCAAATTATCCTTAACCAAGAGTAATCATCTCTTGGTTATCTTGTTATCGAACATCATAAATTTGGAAATTGTTGACAGATTGAAAATTTTAGGCATCGTCTTCCAAAAAAATTACAGATGGAACGCTCATATTAATTATATCCTTCCCGTTTTGGGTAAAAAATTTAATGTAATCAAATCCCCCTCTTTTAAAAAATTTAACTGCAATCCATTCTCCATAACCTCTCTCATACAAACCACACTAATCAGCAAAATTTAATACGACCTTTTCCTTTACGGATACTCTTCTATAGCGAACCTTAACAAAATTAAAACAATCTATAATGCAGCAATAAGAAAATCACTTAACCCATATCGAACAACCCCCATCAACCGTTTCCTGTTCGAAGCAAATATACAATCAATTGAAGATCTTAGACATCAATCGACATTAAAACTGTATAAATCCACTCTTTTCTGCAATGATTCCCCACTTGCCGAACTAATGAAAAAGAAAAAGAAATTAACAAAATTAAATCCTGTTTAGAACTTTTGGAATGTTCACCGTTCCAAAACCATAACCTTCCCTCCACAATAAATGAATTCCTTTCTAATCCTAATCATAGTAACATTAATATCATAATGGATTTTTTGAAAACGACAAACCTATACAATTTTATCTAATTACTATATTAATTTATATGTACATAGCATAAGGCCTCTTGATGCTCTGGCTACTAAGCTACTCTGTAATTTTAATTGTTCTGTAGCTATTCAATAAATAAATAAATAAATAAATTGCTATGCATAAGTCATATATCAGACTTTGTTCCTGTTTTTTTTTTTTTGCTATAAATTGCTACCCTAATAACAGTGAATTTTTTTCCAGTACAATTCGAAAATGTGAATTGGTCGACGATTGAATTTCAAATCCAAATTTAGAGAAACTGTATAAAGTTATCCATAAACTGAAATCTCTTTCAAATTTAAATAACTGTTCTGATAGTTTAGATGTCAAAATTAGACACACAGTTGAAGCTTATTGTTTAGCAATGGGAAACCGCAACTAACGACATTCAAAGTGGTTACAAAAAGAACAATTGCTACCAACTGAGACAGAAAGTGATCTGCAACCAACACCATCAAGATCCACTGGAGAGCCGCAGGTAGGAACTCGTCGCGGGGCACCTTTAGGAAGGTATGAGGAAGCATCTATAAAGACAAAAAAACGTAGGGTTCAAGATATTATAAATTTACGCTTCGTTGAAGAACTTAGTTTTGCATGCGATATTTCAAGAGGCTCAAAATCAACATCAAGTTCTTGCTTTATATTTTGACCTTGACCTTACTGAAAGAAAGTATAACATTCTGCGTAGTTTTATGAATAAGCAATCTAAGAACTATTTTCCATCCGTCAAGACTCTGAGGCAAGCTAAAAAACTTTTTTTTACGAAATGTATCTGTAAGTGAAATATCTGCAGAGGTTAACCATTGACATCGATCTCGTCTCAGATTTAAAGCTAATTTGCAAGTGGGGATTTGATGGCAGTGCAGAACACAGCCTTTACAAACAGAAATTCACGAAAAATACATCTCAAACTGATAAATTTATGTTCTTAATAGCTTTTTTTTCCTCTCAAATTAGTATATGACAATAAAACTGAGTTATGGGTCAACCCACGTTCCTCCTCCACATTGTTTTGCAGACCTATTAAGTTCATTGTTATGAAGGAGAATCAGCATTTAGTAAGGGAGCAAGAGTCCTTAATGAAAAATGCTGTACGACAATTATCTGCGTATCAAATTAATTTCGATGGTAGCTCCCAGCTAGCTAAGTATTGTACGAATTACATTTTACAATGCTAGGTGGAAGTATATGTAACAATTTGTCAGACAGTAATTGTTCTGCTAAATGCTATACTAGATGGAGTGAAAAGTGAGCTCCTTGGGAATAATTTTTTTTTTTTTTTTTTTAATGTTTTTTTTATTTTATTCAATATAGTCCTCTTTTAGTTTTATACACTTATTTCAGCGATTTTCCAACTTCTTGATCCCGTCTAAAAGTAATTTTTCGGAAGGTCTGCAAAATACTCCTCCGTGGCGTCGATGATTTCCTCGTGTGAGCTGAATTTTTTATTGATGAGCCATCTTTTGAGGTTTGGGAAGAGATAATAGTCCGAGGGATCCAAATCCAGTTACCAATCGACGCCAAAAGTCCGCCCGATTCCGCATCAGCAAGTCCGAACACTCTTTCAAAGTGCTCTCGCGTTCGTGTTTTTGGTCATTCGCGGCACCCAGCGGCAGGATAACTTTTTCATATGCAGAATATTGCCCAAAATATGGCGTGTGCGCTCAGTACCAATCTATGTGGTATCTGCTAGCTGGCGCACTTTCACTTTCCGGTCAGCCAACACTATTTCATGTATTTTTTCGACATTGTCCTCTGTAACCGCATCAGAGGGCCTGCCGCTGCGGACTTGATCGGTAGTGGAGTTGCGGCCACCACGAAACTCTCGAAACCAATATTTGACGGCGTAATCTAACGGAGCATTAGCCCCAAAATATTTATCCAACTTTTCTTTTGTTTCCTTCGCCGTTTTGCCTCTCAAAAAATAATGTTTTATGAGAGAACGAAAATCGTTTTTGTCCATACTCAACATGATGCCAAACACGTCAACAACAATCGGCTGTCAAAACAAAACTAACGACAGTATCGCACTGAAATTTGGCATGTCTGCCTAAATATGAACGGATTCTGGCGGTCAAGGAGGTCACTTTTCACTCCATCTAGTATATGTGGAGCGTTCGCAAAAGAAATGAATTTAACTGTGGTTTCTGAAAGGCTTCCTAATACCGATCATTATCGTTTTGGCTTATCCACTCTGCACATGTGGATAAGGTGTTTTGGATGCCTTCTTCACATTTCTTATCGTTTGCCGCTAAAAATGTGGCAAGTAAGAGGAGCTGAAAACCGGGCTATGGATCCACAAATGATGGAAATACTGCAAGAAAGTTCTTTAAGGACTCAGAAATCGCAGGAATAGATTCTTTTAAGAGTTTTAACGTAAGGTATAAAAATAAATGTTCAGCAGTTTAAAATTTTACTAAAAGAAACAAAAGATTTATATATATAATTGTATAATTGGTATTACATGCCAAGTAGCGTCCATAAGATCTTGATTCATGGTTGTGATGTTATCGATTCTTTCAACTTACCAATAGGTCTTCTGTCAGAAGAGGCTTTAGAGGCTAGACATAAGGAAATAAGAAAAAATCGATTAAATCACACGCGTAAGATGAGTATTGATCAGATAAACACGGATCTTATGAACGTTTTACTACTTACTTCTGATCCTTTAATTTTGTCACATAGAAATATTTCTTCAAGAAAATCAAATAGGAATATCTCAGAAATAAGTATGTACCACATACAAATTGAAAATTTGTCAAATAATTCAAAATATATAAGTACCTCCTCATTTGATGAAATTGATTTAACTGATACAGAGCTTGAAGGTATCGATGACAGTAGGTTAGTTTAGAATAATTATAGCTTAACTCACTTGTTTTCTTGATTTTATATTTTATATTTAAGGAAAAATATGTAAGTTATAATATTTAAACAGAAAAAATAAAATCTGTATTCATATGTATTTGAATTAAGGATTTTTGTCCAAATTTCCATACAAATACCGCACTGTTCGTCGTGACCATAGATACTTTGTACCAGGATTTAGTATACTCGTATGTTACCCCTGTTCAATAAATATACAACAAGCATCAGGAAATATGTAAAATAATACGCGACATGAACGATATCTTAAGGATGAAAGCAAAATGCACGGATATTGGTGAAGGATTTTAAAGTTGGAATACACCAAAACAGAGTACCTTGCTTTTCAATTACATGTTAGGTTTTGTCAGAAATGATCAGAAATGTCTTCTGTGTTTCACGCCGACAATAGTGCAATCAGAAGTTTCGACTTGTCAGTCCTTCAGAGAGCATTATGTAATGGTTATAGTCATTAAAGGAAAATAATCAGACATACCTATAATGGCTGAATATTTTAATTAATTTTTCAAAACCGCAAATCAAACTCTATACAGTGCTGTGAAAAATTATAGACTCAAACCAGAATTTCAATTTTTTTTACACTTTTTTTTTAATTTTTTTTTTTATATATTTTTTTTTTGATCCTAAAATATTGCTAAACAATACCAATTCAGGGTATGTTTCCCTTTTTAACGGGAATTTCTAAAAAAAAACAAAATTCACTTGTGAAAAAGTATTGGGTCTACAAGTAAGTTTCCAGCGTTTGCCAGAGATGGCGCCAACAGTGGATCCCGGACAGAAATGTCAGACCCCATGTGCTTTATTTGTAGGTTTTGTATCTGTCAACAACTTTTCAGCGTTATATTTGAGCAGTTCTATCGGTGTCGTACATTTTATCGAGCAAAATCATGGCAAGTTTCCAGCCAATTAAACGTCATTTGCGGGAAGCGCTGCTTTTATTCTTTAATATGAAGAAAAGTGCGGCTAAGGCCTATCGTTTGCTTTCGGAAACTTATGGGGCGGAATGTATTGGTGAACCGACGTGCCGCGAGTGGTTCAAACGGTTCAAAAGTGGTGATTTCGGAGTTGAAGACAAAGATCACCCCGGAAAGTCAAAAAGTTTTGAAGACGAGGAATTGGACGCTTTACTGGATGAGGATCTATCTCAGATTCAAGAAGAACTTGCTGCATCATTGGGCGTCACGCAACAAGCCGTTTCCCTGCGCCTAAAAGCACTGGGATTCATTCAAAAGGTTGGAAACTGGGTGCCGTACGAATTGAAGCCAAGAGACGTCGAACGGTCATTTTGCATGTCCGAAATGTTACTGCAGCGGTATAAAAATAAATCATTTTTGCATCGTATTGTCACTGGTGATGAGAAATGGATTTATTATGATAATCCTAAACACAGAAAATCGTATACAAAGCCCGGCGAGCCCGCCCAATCGACGCCGAAACGAAATATTCACGTGAATAAGGTCATGCTCTGCATATGGTGGGATCAAAAGGGTGTCGTATACTACGAACTGCTTCCGAGTGGTGAAACCATCAAAGGACCATTATATCGAACCCAACTAATTCGTTTGAAGCGGGCATTAAAAGAAAAACGGAAAGAATATGAGACCAGGCATGAGTCCGTCATTTTTCATCACGACAACGCTCGGCCACATGTTGCGGTTTCGGTGAAAAACTATTTGGAAGATAGTGGATGGGAAATTCTGCCTCACCCGCCTTACAGTCCAGACTTGGCACCATCTGACTACCACTTGTTCCGTTCGATGCAGAACGCTCTTACGGGAATACGCTTCAGCTCAGTAGAGGAAATCAAAAATAGACTCGATACGTTCTTGGGCTCGAAAGACGAGAGATTTTTTTGGTCCGGAATTCATAAATTGCCAGAAAGATGGGGGAAAGTTGTAGCTTCCTATGGACGATACTTTGAATAAAGCATTGTAACTATGTTTTCATAATAAAACTTCAAATTTTGGAAAAAAAACGCTGGAAACTTACTTGTACACCCAATATAAACTCCAGATTTTATTCGACGACATGCTTAGTTAGTTGTTAAGCGAGGGTCGGTGTGCCCACTACTGTTAAAAAACAGTACAAACCTCCTGCAGTGATAATGAAGTGTTTTTTTTTTTCAAAAGTGATTTTTTTCGAAGTCTTAAATATGCCACGTGGTACGCAATCAACTGACATTGAAAAACAAAGAATAGTCGATTTAAAAAATAGTGGAATGACGCAGCGACAAATTGCCACTGAAATAAATCGCTCTCAAGGTGTAGTAAGGAATTTTCTACAAGCCGGAATTGCAAATTATGGAACAAATAAGCGATCTGGATGACCAATGAAATATGCACCAACGGTTAAACGATCTGTTTTACGTTACATGTCACACACAGGAGCTTCTTCACCCCAAATGGTTCGACGTTTTAATTTAGACTGCGATTCTAGCCTCGCAAGAAAATGGGCAGCAGCTTCGGGCAACTTTAAATACCGAAAGTGCTGGATTAAACCACCACTTAAATAGCGGCATCAAGAAGCGCGTTTTGAATTTGCTAAAACACATGTCCAACACGGTGAAATGTGGTCTTTAGTGATGAGAAGAAATTCAACCTCAACGGCCCCGACGGCTTCAAATACTATTTGCATGACCTTACTAAAGAACGAAAAACCATGCCACGCAGGTCTTTAGGGGGAAGAGGTGTTATGGTTTGGGCAGCTTTCATCAGTAATCCAAAAACAGAAATTGTCTTTATTTCTGGAAGAATTGACGCCAAGAATTACCAAGAAGTGTTTGAGGAACACCTTCTTCCCCTAATAACGGTAACTAATGACAATTATGTAATTTTTCAACAAGACAACGCTCCTATCCATAAACCACGGACCAGAATAACGTAGTTTCAAGAATATGGAATTAAACTACTAGATTGGCCAGCCTTAAGTGCAGACCTAAACTCCATTGAAAACCTGTGGGCCATCCTGGCAAGGGCGGTTTATGATCAGGAAAAACCAGAAATTCAAAATATGGAAAACTCCAACAAAGAATTATTGAAGCGTGCAATAATATAGCTTAAATCACTTTAAGCAATCTTATTTCCAGTTAACCATGACGATTCTTAAGAAATAACGGACAAAGTATTCCTTATTAAATAAATTTTTACCTGAATACTAATAAATAAAGATCTTGAGTTTATACTTTATCACAGGTAAATTTTGGGTTCTTTTTTAGAAATTCCCGTTAAAAAGGGAAATATACCATTAAAGGGTTTTCCCTAAATTGGTATTGTTTGGCAATATTTTAGAACAAAAAAAATTTGAGATTTTGGTTTGAGTCTATATTTTTTCCCAGCACTGTATATTTAGAAGGAGTTTTCGTGTCTTATTACGACAATTTAAAATACATACTTGAGTTCAATCGTGGACGATTAGACAGATTGTGGTAATGACACCTGCGAAAACATTCCAGTCTTTATGATAATGCTACAAATATCAGCGGTGGTATCAAAACATGACCTGAAATAAAATCCTCATACTTGCGGAGGCCTTCTTGTTAGAAAAACAATAAAGGAACAATTCCAAACTATGCGCATAAAATACTCAGAAGGTAATAGAGAAAGACATTGCCTTACCTGGAGGGTACAAGTACAAGTAGAAGATTGGTCCAGAACCGTAAATGAGATTTACTTCTTTTACATTTGTTTATGAATCTTCACCAAATGACTTGAACGGGAAACCAAAGACTGCACTTACATATTATACGTAAATTCTCTACATGGGCCTCTCTGTAATTACTTAATTTATGCGCTGAATATATAATTCTGCATGAACATAACGTCAATGCTGACGATATTAACATTATGGGAATAAATTAGCAAGTTGTCACTGTCCCCTTTTGCCACGATTAAAATAGAAGGTACAGAGATTGGTGTAGATGTAAGTGAATTTAAAACAAAGTTAATGCTGTCGACAAAAAAGACACCAAAGGTCAACGGCTTTGACAGCATGCCATAACCGAAAGTTATAATGTTGAAGTTGCAAAATTCTTTGTGTACCTGGGGCCTCCGCTGAAAGTTCGTATTGTAAAATGAAACAACCGCAGAGGTCAAGCGACGAATCACACTTGCCAATTGCCGTTTCTTTGAAATAACAAGGCAATTGAAAAAGTAGTCCCTTTCACGAACAATGAAAAAAGCGGACTCAGGATCTCAGTCCTACTTGGTTGGTTGTTTCGGGGGAAAATTCTTCGAGCGATTTTTGATCCTGTTTGCATAAACGAAAATTTAAGATACTACGACAAACTGTATGAGCTATACAGCGACATTAACCTTATCAGAAGAGCCACAATCCATCGTCTTAGGTAGCTTCGTCATGTTGAGAGAATTTCTTGGGCAACTAGAGGCGACCTGTTAGTCGAGTCCCAAGCCCACCACGGACTGTAAGGCCATCTCAAGAAAGAATGGCATAATAAATTAAATCTTTTTCTCAAAACCAATCATCACCATACGATCAAGCGTACGACTTCGATGCGCAGGCAATAATAGATTGCTATATATTGACCAAAGAGTAGATGGCGGTAACATGTGGAGTTGAATTGAATAGAATTTGGGGTAACTTGCGACTAACGAGGCTTCGGACGCCTATGAGAAGTTACTGAGACTAACTAGGGGACTAGACGACTATCTGACTTATCAAATAAGCTGTGAAAACCGCCAAGGTTTTCAAAATTTAAGAGTTCACGAATGCGTTCGAATATACAAGGTGACTGACTCGACCTGCAACTGCTCGATAACAAATGGCAACTCCTTCGCTCTTTCGACTCTAACTTTTTTTCTGTTGCGGTATAAGATCGTGTGCTTCTTGGAACTTTAATGGCTTGAGCCCAAGCACATTTTTCAGTATGTGTTGCATCCGTTCCAACGATATGTTGAGCTCACGAGCCATTTTTCTTCCACTTCGACGCGGATTTCGCTCAATTCGAGCCTTCACTTTCCGAACCATTTCTGCCGATGTTGCTGTTTCCATGGCGTTTTGCAACGCTGCCAGTATCACGGTAACGAGCTATGGCTCGAGACACAAATGCTTTACTCACGTTGAGGTGCTAGAGGGCTCTAACGATAGCTACTTGTGGTTTTCCAGCCAAATAGAAAACAATCACACTATCACGTTTGAATTCCATCGCGGATAAAAACATATTTCAAAACAACTAGGGCTCAAATCGCTTAAAAGGCTTGTAAATAATAAAATTATCTGTCATGTGTGAAAATTTGAGCTTACTGTCATGAACGGTTTGGAAATTGCAGCAGTCTGAAATTGGTTGCAGTTCGAGTCAGTCAGGGTGTACATATGTAGGTATGTATATTTATAGATATAATCTGGATAAATAGCAAATCACAACATTTTAATCATAACATATTATGTATCATAATAAATAGCACTCCAGTTCAAGAAACCGAAAAGCAATAACTTTCTCAGTTCAATATGTTTAAAGGATTATAAATAAATTTGAAGCTTTTTACTTACTCTTACCTTTTCCATACATTTTTGCCATAATGAATGGAAAAGGTTGATGCAACTGAAGATATTTTATTTATTTTATTTTTAGTGTAAAACCAATGAACGTTAAAAGTAAACAAACATAAAACAAAGAAACAATAGAAACACCTTAGGAAACGATTTTGCTCGATATATATATTTTTTTTTTAAATGGTTTTTAATAAAAACTATATACAATTACAATTCGAAGGAAATAACGCAGAGAAACAAAAATCTGGATGAAGAAAACTTAACGCGAATCCAGCATAGAAATTGTGTAGGGAGGCATTCTATGGACTATGCATATAAATAAACCCAAATACCACACAAGTGAGTTGTTTTTTGTTTGGTTTTTTTTTAGCTTTTCTACAAACCGTATGAATTCATCGCCCAATTTTCAATAGATTTATATTTGTTCTTTTCTTTATTTATTCCAAAAAAAACAACTTAGGAATAGGAAAATCAAAAATGCTTTAAGTTCAGACAGCAAAAACCGCGATGTGAACGTTTTTAGTTAGGGCTGACAACTTTGAATGAAAGTGTTCAGAAAATTTTGAGTGACGTACGAAAATGGATGTATTCAGTTGATAGTATATTTTGATTATACGAGGGCGGGTCAATAAGTCCGGACTTTTGGATTAAAACACAGATTTTTTGATAAAAAAATAATTTTATTTTTCAACGTAGTCTCCCTTGAGCTCTATACACTTTGTCCAACGCTTCTCCATTTTTTTTATCCCTTCCAAAAAAAATGATTTGTCGAGGTCCTCAAAATAGGCCTTTGTTTGCGAGATGACTTCATCATTGGAGTCAAATCTTTTTCCACCAAGCCATTTCTTCAGGTTTGGGAACAAGAAGTAGTCGCTCGGAGCCAAATCTGGAGAATAGGGTGGATGAGGGAGCAATTCATAGCCCAATTCATGGATTTTTGCCATGGCAACTGCACATGTGTGCACCCTTGCATTGTCTTGGTGGAAAAGAACTTTTTTCTTGGCCAAATGAGGTCGTTTTTTTCAAATCGTTATTGAATCGGTCCAATAAGTTGGCATAATATTCCCCATTGATTGTTCTTCCCTTTTGAAGGTAGTCAATGTGGATTATCCCGCGTGCATCCCAAAAAACAGTCGCCATAACTTTATTGGCTGACAAACCCACCTTGGTCTTCTTTGGCGCCGATTCACCCTTAGAAACCCACTGTTTTGACTGTTGTTTGTTCTCTGGTGTGTTGTGATGGATCCATATTTCGTCCACGGTTACAAAACGGCGCAAAAACTCCTCCATATTGCGATTAAACAACGCCAAACCTTCCTGTGAAGTTGTTACACGATTGCGTTTGTGGTCGACTGTGAGCAAACGCGGCACCCATCTTGCGGAAAGCTTTCTCATGCCCAAGTGATCATTCAAAATTGAAACCACTGAGCCATGCGAGATCCCTACGGCTTCCACAATCTCTCGCACTTTCAATCTTCGGTCGGCCAACACCATATCGTGAATTTTTTCGATTGTTTCGGGTGTAGAGACCTCAACTGGGCGTCCAGGACGTTCGGCATCTTCAGTGCTTGTACGGCCACAACGAAATTCAGTAAACCACTTTTTTACCATTGAAATCGATGGTGCAGAGTCCCCATAGTATTTATCAAGCTTAGGCTTGGTCTCGGTAATGGTTTTTTTTCGCAAGAAATAATGCTTAATAAGCACACGAAATTCACTTTTTTCCATTTTCTCCTCAAATTAGTGAGTAGTCTGATAAAAATAGCTGTCAAACACAAACTAACTGACGCAGCAAGTTTAAATTTTGACAGGAGTCAACTGACAAATGCCTGTTCACAGGAGCAGTGTTGCTGTTTCAGTAAAGAGGTCAGAAATTCAAAAATGCACGGAATTATTGACCCGCCCTCGTATATTGTGTTGCATTAAAATAATATATAATTACTTTAAGAAAAGAAACAATATATACCATTCAGTGATAAACTCCCTTCATTTCGTCCAAGTATACATGACCGAAGTCGGTACATAAATTCCAACCAGTTTGGATGATCATATAGGCCAACTTTCGTTCCGAAAAAATTGTCTAAAATATCTTGATCGAGCCGGTATGTCAGTAAATACGAAATATCGTATTCAGTTTTCAGGTCTTTGTACAAAAGTTTTAGAGAATTATTCGCCATGATAACGCCTAAAAGTGATGTAAAATTATAAAAAAAGACGAGTTTAATTCAACAGTACCTTTCTGGAAGGGCATCATGCTTTTTTTTTCTTTGTACTCTCATGTTAAGCATCACTTCCGTCATCTTATCGATGATTTCGAATTGAAGCGATTCTGAAATTTCAACACCTTGAACTCTTTCGCGACTGCCTTGGTAAGGAACTCTTACGTTAAGACAGTCGAGCCAATCATTCACCTGAAATTGTAAATATGTTTGTAATATTTGATTTTAAAGAAAATTACTTGTATTAGATACCTGTTTGAAAAATTCAGAACATTTAAGCCATCCTTCAGAACTTAGTTCACCCAAACTGCCAGCACGCATATAGCTTGAGATACCGTGTGCAAGTTTTGTAATTTTTTAATATTCAAATTCGTTAGTGATATTTTGTATGCAATACTTATATTAGACTTATCATTCGTTTTTGAAATAAGTTCTTCAAGGATTCCTTTAGAAATGATTTGCACGTCCAAAATGAAACCATCACTATCGACAAATTTGTTCCGGATGAGTTTTATAAGATGAGGCACGTCGGCAAATACATGTACTTTCTTCGATTCATCAATAGGATTTCGGAAAAAAGATGTTGTTACAGTGATTTCAAGTTCACGCAGCAAGCCTTGAGTTGTCCCCCCAAGATCACAGACGATTGCACGCACTTAATTGCTCGATAATACTAAAAAGTATTTGTTTGGTCATCTGTTGGTCGATCTCGTAAAAAATTGGCTATTTCCAATTGCCAAACAAGCCCCTTATCATTACCACTTGAACGTATTTTGCAGCTTTCGTTCGTCAAATGAAAGTACACAGATTCTATCCATTTCTTCCATATCCACGTTTTTCATTATATCCAACACGGGTTGAATTATCCCAGGATACACATCTTGCTTTGTGCACCACTTTTTCAAAGTAATTACAGCTGGAATAGGATACTGCTTTTTCAACAGCAATCGGTAAGCTAGGGGGCCAGCTGTATTTATGGCTATTGCATTCGCAATATCTTCAGATAACCATTTTATCCGATTGTGAGGGCATTCAAATTTCTTGTCAATTACTGGATCATTAAAATTAAAAATTAATTGATGTTAGTATACCTAAATAACGAGTATAATAATTAATCTGCACTTGCCTGGATATAAAAAGTCTATTTTGGATACGTAAATCCCGAGCAGTCGTTTAGTTTTTGTCATTCGGAAGTGGCAAGAAAACGGAAGGCACTGCGTCTTCTTTGAGACGTCTTATTTTTAAAGATATTCTATATTGTTCATACAGTAGGTTCTTTGGCATAAAATCACTTTTTGAACTTATTGTGTTGAACTTATCTTTTCGACGGCACAAAAAATCCACTGCTTGCACATTTTGCTTTGTTTTGGGAATGAATGATATGATATATCTTCATTCCCAGTTTTATTTTTATTGTTATTATTGTTCACAGAACACCCAAAAACTGCACAGCGCATTTTACAACTTTTAATCTTCTGTATTCACTTTAAATAAAAGTATAATCAATGTAAACAAAGTTTCTTTCGTCTAACTATATCACAGACGGCGGCCATATTGAGAGAATTGGATAGATGCGCAAGAATGAAACTAAAACATTTACACGGAGTATATTACCTTCTCTACATGTACCTTGGATTTACTTGTAAATAGCTCTTATTCTAGAAATTTTACTTGTAGATTGCTCTCATTCTACCAAATTCTGTCAGGTTAGAAAGATGTACAATGGGTTGGTAATTCACCTACCTACATGGTGTCTGTGGAAAAGTATTGGTAGAGTTTGCCATCTAAGTTAGGTCATCTACGGGTCTGATTTACTATCGCGGTATGCGATAGATAACACAGCTTTTCGTGGGAGTATAAAAGTTTTAATCTTTTATGATTGCTTCTTAAAATTCTTGATGCGCCCAGCTTCATCATTCATTTTCCCGTTAAAGCAATATCTTCTATAGATATGAGTTTTCTTAATTTTTTTTTTTTGCAGTTTCGGTGACTTAATTTTAGTTGAAGCCACACATGTCCCCTTAGGGAGAAGATTTAATATATGTAGATGTGTCACTTGGGAAATGGGAACCCCATAAAGGAGTTGGGTAGTTGGGCTACTCTCTGGCAGATCCTATATTGATTTTAAATCCGCATCACTTTTACAGACAAGAACGAAAACTTTTAGAACTAGTTTTGGTATCCCTGTTAAACTCGTCTGTGGAAGTTATGAGTTTGCTGTACAGAAGCAGAGCTTATCAAAAGGAATTGAGTGGAAAACAGAAGAAAACCAAGTACACGCTGCCAACAATAATAATGCTATGTCTCCACTAAAACTAAATCCGGGATTTAGCGAGAAAAGATATTTACATAAAGTGGTTCCACCGGAATTTAGGATTTATATCAAAAAGATTGTCGTAGCTGGTAATATTTTTATAACTTTCAAGAAATGGATGCAAACGATGAAAAACTATTATTGGTATACAATATAAAGAGGACAGGAAGATCGTCTACCACCGGAGAAAACGGTATCGAAAAATTACAAAAATTACTGAACTGCTGCAATGGAGAAGAAAATAATTTGCAATGATCAAGGCAATGTTTAAGCAAAATAAATCAAGAAATATCTGGATGAAAGTGAGTTTTCTGTTGAGGCTGTAGAAATTACATCACCTATCGAAAAGTTCACAATATTTGTAGGTACGTAGAGGTTCGTTCTGGGAAAAAGAACTTGCTGAAATAATGACGACTTCTTTAGGGAAAATTCTCGAGAATCATTTGAGATACTACGCACATCCAAATCCAAATCCAAAAACGAGATATCAATTAAAGGAAAGTATATCCCTTCGAAAGCGCTGTATACGAAGTTGGATCTTCAGAAGAGTACAGAGGTATTGCAAGTCTTTTTTGAGTGATCAACTCTACGGTTGACTAAATCTTAAATTAATTACTCTTACTCAAAAGCTAGTAGCGGAAAACGTGAGAGGTTTTGCTTACAGTGCAAATCTCTTATTTCCCCTAATCAGCACGGCTTTCTGAAGAGTAGATCAACTACCACTAACCTCGTCAAATTCGTGTCCCCTGTTCTCTCAGCCTTAGAAAGTGGTAAAGAAATTGACGTTATAACAACTGATTTCAGTAAGGCTTTTGACGAGATATCTCATAAACTAATCCTGTTCAAATTGTCCGTCCTGGGCTTTGAACCCATTTTGTTAAAATGGATATCTTCTTACCTGGATAATCGTTTTTATAGTGTTCGTTTTGTCTGTCCTATCGGCCCCCTTTTTGACCAAGTGAGGTGTTCCTCAAGGTAGCCACCTTGGTCCACTTCTCTGCATCCTTACCATTAACGATGCTGAAAGAGCCATTCAACACTCAGCACTTTCACTCTATGCTGACGATACCTTTTTCCACCTGGTGCATCAAGAACTGCTTAGAACTCAATGTTACCAAATGTCAACCGATTACCTTCTCACGTATGTGCAACAAGTCCTCCCTCCGAATTTATCTTCTCCACGGCCAACCTATGCCGGATCTATCCGCGACCTTTCCATATTATGCAACAGGGAGCTTAATTTCTGCTCGCATATTGATGAGATAATTACTAAAGCAAACTCATCACTTGGCTTCGTTAAAAGATGGTCCAAAGAATTCTACAACCCGTACGTGACCAGATTACTATACATGGTGTTCCTTTCAACGAGTTCATGTATTCCGAATTGAAAGCATCCAGCCTAGTTGTCTTCGATTTGCTCTTCGGGGTCTATCTACACTTATACTTACCCTCGTTATCTACGTTGCCCCCGTCTCATTTATCTACCAATCCACTGCAGCACATATGGCTCTAATGAACCCATCTTCCGTATGCTGCGTAAGGTAAATTCCAACCTTTCCCTTTTCGATTTTAATCGCAGCACTCTCTCCCTCAAATTCGATCTCCTTCACCATCCCTAGCTTTAAGCCCTAGTGATAAGTCCTAGATTTTGCTAAACCTTGATTTTTGTTAAGTTTTTAAGTCCTAGTTTTGAAGCTTGCATTAAAACCAAATAAATGGGTTCGTTAGCTTCCACGAAAATTAAAATTTAATGGAGCAACTTCTGATTTCGCAGCCACAAATTGTAACAGTACAATTTCCTTCATGCACGACTCAAAAATAGCGGACTACAGCATAAGCGTACCCACCCGGTAACGTCATTAAGATGCGGGGAGTAACAAAGAGGATTTTGTTTCTTCTAAAACCATTTGGTGTAGAAGTAATCGCTCAGCTCGGTATCCCAGTCGATGCCAGATCGCCAGACTTCTTGAAGAAGGATTTTAAGCTCAGTAGTGTACCCCAGGGGATCAAAGATGGACATCACCAACTTGGAGTAATTTCCTTTTGGTGGGAATTGTCGCAGCCAAAAAAACATCACGTCGAAGTCTGGCGAATCTGAAAATATATACAAAGAAGTCTTTATTAAGGTCCAAATGCATACTGAGAACCTTTTCTGTAACAGCGAGATTTTTTGGTGTTTGTCCTTCAGAAGCATCCTCTTCCAGTTTGGAATATGAAATCCCGCAGCAACATGAATAAATTTCACTTGCGTTGCCAACTCGATCGTCTGGTATTCGTTTTCGACACTATCGATTAGGTCATCCACGTAGTGATATTGTTCTATGCCCTCTCCCGCTCGTGGACATCCTTCTTTGAATGATTCGGCATTGTAGCCGCGAACATAATGTGCAATACATGGCGCACAGCTTACGCCAAAAGTTAGTGCGCGCATCACATAAATCTACATCATTCTGTTTATCCAAAGATAGGAGTCTCTGAACATGCACATCTTCTTTTCTGACAATGGTTTGGTGGAACATCTCCGCGATATCCCCACAAATCGCGACCTTCCTAAGAAAACTCAGCAATACATCGATCACTGATTTCCGTAGGTCCAGCCCAGAATGGATGAAGGCGTTAAAACCAACCCCATTAGATTTGGAAGCCACATCTCGTACCATTCGTATCTTACCAGATTTGTTGGTATTTGTAGTTATAAATGTTGCTAGATACCACACAGGATCTGTTGTCTTCTTAATTTCGTCCTCAGTTAACCTTTTAGCGTAACCCTTTTGCAATAGATTGTCTACTTGATTTGTAGTACATCTTTTAAATTGCTATCTTTTTGAATTTTTTTTATTTAGACATATGAGATGTTTACGGGTGTTGCTTGCGTTTACCGTTAGCTTGTGCACTTTATTTTTCTACAAAAAGTTCACTTCATAGCGTCCGTCTTTCTTTTGATATGTGGCCTTCAAAATTTCCATTGTGTTGTCCTCCCACGATTTTTTTGTTGATTTGTCTAGGTTGAAATTTTCTTTTACGATTTGATGTAATTCGTTCTATTTATCTTCACAGTCGCACTGATGAAAGTTAAGCCAAGCACTTTGCCGGTAGCAGCCGTTGGAACCTTGAATTGTCTAGCCTAAGCGCGTTTTGGTAGCAATCGGCTGATTCCACTAACCTTCACGTATTCTTAGGGGAACTGCAAGCCTCCAATTGTCTGCACGGATTAATACAGTTGGTTTCAACTTTGAATACGATTTCATTGGAGTATCTGTAAGTACTTTAGTACCATTGCTTCCATATTCAATGACGACATAGGCAAATTTAAGCCTTCCACTGTATGAACTCCGTATAGTACAAATTTCGCTCCATTTTCTGCATTTGAAATGTTTATGGATGCCTTTAATGATGAATCTTCCGAACGCATAGAATCTCCGGTCCACTTTAAACAAAGTGGCTCAACAGTACCTTGAATGTCAAGTAGGTTAAAAATATATTTTTCAATTAACGTTACTGAAGACCCCTCATCCAAAAGGGCGTATGTCTATGTAACCATTTTCCTTTCGAAAGCGTATATGCAAAATTCTAAAAAGTGAATATTGATTCGATTCATAGTGGAGTGTGAGTTTATGGACCCACTGCTGGCACTACGCATATTGACGTCATTTTACTTTGAAGACGGTGGAATTGATGTTTCACTTGGCATCCATCAATTCCGCAGTCATTATTTATGAAACATTTGCTGCGGGACTTGCTTAAACACTGTCCGCATAAATTGTGCCCTTTTACCACATTCCACTCTTTATCCAACGAATGATTGACACTTTATGATCACACTCAAAACACTTGATTTTACTTTGTGGTCTGTCCTTCGTAAGGTAGTTCACGTTTGCACTTCTTGTAGTAGAGGCCGTGGACACGACGGTACTCGCGGCATCGGCTATTTGAAATATCCAATCACTTAAAACTTTAACTATTGGCATTTTCTCGTCCTCTCAATTCGATTTGTAATGGCTAGATACGAGTAACTTGTTCACCAAATCCTTCTACATGCCTCTATGGTGGAGCATATATTTTTAACACACATCGCATATTCAATTATGGAGTCCAATTTATCCTTTGGTGGTGGTAGCTTCCGAGCCTTTTCTATCACTCGTTCCAGAATACGTTCCGTCCGGCCAAAACATATCCGCAAGGTCTATATAATCTCCGGTACCATAGTGGGCATCATTAGCTTACCTTTCACGAGATCTTTAGCTCTCCCATTAATGCACGCCTGTAGTCGCATCAAATTGAGAGCATGAGTATAATCGGTTGCAGAAGTGCTCGTTTCGAAGCTGCTGATAAAGAGCGGCAAGTCCTTTGGAATAGCTTGCGTCGCTGCTAACTGAGATGGGGTTGGGCCACCGACTAAATCTCAATCTCATGATATATTGTTGGCAGATATTTGATGCGATTGGTCATTATTCAACTGCAAGAGAATTTGGTACTTCTTCTCAATAAACTCTCGTTGAAGTTGCTTTTGTTCCTCTAGTATTTGGAGTTGTAAATCCATTTGGGCGTTAAAGTGCTCGATTTGTTTTGGCATTATATGTTTCTGCGTTGTTGACAAAGGAAACGAGTAACTGAAGACGTCGACGTCTGCATATGTATTGGCGGTCTAGCGGAGTACCGCTGCGTTTGTACCACCACCGAATTCATTCCGAGTGTACGATTATTTTTCGCTAATGTATAAGTTGGTACATTAATTCCGGGCATATCTGTTGACAGCTGTTTCCATGTGGTTTCTGACGTGCTTGTACTTGGCTGTTGCAAGTTGTTATTGTTGGCGAAGACTCTGCTTATGGCTGTCTTAGTGCATGTATTGACGTATCTCCTGTAGAAACCCTGGCATTGGTGACTGCAACTGCGTTTGTACTTATATTACATCCCTCACAGCTCCAGTTTACCTAAGCTACACCACTGTTAAGCCCTTCGCACGCAAAGCGATACCACGTATCGTATATGTAGTACTGATGTCCAAAAAAAAAAAGAAAAAGAAAACGTGTCATAAAACACGCTACTGAAGTGAAACTTTGCCGAACTCAGAGACATACTAGGCAAGAGGTTAGAAAATTTCATTGAGGATATTACTTGCACACTATCAATTGTAATATTTTAATTTTTTATGATTCTACAAGTATACCAGAAAAGGGTTAGGAAATTTGTTAAATGATATTAATTATACACTATGAATTGAAATTTTACCATTTTTTTTTCAATTTATTATCATTCTACATTATCATTATCGTCTGAACAATTCTCCAAGCATGAAAAAGTAGGCTTATGATAACTATGTAAAATATGAACATTTTCGATCGGAATTTATCTAAATATCTAACAAACACTGCATCAATTGTACTACCAGATTTCGTAGTGGATGTATTACGATCATTACAAATTCGCGATCTAAAAAGTCTATCAACGGTTGTGCCTCCTCTAAAGCGAAATTGATATTAAAATCTCCACTTAAAATAATGGGTAGTTGAGAAATATCTTTATTTACTATATATACTAGCTATCGGGAACTTTATTACTATAAAGTAGAAGAGATTGGAAAATAAAAGAGATATACATATATAGCTATCATTACAATTTGCTGTCCATATCTAGAGATAACTGTGAAGAACATATTTCTCCCACTGCCAAATCAGAATTTACAGAAATAGTATTAACTTGACGTGAATAAACATCCATATTTGGGACACATACTAAAGTATTGTTGAGATTTTCGTAAATTGCAAAACTACCGGCTCTCACCGAAATACGTTTGAATTTAACGACACAATTAAAATTTGGTACATTGACACTTTCGTCATTGTTTAGCCATGTTTCCGATAAAAGCAGATAGTTCGATATTTGCAGTACGGTATCCGTTAAATCTTGTGCATGTGCTTTCAAACTTTGACAATTAAACGAGAAAAATAAAATTCCATTTCTTTTAGTGATGAAGTCCTGTAAGATGGAGTCAATCGTTAAAAGTGGATTTAATGTGAGCCTGCGAAATTCTTCTTGTAAATGAATCATTGCTTGTTCCTTTTTTCTTCCGTGATAGAATTTGAGGTCATTCTTTTCGTTTATTATGTAGAGACTATTTATGCTCTTGACCCGCGATAGTGATACGTACAAAAGTTGCTGTGATTGACATCGATCATATTGATAAACGATTTCATCAAACGTTCCTCCTTGCGATTTATGAATGGTGATTGCACAAGCTGAGATGATAGGGAAATGATTTCTTTTTGCTATCATGGTCTTGTTGTTATTTAAAGCGATGATTGAAGTCCGTCTTGCGATGGGTACAGCAAAGCGACTAATATTATTGGCTTCAATGTAAGCGGAAACTTTCATTCGTATTTTTGCTCCTATTTTCCGAGAATCTGTGATTTCTAACCACACTCTAATCACTTTATTCTTCTCGTCACGCTCAATGTGGACTAATTTACCCACAGCGCCGTTCGCTAAACCATCAGTGACGTCTATATTAGTGGTCAACATGTACGATTTATTTAACACAAAAATAATTTCGTACGGTAAGCCACCTGTATCAATGACTGACATTTTATGATATTTTTGACGAACAAATGCACTTTGTTCAGCCTTGTGACAGCCAATATAGATGTCCGTCGCTATTGATACAATTTTGTCAGGGTCCGAGCTTAGAATTGCTTTTTTATAATGATTCACTGATTGATTTGTATGAAAAAATCGTGTACTGTTTGGACAGATCTGAACAATTTCTTCTTTCAAGAAAAATCGAGATTCTATTAATAATAGTTCATTCTCGTCCAACTCATCGCCATTGCCAATTTTTGTCAACATGGAAGAAAATATAGTGTCAGTTTGTCGCATGATTTCATTTAATTCATAAAATTTGAGTCCATGCCAAAGAGTAGGTCCTGCGATTCGTGTTTTTACTTGCCTGTAAATTGGCGTGGCTCGAACTGGAGGTAGTTGCCGCAAATCACCAATAAGTATTATATCTATTCCGCCAAAGTTAATGTCATATTGCCCAGTTATTTGTTTGAGTCTGCTATTAATTTGAGCCAATAATTCTGCTTCTGAATGTATAGTATTTGAAGAGTGCACGATATTGCTTAGCTACCTCTCCAGAAAGGGGAAGCAGTTTTGATAATGTCATTTTAACGCTGTGTGAACTGTAGTACCATCAATGGCTACTGCTGCTTTTCCAGTGGATGCACATGTTATGTATGCGTTACAATGAACATCTGTATTTGTAAATCGATAATAAATGTCCATGAGTAATCGAATCACAAAAGTCTTATCACATCCAGCTGGACCAGTGCAGACAATGTGAAAAGGTTGTCGATCTTGTGATAAGAGATTATTTATTTATTATAAAATTGATCATTCGGCATTAAATTTTACCATTTTCATCGCACCAAGCTTGTTGAGTGTTGCCAACCTCAGGTCGTCGTTCATATCAAAGTTTTCATTTCGATACAGTTGTTGAAAGGGATCAGCTTCTGGTACTCTATTTGCCACAGTTTGCGGTTCTTCCTCATTGTCATCAATCTCATTTTTGCGGCAGAGTTCTTTACAAATTTCAATTGTTTTACGGATATCCAAATTCGACTCGAATTCCTTACGACGTTGTAAAATCACTTCCTCATTTTCATCATATATGCCAATAAACTTCATCTCAGACAGTATATTCAATCTTCATTCCGGAATGGCAAATGTAATGTCACCATTTCGCGTTTGTAATCATAAAGATTCTCAGTCATGTCATAGTTTCGATAACGTATGATCCGCGAATTGAGTCTACGCGCATAAACATTTTGCGAATTCAAGGTATAATGTGCGGCGAATTGGGCCAAAGTAACGTTTTCCAAATCCTCTTTTTTTCATATTTGTCAAACCAATTTTCCTTATATATCAGTACAGTCATCGTCGGCATCCATTTGATTGAGTTCTTTGAAGTTCGACAGGCCATACAGTCGGAATATATATTAGACATCGGTTCACGCAATAAATACCAAGCAGCTTCTTGGCTTGAAATTTCGACAGCATTTAACATGTCAACACTCATATTCCTGGTAACTTCAACTATGTCAAATTCAGGATGTTCGTTCATGTTTGTAACTATTTGTCGTTGTATATATACTTTACGGCATAAGCTGCGCAGGAATATTCTTCTGTAATGATCTGGATGTCAGTATTGGACATCAAAGTATTAAAAATAAACGGATTAAATGGATTATGCCATTTCTCAGAAGGCGTTCGCTTGAGAAAGACTTTAGGACCAGTAATTCCAGCACGAAGGACATCAATGTAATGTTGATCTTGTATTATTTGATTTTTTTCAAAGAATGCATCTATATCCAGGTAATCGTTCTCTTCCAAATCAAGCCTCATAGTTTTATACCGCTCTGCATATTTAATGAATCCAGCTTCTGTCTTTGGCATCGGTGTGAGTATCATTGTAGCACGAGAAGGTAAGAACGGAGCTTCAAAACGACACTTCAATTGTTTATTTGACAGGATTTTTTTGTAACAGGTAAAGGTATGCTTATGAGTCTGGAGTTTAATATTTCCTGATGCTTCTTTTGCTTGAACTGAAATCAGCTGATCGATCAAATTAATAGCATCTTGTTTGTTAGCTCCGAGTGGACCCTTTGGAGCGTTGTCGAGCCATAGTAAAATGTGTGCGTGAGGACTTCCGCGATGTTGGAACTCTATACGTTTAAAATATTCAAGCATTCTGTAATTTCCAAATGGGCTGATTTTTTTGGACTGAAGAATAGTTATTAATATATTTATTAATTTATGAAAATAAATTGAGCAAGTGAGTTCATCTGCATTAATCAAAGTACTTTTCTCAAGATAATATAATGAATCAATTTCTACTCAGTTCAGGTCCATCATTTTTTAATCGATAACTACTTCCCCGATCGTTATCGTTTTTTTCGTTTAACTACTTCCCCGATCGGATCGTTTTTTTCGTTTTTAACATTTTCTGCGTTTTTCCGTTTTTTGTTCGTTTGCACTAAAAGATATGAAAACGCCTTTTCGTTCGTTTCGTGATTCTAGTTACTGTCAGCCAGGGGCACTATGTGTCAGGGTGGAATCATGTTATTCGTTTTTCTCCTTCATGCGTTTTTCATATTTGCGGAACAGAATGATCCGTTCGCATACCTGAGTTGAATTTTATGTATGCAAATAGATAAATGTAGTTACAATATAAACTGTTACGTCGTTACGAGATAAAAAACTGTTTTTTTTAACTATTTCGTTCTATTTATACCCACTCCTAATACACACAAACACATTCATACATATAGGGCTATATGCGTGAGATGCCTGTAACGAAACGTTGCATTGAAGCGCTCACAGCTCTAGCGATCCCCACTACCAACTCTACTGCGTGGCGGTAGGGGGGATAGCGTTGCACGTTTTCATTACATAGCCATTCCCATGAAACGAACTTACTCTACCGAGCGCAAACAATTTTCACTTCAAAAGTAATTATGCGGTATTTACTATTCGATACTTGAAATGAGTATCGATACCGAATACTACTCAAAATAAGTATTCGATACTGGTACTCATTTGCTGATAAACACCAAAGAAGCAATATAAAATACACATACTATGTAAATGCAAATACGCAGCAACCCAACAGCAGCAGCACGTCTCGTTTTCCTCCTTAATTATATTCCATATTGCGTGTGCATATGTGCGCTGTACACTGTTCCATTTTTCTCTTCTCCTAGTCCTGCACTCTTTGGTCTCTCCGTATAAAACGTCTCACAAGTCACAGTCGCACAAATTTGATTACTTTGATTACCTTTCTCCACTCATACTTTTAAACTGTCAATATCGAATACCAAGGCTCATTGCGTTGATACTTGATACTCTGGTTCCAGAAAATGAATTTTTACTGGGAGACCAAGTACTAGGTATCGAATACCAAATACCGGATACTGAATTTAAAATAATCAGTAATCATTCGTTACTCAAAAATAATCAAATTGCACATCACTAATATGTAGCATTGTATAGTCCGTACCAATTCAGTTTGCCAACGGTCGATTGCGCAAAGAGAGGATTTAAGAGAACGAAAATGGTACGAAAGAGTAAGTGTTTTTGCCTGAAGTTTGCAAAGCCTCAACTTTACATGACTTAGAAGTAAAATGCTGTTACATAAATTACTTTAATTTTTTTATTATGGGGTCGACTTCATATGTAATGCTCCTGTTATCTAGGGTGGAATAGGCAAAAAATTCAGGGCATAGGTATATTTGTTGAATTTGTATACACTAGTCCGATCGTAATTGATTAGGTTCTCAACGTTTTTTTATGGTTTTATAATTTGTGGCTTAGGTGGCGTGTTTCTATTTATTTTATGGTGTTTGCTTCTACCTGTAGGACTCTAGTTCATAGTTTTTAGGATAGGATGTTAGGTCTTAGAAATAAAATTGTTTAAGTGTTTTATTTCCTTTTTTTAGTAATCACTTAAAAAAATTATTAACGCCATACTTTTTATTCAATTACTACTAAAAGTCCATTACTATTTTTAGTTACATGTACCTAATTACTATGTAATTAGTATTAGTAATTGTTCAATTATTGATTATATATAATTGTAATCAAGCTAGACCCAGCGCATATATGTAAATGATGGATTTGCTATTTGGAATCCAGTGTTAGGAAAACAATAGCATTGCTCGAACAAAAGCTAATACAAATACAGGAAATTGTCATGGATTCATCGCGAAAAGGAAAAATAATAGGAGGTCAGGCACGTAAGGTCTTTGTTAACATGTATAATAAAAAATTGGAAGAAGCTATGTGTTTATGTTTGGATAATCCCATTACGTACGCAAACTCGCACACTGAGTTCACTGGAATTTTGGCCCGATCAATACGAACGATTATCAAGGAATACGAGGAGAAAGGTGTTATTAACTCACCAGATAAAAAACTACAACACACAAAATGGAAACTCCATTAGATGACTTTGACATCACAGCTATTCGACGATGATTACCTTAAAAATATTGAGAAAACGGATCCAGGAAGATTTGGAGCTTAACTTAAGCATTATGTCGCTACACAGGATTTTAAGAAGAAATGGATTTTCCTATATAAAAAGGGAGTACAACCGTAAACTTCTGTGCGAAAAAAAATTAAGTTAAACTTTTACGAGTGAAATATCTGAGGTTAGATGTTGATAATGGCGCTTGCAGGTGGCGAGAAAGGCTTCGTAAATAATGCTTTGCTTTTATTTAAATCTGGAACTAAAACAGGAGATTATCACGATGAGATGAATTTTGAAAATTTCTCCAAATGGATAACAGCAGATCAAGTTTTGAATAACAAGAAAATCAGTTCTGGTTCCGGAAAATTTGGCTGGCACACTGCATTATACCACATAGTTCACAGATGCTCAAACTCGAACTTTATGAGCTTATAAAGGAACATCGAACTATACACCATCCAAAGCATAAGATTGACGCTATAATTCACGGCGCGGGACACGGAGTACTACGATTGCCATCCTATCATCCAGATCTCAACCTTATTGAAAATATTTGGGCAACTGTCAAGGCAAAAGTGGGAAACCGAAACACAACATTTAAATTATCGGATGTTCAGAAACTAGCTGAAGAAGAATTTTCAAAAATTACAGTTGAAGATTGGAGCAAAGTTTGTGCAAAAGTTGTAAGGACAGAGGAGGAATTCTTTCCTTATGAGCTGATGTGAGACACAATATCGGATTCAATAGTTAACATTTACGTGCCTTGCGCAAATCAAATCAGATAAACCAAAAACCTTTGCTGTGACACTGTAATTATCTAACTTTGCCAGCAGTAATGATCTACGAAAGCATAATGGGCAAATAATCAAAAAGCATATAGCTACATAGAAACACAATCAAACAATCAATTCATGCGAGACCTTTTGCTTCATTTATTCAACCGTCATCATACGCAAATCCCATGCAGTACCAACAGATATACAGAAATTTTTTTTTTATATTTTATTAGAATATAATTTTCTCGAAGTAAATTTAGCATATAAGGATCTACATTTTCTATCCCACCAGAGGTGTAATAATTTTTTTGTAAAACTGAATATATGGTACACAATGATTATACCTCAGGTAGAAAATGGCCGTCCCATCAGTGCGCTCTCACATTCAGTTTAATAGAAGGAAAATAAAAAACCACCCTCAGCAGATCGCAACTGCGATCTTAATGGAACGTTGGGATATAGATCCTTTTTGTTTATGGCTCCACCTATAGTCGTGTTCAATAGTCGACTCTTGTTAATTCGAAACTCGAAGGACTTTTAAAATATTACGAATTATCGAGAGTTCAAATATCAAATGGTTCGAAATTTTCGAGAGAAAAATTATGAAAGTTCAAATTATTGAGTAATAATCAATTATTATTTATTAACTGTTAATTTTTTAACAAAATCAGTAAAATAGCCGTCAGAACCGTGATATTCACAGTTAGCTGATTGTCGAGAGATTCTAAAAAGAGGTTAACAATTTCTTTGCGATAGGACGTCTTAAAATTATGGATGATGCCTTGGACCAGTGGTTGCAATTTGGAAGTGGTATCTGGTGGAAAGAAGAAGAATTTTACTTTGAACAATGTAAGGGGACTATTGTGGACAGTGCAATTGTCTAAGAAGTGTAGAATTCTCCGCTTTGTCGTTTCATCTCCACGTTAACTGTTAAAAGCAAATCGTTAAAAAGTTCTGTGTTCATCCAAGCCTTTTTGTTAGCACGATAAGCAGTAGGAAGCGATTTCACTCCTTTGATTGCTTTTCCACTTTCCCCAGAAACTTTTTTGAACACAACTCCATTTGTCTTCTTGAAATTTGTAAGCCATCCTTCACTTGCCGCAAAGTTGTTGATGCTTAGAGTAGACGCGAACTCTTTTGCTTTTTCTTTTAATAAGTTTCAGTTAATATGCACATTTTGTCCTCTACACTGTCTTAGACAAATAACCAGGCTTTCTTCCAGGCGAGGAAATTCACCTTTGGTAGTTCTTTTCCTTACTCCAGTAGTTTGAGTTTAACTCCTTTTCAGCAATCGTCAAGCATTTATACTTTTTAGGACTCATAACTAACACAAACATTTATCTGTAACCAACGAAAACTGAAACTAAACGCCAAACGGAAATGTGTGTCAAACTACATAATCATTTCAATAACAAATGCTCGTGCAACGATGATGCAAGTTTGAACTTGTCTCAAAATGTTGGTGCCTCTATGTAATCTGATAACTTTGAATTCTCGAGTGTTTGACGCCTATGAGTTCGAATTAACGCCTCGTTTTGTTACGTAGAGATGATTTTTTTTTGTTCGGATTACCAAGCTAGATTTTTTTCGAAATATAAAGAGATTTTTTAGGGAACTCGTAATAACTTCATATTATGGAGAGGTTCGAATTATCGCTGGTTTGAATTAACGAGGGGCGACTGTATTTGCCATTTTAAGAGATAATATAAGAAATTTTAAGAGACCAACGCAGTAGAATTACAAACTCAGTTGGTACGGACTATACCATGCGATCGTTGTCCACTTCACCGCACCTCTCGCAATGATACCGCTTAACTGAATCTCTGTCTTCGGGCATAGTGCAATTTTAACTTCACATTTATTTATCGTCTTGTTTAGTCCGCTCGACTTTATTATATATATTTGTTCATTCTTATTTTGCACTTGTTTCAACCAATCTTAAATTCAGTATTTTGGCAAAATTATGCACAAATTGTTTTTAAAGATTGTTGCAGCACGGTTAGAATAAAACAAAATATGTAAGTGCACCTCTTGTGCAATCGTACTAAAATTCTATTAATATAAAATTAGAATTATTAAGTGAAAGCGAGAGCGTGCTTTAAAAATGATTTGTTTGTTCCCGTGCCCATAGATAAACTAACCTAGATGGCAAACTTTGCAGATATTGGAAAATCAAAACCGGTTTTCTACTGATCGCCCCTATCCGTATGATCCTGTCTGTGAATACGTGTAAATTGTCATCAGTGGCAATTTCCCTCTCCTTTTATACAAACCACGCCCATTTTAATCAAAAAAATGTCGCCTCCATTACACACATTCGTGCAAATCGCTCTCATTTTAGCAATTTTACTTGTAAATTGCTCTCCTAGCAAATTTTGACAAAGTTATAGAGATGCAGAAGGGTTGGAATTCACTTACAGTGTGTCTGTGCAAAAGTTAAGGGTTTGCAAAAGCAGTAGTAGAGTTTGACATCTAGTTAGTTTATCTATGCCCGTGCCTACAACTGACTGACTGCAAATATTCCAACATATAACTAACTGGTGGTAGCTGAAATCTGTTTGCCCGCTGGATACATAGCAAAGGACGGTTATATGTATTGTAGTAGGAAAGCAAGGGAAAAATAACGAAAGTTAATGTGCATAAATGTGTACATACATACGTCATATGTAAATAATACGATTTATAGGTACTGAATTTAGGAATTTAATGGCGTTTTCGTTGGACTGTCAGAAGCCTTTTTTTTGTGGACTCCGATTTTTATTTAAATGGAACACTAAAAACTTCTTCGGACTTTTATATTTTATATATATTTGCTTGCGAATCAATTTGAACATTCAGAATAATAAATAGGCCAAATGCAGCCGATTGCACGATAACAGAAATCTAGTTTGACACTCTATACTATTTGACGTTTATACATATGTATTTATATGGGTTAGTACATTTTGACATAAAATCCAGGAGAGAAAATTCGATTCTAAAATGAGAATCAGAAGCAAAATTTTGATTCTGAAAAAATGAGCGGAAAAAGTTTTGTAACTTTTGCTTCGGAGTACAAAAAAAAACTTCTGTCCGCCCAATTGAAAACACCATTTTTTAACAGATATTTCATTTACTCCGTATGCAAACGTATAGACGATCCCAAACGCCAAAATTTCGATTTGACAGTTGTTTTTACGCCAAAAATTTCAGACTTCAAATCAAGAAACAAAACATATATTTGATTGAAACTGAATAGACTCGAACGAAATAAAGTTGGAAAATGATTTAAAACAAATTTTAGCCAAAATGAGCAAAAAAGAAAATTCCAGAATTGGCAAGCAACTTTCACTGAGTTCGTTCTTGAATTACAACCAATCTAAAAGACACAAGTCTCCGAGCAATGCACATGAAGGTTCGAAATGCTTCAGCACAAATATTCTTACTAAACTAAATAATGTTTCGTTGTTTATTTCTACAGCATCCACTGCCACAAAAAAATCGCCTAAGGTTTTATTCCCCAATGGTTTCATCAAGAAGAGAGTTAATGTTATTTGCCTGGAATCCTCAGATGAAGAAATCTTTGAGACTGAATCTTTGGATGCCCGACCAAAAGCCAACATTTTCAAGCCCAATTTATTTGATGTGTCATCACCAAAAAGTTCTACCTCATTAAACATAAATGCAAAGAGAATAGTATCATGGCCTGATAAAAAATACTCTGATAATCGCCCTAAATCTCCTGTGGAGGGAACTTCGTCTATTGAAAATAAATCACCAACTGTTTCACCTGATCAGTTAAGCATCGATTCCATAGATGAACTTATTAAAAATGATGCTATTTACACAAAAGCATTGTCTACTATCAATAGAAATATTGAAAAACTAAACAGCACTGCAAAGTTAAAAACTTCCAAAGAGTCCTCAGTGGAAAGGCTTAAGTTAAATAACGCTTCAATTGACAGTTCATTGAGCAATGGTAATGTCACTAATACGGATACGTCCCCAAAGATTAAGCAAGAACCGGCGTTAAGTGGGGAAAATCAGCTTGATCTCACTGAATATAATCATGATCTGGAAAAGGGGTATAAAATAAGATCTGTTTTGGATAAATCCGTTGGAACGGATGATAATGACATTGAAAACATTAAAGAAGTGTGCAAACACTGTGTAAAGTGTGCAGCAGTACAAGAAACGACAAATAACAAAGTATTTGTAGTTTTTGAAAACGGTCTGAGCGATTATCTTTGCAGTATTGTTCAAAGTGATGACTTCAAAACAAACGTAAACCAGGTAAGAAAGTAACAAATTGTTCAATACATGGCATAGCATTATTGTTAGTTGTTTTGATCTAATTTGAATAAGGCGTCTCTTATATTCTATATAGGTCTCTACGTCTCGTCGCGACGTTTTAATCAAGTTTGTTCACTTTGTAAAAAACACTAAAAACCTTAGCTTTCAGCTTAACTGAAGATTAACGTGTATACTCGTTGGTCATCATTAATTTATTGATACAGGATACAATCTCGGGTATTTTTTTTTACAAAACTATCTTGTCGTTCTTTTCTTTGGCTAGGAAGTCTTAGCAATCAAAGATCCCAAGGTTCTGAAAATAACCCGCGACGTCGACCAAAACACCAAAGAAGTCCAAACTAGTTATAAGCTTCAAACATTTAAAACCAACGTTCATCGGTACCTCTCTTTCCCCCCTGATTTTCCTTCGACCGCGCTATGTGCAACCATTTTAAGGGTACTTAAATCCCTTGAGCGCGCGCAAAAAAAAAAAAACTAGATGTTGAATGCTTAAACAGTATCGCAATTGCGATAATCACGGTCTTTTTGACCGTGGCCGGAACACGGATTCTGGAAGTTTAAGCCCTGACCCAGGAGTTACAATATTTTCCGATTTCATTAATAATAATTCAATTCAATTCAATTTCAATTCAATTTCAATTTTATTTGCAGCATCAAGTTAGTTTTACAAAGTAAATAGATATTTAACTTAAAAGATACTATGTTAGTTCTTTACATCTACAATATGCGTACAATGTTTAGGCCGAATTATTTTAACAATATTATAATAAATAGATATATTTAAGGGAAAACTCTACAGGAAAAAAACCTTTTGTTATAGTTAAAAACTAACATCGCACACCACCAAAATTACTAGTAATAGTTAAAGGTTGACTATGAATGAGTTCATTATCTGAAAAAGCACATTTTTCAAAAAAAAATTTTTTGGAGCTTATACAAGACTAATTTAATTGGGCTGACATTTGCTCTATTGTGAAGTCGGGCTGTCGAGTGAGACCATGGTAGGTCAAGCATACGTTTAAGAATTCTATTTTGGCTGATTTGCAACTTCTTGATGTGAGTCTCAGCACAGTCAAACCGTACTGGAGCTCCATAAGTTAAAACCGGTTGAAAAATTGTTTTGAAAATTAGGACTTTATTATGTGTGCTTAGATTAGACTTTCTATTAATGGATATTAGGAGGTTGATTTTGTGAATAGTATTAGATATATGCCTTTCAAAAGTTAGTTTTTTATCGACAGTTACACCGGGATACTTACAGTTACCAGACCACTGAAGATCTGTAGAGTTAATTTTAAGCATATATTGGGGAGAAGACCTTGCTTTCTGCGTCGAGTGAACCATATAGCTTGGCATAAAAACATTAACTTTTACTATCCACCAAGTAAAGTAGCTCAGTAGTGAATCTAGTGAGCTCTGCAAACTGGTAAGTGGGTCTTATGGAAGAACACTCGACGCATAAAGTGCAGCGTCATCTGCAAACATGGCCACTTGGTATTGTTAGCAAGACGTGGTAGATCCGACATAAAAATGTTGAAAATGATAGGACCGAGTACAGAGCCTTGTGAAACACTAAAAGGGATATCATACTCGGAAGACTTCGCAATGCCAGTGTACACAACAAATTTTCTGTTTTGTAAAAAGCTCCATACAATCTTGGTAAGGTGAACAGGGAACTTAAACAGAATTAGTGTGCGGATGAGCTCTTCATGCCATACTGTATCGAACGTCCTTTCCAAATCTAGTAATACTAAACCAGTCGAAGGTTTTGAGTTTAAGTTGCTTTTCACAAGCTTTTTTATTTCGAATATCTAACGTAAAGTGCTTAGTAAGCTTATAGACCTGTAGCTATTAGGGTTACCTTTTGGCTTGTCAGGCTTGCTAATTGGAATCACTTTGGCTATTTTCCATTTGACGGAAAAATAACAATAGTTGATACATAGGCTGAACATAAAAGCTACATAAGTTATATCTTTTTTGAGTAATGCAATATACCGTCGAGACCAGGTGACTCCATTATTAATTTCAGATACAATTATTTTTTCCGTTTCTGGATCTATTTCCGATTCCGGAACTACTTCTCCCTCCTCTAAATTAGGTTCTACTGTAGGTTCATTAGGTTTTGATGTGTTTGTAATTAAGTTATCGTGCTCATTACTTAAAGTTGTTGGAGTATAGTGATTATTAATCTTATCGCATGCACTTATAATTTGATTTAAATGTCTTTTCCATATATTATTAGATTCAATTACTTTTACTAAATATGTTTGCATCGTTTTACAATTTTAGCTTTAGTCCAAATTATTTTATTTGATATGCAGTAATCTCTTACCATTACAATTTCGTTTACTTTAAAATCTTTAGATTTATAATTTTGCTTTTGGATTGGATCGACCAGTGATATTTTTTATATTCAATTTTTTCCAATATAAATTTCATAACATCGTAGGTTTCTTTTAAATTCACACCATGCGCTAGAGGTATTGAAGGAAACTTATTACCATTATGAAGCAATACAGCTTTCAAACTAGCTTTTGATGCGTCGATGAATAGCCGCCATTCTTCGGTTTTGTGCTCATAACCCAGTGACAGCATTAAGCCACTAATATCATTACAATACACTAAGTTATCGGCTTTCGAAAAATAAGGAATAAATTCATTTTGTCGTGTACGGTACTCTGTAATTTTTACCTCAGGCTTGAGCAGATTCCACTGCTTTAACCTTGAGCTCAGTATTTCAGACTTTTGTTTTGACAAATCCAAGTCTCTGACGAGGTCATTAAGCTCAATCTGACTGATGAGATGTGGTGCATCAGAAGATGTAGAGAGCTCAACTTCGGGATCATCCATGATTTCTTCTGAACAATATGACGAACTTATTTCTGTGTCCGAAAGGCGTCCGGAAGGTGGCTTTGGAACTGGCTGAATTTCTGTATGAGGTGCTGGTCTTGTTACAGAAGAGACATCTGCATATTTTATGGAATGCTTTGATCTTCGAGAAAATCCCTTCACATTGGTGCAACAAAAGTAACAATCTGTGTGACTCTGGGGCTCTCTCCATATCATAGGCATTCCAAAAGGTATTGCAGAAAATGACCCGTTAAACCAACCAGTTAGCTGTCGGTGACACCTAAGGCAGCAAATGTGTGGTGCCCAGAGTTTATCCTGATGGTTTATTTTAAATTTCAAATAAGAAAAGTAACACTTTTCAATAAATTTTCTTTTTTCGGAAACTTGGTGTAAATTCTCCACAAATACAGCAGAATAAATCTGGACAATTAATACAAGATCGTGACATTTTATCACTTTAATACACTTCTAATATTCTTCTTACGCAAATTAGTTTATTTTTTTAAATTACTAACAGAAAACCCGATTCTATTAGAACTGACCTCGTTCGATAAAGATGTAAAAGTGTGTGCCGTTAGGTTGCTGTAAGTGACCTGAGCAAAATATTATTTTTCCCGTTATCTACAGGTCGAGTACTATAAGAAACACTATTCAGTATGTCCGAGTATTTTTCATTGTTGTCCAGTGTAAGTGGCAACCTTTGTACATTAAACTACTTTGCGTTAAATTACTAACATAATGTGGTAATCTGAAATCCTCTCTGTTTCTTAATTGATAGAGTTGGGATTAACCCACATATCTTAGATATTTTTTTAAATAATTCGGTAGCATTGAGTGTTTAATTTTAAAAACCAAGCACAATACATTAACAAGAATCCTATGTTTTACACTTAACCATAACAGCATATCTACAATAACATTAATATCACAGGGGTATAACGATTGCATTTTATAATAATTCGCATGGCCCTATTCTGTAATTTATTTAACGAAGTATCACTACACAGATATAATATAGACGAACAATATTCAAAATGTGGTTTAATCATTACATTATAGATATTTATTGCACAAATTAAGGATATTTTCTTTCTTATTCTACCGAAAAAACCTACTTTTTTAGCCGCTTTTTTAAAGATATATTCTAAGTGAATACTAATTGATAGTTTATGGTCAATAATAATTCCTAGATATTTTATTTTATTGACTTGTTCTAGAAATTGTCTTTCCATTTGTAAATTTAATGGTATGTTATACTTAAGTGAGATACACTTGGATTTGTTTACATTGAGCTTCATCTTATTCGATCTCAACCATAAGCTCAATTTTAATAGGTCATCTTGAATCAATCTTGTACATTCAATAGGGTCTTTTCCTGATATGTAGATAAGTGCATCATCAGCGAATAGGACGATCAGGGAGTAATTAAGTACACTATCTATGTCATTTATATATATTATGAACAGCAGAGCACCAAGTATTGATTTCAACACTACTAGACAGCACTCCATTCACGCTTGTTTTTTGAGATCGTCCAGTAAGGTAACAGCGGAACCATTTTAGTTCTTGGCCCCTAATTCCAAATCCGTGAAGTTTCGACAACAAAATATCCCTGTCAATGGTCTCAAAAGCCCTTTTAAAGTCCAAGAATATTGCAATCACATAGTTTCCAGCAGCGATTTCTTCTTTCCAGCTTATCAGGACATTGTTTAGTGCAGTTTCACAGGAGTGTTTCCTTCGGAATCCTGATAGGTTTTCAAGGAAAAATCCATTAGTATCGAAGTACTCTTCGAGCTGCATTTGCACAATTTTTTCTAATATTTTCTCATAGACTGGAAGGGCGTTTACTGGCCGGAAATCTTCACATTTATTCGATCCTTTGACTTTTGATACAGGTGTAACAACTGATTCCTTCCATGTGGAGAAGGAACGTCAATAGTTTTAAATTTAAAAGTTGTATTTATAGCGGTGGGTCTGGTAAGAAATGGCTGGAGCGGTATTGATCTATTAATGTCCGACACACTTTTTATAAAAAAAATTTTTAAATTCTTCGGCAATACTAGCTGCATTTTTAACACAAGTATTGTTAAAGTATATATTTTGTATTACTTTCGTTAAGGACATGTTTTTTTATAACATTCCACATCATTTTTTGGTCCTGGGCCCTTTCGATACTCTGTTTGATACTATTGTTCTTCGCCCTAACAATTTCAGCCTTATATCTATTTCTTGCAACACGGTATCTGTCCCATGTCACATCACACCTGGATGTCAAAAATTCTTTATACCATGCAATTTTGTCGCGTTTCATCTTTGATAGTCTATTACTGTACCATTTATTCGTATTTCGTTTAGTCGTTCTTGTGGATATCATGGAGTTTGTAATTCTGATCAGCTCATTTTTAATCGCCCTTCCGATTATGTTGAGATCATCGGTATTTGTATTTAGTTCGCTGTTCCTTAGTTTTAATGCATTTTTAATGGTTTTAACAAAATTTTCGGCTTGCCCGTTAGTAGCCGGGTTGCCTACTGGCGTTGTTCGATGCTTAATACCATTGACTCTCAAAAATTGTTCGAATTCGCTCGAAACAAATGCGGTACCATTATCAGAAACTAACGTTCTCGGTACGCCGAAACGCGGAAATATTTTCCTAAGTTTATTTATAGTGGCTCTAGTCGTTGTGTTAGTACCCATATCCAAACATTCTGGCCACTTGCTATGGCTGTCCACTATCACTAAAAACCATCTCTTAAATATTGGCCCAAAAAAATCGATGTGAACGCGATCCCATGGTTCTTCAGGCCATTCCCAAACAATAAGTTTTCCTTTCGGAGAATCATTTCTAATAGCCAAGCATTGTTCACAAGATTTAACAATGGTTTCCAATGCACTATCGAGCTTTGGCCACCAGCAATAGTTTCTTGCCATCGCTTTCATCTTTCCTATACCCATATGGGTTTTGTGTAATTCTGCCAGGACCGATGCTTGCAGCGCCACGGGAATAATTAAGCGATAACCCCAAAACAGACAATTAAGGACTGAAACGAATAAAATTTGGAAACTTAAAAGTAAAAAAAAAAAATATTTTCATAATTCATGTAAATTTTTTTTACTTGCTTTAAAACTCTGTTTTTATTAAATTCATTCACAATTACGAAAAATCAAAAAAAAAGTATTTAGGTTCCCATTCTTTCCTTAACTTCTTTCGAATGTCCTTCATAAGATTGGTGACGGTTACGAGGGGCGTTCAATATATTCTCGGTATCGATATGAAGGAAAATGCGAATTCAATTTAAATTGTTTTTATTTTTCAATATAATCTCCCCTAACATCAATGCATTTGTTACATCTTGAGATAAGCTTTTTTAAACCCTCAAAAAAATAAATTTCTTCTTTCTCTGCAAAATACCGACTTGAGTTCTTCATCATCCGAAAATCTTTTTCCACGTAGGCATTTTTTCAAATCCGGAAACAGGAAATAATCACTAGGGGCAAGGTCTGGACTATAGGGTGGGTGTTGGATTTCTTCGAAACCACAATCTCGCGCAGCAGCTTTGGAAACTCGCGCCGTGTGAACAGGAGCGTTGTCATGAAGAAGCAACACACCCGCTGCGAGTTTACCCCGTCCTTTCTTTTTAATTTCCTCCCGCAAATTATGCAAAGTTGAAGCGTAGGATGTGGCGTTGATGGTTTCACCATTTTTTTGTACTCAATGAGCAAGATTCCCTTTGAGTCCCAAAAAACTGTGGCCATGAGCTTCCCGGCAGACGGAGTGACTTTGAACTTCTTCGGGGGTCTGTTCCTTTTTTATGCCACTGCATGGACTCTTGTTTGCTTTCAGGGTCATAGTGGTGGGCCCATGTTTCGTCCTCAGTAACAATTCGATCCATAACACCGTCCGCGTTCTCACTACACATCTCCAAAAGCTCTCTACAGCAGGCGATTCTCACTTTTTTCTGAGGCGCTGTGAGCATTCGTGGCACCCACCTTGCACTGACCTTTGAAAGGTTAAAATGGTCATGAAGAATGGTGTGAATGGTACCAATTGAAAGCTTGGTGATCTCTGCCATCATTTTCACCTTTATTCGGGCATCCTCAAGAACAAGTTTTTCGACTTCTTTGATGCTTTCTCCCGTACAAGCAGTAGCCGGAGCGCCGGAGCGGAGGTCGTCTTCGATGCTCTCTCTGCCTCTCTTGAACTCACTTGACCACTTTTGCACAGTTGATAATGAAGGTGCGGAACCCTGGTAAACAGCCACCATCTCTTCATGAACAGCTTTTTGACTTTTTCCTTGCTTAGTGAGAAATTTAATTACAGCGCGATGCTCAATTTTCACCATCATCGTCTCATTATGATTCTGTTATTATGATTCTGTTTAACTAGAGATAAAACGCGAATTAATAATCACATTTATATGAAATTTTACATGAATGCACTAAAATAATAGTATTACTTGATAAATAAGTCAATTTATATATACAACCACAGCTTCACCCCGATACCGAGAATAGTTTGAACGCCCCTCGTACATCCGTGACCTTTTTGGACGCTCTTTTCCATTTAGCACTAAAATCTTTTACGCCCTTTGCACACTGCTCACTTTTCCTCAATTTAGCTTTGACCAAAGCCCAATACCTTTCAATGGGACGGCACTGTGGAACATTGCGTGGATTCATGTCTTTTGGGACAAAGTCGACATTTTTAGCAACAAGAAAGCTCAACGTCGCATGAGCATAGTGAGCTGAAGCTAAATCTGGCCAAAATAATGTTGAACCCTCGTGTTTGTTTAAGAAAGGCATCAACCGTTTTTTTGGGCACTCGTTAATGTACACTTCTCCGTTAATTGTTCCCGTTGTAATAAACGATGAGCTTCTGTGTCCACATTGGCAAATGGCCTGCCAAACGAGATATTTTGACCCGAATTGTTCCATTCCAATCGATTTTGTTGATTGCGGAAGAATCTCAACTTCAAACGAGTTGTAAAACTGCGCACCTGGAAGAGTAGTAAAGTCGGCTTTGACATAAGTTTCGTCATCTAAAACCAAGCACGCTTTCTTGTTGCCGATGAACTCGTATAGCTTTCGGACTCGTGTTTTTATGACTTTTTTTTTGCTTTTCAGTAACTTTTGGTATTTTTTGTATTTTTCGTGTTTTTAGACCGTTACGTTTTTTAGATCTTTGTACCATTGTTTGGTTGGTATTACATTTCCGAGCAACATCTCTGGATGACATAGTCCGGGTTTTTACGATGGTACCATGTTCTCCACTTTCAGGTCCACTTTTCTGTTTTCTCTTAACTGTCAACGTCTCCAAATATCGTTTAATAACAGAATCCACTGTACTGCGTGCTATGTTTAAATTTTTTGCGATGAAATGGTTTGGAAGCGAAGTATTTTCGAGCCATTTGTCGATAATCTTTTTACGGTGTTCCTCTTGACTCATATTTTATAAATATTTTAAACCGCACCGAACTAAAATCAATAACAAACTGAAACTAGAGAATATACAGGCTAATTTGGGCACAAAATGGGATTGCAATTTTTACGCTTTGGAAGTATAGCCCGTATTAAAATTTACAGATTTTATTCGCTTCAGTCCTTAAACGCAACGCTTAATTTATTTCGACTCAGGAAAAAAGGGCTACGTTCAATATCTACCTGGTCTTGTTCCCTCCCAGATTGAATGAATTTTTTAACTTTTGCTAGAGTGCATTCGCCTTGCGATGCTTTTTCTATTACCATATCTATTGTGATTGGCAAATTCCTGTTTTCCTTGAAATAATTAATATAAGGACACGAATCACCTGATTGTTCCCTTGCAGACTCAATTTCTGCAGTTAGTAATCGAGAAAAATAATCGGCAATTCTTTGCAAACGGTTTGCTGCCATCTGTGATATTCCCTTTTTGGAACCAAGAATATGCATCAGCGGTTTGTTATCGGTCACTAAGGTAAATTCTCTACCATACAAGTAGTGATGAAAACGTTTTACTCCAAAAAGAATCGCTATAGCTTCCCTATCTAGCTGAGAATATTTCTGTTCTGTAGCAGACAACTTTCGAGACGCAAACTCTATTGGCCTTTCCATACCATTTTCATATATTGGGTCTACAAGTAAGTTTCCAGCGTTTGTCAGAGATGGCGCCACCAGTGGATCCCGGGCAGAAATGTCAGACCCAATGTGTTTTATTTGTAGGTTTTGTATCTGTCAACAACTTTGCAGCGTTATATTTGAGCAGTTCTATCGGTGTCGTACATTTTATCGAGCAAAATCATGGCAAGTTTCTAGCTAAATAAACGTCATTTGCGGGAAACGCGGCTTTTATTCTTTAATATGAAGAAAAGTGCGGCTGAGGCCTATCGTTTGCTTTCGGAAACTTATGGGGCGGAGTGTAGTGGTGAATCGACGTGCCGCGGGTGGTTCAAACGGTTCAAAAGTGGTGATTTTGGAGTTGAAGACAAAGATCGCCACGGAAAACCGAAAAGTTTTGAAGACGAGGAATTGGACGCTTTACTGGATGAGGATCCGTGTCAGATTCAAGAAGAACTTGCTGCATCATTTGGCGTCACGCAACAAGCCGTTTCCCTGCGCCTAAAAGCACTGGGATTCATTCAAAAGGTTGGAAACTGGGTGCCGTACGAATTGAAGCCAAGAGACGTCGAACGGCGATTTTGCATGTCCGAAATGTTACTGCAGCGGTATAAAAATAAATCATTTTTGCATCGTATTGTCACTGGTGATGAGAAATGGATTTATTATGATAATCCTAAACACAGAAAATCGTATACAAAGCCCGGCGAGCCCGCCCAATCGACGCCGAAACGAAATATTCACGTGAATAAGGTCATGCTCTGCATATGGTGGGATCAAAAGGGTGTCGTATACTACGAACTGCTTCCGAGTGGTGAAACCATCAAAGGACCATTATATCGAACCCAACTAATTCGTTTGAAGCGGGCATTAAAAGAAAAACGGCCAGAATATGAGACCAGGCATGAGTCCGTCATTTTTCATCACGACAACGCTCGGCCACATGTTGCGGTTTCGGTGAAAAACTATTTGGAAGATAGTGGATGGGAAATTCTGCCTCACCCGCCTTACAGTCCAGACTTGGCACCATCTGACTACCACTTGTTCCGTTCGATGCAGAACGCTCTTACGGGAATACGCTTCAGCTCAGTAGAGGAAATCAAAAATAGACTCGATACGTTCTTGGGCTCGAAAGACGAGAGATTTTTTTGGTCCGGAATTCATAAATTGCCAGAAAGATGGGGGAAAGTTGTAGCTTCCTATGGACGATACTTTGAATAAAGCATTGTAACTATGTTTTCATAATAAAACTTAAAATTTTGGAAAAAAAACGCTGGAAACTTACTTGTAGACCCAATACTTGTGACAATACTGCGCCTAGGCCTATTGGACTGGCATCCACCCTAAGCTTAACCAACAGCATTGGATCAAAATGCGCCAAAGCTCTTTTGGACGTAAGCTCCTTTTTGATTCGGTTAATTGCTTCGGAATGCACCTTCGTCCACACCAATTTCGCGGTCTTTCTTAAAAGGTCATATAAAGGTGCATAAAGTGTTGTTACATTTGGCAAAAACTTCCTATAAAAATTAATTACTCGCAGAAACGATTTCAAACAAGTAGGGTCTTGCATTTCTTGAATAATTTTAATCTTCCTTGGGCAAGTTCTTAACCCAGATTTGTCAATCACATGGCCCAAATAATTAATTGATTTCGATAGGAACGCACATTTATCCTTATTTAATTTAAGTCCTGCGGCCTGTAAAATTTTAAGAACATACTTAACCTTTTCGACATGGATCTTCCTATTTTGAGCAGTAATTAATACTTCATCCAAGAACACCACAACCCCCTTTATGCCCATCAGCAAACCGTCCATAATTTTTTGAAAAACCGCTGGCGCAGATGCTAAACCATACACTAAACGCGTGTAGTGAAAAAGTCTTTTCGTTGTGCAAATCGTTGTTAATTTTCTGGACTCACGTCATTGACAAGTCTAATTTTGTGAATTCCTCTCCACCATGCACCTGTGCGAATAATTCCTCTATTCGTGGAAGAGTATATTTATCAATTAATAATTGGGGGTTGACGGTGATTTTAAAGTCTCCACAAATCCGAACTTCGCCGGATTTTTTTAGGATAGGAACGATTGGGGTTCCCCATTCCCTAAAATTCACTGGTTCTAATACCCCCAGTCCAACTAGCTTGTCAATCTCTCACTCAACCTTTTCTTTCAATGCTAAAGGAATTGCACGTGGCTTGAAAAACCTGGGGCTACCGTCACTTTTAACATGCAGTGATACAGTGCTTTTATTAAATTTACCTATTTTGCCGTCAAATAATTCACTAAATTTTTCCGTAATATCATGCACTTCTGGCAAAATATTTTTTTCCATATAATTAAAATTTGAAAATTGAATGACAAATTCACTTAAGAAATTCTTGCCTAGCAATTGTGGACCGCCATTTTCAACAACAACTTGTATCTTTTTACAAATATTATTGTACGAGGGCGGGTCAATAATTCCATGCATTTTTGAATTTCTGACCTCTTTACTGAAACAGCAACACTGCTCCTGTCAACAGGCATTTGTCAGTTGACTCCTGTCAAAATTTAAACTTGCTGCGTCAGTTAGTTTGTGTTTGACAGCTATTTTTATCAGACTACTCACTAATTTGAGGAGAAAATGGAAAAAAGTGAATTTCGTGTGCTTATTAAGCATTATTTCTTGCGAAAAAAAACCATTACCGAGACCAAGGCTAAGCTTGATAAATACTATGGGGACTCTGCACCATCGATTTCAATGGTAAAAAAGTGGTTTACTGAATTTCGTTGTGGCCGTACAAGCACTGAAGATGCCGAACCTCCTGGACGCCCAGTTGAGATCTCTACACCCGAAACAATCGAAAAAATTCACGATATGGTGTTGGCCGACCGAAGATTGAAAGTGCGAGAGATTGTGGAAGCCGTAGGGATCTCGCATGGCTCAGTGGTTTCAATTTTGAATGATCACTTGGGCATGAGAAAGCTTTCCGCAAGATGGGTGCCGCGTTTGCTCACAGTCGACCACAAACGCAATCGTGTAACAACTTCACAGGAAGGTTTGGCGTTGTTTAATCGCAATATGGAGGAGATTTTGCGCCGTTTTGTAACCGTGGACGAAACATGGATCCATCACAACACACCAGAGAACAAACAACAGTCAAAACAGTGGGTTTCTAAGGGTGAGTCGCCGCCAAAGAAGGCCAAGGTGGGTTTGTCAGCCAATAAAGTTATGGCGACTGTTTTTTGGGATGCACGCGGGATAATCCACATTGACTACCTTCAAAAGGGAAGAACAATCAATGGGGAATATTATGCCAACTTATTGGACCGATTCAATGACGATTTGAAAAAAAAACGACCTCATTTGGCCAAGAAAAAAGTTATTTTCCACCAAGACAATGCAAGGGTGCACACATGTGCAGTTGCCATGGCAAAAATCCATGAATTGGGCTATGAATTGCTCCCTCATCCACCCTATTCTCCAGATTTGGCTCCGAACGACTACTTCTTGTTCCCAAACCTGAAGAAATGGCTTGGTGGAAAAAGATTTGACTCCAATGATGAAGTCATCTCGTCATTTTGAGGACCTCGACAAATCATTTTTTTGGAAGGGATAAAAAAATTGGAGAAGCGTTGGACAAAGTGTATAGAGCTCAAGGGAGACTACGTTGAAAAATAAAATTATTTTTTTATCAAAAAATCTGTTTTAATCCAAAAGTCACGGACTTATTGACCCGCCCTCGTACGAAACATCTATTACACAAACATCAATAGGCTTTATTTTAGTGCTATTATAATTATTGAAAACTAAATTGGATTTGTATAATTTAGAAGAATTAACATTATCACGGTACGTTTCTGAGGAAATAGCAGAAATGGACGCTACCGTATCAATCTCCATTATCATAGGAATACTATTCATGCACACTTTTCATTTAATAGGTTCATTTGAGTCTATTAAGACATAAGAAATATTAAACAAAGATAACTCAGAACTTTCAATATAATTAAAATGATTTTGTGCCTTTGTGCAAGTGCCCGATAGTGCTTAAATCGACATGAGCTTATAGCAAATGATTTGATAGTCCGCAAATTCCACACTTACTGCCATTACAGTTGTTATAACCGCTTTGTTGTTTGTGAACACGCTGCTGCTGTTCCTGTTGTTTCGCCATCAATTGTTTATTGCTGCCCTTTTGTCTCGCCTGCCCCATTCGATATATGCCATCAGACAAACTTGGTTCTTGTTTGATGCTTACGTCAAGTTCGTATTGGTGTTTGACACACTCCACCGCATTTGCAATTTCAACGGCTTTGTCAAATGGTAGGTTAGCCACGCTCTCCAAAAACAGCTTATTTGTTGCTGCTCCCTTCTGCAGTCCCATCACGAATTTATCGCTAAGAGCTGAATTAAGCTCGTCGCCAAACTGACAGCTTATAGAAAGCGATCGTACTCGTGCTGCCCATTGGTTAACTGTCTCCTGATTTTCTTTAACTGCGGAGTAGAATTTATACCGCTCTGCGAACCCAGAAACTGTAGGTTTAAGATGATCTTCGAAAGCTTTCCTGAGTACTGTATACGAAGCGATTTCCATTTTCACGGGGTGAATCAAATTATTAACTAATTTATATGATCCGATAAAGCATTAATCAAAATTGCTTTTTTCCACACTAACATCGTTGGAAATGAAAAACCGTTCCAACTGGGCTTTAAATGTATGCCAGTTATTTTGATTAAAATCGAATTGTTGAACTGAACCTATAATTGAAGTTTTCCACTTTTTACCCGTTGAACGTAAGCAATTTCAATCAAAATTGTTAATCCTCGTCGCCACTGTGACGTCTCGAGTAAAACACTTGGGTATAATTCAGTTATTTTATTGAATAGTAAGTGTAAGTACAGTACAAGATTGGGTTAGCATGCTGTTCACGCAAGAGTGGACAAACAACTGATATAAAGACATTATGATTAAAACTGCAAAATATTAAAAGCTGTTTTAGCTGAATGAGTGCAATTAGTGCCACTCATCACAAAGACTTTTATATAGTAAGTTGTTTTAGGTACCTGCTCTTCTGTATAGGGGTAGCCGAAAGTCGCCAATGGTTCCGCAGATTATATCTGTCGTTCGTTATATAAATCACATTGTTTGCAGATACTCAAAATACATGTTTTGTTTTATTTTAAAAATCATGACTAGGGCATTGAATTTTAATCGTTGGTAAACACTTAGCCATTGTCAGTCATCCCAGAGTTTTCGCCTAAGTAGGTCATTTAACTTGTCTCTCGCCCTGGTTTATCTAGACTTAAAAAAAAAAAAAAAAAAAAGTAGATAAATAAATAAATACAAAAAATTCCCAAACTCGTAAGATCCCCTGATAAAGGGGATATTCCTTTTTCCTCGGATAAAAGATATCGTGTCGCAATGAAAACTGCAAGTGCTCGTAAGGACTCCAGAATGAATTACTGGAGTCCACTGCAATGCCATCCGGATAGTGATATTGATGATATGGATGATGTAATTGTGCCCAGTGTGTCATCCAAAAAAGTGTTTATTCCCCCCATCAAACTATTGCAGAAATCAAATCCCCCCATCAAACTATTGCAGAAATCAAGTGATTACGTGCATAATATGTTTAAGGCCTTGAAGATCACTGACTATTGTATTAAAAAAATATCAATCGGTGTTAAAATCGTGTGTGACTCCATTGCGACGTATAATGCAATAATCTGCAAATGTCAATTTTTTTCACAGGGTATTATTGTTTTTAAGGTAATTCTCCACGGCATGAACGATATGGAAACACAATTACTTAAAGACGAACTTATAAAACTTATTCTTAAATGTACTGATATAAAAAAAGTAAAAAAAATTTCGAGCAATACTGTGACTCGGTAAAGTTAGCTGATTTAAAAAAACCCTATCGTGCTATATTTCGTACACAGGTGAATTGGAGTTACCAGAAAAAATTAAAAGGTAAGCTTACTCAGTGCCGTAACTGCCAAATGTTTGGCCATGGGGAGAGAAATTGCCACATTAGGACTTACTGTGCCATCTCCGCCGGTTTACATAACACTGCTGAGTGTGACAATACTGCCCCACATAAATGCGCAAATTGCGGAGGATCTCACGAATCTACAGATCCAACATGTGGTAGCAGAACTAAATATGTGGAGCTAAAAGAAAAATCCACGAAGCTTAAAAGCTCTTTGCAACCAAAAGCTTTTCATGCATCACGTGTTTCTGCACAACCCGCACCCACACAAATGTTATTCGCGTCTATGACAGATTTTCCTGCACTCTCCCGGCGAATTAATGAAATCAGCAACAAAAGCGAAATTCAGGCTGAATACCAACGAACAAGTACCAGGGAAAGCTACGCGAGCGCATGCAAAAACATATACCGTGGTCATACCGATATACCTAGCAGCTTTCACAGCAACATCTGTGGCAACACTTTAGACAACAATTCCAATGCATTATTTACGGCAGAAGAGATAAATTCCCTTTCTATGGAGATGATAACGAAATTGTCAGTATGCAAAAATAAAATTGACCAATTCAATGTTATCGCACATTTAGCGACTAAGTTTTTATACTCTAATGATAAATAATATATTAACTAGAAATCTAAGAATTATAAATTAGAATGCAAGAGGCATACGCGGGAAAATTGTCGAATTTATTTTTTTTTTTAAACAGTAGCAAAATTGACATTGCCTTGGTCACTGAAACCATGTTACAAAATGATCCCAATCTATCCACACCTAACTATAAATGCTATCGATACGATAGAATAAATAGACGAGGTGATGGTGTTGCCATTTTAATTAAGAGATTAATCCAACATTCGCTTTTACCTGTAGTGAGAACGCGCTACGTAGCAAACATTAGTATTGAAATAAATTTAAGTAACCAGCAGCAGTTAAAAGTATTTTGTGTATATTTCCCTGGCGGCCGCGTTTCTAATGACAGAAGAATTGCCGTCAAAAATGATTTTCGCAGGTTATTCTCCTTGAACGGAAAAGTACTTGTTGGAGGAGACTTTAACTGCAGACATAGGGACTCGGGTTGTTCAAGAGCTAACTCTTGGGGAAATATTCTGTCTGATTTATGTGTTAACCTACCAGTTTCTGTAATATTTCCCTCTAGTCCCACCTATTTTCCTTGTAGTTCTCGTGGTCGGCCAACTGGTTAAGTGAAGTTAACATAAAACTTCCCTCCTATATTTTAGGTCTAATAAAAATAAGAAACGTTTACCGAAAAAACTGGCAGAGATATCGGGACCCTCTTTACAGACATGCGGTATCAAATATCAATAAAATCATTGCCCTGGAAATATCACAGGCTCGCAATAAACACTGGAACAGAAAGCTAAACTCATTAGAAAAAAATGCTAGACCTTTATGGAATATTATGAAGGTAATAAAAAATAGAAAAAGGCAGTTACCATTTTTAAAAGATACTGTTAGCACCTATATTTTGGATCTGGGCAAAGCAAATGCCCTTGCACTGAACTTTGCGAGAAACAACAACATCTCCAGATTTATTGGTGATGCTAATACAGATAATATTGTGAACACCACAGTTCAAGAGTATTTTTTAAATAGAAGCGCACCAATATCTTCTGTAAATTTCGCATCAGAGAAAGATATTCAATTTATAGTCAATGATTTAAAAACAAGAAAAGCAGGAGGTATTGACTGCATACTTAATATCTATATAAAGCTCAAATCCGGAATAAAATATTTGACTTTCCTCATAAATGCCTGCTTGAAGATAGGGTATTTTCCAGAGGCTTGGAAATTAGCCAAAATTGTCCCGGTGCTTAAAGCTGGTAAGCCACCAGAAAGTGTAGAAAGTTATAGGGCAATAAGTTTGCTTTGTAATCTAAGTAAAATATTAGAAAAAGTTATTAAGGAAAAGTTACTAAAACATATCTGTGATAATAATATTTATCCAAAAGAACAATTTGGCTTCAGGCAACATCATAACACTTCACATCAAGCAGTTAGAATTTGCAACTTTGTGAAAGCAAATCGCTCCGCAGGTAAATCAACTGGAATGTTTTTACTAGATATCGAAAAAGCATTTGATACTGTCTGGCACGATGGTCTTATTTACAAAATGATACAATTTAATTTTCCGTCCTATATTTGTAAGTTAGTTCAAGGTTTCTTATCTAGTCGTTGTTTTAAGGTCTATGTAGTGGTGTCTCAAACTTAATAACTTTTGATTTTGGTGTTCCTCAAGGTTCTGTGTTAGGCCCAATTTTTTATAATATCTACACGTCCGATTTTCCTGTTTTGCACGATTGCCACGTAGCCATTTTTGCTGATAATACTGCAGTATTTTCGTCACATGAGTTTGCTTTTGATATTGAAAGCAATCTCAGTAATGCGATGGAAGTATTAAAAAAGTATTACACAAAATGGAAAATAAAATGGAATGAAGTGAAAATGCAAGCTATCTTTTTCACTAGAAAAAGAAAACATTGCTTTCTGCCTTCTAACGGGTTACAAATTAATGGAGTAAGTATCCCTTGGGAGCCCCATGTCAGATATCTAGGTATCCAGCTAGATTCAAAGTTGTTATTTAACGAACACATAACTAGAACGGTCAATATGTTATATCCATTTATCAATAGAAAATCAGCGCTCTCAACAGAAAACAAGATCATAATTTTCAAAGTTATTTTTCAAGCTATTCTTTTGTATGGATGCCAAGTTTGGGAGGATTGCGCAAAATGCCACATAAAAAAACTGCAGATATGTCAAAATAAAGTCCTAAAAAAGATGCTCAGCTTACCCTGGCATCATTCAACAGTAGACCTACACAGCAAAGCGAATGTTGAATTAATTTGTGAAAGAATCGCAAAAATTAAGTCAAATTTTGTAATAAGATGTAACTTCCCTGATAACCCGCTAGTTAATGAATTGTTTGATAGCTAAATGCGACTTTATTTGTTTATATTTGTTTCTTTAATTGGTTACAATTTTTGTTAATTTATTTATTTATTTCTATCTAATTATTTATACTTATTTATTTATTTGTTTATTGAATTATTTATTTATTTATTTATTTGTTTATTGAATTATTTATTTATTTATTTATACATTATTTATTTATTTATTAAATTATTTACTTGTTTACGTATTTATTTATTTATTTTTATTTTTTTTATTTTTTTATTTATTTATTTATTTATTTTTTTCTTATGGAAGGTTTTTGTCGTATTTTCCTTGTAATGATTCTTTCTTGTTAATAAATTTCTGTATTCAAATGTTTCAACAACTATTTCAGTGGCAAGACACTTTGTATTATCAAATCCCTGTTTATTAAATGTGCGGTAACAAACCTTATGTAAAAATTCTTATACGAAATAAAAATGAAATCTAATCTAATCTAAACTTAGCCATCGTAAAGTTTGTAGCATGTTTAATATGGAAGTTTGTCTGTCGCACTTTAAAATGAGTCTCATAGCTCTGTTTTGGAGTATTTGAAGTTTGTTTTGATATTCAAGGGGACGTATATGTATGATTGATGAACAATAGTTAAAATGCGGAAGAACAATAGTATTATACATACAGTGACTCAACGTTTTGATCACATGATCAGAAGAAAATACAACTTTTTGCTGTAACTTCTCCAATTTTACTGTTAGTATAACTAAATATTCAAACAAAACAAATGGAGTGATTAAGAATCAGCATAGCAAAAGCGAACGGATATGCACCGTTATTTCGTGAGTACTTTTAAAAGTTCTTAGACAATGCATGTGATCAATTTCTTGAGACTGGCGCATTTGATATTACGAAGCGTCGTATTTTGACCACAAAGGGTTGCGAAGCTTGTTTTTTTTTAAAGTGTTTTCTCTCGAAATTAAACAAATTTAATTATTAAAAAGATTAATATTGGAATCCAAAATAAGGCAAGTTTAAATTTCAATTTAAGAAACCATTTTCAACTGTCTTGAATTTGATAGAATATGAAAAACTTGGTAAAGCTAAAGAAAAAGGAGTGGAAAAGTTAACTGTTTCCAAAATGAGCCATAGAAAAAATTTTCGAAAACTTGGAGTGTCATTGTGATCCATATCTAAAATACGCAAGAATTTTGGCACTGAAATCGAAAAAAATAGCGCTGGAAAGAAGCCAATTTTGAATTCTACCTTGCAACGGCGTATTGTGCGACAAATAAAGTATGGCGTACATGACAATGCGGCCCAGATCAATAAAGATTTGTTACAAAACGATAAAATTACTGTAACAACTGAGGCTGTTAGGAAAATTTTGCGCAAAAACGGTTTTCACGGGCGCGCAAAAAGGAAGGAAGGAAGCTCCTTCTGACTGACCGCCATAAAAAAATAAGGCTCGAATTAGCCAGAAAGTATAAAAACTATAGTGTTAGTGACTGGGCAAAGGTGATTTGGTGGAACGAAAGAAAAATTAATCGTTTTGGGTCCGATGGTCGTCAGTGAACGTGTAGAAAGCATAGTGAGCCAATAAGCGATCGCCACATCAAGCCAACATTAGAGTTTGGAGGTGGAAATCTTGTGATTTTGGGATGCATGTGCATGGATGGGGTTGGTCAATGTGTTAGGGTAATGGATCGCATGAATGCCGCTCATTACATCACCATTTTGGAAGGCGGGCTTTTAACAAGTTTTGGAAACTGGAACAAAAATGTGTCGGACATTATCTTCCAGCAAGATAATGATCCGAAACACACAGCCAGAATTACCAAAACGTGGCTGCAAACTAATCATTTCGAAGTTCTTGATTGGCCACCACAATTGCCAGACCTCAATCCGATTGAGCATAGTTGGGTTGAAGTCAAACGTGCAATTACAAATTTGCAAGGAGATTGTGCAAATTTACTAACATTATGGCACCGCACTCAAATTGCTTGGCAAAATATTAATCCAAATCGATGCAAAATATTAATAGAATCCATACCAAGAAGAATACAAGCAGTTCTCAAAGCAAAAGGAGGCCATACGAAATATTGAAAAAGTTAGTAAAGTCAACTAATTGAGCAAGTGCCCTATTTTTGTTTTTGTTGAATTAAAATAAATTAACAAATGAATTTCTATCTTTATTGTTTTTTAAAGAATTATGATATTATTTTATAATGATGTCAAAAATTTCGTTAAATTATCTTTTTAAATAAAAAAGTTGTATCAAAAGTCAAATTGTTTGGTATGCATGTCATCAAATAGTTGAGTCACTGTATATAGTTTGAGCGCTATTCGTTGATATATTTTTCCTAATTCTCCAAAGGCAGCCTATCTTTTTGATATTTTCGCACAGAGTTTTTCTAAATGGGAATCGAACTTAAGTTTATTGTCAATGAGTTCGCCATTTATTGTAATGTTTACACTAAATTTGTTCCTATTAACACATACACTTAGTCTTTTGGACATTAATCTTAAGTTTATTCTTACACAGCCAATAATTCATTTTGTCCATTTCACTCTGAAGGATGTTTTTACTAACATTTATATCCTTTCCACTGAGGTATACGAGGGGCGTTCAATATATTCTCGGTATCGATATGAAGGAAAATGCGAATTCAATTTAAATTGTTTTTATTTTTCAATATAATCTCCCCTAACATCAATCCATTTGTTACATCTTGAGATAAGCTTTTTTAAACCCTCAAAAAACCCTCTCTGCAAAACACCCATTTATTGCCGACTTGAGTTTATCATCATCCGAAAATCTTTTTCCACGAAGACATTTTTTCAAATCCGGAAACAGGAAATAATCACTAGGGGCAAGGTCTGCACTGTAGGGTGGGTGTTGGATTTCTTCGAAACCACAATCTCGCGCAGCCGCCTTGGAAACTCGCGCCGTGTGAACAGGAGCGTTGTCATGAAGAAGCAACACACCCGCTGCGAGTTTACCCCGTCTTTTCTTTTTAATTTCCTCCCGCAAATTATGCAAAGTGGAAGCGTAGGATGTGGCGTTGATGGTTTCACCTTTTTTTTGTACTCAATGAGCAAGATTCCCAAAAAACTGTGGCCATGAGCTTCCCGTCAGACGGAGTGACTTTGAACTTCTTCGGGGGGTCTGTTCCTTTTTTATGCCACTGCATGGACTCTTGTTTGCTTTCAGGGTCATAGTGGTGGACCCATGTTTCGTCCCCAGTAACAATTCGATCTATAACACCGTCCGCGTTCTCACTACACATCTCCAAAAGCTCTCTACAGCATGCGATTCTCACTTTTTTCTGAGGCGCTGTGAGCATTCGTGGCACCCACCTTGCACTGACCTTTGAAAGGTTAAGATGGTCCTGAAGAATGGTGTGAATGGTACCAATTGAAAGCTTGGTAATCTCTGCCATCATTTTCACCTTTATTCGGGCATCCTCAAGAACAAGTTTTTCGACTTATTTGATGCTTTCTCCCGTACAAGCAGTAGCCGGGGCGCCGGAGCGGGGGTCGTCTTCAATGCTCTCTCTGCCTCTCTTGAACTCACTTGACCACTTTTGCACAGTTGATAATGAAGGTGCGGAACCCTGGTAAACAGCCACCATCTCTTCATGAATAGTTTTTTGACTTTTTCCTTGCTTAGTGAGAAATTTAATTACAGCGCGATGCTCAATTTTCACCATCATCGTCTCAGTTGCCATTATGATTCTGTTTAACTAGAGATAAATAATCACATTTATATGAAATTTTACATGAATGCACTAAAATAATAGTCTTACTTGATAAATAAGTCAATTTATATATACAACCAAAGCTTCACCCCGATATCGAGAATATGTTGAACGCCCCTCGTTTTAGAGTATCATCTGCAAAAATGGATACTTTTGAATGAAGGTAAGGAATCTCCAACGTCGTTTATGTACATTAGAAAGAGTAAAACGGCAAGGACCGATCCTTGGGGTAAACCAACGGGTATCAGCTGCGGGCTTGAACATGCTTCTTTAATACGCGCCTGCTAAGTTCTTCCATGTAAATAACTTTTAAACCACTCTAATTCCTTTTCACGAATAGCATATTTATAGAGCTTACGCGCTAATATAACCCGATCTATTGTTTCGAATGATCGCCTTAGGTCCAAAAACACTCATTATAAAATTGCCCATCTCGTTTTCTTTTTTCCATTCATTTATGACCCAACCAATAGATGTTTCACATGAGTGTCCCCGCCTAAATCCGGATTGTTCCATACACAAAATTTTCTTTTCCTCCACAAAGCACATTAATTGCCTACAAACTATTGTCTCCATTATTTTTTCGTAGATAGGTAATATATTTATAGGTCTCCATTCATCTGGTGTCCTCGTATTAATTATTTTTTCAACAGATATGATATCCGCAGTCTTCCAACTTTCAGGGAATACTCCATTTCGGAGAGATAAATTAATTATTTTAAGTAGAAGAGGTAAAATTTCACCTTAGAGTACAATATTATTCTGAATGTTGAATTACAGGGATACTACTTAATTCCCTGTTTATTTCTCACAAGATTTTCAGTAAAAGGGTCACTCAGGTGTGCTGAAACTTTGTAATTTTGGTAAATTGTTTCAGCCAAAATACTTTCTTCCTGAGTTACAAAAACATCATTTTGAACTCGAAGGGGTGGTATATTTGAGCTTTTTTTCATTATTATTTTTGTAACTTTCCAAAAAGGCTTGGATCCTTTATCAAAACCACATAACAAATTGTTCCACTTTTGATTTCGAAAAATTAGGATTTCGTTTTTGATTTGGTAGTTTAGAACCTTAAGGTTAGTTTTAAATTGGTCCAGCCTTAATGAATCCATTTTCTCCGCAAACGAACAAAGTGTAGTATATGTACCGGCAGCGGTGGTTGATTTGAGTTAAGGTAAGAACATTGTCTCTTTGAGATGGATACATCGGCTGCTCTTTTAATTGTTTGTATAAATGAATCAATGACCATATCTATCTGTTCGTACGACTGAAAATTGTCCAACGATAAACTACCTTGATACAAGTTGTCAGATATGTAATACCTATATCTCTCCCAATTTACAGTGGGATAGTTAAAGTGGCCACAGGTATTATTTATAAGACCAGAAACCTGGAGCTCAGTGTAACCCAGCAAGTGATTTGAACTCAGAGCATTAAAAGTTATAGGCTGGCAGAAACGAACAGCACAATTTGTTAAAAGAGTCGAAGGATTCGTCGAGGAACTACTTGGGAAGTATTTTGGTTGATGAGACTATAATAGTGAAAGCCTTCTATTTACGGCGAAAATATCGTGAAGTATATTACCCCAATAGTTGGGTCTCCGACATCCCCATGATTGGTGCCTAGAATTAAGATCACCTCCTAACAAATAATTTGAGTTTATCCTATTCAATTTTAGAATATCTCTTTCAAATTTAAGCTTTGTCTCATTGTTGCTATTTTCACCTGAAAAATACTCAAATTAAGATGGATTTCGGAGAAATATCTCAATGCCTATAACTTCAACAACCGCGAGACGAACAGCTGGTATGACTGAATATCTTATAGCATTGTTAATCACAATTGCAACTCCTCCTCCTTTCATAAGTTGCCTTAGCCTATAGCACACATAATTTCCCTTTGAAAAACTGTTATCATTTTTAAGCCAAGTCTTTGTCAATAGAGCAACGTCAATATTTTGTATTATAAAATCAAAGAATCCTTTTTTTTTATTTTGAATGCTAGTGGGATTCCAAGTAGTAATTTTAGATTTTTTGTTTAACATATTGAGTAGTGTACTTCACAGCAAGAGTGGTAATGACATAAAAATTGCTCAGCTTTATTATGGCATGAGCTAACTTAGAAATAATTTCATTAAGTAGATTACAAATTTCATCAAAAGAGAATAATGAACTACTGCTGCTATTTTATTCATAAGCAAGTTCATTTACATTTTTTGATTTCAAGATCTCTGAGCGAGTGTTGACTTTATAGTTTGAACTCTCCGGCGGTGCGGAGGCAGGGTGCTGATGGTGGATTTGAGGCTTGTAAAAAGTTTGAGGCAACGGAGAAAAATCCTCCATGGTGAATTTCAGGTTTTTGTTTTTTTCTCTCGGTTGATGAATCAAAACCGGTTTTGAGAGAAAATTTGTGTTACTATTTCGACTTCTAAGGAGATTTTTTGCCTTATTTCAATGTATAGTCCGTTTCAAATCACTGTGCAATTGGAAAGCTGCGCAAAGAGAGCCTGGAAGCGGATATTACTCATCTGCTCACTGGAAAATGATATTTACGAAACGGTTGAACTTTCTCCACTTCCTTTCATATTTGCATCATAAGCGCATATATTCGCGTATTTTGCCTGGCCACTACTTTTTGTGACAAAATTCAATACTTGCTGCAATAAATGTATATGTAATAAAAAAGGATGTAATTCGAACACGCATTTTTTATGAAAAGGGTTAGATAAAAAATATATATTCTGACCATTTTTTGCGAATATAAGTGCGCAAAAATGGAATTTTTAATCTAGTTTTAAAAAACCTTCGCAAGGAGTAGTAGTAAGAAAAATGTGAATTTATATACAATGGACTGCTTTAAGCCAGGAAAGCCTTTAACACGCCAAGTAAAAGTACTTACGCTGAAAATTTACCACAAAAACTTGGATTACGAAAACAACCATGCAAATGAAGTCATGGTCAACATCTATATTAAATAATTTGTAAAAAGTAATATCAATGCTTGCCATTGATTTATCAACTCAAATAAGGCTTTTGTAATTTTCCTGCGTTTTTTTTTTTTGTGAATCAAACGGTTAAAAAATCACCCATTATATATGTTGAGCTCCAAGAATGGAACTTTGGGGCACACCCAGAATTGTTGATATTCTATTAGATATTGACCAATTAACTTTTATTCTCTGTAATCTCCTGCTTAAGAATGAAGTAAATCAACTCAGCTCCTTACCTCTAACACCATAATTTTGCAGTTTAACTAGAAGAATATTTCTGTCTATGGTCTCGAAGGCCCTCTTGAAATCTAGAAAAACGGCGCACCACGTAATTTTTTGATGATAGCTCTTCCTTCCAATTGATGGGTACGGATTAGAACGGACTCACACGAGTGCCTCTTTCGAAAGCCTGACTGGTTTTCAATCAATAGCTTATTATTTGCAAAATATTCTTCGAGTTGAAATGCGTATGTGATATTGAACATCACATCGCAACAGCAAACAGCAAAACCGTTGACACACCAAGCTTCCCGCAGGCTTACCAGAATGTTCCCTATAATACATCGCTCACCTCCACATATAACTCATCTGCGGACGGCTCAATCCACTGATGCCTGCGAGGTTTCTTCCAACTTGACAACAGAACAAATCTATGTCGACTCTTCCAATCGCCGCCCCACGGAAGCTATTCAATCACTTTAATTCAACTTGCACACCTTCCGAATGGCAACGTATACTTGATAACCTTGCTTCGAGGAATCAATTGAGCACTGCGCTTCTTACCAAAGGCGACCCCCCCCCCCCACACACCTCTGATGTTGACTAGATCTCGAATTTTTTTGAAAATAAATATGGCATCACCATTGGCCACTGCAATTTGTTTGCAACATCTAACCACAGAAGCAAGCGCAGCTTCAAGCTCAATCTTCCGGCCACATACGAATAGTTATTTCATAATCCAGCCAGCAATGATTTCAATCTTGGAAAGATGCGTATCTGTAAATGGTAGGAAAATACGACCAAGATACAGGATAAAGTCAAGCAATTCGTTATGCCTAAACAAGCTAATAAGTTAGCAAGTAAATCCAATTTGCCATGACCCACCTCTTCTTTCCACAACAAACCCAGATTCAAAACTAAAATTTTTCATAGTTTTAAGCCTCCCACCCATACTCCAACTCCTTCTATTCCATCCCAAACCAAGCCCCAACGTCAACGTGTCTCTTTCGACTTAACCCCTACAACTGAAACTCCCAGCACTCAACCCCTAATATAGTAGTGGTTTCCATACAGCCGAAAGGCCTCCTTACAGATGTTACTAGACTCAGGAAACTTTATATAAAGTATCACGAGATTTTCAATGCGGCTCCCCAAAAAGTTGCAGACGGTCTTGCCGCTCTTCGCCACTATGTACATTCTAGAAGAGTCTCACACCTCCAACGCAGTCGACTTGACCGCGATAAATTTTTTTGGTCCTCAAAAGTCATACAAAAGCCTTCCTCATGCTCTCCCATTTAATATCTACGCTCTGACTGAAACTAATCTTATCCCCAAATAAAAAAAAAACAGGAGGTATTCCCGCTTTCTTTTAATGTTTTTCGGGCTGATGATCGCATACCCCCCTTGATTGAGTCTCCTTGTCGAGGTGTCCTACTGGCCATTCACAGCAGCTTTGACTCCTCTCTCATTGCGACTTCGTCTTCTTCTAAGCTCGACTTTGTGTCAGTTAAAATAACACTTACCAGTAGATGCTTGTGTTTTATGTGTTGTTAAATTCTTCCAGCCCAACCTATTGAATCCTACCAACTTGCTATTGCAGCAATTGACAATTTGGTCGACTTATCAGATGGTTGATAATATCATTATCTGCGGCGATTTTAGTCTGCCTCAGCTGAAGTGGACGCCATCTGAAGACCTATCTTTTTTCATCGCTTCTAATCCCATTTCTACTAAGGAATGCCTCTTAGATTGGTTAACAGACTCTAGTTTATGTCAAGTCAGTCTCGTTTCCAACTATATGGAAAGGCAATTAGTCCTTATCTACACAACTGATCCCATCAACTACTCAGTATGGTGTTGTCCCCTATCTCTTTTAGCCATTGATAAATTTCATCCTCCACTTCTTTTTCAATTTTTCCACACAAAGCCAATTTCCGTAAAATCAATACATATCTAAGTAGGGCTTCTTTCGAGTTTACCAATCTATCTCTGGTCGCTGCCCTGTCCATTTCTTACAGAGAAATATTCAAATTCATCTCCCTTTATGTGCCATATTCCCGAGATAAAACATCTGCTACATCCCCTCCTTGGTATAATCGTATACTTCGCTCTCTACGAAACAAAAAAAACAAGTCATTGACGGTAATCCTTCGCACCCACTCTTCTTCTGACTATTCAAATTATCTAGGTATACATGTTGTTTTCGTCGAACTCTATAACTCTCTTTATCGACGCCACATATATAGTGCGCAAACCGTCACCGTCTTATAAGTGACCCCAAGTCCTTTTTTCAATTTGTCAATTACAAAAGTAAGATTGATGGTTATCCCTCGTCCCTCGCTTTCGAAACCAAATCTTCAAGTGATCCTCCTACCATCGCCAACTTTTTTGCTACATTTTTCAAACAATCATTTGCCAACAATTCCTTCGTACCAGATCCCTCTTAAATTCAATGACCTACCAAATTTCTCCGTTGGTCCCTTTCTTACTCAAAATATTAATCCTGCAGTTATTGAAGAAAAATCACTAAATCTTACAGATGTATTTGTACCTGACTCAGATGGACTCCCCGCCGTTTTTCTTAAAAAATTCTTTTCCAACGTATCTCTACCTCTTTCCTACCTTTTTCGCCTATCACTTGCACAGGGAGAATTTCTCCAGATTTGGAAGACCTCTTTTATAATCCCGATACACAAAAAGGGATCTAAGCGTCAAGTTACCAATTATGGTCCCATTGCTAAACTCTCTCATATATCCAAACTCTGAAAGCATTTTATACGAAGACTTAAGTTTCGAATGCAAGCCTTTTATTTCGCCCCCGACAACATGGTTTTCTAAAAGACAGATCAACTACCACAAACCTAGTTGAATTCGTGTCTTTCGCTTTCGCAGCCTTAGAAAATGGCAAAGAAATCGATTTTATCGATTTCTAAACCGTTTATTAAGATATCTCATCAATTGACCCTCTTCAAACTGTCTGCTCTCGACTTTGAGCCTCTTTTATTAAAATGGATTTCTACTTACCTTATAAACCGTTATTATAGTGTTCGGCTTAGATCCGCCCTCATTTGGAGTTCCACAAGGCAGTCATCTTGGTCCTCTTCTCTTCATTCTTATTATTTACGATGTTGAGAGGGTCATTAAACACACCTCCCTCTCCCTTTACGCTGACGATACAAAATTTTTTAAAACTATTTCATCTCCCCATGACTGCCCTTCTTCAAGAAGACCTTGATCGGATTTCAATCTGGTGCTTCAAAAACTGTCTAGAACTTAATATAGCCAAATGTCAATCACGTAAATGCAACCCGTCTCCTCCCCGACTTTACTTTCTCTATGGTCAGCCAATTCCCCTGGTTCAGTCTTTTCAAAACCTTGGCATATTATTCGACTGTGAGCTTAATTTCCGTTCGCATATCGATAAGATGATCCTCAAAGCCAACTCATCACTTGGCTTTATTAAACGGTGGTCCAACCGCCGCTCAACTTATGGCTCCAACGAACCGAATGCTCCGAAAGGTCAACTCAAACCTCTCCCTTTTTAATTTCCACCTGAGCACTCCTCGTCTCAAACAAAATCTCCTCCATCACTTCCTTGGTCCCTAGTTCTCTTAAGTCTTTCTGTTAGTTTTTAGTCCTAGTTTTTAGTTAGATTAAGCTTGTATTAAGCCAATAAATGGGGGCCTCAGCCCCCACCAAAATGAAAATTCAAATTTGCAAAGAACACAAAAAAAATCGACAATCAATATGAATCAAATGATGACGAACATAACTACGAATATGGAATCTCTCCTTACATGCAAGAATCAGGGGCATGGAATTTATTTTGAAACTTGTAACATATGTATATACTCGTACACTTCGACAAGAGAGAGAGGATAGTGATGAATCTTTTGGAATCAAGGAGGCAGCAAAAAAGAAGAAAACAAGAGCACCAAAAGCATTTTTGAGATGTGATTGGGCTTGATGTCGATAGACCAAAACAAGGAATTGGAAATACCAATGATCGAAATACTTCGACGATATTTTTTCAAGAATCAGAGGCAACAGCTCGTATAACTGGAGTCAAGAGAGAGGTAATAACAAGGTTTGAAGTAATAGTGAATGTTTTGAATTGCAGGGAAAAGGTTAACACTTCTAAAAATAAAGTCCTACACGAAGTTTTTACCATTAGTACTAACAGAGCAATTTCCTTTAACATGGGTCAGGGTACACCAAAGTAAGCCTTTTCTTAAATCCGCGATAAATGATGTCAACATTGGAGATAGACCTTTACTGTAGACCGATTTTTTTCTTAGAATATGCCAAGGAATCATTTCCCAAATTATCGTCAACGAATTAGGGGACACCCTGTATATTGTATATAAAAATACGTGCAAGGTTTCAAGGATGCCGAAGAATGAAGACTTTTTAAACATGTTTGCTGCCTCATCTCTTCTCATTTCATTTCTTCGTTACGCATGTCAGAACTGGAAAAGATCTCAAAGAAATCATAAGTTTATTAGATATTATCCCGGATGTTGACGAAAGTTTCCAAGAAATCTGATTTTTTTTTTATTTAAATTTTTGGTTCGTTTACTTTTTTCTCCATTGTTTGAAATGATTCTGATGTGCTACAAAATATAAAAAAAATGCTCTTTTGATATATCTAGAAAATGGTTCGTTTACTTTAATTCATAAGTGTTTTGTTCGCATGAGCTTTTAGACAGCTGTCCTATTTCAGCAGAAGATTGTGAAACACCATGTAAAGCATTTTTCTCAAAATTCACTAATTTTATAGTCCTGGGAATTTCCTTTAAGCAGAAAAAAAAAGTCAAAATGTGACGCTTAAATTATTTTTTTAAGTTGTAAGAAGGTCACTTAGAATTTCTGTTCCGAATGTACATAGTCGTGGGCATTTTTAGGAACAAGAATCACCGCAGTTTGAAAACATAATTTATAATCTATACATTTATATTGTAATAAATAAAGGGTATATATTAAATATACCCTTTCTAATCTTAATATCTTATATTTTAGGACAACGAAATGGTGCTCGCATCGAGTCTCCCCTTCTTCAAATCAACTTACATAGATCTTGTTGAAAGGTACTGCAATATTGTAGATCAAATTCCATCTGATTATTTCAAGAATATTGAGGGTTTTCAGACCAGTACCTTCCTCAAACTTAAAATTCTACGCCAAAAATTCAAAGCAAAAACAAAACTCATTCAAAATGCTTTAGCAAAACGAAAACAAGAAAATGAAAGGAGATTCCAGGAGCAACAATTTCCAGAGCATGACGAAGAGGAGGAGGCGGAAATTCTTCATTTAAGGAAACAAAAAGACGAAATCAAATCACACCGGCCGATCTATTCCGAATATCCAAACGAGGATGAAGAAGATGAAATCAAACAAATGGAGGCGTCAGCAAAAATGCATACCCAGAAAAATTGCAACTACCCAGAGGAAGATGAAGAGGATGAAATTCGCCAAATGGAAGAGAATCAACGGCGGGTCTTTATAAGTCAGTCTCCATCAGAAAAACAGTCGAAACCTGAAAAAGAGGAAGTTGTAGCACGGCAACAAAAACATATAACGAAACGAGAAGAACTCGTTCACGATTTATTAGGAGAAGAAGATAAAGACTGCGAGTTGAATTCTTCTGTAATCTCTATTGCTGACAAAAGCGATTTTATTCCTACGTCTAATGATGGCTGCGAATTGGATGAATTTCTAGAAAATATCAGAGACCATGAAGATGATTTGCAGGGCAAAAAATCTGAATACAATCAATATATCTATAAGGATTTTGAAAATATGAAAGTCCTAATGGAAAGTGAGGAGAATGCTGGACAAAGAATAATATTCGAAGAAAAATCCACTCTGCCTGCAGACGAAGTAGATGATGATGGATGGCAGGTGTACGATTTCGAGAGATTCGAAAGTGCGTCACAGGTTATTCCCACAGAGAACCAAGTGAATCCTTCTTACCCCTCAAAAAATCAAAGGGTTAGCATTATCGAACTTGATGATAGCCCCATTGCTTCTACCAGCAGCAATCGGAATATATATTCTCCTATTTCTGCTCTCGTTTCGACACCAATAACAAGACCATCTCTGCTAGCAACACCTAAAAAATCAGCACAAAAAGTTGATGGGAAATTCCATTCAAACATACACAATGATGGTATCACTGGTGAATTTGATGGCTTCAAGTTTTCCCATTCGGACTCGCTGATGGAAGCATTGCAATTTAGTTTTGGGCTTAAAACTTTCAGGCCCAATCAGTTACAAGTGATTAATGCAGCGTTAACGAACCATGACTGTTTTGTATTGATGCCAACAGGTGGAGGAAAATCGCTCTGCTATCAATTGCCTGCTATTCTAACAGAGGGTGTTACAATCGTCATAAGTCCTTTAAAGTCCTTGATTCTGGATCAAGTTAACAAGTTGAATGCTTTGGATGTAAGTTGCCACGACAATTTATATGAACTAAGCCAGTTTTACATAAATTTTATTTTGATATCCTGTAGATTTATGCAAAGCACTTATCTGGTGAACAAAGTTTATCCGATGCGAGAGGTGTTTACGTTGATTTGGAGTGTCAGCCCCCGAGAATCAAAGTTCTTTACGTTACTCCCGAAAAAATCTCCAATTCCCCAAAGTTGCAGGTAAGTCGAAACACGTAATCCACATGGTTGTTGCTCATTTCCACTTTCAAGGATCTTTTGGATCTCCTCTATTCTCGAAATAACATAAGCCGTTTCGTAATTGATGAAGCTCATTGTGTCTCCCAATGGGGTCATGATTTTCGTCCTGATTTCAAAAAGCTTGGCATCCTCAAAAGACGTTTCCCCAATGTTCCAACCATGGCTCTAACAGCTACTGCAACACCACGTGTTCGTATTGATATTTTACGTCAGTTGGGGCTTAACAACTGCAAATGGTTTCTTTCAAGTTTTAATCGAGTGAATCTGCGCTACACAGTACTGCCAAAACGTGGAGTAAAAACAATTGAAGACTTACATAAGTTTATTAAAACACAGTCATCGTCCGCCAGTGGAATCATCTACTGTCTTTCACGCAAGGAATGTGACGATGTAGCAGCAAAAATGTGTTCTTTAAGTATAAAAGCAGCAAGTTATCATGCCGGCCTGACGGACAAAATTCGAGAAGCAAGACAAAAGGATTGGATCACGAATAAGTTCCGAGTAATATGTGCCACTGTAGCCTTTGGAATGGGTATTGACAAACCAGATGTACGTTTTGTCTTACATTATTCGATGCCAAAGAGTATTGAGGGCTATTATCAGGAAGCGGGTCGTGCTGGACGTGATGGAGAGTTAGCTCACTGTGTGCTATACTACAACTACTCGGATATGTTGCGATATAAAAAAATGCTCGATGGTACGTTTGTACGGTGTAGTCGTCTTTAAATGGTATCTGTACTAACAGGATAATGTGTCGAAGGCTTTAAGGGGTGATATCTTGACATATTTTCAGAAACAAATCGTATGGGTGACGAGGAGGAGCCGAAAATGCACCCCCTCGAAGATACAGAGGCGTTAAGCAAGGCTTTACGCTGTCCTGTTTTGACTCCTATTGAAATCTATACGTGTATGGTAACAAGTAAAGTACCGCTGAATTCGTAATTATGAATACTTTAATTGTTTCAAAGTAAATGTTGCCATAAAATTGATGTCTCAAAAGTGATTTTTTTTTTTTTAAACTTATTTTTATGTTGTCATATTTTTTTTCAGAAAAATGTTTGATTAACCCCCACTCTTTGCAACTTTAAAACGTGTACCTAGTATTTACAACTAAAAAACAATTTCAGGTCAGTAGTTTTGAAGATACGATCCAACTTGTTCAAACTATAAAATGAGGTATTCTGTTACAACACCATTATAAAATTAACCAGTTAACAGCAACTTTGGAATGTTTTTCCGTAAAATAAGTTTATTATTGCGCAATATAAATTCAATAAAGAATTTTATGACCCCTAAAAGGGGACAAGGGGACTACCTCGGATAGGTAACTCCCATTTTTTCAGATCAACAAAAAAATTACACGTCCTTTTTCTGAAAAAAAATTAAGCATTTATCTTATTCAATAATATAAAAAGGACACAAAACTATTTGCACAACAGTTCTGACATGCATACAAAACAATGGTTTGCACTTTGAACAATTGATAAGATTCAATGTTTGATCAAAAAAGTGAAAATAAAAATGTGCAATCAATATTTGTATTGTTTTTTATAAAATTTTTAACAATTTTTAACAATTTTTAATTTAATGTTTTACCTGTTTTAATAAGTTGTGTTGTATCTTGAAAATTACTGACTTTAGATGGAATGGAATGACCGTTTTTTTTTTGTTTGTACTCGTAAATACTAGGTAAATACGTTTCAAAGTTACAAAAAGTGATATTTTTCCGAAAAAAATTATGACAAAATCGGAATTTAAAGTTTTTAAAACAAGAAAAACGCACTTCTGATCTCCAATAACTTCTGGCACATTAATTTTTATCGTAACATTTTCTTCGAAACAATTAAAGCACCAATAATTACACGTCCGGGTTTAACGAGTTACGAGTTTAACGATACCTTATTTGTTACCATACACGCATAAATTTGAAAGATGTTATTTTCAATAGGTGTCAAAATAAGTCAAGTCCTCGACACTCTATCCGGAACACCCTATATATCTATATGTGTTATCCTATATATATATATTGTCCTTTTTTAGCTGAAAAGTCCTGTACCTATGATGTAAAGAAAATTCACATTGACAATTTGTACCGTATTGTTGGATATTGCGAAAATGTAACAGATTGTCGTAGAGCTCAACAGTTGGATTATTTTGGTGAGCATTTTACTAGCGAGGAGTGCTTGGAGAACCGAAATACAGCTTGTGATAATTGCTTACGCAAAAAGGATTACAAAGTGAGTTTAATGGGGTTGTAGTAAAAAGTACAAAATCATTTCGTATAAATTCTTCTAGGAACTCGATGTAACTGAGGATTGTAAAGCAGCAGCCCGCGCTGTAAAGGAAATTTGTTCAGGTCGCTCAAGGTTCACTCTTCTTCATATAGGTTCATTCTGCTAATAATCGGATTGTTAACGTGGTATTTTTAACTTTTATTGCATTTCAGCTGATGTTCTAAAAGGATCTCAGATAAAGAAAATAATGGATAACAGACATAATATGTCATCTTTCCATGGGCGCCTAAAAGATTGGGACAAAGGAGATATTCAACGTCTCCTACGAAAATTGGTCATTGAAGAATTTCTGCGCGAGGATATGATATTCTCTAAAGACATTCCACAGGCATATATCAATCTCGGACCAAAAATTCAAAAATTAATATCAGAAAACGTTAGAATACGCTTTGCTATTATACGAACAGGTAAAGAGGCGCAGAATCCCACAGACTCTGATGCGGCAACTACCGCAATAAAATCGGGTGATCGTAACTCTATGCCGGAAATAAAGGCAATATCTGATCGCTGTTGTACAGACCTTTTAGAGTTGTGTAGATCAATTGCAGCGGCAAAAAATGTTACCATGGCTAGTGTTATGAATATTCAAGCAATAAAATCAATGTCAGAGTCGCTTCCAGAAACTGAAGCCGATATGCGCGCTATACCGCATGTGACAAAAGCGAATTTCGAAAAATATGGTGAACAATTACTGGAGATTACTAGAAATTATGCCGCCGAAAAATTGTGCCTTTTAATGGACTTAGAGGAGAATACAATGATAGAAAATAATAGTAATGTTGGAACACCTGAGGCTACTGCAGTAAAACGAGCCACAACTGCGTCTAATTTTTCATCGAAAAGGCCTCAAATTGACATAGATGACGACTTTGCAGCATGGGAATCGGTTGCGTCTAGTCAGACAGGTGGTTACAGTAGGGGTGGAAAGCGAAAACGGACATGGAGGGGTGGCACAGCAAAGAAATACAAAAGTACTAAGACAGCAGCAAATAGTTCAGGAGGTCCCTCCACTTCATGGGCGGCAAAAAGTCCTAAGAAAAGAGCGGCAAGAGGTGGATCAACAGCTGGGAGAAAGAAAACACCTGGAGCTGCAGGGCAAAGTGGTTGGATAAGTAAAAAATCTAAAAATGTTGGAGGCAGTTCAAGTGGGGGTAAGTTTATCAGTACAAAATATGACATTCAAATAACAATTTCCAACAATCTTTAACACGGCTTGGAGTAGATGTTGAGTTATGCTAGATTATCAAGTTTATTTGCTTCATTACATTACGAGGATTCGCTATATAAGATGAACTGGAACAAGCTTGTAAATAGAAATATTTCTTTCGTCCACCTCATCTTCACAATATTAATTGAAACTAAGATCATGCTCGTCTCCGAAATGATGAATAACTCATGTTTATCTAGCAAAGAATGTTAGGGCGTTAAGTAATGAGTAAACCAACATTCACCATAGAAGGGAGACGACGAATACTGCGGACAACTCCAATTCTGTTCACTGACATTGCTCTAATTAAGAAAACTGGTGGTTCACAAACTCCGTCTTGTCTGGCCATCTTAAAGCGCAGTCTCACATGATCTTCCGCGTAGATGGCATCTGATTTTTTGTATATTTTGGCTGATTTGCCTCTTTTAAGAAATTTGACCAGTGTGTCGGTTTCAACGAGTGTTTCGACTTTTTCAGAAAAGTTTTAACAGGAAACATTCTTCCTAATGTTTTATTGTTTGCTTCGATATGTACAGATTTTCATCTTCTTCCCTGGGTTACATCTTGAAACAGGCAATTTGCAGGTTTATTTCTTTAGGTTTTGAAAAGTTTATTTATTACCGTATAATCTTATTCCGAGTTTGTGTTTTTTTTCCAAGCTCAAGGGTGCTCAACTCTTTTGTTTGATTCCGCCTTCAGTAAAAATCGGGCTTCGAATACCACTCGGAATTCAGAATAGTCTGACATGGAAAACTCCAATAAAGCTTTTGAGTTATCAACATTGTTGTTAAGTCAGAAGATAATGTCCCATCGCATCGCATCGCAACATATGATAAGGCTCATCTCCCTTCAAAAAAAGTTCAAGCCTCTGGCAAACATAAGACTAACCCAATCAATATCCATCAATGCAAACATTCAATGAGGAATTTGTATTAAACAATTATAAAACAAGTCATCCAGCAGATATTACTCACTTGCATAACAGTTATTTACTTACAATGTTTTTTTTTTTTCTTTTTCCATCCCCAGGTGGCTTCGATTTAATGCCAATCCCAAAACCGAGGTAGCATTCTCTACAAAGCTGTTGGACGCCATCAAAGTGTTTCTCCTCCTATGTATGCTGTTTAGGTATCTTTTATTTAATGTTATGTCAAAGATTTTCTTTTCTTTTATGCTTCTATTTATTTAAAAAAAGAAAAATTAATAATAACAATAACAATTTGTATAAAATAAAACAACAAAACTAAACTAAATTTGTCATAAAATTTGAACTACTTAATCGTCATGAAAACTAAATACACCCATTGACCATAGAATACTTGTATCGGTGACTATGTTCACTGTTGTACTGGAGTACGAATTAGATGAACTAACAATACCATCCCCAAATGCCAAAATACCGTCGTCTAAAATTGAACCAAGAAGTGATAAATAATAAAATAGCAGCCATTGATTATTAATTTTACCCAAATCCCACTTAAGTCCTTTAGTTTTTACTGTTGATTTTCCGCCCACCGGAAGCAAAGCGCACCATCTGTTATTTTCAACTAGGTCATTTGGTATGTGTATAATATGTTTGCCGGGTCTTAATAGCCATGTAAGTGAGTTGCCACCTAATAAGTACACATTTAGGGTTGGAGTTGTTCTGAACAGAGTTTGGACGTTGGCCATAATATGATCCAAGCGGCCTGATGTTTCATGAAATACTAGTATATCATTAATCTAAAATTAAAGAAAAATGTTATCATTAATTATATATCGATGAATGCGAGAAATGCTTCCAATATTCTAAATGTAAAAAGTTTCCTAGGGCCTGAAGGCGTTTACAACTGTGATTCTGCTGCAGTTATGTGTTCTATTAAATGCACGTAGTGTTCTAGATAAAAATAGAGAAGAGAGGCCTGGCATTACTTTGATTGATGCTGAAAACAAACCAAAGGTAGAAGTAGATGCTCGGCAAAAAGCTGATGAATAAATATGTAATATCTACCTAGTCCTGCCATAAGTTCTGTTACACAATATCTTGCGTGAATAGAACCCTTACATTTTTTTGCAGAACACATGCAATGATCAGTGAAGAATACTAGTTAGTTTGGTTTCAGTTTGCAAACTATTAACATGGAGTAGGACGTTAAAGAGAATCGAGTCGCAGTAATAGCGTTGCATAAGTGCAGAAAGAGTGCTGGCCAAATTTTCGAGTTGCTAAAACCACTCGGAGTATCGAGAATATTCGTTTATCGGGCTATTGCTCGCTTCGGCGAATTGTCTGGAGTAGATGATAGGCCAAGAAGTGGTCGCCGCGCGTCGTCCTTACGAATGCGGTAGTAAAGGCAGTGCAAAAAGATGCAAGCGACTTTTGCAGTGGAACGCGGACAATGGCCGTGAAGGCATTCTGTTTACGGATGAGGGAATTTTTACCGTGAAAGAAGTCTTCAACAAACAAATTGACAAAATTGATGCCACTTCATCTAAGGAAGCGAAAGAAGTTATTCCAAGGGTTCAACGTCGACACCATGGTGTCACATCCCTCCATTTCTGTAAAAAAGACGTAAAAACTGCTGCAAAGGTTTACTAAGAATATGTGCTAGAGGGTGTTGTGAAGGGTATGACCAATACCCTTTTCAATGGATACAGATGGATCTTCCAACAGGACTCTGCTCCAGCGCACAAAGCCAAAACCACGCAGGAGTGGCTCGGAGTCAATATTTCTGGCCTTTTAGCAGCCAAAGATTGGCCGTCGGGGAGTCCAGATCTAAATCCGCTGGATTATGGTTTGTGGTCAGAATTGGAGAACATTGTCTGCAAGACTCCCCACAGAAATTTTTTAAAGCCTTAAAACCGCATTTACCAGAGCAGCGTCCACGATGTCCTTGGAAACCGTAAGTGCCGCTATACACCAATGGCCACACGGTTTGGAAGCTTGTGTTAAAGCAAAAGGCAGTCATTTCAAGTGAATCCAATTTTTTTTAATAATCAATATTGTGGTCTAATAAATGAAACGATGTTGAATATTCTTACTGTTTTTTTTTCTAGCGTTTTATATTTGTGACAGAACTTATGGTAGGATTAGGTATATTGGGTTAAGGAATGGAAATTATAGCAACGCAAGGCGAATCATAATTCGGAGGATATGTGATTCGTAGAAATTTGACCAATTGATTTACGTTCTCCAAAAGTTGACTGAAGAAAAACATACATACAAACACGTAAATAGTGGTGTTTAAATTAGATTGCTTAGACTATCCTCTAACAAAGCCTAAGGAGGAGAATTAGTTCGCTATCGCAAATTATACCTTAGACTCTTATTGGGGTAATTACAAAAACAACTCGCTAATGTATATGTAGAACGCTTAAAAAAAACTTTTATAGTATGTACTAAGTTGTGGGCTAATCAAATTTTGTTGCAGTAGGTGTGAGTGAAAAGGAGTTCTTATGGTCGGGAAATACCCGACCTGACGTATAGATGGCGGTTGTTGTTTAAAAAGAATGACAACTGTAGAAAGTACACACCTGATAAAGCTTAAATTTGAAGTTTGACAACGCTATGTTGTTTAGTATTTGTTCGGCAGCCATCAATAGTGAACGTACTCAATGAATTTTTAAATATTGGAAAAATTCGTCATCGTTATGTGATACAATACTTTCATTTGAAAGACCTCAATCCAACCAACATCCAAACGGAACTGGATTCTACTCTGGGCGAGTCTGCTCCTTCGTTTACAACAATATAATATTGGGTGGAGTTTAAGCGAAGCCGTACGAACATCGCAGTGGACGACCAAATGAGGTGAGTTCACCAGAAATGTTGAAAAAAATCCACAAAATGGTATTGGATGATGACCGTCGATTGAAAGTGCGTGAACCAGCAGATATGGTAGCCATTTCAAAAAGTACTGTGCATCGTATGTTGACTGAAAAATTGGACATGAGAAAACTGTGCGCAAGATAGGTGCCGTGATTACTCACAATGGAACAAAAACACCGTCGTGAGGATGTTTCGATCGAGTGTTTGGCAAATTTTTTTGGGTCGATTCATAACCATGGATGAAACATGAGTCCATCACTTCATACCCGAGACGAAGGAACAGTCAAAACAATGGACTCAAAGGGAAGAATCGGCTTCAAAAAAAGCAGTTTCGTCTGCAGGCAAGGTCATGGCGTCAGTTTTTTGGCATTGATTGTGATAATTTTCATTGATTATCTTCAGAAAGGAAAAACAATCAACATCGTGTATTATGCGAACTTATTGCAGGGTTTGAAAAATAAAATCAGGAAAAACGGCCGCATTTGGCGAAGAAAGAAGTTATTTTTCATCAAGGCAATACACCACATCGGTCACTGCGATGGCCAAAATCAGTGAGTTAAAGCTCGAATTGCTTCCTCATGCATCCTATTCGCCAGATTTAGCCCCCTCGGATTACTTTCTATTTCCGAACTCGAAAAAATGGCACGGTGATAAAAGATTTGCTACAATATTTTAAGAGCTCAACGATTTTCACTATAAACATGGTGTCAAAGTTATTGAACATCGTTGGGAAAATTGTATTGAACTAAAAGGAGACTACGTAGAAAAATAAAGATATTTTCCCCCAATTTTCTTACGTTTTCTTTGTTAGGAAGTAAAAACGTTTTGTCTGATCCAGTGTGTTTTCATCCATACTGACTAACAATCACTTCTTGCGCTGTATTCAATAATAAATTATCGAGCAGAGCGTAGATAAACTAATTTTCTTATTCGTTTCAAAAACTAATTTTCTGCCCACTCTGCCAATAACATTTGCATATTAAATTTAATTTCTCATTAATAATAATTTTCAAGTACTTTATTTGTTAAACAACTTCTACATTTTCTCGGCGCTTATTTCTACTCTTGGAAAACATTATTAGCACTAGCACTTGACTATGATATCAGTCACGGCATTGATGGCAAGCTGATAACTTTGTGTTGGCTAAATAAGTTAAATGCTATATAACAAAAAAACCCAAAAACTAGGTTTTTTTTTTTTTTTTTAAAGAACTTAACACTCAAGTGGGTATGAATACACTTATAATGCCTCAGCATGTGTTAAGATTTTTGGAAAATGGGATAGAGAGACAAAGAAAGATGTTTGGGATCAGTCGTTATTTCGCTCCATGGGTGCCATCCAACATTTAATGGGGAGACTAAATTCTTAGTGGAAGACTACCTTCTAGGTCAAGACGACTTACGGTCTGATTACACAATACACAGTCTTATTCACGGCGGTTAGAAACGAAAACATTTGTTCAAATTCGAATGAGCGCTTTAGAAATGTGTGGATCTGATGTAAATGGTATACACTCAGCGAAATTTAATTAAAGGCAGATGCGCTTTTGTCCAGAAAATGTGTTCGTAGTGTAAGCGAACATTTATACCCAGTTTTTTTCTTTTGTTTTTGCTTTGTGTCCTTTCTTCAACGCATGTTTTGAAAGTACCGTTACTCCTGCTCAGGGAATTTCAAAATCGGTTATTTTGTGACTAACGATCGTACAATCCAATTAAAAGCAATCGTGTTTATGCTGAAAAGCTGTGAGTTGCAAACGAAATCAGGGTTTTTTTTGGTGATTACAATTGAAAATATTTCTTTTACATTTAGAACTTTTGGATTTCGAAGATTGTTGGGCGCAAATTAGAATCGAAAAAGGAAAAACGCTCTCGGATGAGGAAATCGCCAAAATCCATGCGTATAAGGATACCGGTATGTCCAATCGCCAAATTTCCATTAAATTAAATCGATCGGCTTCCGCGATCGATAATGTTAAATTAGGAAGTAATCACAACGCGAACTGGAGAAATAAAAACAATCAAACAATTTCACCAAGGCAGAAATCGGCCATTACACGAGCTGGGTTGCAAATAAATGCTACTGCTTTTAAAATTATTTCAGATTTAAACGGCGTGTACAACAAATTTTAGCTAGCAGTAATCGACTGGTTTGAAAAACAAAAGTGAAGTCGACATCCGCTCTTACAGAGCCACATAAAGTTGCCCAACTACACTTTGCCAAAGAACACATGTCATGGTCTAAACCAGGGATTCCCAAAGCGATCGATATCGACCTCTTGGGGTCGACATCGGTTTCCCAGGAGTCAACATAAACGAAAACTGATTTTGGGGGTCGACGAGGTCTAAAAATCGACCCGTATTCACCCGTTAACACAAGTTCTTATTTGAAACGTTCAAGATACTGTATAAGTTGTGTTACGTGTACCGACTTGTCATAAGACTGACTAATATTTTAGTCGTATGATACGTCCCATTGTTGCACTTTTAAAAAACTCAACAAGTCGATAAATGTGCACAAGTTCGAACAAGATAAAAAACTCGGCAAGTCAATTTGCTTGGACAAGTTCGTGCAAGATAATGTGTTCGAGCGTACAAGTCTTTCAGACACGTTTTGACTTGCTCTGTATGGTATTTGATTCATATACGCGATTTAATACGAACGAAATCATGATCAAGTTCAAGTCCAAACATGCTCCTTATATTTTACTATATAATAAGCTTGCACTTAGGTTAAAAATTCATTTGCGTTTTGAAATTCGTTGGAACTTGAATATCAATGATAATACACTCATCTACTAATTTATTTCAAGAGATTACAAAGTGATTACATAGCTAAATAAAGCTAATTAAAATAAAGTGATTAAAAAAATTTACAAAATCCTTAGTTAGCTATGAGCGTTAATAGCGTAACCATACATATCTGCAGTTTATGAAAAAGTAACAAGGTAAGTACCAAAAAAACGTTTTAATATTTTTCTAAGTATTTTTTGAAATTACTTTAGAAAAGTTGTTACCTAAAATTATAAATGTTTAGACAACACAGTTTGGACTACTTGAAATTAAGATTTATTTCATCTCTATCAAATCAACACTTGTCGATGTATCTCACATGGTATGTGAAAAAGTATTCAGTAACGATGCCATGAAGCCTTCAAAAATGGAGGGCAACTTATCATGAGTACATGCTGACAAAAAGAGTAAGCCATTGTCCTTCTTTCAAGCACTTAAAGAAAAACTAGAGAAAAGGCCATCCATAAGATCAATGTTTGCGTCATCATCTATGCAAGACGTCGATGGTTTACGAGCGTCCTATAATATATCTTTAGTAATAATGTAATCGGGGAAACCCCACACAATTGAAGAGCAGCTTATTTTACCAGCCATTGCGGAGGTCCTCAACAATGTATTGCACAAGCTCACACATGATATTATTAAGAGAATTCTTTTGAGCAATAACACGAATAAACGAGATGGGTCGCGACGTGGAAAACATTTTATGCAATTTCTTACAGACCAACAGATTCTCTCTCCAGTTGGACGAGCCTACATTACCCTGCAATGAAGCTCTGTTGTTAGGATATGTTCGATATATTAAATAGAAAATGTGCCAAGAACTGCTTTTTGCTACTTATTTAGAGACTGATCCCAGAGGAGAATCGATTTTTCAGGTCGTGGAATATTTTTTTATCGACAAAGCTATTCCAAGAACATTTTTTCTGCTGCGACGTATGGTGCACTATCTATGGTTGGTCGTTACCGTGGTTTTATAGCCCACTTAAAGCAGCAACTGCCTGAGGTACTGGTCATTCACTGCATGATCCACAGACAGCATTTAGTAGCAAAAAATCTGAGTCCTAGATTGCATCAGTCTTTACAATATGTATGTGAGGAAAACGACGAAGTCTTTACTTGATTACTTCTGCACACTGAAGTTTACTGGCTATCAAGAGGTTCTTGCTTAGCAAGATTTTCCGCTATTTTTGAATCTGTGTTGGAGTTTTTTACAAGAAAAAGATCCGAATTTGGAGAAAATCTGAACAATTGTAAAACAGATATTTATTACTTGACTGATATCTTTGGTATGTTCAACAAAGTTAATTTGCAGCTGCAGGGGGACGATCTCAACTTGATTAAAACAAAATCAATAATATCAGCCTTTGTGGGTAAACTCATCCTTAAGCAGAAAAGAATATTCACAGTTTCCACATTTGTCAAAATTACCAGAAATGCCTCAAGACGATGTTATTTTATCATATGTCACTCACTTGGACGCATTATACAAGGATTTTAGTAAAAGGTTTGAAGATCTCTTAAATTTACAAATTCCTCAATGGATAATAAATCCGTACAATATCACAGCCATGGAAGAAGCCAATGTGATAATCCAAGAAGAGTTGATTACCATCAGCACAGACGAGGAGCTTAAACAGAATTTCAACCAAGGGTATCAGAAGTTCTGGTTGCAACGCAACATTGAAACACAGTATCCTGCATACTATACTTATCGCTTTTCCATCATCATACCTAGTCGAAAAAGGCTTCAGTTACAAACATTTTGGCAAAACAAAGAAACGGTTTGAAAATCAACGAACGCGGAGATTTAAGGCTCCAACTCACCAATTTGAACCGGATTTAGCTAGACTGGTTGAAAGTCACCAGGTTCATCCATCATTTTTTTTTTACTTTACTATTTTAATGTTTCTTTCAAAAAATAATTACCTACTTAAGTATTTTTGCTTAATTTGCATTAATAATTAAGGACTGAAACGAATAAAAGCTGTAAATTTTAATACGGGCTATACTTCCAATGCGTAAAAATTGCAATCCCATTTTGTACCCAAATTAGCCTGTATATTCTCTAGTTTCAGTTTGTTATTGATTTTAGTTCGGTGCGGTTTAAAATATTTATAAAATATGAGTCAAGAGGAACACCGTAAAAAGATCATCGACAAATGGCTCGAAAATACTTCGCGTTCAAACCATTTCTTTACAAAAAAATTAAACATAGCACGCAGTACAGTAGATTCTGCTATTAAACGATATTTGGAGACATTGACAGTTAAGCGAAAACAAAAAAGTGGAGCTAAAAGTGGAGAACATGATACAAATTTGGACAGGAAAATAGTGGGTACCATCGTAAAAAACCGGACTATGTCATCCAGAGATGTTGCTCGGAAATGTAATACCAACCAAACAATGATTCAAAGATCTAAAAAACGTAACGGTCTAAAAACACGAAAAAAAAACAAAAAATACCAAGTTACTGAAAAGCAAAAAAAAGTCATAAAAACATGAGCCCGAAAGCTATACGAGTTAATCGGCAACAAGAAAGCGTGTTTGGTTTTGGATGACGAAACTTATGTCAAAGCCGACTTTACTACTCTTCCAGGTGCGCAGTTTTACAACTCGTTTGAAGCGGAGATTCTTCCGCAATCAACAACATCGATTGGCATGGAAAAATTCGGGTCAAAATATCTCGTTTGGCAGGCCATTTGCCAATGTAGACACAGAAGCTCATCGTTTATTACAACGGGAACAATTAACGGAGAAGTGTACATTAACGGTTGATTCCTTTCTTAAACAAACACGAGGGTTCAACATTATTTTGGCCAGATTTAATGATTTATAAAAATGTCGATTTTGTCCCAAAAGACGTAAATCCACCCAATGTTCCACAGTGCCGTCTCATTGAAAGGTATTGAGCTTTGGTCAAAGCTAAATTGAGGAAAAGTGAGCAGTGTGCAAAGGACGAAAAGATTTTAGTGCTAAATTTAAAAGAGCGTCCAAAAAGATCCCGGATGTAACTGTCACCAACCTTATGACGGACATTCGAAAGAAGTTGAGGTAAGAATGGGAACCCAAATAGTTTTTTTTATTTTTTGTAATTGTGAATGAATTTAGTAAAAACAGAGTTTTAAAGCAAATAAAAAAAAATTTACATGAATTATGAAAATATTTTTTTTTTACTTTGAAGTTTCCAAATTTTATTCGTTTCAGTCCTTATTAATTACACTTGATACTTACTGAATTTTATGTCTATTAATTTTGTTAAATTTTGGAAAAGGGGTCCCTTGCCGAAAATAGTTTGGGGATTCCTGGTCTAAACAGTGGAAAAGCGTGATCTTTTCTGACGAAAAAAGGTTTAATCTTGATGAGCCAGACGGTTTTAATTATTATTGGCATGATATAAAAATTCCTGAGAGCTTCTCCACTAAGCGAAACTTTGGAGGTGGATCTTTGAAAGTCTGGGCTGCTTTTAGCTATCACTGCAGGACTCCAATATGCAAAATTTCTGGCCGAAGGAAATCAGAAAATTATATTACTCTGTTGGAAGATGTTGTGGTAGACTTTTTGGACCATCAGTTCGATTCAAATGTAATTTTCCAGCTAGATAATCCTGTCATTCATGTATCGCCAGTCGTGAGTGGTTTTCAGACAAAGACATTAAACTTTTAGAGTGGCCAGCACGTTCACCGGACTTAGATCCGATTGAAAACACGTGGGGAAATCTGTCTCGTCACGTTTATGCTGGCGGGCGCAAATTTGCTTCGGCGGAGCATTTACGCAAGGGCGTTACAACGGAATGGGCTCTAATTCCAGCCCAGGAGTTCAAAAACGTGGTTAATTCGGTGCTAAATCGGATTTTCGAACTTATAACTAAGTCTGGCGGTTGGACTCACTATTAATTTAGACTTTTACGTTATTTGTTATACTGAAATTTCTACTGTTTTTGCTTTACCTTGACTGCCTTCAATCGAATTTCGCAGTATAAATTGAGTTTTTTTTTTGTTTAAGTAAAGATACGTTTATTTGTTTTAGTCAATTTTTTTTCTTTGCTTAAATAAATCATTTGTTTGTATTCAATAAGTTTGTAAATAGTATTATACTTAAATCAACTTTGATTTTAATATTTCAAAGGAAAATAAGTTGCATTTAATTAAATTTCGCTGAGTGTATGTTAGCTCTAAAGAATGGTGGGTATTTGTCCTTACGAAATAATTATATTTTGGTTTATACTTTTTCGATATGGGCATCTGTCTCCTTCTCACGATATTGTTAAAGATAATACTTGCTGGCCAAAGTAAACATCCATTCGCACTAACTAGCAATGAAGCAGAGCTTTGATACCTATGCCCGATGAAGTTGCTCAAACTGGAAACATCAGCATTACGGGGCTTTCTATTTAAATAGTCCAATATCGATGTCACCGAGATTGTTCAAACCAAAGATTTTGATATAAGGCATAAAGTATATAAAATTTTCGAAATGCATGTAGATGCAGTTAAATTATTATATTTTGTTCGATAATAGTTTTCCAGGCTTTTTAAATCTATCATTCAGATGGTTAATGTTTAGATAAGTTAGTTCCGTTCGAATATCTAACTGAAGGACATGTTTGAAATAAGGTTAATTTTCAATTAGATAACATTTAAAACAAAAAAGTTTTCTCGTGCTCATACACAAAAAAAAGGAAATAAAAACACGTCAGAACTGTGCAACGACTGGTGAAAACCAAAAATGGGAAAGACATTCCCGCATACCATATAATGACGATAAAGAGAACCTTTTTGTCAGTTAGAAGAAACTATTTAATTTAGACCATTTTATATAAAAATTCGTAGGCTCGATCAAAATGAAATATTGGTAGCAATACACATGTTTCGATCTAATAAACCACAGGCCACTGGAGATGATTGGGTCATTCACCACCAAAAAGATAGTAGATTTGCAGGAATCACATTCTTTTTCAGTTGTTTATACTAACATATTAGTCTTTATAATCAAAGATATGATATAAGCAGTATTACCTCTTTTGACTTCAAGAATGGTTCGAGCACAACAATGGCCTTGGTAAAGTCCGTATAATTTTGATCAGGCGTATGAACACGTTGAATCTCTGGCTTATTAAAATATTCTGAAGTCTCTCTCGTTATGGAATCAAAATCACCCGTAATAAAATCTGGCAGTTTAAACTCTTCAGCCCTTTGATGGGTCAGTATATATTCTCTCCAGCGATTTGTACCACCGTCCACCGTACATCTATACCCAGCTTAAATGGAAACATAAAAGAACCATACTACATGTTGTGTCACAAATGTTAACATGCTCCAAGCAGAATCTAATTTAGTTCTACGTACCATTTTGCCATAGATTCTCGACAATTCCTTCAGGTATTTTTATCTTTCTGTTGATTACAATACATGCATAACCTTTGTTAAGTTTCGAGCCTTTAATTATATTTTCGGGATGCCATTGGCGTTGATTGATAAAATTTGAGGCAGCCATGTGCCTACTTAGAGAATTTGTGAAGAAACGTGCCCTTGATTGAACTTTGTTCAGATGATTTCGAAGAAAACTACAATGTTGTCGAAAAAACACTTCGATAGCAAACCCAATTGACAATCCTACAACCGGAGACCTCGTTCCTGTCGCGTCGGTTCAATAAATTTTGACAGTTCAGTTGGCACGTAAACATGGCTTTAGCTTTCATTATTAAGGAATTTATTTATTATTGTGGATGTGTTGTTTTTTTATTTGTGGTGAATATCACTCATTAATGGGTCTGTTCGCGTACTGTCCAAAACTACGAATCATATTTTTCGTAGTTTACGCAAAATAGAGCGATAGAACAGAGAAATCCGTTTCCCCTCTTTTGACGACTTTAGTCCAAGAAATTTGTTCGGGCAAATTTGTAAAAACTGTCAAACTGTTTTTTTTTTTATTTGAAACTGTCATTGGCTTTTTTTTTTTATTTCGAAACGGAACATTTTTTTTCTTTGTTTTGGAAAAAATAAGTGACATTTGAATAGAACATCAATGACGTTTTCGTTTGAGCAGTCAGAAGGCTTTTGTTTTGTGTACCACGATTTTGATTCCAATGGAACACTAAAAACTCCGTTGGACTTTTATTTTTTTAAATATATTTGCTTGCAAATCAATTTTAACATTCAGCATAATAAATTGGCCAAACACGGCCGATTGCACGAAAACAGAAATATAGTTCGACACAGAATGCTATTTGACGTTTACATACAAATAATTATGTGTTAGTACATTTTGATATAAAATCTAGGAGAGAAATTTTGATTCTGAAATGAAAACGAGAAGGAAAATTTTGTTTCTGAAAAAACGAGGGGAGGTGGTTTTAGGTCACTTTTGTGTCCTGGAACACGAAAAAAAAGCCCAAACGAAAACGCCATAATTAACAATTAAAGAGTGAAATGGAAAAATATTTTTTTAAGTATATATATACAAAATATATTGAAAAGCAGGGAAATTAGATGAAATTGCTACAAAAACACCTTCAGGCATCAACAAATGGCATATCGTAGATATACAATACAAAGAGAAATTATCGGAAGAGCCCATTTAGGCTCATTCAGACGTGTCTCGGTTTAAATAATTTCCGTCCCGAAGTTCAAGATTTTAAATAAAAATTTGTTAAAATCATTAAAACTTCTTTTTAAATTTCTTTTTCGGGGGAAAAAGTAAAAAAAAATGAAAGTAAAGGCAGTTGACTTTTGTCTGTATAAAGCTGTCTATGTCGTTTTCCATTGGGCTTATCATCGCGTTCGGAAGAAGAAAAGTGACGTCACACCCATTTCCCCTCATTTTTTCAGAATCAAAATCTCGCTTCTCGTTTTAATTTGAGAATCGAAATTCCTCTCCTCGATTTTATGTCAAAATCTATAAACGTCAAATAGTATTTGTGTGTTAAACTAGATTTCTGTTTTCGTGCAATCGGCTGTATTTGGTCAATTTATTATTAAAGATGTTGACCCTAGGGTAACTGGTAATTATAGTAGTATTTTATTCAAAAGTGCGTATCCACTTTTCCAAAAAACGCTCCAACACACTTTTATACTCACCTTTACATATAATTTCAAAGTTGGCAGACTCGATTTCAGTTTGACATTAAATGTTAAAATTGTTATCAAAATAATCGCAAACAGCCACCGTAAACAGCAAATTGACAAAATAAAATGGACAACGAAACAAAAGAGGTAAAAATAACAATTTATTTCTTAACTTTTTGTAGCACTAATGCTTTTAGTTATTCCAGATCTTATTAGAATTATTAGGCTCACCAACGTTTGAAACATTTTTTGCAAGCGGTATAAGTTTTGACGATCCTCTCGAAAATGAAGAAAAACACGCTAAAATCAAAAATTCCATGGAGATTATCGACGAATACAGTGAGAGCGATTTTAAGTCTCATTTTAGATTAAACCGCTCAACTGTAGAGCAATTAATAAGTAGGCAAATTCATAGAGACCAATGCAAAGTTTTCAGCTTGGGCCGCAGTTGGTCGAGTGAGTAGCTTGATAGTCTCAAAGGGAAAAGAACACATCAAGTGGCCTGAGGGAAATCCCATATTGGAAAACTGCAGAAAGTTCGAAGCAAAAAAGAAAGTACCGGGTGTAATTGGTGCTATAGACTGCACACAAACTACTATAACCGCTCCTAAACCAAACAAGGAGTGCTACTACAACCGAAAGCAGGATTTCACTCTCGTTTTACAAGCTTTTGTTGATGTTGACAAAAAATTCTTCGACATATGTTGTGGTGAACCAGGGTCCTTGCACGATAGTAGAGTGCTAGGGAGATCTATGTTGTACAGGGCAGTGCAAACCAATTATACCCAATTGTTTCCGTTAAATACTTTTCTCTTAGGTGATTCCGCATATACTTCTACAAAGTGGCTTGTTCCACCTTTTAAAGACTACGCCCGACTTACAGATCAGCAAAGGATATTCAACAATTTGCACTCATCTACAAGAATGGTAGTCGAAAATGCTTTCGGGTTGCTGAAAGGGAGGTTTAGGAGGTTAAATGAATTTACTGAACAACGTAAGGTTTCGTTCAGTAAGGAAACTTATTGCAAGTGCATGCATTTTGTAACTTGTGCATTGTCAATAATGACCAATATGATGTGAGATATGAAAGGTTAAGCCCTGTAGTTTCCTCTGAAGATAACCACAATCCGGAAAATAATTCACTCGATGATCGCCGTCAGATTCTGTTTGATTACCTGTGTGAACAACATATCCAATCCAAAAAGTAGATACCATATATACATAACCAAATAAAAAACAAATGCTTCAATCAAAACTTAATCCTATTTATTTTTTTAATAGCTTTTCGTAGATTTCGTAGATGTTCCAGTTTTTTTTGTTCCAACCTTTTGTGGAAATACTCTCCTTGGGTAATTTTTTTTTGTTTTTGCTGGCGTAACTGTTGATGGTGTTGTTGAAGTGGATGCCTCCGAATTTAGCGTTGCCACAGCCAATTCCGGACTTGAGGGGACTAATTGTGTCTCCACCTCAAGCGAGCTGATTGTGAACCCCGATGTTGAAGGAACATCATCAGGGGAGTTTGCCAAAGCAACGGGTGCTCCATCTAATTCTGATTAAAAAAGCCAAGTTAAACTTGAACTAACCCAAATAAAAGTTAAACTCTTATCACATTATCTCCGGCACCCAAATTGAGCTCTGCACTCTTTGAATGCACTGCCTTGTCGCCAAAGATCTCCTCCATTTCCTCCATAAAGGCGGGTGGACAAGATGAAGCACCCGTTCCTTTGGCGTTATCTTTAGCCGATTTGTAGGCTCTCAATAAAGTTTGAATTTTGACTTCCAAGTGGCTCATGCTTTTGCTGGAATTCTAAATTATTTTTGTAATTATTTTTTATTTATTTTCGAAAACAAATGATTAATATTTTATACTTACAAAGCCAGCAGAAATCATGTCCTCCAAGGCATTTGCATATGCTAGTCGCCTCTTAATGGGTTTCTGAAACTCCTTCTTGCGAGCATTGTAAAAATGCGCGCGTAGTGCAAAAAAAATATTGCAATTGCATACCTTTAAAAATTTATTTAACAAATTATACCTTTTTGAGATTTTGTTGATAATTTGTTTTCAATTTTCTTTTGTTTGCAGTCGCAAGTAAATTTTTATTATTGCGGTTTGACGTTTCAGAAAATCTCGCGTCTACGTTCGCAGTGTTGGTTTCAAAGTTGCTTTGAGTGTCTTTTCATTGGACGAATTCAATCGTACTTTAAATTTCATTTATTGCGTTGCTTCAGTTTTATCTGAAGATTTTAGTTTTAAAGATTAAATTTAAAGCCATATGGAAATTAACCCAACCCAGTTAACCCAATATAAATCAAAAGCAAAAGCATTTAGTTGCTTTTTCACAAACATTTGTTGCTTTTCCCTTAATATTTTCTCCGATAAACTGGAGCTTTGGTGGCATTTTGAAAGCAAATAAGCATCTTCGCTCACATTAATTTTAAAAAAGGTTCAAGTTCCTTTTTGGGTTGAAGAAAAATAACTAGTTTTTCCAAGTGGAAAAAGCCCAAAAGAACGTTCATTATTGGCTTACTCTTCCAAAACATAAGTTGATCCACGAACACATCCCAGTATAGGGAGGAACGGGATGCTGCAAATCATCAGGAAACGAATAAATGCCCTCTAATTTGGTGTTGCGACATCTGTAATTCAAATCTTCCGCAAATCTATCCTCACTTCTGAAAGTGAACCAAATTATTCCAACTATTGATTTTGTTTTTGTTTCGTGTGGAAAAGTGGCTAAGCACTTTTGAATAAAACACGACTTGTGTTAACCACCTCCAAACAAGAGTACGTAATGTGGTAATAGGTCTGTTCACGTACTGTCCGAAATTACGAAAAACTACTAAAATCTACGAATAGGAGTCCAAAATCCTTTAGCGTTCTCTTATTTTTCGCAGAAGAGAGCGAAATGAGAGAGCAATTCATTTCCCCTCTTTTGACCGTTTTAGTCCAAGAAATTTGTTCGGGAAAATTTGCAAAAACTGTCAAACTGTTTTTTTTTTATTTGAAATATATTGAAAAGCAGGCAAATTAAATGAAAGTGCTCCCCATTCACCTTCTGGTATCTACAAATGGTATATAGATGGACAATACAAAGATAAATTATCGGAAGAACCCATTCATCCGTGTCCAGGCTTAATAATCGTCGTCCTGAAGTATAAGATTATGAACAAAAAACTGCTAAATTCATTTAAACTTGTTTTTTTAATTCTTTTTTTTTGTTTTTGGAAAAAAGGCAAAATAAAGACAGCTCACATTTGTATGTACAAAACCGTCTCAAATCTGTTCGCTTACTTTTTAACAATTTTTCTCTGAGAGAGAAAATTATTCCCACTCCTCCGGATTTGACAGTTTTTACACATTTAGTTCAAAAAGTACGCGAACTTGAATTAGAAAATTAATTAAAAATTGGATCATGAAGTGATCATTTCGCAGATTGCAAATTTCGAAATCTAAAAACTATTGTGCAGATGAGAATTACAAAAACAAGGTCACGAGACAGGTATTAGAGTCTCAACCATCGCATGAACTGGATTTTATTCCGAACTTCTATAGAGGAACATCTTCCAACAGCGCCCCGTTCTGTGTCTGACACTTTTTCTAATTTTCATTAAATATTATTTATTACCTGCTACCAATATACAAGCATGGTATAGCATTTAATTGCTTTTCCAGTCCTAGTCCTACTCTATGGCGCTGAGGCATAGACTTCATCAAGAACGGATAAAAATGCCATTGGTGGCTTCGAGAAAAAAGTTATTTAATTGATTCTTGGTCCCGTTTGCATCATCGGAAATTGGAGAAGAAGATACAATGACGCACTATATGGAATATACAGCGACATTGACCTTGTCAGAAGGGCCAAAACGAATTGGATTAGATGGATTGGTCATATTGCGCTAATGAACACAAGGCGAAGAGTCGTCGGATTCATCCCGGAGAGACAACGTGGTAGAGGAATACGTTCGCCTAGGCGGTGCGCTGAAATGAAAGGGAACCTACATAAATCAACTTGATGTGCGTAATTTCGAGATTATTAGCGCTAGATCGCGCCTAATGGAAAGAGTTATCAATCGAGGCACAGATGTACCGCAGATTGTAGCACCACCTAAAAAAAGAAGATTCCATTGCTGGCGATAATACACACTTTCTGCTTTTCATATTCGTTTCTAGACCCAAATCTTGTTCTTTGGCTGTAAAACGGAACCACTATCGTTAACATATTTATTATATTATATCGTCATAACAGTATACTCATTTGAGAAACCATAAATAGAGTGTAATTTGATGCTTATTAATACATATGCACATACTGTCTTCTGTTGTTAAAACAAAATCGTAATTTCCACCGAATACAAATGAATTTTCCTTATGCTGTACATGCATTATTGATAACTTTCATTCAAATGACGACATATTCGGTATAGCGACAAATATTTTCTTCAGAGATGTAAGAAAAACTTTGTCTCATCAGATCAGCCTAAGCGCTTGCCCGTCCTGTCGGGAAACATTTGTTCGGTAGTACCTAAACTCTTTTGAAATGGTGGGAAGAATTTAAACGAACTTCACTTTTCTATGTTTTCTTTATTCAGTTGATTTACGAGGGCGGGTCAATAATTCCGTGCATTTTTGAATTTCTGACCTCTTTACTGAAACAGCAACACTGCTCCTGTCAACAGGCATCTGTCAGTTGACTCCTGTCAAAATTTAAACTTGCTGCGTCAGTTAGTTTGTGTTTGACAGCTATTTTTATCAGACTACTCACTAATTTGAGGAGAAAATGGAAAAAAGTGAATTTCGTGTGCTTATTAAGCATTATTTCTTGCGAAAAAAAACCATTACCGAGACCAAGGCTAAGCTTGATCAATACTATGGGGACTCTGCACCATCGATTTCAATGGTAAAAAAGCGGTTTACTGAATTTCGTTGTGGCCGTACAAGCACTGAAGATGCCGAACTTCCTGGACGCCCAGTTGAGCTCTCTACATCCGAAACAATCGAAAAAATTCACGATATGGTGTTGGCCGACCGAAGATTGAAAGTGCGAGAGATTGTGGAAGCCGTAGGGATCTCGCATGGCTCAGTGGTTTCAATTTTGAATGATCACTTGGGCATGAGAAAGCTTTCCGCAAGATGGGTGCCGCGTTTGCTCACAGTCGACCACAAACGCAATCGTGTAACAACTTCACAGGAAGGTTTGGCGTTGTTTAATCGCAATATGGAGGAGTTTTTGCGCCGTTTTGTAACCGTGGACGAAATATGGATCCATCACAACAAACAACAGTCAAAACAGTGGGTTTCTAAGGGTGAATCGGCGCCAAAGAAGGCCAAGGTGGGTTTTTCAGCCAATAAAGTTATGGCGACTGTTTTTTTGGGATGCACGCGGGATAATCCACATTGACTACCTTCAAAAGGGAAGAACAATCAATGGGGAATATTATGCCAACTTATTGGACCGATTCAATGACGATTTGAAAAAAAAACGACCTCATTTGGCCAAGAAAAAAGTTCTTTTCCGCCAAGCCAATGCAAGGGTGCACACATGTGCAGTTGCCATGGCAAAAATCCATGAATTGGGCTATGAATTGCTCCCTCATCCACCCTATTCTCCAGATTTGGCTCCGAGCGACTACTTCTTGTTCCCAAACCTGAAGAAATGGCTTGGTGGAAAAAGATTTGACTCCAATGATGAAGTCATCTCGTCATTTTGAGGACCTCGACAAATCATTTTTTTTGGAAGGGATAAAAAAATTGGAGAAGCGTTGGACAAAGTGTATAGAGCTCAAGGAAGACTACGTTGAAAAATAAAATTATTTTTTTATCAAAAAATCTGTTTTAATCCAAAAGTCACGGACTTATTGACCCGCCCTCGTATTTATGCACATCTGCTCTTACTTAAGAAAATAAATGTGTGTTTCAGAAAAGTTAGTGAACGAACATTTTTTATATACCTATACAACTTACAGCTTACTTACTTACATAAGGTGGCGCTAGAGTCCGAGTTGGTCCTCAACCTCGAGGTAGGCCTCAACCAACAAGCGTCGCCTGTCAGCCTCCAGTTTCGCACGCTAAGTTGATTGAGGTTCCCTTCCACTTGGATGCGCCACCTCAGTCACGGTCGTCCTCTACTACGCTGTGCCTCGAGGGCCGCTTTAAAGATTTTTCGAACCGGAGCGTTTTTGTCTATCCGCTCTACACGCCCCAGCCAGTTCGGTCTTTGGACCTTCACTCTTTTGTGTAAGTCAATGTCGCTGTACAGGTCGAACAGTTCATCGTTGTATCTCCTCCTTCACTCACAGTCTATGCAGACGGGACTGAAAATCACAGTCACCCAAGAGCACCCTCATCCATTTTTGATAAAGTCCTTGCCTCTACTCGTATTCTATAGAGCAGGACTGGGATTGTTAAGGTCTTATAAAGGGTCACTTTTGTTGTTGAAGGGAGGACTTTGCTAGTCAATTGTCTTCTTAAGCTAAAGAAGTAGCAATTGGCAAGAGTTATTCTTCGTTTGAGCTTAGAGCTGATGTTGTTGTCTGAAGTGATAGCGGAGCCTAGATAGACAAAATCTTTAACTACCTCAAAGCTATATCTGTCGAGGGTAACGCTATACCCGCGACGATGGTCCTTTCTTGTTGACAGCATATATTTGGTCTTGCCCTCATTGACAGTTAAGTCTATCTTCGCTTCTTTTGTCCCAGACATCACACTGCGCTCTTCCCATTATATCAATATCGTCAGTGTTGCGAGTAATTGGTCAGACTTTTAAAAGATTGTACCTCTTGCATTGCCGCATGAGTTTTGAACTGTTCTTTCAATAATGATGTTAAAGAAATGGCCTGACAGCGCATCGCCTTGTCTAAATGATTTTTTGACTTCATGAGTTTTCCAAGATTTGCCGTAGTGTGTATATTTGGCCGATGGTGCACTTTCCTGGCCTAAAGCCAAACAAGCTGTTGACAAACGGCTTCAGGTATTCACACAATACGGAAGATAGGATCTTGTAGGCGATGTTAAGAAGACTGATGCCTCTGTAGTTAGCGCAGTTCAGATGGGCTTCTTTCTTGAGGATCGGATAAACAATGCTGAGGTTCCATTCATTGGGCATACTTTCGCCCGACCACATTTTACAGATGAGTTGGTGTGCAACTGATGGTAGATATTAAGTGAGGCTCGATCGGAAAAAGATTTTTTTTTAAGTATATATATACAAAATATATTGAAAAGCAGGGAAATTAGATGAAATTGCTACAAAAACACCTTCAGGCATCAACAAATGGCATATCGTAGATATACAATACAAAGAGAAATTATCGGAAGAGCCCATTTAGGCTCATTCAGACGTGTCTCGGTTTAAATAATTTCCGTCCCGAAGTTCAAGATTTTAAATAAAAATTTGTTAAAATCATTAAAACTTCTTTTTAAATTTCTTTTTCGGGGGAAAAAGTAAAAAAAAATGAAAGTAAAGGCAGTTGACTTTTGTCTGTATAAAGCTGTCTATGTCGTTTTCCATTGGGCTTATCATCGCGTTCGGAAGAAGAAAAGTGACGTCACACCCATTTCCCCTCATTTTTTCAGAATCAAAATCTCGCTTCTCGTTTTAATTTGAGAATCGAAATTCCTCTCCTCGATTTTATGTCAAAATCTATAAACGTCAAATAGTATTTGTGTGTTAAACTAGATTTCTGTTTTCGTGCAATCGGCTGTATTTGGTCAATTTATTATTAAAGATGTTGACCCTAGGGTAACTGGTAATTATAGTAGTATTTTATTCAAAAGTGCGTATCCACTTTTCCAAAAAACGCTCCAACACACTTTTATACTCACCTTTACATATAATTTCAAAGTTGGCAGACTCGATTTCAGTTTGACATTAAATGTTAAAATTGTTATCAAAATAATCGCAAACAGCCACCGTAAACAGCAAATTGACAAAATAAAATGGACAACGAAACAAAAGAGGTAAAAATAACAATTTATTTCTTAACTTTTTGTAGCACTAATGCTTTTAGTTATTCCAGATCTTATTAGAATTATTAGGCTCACCAACGTTTGAAACATTTTTTGCAAGCGGTATAAGTTTTGACGATCCTCTCGAAAATGAAGAAAAACACGCTAAAATCAAAAATTCCATGGAGATTATCGACGAATACAGTGAGAGCGATTTTAAGTCTCATTTTAGATTAAACCGCTCAACTGTAGAGCAATTAATAAGTAGGCAAATTCATAGAGACCAATGCAAAGTTTTCAGCTTGGGCCGCAGTTGGTCGAGTGAGTAGCTTGATAGTCTCAAAGGGAAAAGAACACATCAAGTGGCCTGAGGGAAATCCCATATTGGAAAACTGCAGAAAGTTCGAAGCAAAAAAGAAAGTACCGGGTGTAATTGGTGCTATAGACTGCACACAAACTACTATAACCGCTCCTAAACCAAACAAGGAGTGCTACTACAACCGAAAGCAGGATTTCACTCTCGTTTTACAAGCTTTTGTTGATGTTGACAAAAAATTCTTCGACATATGTTGTGGTGAACCAGGGTCCTTGCACGATAGTAGAGTGCTAGGGAGATCTATGTTGTACAGGGCAGTGCAAACCAATTATACCCAATTGTTTCCGTTAAATACTTTTCTCTTAGGTGATTCCGCATATACTTCTACAAAGTGGCTTGTTCCACCTTTTAAAGACTACGCCCGACTTACAGATCAGCAAAGGATATTCAACAATTTGCACTCATCTACAAGAATGGTAGTCGAAAATGCTTTCGGGTTGCTGAAAGGGAGGTTTAGGAGGTTAAATGAATTTACTGAACAACGTAAGGTTTCGTTCAGTAAGGAAACTTATTGCAAGTGCATGCATTTTGTAACTTGTGCATTGTCAATAATGACCAATATGATGTGAGATATGAAAGGTTAAGCCCTGTAGTTTCCTCTGAAGATAACCACAATCCGGAAAATAATTCACTCGATGATCGCCGTCAGATTCTGTTTGATTACCTGTGTGAACAACATATCCAATCCAAAAAGTAGATACCATATATACATAACCAAATAAAAAACAAATGCTTCAATCAAAACTTAATCCTATTTATTTTTTTAATAGCTTTTCGTAGATTTCGTAGATGTTCCAGTTTTTTTTGTTCCAACCTTTTGTGGAAATACTCTCCTTGGGTAATTTTTTTTTGTTTTTGCTGGCGTAACTGTTGATGGTGTTGTTGAAGTGGATGCCTCCGAATTTAGCGTTGCCACAGCCAATTCCGGACTTGAGGGGACTAATTGTGTCTCCACCTCAAGCGAGCTGATTGTGAACCCCGATGTTGAAGGAACATCATCAGGGGAGTTTGCCAAAGCAACGGGTGCTCCATCTAATTCTGATTAAAAAAGCCAAGTTAAACTTGAACTAACCCAAATAAAAGTTAAACTCTTATCACATTATCTCCGGCACCCAAATTGAGCTCTGCACTCTTTGAATGCACTGCCTTGTCGCCAAAGATCTCCTCCATTTCCTCCATAAAGGCGGGTGGACAAGATGAAGCACCCGTTCCTTTGGCGTTATCTTTAGCCGATTTGTAGGCTCTCAATAAAGTTTGAATTTTGACTTCCAAGTGGCTCATGCTTTTGCTGGAATTCTAAATTATTTTTGTAATTATTTTTTATTTATTTTCGAAAACAAATGATTAATATTTTATACTTACAAAGCCAGCAGAAATCATGTCCTCCAAGGCATTTGCATATGCTAGTCGCCTCTTAATGGGTTTCTGAAACTCCTTCTTGCGAGCATTGTAAAAATGCGCGCGTAGTGCAAAAAAAATATTGCAATTGCATACCTTTAAAAATTTATTTAACAAATTATACCTTTTTGAGATTTTGTTGATAATTTGTTTTCAATTTTCTTTTGTTTGCAGTCGCAAGTAAATTTTTATTATTGCGGTTTGACGTTTCAGAAAATCTCGCGTCTACGTTCGCAGTGTTGGTTTCAAAGTTGCTTTGAGTGTCTTTTCATTGGACGAATTCAATCGTACTTTAAATTTCATTTATTGCGTTGCTTCAGTTTTATCTGAAGATTTTAGTTTTAAAGATTAAATTTAAAGCCATATGGAAATTAACCCAACCCAGTTAACCCAATATAAATCAAAAGCAAAAGCATTTAGTTGCTTTTTCACAAACATTTGTTGCTTTTCCCTTAATATTTTCTCCGATAAACTGGAGCTTTGGTGGCATTTTGAAAGCAAATAAGCATCTTCGCTCACATTAATTTTAAAAAAGGTTCAAGTTCCTTTTTGGGTTGAAGAAAAATAACTAGTTTTTCCAAGTGGAAAAAGCCCAAAAGAACGTTCATTATTGGCTTACTCTTCCAAAACATAAGTTGATCCACGAACACATCCCAGTATAGGGAGGAACGGGATGCTGCAAATCATCAGGAAACGAATAAATGCCCTCTAATTTGGTGTTGCGACATCTGTAATTCAAATCTTCCGCAAATCTATCCTCACTTCTGAAAGTGAACCAAATTATTCCAACTATTGATTTTGTTTTTGTTTCGTGTGGAAAAGTGGCTAAGCACTTTTGAATAAAACACGACTTGTGTTAACCACCTCCAAACAAGAGTACGTAATGTGGTAATAGGTCTGTTCACGTACTGTCCGAAATTACGAAAAACTACTAAAATCTACGAATAGGAGTCCAAAATCCTTTAGCGTTCTCTTATTTTTCGCAGAAGAGAGCGAAATGAGAGAGCAATTCATTTCCCCTCTTTTGACCGTTTTAGTCCAAGAAATTTGTTCGGGAAAATTTGCAAAAACTGTCAAACTGTTTTTTTTTTATTTGAAATATATTGAAAAGCAGGCAAATTAAATGAAAGTGCTCCCCATTCACCTTCTGGTATCTACAAATGGTATATAGATGGACAATACAAAGATAAATTATCGGAAGAACCCATTCATCCGTGTCCAGGCTTAATAATCGTCGTCCTGAAGTATAAGATTATGAACAAAAAACTGCTAAATTCATTTAAACTTGTTTTTTTAATTCTTTTTTTTTGTTTTTGGAAAAAAGGCAAAATAAAGACAGCTCACATTTGTATGTACAAAACCGTCTCAAATCTGTTCGCTTACTTTTTAACAATTTTTCTCTGAGAGAGAAAATTATTCCCACTCCTCCGGATTTGACAGTTTTTACACATTTAGTTCAAAAAGTACGCGAACTTGAATTAGAAAATTAATTAAAAATTGGATCATGAAGTGATCATTTCGCAGATTGCAAATTTCGAAATCTAAAAACTATTGTGCAGATGAGAATTACAAAAACAAGGTCACGAGACAGGTATTAGAGTCTCAACCATCGCATGAACTGGATTTTATTCCGAACTTCTATAGAGGAACATCTTCCAACAGCGCCCCGTTCTGTGTCTGACACTTTTTCTAATTTTCATTAAATATTATTTATTACCTGCTACCAATATACAAGCATGGTATAGCATTTAATTGCTTTTCCAGTCCTAGTCCTACTCTATGGCGCTGAGGCATAGACTTCATCAAGAACGGATAAAAATGCCATTGGTGGCTTCGAGAAAAAAGTTATTTAATTGATTCTTGGTCCCGTTTGCATCATCGGAAATTGGAGAAGAAGATACAATGACGCACTATATGGAATATACAGCGACATTGACCTTGTCAGAAGGGCCAAAACGAATTGGATTAGATGGATTGGTCATATTGCGCTAATGAACACAAGGCGAAGAGTCGTCGGATTCATCCCGGAGAGACAACGTGGTAGAGGAATACGTTCGCCTAGGCGGTGCGCTGAAATGAAAGGGAACCTACATAAATCAACTTGATGTGCGTAATTTCGAGATTATTAGCGCTAGATCGCGCCTAATGGAAAGAGTTATCAATCGAGGCACAGATGTACCGCAGATTGTAGCACCACCTAAAAAAAGAAGATTCCATTGCTGGCGATAATACACACTTTCTGCTTTTCATATTCGTTTCTAGACCCAAATCTTGTTCTTTGGCTGTAAAACGGAACCACTATCGTTAACATATTTATTATATTATATCGTCATAACAGTATACTCATTTGAGAAACCATAAATAGAGTGTAATTTGATGCTTATTAATACATATGCACATACTGTCTTCTGTTGTTAAAACAAAATCGTAATTTCCACCGAATACAAATGAATTTTCCTTATGCTGTACATGCATTATTGATAACTTTCATTCAAATGACGACATATTCGGTATAGCGACAAATATTTTCTTCAGAGATGTAAGAAAAACTTTGTCTCATCAGATCAGCCTAAGCGCTTGCCCGTCCTGTCGGGAAACATTTGTTCGGTAGTACCTAAACTCTTTTGAAATGGTGGGAAGAATTTAAACGAACTTCACTTTTCTATGTTTTCTTTATTCAGTTGATTTACGAGGGCGGGTCAATAATTCCGTGCATTTTTGAATTTCTGACCTCTTTACTGAAACAGCAACACTGCTCCTGTCAACAGGCATCTGTCAGTTGACTCCTGTCAAAATTTAAACTTGCTGCGTCAGTTAGTTTGTGTTTGACAGCTATTTTTATCAGACTACTCACTAATTTGAGGAGAAAATGGAAAAAAGTGAATTTCGTGTGCTTATTAAGCATTATTTCTTGCGAAAAAAAACCATTACCGAGACCAAGGCTAAGCTTGATCAATACTATGGGGACTCTGCACCATCGATTTCAATGGTAAAAAAGCGGTTTACTGAATTTCGTTGTGGCCGTACAAGCACTGAAGATGCCGAACTTCCTGGACGCCCAGTTGAGCTCTCTACATCCGAAACAATCGAAAAAATTCACGATATGGTGTTGGCCGACCGAAGATTGAAAGTGCGAGAGATTGTGGAAGCCGTAGGGATCTCGCATGGCTCAGTGGTTTCAATTTTGAATGATCACTTGGGCATGAGAAAGCTTTCCGCAAGATGGGTGCCGCGTTTGCTCACAGTCGACCACAAACGCAATCGTGTAACAACTTCACAGGAAGGTTTGGCGTTGTTTAATCGCAATATGGAGGAGTTTTTGCGCCGTTTTGTAACCGTGGACGAAATATGGATCCATCACAACAAACAACAGTCAAAACAGTGGGTTTCTAAGGGTGAATCGGCGCCAAAGAAGGCCAAGGTGGGTTTTTCAGCCAATAAAGTTATGGCGACTGTTTTTTTGGGATGCACGCGGGATAATCCACATTGACTACCTTCAAAAGGGAAGAACAATCAATGGGGAATATTATGCCAACTTATTGGACCGATTCAATGACGATTTGAAAAAAAAACGACCTCATTTGGCCAAGAAAAAAGTTCTTTTCCGCCAAGCCAATGCAAGGGTGCACACATGTGCAGTTGCCATGGCAAAAATCCATGAATTGGGCTATGAATTGCTCCCTCATCCACCCTATTCTCCAGATTTGGCTCCGAGCGACTACTTCTTGTTCCCAAACCTGAAGAAATGGCTTGGTGGAAAAAGATTTGACTCCAATGATGAAGTCATCTCGTCATTTTGAGGACCTCGACAAATCATTTTTTTTGGAAGGGATAAAAAAATTGGAGAAGCGTTGGACAAAGTGTATAGAGCTCAAGGAAGACTACGTTGAAAAATAAAATTATTTTTTTATCAAAAAATCTGTTTTAATCCAAAAGTCACGGACTTATTGACCCGCCCTCGTATTTATGCACATCTGCTCTTACTTAAGAAAATAAATGTGTGTTTCAGAAAAGTTAGTGAACGAACATTTTTTATATACCTATACAACTTACAGCTTACTTACTTACATAAGGTGGCGCTAGAGTCCGAGTTGGTCCTCAACCTCGAGGTAGGCCTCAACCAACAAGCGTCGCCTGTCAGCCTCCAGTTTCGCACGCTAAGTTGATTGAGGTTCCCTTCCACTTGGATGCGCCACCTCAGTCACGGTCGTCCTCTACTACGCTGTGCCTCGAGGGCCGCTTTAAAGATTTTTCGAACCGGAGCGTTTTTGTCTATCCGCTCTACACGCCCCAGCCAGTTCGGTCTTTGGACCTTCACTCTTTTGTGTAAGTCAATGTCGCTGTACAGGTCGAACAGTTCATCGTTGTATCTCCTCCTTCACTCACAGTCTATGCAGACGGGACTGAAAATCACAGTCACCCAAGAGCACCCTCATCCATTTTTGATAAAGTCCTTGCCTCTACTCGTATTCTATAGAGCAGGACTGGGATTGTTAAGGTCTTATAAAGGGTCACTTTTGTTGTTGAAGGGAGGACTTTGCTAGTCAATTGTCTTCTTAAGCTAAAGAAGTAGCAATTGGCAAGAGTTATTCTTCGTTTGAGCTTAGAGCTGATGTTGTTGTCTGAAGTGATAGCGGAGCCTAGATAGACAAAATCTTTAACTACCTCAAAGCTATATCTGTCGAGGGTAACGCTATACCCGCGACGATGGTCCTTTCTTGTTGACAGCATATATTTGGTCTTGCCCTCATTGACAGTTAAGTCTATCTTCGCTTCTTTTGTCCCAGACATCACACTGCGCTCTTCCCATTATATCAATATCGTCAGTGTTGCGAGTAATTGGTCAGACTTTTAAAAGATTGTACCTCTTGCATTGCCGCATGAGTTTTGAACTGTTCTTTCAATAATGATGTTAAAGAAATGGCCTGACAGCGCATCGCCTTGTCTAAATGATTTTTTGACTTCATGAGTTTTCCAAGATTTGCCGTAGTGTGTATATTTGGCCGATGGTGCACTTTCCTGGCCTAAAGCCAAACAAGCTGTTGACAAACGGCTTCAGGTATTCACACAATACGGAAGATAGGATCTTGTAGGCGATGTTAAGAAGACTGATGCCTCTGTAGTTAGCGCAGTTCAGATGGGCTTCTTTCTTGAGGATCGGATAAACAATGCTGAGGTTCCATTCATTGGGCATACTTTCGCCCGACCACATTTTACAGATGAGTTGGTGTGCAACTGATGGTAGATATTAAGTGAGGCTCGATCGGAAAAAGATTTGGCGTTCTCTTGCAATTGTATATGTTCGACCTCAAATTCCCTCACAATATTAGCCTGTCCTTGCGATGTTCAGAATATCTGCAACCGTAGCTTGGACACAACAGGGAAATGGTCTGAATCGATGTAGGCCTCTCGGAACGTTCGGACATCCGCAATACTGGCACTCCTCCGTTACGTCGATCGCAATGTGTTCAATCTGGCTGACGGCTGATTGATCAGGAAATCTCCAAGCCCCCTTATGAATATGGAGATGCGGGAAGTGCGTGCTAGCTAAAATATTTCGCCCCGCCACAAAGTCGATTAGTCTGAAACCCTTACCGGAGATGGTGTCGTGCAGGCTATTATTTTCGGCAGTGCTACCAAAGCATGTCGTCATCTCTCTCCCCTGTTCGGGGCGTGCACCCATATAAGGGCAATGTTGGTAAATTTAGCTTTAATCCAGATTTTTACGAGGCGCTCGTTAACATGCGAGACTCAAGACTTCTTGCCTAAGTCTGCCTCTAACAACAAATTAGCTTCTAAATAGACGCTGCTTTTGCCATCAATGAAAATCACTGTAGTAAATGTCGCAGTTGTTCATCCCCTTTTTGTCCGGCCCATCCCACCGCATTTCTTTGAAGGCGGTAACTTCTGCTTTGCGGCAGTCCAGGGCCTCTACTAGTTGTTCGGGACATAACAATCCACGTACAGATCCGAGGTTTATTGTCTTTATTTTATTTGCAGGTATTGTCTACAGTAGATCTGTCCATATCTGCGGCTTGTTGTTGCTACGTAGCTGTATATTTTTTTGCATGGCCGGAAAGTTACCGCACAATTCACGATCTGGAGGGCCAGTTCCGACGTACACACCCCTAGCACGAGGGGTATAGATGCCCCTAGGTAGAGGAGTCGGTTAGACCAAAGCCAGTACCCATTCGGGCATGTGAACGCTGCCGTTTTTATTAAGGGCTCATCCGCCACAATTTCTTTTCCAAAGCCCTGACTTAGGCTCGGAAATCCTTATCGGCCTGAGCTTTAAATATGTCGGAGAACCCGAGATAAAACTTACAGCTGGGTTGTAATAAATCCTACTTAGACAAACTTAATTTATCTTACATTAATTATGCACAAAAAATCTATTGTTTTGCCTTTGTCTGGCAAAGCTTAGCAAGCCGCTCAATAGGTCACTAATGAAACTATCCTTAATTAGAAGGAAACAACTTGTTCTGCAAGCTACCGAAATTCCTGGCGTTGCGCTCTCCATTTCTTTAATGTTCCCACAACCGCTAAAACTTACAATTCATAGCAATAGTACTTCTCTTCCTGCGAACTCGTCTTACGACTCATAAACTGAATCGGATGAAATTGTTGATTGTCGTTGTCTATCTGCAAAAGTACAGCTCCATATCCGTCTTTACTTGTAACTGTATGGATTTCGGTGACGGTCTTTTCATCAATACTCGTTCTAACCGTGTCATCATCATCATCCATGTATATATATTTGAACCACGTCTTCGTTGAGCAATGGTTTTAATACCATCATGTTAAACCTTGTGAATACTGCTGGTGAGTTGCTCACTCCAAATGGAACCTTCAAAAATTCGTATTGCCCATTATGAACGATGAACGAAGTACATTTTTTGGAGTCCTGATCGACTGGCACATAAAAAATAAACCATTCGCTAAGTCCAACGTTATAAAAACCAATCCCTGCTTCAAGCATTCTACTAGGCCATAAATTCGCGGCGTAGGATAATGATCTTTTACCATCTTAGCATTGATCCTCCAGAAGTCGCAACACATCCTCTTCTTCTTTAAGATTAATACGATTGGCGATGCAAATTCGGAACTACTTTCCTGAATTATTCACTTCTTTAGCCATTCTGAAACCTGCCTCTCGATTTCCTCCTTCTTTTGAAGTGAGGTTCGCCTAGCTCTTTCATACAACGGTGTCTCTTCTTTTAAAATTATCTTCATTGTCATTGGTGATGGTTCATCATCCCTTGGTTAAGGCTCTCGGTCAACGTTATGATCCTTCTCAACTGTAACCGTTGAAGCGTTTTCATCCACGGCCGCAGAACACATAGTTCCAAATTCTTTTTGGAGCTCTTCAATAGCATAGTGATTCTGCCTTGCTGCTAACCATCGGATTGACCCTCGCGTTGAGCCATCTACCAGCCCTCTGCTAACTTCCTTCTCGACTTGGCCCACCTCGTCTTCTTTAACGACATCTTCGCATTCTTTTTCCCCTTGACGAGTTTCTCTTTTACCGGACATCTCTACGTCTTCTGCCTTAACCGGTGCTTTTACTGATTCGCTTACCTCACCTCACCAACTAAACTCAATTTCGTTATCTTCGATAGTTACGGTTGCCTGTCCTATCACGTCTGCCCTAATTACCATTGAAAACAGTATGTCGCCTTTGCGTACAACATGTAGTCCGACTGCCAACTGAATATCGTCTACCTTCATCGTTGCGTCAAAGTACACTAATGTACGAACGTTTTTATTCCCTAACCTAATTAGTGTTGTCGTTTCTTTCACTAATTCTATCTCTGGGAAATGCCATAACGCTTCATACTTTAACAATGATAAATCGCATCTCGTATCTACTAACGCTGTCTTTTTCAAACCGTTTACGGTAATATCCTTCATTAAATTATTTGACTTACCTCCAAAATGGAATTTGCTTTTGGTCTCTTCTTTCCGCACCGACGACTTCTTGCATTGAAATGAACCATGTCCAATTTCACCGCATTTAAAACATTTATAGCCCTGTGGACACGGTCTCTTTAAATGATGAGGATCTCTGCACTAGAAACAAAGGCCTTCCTTTGTCACAACAGCTGTAGGTTCATTCCTAGCAGATGATGCTGCCGATGAAAACTTTTAAGAACTCTCTGTCGCACACTATTTTATTCTTTTTGTCATCCTTTCAACTTCTTCGAATTTTTACATCTGCCTATCGTTGGGTATATAATTATGTATTCAATGTCTATTTGATTTTTTCTTTATTTAATAAATTTTAGTTGTATTATTTATTTTTTTGAACACAACACAATACTAAACTGTACGTAATATCACTATCACTGATCTTATCTTTGGCTGAGCCCCCAAAAATGTTGGGGTTAATGCCGCACAATTAAAATGTTTTAAATGTAGTTAAATTTTATTGGTCTTTTAATGATATAATAATAAAATTTAAGAAGGAGTATCAGTATGGACACGTCTATTCACTAAAATCGATTGCTGTCAAATTCCATTGTCCTCCCTAGGGACTAGTCTTTTTCAATTCTCCTCTTATGGTCGTCTCGTCTGAGTTTCGTTCCTCTGTTTCTTTGTGTCTTGACGTCGTGTATATGTATTGTTCTAGTGGCGTTATCGTCTTTGTCGTCTTTATGTTGCCTGTCGTCATTTTAGCGAATCTTACATATGTACATACATATAGCCGCAAATAAAATCAGCTCTACTACGCCCGAAAGGGCACGTGTGCTTGGTCAAGTGCCCAAGTGCACTATTATTATCCAGCCAATTATTTCCTAGGTCTGATTTAAAAAATGTTTTTAACCACATCCAAGCCCTCGTACTATTTGTAGGTGATATTAACGCCTGGAGTGTGCTGTGGAGCTCTCTCACCGCTAGTCCCAGAGGGGCTATACTACATATAAACATTTTTAAACTACTCAAATCGCATGATTCTAGATGACGGTTTCCCAATCCACTTTTCCACTCCTAGCACCTTAACACACAATAATTTGGCATGCTCCTCAGCAGAATTGTACATGAGATTTTTTTGGGAAATATTGTATGATCTCTGTAACAGCGATCACCTATAATTTTCACTACTTTTATAAGCCCGGCCTACTCAAATACGACGATAAATCGTACATTTAAAACTGACTCTCCTAATTGAGCATAACAAGCACATTTTAGATTACCTGTCAGATAAAATACCTTCGTCAAATATTAATGAAGAAGCCGCGGTATTCCAAAAAGCAATTCGAGTTACCCCCAACAAATCAATCCTTCAAAGTATACCTAATACCTAACAGCAGACTGTGCCCTAGTGGAACTCTGCATTAGAAAATAAAAGCCTGACGGATCTTTAAAAAACATCCGAATAACAATAACTTATGTTAATCCTTTTCAAAAATCGAACGCCAAATTTCGCAGGGAAACAATAATCAGTAAAATTTGGTAACAACACCTCACAATCGATCAAGTTGATTGAAACACCTGAGAGTCCAATATCCACTCCTGAGATTAGTAGATACTTTGCTTTCAACCAGGTATGGTTGAATTTATCTAACGACTACAATTTTTCAAACAGTTTCAAAGCAAGTAAGATTAATTCCCTCAATCTTAGCTCAGATTGTAATTTAATATCTGCATTAGCAAGGCACATCGAAGGCCTAATTACTACGCTAGAGGTTGAATGTGAAACCAGACTTAAAAGCAAAGCTCCTAGCAGGGACAGAACATTGTACCCTATGTTAAAAAAACCTGACAATGTCAACAAAACTCAGCCTCACACAGCTGTATATGAACATTCTCGTGGCAGGGGTGATTTCAAAAGACTGGAAATTAGCAGCAGTACTACCTAAGCCGCTCGATATCGCTTATTCCCTGTATGTCAAAGATTCTAAATAAAATTGTCGCTAAGAGACTACTTTGGTTTATTCAATCAAACCAAGTGGCTTTTCAACCACAACAAGATTGCACTCATGCACTTCTATGCATTGATTTCGAAAAAGCTTTTGATAAGATATGTATCCATCTGGTGTTAAATAATTTTAAAACATGGAACATTGGACCGAAAATTGTTTACTCAAATTCCTCACAAATAGAAAAATTTGTGTAAAAGCAAAGTCTAGTAAAAACTAAAACCCTACTAACAAATACTGTCAAAGACATACTAAAATGGTCCAAAGTGTCAGGTGCCAAATTATCATTAGGCAACTGTAAGACTTAAGACTTAATGACCTAATAATAGAAACCGTAAATATCTTAAGTATCTTATTAGACATATTTGACAACAAGTACTCGTATAACTGGAAAGATTATTGTATAAAATTTAAAAAAAAAACCTAGCTACGAGAGCCAATGTAATAAGTTACTTAGCCAGTAAGAAATGTAACACACATATCAACACTCTATTCAATTATAAAATCTGTAGTTCTTAGCAAGATTGATTACAGCCTACTCAGCCGCATGTATGTAGAAGCATTAATGCTTTCCCCACACGCTATGAATATGAAAACTACAAAGCGCCTTACGTCCGCTATATCCCTCACACTAATCTGCGCCAAAGAAATTGGATTACCGATAGAGAAGTTTTGTGTACATAGATCAATATATCCAATGATGTATGTTATATATAAAATATATAAAATATACATCATGTATGTTATATATGAAATATATAAAATATATAAAATATACATCATTCATCATGGACTTGGCAAAATATAACAAAACAAAGATATATTCCACGCATTATTCCGCTGCGTCACCTCGCAACTAAAATCTAACGACAGCACATTCGCAGCTACCTACGTAGACGGTTCTCTATTTAGTGTAGGACTATTACCGATAAGCGCGTCTATTTTTACTTCTGAAACCTCAGCAATGCAAAAAAAAAAAAACCTCCCGGCAATAGCTAAAAATATACGTGGAAAATATGTTATAAGATCGGATCGGATCGGATCGGATCTGCAAATCTAGCACACCGCGCTTCAGTTCATAAATTCATGATATATGTACACTAAAATAGACATGATACGAACCATCAGGTCCGAGATTAAATTCAGAAAACTCTCGGATTGGCAAAACTACCACCACCACTGCTTTCTCATCAACACAGCCAAATCCCAATCAATTTACCGACCACCGCTTCCAAACTAATGATCACGACTTTCGTAAGGATGGGTTTAGAACACACAGCTTCCACCTACCAATAACTCCTCAAAAGGGAGCATCCGTCATAGTTTTAAGCTTGTAACTACCAAATTGACCAAAATCATATCTTAGGAATAGGAGAATGTCAATCCTGTATACAAACAAACTAACTCTCAACCTAAAGTCTTCAGCCTACGAGATATTAAGAAATCTTAATTTAGAAAATATCCTCACAATTGACAACTTCATTAAAAGATCTAATTTTTAAGTTTAACTAAATATTTATAACCATTACTAATATCGTATATTAAACTAATACTAATCGAAAACACTATCATCTGCAGATAATCTTCTCGCTGTTAATACATGTATTTTAATCAAATATAATAAATGGCGCTGGCGCTCATACCAGTACATTGGCAGCATGTTTAATTTCAAGTATACATTAATAAGTCATAATGTTAATAATAATAGAATAAGCGAAAATTTAAATTTTAACAGATTATGAAGAAATCTATATAAAACTTACTTTTCGACTAATATTTGGTCGCATGCCATTTAGGTTTTAATAGCGACTGGCAACGCCGTGGCAGAATTCTACAAGATTTTAGCACTTTGGCACTGGTATTTGCTCTCAAGCTTCCTCGATTCCAACCCATAAAACGGCCTTATTAGAAATTTATCTTTAGAGCCAACTCATTCTTGAATTCAGACCAAAAGTTCTCGATCGGATTTAGATCGGGCTGAATGTACCTAGCTTTCGCTACCAGGAGGTCGCCTTACATACCAACCAAAAAAATTGACTTTTGTCTCGTCACTCCAGAGTCTATTTTATTTGCAAAGCTCTTTATTCCCCTTTCATTAAGTTCCTTTAACTGGTGTTCTGCAAATGTTTTTCTTTTGTTCTTATTTTTTCGGACTCAGATGGCGCCTTTCCAGAGAACGCAGATTAGCTGTTAAACAATCTGTTTTTAACAGTTCTTGTTGTCACAGTTAGATTTAGTGTTTTCTTAATTCCTGAGGAAGTAACGAAAGGGTAATTTTTAGCCATCGCACAAGATATTTGTCGGTTTGCTTTCTTTTTTCTTCTTTTATCCTCTAGTTTCTTTAAACGTTTTTTGCTTTAGTGCATTCATTATCATATTGACTGAGCAGGACAGCGTTTCCGCAATGATTTTATATGTTTTTCCTTGGAGCGGAGCTTTTGGATAAAACGTCTCTCTTCATCGGTATAGTCCATGTCATAACCCATTATTTCGAAAAAATCTTAACAATGTAACAATAATTACGAAAAACAATTTACACCTACACCTGTGGTGAACTAATTAAGAACGATCGTAAGTACTGGCAACACCATCGCTCCGATAATAAGGCAGATGGCAACCAAAATTAAAAGTACCGCTACCTATTCAGTCATGTCTCTTTTTGTGTTAAACTGTAACTATCGATGTTATTGCACATTATTTAACAATTTAAATCGGTTTTTAAGCATATTGGTCCAGTATTCCCTTGGCGATATAATTAAGAACGTATCACTAAAACAAGTTTGTTTGTAGAATTTCGCTGCCCACGGAAGAAGTTTTTGGTAAACATGCTAAATTTGAAATTAAAGGGATATTATTGGTTTTTGTTGGGTTTATTTTGAGCTTGGTATGGTGAAAAAAAGAGCTGCACAGCAGGCATGAGGGAATCTATACTAAAACTTCGCAATGTTGAAAGATTGTCCTATAATGATATCGCAAAAAAAACTTGATTACTCGAAAACAATGGTTTTTAACGCCGTAAAATATGTCGACAAACATCAAACCACCGAAAGCGTAGAAAGACGTAAAAACCCTCCCAAAACGAATGAAGCTCAAGATGGGTTGATAGTTCGCACGGCAAGAAAAATCCTTTTTTGAGCTCGAACGGTATTCAGAAAGTAGTTTTCGCGAGGACCCAAATGCACTTTCTGCACGCTCCATTACAGAGTGATTGAATGAAAGTCAATAATTTAGGAGATCAATCAGAAAAAAAAACTGCTTTCGCTAAAAAAACCGAAAGGCAAGGTTAGCTTTTGCAAAGGAATACAAAGATCGGAAAAAAATACTCTGGAGTGATGAGACTAAAATCAAAAGAATGAGTTCCGATGGTAAACAGTATGTTAGACGACCAAAAAATGGAGCATTCAATCCTAAGTATACCACACCACACCCTCAAACATGGAGGAGGGAGTATTATGCTATGGGCTTGTATGTCTTTTAAAGGTACCGTACAGTTACACCGTGTGAAAGGTATAATGAACGCTCAAAGCTACATAGGATTACTTCAAAATGTAATGCTGCCCTATAGAGAGGCAGAATTGCCAGTAACGTGAAAATTTATGCAGTACAACGACCCGAAACATACTGCGAAGTCAACAAAAGCACGGCTTCAGAATAATTCTGTGGATGTCATCGATTGGCCGTCATGCAGTCCGGACCTAAATCCAATCGAAAACCCCTGGTACGAGTTAAAAAAAAAAGTTAAAAAGCATAAAATTAGCAATACAAATGAATTGTATGAAATTGCAAGGACATCCAAAGAATGCAATAACACCGAACAAATGTCAGGACCTAATTTTGTCAATGCCAAGGCGATGTATGGCTGTAATTGCAAACAAAGGATTCGCAACAAAATATTGAGGAAAAACCGCAAAATACAATGAAAAGTTTACACACTCTTAATTAGATCGCCAGCTAATTTCTGGTTGCCCAAACATTTTGAATTAAATTTTATGTTTCCGTAATCTTTTTGCTATTGTCTGTTTTTAATTAATACATGGTAAAAATTTAACAGCCCAAGATGAATAAAAATTTAAATAAAAATGTTTGAAAAACATGATTCCAGTTCCCAGGTTGGAGACGGTAAGGAAGAGCAGCACACTCCAGATCGAACAGGATGAAATACTCATCTTTAAAAAAAAGACTCCTCTGACCTACATATTATATAACATAACGCCATACCATTCTACGCTTATCAGCTGAGACTTAGACGATGTATTACACTTTAAACCCAGTACCGTGTTGTTAACTAAAGCAAAAAGCTTTACTTCCTGCCTAACCTAACAAATCTATTGTATTAGCCGTGCTTTTTTTTTTGTTGTGCATGCAAATTTAAACTATGTTTATTTTGTATTACATTTTATTTTATTCTTAGTTTATACTTATTTACATATATCGACGGCTTCAAGTAGCACTAAGTAACAAATTTTCTGATAAAGGCGCTTGCCGACGCTTGTGAAGAATAAACGAACAGCGAAGGGAAACAAAAACCACATGCATTTGTGCTAGTTTGAGTTGTTTTTCGTACATTTTCGCAATAGACGCATAATAAAGCACATATTTGAATATTGTTTTGCTCTCCTGCAATGTTCTGATTGTTGAGTTACGTTAGTGTTACTTAGAGCCGTTAATATAAAATTAATTACTTATTGTTATATAACTAAACGATTCATTAAATTAAAATTTCTAAAATCATGGAATAAATGTAGATTCTCTTATTTAAATGACGTGGAAAGTAGTTTTACATATAAATACGTCTTAAATCCAAAGGTGATGTTATAAGATTACATTGTGGACAGAGTTTTCTTACAGCTAGAGATCTTAACCAGCAGTTTTCGCAGTGCACATGCCAGCAGGAAACCGATATGGCAGGATTGTGATATTCGTCTAAGCAAATCAAGCATTTAAACTTATTTTGAATGTGACTTTCCCACTGCCGTAGCTGAAATTTCAGTGATGTTATTATTTGCTCCGCACTTTTCAAATGATTTTCATCAAAACTCTCTTGGCGAGAGTTTTCGTTGCCGTTTATGCCTGTTATTAATCGTTTGTTTTCTTCCTGATTTGCAGAGCCATCGTTTGGATGTAGTATACGCTGTTCGGATTGTACGTAGTTATTTGTGTGATACTCTTCGGAACTGTCTTTTTTTGAGTAACTGAAAGCGACGATGTCACATTCGCTGTATTGCGGTGGCCCATATAAATGCGTATCATCTTCATCGACATTCAGATATTCGTCCTCATCAGTTTCGTTCACACTTTTATTTGTGCCTACTCCAATTGAAGCGTATCCTCCTTCTAAAAGGCTTGAAATTCGTATTCGTTTTTGTCCTGCCCACTCATATTCTTCAAATACTTCCTCATTGCCACAAGAATTGTCTTCCTCGATCTGTCCATTGCTTGGCGTTAAATATTTATCCATATCAAAATGTAAATCACTGTTTATTTGTGCATTAAATACATCATTGTTCGTACCAGCAATCGAGCTCTTATGTGGCCTTTTCTTCAGCCTGGACTTGCGGTTTTTCTGGACCCTTCGATATACCCTCCAAAGACAAGGTTTAACAGACTTCCTCGATGTCTGATTTTGATCATTTATTGTACACTTCAAATTCGTTTTCGAGGGCTGTAGTAAGCGACTGACTTCTAGTTTACAATGATCTTCAACCTCGTTTGGGTTTAATGTTACGTTGCAGGTGGGACATCTGTACTTCCTTTCCAATCTTCGCTGAAAACCCAGCTCGTTGGCATTGGCTTCCTCCATGGAAAGTCGTTAATAAGATGTTTTTATTAAATTAAGCAATTACAAAAGTATTGACACACGCATTTAATATTTTCGTTTCAAAACAAAACCAGATATGAAGCAAAAATCAAACCACCACTACTAACCAGTCAGACGTCAAACATTCCGCTGTTGCCAAGTTTACGTCATGCCGGTGTATTAATTTTGACATATAATTGAAGTGTTGCCGTGTGAAAGCTTTAATTTTTGCTATTTTCAATGGACTACTTAATCAATATTCCCGAGTCAATTCTCTATTCTTTTAGGTCTAGATCATGAATGAAACCTTTTGAAATTTTGATCATAATAGCATGACCGTTCTGTTTGGAGATCTAACCGCTCCGACATAAATTATCTTACATATATAGATGGAAAACACATTTAAAGGTAAGGCGGTTCGTGAGGGACATTGGTTTATAAAAATGAACATGGCTCTCCTTACAGTGATTGTGCAATGTCCATTCGATTGTACGAGTAGTTTGCCAATTTGTTTAGTTTATTGTCTCTTTTTTTTATTTAGAGTAAATATGTAAGGGGAACACTCGAACTCTTATTTTAATAAGACTCCATTTTCATATGAACAAGTGTTCTGAAATCTACCACCACATCTGCCTTCTGCACTTATTCCACAAACTAAGAAGTGCACACTAAAGATTTGTTTTAGCCTAAAAAAGGATACTTTCGTAAGAAAGATGCTGTTTAAAGAGGTAATGGAAGGGTGGGTGTTTTTGAGAATAAGTTTGTTAATGATGAAATCAAACTTTAATGATATTTGGAATGCGCAGCATTCAGGTTAAAGTTTAATTAAAATCGTCATCTGCTCTACCTTACTAACCACCTTACCGAATTTAGAGACAGTTATTAGTTTTCAACTTTTTTTCTAATAATTTTATAAACTTATTTTGTTAAAATAAAATTTAATTATCATTTTTTTAAAATGTTAATTATTGTCATCAGATTCACATCATTTTAGAAACTTTAATGAAGATAGTTGTTAAACTATTGTAAATATAATATACAGGGTGTCCCTGATAAAGTGTCGAAGACTTTAAGGGAAGATTCCTTGACATACTCGTATATAGATGGAAAACACATTTAAAGGTAAGGCGGTTCGTGAGGGACATTGGTTTATAAAAATGTACATGGCTCTCCTTACAGTGATTGTGCAATGTCCATTCGATTGTAGTTTGCCAATTTGTTTAGTTTATTGTCTCTTTTTTTTATTTAGAGTAAATGTTAAGGGGAACACTCGAACTCTTATTTTAATAAGACTCCATTTTCATATGAACAAGTGTTCTGAAATCTACCACCACATCTGCCTTCTGCACTTATTCCACAAACTAAGAAGTGCACACTAAAGATTTGTTTTAGCCTAAAAAAGGATACTTTCGTAAGAAAGATGCTGTTTAAAGAGGTAATGGAAGGGTGGGTGTTTTTGAGAATAAGTTTGTTAATGGTGAAATCAAACTTTAATGATATTTGGAATGCGCAGCATTCAGGTTAAAGTTTAATTAAAATCGTCATCTGCTCTACCTTACTAACCACTTACCGAATTTAGAGACAGTTATTAGTTTTCAACTTTTTTTCTAATAATTTTATAAACTTATTTTGTTAAAATAAAATTTAATTATCATTTTTTTTAAATGTTAATTATTGTCATCAGATTCACATCATTTTAGAAACTTTAATGAAGATAGTTCTTAAACTATTGTAAATATAATATACAGGGTGTCCCTGATAAAGTGTCGAAGACTTTAAAGGAAGATTCCTTGACATATTTTGAGAAAAAAATCTTTTGGGTGGAGAGGATCAAAAATACATCTCCTCTCAGATAAAGAGGTTTTGAGCAAAGCCTTACGGTGCTCTGGTTTGACTCCTATGGAAAACAACAACTTTCAAATTCATGGGTGCATTGTAACAAATTGGGTATCGTTAAACTCATACTGAATAAGTATTTTAATTGCTTCAAAGTAAATGTCCTAAAATTAATATGCCAATAGTTATTGACGATCAAAAGTGATTTTTGACTTTGTCATCAGGTTTTCTTCAACTTTGAAAGTCCAGCTAAAGCAGCGATAGTCCAAGCAGAATTGGTAAGAATGGATATTGTGCAAGCACCGGTTTGCACTTTGAATAACTGATTTCATACAAGATTTGATGAAAAAAAAAAATGTGGAATCAATATTTTGACAATATTTAATTTACTGTTTTGCCTGTTTCATTAAGTTGGGTCGTATCTTGAAAACCATTGACTTGAGATGAAATGACCTGAAATATTTTTTGTTGGTAAATATTAGATACACGTTTCAAACTTACAAAAACCGGGGATTAACATGATATTTTTTGGAAAAAAATTATGACAAAGTCAAAATTTTAAGTTTTTAATAAAAAAATCAAATTTGATCTTCAATAACTTTTGACACATTAACTGTATGCAACATCTACTTTGAAGCAATTGAACTAGGATAATTCATAATTCCCCATTTGGTACCATATATCTCGGAGGGGATGCATTCCTCCCCCACCTATACGATTTTTTCTCAAGGAACCCCCTGTATAATAATTTGAAACCTATCGGGCTACGCGTATACCAAGGCAGTAATAATGATTCATATTTACGGATGGCTTCGTAAAATATAGTTTTGCAAGTTTTAGGTCTATAGAAACGCGAGCGAAAGCTGACTTTATTAGGTACAACCACTCATGACCTATGATCACGCTGTTTACCGCGACCTTAACCATTTTCCCACCGAAAGTTACAAATGGAATCTTTCTTTATTTTCCGTCTTCATTTCAAACTAATTTTCTGTTTTTTTCTCTATTACTTTATACCTACCTATTGTTCTTTAAATATACTCTCATCATATTCCTCTATCTTTCCACTCATTCTTTGATTAAAAAGTATAATTTGTTTGTCAAATATGTAAATAAATATAAAAATACTACATATTCAAATATAGATGAAGCTGTTCAAATTCAAACGGATATCACAATACAGCAGAGCCTCGTTAATCCGAACACGCTAAATTTATACCCTGTTTGGACTAGCGAATCGTTCGGATTAAACAGTATGCAGACATTTTTCGAAGCAAAACAAACTTTTTCGTAATTTAAATTATATTTTAATAATGTAAAAAATATTATGTGTTAGGCAACCGATGAAAATTTAAAGTCCAACGTTGAGACGATAATTAAAATTCGAGGGCTAAACGTTATAATATATGTATGTAATTTATTAAATGTTACCAATCTCGGTTCTGGTCCAATCGCAAGTGAACGAGAGCAAATATAAATTTCTATGAATAGCTTAAAGAATATAGCACAAAAGAAAATCAAAACATAGAATTTATAACAATTGAAATCATAGAAACTTGTTTTGAGAGATGTACATCGAGCAAATAAGAGAATAATTACTTAGATATTACATTTTAGTGAATTAAATGATAATCAAGTAATGAATAGTGATAATGAAGTATGCACAATTGAATTATTTCTAAGCATTTACCCCCCCCTGGAACACAGTTTCAGCATAAGGGTAAGCGAGCCAGCTTATGAATTGGACGTAGAAAGTTTCCATTGGGAGTCCTTAATGAGACTACTCTTACTTGTGCGTCTTTTCCAGGATGAGTGTTGGTAACACGTCCCATCACCCATTTACCAGGCGGAAGATTTGGTTCCTTGATAAGAACGAGGTCGTCAACCTTGAAGTCTTGTTGCGGTTGTTGCCATTTGGGTCGATTTTGAAGCGAGGTGATATACTCCATGCTCCATCTTTTCCAGTAGCCTTGAACCTTGGCTTGAATGGATTGCCATGATGAGAGCCGATTTGTTGGTATATCTAACGATGGTTCTGGAACGGTCGATAATGGTTCGCCTAGAAGAAAGTGAGCAGGAGTTAAAACATCAATATCATTGTCAGACATCTGACACAAGGGTCTAGAGTTAAGTATCGCTTCTATTTGAGTTAAAAGAGTATATAACTCTTCAAACGTTAAAATATCTTCGCCAATTACCCTTCGGAGATGATATTTGACGGACTTAATGCCCGCCTCCCAGAGTCCTCCGAAATGTGGCGCGGACGGGGGTATAAAGTGCCAAGTGATACCATCTTTGGCCAAAGCTTCCTCCAATAAAGAATGGTGGTGTTCCGAGAGTTGAAGATTATGCATCTCGGATAGTTCACGAGCAGCGCCTCGAAAATTAGTGGCATTGTCACTATACATGTGCGAAGGTTTTCCCCTTCGTGCAACGAATCGACGAAGTGCTGCTAAAAAGGCGTCTGTGCTTAAGACGCTAACGAGCTCCAGATGGATAGCCTTCGTGGATAAACAAACAAACAACGAGATGTATCCTTTGGTGATAAACGATTTTCGTCCGGTTTTAGTTTTGATGGCGATCGGACCAGCGTAATCGCATCCACTATGGGAAAACGGTCTGGATTGTGTTATCCTTGGCGGTGGTAAATTTCCCATCAATTGGTTTGCGGTTATTTTCCTGTGTTTAAAACAAGTTATACATTCATGGGAGATCTTTCTTAACAAATTTCTGCAGCCGATGATCCAATATTCTTGTCGAATTATTGCAAAGAGCGTAGAAACACCTGGATGAAGATATTTGTGATGTGCGTCGAGTAGTATTAGCTTTGTGATACGATGTTCTTTGGGAATGATGATGGGATGTTTGGTATTGTAGGCTACGTTTGCTTGCTCTATTCGTCCTCCAACCCGAAGTATATTGTCATTATCTAGAAATGGATTGAGACTTAAAATGTTGCATTTATTAGGAAAATTACCAAATCTTTTGTGATGATGTATTGATTTTCCAAAATGTTCAGCTTGCAGGTATTGTATGAGCTTCAGTTTCGCCAGTCGAATTTCCTCTGTCTTCAGATGACGCGAATAAATTTGAGTTTGATGACGGCTGGTTGAAATAAATCTTAAAACGAATGCGACGCTCTTGATGAGTTTGTTCCAGGACGAACAAGAAGTTGCAAGTGCTTCAAAAGGATGATCAGATGTTACGACCAGAAGAGATTGTTTGATTTTCCCGTTTTCTTCCTTTAAGCACTCAAGGTCCTCTCGCGCTTCAATTACTACAGGCCAGTTGTCTTCGGTTCCTTGTAGCCAATTTGGTCCTGACCACCAAATAGGATGTTCCATCAGCCCTGATGGGGGTACTCCACGGGATGCGCAGTCCGCAGGGTTGGACATCGATTTAACGTGATACCAGCGATTTCTTGGAATCGTATTCAAAATCTCCGCTGTACGATTTCCAACGAAGGTATTCCAACGACGACTTGGAGAAGACAACCAAGACAATACGACTGTTGAGTCAGTCCAGGCATATATATTACCAAATTTAACCATTAGGGACCTTTGCACTGCTTCAAGAAGTCGAGCGAGGAGAAGTGCTGCACATAACTCAAGGCGAGGAATGCTGAGTTGTTTAAGAGGCGACACACGTGTCTTAGATGCTACAATCTGCGTCTCGAACTGGCCATTTGGTAGCTGATATCGAGAATAAATTACAGCCGCATATGCTGCTGTTGAAGCGTCCGAAAAACCATGCAGTTGAAGTGAATTATTTGACAATCCAATGTAACGAGGAATTGCGAATTCAGTGAGCAACGAGAGCTCTCCTCGATATTTAAGCCACTGAGATGAAATTGAATGAGGAACTTCATCATCCCAATCCAATTTCTTGTGCCAGAGATCCTGAAAGATAATCTTGAACAGAATAACGCAGGGTCCAAGAAACCGGAGGGGGTCGAAAATACTCGCAATGTCTCTTAAAATGTGACGTTTTGTAACACGTTCTAGAGTTCCTAAATTCAACCGAAAACTGAATGTGTCTGCCAACGAATTCCAATTTAGTCCTAATACCTTTTTCCACAGCTCACCGTTGCTTTCTAAAAACGCATACTCGTTTTGCTCCGCATGAGGGTTCTGCAAAAGTTCTTTGCAGTTACTTTGCCATTTGCTGAGTTCAAATCCTCCCTTTGAAAGAAGTTCCATTAACGACTTCTTCTTAAATATCGCGTCCTCCAAAGAATCAGCGCCTGACACAACATCATCTACATAGAAATCGTTCTCGATTATTTCAGCAGCTAATGGTAATTCATCTCGATAATCCTGTGCTAGTTGTTGAAGCACTCGAATTGATTGAAAGGGTGCACAGGATGTGCCATAAGTCACGGTGCACAATTTAAAATGCTCTAGAGGATCATTAGGCGATTTTCGCCAAACTATTCGAAGGAAATCCCTGTCGGTTTCAGAAATCCATATCTGACGGAACATTTTTATAATATCTGCTGTAAAAACAAAATTGTATTTGCGAAATCTCAGACAAACTGAGAATAAGTTTCGTTGAATTGATGGTCCAACCATCAGGCATTCATTAAGTGACCGCCCCTTGGCGTCTTTAAAGGATCCATCAAACACTACTCTGAGTTTTGTGGAAGTACTCTCTGGCTTAAGAACAGCGTGGTGGGGCAGGTAGTAAACATTTTCCTTGGCGATATTTTCTTCCTCCACTTGACTCATATGCCCTAGTGAACAATATTCATCGAGGAATCGGCTGTATTCCTTACGAAGATCTTCGTTTTTTTGAAATTTCTTTTCCATGGAATTTAGACGATTAATCGCACCACTTATGGTGCCTGAAAACTGTGGCTGTGCCTTAAATGGAAGATGGACAATATACTTCCCTGATGAGTCACGAGAATGTGTCTTAAGAAAATGGTCTTCGATGTTCCTTTCCTCTTCCGTAAGAAGAGATTTCGGATTAACTTCTTCAATATTCCAAAAAGCTTATAGTATTTCATCAACATTAAGAGTACAATTATGGGACCGAACTATTTGCGACTCTGAATCTATGGACCTTCCTGCTAAAACCCAACCAAAAATTGTTTTTTGAGCAATGGGGTATCCTCCTTCACCATATCTTAACTCTCCTCGAAGCAATTCCCATACCTTATCAGCTCCTAACAGGATATCAATCGAACCCGATTTGTTAAAGCAAGGGTCCGCGAGGTCCAGGTCCTTAAGATTGTGTAAAGTGTTTACATTAAACGAAACCGTGGGTAAGTTGGATGTTACTTGAGGCAATACATAGGCATCCACAGAAATGCTCTCTGTTTCAAAACAAGAGTTGATGCACATCGAAATTAAGCCTCTGGTCCTTCCGGCACTGGTAGAACCAATTCCATTTATGAATACACGTGCATTTTGCCGTTTCAACCCTAACCGCTGGACACAGGACTCCGACACAAATGATACTTCAGATCCGGAGTCTAAAAGAAGGCGAACTCGCTGATAATTACCACGGCTGTCTAAAACTTTGCCGACAGCAGTTGGCAATAAGATTTGTGGTGGACAATGCAATTCCCTTATTGAATGATGCGTCGAAACGTGACGGTCCGACGATAACTTAGATAAAGTTTGATAGCTATTGCTGGGGCTAGAATGTGCCTCTTGTTTTTCTAGTAGAGCATTTTCAGGAATCGTGTATGGTTGCGATGAAGTTGTTGTATCGAGATGAACGAGACTATGGTGGCGAGTGTTACAAGTTCGACAGCGATGCTTTGACGAACAACGGGCTGAAGTATGACCCCCGCGAAGACAATTGAAGCACAGTTTATTTGATTTTACAAAATCTCTTTTTCCTTGGATAGTGAGCGCTAAAAACTCGGTGCATTGGGGCAGAACATGCGAGCCCCCACATTTGGGGCAGTTAGAAGACGAAAGAGACGACGCATGGCTTCTCCGTACAACAGTATTCCTGGCCTTAATTGTTTGACGAACAGGTGAACAGCTACCGTTTTCTAATGCCTCACATCTACGTTCCAAAAAGGTGAGAAATTTTTCTATCGAAGGATAATTTTCTTCAACACTGAATTCAGACCATGCCTGCCGCGTTTCTCCATCAACCTTATTCAGCAAGAGGTAGATGAGCCATGGATCTCTATTCAATGATTTTATGGACGAAAGACCTCTCACTACTTCATCCGCTCCATTGGATATTTTGCGAAGAATAGAGACATTCGATAAATTAGTTGTTGGCAGATCAAAAAAGATTTTTATAAAGTTGCTAATAATATAACGTGGTCTGTTGTACCGACCTTCAAGACGTTCCCAGGCCTGGGTGTATGTAGCATCTGAAATAGTGATGTGACTCAGTAAATTTAGAGCCTCTCCGCGAAGATAAGATTTCAAAAAATGGAATTTCTGAGTTGGCGTGAGATGTGTTCTATTATGAACGGCTCCTACGAACATATCACGAAATGTTGGCCAATCTCGGTAAGAGCCAGAAAATGGTTCGATTCGAATTTGAGGCAGGAATGTGTCGACCCGATGTGACGAGGCTGACTCTGGCGGATTATTTCGGCGGTCTGCTAACACTGCTTGCTGTTGAGCTAAACGATACGCTGAAGAACGTTCCCTAATCGCAGCTAAAAGTATTGACTTAACTGTAAGGTATTTTGACTCAAAATCTTCGAATTCGGGGTCGGGATCAATGTAGCCCTCCTGATCATGAAATTCATACATAGAATTTTGAGATGTTTTGAATTCTTCCCACAACTCATTAACCTTCTCCATGCGTACCTCCAATATTTCCATTGACACCGTGTCCACTATTGACTCCGTAAAGGATGCTTGCTTAGTCAATGAACACTTTAGACGTCCACGTGTACAACGTAAAACAGTCAATTTAGCCTTAGAAGACATTTTAACTTAATGGATTTATGTAATTCTCCAGAAAATCAAGTGAATATGAAGCTTTCCAACCCACGTGCTCTATTTGCAATAATTTCAATATGGAGGAATTGTACACCAAGTCTACGAAAAAATCTTCCCACTTCTTGCGACGAAAATCTCCAAAAATCAATGTCTAATTCACAAATCACAAGCTATACTACACCACCACTGTAATCAATTCGATGGATTCAATAACCCAAGATAAATTTATTCACCTCACACTATGTGTCCAAGAAAATCCAACTGCAACTCCATGTGCTTTACAAATTCCGAAAGAATCCAAAAAATAAGCGAGCGAAAACAATACGAGGATTTAATCAAAAATTTGCTGGTTTTATAATCGAAATGATTTCCTATTGCGACGAATTCAGACGAATAAAATTTACAGGATTTATCGAAGAAAAATCCGGCTCGATACGGACCAAAAAATGTTAGGCAACCGATGAAAATTTAAAGTCCAACGTTGAGACGATAATTAAAATTCGAGGGCTAAACGTTATAATATATGTATGTAATTTATTAAATGTTACCAATCTCGGTTCTGGTCCAATCGCAAGTGAACGAGAGCAAATATAAATTTCTATGAATAGCTTAAAGAATATAGCACAAAAGAAAATCAAAACATAGAATTTATAACAATTGAAATCATAGAAACTTGTTTTGAGAGATGTACATCGAGCAAATAAGAGAATAATTACTTAGATATTACATTTTAGTGAATTAAATGATAATCAAGTAATGAATAGTGATAATGAAGTATGCACAATTGAATTATTTCTAAACATTATGTATGTATGTAATACATATTAGAATGTAATGCAGTTTATGCAATTACGCTTTTTTTAAAAATTCCAATATAGTACTTAGCGGTATTTTGCGACATAGAAAACGCTTTAGCCCTTATTTCACGTAATAACATTTTTTCTGGAATCAAAATATCGACTTCATCCGCCCGTTCTAGGTATTTAAAGCAGACACAGCTTAAGTATGTGGAAGCCTTGCAACTGGTTCCGATGACTCAAATTCTTCTTCGCTTTCGATGTCCAGCTGATTCATTGCTTGTCTTGACTAGACATTTCCTCTGATTCGAATAACAAAGGCCACAGAGGCTTCCAAGACTCTGGATCAACTTCTTGCTGACCAAAAATTTGCAATAGGAGTTTTTTCTCGTATGTCACTTTAATGTTTTGAATCACATTTTGGTCCATGGGTTGAATGATTGAATAAGAGCTCTGCAATTAGGTGGCATGTACAAAACAGTGAAATTTTCGTCGATCGATCGCAGATCTTCTTCAAGTGGATGCGCTGGTGCATTATCAAGAAGTAAAAGTGCTTTTAGCGGTAGGTTTTTTTTTTAATAAAAATTTCTTTACTTCGGGAATGAAATGTTCTTTTAGCAGCTCTAAAAATATTGGTCTTGTGACCCAAGTATTTCTTTGACCTGTGGAATGGACTGGTAACTTTTTGGCTGTTGCAAATGCACGTGACCGTTGTGCTTTGCCAACAACCAGTAAAGGCAGTTTGTGCGTTCCGGTTGCGTTTGCGCATGGTATAAATATTATCTTTCGATACTTTACACCCTGGGACCCTACTGACCCAGACGCCAACGTTTTGTCTGGTATCATTTTCCAGTACAAGCCTGATTCGTCAGCATTATAGATTTGATCTGCAATCAGATCTTTTTCCCTACAAAAGTGCATAAATTTCTCCTGGAATGGCTTTCCAGCTGCTTCATTATTCGACAGTTTCTCACCAGTTAGTTTTTAGTTGTCGTATACCATGCCTTTTCTTTCTATCTTATTTAACCATCCCCTACTGGCAACAAACTTTCCCTTTTCAAGTCTTTCTTGGAAAAATTTGGCCTTTTCCATCAGTACTTCACCTTTCTTCGCTGCTCTAAAAACCACGTAAATAAAGCATCTTCAAGCTAGGAGTTTTCAGGAGTTTTTAAGGTTTTTCCGGTGCCTGGACCCTTTTCTGTGTTTATTACAAATGATTTTAATTTTTCCTCCTTGCTTGTAATGTGGATTTTCCAACATTATACTGCATTGCAAGAACTGATAACGAGATACTTTGTTTAATCTTGTCCAAAATCTCGCACTTTTGTGATATTGTTAATGTGATGTGTTTGCTTTTCTTCGGTGTTGAAGCCATAATTTAAAAAGCACACGAAATGGTCGAAGAAACACCACGCAACAGTGTTAAATAAAACAAAACTGCGCGACAAACCGACTGTAAAAAATATGACCTCGATTCAATAAATAAAACAGTTTTTACTGACTTCAGTTTTAAGGGCAATTGATAACTGATGACTTATGACTTAAGATCCTCCCTATTTATAGTCATCTCGTTGCAGCTGTCCACCCTGAAGATACGCAGTTACGCTTACGCAGTTAGCCTGTGGTCATTCCTTTGGCCAACTGCGCAGCAAAAATTTACGACTCCCCTTCGTTGTTGACGATGGTGATTGACAGCTAAAGGGTTGTAATGGTCCTGGATAGAGATGTCATCTCATGATTTATGATCCAAATGTTTTTATCTGCGTATTATTGGGATTGTTGATGTGAAGTGATACCATTCTTCGTCATTGTTGTGGTATGCTGATATTTATATTCCCCTGACATCTTTCGAGAACGTTCTGTACTATCCAGTCGTCCATAGAAATTTCCATTTTGCTAAAATATTCGCAAACATTTTCCATTCTCCATTCTCCATTCTCCAATGGTTGGGTCTTCTGCTATTCAGATATGTTAATCTTCTGTTATTCAAATATACATAGATGATGCTTCATACCTATATATTCAAATGGATATACCATTGGTTACTCCCTAAAGTTGTTCGTTACAGAAGTTCACAAGGAGTTATATCGTAGTTCTGTTCAGGCCTGCAGAGGACCTTACTGTAATACGCAACCACTTTCTCTTGACCATCATGAACATGAGAGATCACGGCTCCGATTCGAACATTGTTAGCGCCTGCGTATACGATGATGATTTTTCAAGCTGTGGGGTAACCCAAGATGGGAGGATTGCCAAATTGTCACTTAAGTTCTTAGAATACTTTTTTACACTCTCCAGACAACTTGAACTGTCGGCCTTCTTCCGCAAGTTTATGCAGACTCTTTGCAATACCAGCAAAATTCTTTACGAATCTTCTGTAATACGTGGTAAGTCCCAAGAAGCTTCTCAGATAGTGTTTATCTTTGGGGGCAGACCCACTTTTCACTGCTTCGATTTTGTCAGGATCCATCCTTACTCCTCCCACGGATAAAATGTGACCTAGATATTTTACTTCCGGACGGAACAAGGCACAATATTCTCGGTTCAGCTTCAAATAACCGCTTTTCGGCCTCTCAAACACTTCTTTTAGATTTTCGCGATGCTCCTCGAACGTCTTGCCTATGACGATAACGTCACCCAGATACACTAGTCAGGTTTTCCACCTGAGCCCTTGAAATGTACATTCCATAAGTCGCTCGAAGGCGGCCGGAGCCTTGCACAGTCCAAACGGCATTACCGTAAACTGCCAAAGATCACTTCCTGTAGTTAAGGCTGTTTTCTCACGATCTTGTCGATTGATGTTTACCTGCTCACTCCAGTAAGCAAAATCTCTGTCGCTAGAAATTTCGATCCAAGAGTCCACCTAAGGTTCAAATTAATATTAGCATCCTGCTTTAATATTAATTTGAACATAGCAATTGGTATACCGATGCTACCCTTTTCCGGTAGAATAGGTAGAGTTGTTCCAATTTTGGCGAGTTCGTCAGCCCTACAATTCCATGGAATATCTCTGTGGTCCGGAACCCAACATAGGTGAAGGTTGAACTGCTCTGCCATTTCCGTAACTCCAACTTTTTAAAATACTATAAATTTTTTACTTTTTGATAAATTTTATTGTGCCAAAGCAAAAAATGTTGGAAAATACATCAATTTTCAAATTGTATCAGTAGTTTTCAATATGTCCACCTTTGGCGCGAATAATGGCCTTGAGACGGCCGAAGAAAGCATCGCACGCTGCACGCAAGTGGCTCTGCGGTATTTTGGCCAATTCCCGGCGAAGTGCTTGTTTGAGGTGGTCCAAACTTTGATAATTTTTACTGCCAACCTTCGCCTTCAAAATACCCCAGGATTTCAAACATTCATTTAGCGAATGGCCGAGCAATTCAATAAGACTTTGAATGATATGTATGTCTAAGGTCGCCGGCAACTCAACTAAATACATCAAGTCAATTTACAACAATAACACTGCGTGAAAATTTTCAATTTTTTTTGTGTAACATTAATAAAATAAGGTATGCCTTTATCAATTGGGAATTTTATTTATGGATACGAGAATTAATATCAAAATATTGACACACTGAAACATTGAAACTTAAAAATTCAAAAAGGTAAACTCATTTAATTCATTCTAAAACATAAATATTTGTAGTTTTTATTTATTAAAAAACGTGTATTTTATGATTCAGCTTTTACGTTTCTGACTTGTTGAATCTTCTCGCATTAAAGACCGACACTAATCCCCTAACGTGGCTGCATTCCATTGACCTCGATAACGTTCTTCGGCTTTCCTGGTGAAAGCGTTCTTCTTGTTCGTTTCTCACCGTTCCAAAGTTTTTTGAAAAAAAATCAAAATGTGGATGCAAGAAATCTATTTTCAACGACATTCTGCAATCTAAATTCTTATAAACTCCAGATATAACTCATAATTCTATTTAAAACCCTACAGCCGAAGGCCTCGTAACTTGTGCTCTACATTTGTATTAACACATGTATTTTAATATGTTAATAAATTATAATAATAATAATAATACAATAGTTGGAAAATATTTGCTTATAGTCGATCTGTCATGCTTGAAGAAATATCGTTCCTTGCCGCATAGTCTGTTATAGAAGGGCATGGGATGTTAAAATATTACGTTGATTAAAATCTTATATGAAATTTAGCGAAGATATGCCACAGTTGTTTGTAAAAGATATAGGAACGCATGTTTTGCAGATAAGGTGTACAGAGCTGACTATCTATTCCTATTCCACACCAAACCAAGCCGTCAACGTCAAGGTGCCTAAGTTTAAGATTTAAGCCCTACCCCTGAAACTGTCACCACTCAACTATCAACATACACGCATTTCCCTAATTTCGACTTCATACCTTCATAATTTCGCCACCTACTGTTAAATTAACGCAACAAACTAGCGATACCACTTAAGGTTGTTATGCGCTCTTTAAGTTTAGGGATAAAAAGGCATATGAGAATATACGTCTATATCTCTCCAATCTGCACGATAAATCTGACTCGGTATGCTACGAGTTTAAAACAAAAACAAGCGCCATGGTTTCCATCTAGCAGGAAGGCCTCCCTACCGATGTTACCATTCTCAGTAAACTTTATGAAAAGTATTACGAGATTTTCAGTACGCTTCCTCAAAAAGTTGCAGACAATTATTCAGCTCTTCGCAACTATGTAAAGGGTGACCAAATATTGTAAAAGCAGTAGGAAACAATTTTTAAATAAAACAACAACGGTGTGAGATATAAAATTAATTCTGGCTTTATTTTGAAATTACGTTCATGCCACTATGTGTGGAATAGAACATCATTCATATGGCCGCCTCGACTTCGTTGGCAGTGCTTCAACCGGCCGGTCCAATTTTTGATGAAACAGTTCAATATGTGCCGCGTTATTCCGGCAATAGCGTGTCGAATGTTGGCCTCGAGCTCGTTCAAAGTGGTAGACTAAGGACTTAACGTAGCCCAAGAGACTCTAATCGAGTGCTGTCAAATCGTATGATCGCGGCGGCCAATCGATGAACGCTCTGCGTGAGATGACCCAGCAGCCAAATTTCTCCTTAACAACTTCGAGCGTTGCGTCGCTTGTATGGCATCTAGCACCGTCATGTCGGAACTACAGCTCAGATATATCGATGTTGTCGAGCTCTGACCACAGAAAATCGGTTAACATCTCTCTATACCTGAGACCATTGACGATAACCGTTTCTCCATCCTCATTTCGAAAGAAATAAAGTCCGATGATGCCGCCATGCAATAAACCGCACTTGTGGATTGTGTTCGCTCCAATAACGGCAATTTTGCGTGTTGACATAGCCGCTGAGCAAAAAATGGGACTCGTCCGAGATGATTTTTTGGCCAAAATCTGAATCTCCGCTCAACATTTCCAGCGACCAATTAGCGAACTCACGGCATTGTCTATGGTCGCCCGACTAACTGCAAAATAAGCCATTTCAAGGTCTTCTTCGATACTATATTTTTTTCATTTCGCGGCAATCTCTGTCTAGTTGGTGGCTTAAGATCCAAAAGAGTGTACTCAAACGACGATGAATTGCCTCCACACTGAAGCCGTGATGACAACCGACCTCACGATGAAATTCACGTATTTACAACTGAGTCGGAATTTTGGCAATATGTTTTAATAATTTCCGCACGTTCGGCAAGCATAAAACGATACATGATGAAATGGCAAACCTTACTGAATATTTTTACAGCTGAATGTCATTGGTAACTTTAACAGCTGCTGAAACATAACAATTGGAAAAACTACCTTTGCTATCTGGTCACCCTTTACGTTCTAAGAGTATCACACTTCCAACGCAGTCGACTTTAACACGATACATTTTTTCGAACCTAACAAGTCATGCAAAAACCTTCTTGCGTTTTAAAACACATGCCATTTTGCGTCAATCTTATGCTCTCCTATTTGATATCTACGCTCTGAGTGAACCTAATTTTATCCCCAACATAAAAAAACCAGGAGTTATTCTCTTTTTTTCAATCTCTTTCGGGAGGATGATCGCACACCCCTATGATTGACTCTCCTTCTCGAGGCGCCCTGCTGGCCATCCACAACAGTTTTGAATCCTCTCTCGATGCCACTTCGTATTCTTCTAAGTTCGGCTTTATGTCAGTTAAAATAACACTTGCGCGTAGATCCTTGTGCGTATGTTGCTACATTCTTCTGGCCCTACCTATCGAATCCTACCAACTTGCTACTGATGCAATTGATAATTTGATTGGCTTATCGGATTCTCTTGATGATATCATTATCTTCGGCGATCTTAGCCTGCCTTAGCTGAAGACCTACCTTTTTTCATCGCCTCTAATCCTATTTCCCATTTCAAGCACTCCTCGTCTCAAAGATCTCCTCCACCATTGTCTTGGTTCCTAGCTCTTAAGTCTTTTTGTTAGTTTTTAATTCCTAGTATTAAGTTTGCAGTAAGCCAAATAAATGGGGGCCTCCTACCAAAACTCAAAGCCTCTGCTTATTTGTGTACTTTTTTCCTTTCGCAGTATTTTCTTCTCCTTTATTCTTCTGCCACCATTAGGTTCTTGTCTTACGCTGCAGTGCTTTAAAATGTGCATGCTTCGTCGCCTCTTTAGGGTATTTACAGACATCAATATATTGAACTAAAAAAAATCAATAAAAATTGTTTTACAGATGTTCCATATAAATCGAATCGTACTTTATTTTTCATGTTAAAATAATTTGAATAGTGTAAATTTAATATATACTCGTATAATAATAATAATAAATTTGAATAGATGTTTGTATATAACGTATTATATATAAAATGTAATATATAATAGCCTGAGGCACATCATTTATTTATTCTTTTTAAGCCGTTACAAATCTTAATTATCGAATTTAATTCATCCTGAAAGAGTTTTTCCTATTGTGTGATTAATTTTTTTTTTAAGTTTCCTCTTAACTATTTTTGTTTTTCTTTCTGTTTTGTTGCAATTTTCTAATTCTATTTTTGTTTTCTGTTCTTATTACCATCGGCAATTAATATTTATTTGTTTATAAAAATTATTCTACGACGTATTTAAAAGTACATACACCAAAATATTTATTTTTTGCTTGTTTTTATTATTCTTTTGTTTCTTGAATTCGTTTAAAACGTTCTATTGTTTATTTATTGGTAATTAAATTGTGTTCTTAAATTCTTATCGTTTACATTTTGTTTTGCTTTTCTATTTTGTTTTATATAAAACATATATGTATATACTACGTGTAGATATATATATATGTATATATTTAAATCGTTTACTACAGTTTATACTTTGCACTTGGTTTATTATTAATAATTTTTTTTCTCGTATTTATGTCTATTGACTAATGATTTGTGAATTACTATTTTTTTAAGTTTTAATTTACATTCACAATGCAAAATACGTTCGTTTAGTACCTGATACACATACACCATTATTATATTGTTTGTTTTAGAAACATTAAATTATATTACATAGAAGAATAAGAAGGAAATTAATTAATAAATAGACATATAGATCTGTAAAAAGCTGACAAATTTACGTAATTAGATAGTAACGACAATATTAGATAATTGACAACAATAAAAACCCCGGCGTTATTTCTACGATAAAAAGTTAAGTCACCAAGTCATGAATATAAGAAAGTTGAAGTAAGCATTCATCTATTGAACGTCACAACTAACTAAACTAAAATCGCTTTTTTATTCATATAAATTAATAGAAATTAACAGGCTCTTGAGAGGCACGTTGGTTTTAAATGTTTATAGGTGATCTATGTATATAATGCTACTTTGTCAAATGTCTTTTAAATATCAACCACATCATGGTTTCAGGAGACTTATGTTCCACTATTTGGTAGATCAAATTACCAGTAGTTGTGGAAACCATACTTCAACTCATTGGGATTTTTTTTAAATGCCCCAACATATTTCATGAGCTAATTATTTATCAGCGTGTCTATGACCTTGAAAAAGAGGGACGTGCATGAAGTGGATTTTAAAAAAGAATAATATGATACACCAAATACTATTTTGCATTTGCTCAGAAAAAATCCCGAAAAGTGGGACGGATGAAAAAGTTTACGCAGAGGTTTTGTCAACGTGGAAGAACAATAGAAGATATGTACAAGTACTTAAAGCATCTTCGGTTATGTCCTGAGAAAAATTGTACTGAACTGCACTAAGGGACTTGCACAACCTACTTCAAAAACTACGCATAGATCATATAGAGCAGACTCTAATTCTTTAAACTGGGCTAATTGACGAGGTTTGTTTTTTTTTTCTTCTTAACGGAGATAGTTTAGGAAATACTTGTATGTATATTTTGGAAATACCAGTACACAGGTAACAGAACAAATTAATCCGAACTGGATCGGATGGTGTGAACGATTGTTTAAATAATCGTTATACCCGTTTTCAAATAGTATCAACATCTTGCATAAGTATCGTAAGACATGAAAAACCACTGAGTTCATAAAATGCTCACAAATGCAAACATTAATGTTCACGGAAGTTTCAATTTTTGTAGAGAAATCGAAAATCAGATTTCAAACTGGTACTCAATGAAATTGAAATTCAGGCTTATCGTTATAAACTTAGTAAATTAGCGTCTTCATGGTAATGACAATTAAGAATAAGCTAAGTTCTCAGTTTGACAAGGGATTCACTTTCCGAACGTTATTATAGCAAGGTTCACATTCAAACGTAAAACACATAATATCTTCTAAGACTATTTGTTCCATATAAGCATAGGAGAACATATTTGTCATTGAGAAGAAAATTAATTACAAATTTTTTTTACACAAATCCTACGGGAACAGCATTTGCTTACCCTTTCATCGTTTAACAGACTATTTCTAATTGATCTTTACAGTATAGTAAATGTCTAAATTACCAGAAGTTCTCAAAATTCTAGGTACAAATAGGTCGTTGCATTAGGTGTACTAATGGGATTTTCGTAAAATGTTTTTTTCTTGAATTTGTTTGCTCAATGCTCAATTATTTTGGTAAGCTTAGAATTTGGGTGTTCTATATGTCTATTCGATTTTAGTTGTATCTTCGGATAACGAATGCAATCGGCGTTTGATGTGTCATTAATTAGGGTTTGGACTTTTTTTTTATTCCATGACATTTGTCATCTCGTGGACGGTCGTGAAAAGCAAACTAAACTACAACTTATTTATCTTAAGCCTAAACTAAAACTATAATCTCTATAGAAATATATTATTTTATTAATTTTTTTGGAAAAATTTAGAAAAAAGAAATTATGAAGCATTATTGAGATACGGATCAATTGATTTTATGATCCATTTGCAATAATACGTAGCTTTTGTAAGGTCTTTTGGACCTGGGACATGGCAATGGTTACACTGGAAATCGCCTTTGTAGCATGTTACAAAACTTGGTGCCGAGTTAGATCGATCGGGATAACAATACATGTGGTTCCAACAGGACGTTGAACCTTCATATACATTTAACGATACGATAGAAACTTTTTTCCTGGCCTGGAATGCAATAAATATTATGTAATTTCTATAATTCATAAATATTGGGTTGTGCCACATGAAATGTCAGATTTTCGATCAGTCGGAAATAAGAAGTTCTCGATCGAACATCTGTGCCACAACGTTAAATTTTCTTTTTTTATAAAATAAAGTAGTACGTGTGATTGACGTGTGAGAATTGTAGGGTTCCTTACAAGTACCGTTTTTTTTCCCTAGGAATTATTTACTATGATGTCGGCAGTTCAAATTCGAACCCTATTCCTTTACGAATTTAAAATGGGACATAATGTGTCATTGGCAATGGAAAACATTAATGACGCATTTGAGGAACGCACTATACGACGTTGGTTTGGTAAGTTCCGTTCGGGAGATTTCAGCCTCGAATATGAACTACGTGGGAAGCCGGAAAAGTTAGTTGACGACGATGTTTTAAGAGCAGCGGTGGATGCGGATCCAACAATATCGGTGCGCGGGATTAACCAAGGCATGGGAGTACCCGCAATGACAATAAGTTGACACCTTTCTCTCATAGGAAAGGTAAAGAAACTCGATAAGTCGCTTACATTAAGAAACCAATCTGAACCATTTTTGCACCGGATGGAAAGTGGAAACTGTATGTATGATAATCGTAAAAGATCTAGCCAGTGGTTGGATGCAGATGAAAAACCAAAACACACCCACAGACCCGATCTTCACCCAAAAAGGGTTATAGTGACAATTTGGTGGACATCGAAAGGACCAATCCACTTTTTATTTCTTCAACCAGGAGAAACGATAAACGCTGTTAAATATTGTGAGAAAATCAACATATTGCATGCTAAATTGGCTGAAAAGCAACATGGGTTGGTCAGTAGGCACGATCCGAACCTTTTGTATGACAATGCTAGACCCCATACCTCACAAGTAACGATGCAAAAACTTTTGCAGTTGGGATTTGAAATTCTTCCGCATCCACCGTACTCTCCTGATATTTCCCCAACAGAAAACGATCTTTTCCGCAATCTAGACTCATTTTGCCGGCAGAAGGTCCTCCGGAGCCGAGCAGAGGTCATAAAAGCCTTTGAAGATTTCATTGTCTCAAAAAGTCAGCACTTCTACGAAAAACGAATATTTGACCTTGTATCACGTTGGGAGAATGTCATAGATGCCATATAGAAAAAGCCCGATTTTATATTGGATCTTAAATTTGTAGGATGCACTCAAATAGAAGGCTGAAGACTTGTTCTAAGTGATTAAGGGTTTGTTTTGTTTTCTGAACTCAGTTGGTTATATCGTCGTTGTTAGTATGAGTGTTTTCTAAACAAAAAAGAAGTACGTTATCAGCTTTTATCTGGAACTTATCTTTGCTTACTTGATTTGTAGTTTCTGATTTGGTATAATTTTCTTCATATAAACGGGCTTTTTTGTAGATTCGAAAAGCTTAAAATTGATCTCTAGTTATTACTGAGCCTGCTATTGGCGTTTATTGTTAATTTCTGCGATTCTGCCAATTGTTTAACTACCTTAAGTAGTTTACGGCTATAATAATCACGATTGGACCTTGGAATTTTGAAAATCAAATGCACTTATCTCATTCAAACCCTATGCTGAATCATCCAATATTAAAGTATTTTGGAAAATGGGACAGAAACAGAAAAAAAAAAAGGTTTAGGTTGAGTGGTTATTTAGCTCCATGAGTGACATCCAACATTTAATAATTATTAATGTAAATTGACTTTTTGGTGTATTTTAGGAAAATACTCATCTCACGTGATTTTGGTTGAGATTGAACCCGGAATCGCCCGATTTGGAAGCCAATACATCATCACTTGAGCCACGGCCACCCACAAGCCATTAATTATCTGTTTATGTCTTTCGAAATATGTTGGTAATGCTTTATAGGATAATATAGTAATCGTACAACTTTACACTTGAATTCGTATATGCCTTGCTTTTGCTGATGGTTCAGAGTTTATGACGCATTATATAGAAAATTTATACCAACAATTAACAATTTGTTTGCCAGGTTTGCCTTTTTTACTAATTGGATATGTTTGAACAATATTTGGCGTTTTAAAATAATTTCATATATCTCTATTCTGAAATCTTAATTTTTTTTTTTTAAAAGAACTTAACACTCAAGTGGGTATGAATACAGTTATAATGCCTCAGCATGTGTTAAGTTTTTTGGAAAATGGCATGGAGAGAGGAAGAAAGATGTTTGGGCTCAGTGGTTATTTCACTCCATGGGTGGCATCCAACATTTAATGGGGAGACTAAATTCTTAGTGGAAGTTGGCTTGATGTTGGTTTCTAGTCAACTACTCGTCTTGCTTGATTTTCGTTAACTGAAAAAGTGGATGATATGTCTTTCGGGCGAGGCTGGGATTCGAACACCGAACCTTCCGATTTGAAAGCCAGCCCACTACCACTTGAGCCACGGCCACCCATTATCTTCACTTCTTTTATTTGGCAACCTTATAATACGACATTTCAATTGCAAATTTATAAAAAAAAAAAATTCTAACAAGGCAGCAATTAGATGTGTCGGGAAAGTGAACATTTATTTTAGTACAACTGTACAACTTAGAGGAGCTGTGAAAGATGGAAAAGTTTTAGTTATATTGTTGCAACAGAAAAATCTAGTTTCTGTTTACGTCGAGGTGATATGTTATGTTGCAATGTTTTTTTCTATATGTACATGTTCTCAGGAATCATTGAATATAGGGATTAAAATTAAGTATCAACTTTGATAAGTAAAAGATTAAATAAATAATATAGTTTCAAAAATATGATTTCGTGATCTCAACTATCGCAGACTTTCACCGTCAATGTTTCGTTTGTTTCTTAACCATTGAACATCAGTTTTAACAATTAAATACCTTATCCACTTTAAACAGATATATATGCCATGTATAGAAAAAGTGTTTGTTTTTTCCTGTTAAACAAAATTTATTAGTGAATAAAAAATATACATACACTTAAAGTTAAAATTTTTAAAACGCTTATAGCGTTCTTCATTTTCAACTACATAACATCTAAGATAAGATATATAATGTTTTTTTTACTAAATTATAATAAAAAAAATAAATTTTAACAAATAGCTATATTGGACATAGGAAATTGGCACACACACCTCTTTGGGGTTTCAAGCAATGTCTAAGCCAACGCTTGAATTTTTTTTTTGTTTTGTTTGTTTGTTCTATACACAGAATGGGTCCATTTTATTTTCTTTCTTTGTTCTTTAAACAACACTTTGAATATGAATTAAAGCACTTACGTTTATAACTATTGCAATAATAATTTGTAAATATTTTTTTGTTGTTTTTATATACACTTGGTCGAATGAAATTGCTTGTATTGCAATTATGAGTTTTAGTTTTACTACTTTTGTGCGTCGAGTAAGTCTTTTGTTTTGTTTTTAGTTTTTTTTTTATTGATTGCTAGGTTAATTTTTACTTATTATAGATAAATATTTGATCTAGAAATGATAGAAGTTTTGCTTATTTAAGTTATTTATGATCTTTCTAGAGTGTCTAGTGGGACTCCATTTTAACGGATTGTGCAAGTAACAAAAAAAACCCTTTAACAATATTAATAATGTTATAAAACTACAAGTAATATCGAATATTTTAAAACTTCACGCCTCACTATTTCATTCGGTACAAATTTTCAACCCCCAACCCCAATAAAAAAGAAACGAGATCAAAGGATAGATAAACGACGGTCAGATGAATTTCAAGGTGTCGTCTGATTTTTTTACGGCGGCGAAACCTCTATACAGTTTTTAAGGGCAAATAATAGAATCCAGCGTATAATTCCGGTTGGAAAAACTGCGAATGGTTTGCACCTATGCACGTGAAAAGTATAGGCCGAAATTTACGCTTTAGGAGGTTTGATGTTACCCGCCGAAAAATCCTTTTTCTTTAGCGCTTGTGTAGTAGCCGACATCCAAAGCTTTACATCATAGCACTTTAACATTTTTTTAATTTTCATGGTACATGGTTCAATAATAGATTATTACTCGTCATCATCCTGCAGATTGAGTAGGAGATATGCAATAAATGCTAAACGTTTCCAAGTCAGCTTAAATAAAAATATACAGGTTTTTAATGAGCACCGTATTCAGTAGCAATCGTATTTAATACTAATCAACCATTCCAAAGGCTATGCAGATTATAAGCAACGTACTGCTTCTAATCTCTTCACTACAGCGTAAGCCAAATAAACATCATCTTGACCGCTTATAAGTTAGCAATATGAATCTATGTATGTTGAGAACACAATCCATAACACGTTCTGTATAAAGGAATATGCAGAAGGATTCGAGATATTTTTATACCCAAAAAGCTGAGTTATTCGCTTCTTTTTTTTAAAGAACTTACAACTCAAGAGCACATGTTAATTTTTTTTTAAAAATGGATAAAGAGAGAGAAAGATGTTTAAGGTGTTTTGGCTTAGTTGTTATTTTGTTCCCTGCGTGGAAACCAACTTTTAATGAGGAAACTAAATTATTAGTGTAAATTGACATGTTGTTAATTGTAAGTTATGTTAAACGGTGTACAATTGCCTTCGATAAGCGTTCAATAGCAGCCATTCATACTCGTTTTCACCTAAATTTTTATGCACTTTCTCGTAGTCATATTGTTTTCGAGATTTAAAAAAAATTAAGCCAATAGCTCCCATTCGTATAAAGACAATCGCAGTCATAAAAAAATAACAAACAGTTTAAATAGGCAAAATTTATCATATGAATGTTTCGACTGGTAGGTTGTACATTTACAAAATTAAAAAAATTAAAAGAAACCCTTTAGGGTTTTAAACAATCGCGAGTTCAACAATATATATACGCTGCACCAAACATAATTGCAATACAATAGACTAAACCTCAGTTCAAACCAATGAAAAAAAAAAACAGAACAATTAATTTATATTTGCTCAGCAAGGACATTCCACTATGGAAGTAGCCACGAAAAAAGAATAAACTTAATTAAAATATTAAGCAGACTTACGAAATATACTTAATCCACAAGTCCAAACCCTTAACTCAAAGATTATTCATGTTTAGAATGTCTGCCTCGGATACCTCACCGAAACTGCCTAAGTCATCCATGCCATCGGTTAGTGAATTGGATTCACCTTCTCTGCCATCGTCAAGTAATGAATCAGTCAGACTGGGTGCTGTGCCTGCTGCAACAGATGGAGCTCGACTATATGCGGGAGTGCTTTCCACGGTATTACCGTTGATTAGAAAATCACGATTGAATTCCGGACTGTAGCGGAACGATGGCGTAGCTGTGTTTGACGTTATCGGTGTTGTGGGCATTGACTTGGAAATATCGTACATTTTCGTTGAATATTTATTTTGTGCACTGGAGGTGATGTCTTGTTTCTGTTCATGATTTTTGCTACCAAAAAACGGATCAATAGCATTCTGCAGCGGTAAAGGCGTTGATGGTACTGATCTAGAGACAATTCCACCAAAATTAGTCGGAATTCTACCATATTCTGGAATTACATTCTCTGGAGGTAGAATATCAGCAACAGAACCGCAAAGTAGACTTCCAGTAGATTCCTCCAGTTTAATTGATGTTCCATGTGTTTGACTTGTATCGCTGAAAATATCTAAAATTGATGATGTGTCATTGAAATCAGCAAAATGTGGTGGCACTGGAGTTTGTGCAGCTGAACTACAAGTCGATAAGAAACCAGGATAGTTTGTAGTCTGATTAAACGCGGGGCTATTGCAATACTGAAGTGGAACACTTCTTGAACGCGATTCTGCCATCAAATGTGAAGGAGGTTCATCTAAAACACACTCTAAAGAATTTTGGTCGTTTGGCAGCATTTTGTTTGTTCCACATGAATTTGCAAATTCATGTTGGTAGTCGTGATTCAATAGAAGTGAATTGTATCCGCCCATAGGATTGCCGGGTACAGTGACATAACTTTTGCTAAGCATTATCGTGTCTTGTAATATTGACGGACTGGGCGGTGCTGATGCCGAAGTTATGGAATTGTAGCTTCTATTGTTGCGAGTAGCTCCAATCATTGGATCGTTAGCGGATGTAATAACATTCTTGTCTGCTGCTGGCAACGATTGTTGTTTGTGTAGCACTGGCTTATTTCGCACTGAAAAAGTTGTCGGCCTTGGACTAGCAAAAAGATTTATGTTGGGTGCAGCGGACATGGAAGTAGTGCTAGATGGAGTCAATGTGCTGTTTATAGTAGTATTGGTAAGATTTATATTTGGCGAAATTGGAAAGAAAGTGCAGTTCTTTCGCCGTTGTGTTGTATTTGAAGCAGGTACCATTGCGTTAAGGTTTATCTTTCTCTTCTGTGTTGCGCGCACATTATTTGGAACAGCTGTATATTCATCAGGTGTTATAGCCAATGTATCTATTGTTGAAGTAGTGATGCCAATATTAGAGGGTGGTGCCACTGTATGTGTAGCAGATGCTGCTCCAACTGCAGCAGTACCCATGGCAACTGATGGTGATGCTGCTTGTTTAAGATGCTTTTGAGACATGATTGCTAGAGACGCTGAGGCTGACCCTTCGTTGTATATGCCTATAGGACATGGAAAACACAATAAATAATCGACGTATTTCTTCTTTGAATGAATCCATACAACAACTTACCCGGCATGATATAATGGTTTCCATTTGACGGACATTTTTCCACCTGGATATTTCCTTTTTGATGAACTGTAGCTCCTGCTGCTAATGCTCCAATTGTCTCCAAATTTTGATGAAGATAATTACGAAGCTGTGTTATGTCATCACGATCTTTCGTAATACAGCCGCTACCTGTTGTACCAATGGATTTTTTCTTATTTGGTATTTCAAATGCCGAATTGGAGTTCATCTCTGTCAACGTTGGGTTTGGTGCATCTATATTTGGCTGCTGCTGGTGCTGTTGTTGTTGCGGTTGCAGCTGCGTTTCTTTGTTGTTATTATTGTTGTTCTCAGCGTCTCCCGTCTGAAAATATTGAAGTAATTCAGCGTCTTGATCTTGGGAGTTCTCTTCGTCGTTTGCGTTCAAATAATCATCTAACTCATGTTTGTCCATATTACAAATACTTATAACGCGCTCACGCGGCAAACCTAGGTTTTCGGGCACTACATCTTTATCCTCTGTTATCTCAACATTATCTACTAAAGGCGATTGATGTTGATTTTGTTGCTGCTGCTGCTGCTGTTGCTGATCATAGGTCTGGTACATCTCAGAATGAGCCTGTAAATAACGCAATTTTTTGGCGCGTAATTGTGAGGCTACTTTCGCTGTTTCCATTGCTGTGGTTGTTGTCTGTGCAGGAGGTCCCATTGAGTAGTGGTTTACAGCTGCCGGTGATAGTGCAATTGATGGTGGCGCAGTTGGTGCTTCAATTGCAGTCCCTCTTGATGTGGTGATCGTTGAAGAAGTAGAGTTACTTGTAGCTAAAATACCTTTCGTTAAATGTGCCCTTCGTACTTTTTTGCATATCACATTTTGTGGATTGTATTCATCGTTAATTATCTCTTCTTTTACAGAGGCTAGTTGTGCTGTTTGCTGTTCAATAGGCAACAGGTTTACTAACGGCGCAAGGTCAGAAATTGCTTTTGTAAGATTTTTTGCCACTGGACTGTTTGTTGGTAGTTGACCTAAGGACTTGGTGCGTTCGTTCTCTGTTGCTAAATTCATTGGAAGCAATTGATGGCTATGCATTTGGCCATCATAAGACGCCGTAGCATGCTGCAAATTCATTTGCGCTACCACTGGTATTTGAGGCTGTGAATTTGGTGAGTCTAAAACTTCTTGTTTAATTGTGTGTGGGGCAATAAGAATGTCATCACATGATCGTGAGGGGTCATTTAGTGAACCCACAGATGATGTCTGCTGCGTAGTGCTTGATTCGGAGGAAGTAGAACCTTTACGTTTTTTCTTCCGTCGTTTCTTTAGCGGTCCAGAATCCTGAAATGCAAAATTAAAAATGGTTGAATTGTACTTCTTAATATCTATATGCTCTTGAACTTACAGCATAAACTCGCTTTTCTTTCGCGTCTCTTTGCAAAAGTTTCTTCTGCAGTAGAACTCTAGAACTACCAGCTCCACTACCAACATAATCACTCTTACCAATGTGCTCAGCTAAATCTTTGATGCTATCAAATTTCGCATTCAACAATCCTTCAGCCCATGTCCGAACAGTGTTCCACGATTCTGCATCTGGGACACATTCTATTTCACTATTGGCCGCATCTATATTTTTCCCTCCTAGCATTGGTAATTGTGGTGGTGTAAGCTTTGTTGTTTTTCGCATGGCCGCGTAGCAATATCTTGAATGACCACGTGTTCCCAAACGTCTTGGGCGAATTTCAGGAAACACTTGCTTCATGACTTTTCCAAAATCTGCTGTCGACAAAGGTTTTATATCCAAGCGCTCACAATATAAACTAAACTCAAATGAAATTCAATTTTATATTTTATATCAAGAAACAAGTGTAACCGATAGCTTACATGTAATCGTTGTAAACATCTTGCTTTGGGATGGAAACCTTTGGATCATGTTCTAAATGCGAGCGAACCCAATTGATTGTGTGATTTATTTCAGATCGAGCTCCTAGAGGATTTTGCGGTTGCCTAAGAGGATCTTTAATAAGTGATAAATGTTATTTGTTTTCTAAATAAATACGATAAAATAGGATTTTACCTGATTCTGGAGTTTCTCCCGGCATCCGTAGGTACAAAAGTAATCGCTCAACTGGTTTTAATGTTGAAATTCTGTCTATGATTTGTAAAATCTGCTGTCTCGCATGATCACTAAATAGAGTAATAAAAAAATAATAATAATAGATTGACTTTTGATCGATGCGGTCGTGTATCATTTGATTTAGACGTGATTTACTACCAGGATTAATATCAGACCTGAACTCATTTAATGATAGCAAGATATATTAGGCATGTGGTGTGTAAAAATTACATTTCAGGATTTTTCTCTTTGCTTTGTTTTGTATCACTTGCTGTCGATTGATGTACTCATTGTTACCGAGGAATTTAATTATGGATCAGAATTCGAAATTTGGTTTGGTAATCATAATACAAATATTAACAGCACATATTGTATTTATATTTTTGCGTATTCTTTTAAAGAAACCAATTTTTTTTTTACACTTTTTTTACTATATAAGTCATATGACTGTTAAAACTAAGATTATTGTCTTTCGGGCGCGGTTGAGATTCAAACAACGAACCTTCCAATTTGGAAGACAGTTCACTACCACTTGAGATAAGGCCAATCGTTAGTATTAACATGATAACAGGAATCAATCATACATAGTAAGGTTGACAGCATCGCTGTATTTCAGAGCTCGCAAATCAAATTTTAGACACAGATTCAGAAAGAAATATGGCCTCGGAGGTCGAAAACTTTTAATACTTGGATTATGTCGTAAACAAATAAAACATATTGTTAGCGCAACAGACATGGAATGAACCAAGTTCTAGTATATCCCCAACACTATGTTGTACGTCTTCTCATTCTGTGTATAGTGAGAGGGGACCTATTATTTTTTACTTTACTTTCGGATGTTTTTCCATTTTTTGCCCAAAGAGTGGTGATGTGAGAAAAATAATTTACGTTCTGCTTTTGGCCAAGATTTGGCCCTGGAGCCTTTTGTGTAATAGCCGACGAACCTAATCACTCCGCTAGGTCACAAGTTCAATCATAAACGGTTGAGAAAATTCGCTATGAGCATCGTATTTGTACCATAAAATTATATTTAAACTCAAGGATTTGCCTAAAGAAATTAAAATGCTGTGGATGTTTAAAATTTAACTAAATGTATGCATATCCGGAGGAGTCTCCATATTAAGAAACTGTTAAAAAGTTTCGAGCTAATTTGTTGATCCATATCTATTTATTTTGAACATGAATCTTCTACGATTCATTTTTATTTGTCAAACCCCCCGGAGATGTCTAAAAGTGTATTCTATAAAATCTGAACTTCCTTCTGTACAGGGGATAGAAACGAACAAAGCCAACTAACTTAACATATTAAGTTGATATTTACAAATCGGTCAATAAATGAATATCATTTATCAAGAGAATTTCAAACAACCACATTTCAGTAACTCATGTGCCTTATTCGAATTCACAACGTTAGTTAATCGAATCGTTATTCCTATGAAGGGGTTTGACGCATATAAACTAACACCCGTATTCACAAACAGCACTTCCCTAAGTAAGACACCAATACTGTGCAAAGAATGCTTTTTCTCAGTGCGTTCCTTTTGGCAAGCCTTTCAATTCATAAACAATATTTAAGTAACATTTTGTTAAGTGAACGCAGTGCGCTAATTACTGCTCTGTGATTACCAAGTTACCAAGTGTTACCAAGTTCACGATGTAGTTTGACAGAAGAGCGAATGACACATAAATAATTGAAAATTTGAGTGATTCGAGCTCAGCCCTTTAAGTTCAATAATTTTATTTAAATGGGATAACATGAATATATTCTTAACCTTTCTATTTCAGGTAGTCAGAATTTAAACATAGAAACACGGACGCCGATAAGAATGACTGAACTTAATACCCAAAATGACCAGGCGTTATTTGAACTACCACGAGGAAGAATTGTTTTGGAACGAGAAAAAAATTTATTGAAGTTCGAACAAATTTATCATAAGCTCCAAATTGAAAAATTAGAATTAGAAAATTAAAAGAAAAAGAATAAAATGTTATGTTAACCTAGAAGTTTTTATTTTATTTCCTAAAAATCTACTGTTTATTTCAGAAATGATTTATTATATACATCCTCCTAAAATGCAATCCTGGTAGCTCCTTTCAGCATTAAGAAACTCTGGAATGCCATGATATCTGCAAATGTTGTAGAGTATAGCAGTAGCTACTATGACATAACATGTGGTATTTAAATTTTTTGCCATTTTTTTTTGACAAACATGAAAATATTCTTTTCCGGACACCTATTGTTCTTTCTATAGAATTTCGTGTTTTGATATGTGCTTTATTATAATTTTCTTATTGTGTTATAACTGTCTGGAGCGCAGGTGTTAACAAATATGTTTGACAACTATAGCCACTGTCGCCAAGTAGTATTCCATTTATAAAAATCGAAGGGATTTTGAAAATCGCGCACCACTTTTCTTGTAATTACTTATTGCCCTTTGCTCTGATAAAATATCGTCAATAGAATTATCAAATTCTTCCTCAGTGCTGTAATCCATTTTATATTGTTTTGAACTTTTTGCAAACCTTAAAAACAAAACGAAGACATCTCTGACAGTTCCTATGCGTTGGTTAAAGTAGCTATCAAGCTTCCTTAGTTGTCCGTTCATTTTAACGAACGCACAGTGCGCTTTGACACTTAAGTAATCTTTATGAATTGAATTCACTAACTCTGTGCGCTCGTGCACACTATGAGACCTCATAGTAACGTTTGTGAATACGGGTGTAAGAAAACAATTTTTCTATATTTAAGAAGCTCGTACATTTTGAAATAATACAAATTTCAAACCACAGCCAAAGCTAGTTCTGTAATATCAGAGTCTTAATCAATAGTTCGATTAAGATATTAAAATTTATACGCGCAATACGTAAAAGGTTATAAACGTGCTGACAACATAACTAATCTTGCACATTGTCACACACTTTATCATACATTAAACAATTTTCAAATCTTTGCATTCGTGCTACTACAATCATCATTTTTCGACTATCAATACGGAAAAAACTATGACTTTAAAACTGATCAAAACTAATCTAATATTCAAGAGTGTGTTAAAATGTCGGAGCACTTGCTGTTTTTCGGAAAATTGGATAGAGAGAGAGAAAGATTATTGGGCTCAATCGTTATTTCGCTCCATGGGTGGCATCTAACATTTAATGGGGAGACTAAATTATTAGTGCAAATTCACTAGTTGTTGCATTTTAGGCAGCCATTCATCTCACCAAATTTTAGTTTCCTGAAAAAAAGAATGTCTTTCGGACACGGCTGGTTTTGAACCTCGAACCGTCCGATTTAAAAGCACATTTTGTCTGTAATTGATTTTGCCTTAGTAACTTCCTGATCGGAATTCACCTGGAAAATGGAAATTTTGTGATATCTTTACATGTATGTATGTGCGTATGTATGTATATACATATATGTGGGTATGTGCGTTTCTATGCGTGTATGTGTGTTTATATGTAAATTGTTTTGCCCCGGATAATTCAGGAACGAATAGTGCTATCGATTTGAATTTTTGTCAGAGGATGCGCTTTCATGACGAATCGCAGCCATTCAATTTTACTAGTTATTAAAAAACAAAAATTCCCGAAATACAATTAATTTTTTCTTGCAGTACTAGTTGAAATCTATTTGCATAGCACATATTTGACGAAAATTTAAATAAGATCGGGCCAGAAGTATCTGAGCTATTCTAGGAATAGCAAAAATTTTAGAACCGTCAATGCAGTACTAGCCACGATTTTATTAATACAGGGAGTCTTACATCTGACCGGCTGAACTTTTATGAGTAATAGGGTTCCTAAATTTTATATGATATGAAATAATAATAACCATTGGAAAATACTAAAAGTTCCCTTTATGAGTTAGGTCTAGTAACACTAAAAATCACCAGAAAAATTCTATCTTGCTGGGAACGTCTGCAATCTGAAGCCGAGATCCATCGCCATCCGTACTTTCTACTCTGCGCCCCGAATTTGCTGTCCTCCGTTCGAAAATGACTTATATCGGGGAAGCTTTGACAGAAATCCTGGTTGAGTTGAATAGATCCAAGCATCATGGAAATCGTGTAAGATCAATCACATGTTCAAGAATCAATGGTAAAGTATGTAGAAAAACACTGTACAGCTCATTGCAGATTTCCATCCAAGACATAGGAAAACGCAATCGAAATCGCTTTCGGCATTAGGGGGTGTGTCGGACGACGACATCTCCAGTTCTCAACCATTGGAGCCCCGAATCGAGAATTTCTCCGAACTTCAATATCCATAGAAACTTGCCTTAGCCCTTCATTATAGCCGATGTCTTCTGTCCCATTTAAGGAGCTGATTTCCATTAACATTGTCATTTGCCTGTCAATGTTAAAAACCGATGAATCATAGATTCATCCACATCATTAGATAACATCGATAGGAGAGTTCATTAAAGTATCAGTTAACATCTTAATTGAGCACTAGGGTATATCATATTCTGCCCTTTTGCAAAAGTTCGTCAGCATCACAAAGCCTTCCACCAACATTTCAGCCGCAATAAAAAAGGAGGACTTCGCCCATAAAATCATCACACAATGTCATTCGGTTTTTGTGAAATGCAGGAATTTATTTGAAGCTAAGGCACGAAGGCTTGGAAGTGCAAAAGCCGAGATTCAATCCTGCCTCTATAGAGGAATTATTCGAGTATCCAGTAGTCCATTAAGTTCGTTTTTGTCTACATTGATAACATCCTGGTCGTGTCAGAAAATGAAAAACAGCACCAAGACCACCTTTGCCAAGTTTCCCGAAAACTGCAAGGGCATTTCTGCCAATCAATGTGCCTGTTCACATTGGCGAGGGGATGAAAGTCCTCCTCGTCATGTTCAAATTTTCATGGTGTTGAAAGACATTTTGACAAGCGGAACACTTGAATCGGAGCTTTTTTAATTTTTAAATTTAAGCAGTTGGCCCGAAACATACCTTTTTTCCTCTTTTTACACTTCCTTGCTCATCAACGATCAAAACTAAAATGAAAAAATATGTCAGAAATTAAACGATATGGAAAAAAGCGATGTGCCTCCCCCGAAAGTCCACCTTAGAAATGGACTTTCGATGCAAGTAACCCTTCTCCTTCCTACTTCAATAAAAAGCGTTCCCTCTGTTTCGGACAATCTTCCTTCCCGCGCCAAAGTGAACAGGCACAACGTTACCAGTGCAGATTCAACCAAATCAACAACAACCACTGCATCAGTACATAGCCCACTCAATCACGAACGACAAAACCCCGATTTTTTAGACTATTGAAACAGAACAATGTTTTCATCGGCTCAAACTACCCTTCAACAACGCGGGAGAAGCTTCCTTCCAATCGTCAAACTCCAAAGTCGTGTTTTTCACCGATGCGTTGCTAACCTGCATTGGAGCAGCTTTGGAAAAAGTCGAGAATGTTATTCAGCAAGCCCAACAAGACGACTAGGAGCTAAAGGATCTGATCCGCAGCCAATCGCCGTTAAAGCTGCTAAATCATGACACCAGCCAGGGCATCATCCGTCCATACCTGCGGTCACTACCGTTGATGTATTTGTTATACGGCACGGACAATAAGTGTAGGTAACAACTGATGGATAGTATGGATTTTATTGGTGTACTGTTTCCTATTGTTGTAAAGGCATAACACCTTCAACAATTTGATTCGATAAATCAACATCAATGGCTTGGAAATTGAAAGTGGACATATCAAATATTTGCGGTAAATACAAGCCAGCTGTTTTAGCGCTTAGTGAAACACAGGTGGATCCCCGCCCACACCTCTCAAATCAATCAGATCTGAAGCTACCTGGTTACGAACAAGTGCCATTATTCTTTTCTCACCACGGTCTCATCATTTAGATGCGCAGTGATGTAGCTTATTAAGCTCCACCACAATGTAATCTCTGTTCCAATCAGGAATTCAATTTCATGTGGTTAAAATTCCATCTCTCTAAGCACATTATCCACTACTGCTTTATTTGCAGAAGCCCCAGACTGGACAGCAATTTCATCTTTAATGAGTTCGATGGCTTCATTCCAAGAATTGTATCTCTGTATCCTCATATTGAAATCGTTATTACGGCGATTTTAATATACACAATTCTGGGTAGCTTCGGCATTCTGGAAAGACAATACGCGAAGGACTGTGTGTTGAGATGTTCGCTGCGGAAAACAACTTGACTCTGCTTGTAAATGAGCCCATGCGAATACCAGATGTTGACAGTCATCCCGTAACACCTTAAACTTCTCACCCTGATAAGTACAAGGTCGATATGCTATCCCCTTTGTTATACCCGCTAATTTCTCATATACTGACCACACAGTTAGGGAGACGATTCCTAAAATAACCAAAAGAAAAAAGGCGTGGCACGATTCGAGCTGTAAAGAGGCTTTCAGGGTTAGGGAACAGTTTTTTTGGTCTTTCAAGTCCAAACTTATAGAGGAAAATCGAAAGAAGTTCAAACGAGCCACGAATGACTGAAACGCTTTTCTCAAGCGAGTGAAATTTGAATACGGCAAAACCACTGCGTAAGGTTTTTCATCGATCCTACTCCTGGGACTCTTTGCGAGCAGATGAGAAACAGGATTTGTCCACCCCGTCCCTCTTCTCACTCCTGCTATAGATCCATTATAATTACGAAATATCTCGAAACACCACTTGATGGCACGCCTCACCAACAAGTGGAACTAAAGCATACATCAATCTGGCGAAAGCGAGGTAGTTGCACTTAGATGCACAATAGTTTTATCCTGGTATTATTACATCGTTTTTTGTGCTTAACTAGTGTAATTTTAATAAGTAAATAGAATTCAAATTTTTTTTTATAAGACATTTATTTTGTGAGTGTCATTTCAATAAACCCATAAAGTTTAAAAGACATTCCGATACCTGTACCACGAGTCATCTTCAATTCATGTGTGTACTTCTTAACCGTTGATTAATAAAAACTGCTGACAATTTCGTAGCTTCTGCTGGGAATTTTAATGTTATATTTAACATCGAATTTGTGATATATTAAAATCAAGAAAGAAAGAAATTTTTATTTTTTTTCATGATCGTGACGACGCCCATATAGAACCGTGGCGAAAGTATTCATCTCTAAGTAGTGCCAATGTTTACCGATTTTTTTTTTTTTGACAAGGTATTCACTCTCAATTACACAGGTACACAAGTAAAAAGATTACATTAATGGCTTAGTATACTTCGGCCAAGGAGATTTATCCAATCACTATACATTCTTATCTTGCGGAACAGTTCAAAACTCTTTTCTCGGCAAATATCATAGACAAGGAAGAAAGAAATGCTGAAGAGATAGTCAGACTCAGTTCAGCACATATCTTCATGCCGCGGAAAATTAATCTTCAAAGAAAATTAATCTTCAAAGTTTTGACCAAATCCTAGTTGGTCAAAAGATGGCAAGATCAAATACTAGCAAAATGAATACCATGTACATGTTGGTGCTTCAAAGAGGAATTTGAGACTTACATATGTACGTATGTGTATCAGTTTGATTTCACTTAAAGGATAAGGACTGGACCGTAAATTTTAATAAGGGCTATACGTCCCATGTGTTAATAATGAAATACCATTTTATTCACAAATTGTGTTCCACAGTCTGTACTTTCAGTTTATACTTGATATTGGTTAAATGCACTTGTAAACATTTATAAAAGATGAGTCAAGAAGAATGCCGTAAAAAGATCATCGACAAATGGCACGAAAATCCTTCGTTACCAAACGTTACCGAAAAACAAAAATGACAATAAAAACACGAGCCCGAAAGTTGTACGATTTGATTGGAAGAAAGAAAGCCTGCTTGATTTTGGACAATAAGACCGACGTTAAAGCTGACTTTACGAGTAGTACTGTTTCATGTGAGCAGTTTCACAATTCTTTTGAAGGACAACATACATTTTTCCACAATCAGAAACATCGATTGGTGTCGAAAAGTTTGGATCGAGATATGTCGCGTGGTAAGCTTTTTACGAATGTGGACAAGCACACCATTTGTTACAACTGGAACGTTCGAAGTGTACATCAATGAGTCGCTAAAAAAACGATTAACTCTTTTCGGCGCGATAATTTGCTAAGAAAATCGACCCATACGTTGCCAAAAAAAAATTTGATTTTTAAAAAAAGTACTCCAATTTATTGATATAGACAAAAAACTAAAAAAAAGAATTACTTCCATATTTTTTACATCTATTTTATTAAATGTAGTATTCAAGCAGGTGGGTTAAATTTTGAACCAGTGCACCGCAAGGATCAGTTTATTTTTTGTGGTGATCCTGGAAACATGATTCATTTTATTTTTTCCCAAACACAGAAAAACTTTACAAATGGAACAAATCCAATTTGTCCTTACTTCGTTCTGAAGCGTACTGCAGATGGAACATCTTCGACGGGTACTGCTTCATAGGGAACGAAAGGCTTACAAGCTTTTTTGGCAATATCGGGTGATGATCTTTCCAACAAGAGTTTATTTTCGCCTGAATGTCTTCATGTTCATATACGCAAGTTTAAACATTTTGTAGGAATTTACGACTGTTGCATCTAGAAAAAAGAAAAATATCCGGTGCCACCATTTCGTGCTTTTCCTGTCCAATTTATAAACTGACAAGTTCTGGTCGAACTTGTCTACGTAGTTCATGTGTTTATTGTAGTCAACAACAACTGCATTTGGACACAATACTTTTGATACAGTCCCCTCCTTATTCTTACTCGAAACTTCATTGGATTTTTTTTCGGGGTGAAAATTGGAGAATGTGTACTTATCTTTCCATTTTATAGCGGTTAGGTTTGTGTCATTGTAGGAAAACTCATAGTCTCTCCTTTTCATCTGATTATCTGGTGGGAACCGCGGAAGATATTTACTCGTGGCATTTACCGTTCCGCAGGCATAGATTCCGTCTTTCTTCAAGTCTTCCATAAGCTCCGCACCAGTAAAATAATTGTCAAAATACACCACAGGATATTTGTGTTTGAAATCCGACATCAAGCTCCTTACAACTTTAACTCCAAGATTGTACCCCCTTTTCTCAGTTTCTTTGGCATATACTGTTTCATATAGCTCCGACCCATGAATTTTATCATGGATTCGGCTATGGCTACTTCACAAATAGGATTTGTAAATTTTTTTTAAATTTGTTGAGAGCATTTGGAGCATAGGTTTACTTTTATAAAGTCTACCATAATTGGGAGCAGCTCGTTTTGATTCAAGACACCTATCATTCACATGTAAATTTCACAGCAACCAACTAAACCGTGCTTGCTTCATACAGGAACTGGATTTCCAAAAGAGGAATATCGTCCTCCGAATCAAAAGATAATATTAACTGAGGTTGCTGACCCTCAGGCTGTAAATTTGAACCTGACCCACATGAAGTCACTGAAGAAATATCAGAATCAGGTCCTGAAGGAGTTGAAGTTGCATCATCATCTGTTGTCAATTCTCTCAAAAATTCCTCAAAATTCATGGCAACCAAATTAAAATCTGGCTCATTATAATCATGACTAAAATATGTAAGTAAAAAAGTTGAAAAGTGAAAAAAGACTTCCGTCGCAGTAGGTCAAAAAACGTTCCACTTGCTTTTCTTCTATATATACCGGTTTTCGATAAAGTTCTTACATTAATTATAATAAACTGTATTATAAACACACTAAACACTTTATAAATTATAAATTTTGTTAATAACTTTGCAAAAACACGGATTTACACCAGCACGAAATTTAAGAAATTAAATTCCAGTGTCAACTTCACAAAAGCACTCTTACTCACTTTACCGTAAAAACAAAGTTGAAACGAAAAATTCTCCCTTCTCTCTTGCAAGTAACACAATATTTTTCTTTCATGCGGAACAAATTTTAAACCTTTGAACCAATTGCAAAAAATATTGTCTACATGGTTTAAAATTTGTCCCACCTAGCCGCAACGGCAAGAAATATGTGGTTCAAATTTTGAACCAGTGAGGCGGAAAGAGTTAATTTCATTTATAAACAAACACGACGGTTCCAAATTATTGTAGCCAAATTTTGCATCAGCTCACTATACTCCAGCGACGTTAAACTTTCTTGTGGCTAAAAACATAGATTTTATCCTAAAAGAAATTGAACTCACCTAATGTCCCAATAGTGTCGTCCCATTGAAAGGTATTGGGCCTTGGTTTAGACAAAATTGAGGAAGAGTGTGCTGAGGACTCTAAAGATTTTAGTATCAAATGGAAAAGAACATCCGAAAAGGTTACAGATGTAACTGTCATCAACCTTATGAAAAACATGAGAAAAGAACGAAAACCTAAATAATTTTTTTATTTTCAGGAACTGTAAACGAAAAAAGTTATTTACATTAACTACTCGTATTTTTTTGCTATAACGTTTCCAAATTTTATTTGTTTCAGTCTTTAGGATGAAAATAATCAGCAACCAAATTGCCATTAAGTTGGTTTAAAATTACGTACCCACCTATAAAGGTGGCAGGTGGTGCCCGTAATGAACACTAATGTCAGTTCTTCGGGCTAAAATCTGTGCAAAATCTTATTCCTAACTAACTAGACAATCCAAGTGAATTAAGTAGAATTGGATAATGGCTGAGATTCAGGTAAACCTCAGCTTTGCCTCAAACTCCACAAAAAATGTGATTTTTTATTTTGAAGAAATTTTTACTGTTTTTTTAAAGCGAACCTGTATCTGAAATATTTTTTAATTAATTAATTAATTTTTTTGCAAACTTTTGTCTATGCATTCTCGCATTAATTCACATCGAATAAAAGTCACCTTGCAAGAAACGCGAAGAAAAGAAAAAAACAAATATACATTATTGGAGGAAATCTTGTGGTCAACACAAACATTAATTAAAAATTGGGGAGAACAATTAATTTGGACTTACCCGATATTAGACTCCACAAATGTTTGAACCTTTCGCAGTTTTTCCTCATCTGGAATCTTAATACTGTCACCAGGTCTATTTGAACTGCCTGCACTAGACGGTGACATTCCAATCAGACTTAAGACATTCTCTGTTATCGCACTCGACACGGGATGGTTGCCCAAACTCGGAGGTAGTTCCATTCTGGTTAATGCTCCCGAATTGGCCATAATTTTAGATAGTTCAAAATGTGCATTCGTTTGATGAGTAGAAGAAGGTGGAGGAGGATGATGACTCTGATGTTGATGCTGATGCTGGTGCTGGTGCTGCTGTTGTTGTTGCTGCTGTGATAGTTGATGCTGCTGCTGTTGCTGAAGTTGATGCATATGATGAAAATGTTGAAGGCCAATCGCAGCAGATGATGATGTTGATGTACTTGGTGTGCCCGATGTACCTGGAGGTGGCCCCGATGACTGTGGATTACCACCAGATACAATTATCGGATAACGGCCATTAGAAGGTGTTCCAAGTAATGCTCCTGAATGTGATGGATGATTTGATATGGTGGTAGCTGCACCTGCTGCTGATGTTGCTGACTGATTGGAAATCGCTGTTGTTGATTGTATACCAGCATTTCGAGAGGCGTACATCGATTGATCCTGATTCTTTTGTTTCCATTGCAATTGGTGTACATTTTTCTCGGACATGTTACAATTGGAAAACAACTACAAAAACAATTTGTTTCGCTGTTGGGGTAAAAATATTATCACACTTTATCGAGAGACATCACTACGTAAATTCATTATAGAGTTGAATAGGTAGAATTTTTTTTTGTGATCGCAGAATAATTAATTCGGCAAAAAAAAATTCTTGTTGGTCTTTTGGAAAATTTTATTTTGCGCAAACACTTGATTTTTTTCTTTATTTTATCACCATTTTATCTGTTCTTTACGCGTGTCCTTTCTTCGTCTTTCTTTTTATTTTCTTCTATTCTATCTGAAATGTCAAATTTTCGAGTTTTTCGGGCCTGTATTTAGACGTTCGATGGTGGAAAGTAATTATTATTAAAACGAATCATGTAATATATAATGGTTTGATTACATTAGCGTTAGACCAGAAAACATTGTTTTATACAATAATTGATTTTTTTTCGCTGAATTTGTCGTCAAAATATAATAAGAACTCTCAAATGCGGAAGAACGAATATAAAAACAAAATTTTTTTTGGACAAAATTGTGCGAAACTAAATGAATAATGCAACAACAGATTCAATGCGCAGCTGTTATTTGTATTGAAAAATATTTGCCCCTTAAGGCAAAGGCCTTAAGCAAGGAGGTCACTTTTTAATCAGTGCACCAAAAGCGTGCACTGATATCCGTACTCTCTCATTGATATTATATTAAAATATAAATCATACCAGAGTGCTTCCAATAATATATATTTTTTCACTGGACGTATGCGTATATCTTTAGCCATTTTTCAAAACATTCACGTCTCAATGCCATACAGCAATGCTTAGATAATTCAAGCCTGATTCAACATTTCCCGCCTAATGCAGCGATTGATTTGTTGCCATTTTCGTCAGAAGGCTGTGCACACTTTCAGGTAATACACCGACAGAAATTTCAAATATGAGAAATTAAAGACTTCTACGCTTGAACAATTTTTTCCTTCTCTTGCCGTTTAGGGTCGGATCATATACTTTCCAATGCATCGGCGACAATCGAAAGCCCTCAGAAACTCGTGATTCCAGTAAAATTATGAGTGACGACGGGATGCCTAACCAGAGAAGGGAGAGTTTTGTCGTTTCACTTGAGCACAAGCAAAGAGATTACTAATATTCTCTAAGTACACTGAGCACAGCATGGGGAAAAGGAAGAAAGTAGAAAATAGTAGTACTGAGGCTCAATGGTTTTCGTATTTGTGAATTATAATAACAGTGAATTCAGAGCAATTTTGTGACCGCTCGGAGCACACTATTATTACAAGCACAAACATGTAAAATAGGAGTACATCTCAGACGGCATTTCTAAGCAATGTTATGAGATGTGTAAGTTTAGCATATTTTAAGTTTTCAAACAAATTGCCGTATTTGTAATGCGTTTACGGCATTTTACATAGGTCCACTAACAAAAATGTACACACATAACACCCGATTCATAATTTCTTTTGCTATAAAGTAATCCTATAACAATAGCAAAATTGGTTTGTGGATTCAAGAGAGGGATGTGGTGTGAGCAGACGTCGTTAGTATGGAACAACCGATGCATCTGCAAGGGATGTAGATAAACGTCTGAGTATTTTATGATTCTATTACAATAAACCAAATTTCCATTATAAGATCGCTCCACAATTTCATGCAATAATGTTAACTATCATGACATCTGTCTTGCAACAGCACTGTCACTCGCCGCCTGAACGCTAATATTGACATCCTGAACTGTCACTCAAAATCAGAGCACGTTGCCAATACAATACAGTACCAGTACCCATTCAAATTCATTTCGTGCTCTGTGCCTTTTTTCTGTTATCAGACAAATATGGAAGAAGAACAACCACCCACAGAAGGCTCAATAAATTTTGTTCCAGCTCTGTGCTTTGTAAAACGTGGCATTGCTAAGGAACGGCCAGAGAAAATCGTTCTCACTCAAGATGAACTGGCAGAGGTGATCAAGGAAACAAAAGAAGAATTAGGAGCACAAGATGGTGATGACTCTGGGGAGGATGCAGCCACATCTGATGTTGAAATGGACGCTGCAGAACCGTCTACATCAGCTAATCCTGGAGATGAATACAATTTTAATACATACGACAACGATGGCGGATTTCGGCTGGCTAATATCTCAAATATAGCTGAAGTAGACCCTGAACATCAGTTAGAGGATGAAGACGAGGATTCTGAAGCAGAAGATGAAGTTATAAAACCAACAGATAACCTTCTTTTGGTGGGTCATGTATCTGATGATGCGGCCTGCCTAGAAGTTTGGGTTTTCAATGAGGAAGAAGAGTCCCTGTATACGCATCATGATTTCTTACTGCCTAGCTTTCCGCTTTGCATAGAATGGTTAAGTCATGATCCAGGCAGTGATACAGATGGAAATCTGTGTGCGATTGGGTGCATGGACCCGATTATCACAATATGGGATCTAGACATTCAGGATTCCATTGAACCAACTTTTAAACTGGGTTCCAAAGGTAGCCGCCAAAAAAATAAACCTCGGTATGGTCACAAGGATGCTGTGTTAGACTTAGCGTGGAATACTCAGTTTGCTCACATTCTAGCAAGTGGTTCAGTCGATCAGTCTGTGATACTTTGGGACTTGGATGAAGGCATCCCTCACACGACCATAAGCAGTTTTAAGGAAAAAGTCCAATCGATCGGATTTCATTCCGTCGACGGGCAGAGTCTTCTCACTGGGTGTGCCGATGGAAGAGTGCGCCTATATGATTGTCGAAATGCAGATGCTCCCGAGACTGGTCTCTTAAAGTGGAAGATTCATGGTGAAGTGGAGAAAGTCCTGTGGGATCCCATTGATTTTAATAATTTTATTGTGGGGACAAATGATGGTAATTTGCATTATGCCGACAGAAGAAAACCATCAGAGTTTTTGTGGTCGTTCCGAGGACACAGTGAGGAAATATCGGGAATCTGCTTTAATACGGAGAAAAAGGGACTGTTAACTACTACATCTACCGATGGAATCTTAAAAGTGTGGAAGTTCGATAGCAGCGTAATCAATGAAGTTTATAGTCATAATTTTGAAATGGGCCGTCTGCAATGCATGAAGCAAAGCCCTGAAGATCCATTCACTTTAGCATTTGGTGGGGAAAAGACGCCACGTTGCCGAGTGTTTAATATCAAAAACTTTGAAGCGGTTCGTAGGACATTTGACATTCCAGATATGTTGACATAAAAAAGCTGCAAGCTAATGGTCTTGTCTAGCACATCGAGGTGTGTTTTTATATCGCATAATGAGATAATTTTTTTTTTAATTAAGTTGGGAATGTGTTTCAGAGGAAATAAATATTTATATTTACACCTTCTGTTTTTTTAATATTTATTTCTTTATTATCTTGTTACCCATGTTTGACTTTAAGCTTACCGCTCCGTTGTGGATCCAACAAATCAGCTGTTCAGGGCTTGATGCTGGCGGTGATTAACTTTTGAGCCTTTTGGGGTTGAGTTTTCTAAGTACTTTTTAGTATTTTGCATCCGATATATCCGTATTCGTACCTCAGATACAACTAACTAGTGATAAAAATCAATGGCAAGCACATTCGGACATCCAAAATCATAATAGGATCTACTTGGTTAGTTGATCACGGAACCATAGTTCGAAACCGCTGCTAAATCGACGTCCATTTTTGGAAGAAGTATGTTGGAATCTGTTTTCCTTCTAGCCTATTCTAATTCGGCATTAAAATTACTAGCAACAATCTAAAATTCGTGATTATAATATTGCTGGTATTCTCTTCGAGGCATAAAGGCACATCTAAGGGTTTGAGAATTATAATCAAGGCTTCTTACCTTACGTCTTCGTTTGACGATAAATCAGCATATTTGTACTGCTTTTGCCTTACCATAAGTTTTTGAGATGACAATGATGTCTACAATGGCAACGAACACCACTTTTTCAAATTGTAAGCTTATACAAGTTGTTTGTTCTTACCTAGACATCTTCGGAACCGCACGGGCAAAAAGACGATGAAAAACTGTGATATCTGTAATCTATAGAGCTTGTTACAGAACACCAAGGCAAGGCAAGGACAGCCATAAGAACATAATTGAGGGATCAAGTCTTGAGTTTTAAATATGTAAACGAACGCCCGACGATGATTCGCAGAGGAAAGAGCACGAGGATTGTTCAATCGTGGCTTTACTCTCAATGCTTCCACCAATGAATCTGCTTAATCTCAATTTGCCAATGAGTAATGTGTGAACTTCAATATATGAATGTGTGAACTTCAATGCGTGAATGCGTGAACTGCCAACGGACTAAAAAAGTAGAAACCGTCTCCCGCAGAAAAATTAAGCGCTGAATGTTAAGCCTCTCAACGGATTGGAGCATCGAGCATGTGACTCTTTTGATTCTGCTATCTAGACCGCAGTTCTCCATTTAGATGCAAACATTGTGTTTTGGGAAACTTCAGGAGTTGATCTCCGTAGTAGCTTGCATTCTATGTATTCATACTGATATAACAGAGATTTTATCAGGTGAAAATGCTTGCGCGTCGGCATGGCAGTTGGTTTCTGTTTCGCAATTTTATCTATTCGAGATGAAATTGCTTATGTTATCATTCTTGTCAGTATTGCTTGCTTCTCGAAATAGATACTTCTTCTCTTATTTTACTCACAGTTGATATATTTAGCGCATATAATTACGTACATCTAATACTGTATACTTCTCCCAAGTTGGGGGAAATTCGGGACCTTAGAACCATTTTACGGGTCGCTTTAATTTGAATCACTTCGTTAGTAAAGCCAAGAATTTGCTGATGCTTTTGCATTTGAGCTATTGAATTAAGTTTCTTTTAAACTCTTCTTCAAGTGTTGTAGGGAAATTCTTTGCCATCAGGTATTAAGGTCTTAAGTCGTAAATAGCGGTTTTCCGTAAAATGAAATTTGAAATTGTGTAATTATTTGTGAATCCGGATATTTTCTTTTAGAATAAGTAATGGTTAAAAACAACTTTAAAGGCGATGACCTGTAGTTGTACTACTCGTAAAACATTCTACAAAATCATTAGTACTTCCCTGATTATCGACATTTAAGACCGTTTCATTCTTATTACCTAAATTCTTTTGTTTCGCAAAACGATTTAGGTCAAAAAGAAAAAGATTTGTATTCGTAAAAACGTAATATACTACATATATGTTCGTGCTATTCATTTAAACGACCGAGTTAAGTATTTAGGTTTTAACTGGTAAACACATGTTTCCATTTTTATTTTTTATTCCCTATTATGGAATGATTGACATCGCATTGTAAATGTTGTGGTTTATAATGAAATTGGGAAATTTATTTTGAGCCATTAAAAATATTGCAGCAACATGACTGATATGTGATTTCAGGAATCAGGCAGCTAGAGCTTCGTGCCACATGTAGTGTTCTTATTTTCCTGTTACATTGACGTGAAACGTCAAATTATACAGGTCGGCAATTGCCTTTTATGGAATGCTACTGCTACGGTGTTGGTACCGTTTGAAATCGAAACTGTTGCATTTAATTTAAGCATCGCCTTAGGATTCTTGTTTATCTGTTTTTTTTGGCAGCATACACTTCTGGTGGACTTGGAGATCATTTTTTGAACTAAGATGCTGATATTTTTTTCTCTAAAAAAAAAATTAACACTCCAGCGGGTATTACTAAAATGCCTGAGAACTTGTTAAGTTTTTAGGAAAATGGGGCAGAGAGACAAAGAAAGATTTTTGGGGTCAGTGGTTATTTCGCTCCGTAGGTTGCATCCAATATTTAATGGGGAGGCTAAATTATTAGTGTAATTGTACTGGTTGTATTCTAGGCAACAACTCACGTTACATGAATTTTGTTAGCTGAAAAAAAAAATCTTTCGGGCGCGGCTGGTATTGAACTCCGAACCGTCCGATTTGGAGGCCAATACACTACCACTTGAGCCACCGCCACCCACCCTCCTGATTAGCAGCAACTTGCACTCGCATATGAAGGGCGGTACATTTAAAGCAGGTATCCTCTTTCGGTTTTTTAAACTCGAGATCTAGATTGAGAAAATCACACTCCTAAATTGTTCGGCCAAAAAAATAGTTCCATAAACAAGAAGACAGAAATTTCTTATCATTTGTGCGTCTGGTGTAATGACTTTCATAAAAATGAAGCTCGCACTTAATTCAGTTCCTCTTCACACTTCTTTTGTTTGTGGAAGATTGTTTACTTCGTTGATCCTTCACCATAATACCAGAAGTATTTAGCATTTAATTTTTCTTTTTCGTCCAAAGTTCTATTGAAACAGTCCTTGCATACTAGATGGAGTGAAAAGTGACCTCCTTGGGAATTAAAAAAATTTATTTTTTAAAAAGTTTTTTTTTTATATTATTCAATATAGTCCTCTTTTAGTTTGATACACTTATTCCAGCGATTTTCCAACTTCTTGATCCCATCCAAAAAGTAATTTTCCGGAAGGTCTGCAAAATACTCCTCCGTGGCGTCGATGATTTCCTTCGTGAGCTGAATTTTTTATTGATGAGCATTCTTTTGAGGTTTGGGAAGAGATAATAGTCCGAGGGATCCAAATCCAGTTACCAATCGAAGCCAAAAGTCCGCCCGATTCCGCATCAGCAATCCAAACACTCTTTCGAAGTGCTCACGCGTTACTTTCCGGTCAGCCAACACCATTTCATGTATTTTTTTGACATTGACCTCTGTAACCGCATCGGAGGGCCTATCGCTGCGGACTTGATCGGTAGTGGAGTTGCGACCACCACGAAACTCTCGAAACCAATATTTGACGGTGTAATCTGACGGAGCATTAGCCCCATAATATTTATCCAACTTTTCTTTTGTTTCCCTCGGCGTTTTGCCTCTCAAAAAATATGTTTTATTAGAGAACGAAAATCATTTTTTTCCATACTCAACATGATGCCAAACACGTCAGCAACAATCAGTTGTCAAAACAAAACTAAAGACAGTATCGCACTGAAATTTGGCATGTCTGCCTACATATAAACGGACTTCAAGGCACCATAACCTTTTTGCAGTTGCAGCGCATTCTGGCGGTCAAGGAGGTATAGTATATGCTCTCTTCCCATTTATTTCTAAAAAATACTCGTATGTCATTTCCCCGTTTTTTAAACTATTAAGTTTTCTTTTGCGAGCAACCTGTTGTACTTTAGAATCCACGACATTTTCAATAAATGAAACCGTTTTATCGTGGATCCCATGCGACCAGTACTCATTAAAAACAAATTTACGAATCTCGTCTGTAAGGACAGAGCTGCACTATTTCCTGTACTATTATAATATTTTTAATTGTCTAGCTTTCACCAATTTTCCACTCACACTCATGCAACTTTTCTGCTAAGAATTTTTGAAATCCCTCTTTTTTTTATGAGTCTTGAAGCATTCGTGTGGTCTGCCTGCAACCTGAGAAGTGATGTCATCTGCAGTTGTGCTCATATTCAACCCAACTGTAAATGGAAGCCTTAACCGAGGACGCAGCGAGACCTAACGTAGTTTCAGGTCCTGAAAAAACTTCCTCTGAACCTTGTCCGGCAAGTTCATCGGCGATCTCATTTCCCGTGATTCCATTGTGAACTTGGACCAAGACAAGACTCAGTGAATATAGCCTTCCGACTGCATTCAGTGATGTCTTGCATTCTCAAACTAGTTTGGAAGTCGTTCTTGGTGCAACAAGGCTCTAAGCGCGGCTTGGCTCTCGCTACAGATATATATAATTCGTTGTCACCATGACTTCGTATATCTCCGCTTGGAAAACAGACGCAAATTTTCCCAGAGGAGTGAAATCTAACGTTGTCTTCCTCCACAAAGACACCAGCGCCCCATCCTATATTGGTTTTGGAACCATCCATGACGACCCGATTACATTGCTTTCCTTGTTCAGATTTTGGCCGAAACCAGTCTTGGGCACAGGGAAAGTTGATTTCGTATTTTTTCTGCAGCAAGAGTTCTGGTGTCATCGCATTAGTCGGCATGTCCATAAGAGCAGAGTCAAAAAATAGTCGGCGCGCAAGGTCACCAAACTGTGTGTGTTGTATCAAAGACCACCAAAGAAATATGGCTTGCGGTGTGCAGCCCACGATATAAATATCAAGGAGAGGGAGATTCATCAATGTGTCTAGAGCGGAACCAGTTCTTGCAGCCAAGACAGTCTGTTCCTTGGAGTCTGGTAAAAGCAGCATTGACGTATTCTCGTGAGAGCTTATTTCACCAGACAACCGACGCATAGGAGGCCCCATGTCTTGTCGACAGCTCCTTTGTACTGCTAGAAGACCGACAGCGCCTTATAAGCTTTCGACGTAACATGCTTAATCCATAGAAGTTTGTTATCAAGGATGACACTCAAATACTTAGCTTCTTTGGAGAATTGGGTTGTGATGCCTTTAAGTACTAGATGCGTCAGACTAGACGATTTCCTCCTTCTGATAAAGAGAACCACCTCAGTTTTATGAGGATTGGCTGAAAGCCCATTTCTACTAGTGCACCAATCGTCGATCACGTCTATGCCTGCGGGCACCAAGAACGGGCGATCTGCAGGGTTGATTTCTAGCTGGACATGGCAGTTCAAAACACTTGGTGAGCTTACCGTTCAGGGTCTGAATAGATTCCTCTAGCCTTGGTTTTTCTTGAGCTTAGGGGGAGCACTGTTGGACTTGCCGAGCTCCACCTTAAATCGTGTCCAGTTAGTTTAATGCAAATTACTCCTATTCAAAAAGGTCGAGACCTCACGTCCGATTCTGAATTCGATCTACATATAGTCTGACATGGAGACCTCCTATGTCTTACTCTCGTAACAAAAGTTGGCAGAAAACCAACATTGTTGACAACCAGGTCAGAGGATAGTATGAAATCCAGGAGATGGTTGCCTCTCACGTTGCATTTGCTAGACCCCCAAAGGGCATTCTGAGCATTAGCATTGCAGCATATAAGCCCCATCTTCCTGGAATCACATTATTCAATGGTACAAATTGAATTAATAATTCAATGGTGGTGGTGGTAATAACGAATTATAGGGAAAATAAAGAAGACCCAATGACGAATTTGTGCCACTCCCCGATCGTTTTGTAACCTACGCCTGCAACAACTAAATTGTGGTTGCAAAAGTGCCCAAGTTTAGATGGTGAAAGTGAGTTCCGTACATAAAAACAGATCGCTGGTCTATATTGGTGCGAAACCCCTTAAACATCTAAAATCACAGATACGTTTATTCCACACCCATGGTTCCTGCATGGATATTATTTGAGGTTTTGTATTCAACACTGAACTTTACGTTGTTAATACCAATCGAAAGAGAAAAAAACTGACAAACCCAAAATGATTTTTTTTGACTTAAGCCCTTAGCATCAACCAACTAATTTACCCCTCAACGATTACCTTCGTTGAACAAAGCAAAAACAGCAATATTTCCACTATCTCTTTGTTAACATGGAGAATCCCGGGGAACTTTTCATTAGATCACCTTTTAATTATTTTTTTTTATGAGTGACATCGTCATCGCGATTTCCTTAATGGTTTACGATAGTGCGTTAATATTCACATTTTTCGCACTTTAGCACGATTCAATATATAAGTACTCGTAGATGTCAGTTGAGTTTGCGGGTTCGAAAAACGGCAATGCAGATATTCAATCTTAGTACGACTGATTCGTTTTCCGTCATATTCTAGCCCTTTTTATCCAATTAACAGTTGCTTGAAGGTTGTCACGTCGTTGGTTATAATAGTGCTATCATCGGCAATAACAAGGGAAGTACTTTCGGCCCCCGGGTTCTCCGGTTATTCCCGCCATTCATTTAACTTCCATGTTAACATGATCGTATTATTCTTATAGACGGTGTCCAAAAAATCAACGCCAAAATGGAAACGGGTGATAGGTAATGTGGTGTCGGTTATCACAAAATTATAAAAAAAAATCTAAGTCATGTACTTTTAAAATTATTGGCACTCAAAAAAAATCGAGGAATCTGACACCCTGTGACGATCTTTCAAGTACTGTAACCGCAAATCTTTACTTTTCTTCGATTTTTTTGTTTTCACGCAACCCTGAGTAACTGTTCTGTAAATTACGATCCAAAATTGAAACAAAACTATATCGGTTTTAACTAAAATATTGCTTTTTTGTCCATCCATGTATCTGAAAATCATTAATCACCTAACTTGAACTGACTGTACTGACAAAAAAATGTACTGTGCCATTTTGGCAAGTAACTTTAAAAGATGGCGTATTTAGTCTGGATTAAAAATGGTATACTTGCTAGACTAACGCTTAATTGAGGACAGACAGTGACGGCGTGATTGAGACGGATAAACACGCCATTTCGACTAGTTTGAGTGAAATAGATGGAGATGCCGTTGTTCCGATTTTGTGGGTACGGCTTCTAATTCTCGATACTACAAAGAAATTTAAAAAAATTAAAAAAAACAAAGGTTTTGGGGGCACTCACTTTACAGCAGTAAATATTGCTATATGCTGATGGGAATTAACAGATAATTTCTTTAATGCGCTTCAAATTTCTGTGGAATCGTTTGACGACAGCTCTAGAAAAGATGAAAAATAAATTTTGCAAAACGATATCAAAATGAGACTTTCGATATCACCTTAAAAAAAGCTAACTTCAGCTTTACGTGGCTGGTATTCCATAGTTCTTGCCTGTCTTCTTTAACTTTGTTTCTCACCATTTCAATATCGATATAAATTGTAATTGTTGCAACAAAATGTACTTTACTATTTACGGCTCTCGCGTCCACAGCTAATGAATTTTGATAACTGACGCTCATGTCGTCGTATTCTATTGGCTGTGTTGTTTATCACGCCTATTTGATCCTGGCTCGTAGGGAGCTCGCTCATATGTCATAAACTGGATTATGCCGGCTATGTTTGATCGCCCATATGATTGACCTCTACAATTAACGGTTGATGAAGAGAAGCAAACCGCGCCGTGATGAATATAAATACTGCCAGGGATAGAACCATCATCCTTGAAACTTCTAATGCTCACATATTAGTATTGTTACACAAACAAAATACCTATAGTCCACCATTACAATAAATTGTAATCGATATCCATAAAATATAAGTGAGCAACATGACAAATGATAAAAACATAATTGTAGTTATTTCCTCGAATTTTATTTTTATTCTTAATGGTTCCTCGAAAATACAAGTTAATTGTACATATTTTAGTGTTGGTTTTGCATTACTTACGTTCATCATCTATATATGTATATATGAAGCTATGTGGCTATATGTATGTAAAGTATGGTCATTTTAAAATCCTATCAATAATCATAAAAATAAGTTGGCAAAATGTCCTAAGTAAAATTAATAAAACGGTGATAAACATGAGAAGCAAACAAAAAAAAATTAATAACTGCTTATATGGCGGCTACTTTTTTTAGTGCTTTAATCTCATTCCCTGGCTTTTCTGCTACCGGGATACAACCTTCGCTCATTATCCAAACGGTGTTGACTGATCTAACCATTCTGTTTTATTGCTTTCATTTTGGTGTTATACTTTTATTTATTATCTAGTGGAGTTGGCGGAGAGCAAGGAGCGAGAAACAGCTATTTTCTGATTTAGTTAAATTCGGGGACCAACTATTTGTATAAGTAGGTTCTTATATTAGAATGTTACATTAAGTTTAATAGTTATGATAATTTAAAAGAAGCTGACTTTGATGGTTCTGCCGTCCATTCGTGACCCATCCATAAGTGCTGTGGAAATAACCCAAATTTTTTAAAAAAAAATTTCATGCGTAAAACGTACATTTACTTACCAATAGCCAACTCGGCGTCTCGTTCTTTGAAGAAGCGTACTACTCCAACATCATTTCCACGAATTTCCGCAAATTTCACTTCACCGACATCACGGAATTTATCGCGCAATGTCTGCCAAGTGCAGCTCAATGGAATCTGCAATTCAAAATGAACGAGTTTATTCGGTTTATGACATTTGTCATTTTCTTCTTACATTTTTAATAATGATTGTGTCGGATTTTCGACCACCTCCACCGCCTCCAACACCCAATGGATTTTGATTACCACCGCCATACATGTCCAAGCTGGCTCCAGGATTGTAGTCATTATTATCGCCTGCACCACCAGTGTTGTAAGAGTTACGCAAATTGTCAAAGTTTCCACTGCCTCCACCACCACCACCACCGCCGCCAGTATTGTAGCCGGATGAACTGTATGCCGAGCTATAGTTATTGCCAGTACTGTAATTGTTTGTCAATGCCGTAGCTGATGACATTGAATCCTCGTTGTTAGGTGTAATGGGTGCTTGTCCAAGATTCAAGCCCAAATTGGAAAGACTGTTTGAGAGCAAAGGGTTGGAAAGGGCGGCACCCAATCCTCCAACTACATTCGTCAAAGCGGCTAAATTCGAGGAAGACAAATTTCCCAGATTAAGATTACCGCCTGGTCCCAATAAATTGCCAGATGGTTTATTTCCAGATACAGGAGCAACTGGTGCCGGTTGCACAGGATTGTTAAACATGCCTCCGCCAAGATTCATATTACCAGAGTTGGATCCCATTTGTGGTGGCTGAGATTGTTGTTGGCTTGGTTGGTTGACAATACTTGGCAAGTTGCGTGCGACATCCTTAAGTGGTTCACCATTAGGACCAAGTCCAATACCAACACCACCCAAGCCTTCGGGCAGTTTAACACCTTCGCTTTTATCTGGGATACGATCTAAACGTACAGTCATTCTACGATCGAATAACATTTGACGATCAAGCATTGATATGGCTTGAACAGCTTCTACTGGATGATCATATTCAATGACAGCAAATCCACGACTGTTTCCCTCTTTGTCCACAGATAAATCAACGCTTTGAACCTTGCCAGCCAACTTGAACACCTGTTTGAGTTTCTTCGAATCGACTTTGTAGTCCAGCTGTAAAAATATTATATTACAATTAGGATTGGTAATTTTTTTTTAATTCTTTTAAGCTCAGAAGTGTCGCAAGTCAGAGTTGAACTTCGAAATGACACGTCAAAAATTTTGATGAAAAAATAGGTTTACTTCCTTGTTATTGTTTATTCTTTTTACTTATCACTTCTGCTTTGAGTTTGAATCTTATATTTTAAGTAGTTTCTTTTCTATGACTGATTGGATTTGAATCAATTGAACTACTCTGATTACAAATGTAAATTAAATTAAAGATAAACCTTTAACAGCAGGAATGTTAAGTATATCCAATCGCATACAGCGCTTGTAATGTTTTAACCTGAAGACCGTTTTTACCGTGAAATCAGATAAAAGATACAGCATCGCACTCAACTATTTGAAATCGGCCCAATAAGAAACAACAAAAACCGAGAAACGAAACAAATTTCGGGACATACTTAACCAAAGAATTTTTGATTAAGTGCAATCGTTAGGAGCTGTGGACATTTTTAACAGAGCAAGCAAATATTAGAAGTCGACTATCCAGATCCAAACTACATCACTTTTATATGCTTTCTGTTCCTAAGAGTTAAAGGCCAGACAGACCAAACTACGCAGATTGATTACAGTTTTCCAAATTCATAATGATGTCCAAAAATTGCTGTGAAAAAATTCCAGTATTCCTCGTATTTTATTGTAATATCACTTTTTTTTTTTTTTAAGCTAACATAATTTGGGCTCAAGTGATCTACAACCTTAAAGCGATGAAGAAAGTTAAACAAGACTTCTTTAACAAATCCTATTAAAAAGGTATTCATGCGAGTATATCGAGTATACTATTTAATCTGAACTGAATATAAGCTTTTGATGCCCCATTGGTCTACTATCTTCATTTTAAACATTTATCAAAACTCAAAAGAGCGTAACTTGTAGATCTAGAAAATATCAACTATATACTACTCATAAAATAAAAGCCTAGTTATGTGGGTAAGTGTTAGAATGCAAGTAGTTTTTATTTGTTAGTTCACTATCTATCTAAAAGTCTGTACAGACAAACATTCAAACAGAAGTGTTGCTGAAGTCGAAAGCTACCGATGGCACAATATATTGGGAATGAAGGTGACAGACAATTAAATTTTTCCAAAGGTTTTCCAAACGATGTAAAAAAATCAATTAAGTTAATAAGAAAATATATTGAAAGGTAATATGTACCGTGGTGGAAAAAATAATAGGTGTGAATGAATCGTCTGTTTAAAATGTCATTTAAACCAAAGCAACCTAAAGCCATTTTAGAATATGATGGTGCTTTTTATGCAGCTACATCTCAAAAACAAACTGTAAATTATTGGTTCTTAAAAGTTCACATTAGTGTGTTCGGACGAGTTATGATCGCACGTGGTATTGATTTGCCGTGAAAAAATAGGCCGACAAATAGTGCGAATGGCTGAAAATGACCCTTTTGTTACTTCTTCGGAAATTAAGAAGACACTAAATCTAACTGTGACCTCAAGAACTGTTAGAAACAGATTATTAACAGCTAATCTGCGTTTTCTAGTTGGTCGCCATTTGTGTCAGAAAAAAAGGAAAGGCATTTTCAGAAGACCAGCTAAAGGAATTTAACGAAAGGGGCATACAGAACTTTAAAAATAAAATATTCTTCTTAGGAGTGACGAAACAAATGTAAATTTGTTTGGTTCGGATAGCAGGTACTATGTAAGACGACACTAAAGAAACCATTAAGCATAGTAGAGGAAGCATGATATAATAATATGGGGTATAGTCTGTGACCATTATTTTGGATTAAAGAGATAATGATTCAGGAAAAATATGTAGAAATACAATACTAGAAAACGCCATGCTGCTTATGCCGAAGATGAAATGCCGTAACGACCTCAAGTGCATCTCGACAAAAGTCAAAGTTTGATTTCAAACAAAAAAGTTTGAAGTTTGATTTCGGTTTTCGATTGACCAGCACTGTCACCCGATCTAAATCGGATCGAGAACTGGTGGTCTGAAGTCAAGAAAAGATTTTATAATAAAGTCCGGATTGTGGGTTGGCACCAAGGAAGTGCAAAACTAACAAAATCTTGTGGAATCCTTGCCACAGCGTTACCAGCTGGCATTAAAAGCTAAAGGACATGCAACCAAATATTAGTTTAAAAGTAAGTTTGTATACATTTCTTCTATAATTTAGATTTTTTGCTTATTGTAGGAGTCACACCTATTATTTTTTCCAACCCCAAAAAATAAATTTTAAGGTTAAAAAAAATTAATTACTTTTTATGTTTCCCATATAATTATTCTTAAATAATGCCATTGAACTAATAAAACTAAAGTATTCAAAAAATTATAATAAAATTATGTTAACATTTAGTTTTCATTTATTTTCCGTTCACACCTCTTTCCACCACTGCATGCATGTTTTTTTTTTTTTTTAACGCTCGCCTCATCATACCCACTAGTATTTTACTTTTGAGTTAAGGTATCTTTGCAGACTTATGTTGTCATAGCAAAACATTTTTAAGACCTATTCAATTGCACACCTTGTTTCTTCGTAAACAGATTAGTGGGATCTGCAATCTGCAATCAACTCTGCAAGGTGTGCGTTAGCCAAACATTTCGTATATCTGTAATTTGTCGTTGCAGCCGCTGGTCAATTGTCAATTCTGAATAAATAAAAAATTATTGGCGAGATAGTCCGCAGTGGACCAAAGCCTAGCCTCTCCCATTCGAGCCTCACCGACTCCGAACGGCTGACCGAGAAAGAGAAAAAGACTTCGTCCGCCGGAAAGTTGACGACGTCAGAAAGTAGGTAACTTTTTAAGCTTTTTGATTTCCAATCAAAAATCAATTTAAGTCATTAGCGATGTTGGTTTTTTTTTGCCAAATAATATTATAAATTGTCATCAACTATCATTTGATTACTGTAAATTTGTTAGCTAGAAAAGTACTTGTTTTTCAACAATATTTCTACCCATTTCATGAAAAGTAATTTAATAATCAGAAGACAAGTCTTCGTTGCTATTTACAAAGTATTGTTAAGTGGTTCGTGGGATCAGTTTTGTAAGCTAAGTGGCACTATTTTTAAAAATTGTCTACCACCAAATGTACAACTTATCGTTGGATTTTTTTTTTATAAAACCAAACACGAGTGGACTTTGAAATTTCCAAGAGTATCTTTAAATATGCGTAAGAGCGAAGTTTGATGGGAAAAATAAAACTAATACCGACCTTAACTCAGATAAGTTTTATAAGTGATAAGTGTTAAGGCTAAGTAGAAGGCTTTATCGGCAAACCTGGCCAAGTTCCATTGAAGCCGTTTTAAAGGCGAAAGTATATCAAACCAATTCCTTTTGACAAAACAGCTCTTCGATAACGAGGTGTAAAATGTACCCGTTTTAAAAAAACGTTACGTTGTATGGGTTAAGATTACTATCGAGTCTACTTTGAAACGACACCGTACAAAATTTCAGATTGATTTATCGGTTAGTTTTGATTTGCTAGCCATTTGTATTAAAATTAAATATGTGTTTTTTGTTACAATGGAAAAAGAGCAATATCGATCCATAATTCGATTTTTATTTGGGTCGGATGTCAGGTTCGAAGCAGTTTCTAAAACTCTTTAAGCGAAATCCGCAGGAGTTTGTTTTCCCAAGATTAAATGCGGCTCGCAAAAAAAAAATTCAGCTCATACGAGGAGCTCATCGGCGAGACAGAAGCCTATTTTTAGGAGTTTGAAAAATATTATTTTGAGATTGCTTAACCGTTGGTTAAAAAAAAAAACGTATGAAAATCCACCCTCGTATATGTACACATAACACAATGGCTGAAAAGTCCGTGCCGTTGATAAGAGAGGGCACCACTTGAATTAAATCCATACCATTTTCAGTTAGTACCAACCTTCAAAAGATACGTGTATAAATTTGACAGCTGTCGGACGATTAGTTCTCGAGATATACCTTTTGTGAGTGAAGCAACTTTTATTATTGTGAAAAAAAAAAAAATGGATTCAAAGCAATTTCGTGTGTTGATTTATCATTGCTTTTTGATGAGAAAAAATGCAGCCGATGCAAAGAAATGGCTTGATAAGTGTTACCCGGACTCTGCACCAGGCGAACGAACGATTCGAAAGTGGATTGATAAATTTAAAAGTGGACATACAAGCACCGAAGACGATGCACGCAGTGGACGTCCAAAAGAGGCTGTTTCAGATGAAAACATCAAAAAAGTCCACAAAATGATTACGAATGACCGCAAAGTGAAGTTGATCGTGATAGCTGGATATTACATACACGAATATTTGGACATGCGAAAGCTGTGTTCAAAGTGGGTGCCGCGTTTGCTCACAGTCGACCAAAAACAACAACGTGTTGATGATTCAGAGGAGTGTTTAAAGTTGTTCAACCGCAATAAAGCCGAATTTTTGCGTCGGTATGTGACAATGGATGAAACTTGGCTCCATCACTTCACACCAGAGTCAAGTCGGCAGTCAGCTAAGTGGCGAGCAGGCGACGAACCCGTCCTCGGCTGGCAAGGTTATAGCATCCGTATGCACATGGAATAATTTTCATCGACTATCTCCAAAAGGGGCAGACTATCAACAGCGACTATGACTATTACATTGCGTTGTTGGAGCGTTTGAAGGACGCAATCGCAGAAAACGGCCGCATTTAAAGAAAAAGAAAGTGCTGTTTCATCAAGACAATGCACCGTGTCACAAGTCGATGAAAACGATGGCTAAATTGAATGAATTCGGCTTCGAATTGCTTCCCCACCCACCGTATTCTCCAGATTTGGCCCCCAGCGACTATTTCCTGTTCGCAGACCTCAAAAGAATGCTCGCCGAAAAGAGATTTAAGACCGACTCGCCGAAACAGAGGCCTATTTTGAGGCTAAGCCGAAATCGTACTACAAAACTGGTATCGAAAGATTGAAAAATCCTTTCAATCAGTGTATCGCCCTCGAAGGCAACTATATTGATAAATAAAGTTGGATTTTGCAAAAATTTTGTTTTACTATAAAACGGCACGGAATTTTCAGCCAATGTGTTACATATGTAAATTTACCTGAACATATCTACAAACATAAGTAGAACTACACGATCGTATTTTAAAAAAAAAAAAAACAGTGTATGTGTAGTCTGTGTGTATGAGACACAGATGAGGCCAAATTTGTGCTCAAATTTAAGACATTGCTTACAGGCATTTTGTTGCTCTCAAAATAACCAGATTGATTACGTACCATGGACTTTCAAAGATGTGTGGCAGATTTAATAACACCGAAGAAGGTGATTGAATTTAGTGCAGCGCATATTCCATTGGAAACTGGTCAGACATTGGTTGCAATTTGCCGCTTCACTAGGGTTAACGAAAACTTTTTTTTTGGTAATTAGAAGTCCTCCAATTATTTCACAGGCAGTACAATGCTCACATTGTATATTTAAAGGTTGTTATCTGGCATCTATTTCTTTTTCTTTCTTGCTTTCGAAAAAAAAAGTAGAATTGTTCTTTTAATGTGGGTTTTTTCGATTAGCGCCTATAGTACCATCAATTTGGAAGATATTGTGTTCCATAAAGAAGCCCCATGCGTCTGCTTTATAAAGCAATACACGTTTTGTGGATGTCTCAACAATTGTTCGTTTTATTTAAAAAAACAAATCTTACAAGTTTTATTGAAACACGCTTTACATACATATATGTGTACATACCAATATGTACACGCTTTCGAAACTAAATATAAAAATAAATTGATAGTTCACCATGCGGCGTGTCCTGTAATCTCTTCGATCACCGTATTGTTTGCCTTATTTTGTGAACAGATGAAATGAAGCTAACATCGAGTGAGAAACTCTATCATAGGCAAAAACATTCGGAGACAAATAACTATTTTATGGCAACATTTAAATCCGAGAAACAAGAGTGTAAGAAATATTAAGCATTTCATTTTCAATTCCGATTGAGAGGAGTGTGTATATACACAAATTCCTCTTAAATAGTTCAAATACGAGACACTAATTGCTTGTGCAGGTGTTTAACAGGTGCTGCTTATCAGCAATTTAAAAAGTGATGCTGTTGTTTAACGTACCATACTTACGTACTCAATCGTTTTCATGGCAACCAAACGTGGTAAAGATAAAAATAGATAAGTAAAAACAGCAGAAATAAAAATGGAAAACAACTTAGCGAAACATTTCATATCAATTGAAAGTTGAATACTTGATTAAATTGATTGCCGCCTTACCTGATGGCGGTAAGTTCCCTTATCATTAATTATTCGGTATGTTGTATATGTATATCTGTATATATTTAAATATACATAAGTTATTTTTGTTTTTAAACTGGCCAATCAACTTGGCATAATTTAGCTACCGAAAATACGTAAATATCAAAAAAAATGTTATTCGTGTGATGTCAGTAAAGAAATGAAACACAGTATTGAGTACGTATATATGTAAATACAAGTACGGATAACATACTTGTACAAACATTCAACTATAATTCTGATGATTTTAAAAGAATGGCATTAATCGTAAAGAATCCAGGTAAGGATTACTGATGCGATCACTATCTATCAAATCATTGTGGCAACCACTACGTTTGTGTTATAAGATTTGAAGGTGCATAACAAATGAGAGTATCAAAGTTCGTAATTCTACACGGAAGTTAATCTTTTTAATTCATCTAAGAATAGATCTCCAACTTATGTATAGAACCTTGTGTGCATAAGCAACTGTTGGCAACTTCTGCGCAAAGGTCTAGTGACTATAACGAATGATTTAGTATAACTTTAAAAATGCAGCACCTCGTACTGAATTAGAGCTTTAGAATATAGGCATCACATTTTTGGTAAGCGACAGCGTACTATATTAAAAAATTCAATGCCGCATAGTGAAGCTTAAAAATAAACTAAAACATTTGCAAGCATACCTGTAAGGACAGGCCTACAGTATATGAAGAAGAAACTCGATGAGCACTGAGTGCTAATAAAACAAAAAACCAGCCGAGAAATGAGAAAAACCTAGCCATCGATCAAAAGAGACTTTTTTCCTTATTCTTTAAGTTCGTACTTTGAAATATGTATGAAGCAGCTGAGATTATTAGTTAAAATCTCAAGTGAAACTAGTTTGTATTATTATACCTATAAATAAATATAGATGCAGTTTTTTTGTTTGAGAGTGTATTTAAAATTGTTAGTTTTGGATGAATAAAAAACGAAACATTATTATTCTAAACTTTGGTTTTTTTTTTAAACAAATATTGGTGTCACACTTAAATCGCCAAGTTAAAATTATACCGATTTTTTGGAACTGTTGCCACTTTTGTAATATGGATATCACCTGGGAACTACAGTGTGCTTATTTTTTTTTATAGATGTCCAAATAAAGCAAGGAAGTATGTACAGTATTGAACAAAACTAAAACACTCCCTGACAGCAAAGTAAGAATTTTGCTTATTGCGGATGTCAGGGAGTAGTAACGAAAGTGATTTTTTTTTTTAATTTTATACACTTTATTCAGCAAAACAAAAAATATAAACACAACATCTATTAATTACAAAAATAAAAAATTCATTAAGCATAAGTCTAAAATTCATCTGGACAAAACTAAAGCACCCCCTAAGTAACAATACAAAAAATATTTGATAAAATCAATATTTTATTGCGAATCGTTTCGCCTTTATGGCAGCCATACATCTCCTTGGCATAGAGTTAATTAAGCTGTCTACCACACTCATAGGCACGCTTTGCCATGCATTCTTCACTGCCGTGTAAAGCTGATTCTAATTGTTGCTTTGGTCTCGGTTAATTCGCCTGTTGACAATTTCCCACAAGTTCTCTATTGGGTTAAGGCCAGAAGACTGCGCAGGCCAATCCGGAACCTCGATTTTATTGACATCAAACTAGGTTCTGACAACTTTGCTGGTATGTTTTTTAATTTGACTGTTGGGATGCAATATTCCGGATCCATTCTTAGTCCTTCCGGTCTCCTTATTCTGCTGATGCCATCTAAATTTTTTTTTATTGTATTTGGATTCATCAGAGAAAATGACCGTTTTCCATTTTGCAATTGCCCAGTTCAGATGTGCAAACGCTAATCTTTTATTGCGGTACTTCTCAGAAATGCAGGGCTTTCTTACTGGTCGGCGGCTGGATGACCCAAATTCTACAGTCCTTCTCCGAATCGCGCTGCCACACACTGGCAAGGGAAAATCGTGTATAATTTGGTTCGAGGAAACTGATGGATCCTTTACAATTTCTCTTTTTATTAGAAGGTCATCCCTTGTATTCGTTTTCCGAGGTCTTCCCCCGGAACGTTTGGTGGTAGTATTACCGGTTGTCTCAAACTTCCGTATCAATCGCGATATAATAGACCTATTTATTTTATATTTATCGCTTATCCCATGCCTCGATAATCCCTTTTTATAATCAATAATAATTTCTTGATTAAAAACTTCGCTATAACGGTTTCTTACCATTTTCGTTAAACTTTTAACAAACGCTACAATAGTTTTCAACTTTAGACTTCAACTATGCTTTCTTGGGATTTTGGAATTGTATTTATACTGTGCATAATGGTAAAATAGGGAATTCTTAAATTCATAGTAAAAAAAACTACGGCAGACCCTTTGATTTGATGGAAATATGTTTTTATACGAGGTGTGCTTTAGTTTTGTCCAGGTGAGTGTTGTACTTTTGATGTTTGAAGATTTATTTTTTTTTTGTTATGTTATGTTTATATTTTTGTTTTGCTGAGTAAAGTGTAAAAATAAAAACAAAAAAAAATTCACTTTCGTTACTACCCTCCGTTATAAGCAAAACCAGTAATTCAGGAGGGTGCTTAAGTTTTGTCTGTCAAATACTGTATGTATGTGCATATTCAAACTTTTACCATAAGTTAGGAACTGATGGATGCTCTAGTTCCTTGAAAATCAGCTTTCTTGGTCTTGATAATCATTTATGGAATAAAGACCTTCCTCTTAAAACATAAATCATATATAAAAGTAAGACTCTACCATTTCATACTTTGCCACTTTTTAGATTCAGATTCTGATGAGCCCAAATAAACCGTCTTTAATGTATAAATGTCTGTTATGTTATAGCTTCATAATACAACAAATAACGATTTAAGTTCCATGAAACAACAATTAGCAATAGTGATAACAAATTAGGTACTTGCATTCTAACCGAATCCTGTTTCTTACACCAAACCTAATCAATTGGAACCATAAAAAAAATAATAAAACTCATTCTAAAACAATATTTTGCTATTCCACATCGAAATTCATTTCTAAAATTAAAAACAAAATTCTCTTAAAGTCTAGCGCAACCTTTTGAATTCTCGATCGAAACTTAAAAACAAAAATTAAACACCAAAACTTAAACAATATTATTAAAAAAAAAACAAAGAAAAGAAAGAAACAAAAGAAAAAAAAAATGTTGAATTCAATACTCACATTAGCAACAAAAACTTTATTATGCAAAGGTCCGTTTATTCCAAGACTCTCCAAAAACGAAGCAGACAGACCATACGAATTGTAAGACGCATTACTATAATCGTTAGACATCATATTACCGACATTATGATTACGGCCAGATCTAAAAGAAAATGTTGTTCAGAAAAAGAAAAGCAAATTGTTGTGGGTCAGCACAGCAGCTCAAGCCAGGAAGAGAACAAAAGATGATGACAAAGATACAAAAAGATCGTTCTTAAATTCATTCTATGTCAGAAACATCATTTGGAATCCTTGATTTTTTTTTTCGCAATCAAAAAAAGAATAATGTATAATTTTTTGTAATACGTAGTATAAGCCAAACGCCTCCTTGGAAACGATCGATAAAAAAAAAACACACACACATACGAGTAACATACAATTTTTTGAGGCTGTCACTGTTGATTGAAGAAATATGATCGTGAAGAAGGAATCGACTTTCAAAAGCAACTTATGCTCCATCACACACAATCATTGCTGTTCGTCTTTTTTCTTATTTTGTTTACCCATTATTGGCCAGTAGAAGAGATCTATACAAAATTTACAAACTTACAAACTGAGCCCAACATAATATTGATTACCATCATCATGACCATGATCACAGGCACGACCAGGATTATATCATCCCATTCCTTATTAGATCTCAAGACCCTCACAAAAACAACAAATTCTTATCGCATCTCTAGTTAGTAAGTAGATAGATAGGTAAACGATATCAATGAGTGACAGCCTTGTTTCTTTTATAAAGCTACAAATCGATATTTTCTACTCCTTAAATTAAAACTTAATTGTTAGGACTACGACTAACTCTAAACTTACAATCTGTCGTCATCACGCCGGTTGTTGAAACTACGATCCATGCGATCATTGCGATTGCCACCAACTGGTAGACCACCACCGACGCCGCCGCCACCACCACCATCACGAATAATGCGTCCATACTGGTCACGGTTCTCACCATGGTCCTCCTTCACTACTAGCTCACGACCATTGATTTCATAACGATTAAGTTTCTCCAGAGCCTTCTCTACGTTATCAGGATCCTTAAATTCAACAATACCGCAACCACGAGCCTTGCCATTCTCATCATGGAACAACTCTACATATTCCACGCTACCAACAACACGCCGAAAGAGATCTTTCAAATCTTGCCAGCGGTAATCGTACGGAATGTTTGAGATGTAAACGCGACAATTACGTCTTTCACGGCTACGCTCTCGATTACCGCCATCGGCATCAGAAAACCGTGTTCCACGAGCTCCGCGACCACGGCGGTCGCGTTCTTTTTCACGATTATCTTGTCCTGGTTGTGTATTATTATTTCCCATATCACCACCACCGGCATTTTCGCCACCATTATCCGAATTATTTCCTTCCATTTGCGATTGCTGATTGTCCTCGTACTCCATTTCTGTATTCGGCATTTTCGCAATGGAAAAAGAAGAAAAGAGAAAAAAAATGGAAGCACTTTTAGTTTCATGGTTTTTGCTAATTTTAAACTGTCTACTGTCTTTTCAACTTACCAGAGATTTAATTTATAATAAATCGATTGCTTTTATACTCACAATCGGTGGTACACAAAATTTTGCACGGAAAAATCGCACTTACTCGACGAAATTGTTTCACTTGGTTCAACGATTACGATCGATACACCAACGGAAGAAAAGCGCTTGAGAGAAGAAAATGGCGGAACGCGAAATGAATTTGCTTTGGCGTGCTACTTATATTCTTTTTTTTTTCTCTCGTATAAAAATAAACCAACACAAAGGAAGAATAGAGGCCGGCTATGCTTGCCGCGCTGGGGATATTGATTATTTGCCGATACTTGTAGTTTAAAGTGTTTGACAATAGATGGCTCTGTTAGCCGTACTAATTAAAGCGAATATGTTTAGTGGGAAAATAATCATAGTAGATTAAAAAAAAATATAATAACAATAATAATAATTCTATGTGACTGTTCACAAGAGCGTGGGCATGAACTTAAATAATCACCCATTATATGTTATATAAAGAAAATCTAAAATCGAGAAAGTTACGTTCCACAACCGTACAGGCGAATGTCAACTGTCTTTATTTTGACATATTTTTTTGTGCTTTTTTTTCAAAAAAGAAAATTAAAAAAACAAGTTTTAGTGAATATAGGAGTTTTTTAATTAAAATCATGAATTTCAGGACGAAAATTATTTAAGCCTAGACACAGAGCCGATAAGTTCTCTCTGTATTGACCATCTATATGCCTGAAGGTGTTCGGGGAAACTTTTCAATATATTTTGTCAGTAAACGCTTTCTAAAAACATTTTTACATTTGAAACTTTAATTATTAATTAATCTACTATTCAAATCTCACTTATTTTTTGAAAATAAAGACAAACCCACTGACAGTTTCAAATAATAATAATAAAAAAAACAGTTCGAGAGTTTTTACAACTTTGCCTGAACGAACTTTGACCGTTGTTGCAGTATTGACAAAGTGCCTGTTCACATTGGCGCCGGCAGGAAGATTGTCTGAAAGAGAGGGAACGCTTTTTATTGAAGTGGGAAGAAGAAAGGTTACTTTCACCGTAAATCCATTTCTAAAGTGGATTCTCGGGTGAAGCACATCGTTTTTTTTCATTTCGTTCCATTTCTGACATATTTTTTCATTTTCATTTTGATCGTTGATGAGCAAGGAAGTGTAAAAAAGAGGAAAAAAAGGTAGGTTTCAGGCTAACTGCTCAAATTTAAAAATTAAAAATGCTCCGATTCAAGTGTGGCGCTTGTCAAAAAGTCTTTCAACACCATGAAAATGTAGCAACACGACGTTCATGGAGATAACTTTCATCCCCTCGCCAATGCGAACAGGCACAAATATTCATCCTGATCGTCTCCAAAAATGCTGTTGCATCTAGCTGGGTTGTCGCCAATAGCCAAGCCGATTTGCCTGTACTCCTAGAACCGGTTTGCCTGGAACTGCAATGATAGATCTGCAAATGAAAAAGTCTGCTGGAGTGAGTGCCATTCTGTCATCAACGCCGTCATGCAAAGCCACCAATGGACGAGAATTGAACAAGCTTCAATATGTACAGGTAGTGTATGTGTGTAATTATCCGCATTAAATGGACCAATTCCTAACGACTCGTAGCAAGTGTTTCTTCGCTGATTTAACAGTCGTCTCTCAGAGACTACTCTGATGTGGTGCTCCGGGTATTTTGAAGTGCCACTGTGTGCCTACATTTGCCACCTGTTGTGTCATGTATCGTCCCATTTTCCCTGTATTGGTGAAAGCATGGATAACGATGGTTTACAAATCTAGTGAAAGGGTTAATGAACGCCTCTCCTGATATGTCTTCCGCCATACAATTAAAGATTGCCACGTCTGCAGATAAAACAAGAATAAATACACTGTTTTACCAGAGTACGTACATGAACTATACATAATTTTTCACGAATTGCTTTTAGCATTAGCTGTATGCCACCATGTAGTGTATCGAAATGAGTTTTCTGTATAATAAATCTGGCCAAGGTGCTTTCCTTAGGTAGTATTATTCGATGCCTCTAAGTTCATTCAACCTTGAGTTGTCAAGCCTGTTAGAAGATCGTAGCATATTGTGTATTCCACAGTCCAAGTATGGAGTTACATTTTTCAGTTTGCTTGATGTAGCCACACTCTCACCTTCTTGTAGTAACCTGATCTCCTCTTTAAAATATGTCTGCTGTTCTGATATGATATGCAAAAGAACAGCCTGTTTATTGGACAAATACAATTGGTGTCCCTCGCAGAGCCATCTATATCTCAGCTCATATCTCAGCTTATAACATGAAGTTTGTTTCGTTTCATTATCCATTTATTTCATTTTTATGTGCCTGTTTACATTGGTGCGGGCAGGAAGATTGTCCGAAAGAGAGGGAACGCTTTTTATTGAAGTGGGAAGAAGAAGGGTTACTTGCACCGAAAATCCATTTCTAAAGTGGATTCTCGGGTGAAGCACATCGTTTTTTTTTTTCATTTCGTTCCATTTCTGACATATTTTTTCAGTTTGGTTTTGATCGTTGATGAACAAGGAAGTTTAAAAAAGAGGAAAAAGGTATGTTTCAGGCCAACTGCTCAAATTTAAAAATTAAAAATGCTCCGATTTAAGTGACCCGCTTGTCAAAAAGTCTTTCAACACCATGAAAATGTTGCAAAACGACGTTCATGAAGATGACTTTCATCCCCTCGCCAATGTGAACAGGCACTATTGCTCACTTTATTCATCTTGAAATGTATTTCATCCTCCATTCGTTTTCGTTTCAAAGTAAATAGATGTGTTTTCTTTTGTACTGCGGTAGCGCAACTCTGATTCTGTTCCATTTCATCTCCTCTGACCGGCAATAGCAATTTGCGAATGCTGCTGAATATGTTTCAATGAGGTGAACTTTAGTTTTAAGTGCCATATTAGCCTTGATTGGTCTTAATTCCAACTCCACTTCCTGAGCTCCATGCATTCACGTCCATAGAGAACATCTCTCTGTCGATAGTTGAACCATGCCACCATAAGTTGTGTGTGAAAGTATCTGAACACTAATGCCTCCGCTTGCGCAATCTGCTAGGTTATGTTATGTGCGAAGGTGATGTCAATTGCCAATCTTGTATTGCTGTTGAATGTAGCTAACACATACATATGGTTTCAGCAAATTTGGTGATTTATGGAGCCAGTGAAGTACAATGGTTGAGTCACACCACCTTGTGTAAGGTATGTCTGTTAATTCCAATGCCCGCCTGATGATCATCATATTTGAAGCAAGTAGCTTTGCAGCGCATAATTCGCTTTTGCTTGGTGTGTATCCATGTCAGTAGTAGTGAGATATATCGTACCTGCACATCGCAGCAGCCATGGATTCATGTTGAGTCAACAATCAGTTTCGATGCCAAGGCATCGGGGTATGGGTAAATGTTCGAGTTGCATAAAGTCCCTTCGAAACACCAACCATTTGTCTAGAAAAGCCATTGGTAGTAGTACATCCCAGCTGCCTGCTATAGTCATTGGATAAGTATTTTTGCCGCCAACAAGGCAGTTAGGTAATAGAGCCTTTCTGTGTCGCATAGAATTTTCGGCTTCGTGTTAGAAGGTGAGTCCATTGCCTGTTTGATTTTATAGAAAAGTTCGTCTGCTATTGGGTGCCAAAGTAAGCCAAAGAACTGTTCTTGCCAATGGCAGGGATATTTCATCCGTAACAGTATTGTAGTATTTGTGATTTGAGCCAGTGCTGTTAGATCGTTTGATCGCCATTTCCGAAGATGAAAGTGTCTCCTGGAGGATGAAGCCAACACCCTTTGCCAGTTCAATAGCCTCCTGAGTTGAGAGAACACTGCTAAGGTGGTCGTCAACATAAAAGACTCGCAAGATGCTTGTGCGAGCCTCCGCTATGTCTATGCTACGTTATTGCACTACTCGTATAGCCAAGAAGGGTCCGCTTGCTATGCCATAAGTAACTGTTTCCAAGTGATATGTACGCAAAGGTTAAGTCGGAGATTCTTGCCATAATATCTGCTGCCATGGCCTACGTCGTTTGTCAATGCCAACTTGCCAGGGCATTTTCTCGATATATGCGGAGAGTTCCACAGCAAATCTTCGAAATCGAAATATGATGTTTACCAGTAACTTTTGTGTGAGCAGACCTGACAACTCTATTTTAGTGAGAAAAATGCCATTTGATGTCTGCGCTCAGGCATTGAAGATCACACGAAATTTTGATTCCACCGCAGGATGACGAATGATACAACTGGGAGTGCCAAAAGTCGCAGGAATCGACTTAAACGGTGAGACTTATCGTTACAGAACTCCGCAGGTGATGTACGTGTAGCAGCCAAATTGGTTTTGATCAGTTGTGGTCTACGAAGTGAAATGAAACTTGCCGGGTATTCCTACAACCCATTGTGTTGCTGCAGGGCCTCTCAGTGAATCCCATTGATCCGCAGGTAGTTTCATTACGGTTAATGCATGAAACTCCCTAACCGTATCTATAATTGAGAGCAATGTCGTTGAATTTTCAATTACTTGCAGCCTCAAGCCAATAGAGCGTGATACATGAATTTTAGCCAATGGTTCGGACTATAATAACGAGTCTTCAGCTCCTTCCAGTCATCTGCATAGCCTCCAGTGTACATCCCTCCAACCAGAGATGTTGCACTCCCTTGTACCGCCTCGCGGAGTTCACACAGTTTGTACGTCTTAAAGAAATATTGCAAGTGTACCAGTGTCTCGAATGCGTTCTAAATTCCACTCAATTTCGCAATGTGCCATCGAGTGGGTAGCCAATGGATTGAGTTTGGCATCCATGGTGATGTGCGCAGATATGTTAACTTGATATTTGTTTGAATGTGTAACAAGCACTTGAACTTGTTCACTATTTGGCAATTTGAGCAATTTAAATGCTTACGCTTTGGTTTTCTTTTTAACCAAAGCGATTGCCATCGTTTGGATCATAGATAAACTAACTAGATTTCAAACTCTACTACTACTTTTGCAAACCCTTAACTTTTGCACAGACACACTATAAGTGAATTCCAACACTTCTGCATCTCTATAACTTTGTCAAAATTTGCTAGAAGGAGAGCAATTTACAAGTAAAATTGCTAAAATGAGAGCGATTTGCACGAATGTGTGTAATGGAGACGACATTTTTTTGATTAAAATGGGCGTGGTTTGTATAAAAGGAGAGGGAAATTGCCATTGATGACAATTTACACGTATTCACAGACAGGATCACACGGATAGGGGCGATCAGTAGAAAACCGGTTTTGATTTTCCAATATCTGGAAATTTTAATAATGTAATATGCCCGTATTTCTACTCCACTTTCGCGCTAGAAAGGAAGCGTTCACAATGAGAATGTGGAATTTCTACAACGGGTGTATTTGTTAAAGTATTTATTTTTAACTAATAAATGTAAAAAAGTTCAAATGTCGACAAAAAATGCGTGAGTTTCGAAATAAGTGCTTGTGAAGGGTTTAGATCATGATACAAATATAAAGGTAGTATCTTGCGCATGTGTCAACAAAAGAAAACAGTAAAAAAATTTAAAATGGCTGACCGATGTGACATACATTTTTTTTACGTTTATTAGTTCTTTGAGAAATATGTTACATTAGTTTGAATTCTCTATGAAAATATTTCTTTATTTATAGGTAGAAATATTAATTAATAGAAATTCAAAAACAACGATCGCTTGTGATTTAGTGCGGGTGTCTGAAAATAAATTTAATATATGTACGTATGAGACAAAAAGACGACTTCTATTGTTTGAATACATACTTGCATAAGTATGGCAAGCGCAGTTTATTGATACACAAGTTTATATCAAAATTATTCTATGTTTAAAAGAAAATACAATATTACAAGTCCAAAATAAAATTACTTATGTCTATTATTTTAGAAAATTATTTTCGCATTTTTCTCTTTCTTTTTGTCAAATTATTTTCGATTGCATAATTAAAGTACTTAATTCGGAAGTACATTCGCGACCGAAGGAAAATTTCTTTGACTTTTCTTTCAGATAAATTTAGCAATTGTTTTAAGTTACTACGACAATAAACTATTTCATTCTTATTAAAGTTTTCAAAAATTGCCTCCATTCTTTCCATATTAGCCATCATTTCGGCTGTAGGTTTTTGAAGAAACCCCTCCGTCAGCTGATTAGTCCAAGTAAATAACGATTCTTGTTTCATATCTTGAATTGATAAATCCGGATTTTTGATCCTGTGGCAAATGTAGCCTGCCAAATGCCCCAATTCATCTACTGAAGTATTTCCTGCGAGAGACACGAATAGTATATTGTGTTGCTTTAAAATAATATATAATTACTTTAAGAAAAGAAACAATATATACCATTCAGTGATAAACTCCCTTCATTTCGTCCAAGTATATATGACCGAAGTCGATACATAAATTCCAACCAGTTTGGATGATCATATAAGCCACCTTTCGTTCCGAAAAAATTCTCTAAAATATCTTGATTGACCCTGTATGTCAATAAATACGAAATACCGTATTCAGTTTTGAGGTGTTTGTACAGAAGTTTTAGAGAATTATTCGTCATGATAATGCTTAAGAGTGATGTAAAATTATAAAAAAAGACGAGTTTAATTCAACAGCACCTTTCTGGAAGGGCATCATGCTCTTTTTTCTTTGTACTCTCATCTTAAGCATCACTTCCGTCATCTTATTGATGATTTAGAATTCAAGCGATTCTGAAATTCCAATACCTTGAACTCTTTCGCGACTGCCTTGGTAAAGAACTCTTATGTTAAGACAATCGAACCAATCATTCACCTGAAATTGTAAATATGTTTGTAATATTTGATTTTAAAGAAAATTACTTGTATTAGATACCTGTTTGAAAAATTGAGAACACTTAAGCCATCCTTCGGAACTTAGTTCACCCAAACTGCCAGTACGCATAAAAGCTTGGTATGCCGTATGTGAAATGAGGTTTTGTAGCTAGCTTCACCTTTTGACGCTCTACACAATTAATATTTAAATTCGTTAGTGATATTTTATATGCAATACTTACATGGGACATATCATTCGTTTTTCAAATAAGTCTTCAACGATTCCTTTGGACATGATTGATGCCTGTCCAAAATGAAACCATCACTATCGACAATGTTGTTCCTGGTGAGTTTTATAAGATGAGGCATGTCAGCAAATACATATACTTTCTTCGATTCATCAATAGGATTTTGGTAAAAAGATATTGTTACAGTGATTTCAAGTTCACGCAGCAAGCCTTCATTTGTCCCCCCAAGATCACAGACGATTGCACGCACTTTGAAACCACACGCACTTAATTGCTCGATAACACTAAAAAGTATTTGTTTGGTCATCCGTTGGTCGAAATCGTAACAAATTGGCTTTTCCCAATTGCCAAACAAGCCCCTTATCATTGCCACTTGAACATATTTTGCAGGTTTAAGCGTCTCATCTTTTCGTTTGTTGTACACTATTTTCTCTTTGACTTTCATTTCGTCAAATGAAAGTACACAGATTCTATCCATTTCTTCCATATCCAGGTTTTTCACTATATCCAATACGGGTTCAATAGATACACATCTAGCTTTGAGCACCACTTTTTAAGTGTTATCATTGTTTTCGCAACAGCAATCAGTAAGCTCGAGGGCCAGCTGCATGTATGGCTATTGCATTCACAATATCTTCAGATGACCAATTTATCCCCTTGTGAGGGCCAACGGAGTCAATGGCTTTTTGTTGTTTCCAGATCTTAGCTTTCAGCTCTGCTATTTGTTCCAGTAATCTGCAAAATAAAAACATATGAGTTGAACTTCTTTTTTTAGCGCGTTACACTTATTTAATTTGTGATTTACTTACTGGGAATATGTCGGGGTGAGTTCCTCAGTTTGCGTACTACAATTGATCATTGTATGTTAAATTTTTGATCCGCAGTCTAACTTAGTAGTCTCCTCGCATGTTTGTGTGGGGCAATTCATATTGTTCCATAGGAATAAATCGTCCGTGGAGACTTCTAGCTCTCCTTGTCAATTACTGGATCACTAAAATAAAAAATCAGTTGATGTTAGTATACTTGAATAATGAGTATAATAATTAATATGCACTTGCCTGGAGATAAAAAGTCACATTTTAGATACGTAAATCCTGAGCAGTCGTTTCATTTGTCATTCGGAAACGGCAAGAAAACGAAAGGCATTGCGTCTTCTTTGAAACGTCTTCTTTTTAAAGATATTCCATATTGTTCATACAGTGGGTTCTTTGGCACAAAAGCACTTTTTTCAAAATGTTTAGAACAAATTCGTGCTGTTTTCGTGTTGAACTTATCTTTTCGACGGCACAAAAAAACACACTGCTTACACATTTTGTTTTATTTTTATTGTTATTATTGTTCACAAAACACCCAAAAACTGCACAGCGCATTTTACCACTTTTAATCTTCTGTATTCACTTTAAATGAAAATATAACCAATGTAAACAAAGTTTCTTTCGTCTAACTATGTCACAGACGGCGGCCATATTGAGAGAATTTGACAGGTGCGCAGAACGAAACCAAAATATTTGTACGGAGTATAATACCTTCTATATATGTACCTTGGACTTAGACGCGTTAGTTTAAATAGAAACGTGCTTTAAAAAATGGAAACAAAGCACTTGCAAAACGCGAAGAAATTGTTGTGTTGTTATTTTTACATTAAAATTTTTTTTTTTATAATTTACGCGCGCCTAAGGAGTTATGATACCCTTTTACTGTTGCCAGGGCGCGGGTGGAAAGATAGAAGGAGGAGAACGGAAAGCATTGTTGTGATGTAGTGGTTTGAAACTCAGGTGTGTTTGGTTTCGATATTGACTCGAACCTTGACCCTCCGAGTGAGAAGCGATAGCTAGTACCACTACACCACGGCCACCCCAAATATTTAGTGAATATTGTGTAATATAATGTTTTTTTTTTAATTATATTATTAAACAAATCAATAGAGATAGTGAAATGCAACTGAAAACTCGCATAGATGGAATCCGACACATATATATACACCTATCAGAATATTTCAAAAGGACTATTTCGCTTGGAAGTGAAAGAATGCTATGAGCTAGTTGCAAGTACTCTCTTGTGCTTGATCCTGCTTCAGTTAAAACATAAGAACCAAGCCAATTTCCACCAACTTTTTACTTTCACCAACTGCAATATTCCCCTTGAAATGGTATTGCTATAATATTAATAAGATTCCATCTATGAAAATTCTAAGTTGCATTTTAATGTCTTTATTGACTTTTTTAACAATATATTAAATAAACACTTTATATTAGTCACTATGGACTTAATATTGTATAAAAAAATAAAAACAAAAGCAATTTCTTCATGTTTCACAAGTGATTGGTTTATATTTTTTAAAGCACGATTCTATTTAAACTAAGCCATCGAAACACTTCACAAACACTTATTTCAAAACTTACGTATCTTTTCTCGATGTTTTAACCGAATACGTATTTGAAAACAAAAATTTCTTTAATAAATTTATTAATCTTATTCCGTACCGAACTTTAACTTCCGATACGAATTTGTTCCAGCCAACGAACTGTCAGAAATTAATATGAGATTTTAGGTACAAAAAATATCCGCCAGAATTATCGTCCTGAGTCTCATGACACCCGGTAAAGTGCTTTCAGCGCCCCTAGATGGCTTTTTTTTTTACTTACACTCCTATATTGATTTTTGACAGCTCGTTGGCGGAAGCAAACTCATACGTAAATTTTAATTTCGATGTGGAACAAAATAAATAAATTTGTGAATATTTTCGTGCGACGTGGATTAACTTAACAACAGTGTGCCGATCAACGCACCTTGACTTCTGGCAATGAAGCATCATACCGGGACACCGTCGTTCCTGGACGAATTTCGTGAAGGTCGGCCAAAATCGGCACAACAACCGATTGTGCCAGAAAATGTCAATGCTGTGCAAGAACTGATATTGCAAGATCATCATGTGACATATCGTAAAATTGAGACATGCGTGGACATTAGTTCCACTGGCTTACATTTAATATTGGATGGAAGTTTGGGCGTCAAAAAGATTTTTTCGCGTTAGACACCGCATAACTTGACAATAATTCAAAAATATGCTCGTGTCGATTGGTCCAAAGAAATGTTGAAAAAACTCGATTGTGGTGTTTCTAAAGATGTCTATGATGGCGATAGGCCACGAATCATAAACAGCAGTCGACTGTATGGTTCTTTCAAGACGAGCCAAATCCTCCAAAAGTAGCCACCGTACCATTAGGTCAACTTAAGACGGTCAATTCGGAATGGTATATCACCATTTGTTTGCCGGAAGTCTTTTGTAAAATAAGGAGAGGAAACCGCCGAACACGCATTATTCCCTACGAAGCCAAAGCGAGCTCTCAGAGATCGGCTCAAAAAAGTGATATTTTGAACACTCAAAACATCGAATTGATTTGTCATCCACCGTACATTCCTAATTTGGTACATAATGACTTCATTTTATTTCCACACATCTGTGGAACGATTTGAACGTTTTACGGCGCCTGATGAAGTCGTTGATGCGTTTAAAACGCAAGTTTTGGAGTTACCTCCTTCGGAGTGGAAGCAGTCTATTGATATGCATGAAGAGTATTTTGAAAAACAATAAAGCTATTTTCGAAGAAGAATATTTGTTTTTCTCAAGTAAGTTTAAAACTAGTTTTCTGAACGATGACGGTCCCTTATGTCATTATTTTCCATCTGTTTTTTATTGTTCTGGATCCAGGTAATAACAAAAGTAAAATTTATTTTGTAAGTTGAATAGCTGATCATTAATCATTATTTAAATAAAATTTAATCAAACAGAAAACGGGACATGAGTTTATCGAACATTTTTCTTCGAACCCTGCATACAGCGGCAGCAAATTGCGTTCGTCGTAAAGCAAATCCGGGCATTGGTATACAGACCCAAGTATTCCAACGGGAAGGACTTTCCACACCAGGAGAATTCGATGACTTTGAAGAAATGGAATCCGACTTTATGGATCTCCATAAAACTCATAAACAGCACGAACGTGAAATTCAGGAGCAACATGATCAAATGCGTCGTTGGATTGTTAAAAACAAATACTTCAATGAGAAGAATCCTAATTTTCTTACCTACGGCGAAAAGGAACAAATAAAATTGCTCAATGCACGCGACCCAGAAGAGTGGACTGTTGAGAAGCTTGCTGAAAGTTTTCCAGCGACTACAGAGATTATAAGTAAAATTATACGGGCCAAATGGACTGCGAAGTCTGCTAAGAGAATAAAGCTTCATGACGAGGCGGTGTTACAGAATTGGGAGAGTCTACGAAAGGGGGAGTTGACAAACATCAATTTGTCATTGAAAGAACACTTGACAAAGTTTGCTTTTAGACGGAAAGATGACTTGGTAGACGTCCCAAAGGATTTGAATCTACGGCCAGCATTGCCGACACCAAAAAGCAATGATTTTTTAAATATTATTACTAGTTGTAAAGGCTATGCGGATAAAGAACCTGTTCAAAAAATGATAACGCATGCCTCGTCGGCAGCTGGTGGTTTATTTAAAGCACCTTCACGGGAGGAGGAAGAATCATACCTCGCTGATAAAGTTAAAGATAAGCGTAAAATGCGTTTGACCGAATTAAAAGCGTTGAAGCTTAAAAATTATAAAACTGATGAAACAAAGACAGAATTATTTGAAAATCCCAGTGGAACAGGTGTAGTAAGGACGGCAAACTTATTTTCGATGGAAAAGTATGCCTCTGATGAGATTGTTGTGAGCAAGGAAGACATGAAAAAGTTTGAAATGATGAAAGTCAAAGATAAAATTTACATACCTCAGAAGCTGAGGAAGAAAGGCGCCACTTATAAGGTGGATGACTGTTATTATGATGATGATGGAGAGTTCTTGTACCGAGTGCCGGGTATGACCGGTTAATTTAGTGTTTATTAAAGTAAATGTTAAACTTATAAATGTGGTTTATGTATCTAGTTGTTAGTAAAAATATTTTTTTTTGTTAGGGTGGCTATTGGTGTTACCTATAAGTTCTACTGTTGTCACCAACTAGCCAAAAAAAATACCCTTTAGTTTTGGGTGGATATGACATAATTAGGCGCCGTCAAACGAAGTGAAGTATTTTTTTTACATCGGTCATTTTGCAACATATAAGCCAACATCGAATATGTAATCATTCTTATGTAAGCTGTTAATAACACATTTAAGTAAGTTCTAATGACAGCAGACAAGATTGTTAAAGTTGTTGAGTTAAATGGAAGGACAAAGTTCTTTGCTTTATCCTATATAATAATTTTAATAAGTGCTTTCAACTTTGTTGAAATTCATATAAGGTATTCAGTATTTGCTAACGGGTGTCTCGGAAGTAAGTGGTAGGGTGATTTGAAGGAAAGTGTGATTGAAGGTTTGCTAATTATGGTGGGTGGTAAGCATAGTTGCTATACCAATACCAAGCGGCACACGAGATGAGCTATCTTCTTGAGAAATACTGAAAACGCAGATACCTCTGCATATTTATCAAAATTGGAAAATATTTCCAGAGTAAGCACATTAAACCTGACGTTTCACAAAAAAAAAAGACCCGTTCTTATAAGATCATTTTATGTAAATTTGTACGAATTTTCCCGGGAGAAAAAATTTGTAAAAGAGAACGCATTTGAGCGAGTAATTCATTCCCCACCTTGCCAATTTTTACAAATCTAGCTATTGGTTATGTTTGACCTATTTATCCTGAATGTTCAAATTGATTCGTAAGTGAATATATAAAAAACAAAAATACATTACGGCATTTTCGATTGGCCGACAGAAAAGAAAAAATTGACATAAAGCTGTTCCATTGGTACTTTCCTCACTTTTTCAGAAGAAAAATTTTCCTTCTGGCTTTCATTTCCGAAGTAAAATTTCTTTTTTGCATTTTATCTTAGAATATACTAAAAAATATAAATCCCTCGATAAATCAAACAGTATTGCGTGTTAAAACAGATTTTTATTTGCGAGCAATCGATTTTAGATTCAAAGCCAAAAGAAGTTTTTACTGTTCCATTGGAGTCCAAAAGTTAAAGGATTTTAGTGCGGAATAGTTTTCTGTTTTTTTGAATAGGAAAGATGTAAGAACTATTGAAATACAAAATATACAATAAAAATAAATAACCCTTTTCTTTGAAAAAATTAAATCTAAGATATGTCTCCGCAATGAATGCCTTCAAAAAAGCACGAGGAAAGATCTGCGATTGTACTAAGTTAAAATGTTGGCGTTTATGAACTCACCCATATACTTGTGATATAAATTCTCCCGCATTCAGCTATCTGAATATACTATTAGCCTTTTCAATTGGACGACAGAAGCGTTGTTTTTGCACTCTGGAGAGAGAAAATTTTTCGAGGGTGTTTCAGAATTCAGTAATACATACAGGGTGGTGCTTGGTGCCTTGAATATCTTTTTTTGACACTGACAGCTCTCTCCCGCTCGAAATCTGGAATTTTCTTGTGGGTGCCCTTAAATATCGATATTACACGGACAATCCAGAAACACTCAACAAGGCCTTGGAAAATTAGATTGACAGGATTCGCTACTGCGAAGTCAGCCAACGCAGCTACATTGCACAACTAATTCGAATTTTCGCTCTTTCTAATAAACCCATAACATACCGAAAATAATTTATCTCCTATGACATAACATGATATGACATATAAGCAATGGTTTTAGTACGAAATCCTGATCAACATTCCTAACGTCTAGAGCTGCTCGCAAACTCTATGAGCAAAGGAGAGAGAGAACAACCATCAGACTAAACCACAACTGTCAGACAAGTTACTCTCGCAACCAATAAAGAAAGTACTGCATAAGAATCTTACCTTGCCCTTCGAGGGAAGTTCTTCGATTGACTTTGGTCTCGTTTGCATAAACAGATCTTATAAATACAACAACGAACTATGAACAGCGACAATGGCACTGCCAGAAGAACCAGAATTTACTGACAGGACACGTTAAATTAGGGATTCTCAAAATGGTCGATATCGACCCCTTGGGGTCGAAATCGGTTTCCCCGGGGGCAACATAAACGAAAACTTATTTTGGGGGTCGATGAGGTCTAAAAATCGGCCCGTATTAACCCGTTAACACAAGTTCTTATTTGAAACGTTCAAGATACTGTATAAGTTGTGTTACCTGTACCAACTTGTTATAAGAGTGACTAATATTTTAGTAGGAAGTATCATTGTTGTACTTTTAAAAAACTCAACAAGTCGATAAGCATGCACAAGTTAAACAAGATAAGAAAAACTCGGCAACTCAAAATGCGTGGACAAGTTCGTGCAATATAATGTGTTCGAGCGTACAAGTCTTTCAGACACGTTTTGACTTGCTCTGTATTTGACGCATATACGCGATTTAGCACCAACGAAATCATGATCCAGTTCAAGTCCAAACATCCTCCTGATATTTTACTATATAACAAGCTTGCACTTAGGCTGAAAGTTCATTCGCGTTTTGAAATTCGTTGGAACTTGAATATCAATGATAATACACTCATCTACTAATTTATTTCAAGAGATTACAAAGCGATTACATAGCTAAATAAAGCGAATTAAAATAAAGTGATTAAAAAAATTTACAAAATTCTTAGTTGGCTACGAGCGTTAATAGCATAACCATACATTTCTGCAGTTAATGAAAAAGTAACAGGGCAAGCACCAAAAAAACGTTTTAATATTTTTCTAAGTATTTTTTGAAATTACTTTAGAAAATTTGTTACCTAAAATTATAAGTGTTCAGACAATACAGTTTGAACTACTTGAAATTTGGATTTATTTCATCTTCATCAAATCAACACTTACCGATGTGTCTCATATGTGAAAAAGTATTCAGTTACGATGCCATGAAGCCTTCAAAAATGGAGGATCACTTATCAAGAGCACATGCTGACAAAAAGAGTAAGCCATTGTCATTCTTTCAAGCACTTAAAGAAAAACTAGAGAAAAGGCCATCCATAAGATCGATGTTTGCGTCATCATCTATGCAAGACGTCGATGGTTTACGAGCGTCCTATACTAATAGCGAAGCCGGAGAAACTCCAACAATTGGATAGCAGCTTATTCTACCAGCCATTGTGGAGGTCCTCAACAATGTATTGCACAAGCCCGCACATGATATTATTAAGAGAATTCCTTTGAGCAATAACACCGTTCAGAGACGAATAGACGAGATGGGTCGCAACGTGGAAAACATTTTATGCAATTTCTTACAGATCAACAGATTCTCTCTCCAGTTGGACGAGTCTACATTACCCGACAATGAAGCTCTGTTGTTAGGATATGTTCGATATATTAAATTGAAAATATGTGCCAAGGACTGCTTTTTGCTACTTAGAGACTGATACCAGAGGAGAATCGATTTTTCAGGCCGTGGAACGTTTTTTTTATCGACAAAGCTATTGCATGGAAGAACATTGTTTCTGTTGCGACTGATGGTGCACAATATATGGTTGGTTGTTATCGTAGTTTTATAGCCCACTTAAAGCCATAACTGCATGAGGTACTGGTCATTCACTGCGTGATTCAGACAGCATTTAGTAGCAAAAAAATCGGAGTCCTAGATGGCATCAGTCTTTACAATGTGTTATAAATGCTGTCAATAAGATTCGAAGCAGTTCTTTAAACTCTCGGTTATGTGTTCAGCTATGTGAGGAAAACGACGAAGTCTTTACTCGGTTACTTCTGCACACTGAAGTTCGCTGGTTATCAAGAGGCTCTTGCTTAGTAAGATTTTCAGCTATTTTTGAATCTGTTTTGGAGTTTTTACAAAAAGAGATCCGAATTTGAAAGAAAATCTGAATAATTGTTAAACAGATATTTATTACTTGACTGACATCTTTGGTATGTGCAATAAATAATAAAAAAAAACTCCGGTTTGCTAATTACATAAAAAAAAAAGTTAATTTTTCATCTACAGGGTGACGATCTAAACTTGATTAAAACAAAATCAATAAGATCGGCCTTTGTGGGTGAACTCCTCCTTTATAAACATTTAAGCAGAAAAGAATACGATGTTATTATATCATATGTCACTCACTTGGACGCAGTACACAAGGATTTGAGGATCTCTTAAATTTACAAATTCCTCAATGGATAATAAATCCGTACAATATCACAGCTATGAAAGAAGCCAATGTGATAATCCAAGAAGAGTTGATTACCATCAGCACAGACGAGGAGCTTAAGCAGGATTTCAACCAAGGCCATCAGAAGTTCTGGTTGCAACGCAAAATTGAAACACAGTATCCTGCATGTGTGGGACATTGCTGAAAAATATCTTATCGCTTTTCCATCATCATACCTAGTCGAAAAAGGCTTCAGTGTGGTTACAAACATTTTAACAAAACAAAGAAACCGTTTAAAAATCAAGAACGCGGCTGTAACTTACCAATATTGAACCGGATTACCTACTCAAGTATTTTTACTTAATTTGTGTTAATAAATATTGATTACACTTCATACTTACTGAACTTTATGTCTATTTATTTTGTTAAATTTTGATGAGAAAATTATGTCAAGTTTTAACCAACAGTGATGTTTTTAAATTGGCAAGTATTTTGTATCAATAGGAAAAAAACTACAAAAAGGATTTTTAAAGTAATGTGGCTATGGGGTCTGATTTTTCAGTTCATTTTGGAAAAGCGATCTCTTGCTCAAAATGGTTTGGGAATCCCTGCGTTAAATGAATATTACAGTTTCACCACTTAAAAAAAAAAAGTGAACTTATGAACTTATTTTTGTTATTATGGTGTTAGAGTAAAATCATATGACAAAGGTCCTTAAAGGGAGCACAACGTTATTTCGATAAACAAGATTTGCTTTAAAAGGAGGACGCTACTTACTAAATACAATATCACTCCTGAAATATAACTTGGCACAGCTTTAAAATTAAACTCTTAGTAGAATTATTTGTGAATGTCTAGAGTGTATTCCGTTTTTATTGCCCCGTGAAATAAAACATATAATTTTCTGTGTGAGTGTATATACTCTTGTTTTTATTGATATACGAATACCAGAGTGGTAAATTTTCTCTCTTTGCAAATTGTACATAAGAATAAAAAAAAATCACAGGATAATCTTCACCTTCCTTTTTCTGAAACAATATACATACCTAAGTAGTGAATTTAAATTTCATAATGTCCCCGCATTCTTCGATGATTTCTTAGTGCTGTTCCCTGTATAAATCTTTCACCACAAATCTCACATATATATGGTCTCTCCCCTGTATGCCTTCGCACATGAAGCGTTAAATCATTAGATTGAGTAAAACTCTTCTCACAGTATGAACATTTGTATGGCCGTTCTCCCGAATGAACACGTTTGTGTGTTTGCAATTTATATGAACGAGAGAATGCCTTGCCGCAGACTAAACATTTGTGCGGCTTTTCTCCAGTATGTGTTCTCCTATGACAACTTAAATCTGAAGACCGTGGAAAGCCCTTATTGCAAAATTCGCATTTGAATGGTTTTTCACCCGTATGCCTCCTCATGTGTATGACTAAATTCGAAGAACTCGAAACTTCCTTCCCACAAAATGCACACAAGAACTTCTTATCTGTTGACTGCGTACTTTTTGCTTGTGCTTCCTTTGGTCCTGTACTATGTACTTTCTTATGCTTCATCAGTCTGTCCTTCCGATTATATTTACGGTTACAGAGATTGCATTCAAAGATTTTAATTTCGACTGGTGGCTTGCAATCGTTGTGAGATTTAAGATCATGATGAGTTGCGAAATCCTGTTTGCATACACCACAGGTGTGCGTTCGACGACTATCATGTATTAAACTTTCATGATTTTCTAGATTTTCCTCCCACATAAATCGCATTGTGCATTTGCTGCAGCAAAACTGTTTTAATGCATTCTTACATTGTGTTCGCATGTGATAGCCAAGCACAGGTTCGGAGACACATTTGAAGTTGCATTGGTTGCACTTATGGGGAATATTGTCAGAGTAGTGTAGCGATTGCTGATGTTGTAGTAGTTTGAAACGACGATTAAATTGTGCTCCACAAAGTTCACAAATATATTTTTCTGTTATTTCTTCTCTTTCCGTTTCGGAATCTTCGATATCCATCTCGTATCCTAGAGCGTTTGTAATGGAATAACTAGTTGGATTGGGAATTGTGCCAGGCAGTTGATATGTTAAATGAATCATTTGTATGTGTTCAAGTAACTCGTAAATAGTGGAGTATTTTTGGTCACAATGCTTGCATTGAGCTATTTTTGAGCCATTTGGCCTAGCTAAGTAATAGATGTCAGGGAGTAAAAGGTGGGTGGCATTCTGATGAACTTTCATATGAACCTACAGAAAATAAAAAAATAAATAAATACTTTGTTTAATACTACATGACTTGGGTGTGAAATTTTATAATAATTCGATAAATAGCACATTCATTCAGAGCTCTATAAGTTTCACGAACAGAGCTTTAATTTTCAAAATAAATTTCAACGATTTAAAATCGCTGTTTTGGTGTCAATCTTTCCATGATGAAATGGTAAACTGCATTGAAAATAAATAAAGCTTTGCAGCTCAATGTGATGGCCGATTTGACGATTTGACATTTAATCCCTATTAAAAGTCTGACATTGCAAAAAAAAAAACATCTTTATATATAAAAGGCACTAAGATCTCAAAATGAACCTGAGATACACAATATAAGAATAGTACTGGATATGTACAATGATGCTAAAATAAAAGTTAAATGCAAAGCCGGAATAACCGAAAAATTCGATGTCTAAGTTGGAGGATACCAAGGCAATATTCAAAGTCTGTTGCTTTTCTATGTCCTTTAAGATTTTCTATGGGAGTATCATATTTGACAGTACGAAATGATTTCTCCTCTTTTGCCAATGATAGCGCTTATGAAAGCGCAACGTCCTGGCAACTCTTTAAATAATTCTAATAATCGTATAAAGACAACGGGTTACCAATCAGAGATACCTAGATCGAATATCTGCATTACTCAGCTCCTAATATCTATTTGGAAGTAGTCACCGTGCTGGAGTGTGAAAAATGTAAATATTTAGGCTCTGTGGTTTACGAGCACACGATAATGATGATGATTATGTTGCTCATGCGGTTAGTGTGGGGTTATTTAAACTCTGCACTATTTTGTGAGAGAAGAATGTCGCTTAAACTTAAAGGTTTGTTATGCATAACAGGAGTATGTCCGGCTCTGAAGGCATCGCAATGTTGTTACCAATTCCACAAGCGGCGCAGTTCCAATGCAGATACACAGGAGAGATATGTAGTATTAGATGTAATTATAGGCGTTACATATTAATTAATAAAACAAGTTAGTATTAAAATTCGAATGAGCCTTTTATATTCAGATGATTAAAAACAAGTCGACTGGTAAGATCTGATTAAGCCAATATTTTGAAAAAGACCGCGATAACAAATGAGTACAAACATATTGACGCTACAAAAACAAAACACAGTACCCAATTCATTACAATATTCTACATTTAAGCTTTTACCTACCTTTAAATTATCGCTTCGCATAAACACTCTAAAACACCACGTGCATTCGAATTTTCTTTCATTGTTCTGATGGTTTTTTTTATGTCTCAGTAAGTCCTTGTACCAAAGAAAACTTTTATCACAGGAATTACAACGATGTTTTTTTGGCAGTATTGGGTTCTTATCATGCAAATACTTCTCATGGATTTTTAGATTCTCTTTCCACATAAATTTTAGAGGACAACGCTTGCATTTAAACTGCTTTTCAGCATTTTCACAATTGTATTGTAGATGATGCTGATGAAGACTTTCACACACAAATTTTGCTGAACAGTGTACACACTCAAATGGAAGCTCCTCCCACAGATGGTCATTCTTTTGATGTTCAAAAATTTTAAATTTTCTATCAAACGTTGTATTGCACAATTTACAGATGTAACCTTTGGATATATCGACACCATCCCTATTTCCATCATCATCATCGTCGTCATTTGACTCCATATCAGTACATGTTTCCGAATCCATCAAATTCAACTCATAACCCATTTCGTTTGTAATGGAGTAGAAATGATCGTTTGTGCCACAGGTTAGGTCTTTGCTTATTGTCTGTGAAAGCGTTCGAAGGTCCATCTGTTTGTTATAAAGCAACATGGAAAGCGCCATTACGTTTGATTCTTCTTGGCCGAGTGTATTCGGATTCTTATGCGTCAACAAATGAGTCCCTAAATCTCGAATTGTATTATGCTTAGAAAAACAGATCTTACACTGAATGATTTTCTCACCATGTGGCCTGCACATGTTTTCGTCTTGTTGCTCCCATTTTATTTCGGTGTTTGGCTTTTGCTTATAATCTATTGCGTGAATTTTCATATGTGCTCGTAAGTTGTCCTTTCGATTAAATTTCTTTTCGCATACTAGACACTCAAATTTCTTCCCATCAGGAATATGTGTTCGTTTATGCCTATGCAGGTCTTTTAACCAAATGAATTTCTTTCCGCAGATTTCGCATGTTTTGTTGTCCTCTGAACTTTTCTCGTTTAATATACAGAGGTGAGCATCTAAATTGGTCTTCCATGTGAATTTTATCCCGCATTTTGTGCATGCGTGTTTTCTGTATGGGTTGAGGCACTCATTTTTTACATGCCGTCTTAAAAGAGCTTCACACACAAATTGCTCCTTACAGTTATCGCATTTATAGGGAAAATTATTTATTTCTTGACCATGGTCATATTGATGTTGAAGAATTGCTTGCATACGTGGAAATTTCATATCACACAATTCACATATGTAAGTTTCGGAAGGAACTTCGCTAGTTTGCTTTTCAGCTTCACTATCCGAGTCACTAAGGGTTCCTTCAAGGCCGAACTTGTTTATCACCATATAGAACTGCCAAAGTCTATTTTCTCTAAAGCAGATTCGAATATTGTCAGTAATAACACTTTTATCTGCATCTGGATGAAAGCTTGTTATAAATTCGCAGTTTTCGAAATTGACGTCTCTTTCTCCATCTGAATGAATGTACAAATGCTGTTTGAGTTCAATAATAGTTTGGAACTTTTCTTGACAAAGCATACATAAAATTTTCCTTTCTCGTGAGATTGTTTCGCTTTTCGAATGCGTCTTTAAATGACAACGAAGGTCCTGCGGTCGAAAAAATGTTTCGCCGCATATCAGACAATTGCGAGATTTATCGCCCGGTATGTGTGTCTTTTTGTGAATTCTTAGATCTCGAAGGCATGTAAATACCTTTTCACAAACTTCACATGCGGTACTCTTTTTCTTTAATTCGGTTGTTTTCGTGTTCCTTTTTCTGCATTCATGATTCTCAAAGTTCGTTGGCCAAGTAAATCGACCTGGACATTTTCTGCATATGTATTCTTTGTCAGGATTCTCGCAGTGGTGTTTAAGGTGACTTTTAAATATCTCTTGGCAAGTAAATTTCAGTTTGCACTTACCACATTTGTACGGACATTCTTGAAACGAATGCTCGTTAGCTTGATGTGTCATGACTTTGTGTTTCCGATTAAATGATTCGTAACAAACTTCGCAGCTGTACTGATGCTCAGAGTCTGGGTCGCTTTCATCTGAATCGCTGATACCCATTTCAAAGGTGTTCTCATTGATTATCGAATAAAGTTTACCTAATTGGTTTTCCTCAATTTGATCTTTAATCAAAAGGATAACTTCCTTTAAGTCTTTATCGGGATAGAATCTTTTTACGACACTGCTATTTCCTAGGTCTTCTACCAATTCCAAATTCTTATGTGAGACTATATGCGAACGAAGCTTATGGACATTTGACGCGCTATCATAGTTACATATCATGCATTTCAAGTGCTTAAATTTCTTTTCGGAGAACAAACACTGAGCGAAATACTGAAAGCTAAATAATGGATTCGATTTAGTTATACCCGCCAAATGAACAAGTAAATGTGAGTTTAGTTTGTCTTTTCGAAGAAATCGACGTTCGCAATGTGGACATGAAAATTTTTTAGTATTGGGCTTATGACATCTTTCGTGTCGGTATAAATCTTTTTTCCAAGCAAACGATTTACTGCAAGAATCGCATTCAAAACGCCCAGAAATTGGTTTGACTTTCTTTCCTTGACTTCGGGTTGTGATCTTCGATTCTTGGATCTGGGATTTTCTTTTTTTCTTTGCCTTCTTTCTGTAATAAAAGAAGAAATTTGTTTAATAGTTAAGGGAATCATAGCTGATAAAGTCATTAAAAAAATACATGTTAGCCATATCAACTATTGAAATATAGTGATTAAGAAACTTAAAAAGTCAAAACGTCGGTGCGCCATCACTTTCAATACCACCCTCGGCTATCAAAATGTTCTTAAGAATTCCGTAAATCTAATTTGGCGATAAAGAATATAGGCTACTTCATTTAAACTGTTGTGGATAGTGCCATCTGTGTCTAAAATGATTAGTAGGGAGTGGTTGATCAACACTAACTACTATCTCAAGGGTATACCTGAAATACTTACCACTAGCACAGGATATGTATAGCAGGGTGTCATTTAACTTTAAATCTTCTCAACCAATAAGTTAGAAAACACCCCTACCGGCAAGTGGATATGTAATTTCGTATTTCGAGAGTCTATTGTGTAAAATGAATGTTGGTGAAATTGTTTATTTAAGTACGAAATACACCATATAATCGTTGTACCGACTTGCGTTGTGCCGATGTGGTGAAAGAAAAAGTTAAAATGCGAAAAATTTCACCTGAAGTAGAAAATACTATAGGGCTTTTCTTCAAGACAGATCGCAAAAAGGGAGTTGGTCTGCCAATGGTAAAAAAAAAATAAATATGCAGTCAAAAAACCATAGTCCAGGCCGGCCAAGAATTTTAACTGATAGTGACGCGGGCCCGATGGAACGTCTTATAAGGCGGAGAGAATGCAAAACACCAAAAGTAGTAACAAAATTGTTAAAAAAGAATGACAGCAAGTGGACAGTTAGAAAGGCTTTGCAAAAGATTCGTTTAGTAGCATCTGTTAAACAGAAAAAAACCAGCTCTGTACAAAAAAAAAATGTTAAGCCACGTCTAAAGCTCTGTAAGGAACATAAAAACTGGTATGTTGAAGATTGGAAGCGAGTTATTTGGTTAGATTAGACAAAAATCAGAATTTCGAATCAGATGGTAAGGCATCGAACGAATGAGAAATTCCAAAGGTAACAGGTTAAAGAAACCATGAAGCATGATGGTGGAAGCTTGATGGTGTGGGGATGCTTCACCTGGTGGAATACGGGTCCACTGATGAGGATCGAAGTTATAATGAAAAAGGAACAGTACCTTGATATTTTGCGTACCAACTTGCAAGAATTCGTGGAGGAATGTGCTTATCCGGTTGAAGAGATTATTTTTCAACAAGACGGTTACTCCAAACACACCGCACGGATTGCCCAAAATTGGCTTGGGGAGCAGGTATTTCAGACTATTAAGTGGCCACTGGTCAGCCTGATAGAAAATGGATGGGCCATCTGAAAAGACGGCTGGCGTTATACTATGATACTATGTATAACTCTCCAAAGACTTTGAATGACTTATGGGAGCGAGTACAAGAGCAGTGGTCAAATATTTCCCACGAACAAATTGAAACATTGGTGGAAAGTAAGTCAAAAAGGATGAAGAGTAATATAAAAGATAAGGGATTATCAACATAACTTTAATAGCTTAAGATTAATACAATTATAATAATAATAATAATATAAGACCTGGACTCAGGGTTGGGTTGTTAAGGATGAGAGGTAAAGGATTACGGCACTTTTAAAGTTTGCACGGTTCGATATCATTTTGAAACACGGTGAAAGAAGGTTCTAAAGTTTGACAGCGTGGATGAAAAATAAGCGTGAAGAATTTAAATAATGGCGACGATGGGGGATACTTAAATTTCTTGCGGAACGGTTAAAGCAAGTTTATTATATAAATAAGGCGGGATTTATTTTGAATAATTTTATGTAGAAATATGTAGTTTCTCACATTGATGTACTGTTGTAGTGTGCAACCTAGTATCTCTTTGGTATGTTATGAGTTGTGTTTGTATCTTCGAAGTCCATATACATAGCGAACCGCATCGTTGAATGCCACCTTTAATTTGTTTAGTGACAGTGAATCGAGAGCGCTATAGACAATTTCAGATTATGTAATGAGAGGTGCTATTAAAGTGAGTACCAACTTACGTCTGGTTTCAACGGGGGTAAAATACGAAGATGGCCAAAATTTGAGTAGACAGCCGTAGATCCGACCAATAACTGCATTAGTATGATTATAACCTGAGAAGTTACGATCAATGATAAAGCCAAGGTTAGTACAGTGTTCAACAGCTGTTATTTTATGCTACCTAGGTACAAGTCTGGCAGGATACTCAGTTGAAAACGTCTTTTAGAGATCGGCATTACTTGAGATTTTTTGGGTTAAGAAGCAATCCATTCGCTGGGGACCAGATAGAAATTTGGGTAAGATCTTCATTGATGTGGTCAGCAAGTTCATCAAGCTTGTTATATAGTTTTTCTAAATGAAGTTGTACGTCATATGCATAAAGGTGGACAGAACTATAGGTACAGACTGATGGAAGATCATTAATAAACATACAGAAAAGAATAGGACCCAGAATTGAACCTTGTAGAACTCCTTGAACTAAGGCCTTAAGTAGGGAGGTTTTCCCGCCGGAGATGACTTTCTGGGGAGATAGCTGCCAGTAAGATGGTAGCCCTACGGCTAAAACCAAACAAATTTTTGAGCTTCTAGCTTAGAAAGTTGTGATCTACCCTATCGAAAGCCTTCGAGAAGTCAAGTAGGCAAAGAAGACTTGTATTACCCTTGTCATAATCTTGCCCTATTTCATCTAGTAAATTTATCGTAGCGGTAGAGCAACTGTGATGTGCCCTGAATTCCGATTGTTTCTCGTAAAGCAAGTTGTGGTTAGCTATGTGACTAAGTATTTGTTTTTGCAAGACTTTTTCGAAGATTTTAGATAAACAGGGTAATATGCTAATCGGTCTAAAGTCAGAGGGGGCATCGCTGTTTGTTTTCTTTGCTACTGGAAGGACTCTAGCTATTTTCCATGACCTGGGAAAAGTTGATGTAACTATGCAGAAATTGATGATATGAGTAAGATGGGCACCTATCTGGGATAAGATAAGTTTGAAAAACCGGATGGGTATTCCGTCCTCCCCGATAGCTTCAGACTTAATAGCCATTGTGCATTTAAAAATTTCGCTTTCGCTTACAACTTCAAGATCATCCAGTCTATGCGCAGATCTGGCTGAACAGGCTGATGCTCGATTTGTATCAAAGTTACCATTAGCGAATTGTTCATGAAATAGTTATTAAGAATATCAGGATCAAGATCACTCTGTTGGTTAAAGCCTTTGGAAACACCAATTGTTTCAAGGCTGCTCCATAGTTTTTTGTTGGTAAGGTGGTATTGAGCTTGGATGCATAGTGTTTTTTTTTGACGCATGTATAATTGAAGTTGTACGATTGCGTGCCTCTTTAAATTCTTTCCAATTGACGCTAGTCGATCTGCGCTTCCATCTACTGTGCAATTTTTTGCGAAATTTGGTTGAGTTTATCACATCTGAGGTAAACCATGAACAGCTTTGGTTACAGACTCTAACTGTTTTTGTAGGTATATGCCTATCAAGCAGTTGTGTCAAAATTGTTTGAAAGAAATCAACCCTTCCATTAGGATCGGCGATTTGTCTACACTGTATCCATGGGGCAGACCTTGTGGCTGGTTGAAGGGCATTAACATCAACAGAATTAAAATCTTTATATGTAAAAGTTTCAGTAGTAGAACATTTAGACAATTTAACATTGTAATTTAGAAAAAGTAGGTCATGATCAGAGATATCGAAGGGTATCTGGTCAAAAAGAAGGATAAGGTTGGGATCGGAGACAATAAGATCAAGGAGACTAGGTGTACGATCAGGGACAAAACGTGTACGGTAGGTGTAGTTAACAATACTCAGACCGACGGAGGACGCTAAGTCTTTCATTTGAAATGCAAACGAGTCGTTTCTTAGTAAGTCAGCATTAAAGTCGCCATACACAACAATATGCTCATATAGTGCACAAAAGTCCGAAAGTGCTGAAAAATAAGGGAATGCAGAGCATCTTCGGTTTTTATTGTATGCGCAAGAGACAAGACATTTAGTAGTATTACAGTCACTTATTTAAACAGCAATGTACTCAATGCCGGATTCACTTGATTTAAAAATTTCATTAGATTTCAGAGTTAACCTAGAGTAGACTGCAACACCTCCACCTGTGGTATCAGTGATTCTGTCATTCCTATGTAGTCTATAATTTGGGATATCGTAGATCTCATCACGCACATTCGGATTAAACCAGGATTTACTTACACAGATAACATCAAAACAAGAAGTAGAAAACAAGTACTTTAAATAGCCTAATTTAGTGTCATTTAAACTTCGCGCATTTAAATAACATATTCGAAGTCCATCAAATTGCTGCGAAATAATTTTTGCAATAGTGTACGTTGATTTTTCATTCACTTAAATTACTTAAGAACATAGTTTAAAACAAAAACAAAGGCAAACAGAAAAAAGTGCATTCCTTGTACAGGAGAGGAGGAAGGGGGGAAATTAGATGTAAGTGACAATGGGGAACACATACTGAAACAAAAAATCACAAAAATTAAGAGTATTCGTATTAAAAAGAAAATATAAACGAGTAAGAATTATGATAGATTATTCGCATCAGCAGCAGCAAGCAGATCTTTCGAGCTTTCAACTAGAAAGCTTCTTCCACTCGCCGTCTTCTTAACATAAACATTTCCATACCTTGTGTGCATGGCAAACAGTTGTTTTTTTCGTCGAAGACTCAAAGCGCTGCTTAACAGAAAACGTGTCTTCCTTGTAAGGCTCTCGTTGAGGTAGCAGTTGCTGTTTGATTCAATACCAACGTCATGCAGACGAAGTTCAGTAGCATTATGCTTTCGGTAGCTTGCTGCTGACATCAACACAGTATTTCTCTCTAGCGAGTTGATGAATTTAATAATGATGGGAGGTGGAATTGTCGCATTGTTTGTTTTTTTGGTACGGAATATGTTTATGAGAAGTGGTGGCTTACAATCAATGGAGTGCCAAAGTCGATTGAATAAGCTTTTAAAGTTAAAGTTCCCATCAGGCTGGGTGGGTACACCAAAGAGCACGGCATCGCAAGAGATCTCCTTCTTTTCGAACGTATCGCATTGCCTTTGGAGGGTTCTAATTTCCTCATGATGCTGTCGAGATGATGCATTGGAACTCGCTTCAAGCCGCTCGATACGATCAACTATGTTGGCGATGGTTTTGTTAATCTCATCAAATTTACGTTTCGAGCACTAAGAGATTTGTTCGATCTTCAAAAGGAAATCACTGCGAAGCCTCGATATTTCATCCGAAAAACTCTGCCGCAATGCGTTGAACTGCTTAGATAATTGTTCTTATACAGTCGCTGGTCGGTGGTTCTTGCGCCGTGGAAACTCGAGTTTAATATTTAAATACAAGTTGTTTTTAAATAAACTTAGTCAATGATTTTGCACGTTTTAAAATTAAATTAGCGATTTGTCACTTAGCTTTTTGCTCACTTTAACCGAACGAATTTAAATGCGTCTATTCGTGTATGATGTCGTAAGCTTTCGTTATATCCACAAATAACCCAGTGGTGAACTTTTTACCATCAATACATGAAAAAATGTTAGAGCAAAAGCGTAGAAGGGCATCCTCAGTAGATTTACCTTGTTGAAAACCAAACTGTAGCGAACTGAAAAACTTGGTAACTTTCAGGAAAGCCAATAATCTCTTCTTTATAACTTTTTCAAATACCTTGCTAAAAATAGGAAGAAGTGAAATTGGTCTATAGTTACACAGATCCTCTTCTGAGCCTTTTTTATATAGTGGAACCACTTCAGCGCATTTCAGAGCTTCAGGAAAAGTTCCTGAAAAAATGCTACGGTTAAAGATAATTGCTAGCACATCAACTAAAAAACATCCGATATTTTTAAAAATGTTATTGGTAGCTCCATCGTAACCGCTGGGATTTGAATTTTTTACTTCTGATGCAGTAATAGGTTCAAAGGCAACACTATTGCTTAATACCGATTCACCAAAATTATCAAAAAACGAACAACGGCAATCCAATGGAGTTAACGCTGGAGGTAAATTGCAACTTATAGATGAAAAGTAACTTTTAAAAGCATTGGCAATTTCAAGTTTATCTGTGACTAAACAATTGTTTACACGAATAACTGCAAGTTTCTTCTTGGGAGAAGACTGGTTCAAAATGTTATTAATCACTACCCATTCATTCTTTAAATTGCCTTTAGCATGAATAGATCGATCGAATACAATTAGGTATTTCTTTTTTAAGTTGGGAACATATTTTTCTAACCTTTGGTTGTTAGGATTTTTTGATAATTTTAATCTCAACTTGTTTTTTAGCTTAACCTTTTTAAGGAGAGGTGCACACAGAAATACCATATGTTGACATAAAGAATCAATAAAGAGAGAATAAGAAAGAGATGCATCATTTTCTACGTAAGTTTTACATAATCAATTTTTGTCATCTGCTTAGTAACATTCACAACAGCATTATTTCATTTATTAACACCAATGGTTGCTAACCTATCATGGAGTGGTCGGTGATATTGAAATCAAAAACGCGTTTCTCGCAGGAGTTCACGGAACAGTTGCACAATCTCCCATAAAAATAATTTAAGTACTTTCCCGAAACTATTCTAGTAGGCTCATTAATAAAACATGCTAGACCATGCGATGCCAGAGGAGCAAAGTGGTTCGAAGTCATATCGTTGCTTTCAAGTAAATTAAAGTTGAAATCACTTGATACAATTAGATTGAAAATTCTTCCAGAAACGTCATGACATTATGCCTGTGTAGTCTATAAAAACATAAAAAAAACATAGTCAATGTCAATAGAAATTTTGAGGACATCAGCGCTAAGGAAATCGACACTTTTCAATTCATTAACTTTGTACTCGTTTTTAATAAAGCAACTAATGCTACCTGCCGCATAATTTTCATTCATGTTCGCATAAAAATTATAACCAGGCAAATGGTAATCGTTTTTTTCAAGTCCATAAATCCATATCTCAGACACAATAGCTACGTCTGGAACGCTCAAAAACAGATCAAGATGTGCAATAAGAGAACAAAAGGTTTCTCTTAAACTTTTTTACATTCTGGTGAATCACAAAGAGCTTATCATTACAATAGGAACTGTTAGTAAAAAAAACATCAGTGTTTATATTATTTTGTTCTAGAATGGAAAAGTCTTCAGTTATATCATTATTATTATTATTCAATGTAAACACAATAGAAAAAAGTTAGGCACTAAATCAGTGTAAGATCGTTGAATGATCTAATTGAAAGGACTTTTCTATTCTCAACCTTCCTAACAAGAATTCTATTGTTTTTAAACCATGCAAATTTAAAATCTTTCTGCTTTCTTACAGCTTGGTTTGCATAAAGAGAGCCCGTATGTAATTTGTTAGTGGATCATTTATGTAGATGTTACTTCATCTACTGCTCCCAATGCTGTTTCCGTCTCTGCTGTTGTTGTTGCCGCTCCCGCTCCCAATAATGCTTAAGTTGAGTTCTTTTTTCTTTTTAAATTTTTCGCTCATTACTCGCTGCTTTGTAAAGGGGTCAGAGAATTTAACACATGTGATGGGCTTGTGCGATGAGCCGCTTTTTTTGTTCTTTAGCTTGCATTCCCTTGACATAGCATCTCTCAATGTTATCATCTTGAACATCGATGGACAAGGTATTGTGAAAGATTTGCTTTGCTGTATCAATTGCACTTTTTTCATTTACGTATGCTGTTTTCCATCTGCTCGGAAAGAGTCCTAAAGAGTAGGATTGATAATAAAGCTTACGCAGTGGTTTTGCAAGCGTGTAAGGACACCTCTTCAGAAGAAGGGGAGATATACCATCTGAACTAGTGAATTTATATATGATCTTTAAGTACTCTTGCTACTACACGAGTGCGAAAGCAAATTCGTCCCATTGAAGATTAGGCGGGGGCAAGGCACAATTTGGGAGTGTTGAGCTAGCCGCAAAGTGTGCAGCAAGCAGGTTGGCCTTCTCCAAGGAGCTGACAGCTGGAATGTCGTTCTAAATGAGCGTTGGGATGGAGGATGAGGCAGAATTTCTATTGTTTTTGACGAACGACCAAAAATTTTTACTGCCTTTGGGACATTGCAGTATTTTTTGCCTTAGTTTTTAGTCGTATTGGAATTTCACACGCTTAAGAAAGACGTTGCAGTCATTTCTGGCTCGTTTAAACTTTTTTCCTCTGTCGGGTTGGTCTTGTAGGACCGAAAAAACATTTCTCTAACCCTGACAACCTCTTTACAGCTCGAGTCATACTATGCCTTTTCTTTTGGTTTGATACTCTTCATCCGATGTGGGATAAAACATTTCATTCCAAAGAGAATAGTTTCTGTGATCATGTCAGCAGCGGCATCCACGTCGTTATAGGGGAAAAATAACGACCAGTTAAAATTCCTAAAGAAGTTAGGTCCGCTCCAATTGACTTTCTCGTATTACCATACGGTTCTTTTAGGGATCTTTTCTCTAACTGTGTGGTGGGTGTACGAGAATTTAGCTGATATGACACAATGGTCCGACGAGCCTTGAGGGGAGAGCGCATCGACGGAATACTTATAAGGATGAGAAGTTAAAAACAAGTCCAGGGTGTTGGCGCTATGACTATTAACGTCTGGTATTCGTGTGGACTCACAAGCTGCGTTAAGCTGTTTTCTGCAGCGAAGATCTCAACATACCGTCCTTCGAGTGTTGTCTTTCCAGAATGTCGAAGCCACCCACAATTGTGTATATTGAAATCGCCCGTAATAACGATTTCAGTATGAGGATACAGAAATTTTAACCACATGAAATTGAATTCCGGATTGGAACAGGAACTACATTTTGGTCGAGTTTGGTAAGCTACATCACTACGTACGTAAATGGCGAGACCGCGGTGAGAGAAGAATAATGACACTAATTCTTAGCCAGGTAGCTTTCGATCAGAGTGATCTGAGAGGTGTGTTTCACTAAATGCCAAAACAGCTGGCCTGTACTTACAGACGTGGACGTACGCAGAAAAGTGATTTCTTTTTAGCCCGCGTATATTGGCTATGTCTACCCTGAATTCCCTAGTCATAATCATAAACAAACAAAGAAAAGACAAACACCGACGATACTAAGCAAGGCTGCGAAGTGAAAATTCTGACGTTGGCTTACCGAATCAAATTGCTGTAGGTGTTATGCAATTTGAAACAGTGCACCAACAAAATTTTCACTCACAACCCTCTATCCATCAGCTGTTACATACACATCATAAAATTTATAGGTTTTCCTGTTGATGATTTTTTTTATTACTGTTACGTTACGTCTTATGAGACAATTTTATATTTTTATATTTTTTACGCATTTTCTGGAAAAAAGTGACCTTAATGAAATCTCAAGGTGTCACGGATGTCTTCAAATTTAAAAAATATTCAGATGGTATACAACGCCCGACCGGCCTTGTACTATTTACCTTCGACCTCTTCCGTCCCCTAAACGCAGTTAGCATTGGCTGGTATAATGTCAAAGTTGGGGAATATTTCCCCAACCCACTGGGTTGTCGTAATTGTCAACTGCTAGGCCACATCATCAAAAAATGCAATGGCAATGCATCGTGCGAAACGTGTAATCTACCTCCCCATTGTCCTAAAAATTGCTCATGTGTGTCATGTGGAAACTGCTTTGATGAACACCCTTCGATTGAAGTCTCTCTTAAATACAAAATAACTGTCGTATTTTTCTATATCCACCCTTCCCAACCATTTACTGCTTCAGAAATCAACAATATAGTCCCTTCATTCCATGTACCCATATTACTATCAGACGATTTTAACGCAGCAGAGGCAAGGAAGTCGAGAATTTTCTAACAAACTCGAATCTTTCGGTTATGAATGACGGCAGTCCAACCCACAGTACACTCACACATCTACACTTCACAATCATATCCTCTCAATTAATACTTCACGCATCATAATTCATAAGTGAAAATCTTCATGGCAGTGAGCACTTCCCAATACTGACAACCATCTGCCTTAGGAATAATTCATATCTCTATAGACCAATGGCTAAATTTATTACCGATCGCGCAGATTGTAATATCTACCAGCGCAATACAACTTCATTTTTAAAGAATAACCGATTCCCGAATCAAAAAAACATTCCACCCAAATCATTTGTTCCACGGTGGAACTCTGAAATAAACACATTGCGAAAAAACAAACAAAACATTTGGAGGCTATTTAAAAAAATACCCTACTGAGGCTAACTTAATTAGTTACCATAAAGCAAACGCATTATTTCGGAAAAGTAAAGTTTACAACCAACATAAGCTCAGACTCAACCAGTAGACGAATGTGGAATGATATTAGAACATTGACAGGACATTATACACCTTATCAAATCAAAATTCTGTGCCCTGACTCTAAAACTATCACCGACCCACATAAAATTTGTGAGTACTTTGCCAAAACCTGGTCTGAATACTCGAGCGATTTGAATTTTTCCCCCGGCTTCCTTTAAGCCAAACTTTCCACAATAAATAACACTATCCTCATCAATGCTTTTAGCTCTTCGGCAAAATTAATCGAAAAATCAATAAACCAGCTAGAGTTAGATAGTTGCCTAAGTACGGTGAAAGGAAAAATTCCTAACTACGACCGAGTTTCTTACTCAATGTTAAGAAACGCTCCATTTATTGCAAAACTAAGAATCTTAGGTTTATATTGTACGAGTACAATCTAATCTTTGACCAAGGTATATTTCCATAAATATGGAAAGCTGCTAAAATCATCCCGATCCCCAAACCTAAGAAACAATCAACTGCTACAAACGGTTGTAGACCTATGTCCTTACTCCCATGCTTAAGTGAAGTATTGTATTAGAAAAAATTATATCCATGAGACTTCGTTGGTACGTAAAAAAAATAATCTCGTTAATCTAAATCAAGTGGTGTTTAAGAACGGGCGTAGCACGATGGATTCTTTACTCCACATATATGAATACGTTGCATCTGCATTCTCTGCAAAAAAAAAATCATGTCTCGGTCCTTTCACTGGATTTCGAGAAAGCCTTGGACATCCATGTAGTCCTAAATAAACTACTTAAGTGGAGGATCGGACCCGAAATGTATTCCTACATAAAAGCTTTCTTAACCAATAGAAAGTTTAGAGTCAAAGTAAATAACCGCTACTCCAATGTACATAATTTAAACAACGGTATACCCCAAAGTTCACCTTTATCAGTGACAATGTTCAACATCGCATACAATAGCGAAATTATTCCAAAAACCAACAAAATTAATCACATCCTTTATGCAGTTATATTATCAAAATGCAACGATATCACACGCACCTGTGATACATTTCAAAACATCCTCACGGAGCTTAATACCTGGTGCACCTATTCTGAGTCTATTATATCCCCAGGCAAAAGTAAGCATCTACATATTTATAGAAAAACAAGTTGCAATAGCTTTGTAATAAATTTCATAAATCTTAGAATACCTAATGTAAACGCTTTAAACATTCTAGGAATATTACGAGTATGTGATGATGAGTTTAACTTTAAGAAACATTGCTTAGGTTTAAAAAATAAACTAGTTACCAGGTTTAATATTTTATTCTTAGCTTCCAAAAATAGTGTAGTTCACATTAATACGTAACAAAATCAACTCTTCTATCATAAATCGACTACGGGTTGGCAATCTACGGTAAATGTTCAAATTCAACACTTCAGCTGTTTAAACCACCCTACCAAGCTGCTGTCCGAACTAGTTTACATGCTTTTAGAATTACACCCATATTAAATATCCATGCCGAGTCTGGACTCCCATCTATCGAGGATTGTCGTCCCACTTGGCTCCGAAAATCTGCGAATCTCACAAATTCCCTATAATTGATAACGAAGAAATAATCCTAGAACCCAAAAAATTCCTAAATGCCCTTCGAGTGCATTCAATGTGCTGGACTCCGTGAGAAAGGCAGATCTACATCTTGTACTTAAAACACCAGGTAGAGAGGCGTACCCGCCCTGGCTGGTTCCGCTTGAAGTCATTAACATAAGGCTCTCCAAATTAAAAGAGGGAATCGACGCCTATATACGGATATACGTTCCTTTGTAACATGGTCTATAGCTACAACAATAACTCGCGGAACATAACATATACAGACGGCTCTAAAAACGAGATTGGTACTGGATTCGTATTAGTCGCCGCAGACGGCAACGTCCTTTTCGCAGAGAAACTACCAGAATACTATACTGTCATCCAAAAAAAAAATTCTTGAAGTCAATAAACCCACCATTAATCCAACCAGCGTATCTTCTTCCTACCCAACAACTACCTCCTCCGAAATGAACAGGTGTTTTTTGAGACTGAGACTTGGGCATACACAAATAACGCACAGAAATCTCCTCATGAAAGACAACCGTCCTGTATGCCAGCTTTGTCAATCGGATGCTGTCCTGTTAATTTAACTTTTTGCAGTCGAGTGCCCAATATCATCGTAGCAAGTTACAAATCCCCTTATTCAAAATATCAAGGACATATACAATCTATTACAGAAACTAAAACTAGAAAATTACATTTAAAGAAAATAATTTCTTCACTTCTAGCCAATAGCCCTGGTAACTAGCGCTGTATATTATTATTATTAAGATATAAATTTATTTATGTTTTAATAAACAATAATAATAATAATAATTCTGTAGAACGTTTGTTATAAAGCCCTATATCAGCGTGCATTAAGGTCGCAAGGGGATAGTTTACCGTCAAGTTCACAAGGTATTCTAGCACTATTCCTCTCTCAGTAAACTTGATTCTTTAGAAAGAGTTCTGTTTCACGTTATATAAATATATTGGGTCTATAACTTAATTCGTGCGGTTTGCTAAGAGATGGCGTAACTTGTATTGTTCCATTTTTATTAATCCATTGGAACATGCGTTGGAAAGCTATTATTGTTGTACGTCATTTCAGGTATGTCATTCATTTGAAGCGTAAACAACAATAATTTTTTTTCACTCAAATATGTCGAACTTTGTGCCTGAAAAAGTGTTTTTGCGGAAGTTTATGGTGAACATGCGCTAGCTGAGCAAACGTGCCAAAAGTGGTTTGCACGATTTAAAAGTGGTGATTTTGGTTTGGAAGACGATGAACGTCCTGGGCAGCCAAAAAAGTTTGAAGATGAAGACCTGGAAGCATTACTCTATGAAGATTGTTGCCAAGCACAAGAAGAGCTCGCAGAATCTTTGGGTGTCACTCAAGCAGCCATTTCAAAACGTTTAAAAGCAGCTGGATATATTCAAAAGCAAGGAAATTAAGTTCCACATGAACTCAAGCCGAGAGACGTCGAAAGGCGGTTTTGCATGTCCGAAAAGCTGTTGGAACGCCACAAAAGGAAGTAATTTTTGCATCGGATTATTACTGGTGATGAAAAATGGATCCATTACGACAACCTCAAGCGCAAAAAATCATATGTGAAACCCGGCCAACCAGCCAAATCAACGGCAAAGCCGAATATCCATGGCGCGAAGGTAATGCTCTGTATATGGTGGGATCAGATGGGTGTGCTGTATTATGAGCTGCTAAAACCGGGTGAAACCATCAATGGACAACGCTACCGAACACAATTAATCCGTTTGAAGAGAGCAGTGGCCGAAAAACGCCCGAAATATGCGACCAGACACCAGGCAATAATTTTCCATCATGACAACGCTCGGCCCCACGTTGCTATTCCGGTTAAGAACTATTTGGAAAACAGTGGATGGGAAGTCTTACCCCACCCGCCTTAGAGCCTAGACCTTGCCCCTTCTGACTACCATTTGTTCCGGTCGATGCAAAACGCCCTCACTGAAATACGGTTCACATCAGTGCAGAACATCAAAAATTGGCTTGATCCATTCTTGGCTGCCAAGCCGGCGCAGTTCTTTTGGGATGGGATCCACAAATTGCCAGAAAGATGGGAAAAATTCATAGCTTCAGATGGGCAATACTTTGAATAATACTATTGTACATGTTGTTTTTAAATATACGTTCAAACTTTGAAAAAAAAAAAAAAAAACGCACGAATTAAGTTATATACCCAATATATGACGACAAAATATCCTGTGTGAGCTCCATTTTCATTTAATTCATAGGAAGCATATTTAAGTGATTGGATATCATAATTATATCGCTTTGTAGGAATAGAGAGTATATTGTCGGCGGTCTCTTTTTTGGACTTTTTACAATTTCAAACTAGCAGCTACTTTTGTTATGATGTGTATTTAGCATTCGAGGCAGATTTAGGCAACAAATTTTATGTTTTTGGTATTATATTTGGTTATTTCAAATAACGAAATCAACGTGAAAATTAGGCCAGGAATCGCTCTTGCCAGCTAATGCTTGTTTGGTTTTAAAAGGCTTTTGAAAATTAAGACCTATCTCGAACTACTTAAAGCGTAGATATGTAACATATATACGAATTTTTCGTCGTGTTTCGCTTGCTTCATATATTTTTAATTTTCGTATCAGAGTGATTGAATATTGTTCATATGAACATTTAATAAAATTTGTTTTACTTGTCTGACTTTTCTGATTTACTGTTCATACGCAATCTTTAACTGATCTTTATTGCGTATTATGCAATCAATCGTATTTTCTCCAAGCATAATTCCAAATTCAATTTGAAACTCCACAGATTTAAAATGTCTGAGGTTAGTACAAATAAACTTAACAAATAAAGAAATGAAAAATACACAAATTTCTTAACAACCACCTTATTAGATATACTATATACAGTGGCGAGCGAAATAAATAAATGAAAATTCAAAATTCCTCTATTTTCCTTTAGGATTGAAAATTAGTACAGTTTACATATATTTTTTAAATATAACTTAACAAAAAGAATGTATTCTATTTTACAATAGAAAATCTACTACATTAACTGACTTTCTTCATAGTGCTATGTATTGTATTGTATATAAATTGAATTCTCTGAACTACTCAGTTTTGCACGATCTTGTTTTGTTTTGTCTTTAGCTTTATTCTGAAAATTCGTTCACCGTTATAGGAACACAATATTAATTTTCAGTTATTTAGCGCTCGAAGTGTTATTTTATGGTATTATTAAAAAAATATAACAAAATATTTGTTTTAATAGAAGCTTTTATAGGACAATGGGAAAAGTCACAATTGCTATTGAAAATAACATTGGCAGAAGAAGCCTGCGTTATTTGACGAAAATGTGAAATCAAGGTTAAAGGTTAAAGACCACAAAAATCGGACGTTGAAGACTGGAAAAGGGTAATATTGCCTGACGAAACAAAAATCAATTGCTACTAATCAAATGGGAAAGAATACTTTTGGAACAAGCCTAACAAACGAGTTCTTAAACACCAAGTTAAGGAGACCGCAAAGCACTGTGGAGGTAGAGTCTTATGGCTGGAGGGTGTTTTACTTGGTGGCATGTCGGACCCTTAGTGAAAATCGATGGGATAATGAAAAAAGATAATTATCTTGAAATACTCCAAAGAAATTTGGCGGAGTTCGTTGAGAAATGTGCGTTTCCCATCGAAGAGATCACCTTCCAGCAAGATGGCGACCCCAAGCACATGATCGAAAATAAAAAAAACTGATAAAGTTCAATGGACGGAAAAAGCCGCGGTATGGGAGACTATTGCAAATGATTTCAATACAAAGAGTAGATCCCATTTCCGAACAACAGACGTATTGAAAACCAAATACGAAAACTTAAAAAAAAAGAGCGAAACAAGATGCAGCTTTAGAAAAGCGAAAACCTTACGAAACAGGTGGTGGTCCCAAAAAAAATCAAAACGGATGCTCTAGATAACACCAAGGGCTTCCGTCTATTTACGACTGTGATATCGTTAACCCAAAAATTAAGTAAAAGTTGTATTGATTCCTTAAATTAGATTTAATCTAGACGTGATCGTTAGAAAGTCCTCTGCCCCAAGAAAAAAAAATAAAAACCAAGGTTTTAAAGGTTACTTGAATGAACCCACAGCTACTAACATTTACGATACTAGAAAGTCCGGAGTTCTCACAACGAGGAAAAGAAATTTGGCTGCCGACAAGTGGCATTAGCTTGTTGAAGAAAAGTGTAAATTTGCGAGGCTGCAACAAGACATAGAAGCTCTTCAAATTGAAAATATGAAAGAAGAGCATGAAAAAAAATGCTTATTCTGGATGCCGAATTGCAAAAAAATCAAAAAAGAAATTGTACAATACAATAAGAATGAAGTGAATGACACATCCTTCCTAACATTTTTCTTATTATTCACATTATTAAGTTCTTATTCATTTTAGATATATTAATCATATTCTGTTTTTTATTTTTATTTAAATAATGAACTCCATTTCTTTGTTTTAGTTTTTTTTTTTATTTTTCAATAAAGTATATTTTTGTTAACACGAAAAAATCCTATCTTTTTATCCTAAAAGACTTCTGAAATAATCATTTACAAGTACATTTCGCACAGATGTATTTTCGTTTTGAGAGTTTAAAGTTCTTTGACTCTCATTGGCATTATTTATTGGTTCGTTCATCAAATGTTTCTCTGCTGGAGGAGCAGCATCGTTGTTTATACAGCAAATGTTGTGAAGGACAGCTGTTGCAACAATAATGCTCTGAACTGTAGTTATTTTCACTTTTATTCCTGTTGATAATATATTCAACACAATTTCGTATTCGAATTTGAGATTCATTGTACAATGTTTTTTGTGGATTCTTGGAACTACGTAAAGGAGTCATCATATAGCATCTGCATTGGTATCCACTGTCCGCTACTATGACATGATTTCCAAATTCTCCATTTTCAAACCTCGAACAGATTCTTGAATTGTTGAAAATTGTGGAATCATGATCTGATCCAGGCCGCCTTGCAACTATGTCCATTATTTTGAGTTTTGGATCACACATGGTCTGCACGTTTAAGAGAAAATACCCTTTTCGGTTTCGAAATATTTCACCATTTGATCCTCCTAATAAATCTTATGATACATATGTATGTGAGAACATTTTTTTATAAATTTGGTTATTATTTATATTACCTGGGGACTGAATCTGTACATGGGTACAATCCAAAGCAGCAATAACTCAAGGAAATTTTGCAAATTGGTAAAATCCGTTTACAAATTTCCTCATCTGTCGTCGGGAACTTAATGTATTTTTCTCGAAGTAGAGCAATGTGATGAGAGACTATTTTACAAATTCTACTGGCGAACGATCTTGATACACCACAAAAGTCTCCCGCAGTTATGAGCAAGGATCCACTTGCATAGAAGCGCAAGGTTAACAACAGTTTGGTGTCGGCAGATATTGAATGGTTCCTGAAAAGTTTGGTTTTTTATCACTACATAGATTGATATACATATATAATGTTTTACCAATTAGTTCAATTTTCAATTTGCGATCGAATTTGCTCCAAAATAATGTAGGCCGAGTTCTTTGACATTCGAAATCTTTCGAAGAATTCCAGATCGTCCTAATAATTGAAGTGATCTGTTCTCCATTGAATGCGCTTTTCTCTAGAAATACTCGCAATCAATATAAAATTTTCCTCGTCGCTAATATCTTCAAAGTCACTTTCATAAACTGATAACAATTTAAAAGCAATTTTTTTTAGTAAATAATATTTTCAGAAAAAAGAACTAATGTTTCACGACGTTGTAAATACGGCTTCTTCACAAACACAATTCTATGGAATGGCAGCTGTCAAATTGAAATGTCACCCTGGGAAGTGGTTCCCAATGAATTGGGGTTTAAACGGCAGAATATTGTCGTTTAACTTACTGCAAATTGAACTCAGTTTAAGGTTTAAACGAAACTGTGAAACCGAATAAATTGCTGAACTGAAGTTTAAACCAAAAGTGGAGTTTAAACTTCTACTGTGAAACTGGGGGTAAACAAATAAAATGAATTATATTAAAATACTGCACTACTAACTTATAATAACTTATAACTTAGGTAATAACACAGCTTTTACATTTTCGGTATTCAGTTTTGCTCGCCACCATGTACCTACACAGGGTGTTCCAGACAATCTGCCGAAAACTTTAAGGGGAGATTCCTGGACATACTTTGAGAAGAAACTCGTATACGGGTCGTATCTTGAAAACTGAAAACTACTGGCTTGAGATGAAATGACTAGAATTTTTTTTTGTTTGTAAATACTTGGTACACATTTCAAAGTTGCAAAAAGTGGGCGTTAATTAAAAGCCAAAATTTCACGTTTTTAGATTAGTTTTTGACCTTAAACTTCAATAACTTGTGACACATTAATTTTAGGGTAACATTTACTTTGAAACAGTTGAAATACTTATAATAATACGAGCTCTACGATACCCCATTTGTTACCACAGACGCATAAATTTGAAAGACGCTATTTCCAATAGGAGGCAAAACAGGGCAGCGTAAGCCCTTCATTAAAACCTCAATATCTCGGAGCGTACATATGTATTTCCGCGATTTTTTTCTCAAAAAATGTCAAGGAATCTCACTTAAAGCTTTCGATATATTAAAAAAAAACATCAGTTGAAACTATAATTTATTTATTGTCATAGTGAATTGGTCTACTGGCTATGGCATCATGAAGAAGCATAATCACATCCATAATATAATTATTGCAATCTGTTGGAGTTATTGTCAAAGCACTCTTCTGCATCACATCTACCAGACTTGTTTTTTCTATTGTCGAATCACTTAATAAGCTCCTGGCGTATGCCTTCATTTTGGCAAATGATTTTCCCAGTGGATTTAGCATAGGAGAAAACGAAGGCAAAGTTCGAACACAGAACTGTGATGTCGCTAGTATTTCTCCTACTTCTCGGCTCACATGTATTCCTGCATTATCCATCAGTAAAATGGCATTCCGCATACTTTCATCCATTAAAAGTTTCTCCACTAGTTCTCGTAGGAACCCGGCAAATTTTGTAGTATTGCATGAGTTACTACCAAATACATTCGTATGTATGACACCATTACTATTTAATGCTGCTATGACTATTGCATTACGTCCGGTAATCCTTTGTCCGGCTTTTTCTTTTGCATTCGGATGACCTCTTCCTAAATGTAAGTTGAACCCGCATTCGTCTATAAACACCATCTTATAACGATCATCTAATGCCCAATCTGCAAATTCGAGGGCAAAAAGCCTTCGATGCTCTATAGCTTGGGGTACATTAACTTGATCAGGTTCACAAGATGGCAACTTAAGTGTAATTTTTAATTCCCTGATACCATTATTGATACTTGATTTCGACATATAGATCTTTTGGTCCGCGAGAATTTTTCTTATCTGTTCCAATTGAATTCCAGGGTTCTTTTCTATACATGCCTCTATAGTGGTCAGAACATTACAAGTAAGTTTTCGTGCTCTGTTGCCACCACGCCGTTTCTCTATTAGAACATCACAACTTTCTTTATAATTTTTTACAATACCCTTTGCAGTGTTTACATTTATCTTTGTTATAGTTGCTGCTTCCCTGATAGATTTCCCTTCTTCATAAAGTTTTACCAACAATTCCTTTTGTTCGAACAAAATTTTTTGATACGTTATACGTTTGGCGTTTGTTTTTGATTCAATCTTTTTCTCTGTCTCTTTAAATGTGTTCAATAAATACTTTTCATTAGTTGATGCTACATCTATTTCTTCAGTTTTCTTTCTTTTAATTTTCTCTTCATTTTTCGGTGGGTTTCCTGCATAACTACTATTAGGTTTTTCTCGAGCATTTGCAAGTGTGTGGCTTTGTTTTGGTTTTTCTCCCATTATTTCTTCCTGTTTTATAGATGAATTCAGTTCTACACAGGAACTAACGAAAGAAAAGACATAACACACATTTACTTTTTACGAAACAGTGAAGTCCAAAAGTTTACGTTCAGTAACTCATGCAAACCAAAAATTTGTATATTAAACTCAAAAACTTGTTTCAAACACTACTTCAAAACTTTTATTAAAGGAAGGAAGGAAGATAGTATAAAAAGAGCAATGCTACCGGCGAACAAAAAATACCGGTTAACTTAATGTAACAAAAAAAGATAATTTAAAGTAATACAGTATTTGTAAATACTGTAAATATGCATATTTTTAGTTTTGAATTTTAAATAGATTTACATTTATTTCAAGATAAACGAATTTTCAACTGACTACCTACACATGTTTATTTAATTTATTTCGAAACTGTATTGATTTTACATACGGTCGGTGAAATAAATATTTTTTTCTTCTCAGGCTATGACGACTCATAGAAATTCGTGACAAAAGAAATACTTGATGGACGTAAACAATTTTGTCTTCTATTGTATGAGACACTATTGTTTTGTTTTTGCCATCATTTTTTTTTACATTAAAAATTGCTGCAATTCAATCAAGCATGGCAGATTAGACTTGAATTAATAAAATCTTTGATCCTGCCATATTTTAAAAATCGCTTGGGAAGTTAAGGTATTGTTATGATTGAAGTGCTACCTACTATATACGGCCCTGCCTGACAGTGCATTATTGGATATTATCGCCTTTTAGCTATAAATAAAAGGAAGTTTCCATATTATACAAGCCAATTATAGTTAATTGCTTGTGTGTTCCTGCAGTCTTTGCTTCTGTGATCCTTTGTTCCTAATTTTCTCCCATGTCGTTCATCCTTCTCTGAAACTTCCGGAGTAAAAATTCCACTAATATAAAATGCATTTATTGAGTATAAATAGGAAGTTTGTTAAAATATACCTCACTCAGAGAAGTTATGATCAATATCATCGAATAATGCTAGTCCAAACTGTACGATTTTATTATTTAGATTTCACAGAGTTTGAATCTAGAAGCATGGCAACATGCTTTAACCGCCTACAATTGATAACATGCCGATCGAGTCTTTGCAAACATCCAATATCCTTAATGTGAACAATTTTTTTCGGAAGCTTTAGTATAAATATGGTAGGCAGATACTAAAGAGAAAGAAAGTGAAAGACTCTGTTCATAGACTCTTCACTCATCACTCATAATTACCAACGATATATGGTACCATGGTTCTGACTTCAGCAAAGACATTGCAGAAGCAAACCCAGGATGTATAACTTACCCCGAAAATAAGTGCGTGGTACACACAAAGCTAATAAGTCTTATAAGAACTATCTAAATTTTTCAAATCTGAACGTAGCACTTCAACACACTAATCGCGTGTACCAATGTGGATTCCGGTTCCAAAAATCGATAACAGGTAATCGAAGAATCATAATACTTAGCCAAATCCTGGAAAAGTCTAACGAACTTTAACTCAATGTCCCTTTCTACTTTGTATTTTCCTAAAATAAATACAAGCTGTTGCTCAAAAATTATTTTTCTGACGAAAACGATTCACTTGAAAACTTCTTATATCTGATTTTTTGAACATTAGAAAATCACTGCTGAAGGAGACGCGTGTCTCCGAAGATATCGGGTATGTTTGAATTTTAATAAAACATATTTTAGTCCGTTCAACCTCCGAAATACACATTTTAGTCCATATATACTGACCAAAACTACGAAAATTAACGAAAAACAGCCCAAAACTGTCAAAAAACCTTGAGGTTATTGTTGTTTTTCGTAGTTTTGGACCGTATGCAAACAGACATATAGTGTAGCGGCTGATTCATGCTACAAAGAAAAGAGATAGCTGTGCATTGAATCGAATTTATTTTTTTACGATTTCATAGACCGGTTGTTAAGATAATGGAATTACGTATGTGTACACCTTGATCAGGAGCTTATCTACTTAGACGAAGATACAAAATTCAGATGGGAAGTAAAAACACCCAACAGGCGATCGGCCTAAAATTTTTCAAACGAAAACAATAGACTTTTTATGTCTGACCAGGCATATTCGATCTAAATGGCAACATAAACAGCCAAAATTGTTGCATATAGATTTACAGTACAAAACCTACATGATATGAAACTGGAAACAGATCGAGCTACTGGTAGCGCGCGTTATTCACTAGCTCGAAGAAAATGGTCAATGGAGCGCGATATTTAAAAAGGCTGAATAGTGCAACCGCTCACACAACCAACAATTTTTCGCGAAACCATATTTCGTTGGTTCACAACGCTAATTCAACTATTTGCCCTTGACTCTTTTCTGTGCGCTTACTGAAAGCCTAAGATTAAGGACTGAAACGAATAAAATTTGGAAACTTGAAAGTAAAAAAAAAATATTTTCATAATTTATATAAATTTTTTGTGTTTGCTTTAAAACTCTGTTTTTATTAAATGCATTCACATTTACAAAAAATAAAAAAAATTGTTTGGGTCCCCATTCTTTCCCAAACTTCTTTCGAATGCCCTTCATAAGGTTGGTGACAGTTACATCCGTGATCTTTTTGGACGCTCTTTTCCATTTAGCACTAAAATCTTTTACATCCTCTGCACACTGCTCACTTTTCTTCAATTTAGCTTTGACCAAAGCCCAATACCTTTCAGTGAGATGGCACTGTGGAACATTGGGTGCATTCATGTCTTTTGGGACAAAGTCGACATTTTTAGCAACAAGAAAGCTCAACGTCGCAGCTTCAGCTCACTATCTGAAGCTAAATCTGGCCAAAATAATGTTGAACCTTCGTGTTTGCTTAAGAAAGGAATTAACCGTTTTTTTAGGCACTCGTTAATGTACACTTCTCCGTTAATTGTTCCCGTTGTAATAAACGATGAGCTTCTGTGTACACATTGGCAAATGGCCTGCCAAACGAGATATTTTGGCCCGAATTTTTCCATCCCAATCGATGTTGTTGATTGCGGAAGAATCTCAGCTTCAAACGAGTTGTAAAACTGCGCACCTGGAAGAGTAGTAAAATCGGCTTTGACATAAGTTTCGTCATCCAAAACCAAGTATGCTTTCTTGTTGCCGTCCAACTTGTATAGCTTTCGGGCTCGTGTTTTTGACTTTTTTTTTGTTTTTCAGTAACTTTTGGTATTTTTTGTTTTTTTCGTGTTCTTAGACCGTTACGTTTTTTAGATCTTTGTACCATTGTTTGGTTGGTATTACATTTCCGAGCAACATCTCTGGATGACATAGTCCGGTTTTTTACGATGGTACCCACTATTTTCCTGTCCAAATTTGTATCATGTGCTCCACTTTTCTGTTTTCGCTTAACTGTCAACGTCTCCAAATATCGTTTAATAACGGAATCCACTGTACTGCGTGCAATGTTTAAATTTTTTGCGACGAAATGGTTTGGACGCGAAGTATTTTCGAGCCATTTGTCGATGTTCTTTTTACGGCGTTCCTCTTGACTCATATTTTATAAGTATTTTAAACCACACCGAACTAAAATCAATGACAAACTGAAACTAGAGAATATACAGGCTAATTTGGGTACAAAATGGGATTGCAATTGTTACGCACTGGAAGTATAGCCCGTATTAAAACTTACAGATTTTATTCGTTTCAGTCCTTAAACCGACCAAATGAGACAAGCTTAAACAATTTAGGTATATCAATAAAAATTGAGGAAATTTCGTCTAGTACACTCCAGCCAGTTATGAATACATGTACATGTGTGTAGGTATTTCGGAAAAGATGCAAACATCATAGGTCAATTAGAAAGACGACGATTTAAAGACGATAATTCTTAAGATCTATTCAAAATAAATAATACTAAATAAAATTGAATTATCTTTGAATAATGCAGATAATTACTAGAATTTATAATGTAGAAGAATGTACCCACTACCCATTTTATTTAAATATGCAGATTTGAGCTCAGTAATATCGAATATTGCAAGCCTTAGTTAGCATAGATGTGCTTCACATTACCTTCGCAAATTAATGTACACTCTACCCATTTTATGAATTGTTCACAATGAATTCGAAGTCTAGCAAAGTAAGAGGAAAACTTTAATCGTCAGCAGGCGGAGCAGGGATAACCATATTTAAACTCTTTCAACATATTAGGAGTTCAGGTCATATACAGATTTTTCGACAACTAGAAAGAATGTTGAAATATACATTTTTCTTCAGAAGTTAGCAACGAATTGCTGCTGAACCAGGTTTAGAGTTTTGAGGTTGGCTAGCCTCGCGACAAAATAAACTTTGTAGCAACCGACTTTGAAGAACAGCGCCATACCTTTATGCATATAGAATTTCCAGACTGCATTAAAAATTGTATTAAAAATGACTCGCGCGGTTTACGAGCAAAGCAAGCTTCCCCCAAGAAAATATTATAGAATTCATCAAAAACTAAAAAGAACGTTAAAAACCAACAGAACCCGAACCGAAAAATGTAGAAATGAGCAAAGAGATTTAGTAATAGAGTAGCAGTCGATGCTGAGGGTAATGAAAAAGCTCTTTTGTTAAACGGCAGAGATGACTTAAATACCACGTTAGGCAGAACGAACGCCAAAACTTTCGTCCACTAGACCAAAATGATATAAAGATAGGGATATCTAAACATAAATATAAGAAAACTGACGAAGATATTTAAGACACCAGATAACTTGGTAGTTTAGTTTATTTATTTATTTCGAAAGCTTACACATTAAGATACAATATCTTTTCAAAAATTGTGGAAGCTAAAATTAATTTAATTTAATGCACAAGAAAGCAATTAATTTTTAGATAGGCAACTAAGGGTAATTAAAAATGAAGTTTAGCATTTAATTTAAGTTAGGTAAATGTGTTTTTAATTCCTTTTTAAATCCTCTACTATCTTTGATTTCGCTGATGTGGCGCGTTCCAAAGCCGATATGTAAAACGCGGTATTAAAAGTTGTCTAGTCCTTGTAGATATACAAAACGTTATTCTATTAGCTAGGTTCTGGGGTTGACGTGTGTTAATGATATTGTGCAACATTGTAATTGAACGGAACTTCAGCAGGTTATCAAATGAGAGACGTGAGATACGTATGGAGAAGTTAGAAATGTGGTCGTATCGGCGCCGTCTAAAAATGTAGCGAGCAGCGTTGTTGTATGCCACATTTAGCTTTAGACTGCTTACGGCATCACATTTTCCGTAGACTTCGCATCCATAGGTTAGTATGGGAGTGATGAAGGTCTTGACTAAAAGAGTTTGATAAAGGTGTGAGGGTGTGAGGTGTTGTAACGCCCACATAGAACGAAGGACCCCATAAACCTTGCCGACACATCTATTGATATGATTATTCCAAGTAAGTGTCGAGTTAAATATTAGACCAAGGTTTTTAGTGGTGTCCACGTATTTAATGGGTTCACTGTCAACATAAATCGACGGAAGCAGGGAGGTATTAAAGGGCTTTCTGGGTACAACTATACATTTGGACTTTCAGGATGGATTGCTGAGGTACGCCGCATGGACTGTCATCCGACTAGGAATCACCACTAAAAATTGCTTGTTGACGACCACCCAGGTAAGAGGATAATAGGCAGATGGCCGAATAGGAAAAATTGTACCGCTTGGAGAGTTTACTACATAAAATTTCGTGAAAACGAAACATTGGATGGTAACTCAATTGCATATAACGAAAACAGAAGTGGACCCAGGATGGATTGCTGAGGTACGCCGCATGGACTGTAATCCGACTAGGAATCATCACTAAAAATTGCTTGTTGACGACCACCCAGGTAAGAGGATAATAGACAGATAGCCGAATAGGAAGAATTGTACCGCTTGGAGAGTTTACTACATAAAATTTCGTGATTAACTGTGTCAAACGCCTTAGAGAAGCCAAGAAAAGTAACATGACCGAGATCAAGCTTCTGCCTTATGTCGTCGACAACTGTGAGTAGTGCGGTTGAACAGCTAAGTTTGGGGCGAAAATCAGACTGCTTCGAAAACTTTCAAGAGATAAGAAAGTATTGCAATAGGTCGAAACTCTGTATTCGAGGAATTCTTAGGGACAGGTATTATCTTTGACGTCTTCCAGAGTGAAGGAAAAACACACGTTGTGAGAATTTGATTGAAGATGTGAGTAATGTATGGAAGTAGTTTTGCAAGGATGATTTTCAAGAACTTGGGGTGAATCAAGTCAACTCCAATTGTGTTTGATTTGGTTGAAAGCAGACTCTCTACTACGTCGACCTGTTGAACGCAAGAAAAAGCAAAAAACTCGTTTGGAAGAGGTTGAATATGTACAGTGGTAAAGTTACTTGGGACTAACGTAAGAACGTTTGAAGAAGAATGGGATGCAAGGTTCTTATTAAGCTCATTGCCGCCGAAGTTAGGAGGATGTCTGCTTTTTTAACTTTCCGACTCCAACCTCCTCTAGATTCTTCCACAACAGTTTACAGCTTAGCGAAGGATTCAGATGTGTTGAGGAATATGCAATTTTGGCGGCCCGTATTTTGCAAACAACCTTATTGGAATTCTTCAACTCTAAAACCTTTCCATTTAAAGAAAGCTTCATCCCGTTTTTGCATTAGGTGGTGAATTTCTTGAGTGAACCAGGAATGGTGGCTTGGTCTAATTGTTTTGTTACGTATGGGCACATGAGTCTCGAAAAGTTCAACCACTTTGGTTTGTAGGTATTTGACTTGCTGGTTAGGTGAAGACATGTAGTAAACTTGTACCCAGTTAATACCATACATGTCCCTTTCAAGAACTGCGTAGTCAATGTTTCTAAAGTCCCTGAGCTGAGTTATTTTGTTTGGTATAGTGAACTTGAAGTCAAACGTCAGGTGAAGAAGGTCATGTTTAGAAAAACCGGGAGCTGATAACTGGTCAACTATTTTAGATCACTAAGAAATATAACGTGCAGTAGGATGTTTGATGTTGTACCAAAATGGGTTGGGGTGACGGAGCTGACTGGAAACAAGTTAAGAGATCTCATATCATCTATTAAGACACGCTCATTAAGAAGGTCATTGTTTAAACCACCACACAGGATAAAATTAGGAGCGGTGAGGGAAATGTCTCCGAGTAACGAGGAAAGTTGACACAAACTTATATTCTTATTGGGTCTATAGACCACACCAGAATCGAGTCTACAGCTGTAGATAACTCAACAAACAAGCAGTCCATAGGAAATGTACCCTGAGATTTACATATGACTTTTATATCCCTGAAGATACCGTTGCGAACATAAATTGCAACCCCACCTCCGGTCCGCAGAACTCCACTCCGAACAATTTGATATAAGTTTTAGTTCAATTGAATAACTTCTTATCCACTAAGTCAGAAAGAAACCATGTTTTCGACACACAAATAATGTCAATTACAGAACCAACAAAAATGTAACGCAATTCATCTATTTTGGGACGTAAACTTTGTGCATTAATGTGAAAAAGCTGAAGGCCTTGTATTTGTTGGGAGAACACATTTATCATTGGCAGGAACATACGCCAATCCATTTCGCAGATTTAGTTGGAGGAAAGCATTACGGATGAATGGACTTGAAACACCAAACACAACTATACTGGGATCAGTCTCCTTAACATCGCGTACATCGGGTTAAAACTATTTTTCAACGGTCTAATTTTCTCAACTAATTTTGGAGAAAACCCAAGTTGTCCAAATTGATACTCACCATCTCTTTAACGTTTTCAAGGTAGCATATGATAGCATCTATAGAATCGAATTACATATACACAGCCATATCTAATTTTGAAATCCTGATAAATTCATAAAAGTCGGAAGTACTCTCACTGAGATCTTTCATGTCAAAATTATATGAATTCTTTAACATCTTACTTGAACAAATTGTACAAAGCTCGCAAGCCAAAGGCATAGTTTTCCAAAAGCAACTACTTGCATACTCTGATAATATTAATATCATTCTCATTGGAGTGTATTTAAGTGTTCAGAATGAGTGCGAGATCAAGGGATGACATATCTTGTATTCAAATTAAAAAAAAAAAAAATAATATTAATAAAGAGATAAGTGTTTTATCCAGAAAAAGACTGTGTGTACATTTTGGCCCGTAATTGGCACGAGGCAACAACTAAGTAAAATCACTTTTTTCTTAATTGTAAAGAAAAATATCCGATTATTATATTTCATTATTACATTTTAATTATGAATTTCCATAAACACAATTTTTTAATTCTCTAAATTGTCGTAGTACTTCTTTCTTTTAATACATTCATTTTTGAAATATCTATTTTTCATTATTTTGAATCCTTTACGTAGATCATTTTCATATTCGTGCATTGTGTATCCGCTTGTGAAAGCAGCTCCTATAAAATTGGTTTTTTTTTTTTTACATAGACTCAATCAAATTAATTAAGAACTCACTAAATAATATTTCATTGACTTGAACGAAATCTTTAAGCGATTTTTTCCCACTTTTTCCTTCGTAATTATAGTTAACAACAATTTTATTGCCAAAAATTTTATTCATATTTGTGCAAAGGCCTCCGTGATGAACCAATTGCCTTACTGTTTGTATCTAAAAAAAAAAAGAATAAACATCCATACATACTAAGAGGGCTTACTTACAGCAAAGAGTTTATGTTTTTCGCCAATGTTATTCAATGTTCTAAGATCATCGTCAGAGTTCATTGGAAACAATTTATCAAATTCCAGTGGCGTAATTATCCGTGTATTATCGTCTTCTATTTCTTTAATTCTTTTTTTAAAATTCGATGTTTCCTTTACATTTACCTCTAGTTTTTTCGTATTTTGATTCAATATCAATGCTAATAAAATATTATAAATTAATAATGGTTTTATTTTAGTCAGTAGCTCACCTTTAATTTCGCTGAACTCTTTTAAACATGTCTCTAATACAAAACAAAAAAATGGTACATTAAGTAGAAAATGTGCAATATTAAAAGCCTACCTTTTAAACTGCTTATTTCATACTTTAGCTGCAGGATATCGTTTGCGTCTGAATTACCTAAAAAATAAGAAACAATTAAAAGTATGCATTTTTGTGACGAATTCTGTTTTTACCTTTTAGATTAGTTTGTTGAATAGTCATAGGCTTAGAACTTCCTTGCAAACGAAAAAATTCCTTATCACACTTTTCGTTTGAATTGTTTTGATATGCAGAACTGTCACTATTTTTATGTTCAGAAGACAAAAACTATGAATTTCATGTACACACACCATAGAGCAGCGAACTCAACATAAATGTTTGTGCAATCAATCTACATATTTTGTTTCAGATTTTGTTTAACTTTATGCCACCGTTTAATCACATGGACATACGATACATGGTAACTTAAGTTAAGAAATTGTGTGCACCGCGTAATAGCTAGCTAAAATCATGCATAAGCTAGTTATTTGATATAAATTTTAACATATTTGAGTGAAGCGAAAATTCTAAACTCATTTAATAAAATATACGGTAATCCGATAAACACGAATAAACATAATTGTGATATTCGCATTTTTACAGAATGCAGACCAATGATCACGATTGATCACGACTGATTGCACTGTAATTTAAGAATTATTAGTAAATCAAATATTATGATGGGTACAAAATGTTCATCCTTCTACATAATTAAAAAAAACAGACATCGAATGTTGTTTATTTGACTTTTCATTGCAAATTCCCTCTAACCCTAACATTATTGTTACGGATATTTGACTGGCATTCCGTGCTTGGTACCGTATCAGGGAGCTTAACCATTTCCTATTTACCTTATTCATTTTCTAAGGCTTGTTTGCTCATCCGAGTCTGTGGATTCTTCCGCCACTTTATATGTTTTTCTCTCTCCGAGAACGAGGACAAAGATGTATCAGTTCTAATACAAAAAGGATACCTAATCCTTTTGTTTATTTTTGCATGTAGTAATCAAACTTGAATTGGTGATACAGCATATAAACTATACCACTATTGCAAAAACAAGGATTCTGTTCAATTTTTTTCTCTCTGATAACACTGGGCAACAATGAAAAATACTCGGACATACTGAATAGTGTTTCTTATAGTACTCGACCTGTAGATAACGGGAAAAATAATATTTTGCTCAAGTCACTTACAGCAACCTAACGGCACACATTTTTACATCTTTATCGAACGAGGTCAGTTCTAATAGAATCGCACATCGTTTAAATCGGGTTTTCTGTTAGTAATTTAAAAAAATAAACTAATTTGTGTAAGAAGAATATTAGAAGTGCATTAAAGTGATAAAATGCCACGATCTTGTGTTAAGTGTCCAGATTTATTCTGCTATATTTGTGGAGAATTTACACCAAGTTTCCGGAAAAAGAAAATAACACCATTTATTGAAAAGCGTTACTTTTCTTATTTTAAATTTAAAATAAACCATCAGGATAAACTCTGGGCACCACACATTTGCTACCTTAGGTATCACCGACAGTTAACTGATTGGTTTAACGGGTCATTTTCTGCAATGCCTTTTGGAATGGCTATGATATGGAGAGAGCCCCAGAGTCACACAGATTGTTACTTTTGTTACACCAATGTGAAGTGATTTTCTCGAAGATCAAAGCATTCCATAAAATATGCAGATGTCTCTTCTGTAACAAGACCAGCACCTCATACAGAAATTCTGCCAGTTCCAAAGCCACCTTCCGGACGCCTTTCGGACACAGAAATAAGTTCGTCATATTGTTCAGAAGAAATCATGGATGATCCCGAATTTGAGCTCCCTACATTTTCTGATGCACCACATCTCATCAGTCAGATTGAGCTTAATGACCTCGTCAGAGACTTGGATTTGTCAAAACAAAAGTCTGAAATACTGAGCTCAAGGTTAAAGCAGTGGAATCTGCTCAAGCCTGAGGTAAAAATTACAGAGTACCGTACGCGACAAAGTGAATTTGTTCCTTATTTTTCGAAAGCCGATAACTTAGTGTATTGTAATGATATTAATGGATTAATGCTGTCACTGGGTTATGAGCACAAAACCGAAGAATGGCGGCTATTCATCGACGCATCAAAAGCTAGTTTGAAAGCTGTATTGCTTCATAATGGTAATAAGTTTCCTTCAATACCTCTAGCGCATAGTGTGAATTTAAGAGAAACCTACGATGTTATGAAATTTATATTGGAAAAAATTTAATATAAAAAATATAACTGGTCGATATGTTCGGTTTTAAAAGTTGTTGCTCTACTTCTTGGACTACAACTAGGTTACACCAAATTGTGTTGTTTTTTATGTGAGTGGGATAATAGAGCACGATCGGAGCACATTATGAGAGTAGATTGGCCTATAAGAACAAACTTTATTTGTGGAGAAAAAAATATAAGGAATCCTTCATTGATCGAACCACAGCGTGTTATTCTACCACCATTACATATTAAATTGGGTCTTATAAAAAACTTTGTAAAGGCGATGAAGAAAGACAAACCTGGTTTCAATTATTTGAAACAAAAGTTCCAATTACTAAGCGAAGCAAAAACTAAAGAAGGTATTTTTGTGGGTGCAAACATTAGAAAGCTTATAAAAGATCCAACTTTCATTCCTACTCTGGATACATTAGAAAAACAGGCCTGGTGTTCATTTGTGAAAGTAGCAGAAAATTTCCTAGGTAACAATAAAACTCCAGGTTATGCAGATGATGTAAAGAAAATTGCTGGATGCTTATCATAAAATTGGATGCAACATGTCGATAAAACTTCATTTTTTTGCATTCTCATCTCAATTTCTTTCCTGAAAATATGGGCGATGTAAACGATGAGCACGGCGAGAGATTCCACCAAGACATTGCTGCAATAGAGCAACGCTACCAAGGAAAATGGGAGCCATCAATGTTGGCAGATTACTGCTGGTCGCTTATAAGAGAGACTCCGAGGTGTTCTTATAAACGGAATGCAGATGCTTCCAAAAAAACAACAAAATTTTACTATTTGTTGTTCCAGGACATTTTTCGGTAATATTTTTGGTTAAATTCCTAAATTCAAAAAAGCGTTTTCTCACAAAATCCCGATGTGACCTGGCTATTTTATATAGTTTTCCTGATTCTATAAACTCCAGCAATTACGAATCACATAATTTTATCTCCGAGTAAAAAATAAATATTTTTTTTGTTGACCAGTGTTATTATTGTATATTAGTGACTTCTAAACCCCATAACAATTTGTTGTCGTCAAATTGTGTATATCACATTAAAATAATATTATATCATAATATATGTAAATGTTTTTGGTTGGGGAAAAATAAATTTTTTTTCTAATATATGTACAGTGTCCCGAACATAAACTGACAAACTAAAGTCCACTTTTTTAATTTACTTATATTGTAGTATTACTACATATGGTGTTTCTTCTTATACCTTCAAGCATATCAAATCTTTTCTGTTATATCGCGTAAGTGCCTTATGCGAGTGCACTAATCCAAGTGATTCCTCCTTATGAGCGTGAATTATAATAATAGATAAGCACAACAACGTGAGCTTTATGAACTTTTTTCCACCAACGGGGAGAAATACAAAATTAAAAATATTTATGAGCTACTCAGTCACGGACTTATTGACCCGCCCTCGTAGTACAGTACAGTACACAGTACAGGCAGATTCTTATTCCCTCGCCGCCGTTCAAAGACACCATAAAACAGAACGTCAATAAAATTAATTATCTTATAATTATCCCTAAGTAAATTCAAGCGATAAGTCCTAATGAGTATCATCGAATTTATGTGTTACTTATCTCAAAATTCATACAGTTGATTAATTTGCTGATTAAATTAACCAAATTGATTATTTACATGGTTATCGAAACACTTGAGCAGTACTTTGAGTTTTCGACATTACGAGAGGCAAACCTTAATTCGTTTATTGCTGACAAGGTAGAATCAAATCTATAGAGTAGTAACAAGGGAGTTAAGTTCAAATCTAATATTGAAGTGGCAGACATATAAATTTCGGGTGTCAGTATCATTAATTGAAGGCTTGGAATGTGTTGCAAATCACTTTTCAGTGGCTTCCGAGGAAAGAGAGAACAGAGCTCCTTTATAATCTCTACTGATTTACGACCAACATCAACAAATTATCATCATTTTCACCTGAGGTATAAATCATATCTATCAGAGTACAATCGGGAAACTGGCAAGTAGGACGGCTTGTAACCAGGAGAACCCCTAATAGCAGGATCGCCTATTTAATAACGTTGTCAAAATGTAATTTAGCACTGATTCGATTCCAAAACTTACATGACTTGATGCCTGTCATTGTTCTGAAACAATAAAACTAAAACGCGATGGAATTGAATATGTTGACAATGCCAGAGCTAATAAACTTGTGGATTCTTGGAAAATTTACTAAGTTCAAAAATTATATCTTAGCCGCATAGCTTAAACACAGCTCTCTCTATGATTTAGAAGAAGAATCTAAGGAAAAGAACAACAAACAAAAGATAAAATTGTTGAATCCGCAGAAGATGTATAAAATCTAACATCCCGTTTGCACACAATACATTTTTTACGATATGTGCATCTCTGTATTTTAAGGAAGGAAAAATCTAATAAATTACCCATGTTCCTAATATATGGATCCCGGATCTAACATATACCATTTTAGCGGTTCTTATTACCTATGCATTTTTGCAGAGTAATGATGGAGAATGCAGGCTACTAATTGAAGATTAACTGATTTTACTGAAACCTTTGATATCAAAAGTTAAACTGATAAACCAATAATACGCGCAATCGTAGGGAGGTTTTGTAGTTGACATACATAATAAAAAAAGAATATGAATGTGATGAAGAATGCTAAAACAAAATGCAACGCCTGAAAACCGGCTCTTAAACAGAACGCCTCAAAAAGGCGCACTACATCGAGGACGACTAAACCGTTGTGCATATAAAATTTATTCATTTAAAAATGTTTATGCTGATATCAATATTGGGGATTGAATAGTTTATTGAGGATTATGTTGCAAAGATTTTGAGGTTCTCCATTATCTGCTGTCACATTTTTTTCTGCTTTTTTATATGCCCTTCCAGGACTCCAAATTTCATTTCCCCACCCTGTCAGTTCTTACAAATTTCTACTCGAGATTTTTCTTTGGGCAGCAATTGTAAAAAAAAAAAAGTCAAATAAATTAAATTTTAAAAGAACTGTCACATTGGTAAAAGTTTAAATTTGTGTGAATTGCGGACAATTTTATGCACATTAACTCAAAAGATGACTTGGGCATGAACAAAGAGGATAAGATAGAACTTCATATTGATGCAAATTATTCGCTTAATACAATAGAACTCATTAAACGCATATTACCTTAATAAGATCATAATAATAACCAATTTAAAAATCTTCCTCCTGTTTTACAATTTCTTTTTTGTTTTGTTTTTGCTTGTTATTTTTGGCGTTTCAAACACATTTAACAAAAACGTGTTCCCGCAAGATTTTGGGTTTAAGAGAGGATTTATTCCTACTCCTCAAACTTAAGCATAAAATTCTCTTTTACAAATTTTACAAAAATCTCGCGGGAACAGACCTACTATTTATACACCAGAGTTTTGATTTACATATTTTATTTTAGAAGTTAAATAAAATTTGAAACAAAAACATTCTTTAGTCTGCTATATTTATGAGAGACACTGCATAGATAATACAAAATTTAAATAGAATTTCTTAGCACAAAAACAGCGTTTGAAGCAACTTCTAGAAGTTTCTTATAATGTACTTTTTTTTTATTAATTTTTGAACAGATCAGCGCCGCGGATTGTGCAAAGAAATCAACATATAAAAACATAAATAGATACCTGTTAGGACGATTAGTCAGGCCATGTGTATTTTGTTCAGTTGCAGTGTTACAAACAGTTCCACTTTCATCACCTACAGATAGAGAAGAATTTCCCATTGACTCTCCTATCAAAAATGTTTTTTACCATTAGAAGGAAAACAAACAAATTGAATACAATGTAAATCAAACCTTTTCTCTTGAATTCTTCTTCATGTTTTCTTCTATGGTTCTCTAAAAAGTCTGCTCTCTTAAAAACTCGATCACAATAAACACACTGCATTTTGTTAATTTTTTGTACTTCGTGACGTGGTAATTCATAATCACTTGCTTCTGAGTCAGAGCTACTGTGTGCAGAGGCTTTTTCATCGGTTAATGTATCGGCAGTAAATTCAGTTAGCTCTTCAGTTTCAATCTTTATTTGAAGTAAATCACTAGAATGTGATCCAGTTGGAATGTCAATAGGAAATTCGGAAAGGCAATCAGGTTGTTTGATGTTGGTGTTTCTTAAGAACTCTAAAAAACGTTCATTGTTTTGTTGGCATTTTTGTATAAATTTGTTTGCGCTTAGTAAATCCTTAGAGCAGGGTAGGCAAAGACGACTAGGTGATATGTCTGCGTTGGATTTTAGCTGAAATCAATGGAAGATAACAATTCAAATTCCTGTAGTAAATCAATTAACGTCAAAATTGTTCAGTTATTTAAATAAATAAAGATCCTGCTAATTTAATTTTTTTTTTAACAAATTAGCATTTAAAGGATATGATTTCTCTTACAAAGCAGTGCATGTGTTGGGAAAAGATATACGAGAGAAGAAAAAAAGATTTATAAAATTTAAGGATGTGACTAGCGTATAAGTATTGTTTGCTTTCTTATTGTAAAGAGTGTTTCAACAAGAGGTGTACGATTTGTTTTGAGACTAAAACGCACAATGGTTGAGATGAAATAATATGACACAGGCATGCTGAGACTGATTTTTGCAAGAATATCCTGTTTTCGGATGAAGACCATTTGCACATTGGCGGCTACGTTATTGAGAGAAATTGTCGCATCTGGGGCACCGATACTATACGAGTGATTCAGGAGATGCCAATGCACTCAGAACTAGTAACTGCTTGGGCGGTTCACGGACAGGAGGTGTCATAGGGCCTCCTTTCTCGAAAATGATGCGGGAAAAGCCATTTTGTCAATGGAGCGAAACAATCGTTTCGGAGACCGTTTGGCCGCCAAGATCGTGCGACGTAATACCATCGCTCTGGGGCTTTGTTAAAAGCAAGGTCTACGCCAACCATCTGCAAACAATTCCAACTCTGAAATCACTTGACGCCGCCATCGCGAGATAGATCCCCAATGTGAAAGGGTGATTGAACATTTCGAGAAAAGGTGGAAGGTCTGTAAGAAGAGCCGAGGCGGTCATTTGATTGAAAACAATATGCCTCGCAGTCACGCTCGGAGCTTGAATCACGGACCATACGCATTGTAAGCACTTCCAATAACGACATGGCCGATGACAGCTATCTAACTATCGGGTTTTCCATTTAGGATTATACATTTTTATTTTGGTTATAATTTTTTATAATTTATAAACGCTGCTCGTTCGAGTAACTAACCATGACTAAATGGTGACAAGCAAAATAGTAATGGCAGTTCACAAAAAACATCAAGGGTGCATTAAAAAAAATTTATAGTTGTTAGTGGAAAACCATGTCAAGAACAAAAAACTAGAAATATCTACAATACATTATTTTTTCCAAATTCCATATTTTGATATTTTCAACTCAATTTTCTGTTGAAAAGAAAGGAGAATATTTTGTAATTATTCGTAGGAAATTATCATTCTTTATGAACTTACCAACTTGCTAATGCATACTCCTCATTCTTTAATCCTCTAAAATGGTTTTTTTCATATTTGGCTGTTCTTTTTCGAATACATTTTTGAAATCATATCGACCAATCACATTCAAGAAACCAATCAGCCCGTGCTGACACCCGGCGCACTCAAAATCGATGGAGGGTATTGTCCGTACCAATTCAGTTTGCCAACGGTTGATTGCGCAGAGAGGATTTAAGAGAACAAAAATGGTACGAAAGAGTAAATGTTTTTGCCTGAAGTTTACAATGCCTAACTCAACTCTACATGGCTTAGAATTAAAATGCTGTTGCATAAATTACTTTCATTTTTTTATTATGCGTTCGATAAATTTCAACGCACTTCATATGTAATGCTACCTAGGGTGAGATTGACTGAAATTCAGGGCATAGGTATAATTGTTGAACTTGTTTCCACTAGTCCAATCGTAATTGATTAGGTTCTCAACGTTTTTTATGGTTTTATAATTTGTGGTTTAGGCTAAGGTACCTGTGTATGTTGCGTGTTTCCATTTATTTTATGGTGTTTGCTTCTACCTGTAGGACTCTAGTTCATAGGTTTTAGGATAGAATTTTAGGTCTTAGAAATAAAATTGTTTAAATGTTTTATTCCCTTTTTTTTGGTAATCAGTAAAAGAAATTATTAACGCCATACTTTTTATTCAATTACTACCAAAAACTCCATTACTTTTTTTAGTTACATGTACCTAATTACTAATTAGTAATAGTAATTGTTCAATGCAATAGCATTGCTCGAACAAAACCTTATACAAATGCAGGAAATTGTCATGGATTCATCGCGAAAAGGAAAACCAATAGGAAACCAGGCCCGTAAGATCGTTGTTAACATGTAGGTATAACAAAAAAATTGGAAGAAGCTATGAGTTTATGTTTGAATAATACCACAACGTACGCAAACTCGTAGAACTGAAGAATTTCGGCCCGATCAATACGATTGATTATCAAGGAATACGAGGAGAAAGGTGTTATTAAATCACCAAATAAAAAAAGTATCACACACAAAATAGAAAACTGCATTAGAAGACTTTGACATCACAGCTATTCGGCGAATTATATACAACTTTCACCTTGAGGAAAAAATGATGATTACCTTAAAAATGTTGAGACAACGGGTCCATGAAGATTTAACTTAAGCATTATGTCGCTACACAGGATTCTAAGAAGAAATGGATTTTCCTATATAAAAACGGAGAACAACCGTAAGCTTCTGTGCGAAAAAAAATTAAGTTAAACTTTTAAGAGTGAAATATCTGAGAAAGGTGCGGGAATACAGATCAAAAGGATATGAGATCATTTATGTGACCGAGAGCTATATTCACAGCTCACATACAAGATCAAGGGCATGGACTGATGATACCAGACGTGGATTAAAGACGCCAATTTCAAAGGGTCAGATGTTGATAATGGTGCATGCAGGTGGCGAGAAAGGCTTCGTAAATAGTGCCTTGCTTTTATTTAAATCTGAAATTAAAACAGGAGATTATCACGATGAGATGAATTTTGAAAATTTCTCCAAATGTATGACAGATCAAGTTTTGAATAACATAGAAGAACCCTCATTTAATGTAATGGAAAAAGCATCATATCACAACAAATGGGAAGACCAGAAAATCAGTTCTGGTTCCGGAAAATTTGAGATGTTACAATGGCTTGTCCACTACAATATACCACATAGTTCACAGATGCTCAAACTCGAACTATACACCATCCAAAGCATACTACGATTGCCACCCTATCATCCAGATCTCAACCCTATAGAAAATATTTGGGCAACTGTCAAGGCAAGGGTGGGAAACCGAAACACAACATTTAAATTATCGGATGTTCAGAAACTAGCTGAAGAAGAATTTTCAAAAATTACAGTTGGAGATTGGCGCAACGTTTGTGCAAGAGCTATAAGGATAGAGAAGCCATACTTTTCTCATGAGCTGATGTAGGACACAATATCGGATGCAATAGTTATCAATCCAGGATATGATTCTTCAACCGATTATGAAACTGACAGTTCTTCAAATTGAATTCAATATATAACAATATATAACATACCTACAATTAGTATCTAAATATGTATGTATGTTTTTATTCTTTACTTCAAACCAAAACTAACCATACATTCGGTATGCTGCTGCTCCGCTTTTGCTTTTACTGCTTACTCTAAGTCTGTTTGATATTTGCATTTCATCGTCAGTTTTATCTCACTATAATTTATTTTACATGTTTATATAAATTAAACATGTAAGAAAGTGCAACAGTTCGTCTGTAACGAACCGGTAAATACCCTACCCTCTTCCTTTTGTGACAAGAAATCATGCCTTCAGTTACTAAGTAGGGTATAAAAACCGTTTTCGTTCACAAAAATTAATTTAAAAAAAAAAATAACATTTACGTGCCTTACGCAAATCAAATCAGATAACCAAAAAACGTTTGCTGTGATACTGTAGTTCTGTAACTTTTGCAGCAATAATGATCTACGAAAGCATAATGAGCAAATAATCAAAAACCGTATATCTCCATCGAAACACAATCAAACAATCAATTCATACGAGACCTTTGCTTCATTTATCCAATCCCATACAGTACCAATAGATATACAGAACTTTTTTTTTTATATTTTATCAGAATATAATTTTCTCGAAGTAAATTTAGCATGTAAGGATCTACACGTCCTCTCCCACCAGGGGTGTAATCATTTTTTGGAAAACTGGATATACACAATTATTATACCTCAGGTAGAAAATGGCTTCCCCATCAGTGTGCTCTCAACTTCAGTTTAATAGAAGGAACAAGGAAAACAAAAAAAAACACCCTCAGTCAGATCGCAACTGCGATCTTGAAAGCAACGCTGGGATGTAGATCCTTTTTGTTTATGGCTTCACCTATTTTCGTGTTTCTTAGGTCATATTTCCCAATTTTAGAGATGATAAAAGAAATTTGAATTTGAACATTTTTGCTCAGGTTTTTTTTGTGTATACAAAAGAGAACCACTGGAATAGAAAAAACATGCGCAAACCTACTGCATAATAAAGAGATTCTTCTTTTCCTCCCCTACCCAAATTGCGTTTTCTAAGTTAGTTGCTTCGGATTCCAATGGAACACTAAAAAATTCTTCTGATTTTGCTGGTAAAATTTTTACATGTATGTTTGGTTAAATGTCAAGTTTTCATTTTGCAATTTCTTGTGAAATTGTGAAAGATTCCAACAATGAAGCCAAACACGATTGTTCGAGAACAAAATTCTAGTTTGACACACAATACAGTGGCTCAACATTATAATGGGACACTTACAAAAATGAAAAATATCAATTATTTTCTAGGAACTTATAAATGTTATAGATGAAATTGATATCGAATTTGAATGTTCATACTATCAGTTTATTAAGAAACAAAAATCATATGAATTCATTAACACAAAGAAAAAAAAACCAAAAATTAAAAAAGGTCACATTCTGTAGCTCAAAGTAATAATGGGACACACGTCATAAATACACAAAAAAAAACTTAATTCAGTCTCAGAATTTAAGATTTAATATTTTGTTGCAGAGCCGTTTTGCTGTATTACTGCTTCTAGGTGATTAGGCATCGATTTCACTATTTTCTGGTAATAATCTGGTGAAATTTTTTACTATTCATCCTTCAGAGTTGAAATCAGGTCATTTTTATTGCTAATTTGGTGTTTTTTTAGTTTTTCTTCTAAATAACTCCACACATGCTATATGGGGTTCAGATCCGGCGACTGTGGTGCCGTTTCAAGCACATTGGGGCAGTTATAGAGAAGCCAACCTATGATATTATAGGCCTTGTGTTTGGGATCGTTATCCTGGTAGAAGTAGTAATCGTCCGCAATACCCAATTTTTCGGGGGATTCCGACAGATTTGATCCTAAAACGTTTAGATAATATTTGTGGTACATTATGCCTTCTATAATATCAAGATTTCCAAGCCCTGCTACCGATATTGCACCCCATACATAATAGTTGTGCGAAGTTAAGGGATTGCAAAAGTATTAATTAGAGTTTGCCATCTAATTTAGTTCATTTATGGTCCCAAACTACGAAGAACTACGAAAATCTATGGGAAACAGTCTAAAATCTGCTCGCATACTCATATTTTCGTAGTTTTTCGCAGGAGAGAGCGAAATGAGAGAGCAATTCGATTGTACATATTTCTAGTTTTTTGTCGATTTTAGTACAAGAAATTTGTTCGGGCAAATTTGTAAAAACCGTCAAAACTTTTTTTCCCCTTTGAAACTTTTATTTCCCAAAAAGTGAGATTTAAATAGAAAATAATTAATAATGGAAAGTTTAAATATAAAAATGTTTTTATTAAGTGTTTCAAGACAAAATATATTGAAAAACTGCTAAATACAATCAAAATGCTCTTCAAACATCTTCAGGCATCTGGCATAGACACAGATGGACAATACAAAGAGAAATTGTCGGACGAACTTATCTTAACTAGGCTTAAATAAACTTCGTCCTGAAGTTCAAGATTTTAAATAAAAAACTGCTAAATTCATAACAACTTGATTTTTTTTTTTGTTTGGGGGGGGGGGGGGGGGAGTCAAAATAAAGACAGCTGACGTTTCTATATATGTACAAAACTGTCTAAAATCAGTTCGCTTATGGCGTTTTCCATTGTTTTGTCTCCGGAAGTGGGACAATCTGGACTCCTATGGAAGGCTAAAAACTTCTTCTGCCATTGCTGTCAACATTTTTACACGTATTTAGAAGATCCTGTCACGTATTACCACTTACCTCACCCATGTGATTAACTGGTGCATGACGACATCAAATTTCCCACGGTCCTGGAAGATCGCCAATGTCAAAAAAAAACAATCCCACTTGCCTTGGTGACTTTTCGAACAGCACGGATAAAACGGTGAAGACCATGAGCAAATACTTTCGCCTTTTTGTTGATATCCCCCGCTCTATACCACAAATTTTAACAAAATTTACGGATGGCCTTTGAAGTACCGATGACTTCTGAGCGAGAAGAGAAAAGAAGATTCGAAGCAGGATTGATGAGAAAACTTACGCCAGCGTGGAAGAACATCCCTTCAGGGGAAGGGTAGATATACCATCTGAACCACCGGATTTACGTTTATTAAGATCATTAGGTATCATATTCTTGCTGCTACCCGAGTGCAAAAGTGGATTCGTCCCATTAAAGATTAGATGCCCTCATGTGCAAGGCGGGAACATCAAAAAACCTGCAAGAGTTGAGATAGCTGCAAAATATTCAACCAGAACATTTTCCAAAAAGCTGACAGCTGGAACGTCATTAGTAACGAGCGGTGGGATGGAGGATGAGGCAGAATTTCTAATGTTTTTGACGATTTTGCGATATTGTAGTATTATTTTTCTCAGTCTTTGGTCGTGTTGAAACTTCACGTTTCAGAAAGGCGTTCAGTCATTCCTAGTTCATTTTAACTTTTTCGGACCTCCTCTGTAGCGGTGCTCGGAAGACGATGTGTTGTACCACTCGTTTACTTTTGGTTTAATACTCTATCCGATGAAGGAAGGAAGATCTCATTCCAAAGACAATAGTACTTGTTCGCTCGATAAGATTCTTAGCGTCCGCGCACTGCTGTATTACACAGGAACATTGACTTTATCGGAAAAATAGGCAAAACGTCCTTGTTTGGGAGATATTCGGCCTTGGAGTTTAAAAAATATAAAACAAAAAGTTTGCGCTTTTTACATATGGGGACGATTATTGTCAACGCAGCATGAACGTGATGGTATCTTGTTTTAATCAGAACAAGTCAATCAATAATAAAATTTCTAACAACCAAAAAACAATGTGAAGATATACTCGTAAAAGGTAAGCCCATTTTAGTCGATGAATATATCGTACATACATTTTCATCGATGTTTTGTGAGACGCTTTTAAAAATAAATGAGAAAAAAGGTGCTTAAATAAATAGAAAAAATTACAGGACATAAATTAAAAGTTAACAATCGTCCATTAGAATAAATTATTAGTTATGAATTTTTTGACTTAGCGCATCATTATACGAGACTGTAAACGGTAGGTATATTTTAAAATGGGTCAGCAATGCACTTTTATGATGCAACCGCAATCTTAAGCCTTTTTTCTCGTTTGGGGTCAAAGTGCGATCATTGCTCGAAATCGATAGACGTGTGGTTCATTTGCTTTCTACTACTCACAATCGTGCTTCATACGATACACGTTTTTTCTTAAAATGCCTAAAAGGTGTGAACTGAGTCTGGCACAACGTTTAAAATAGAGTTTTTATTTGAGCAAGGCCAAAATCAAACCCCAATCGCAAAGGAAGTGAAATGTTCACGTAGTTCAGTGCAAAATTACACGATGCGAGAAGACTGATTCGCACGAAAATCGCCAAAAATCCCCCAGGAAAAAGATTACCACGCGTCGGGAGGGTCGACATTAAAACACGAAACAAGACCTCATCTGAGCTATTTACTGAGTTGTCGGAGGCACTTTGAAAAAGAATTGCTTCCAGGATTATTTCAGAAGAAAACATGAAAACTTTTTTTCTTTAATTTTTTTTATCAAAATTTTGAGTTTGCATGCGATTTTTTCAAAAACTATTGACATAAATATTTAATTTAAATTTAGGATTAAAGAGCAGCTTTCTGGCTTTCAAAGCCGGTATAGTACTTCATTTTAAGTGTTGCCGTTGTTTTTTAGTATCTTTTTTTATCTTATTTAATTTTGTTTTTAGATTGCCCGTACTTCCTAAACGGGGCGAGATAGACCCCCCCCCCCCCCAATAGTAAAAAATGCTTATATTAAACTATTCTACAAAAGACCGTTATTATTTCTTGACGCCTAAGTTATCGTACTCTTGCCCTTACCAAAGAAAACTCTAAAACATCAACCAGAATTGTAAAAAAAATAAAAATAATAACGACTTAACCGGCCAATATATGTACTATAATCCGTAAAATTATACACAAATATCCAGGAAATATTATGTATATATAACGCCTTTCGTTTGTAACTGCTAACCAGGATCAATTACAATAAAATTCATGTCCAATTATAAACTTCCACAAAAAAAAAGAAATAACAGAGAATTCAGCTTTAATGACTTCATAGTTATCCAACCAATTACCCCCAATCATTAAGTACTATTTTAAAATAATTGTAAAGGTATATATTAATTACCACTAGTAATCATCAGTGTGTATACAAAATAATGAACATAGTCCAGACATAAGAGGATGTTACATATTTACCCAAGGAATCCGATACAGAAAAATGAAACGCCTTCCCTTCCTAAATCCTCATACAATTTCACATATTTTGAACTCAATATAAACAAATAACATAACTTAAATAATTTTTTTACTCAACAAAAAAATTTACCTCAATTTGCACAACGTCGAAAAAGATATCGCCCAACTTTCTGTTTGGGAAATTTTCCGCATCGTCCGTCAGCTTTTTATATTGTTCGCATACTTCAAAACAAGCTCGACAAATTTCTGCGATATTTACATTTTCCAAAGATTTGTCCATATCCATTTATTTTGTTTAAAATAAAAAAAAGAGATAGACCTCTACACTTCCTTTGCCCACCCAGAAAAAATGTATTTATTTATCCCTTACAGAAATAAAACATACCAACTGTCACCTAAGGCATTTTTAACCAACAATTAGATGGCTATATACAGGGATGCCCGGAGGAGTTAATGTTACCATCACAGAAAATAAAGCAACTATACCCATATTCTGAGTTTCATTCGAATTAAAGATTCGTTCGAATCAAAGTTCCGTTCGAATGAATTTTTCCTATTCTGAGATTCGAAAGAAAAAGGTTCACTATCGAGCGAATTTACTTTTCGAAGTCAACTATGCCATGTGGTAAACGTCAATATATTTTTTTAGCGAAAGTTTTTTGATTAGCATTTTAGTGATAAAAAATTTGAGTAAAAGTATGAAATAAAAAACCGCATCTCTATAGCCTGCTATATGGGAAGAACTTAAACTATTAAAAGAAAAAGGATTCGGGATAGGTCTGTCTGACTTATCAAAACCCAATGGGCCAGCGCATGCTGGATCAATTTCGTTTTACTTCAGCCGCACACTGGATGAATAATGCGGAGCAAAATTGTGTATATAGAATCAATTTTGATTGTAGTGGCATTTCTGTCCCTTAAAATTACAACTTATCACCTTTATTACGAAAATCGTTTAAATTGTTCGACTTGTGTCATTTTGAGAGTCATTTACTTCATTTCGCAGTCGTTTTAGTGTCGGTATTACGAAACTTATGGCAATTTCGATTGACCTTTTTTTGTGCTCAAGAGTACAAAAGTGACATAAAAACTTATTCCCCTCATTTTTTCATAATTAAAATTTTGCTTCTGTTTTTCATTTCAGAATCAAAATTTCTCTCCTGGATTTTATGTCAAAATGTACTAACAAATATAAATAAGTATAAAGGTCAAATAATATTGTGAATCGGCTGTGTTCCGTCAATTTATTGTTCTAAGTATTCAAATTGATTCGCAAGCAAATATGTATATTTAAAAAATAAAAGTCCGAAGAAGTTTTTAGTATTTCGGAGTATAAAAAAAAGCTTTCTGCTTGCCCAAACGAAAACGCGATTAAACGACTCGACTCCCCTCATTTATATTCCACATAGTTTCCACCATTATAGCTGACAGTCAGATAGAAATTCAAATTGTTCTCTCGATTTTATATCTTTACCTTGGTAGTTTCAATTCGAATTTGCTTATGTATTAAATAAAAACAAAAATTACGTAATAAATATAAATGCGGACAGCATAGCAATGTTCATAGCATTGAGTATGGATGATAATGAACAGGAATCCAATAAAAGAGGATTAATACGAGGCACGAGAAAGAAAAGGAAGCTTTTAATGGATAAAAATAATTTGTGGGCTTTTTATCGGTGTACAATTTGATTTTAATGCAGTCCTAATCATTCACCTCAATTATGAAATTCGTATTTTGGAGTCGCATACGACTATTCTCGGATATCGTGATTATGAAAATCGCTTTACGTCATTCAGTCATATTAGGTGGTAGGCATAATTCAAATTTTGACATTTGATTCAAATGCTCAACCTATCGCATCTCATCGCATATCAGTCGCTTTATTTTTTCCCTACTATGAAATTCACCGCTAGTCGTATTTTCATTTTTTTGTTATCGATTGGCATTTTGAGTACGACTATGTATTCTGAGCAGTTCGAAATTTTTTATTTTTTTTGCAATGGAAGGCAAACAAATGTAAGAACATCTTTTCTATTTATTTAAGAGTTAACTTTTAACATATCAATTTAAAGGAAATTTGGAAGCACTTGTTTCTGCTATGGAACAAAATGTAGAAATGGCAAGAGGGCATGGGAAACGTGGTCTGTATAAACAAGACTCAAAAATGTTTTGGAGTGTTTTGGCCGAGAAACTTAAAAGCATAGGGCCTCCAACTCGTGATGGTGCAGGCTGGTTAAAGGTAAAATTGTATTTTTTCTTTTTTTTCTTAAAAAAATTTTCATTTGATTTTGATCAAACAGGTTTGGAATGACCAAAAATATTTAGTAAAAAAAAACTCCAAAAAAACCAGAAACTACTAAGTGGCACTGGAGGTGGTCCAAATAAAACAATTATACTCAGTCAGTTGGAGGAATGCATTGCGGAAATACTTCAGCTGCAGCATGTGGTTAGTCCTACTGTCGGACTAACAAAAATGTTGGACCCAGAAACTGAAGAGGTACACGATAGCAATAAAGAGACGGATATTAATAAGGAGATCAATAAAGAGGATATCAATAAAGAAAATTTTAATGAGCCGGGTAAATCTTTTTCAAATCGAACAAGGAAAAGAAGGGTAAATAAAGAAATTGACGAGAGAATGCTCCTTTTAAAGGAACAGACCAAAATCCAAGGAGAAATTCTAAAAGAGCAGAAGAACACGAACAGATATTTGAGAAACATTTCAAAGACTGAGGAGGAAAAATTAAATATGTTCAAGGAGGAGTTTGCAGAAAAAAAAAACCTTTCAGATATGAGATTCTTAAAATAAAAAAGCAAAAACTTGAACAAATGATAAGGAAAGTAAATTATCTGACAAAAGATTTTGAAGAGTCTAATTGATGTAAAAAGACGAAGTTTATTTTCTTTTAAATAAAAAACTTATTAATTAGTTTATAATTGAGTTCATTATTGAATTTCGGATTTCATTTGCACTTTCATTATCGTTGTTTGTTTCGTACACTTCAGAATGGTTGTCCGGATCAACAATTTCTTCAATATCGTATCGTGTTATGAAACTTATCGCTATGTTATGAACAGCGCAATAGGCATTGATGATGTCCGTAGCTTTATCTGGCATGATCCAGGATGTCTAGCATCAACATATCTAATGTGAAGTTTATGATCGCATACCTAAAAATTCGCATTTAAAAATGCATGATATTTTTTTTACGGTTAAATTGATTTTACCAGCATAACATTCAATGAATGAAACCCTTTTCTATTGTAATAAAGATGCTGTATCTGTTTTTTTGGAAATCTTATTCTTATGTGGGTGATATCTACACACCCAATAACTCCTGGAAATCTTGTTTTTTGATAAAAACTGAGTTTTGCTTCTTCTTTTTCGAATTCTGTCATCTCAAAAGTTATCCATTTTGAGCAGATATATTGTATAAATATCGATAGTAGTTCCATCAAAATAACACAAAATGTTGGTTGAGATATTCCTAAGTTGAAATCGTTGCCAAGACCGGTTTGATAACTCCCTTCAGCAAAAAACCGTAAAACAGCCAAAAGCTTAAGGATAATGGGAACACCCCTCGAATTTGAACCACTTTTCAAATGCGTTTTTATCTCAGTTAAAAGTTGAATGAAAAACAGCTTTATAAAACTAGGAATTAAAAATTTAATAACATGATTAAATATATGTGAAAAAAAACCTGCCTACCGCGAATCCTTTAAATTCATTGGATCACTTTTGTCTCGGATCGACCAGCATATCAAAATCAACTCCTTTTTTCGGTCTTCAATGTCGTCCTCAATAATAAACAATTCAATTGAATTCATTTTTTACATTAAATCTTTCAAAATTGCTAGTACGAAGGCGAAACGAAAATTCAAACTTACTGAGAAGAAAACTAAATTTTGTTTGTTCCGTTTTGACATTTCAAGCTGCGTTGATATGTGTTGATTTTGAATGGAGTCGTATAGACGACATACTACTTTCATAATATGCTTTTAAAATACGATATGGCACGAATACTACTTCAAAATTCGAATTTCATAATTGAGATGATTGATCCATTTGAAGAACGTAGGGTGGTGAAGTACAGCGAATTTGTTTCGTCGTCTGTATCGCTTGGTAGCATCCAAATACTTTTTCAGCAGAATGAACTGTTTCACTTAAAGCAAGACGTCTTGCTACTGCTTCATCAATTTCATTTGATGTTTTTTGTTTGTACGGTTCTTTTCCAGAAGCTTCTTGCTCTTTTTTATTAAATATGAACTTCTTCTTTACTTTAAATTTAAGGTCAAGCCAAACCTATGAAACATACATAAGTCTCAATTTTTTTTTTCATATCTTTTATTTGTACACCTTTTGCCTTTTCTTGTCACATCGTAAAGGTGGTCCTAAGCTGTTTAGGATCTTATTTAGCTCTCTCCAACCAGTTTTCGCGCCAACCGTTTGAGAAACACCTGTCTTAAAATTGGTTGTTAATGAATTATTTTCCTCGATTAATTCCATCAACTGTTTCATATGGTATGTTAGGGATTTGATATTTTTATCCTAAAAGAGTGAATAATTATTTAATGTTGACGTTTGAATTTTGGATTCTAATTGGATTTTCTAATGTGCCTGTTCACATTGGTGTGGGCATGAAAGTCCACCCCATGAGCGTCGTGTTCACATTTTCATGGGGATGAAAGACTTATTGACAAGCGAAACACTTGAATCGGCGCATTTTCAGATTTGAGCGGTTGGCCTGAAACATACTTTTTTTCCTCTTCTTAACACTTCCTAGCTCATCAATGATCAAAGCTAAAATAAAAAAATATGTCAAAGATGGAACGATTTGGAAAAAAACAACGTGTTTCACCACTTTAATAATGGATTTTCGGTGGAAGTAACCCTTCTCCTCACTTCAATAAAAAGCGTTCCCACTCTTTCGAATAGTCTTCCTGCCCCCACCAATGTGAACAGGCAAAATGTCATCTAATAAGTTTTTCAGGACGAAGGCTGACTTTAAACGATCGACTGAAAAATTTGCCGGTGTGCGTCTGATGTCTACCTTGAAGACTCGATCTGATATCCTTTTTAGCACTTTGAGTGGTCCGGTACATGGTGTTTCCAAAGGTGTCTTGATATCGTCAGATCTCACAAATACGTCTGAGCAGGTATAAATGTCTGCCCAAATGAAGATGTTTTTGTTCGATAAGTTATGATTTCCAGGATTTGGTCGAACTTGGTGTATGATGTTCCGAAGTTTTTGTACAATACAAATGTTTATGGATCCATTGGTTCGTATTGATTGATAAAAAACTCACCTGGAAGTCTTGGTTGTGTTCCATATAACATTTCATATGCAGACGCACCGAGGTCATCTTGTTACCTGTTTTAAGGCAACGATGCCACCTCTCAACCATCCCGTTCGCTGCAGGGTGGTACGGTGACGTCCTTATTCCTCGTGCTCCGATCATGTTTGATAAAGAATGATTGGAATTGTTTTCCTTGGTCTGTTGTTATTGTTTTTGGGGTGCCAAACCGTGATAATCATATGCAGTAGACATTGTTTGCGACTGTGTCTCTCATTGGCACTGCTTCTGGCCAGCGCGTTAATCGGTCCCACACAGTTAGACAGTATCTATAACTGTAGATTGAAGACAGAACTATGATTTTCAAATGCACGTGGTCACATCGTTGGTCGACTGCTTCAAATTCTCTTGACTTGAGTTTGACATGTTCGCTGATTTTTGAAAGTTGACGGCTGAGGCAAAGCCGGGTACATTGGGTGACATCTTTACTTAACAATGGGCAAAGTAAAGAACGGTACCTTTAATTTGTTTTACTGTTGCCCTGGTTCCCGGATGTGAAAAAGAATGCACTGAGATGTTGAAATATTGCAATATATTTCTATGTCAGGTTGGATTGTCATTCGATGTAGCTAAAGTGAAGATTCTCCTTTTAGTAGGTCTTCCAACTCCGTGTCTGTTTGTTATTGTGCTTGTATTTCTTCTGCTGAAATCAGTGTTAGCAGATTGATTTCGTGTATTCTAGACATTGCATCTGCAGCTGAGATTTGTTATGTGTATGATTTGTTTATGTGTATATTGAACACAATTTGCGTGGAAAGTGCTGCTATGTATGAAAGATGGCGTATTTGGTGTGGAGAAGCTTTTTGTAATTTTTGTCAAAAAGCGAAGGTTAAAGGGCTATGATCAGTCTTCATCACAAACCGTCGGCCATCGAGGAGATATTGAAAATATTTGATTGCACAATATATAGCTAGTACTGTATTTAGTATGTGATTGTCTGAGTTCGACCAAGAAGAATACTATGCACTGCCATTGTTGTTGTGCTCCTCTTGCCTGGTCCGATGCATTTATCGTTAGACAAAGAGTTGCGTTGGGAGCAATGAAGTTGAGCATCGTATGTTACATTCGAGCACACCTTTTTTGCAATTAAACGCTTGGTTTAGTGCCGAAGACCATTCTATTCGACTTGTGTCATTTTTGCGTGAGTCTTGAAAAAGACTTTAATGGCGCCTGTAGGGCGACGATTTAAGGAACACAAATTACGTAAAAATTTGCTAATCCTAGAAAACAGCGAAATCCAATAATGTTTGTTGGTTTCGGGTAGTTTGCTTCCAAGCAATCTTGTGGTGGCTTTAGATCTGCTGGTAAAATGTGGTACCCTAGAATATCTAGTTATTCGGCTTTGAACTCGCACTTTGAGACGTTGATGGTTAAATTTGCTTCTCTTAATTTTTGTAGGATAATCCGTAGGTGGTTTTGATGACCTTCAATGTTATTGGAGTACATAGATGAGGATGTCATCAACGGTCAAGGTAACAAAAACGAAGTCAGAGTTGTGAAAACTGAGTCCATGTATCTTTGAAAGGTTTGAGTGGTATTTCTAAGACAGAAAGGGAACACTACGAACTCAAATAATCCTAATGGTATTGCACATCGTCTGGATGAATGGGAACGATACGAGTATAGTACGTTCTGTTGATATAGATTTTTGAAAATATGTTTTTCCCAGACTTTTATGTTGATTGATATCATCGCGACGAGGTATGGGATAGCTTCCCACGGGCTGTGGGAAGGACGCACGATTTGTTGTTCCAGAAGTGTTTTGAACTCGTCTCTAATTGCTATTAACTTTTCTCCACTACATCACCTCGATTTTTCGACTACTAGTTGGCTGTCTGTCAGGTTACGATGGCATACTTGATTATTTTTAGGAAGTTTGAAGATGCTAGAACAGGTTACATTCACAAATTTGCTGACGATCTGATATGCTTTTGTTTGCCTACATAAAGTAGAGATGGTATGATGTTCAGTTTGTAGGATCTTGCCTAAACATTTTAAGGAAGTTGTGGAGTCAGCTAACTGTATTCCCTTAAAGCCATAGTGTGCGAAGAAATCTGCAGCAACTGTCGGTGTTTTGACATCTGCAACTAAGAAGTCCCAAACGAAGGACCTTGGAAGTTCTAGGTCAACTTTTAGATGCTTGATTCCATAGATTTTGATTACTCTGACAGCTGGATCTATTGACGGATGCTGTTGGAGTTTCCTTGAGGAATTTCCCATGGCTGATAGAATTTTTTTGATGCTGTGGTATTAATAAATTTTGTTTTGTTGGCCAGATGTTGCTTGGCTGCGGTCTCTGCTGGTGCTTCGACTTCTGATATTGGTGGCTACTCCTCCGATGTTGATTTTTGTTTCTAACGCTGAGATCATGCTTGCGGAAGTAGAGCCTGCAATTGTCATAACATCATCTGACTCGATTGGAGAGCTACTTGCGATTTTGTCGGCGATTATTTCGTATTTGCACGCTGCAAGTATGGATCTTATGTTGCTTGGCACGTATTGTATCCATAAGGTTAATAGAGCGTCGTCTGATATACTACTTGTAGACAGAGTTCTCATCTCTCGTAGTATCTGTGATAGTTTATTCTCTGCTAATTCGGATGCTCAACTTTAGATCTTTATTCTCGAAAGGTCAACGAGAGATAATAATCTTGAAAAATGTTTGTGTGGGTACAAATGATAAAACTTATTATTCACACTTCAAATTCAACTGATGAACTAACTTGCATACCTTGGGGATGCTGACATTTATACTCCCCTGACCACTTTCGAGAATATTCTGCACCATCCAGCGTTCCGTACAAATTTTCACTGCTAGAAAATTCGATTCCATTCTCCATTCACCAATGGTTGAATATTCTGTTAATCACATAAGGAATTCTCCTGCTATTGGAATATACATAGATGACGCTGTTCACATTTAAGGGATTTCACAATATTATTGAAATAACAATTCCATTGTATACTTATTCATGCTGTAATTGCGTTGTTAGTGTGATGCCTTAGATGACGCTGCTGATGGTTAGTGGTTGGTACAGAACTAACCCATTCAGGATTCACCAACCTTTGTGAGTTCAAATTAACCATTATTTTCTATAATATTAAACCCATATTCAGAAAATCATTCGAATTAGCGATTCGTTTGAATTACGAGTAAAGTTTCATTCGAAAATGTTTCGTATTCTGAGATTCGAATGAAAAATTTTTACTATCGAGTGAATTTACTTTTTGAAATCAGCTGTCAAAATATTCTTTTGGCCCAAAAAATAAAACATGAGTATTTTAGTGATAAGCCCTTTGAAGATAACAAATAAGTTATGAAGTAAACCTTTCTGAACTCAAATTCGCAATTAATTTCTATTAAAGATTTGTTCGCAATGTTCGTCCTTGCAAAGATGCCTTCAAACACGCTTTGGGTAAACAGGTCGCAGATACACAAAAACGAGTAAAAACTGTTATATCTGTTAAATGAATGCTGTTGTGTCCTGACTGCTACTTTTTCTTTTCATTTTTAGCAATTTTTCTTTTAATTTTGCATGTATAATCAGCCCAAACCTAAAATAAAAATTTTGCGCTAATCGAAATTTCATAATTATTACCTTTTTCCAAGTTGAAGCGTTTATATATGGAGGATCCGTAACATTTAATCTGTCGGCCACATCTTTCCAAAACCGATTAATTTTTCAGCTTCCAAACACAAATATTCGGATCTTCCTCCATCATTTTCTCTTGCACTTCATACTGCGATTTATTTGCCCAGTATAAATGAGCCCTTTTTTTAAAAAAAAATAAAACTAATTATTTTATTTATTGAAAATAAATATTTCAAACCAAGAACAGTTGATTACCTACGTGTTGCTTCTCTTTCAACAGAATTTTTCATTCGATTAAAAAGTGTCATTTGTTTCGTTTCGTTGGAAAGTCGGAATACAGTCAACTTTCGAGTGAGAATGAATACCGATTCCTCGATTTCGATTATCTTTCGAACATAGGACACAATTTTTCTTTAATCCGCTCGTATAAAAAACACCCGCTTGCTTCTCTGTATGTATAGATGTACTCTTAATATGAATAAACACCTTAAGGTTATATAAGACCATCATAACGAGAGTCAATATGATCAATAATTTCATGCTAAATTAAACTGTCACGAAAAGCTACTTTTACAGATCGCCACATTTTCATAATAAGATTGAATAACAAAAATGCGTTGTTGCGTGGTAAACGACGTCAATAGCATACATTTTGTTTTATTGTCATTTACTCATTATTTTCATTTGATCAACTGATAAATACGTAAATAACCACCTCTGCAATATAAATTAAATAAGCTACTTATTACAATACAATGATTCGGCTTACCCTAATGGTTAATAAATTTTTAGCGTTTACTATCAAACAATAATAAAATGTGAGGGGAGCTTCGTTTACCTTCTTCAAATCTTGTGAAAACGCTAGTTCTCTTATGATATGCAAATATTGAGGCTGCTACGAATAATTTCCACTGAATATAATCTAACTCCCAACAAATCAGCTGAGTATTTAAAAAGAAAATCCAATTGATATAATTGTTTCGTAAATCAGAATGCCCATGTCACGTGCAACTTATGTTACCAAACGTCAATGTCAATTTCATTTTCAAACGATATAACCTTGTTCGCACGTTTTTCATCTGGTACCGACTTAATCATTACGTTTGCTGTTGAAATTTCATCAGATTTCTAATATAATTGAGAGTGTCATAAGTTAAAAATTAATAATAAATAAAATGTCGTGGATTTTGGGAAGAAATCGGCCGCAAGCACCTGGCCAGGAAGGTGGCGATGATCCTAGTATCGCAACTGCAGGACAGGCTAGCGGAGATCCCGGCTTGACTAAGGCCGAAAGGAAGGCCATGGAAGCATATCGATTCGATTCATCTGCTCTGGAGAGGGCTGCTGAGGCAGCAAAGCAGTTGGAAAAGTCCAGTAAGTCGTCCACTTAGATTATGCAATCGTGGAGATCGATTGGACCCATGACCCCTTGAATATTTTGTTCTACAGAATTCGCAAGGGAAGCTCTGGATTTGTCGAAAATGCAGGAAACCACAAGACAAGAAGAGTACAAAACCAAAATGCAGGAATATGTAGCCCATATTGAACAGGCAAAAGTGGAGCAGAAGCGAATTGATCATGAGGAGCGCCGAAAGACTTTGATCGTAGGTTCAAATTGATTTCCTTATGGAATATGGGGGCTATTTGTTCATTTTCTAGGAAGAGACAAAGCAGCAGCAGCAAAGGGCGCAGTATCAGGATCAGCTGGCAAGAAGAAGATATGAAGATCAACTCTCCCAACAGCAACGAGTACAAGAAGATAACCTGAAAAAGTGAGCCATATCGATGTATGTATACGAATGTAATCATATTCTAATAATTGCAAATTTTAGACAAGAGGAGAGTGTTGCACGTCAGGAAGCTATGCGCCGCCAAACCATCGAGCACGAAATCGAAATGAAGGAGAAAAACCGACTTAAACTGCTGGAACATGAAATGAGGACCAAGGCCAAAGTAGATAGGGAAAACCGTGACATAAATTTAGAGCAAATCCGCTTAAAGGCGCAAGAACATCGAACGACAGTGCTCGAGGGAATTAAGTAGGCAAGCTTTTGAATTCTGGTAGGCTGTACTACGATTTGTGTGTGTTTGTTTTAGAACTGCTGGAACTGTGGTTGGTGCTGGATTTGAAGCAATGCTCACTGATTGGGACAAAGTTTTGACGGCAGCTGGTGGATTATCTTTAGTCGCCCTGGGCGTATATTCTGCTAAAGGAGCAACTGGTGTTGCTTCAAGATACGTAGAAGCACGTATTGGCAAGCCAAATCTTGTTGGTGAAACATCTCGATTCGCATTGACCGAAGCTCTAAAGAATCCTTTACAATACCTGAAGAGACTGAAATCCAAACCTGCTGATGCCCTTCAAGTATGTGGACACACTTGCTTCTAAAAACAAATTTCTAATTTTGGTTTCCTTGCGTTAGGGTGTAATTTTGAACCCTAAATTGGAAGAGCGTTTAAGAGACATTGCGATTGCAACGAAAAACACCCGCCAAAATCGTGGACTATACCGCAACATCCTTATGCATGGCCCTCCCGGCACAGGTAAAACAATGTTTGCCAAAAAATTGGCAGAGCATTCGGGGATGGACTACGCCATAATGACCGGTGGTGATGTGGCACCAATGGCAAAAGAAGGAGTCACAGCAATTCATAAGGTTTTTGATTGGGCAAATACCAGTCGTCGTGGCTTATTACTATTTGTCGACGAAGCTGATGCTTTCTTACGTAAACGTTCGTCGGAGAAGATTTCAGAAGATCTGAGAGCGGCTCTCAATGCATTTTTGTATAGAACTTCGGAACAAAACCCAAACTTTATGCTTGTGCTTGCCAGTAATACACCAGAACAATTTGACTATGCAATTAACGATCGTTTGGATGAAATGGTAGAGTTCCAGTTGCCTGGTTTAGAAGAACGTGAACGACTTTTGCGTTTGTACTTTGACAAGTTTGTGCTGGATCCAGCAGCCAAGGGATCAAAGTAAGTACTCAGCAGACCAATTTATTCTTTTACCATAATGAATTGTAAATAATTTTCTACACCTCTTGTTGAAACACCCTTTATTTCGCCGTAAGGTAATGGCACAAATGACCTAGCTAAATAGAAGTTTCATTGAAAGCAAAAGTTGGAATATTTCAATGCTTTTTTGATTTTGCTGGGATTTGGTAGTGGGGAATTTTCTGGCCTTGTTGATTTTTATTTTTTGATCGATGGAATGTGATCCCCTTTTGTTTTCAGGAGAATATTTCGGCCACAATTTGATCACTCCATACTTCATACAACTTGATGTGAAATATCGTCATTCTACACAGCCTTGGAAGTCAAGGGACTGAGAACACTCCTACTGTTTACCTTAACTTAAAATTTCTGGGTTATTCCCGCTGAGCCGTCATTATTAGTTCTTTCCAAAGCCTTTCGACATATCGATATTTTTCTCATACTAATCTTCGTAGGTCGACTTTCCGCACTCATGACTGTCACACTAGTCGAAGTAGTGTGTTTATTAGTCTCAATCACGATGTCACTATCTGTCTCGCTCACACTTGGTACTCATTTTAACTTATTAAAAAGAATTAACTGCCAATCGGGTTTCTTTAACAAAATATTTTTTTTGTCCTTAATTAAGTGTTAGTCTAGTAAGTGTCATACCATTTTGGAATCCAGACTAAATACGCCATCTTTTAAAGTTACTTGCTAAAATGGCATAGTACATTTTTTTGCCAGTACAGTCAGTTCAAGTTGGGTGATTAATGATTTTCAGATACATGGATGGACAAAAAAGCAATATTTTAGTTAAAACCGATATAGTTATGTTTCAATTTTGGATCGTAATTTACAGAAGAGTTACTCAGGGTTACATGACAAACAAAAAATCGAAGAAGAGTAAAGATTTGCGGTCACAGTACTTGAAATATTGTCACAGGGTGTCAGATTTCTCGATTTTTTTTGAGTGCCAATAATTTTAAAAGTGCATGACTTAGATTTTTCTTTATAGTTTTGTGATAACCGACACCACTTGACCTATTACCCGTTTCCGGATTGACGTTGATTTTTGGGACACCCTGTATACGGACCTTTTGTATTTTATCTTTGCTGAACTAAAACATGTTGGTCTGTGCTGAATCTTAACATTTTTTTGAAGCTCGCTCTTCATTTTGCTGTTTCAGTATAAGGTTGCTATTTGTGAATTAATTTTCTCGAAATTATTTCGTATACAGACTTTGAGTAATAAATTGTTCCACTTAATTTATTACGATATTGCAAGGCGATGGCCGCCAATTTATCCCCCATTATTGCTTCATCCATGTGGCGTTATGGTCAGATTTTCTTCTGCGTCGCCGGCATAATTCAGAGGTGGAAAACCGGACATTCATTGCATTGTGATGTCCGATGCATGTTGTTATGTCCTAGGCTTATCTTATCTTTGTCAGGGAAGATCTTGGTGAGATAACTTCCTACTTTTACGGAGCAGCAAATGTTTTCCAACATTATTCTGTACAATTTGACGAGTTTGGTAGAGTTGCCAGATATACATATGGTATATAGACATGACTCTGTATAAGGGCTGGTGAGTATTTGGACTTCTTTCGTTTTGAATCTGTATCTGTATATCGAACTGTCAATATAATTACAATAAATAGCGAACTTACGTCTAGCGTGAATTTGGACGCTAGCGTTAGTTCGGCTATGTCGTTAAATGGTAGCCTGTCCTCTTTGTGTTTCGTCTGTTCAACTTTATTTAAACTCTCCAATAGGTTTGATAGAAGATGCAGTAGTAAAGCTTAATGAAGATCTATCTGTTATAGCATCATGGTCATCTCTGAACCAGTTGTTTTAAACAACTTCTACGTTGAAATAGTGACAAAAATAAAAAATCTAGGCATTTTATTGATAAGTAGATATCACCTACCTTTACACATAAAGCTGAAATTAGCCAATGCACTTATCGTCCCTACCGATTCTTGCTCCGATTCTATCTCATACAGAATGCTGTATAGATCGTCGCATATAATCTAAAAACTCTTATCAAATATCCAACAATTTTCCAACTTGTATTATTAATTACAACCGAAAGTCTGAATATTTATATGGCAAGATATTTTTTTGTAAGTCCAGTCGTACGTTGATATTAACAATACACTATTTCAGCTGTCTCACCTCACGTAAGCAATTCTGCCATCACACTCTGGAGTAGTCTCCCAGTATCTATGAGGTGAATTTCTGAACAAAAGAATTTCTTTCCCACTTAAAACAATTGAACTGAAATGTCTTACTTTTATTTTATTTTTATTTTTCTTTATGTACATGGTAACTTGTTTGTGATTTCCTGATCACACTTAATATACAAAGTTTAAAGTTTAAATGGAAAACTAATCGCTAATAAGTCTTTATCGAACTTCTATTTTTATTAAGCTATGTATTTACTCGTTTATTGTACTTTATAACCTGTTCGCCAAAGATGATCTTTTCGTCTATGGTACGGTGGTCAAATTGAAAATAAATGAAGTATCACAAAAAACTACTACCAACGTCAGGCTTCGCCATAAATAATTCCACAATTGAATTAAAGTTAATATGCGTAAGTCGCGATTTCAGTGCTTACAAATATTTACTTTCGTTCAAGTAGTAGGTGATAAGTTGCATATGTTACCTGTAGAGACGTTTGTTCAAACTTATTTCTGGAATCTTATAATTTATTTTTCTATTTGATGAAAGTATTAAACAATTTTTGAAATCTTAACTTTAGACGTTTCAAGCTCGAACAATTTGATTACGGTGCTTCATGCTCTAAGATGGCGAAGCTCTGTGCTGGAATGTCAGGACGTGAAATTTCCAAGTTGGGGGTTTCGTGGCAAGCTGCTGTATATGCTTCGGAAGATGGTGTTTTAACCGAAAAAATGGTCATGGATCGTTGTTTAGCTGCTGTAGAACAACACAAACAGAAGGTAAAACTCACCACTATTCACCGAAAAAATATGTATGCAACATTTTGTATTTTTAGATGGCTTGGTTATCGGAACAGGAAAAGGGTGATCACAAATCTATAACCGGCGGAATAGCATCGCAATGATCTTAACATCTATGTCACTAATTACTTTAAGCTAAGATTCGAGTCCACTACTAAATTGTTAATTTTTAACGAAACATATTCATTTAGTTTATATTTACACTCGGCACAAAGGTTCCCGTTCATCTAAGAGAGTTAAATTTGTAGCTTTAGAAACGAATGATGGAATAATTGCATCTCAAAAAATTTCTCATCTGTGTCCGAACCTTTGTTGCCAAGTGTTTATCGCCAACGCAATAGGTGACAACATTACCAATCACCGAACAGATGGTATATTTATATTTTCCGTTATGTTAAAGTATAACCATCTATTCAGTGTTGAGAGCGATAAAACTTTTAAGACTGCAAAACCATTTTTAATTTCCCGGGTTTCGTTTTGAAAGTTCTTTTGCGATCGATTGGCTTGGGAATGAGATTTGACTTGATTTTATTATTCTTAAGCTGTACGAAACTAGACATTAGAGACAATGAAATGTTGGCGCATTCCTTTTTTCTATTTGGCATATTCTAAGGGAAATTTATATTAAACTTCCACTGCCATTTGAATTTTCTGTTTGTTTATGGTTTTATATAGTTAGTACAAAAAATATGTACAGTGTTATATACAAATGCGAAACTGATGTACAATATTATAATAAAATGTGAAATAACGTTGTTTCAAATTTGAGATATTTTTGATTTAAATGAGATGAAGAATTTGAAAACGTCGATAATTCAATATTTTCACCGAAAAAGAGATTACTTACTGAGAGAGCTAAAGCACAAACAGGTTGAGACTGCACAGGAGCGATCTAGCACATCAGGGTTATCCTACAGCTATGCTATGGCCCAGTGCAAGGTCGCTATCATTCACCCAGAGCAGATCCTCACGGACTAGAGGAGATCAAGGTAGTTAGGAAGAGTATTGGAAGAGATGGACAAATCCGACAAAAACTGTCCCACCTTGAGGTTTGTGGCTACCTCACCTAAAAACGGATATTTGTCGACCATCTGCCACGACACAGTAACCAAAAATTGGTTCATATTTTGCGGTAGGCAGAAGATGGAAAAATGCAAATTTGAGTATGACTTAGGGACACAACGTTCTCAAGTTATTAACTTATTTCACCGCACCGGCATATCTACAAAAAACTGGCGAGTCCCGCAAGTCCTGGTCTTCGAGACCAGACCAGAGTAAGGAACCTGAAGCCAAAACTGAAGTTTAGCGCTCAGCAAAGACTGCTCGACGCGGCCTTTTTTCGTCGATTGCAGATCAGTGTGGCGACTTGGTGCACTTTGGACTTCACCGATCGTGAAATCAAGCGCTCTTTCGGACCATCAAAGACATCTTCAGAGAAAAATTTAATTTCATTTTTACGCAGCGTGGAATGTTCGGATTTTAAGGGCGGAATAACAGCGCCTTCAAAAGAGCTTTGAGGCTAAATAATATGGAAAGTGGAAGTTGTGGACTGCATTGACACTGAGCGCATAATTGAGCTTTGTTGAAATCAAGCAAGTTTTTTTTTGCTAAATCTTTACTTGCTCGTACGAGTATACATAATGTGTATACAATAGCCCATATACTGGTAAATCATTATACTTCACTTGTATTTTAAAATAAATGTGTATAAATTTGTTGCTGCGAACGGATTGTGAAGTTGTAGATCATAAAATATAACTTGCGAAGATTCGAATATCGATAATTTTTGGTTATCGTAAGTTGTTGCTGAAGGGATTGTTAGAAACTTAGTTGAGAAAGGTGTAAAAGCAGGAGAAGGTTGTTGCTAGATATTTGATTTCCCTTAAATATAGCTGGTTGGGGAACTTGTTGCTGAAGTAGTCTCTTTAGTTGCCTATAAAGAGTCTCGCTGTCTCTTTCACACTTCCTAATACTTCATTTTTTATGCATATTCTTCGGGCTTAAGAAACAAGGCGCACAAAAAATCAATTTTTTGTTTTTGGTCAATTGAATAAAGCTTTTCAAATACATTGTTGTTGGCGGTTATCGATATGACTGACCATAAAACTAAAACACCGAATGTTGACGGTGACGTCGATAAACCCTTCTCTGCTAACAAGCGTCGGAGAATAAGCAGAAGACATTGACAGATCTCAAAACTGGGAGAGCAAATACAAAAATAAATCTAACTTTATTGATTCAAAAGGAGATTCTCTATCTCTTGCTGAATTAGAATGTCGATTAGGGATACTTGAGTCATATTTTACGCAGGCACTAAATTTCCAAACATCCATAGAGCGCATTAAATTGAAAAGGATGAAGAATCGAACGATATTTTTAGATCGGAGGTGGAAGAGTTTTACATTGGTTCAAAATTAAAGATACTAAAGTGAAAACTTTAATACCTTTCTGCTTCACCGTCAACCAACGTCGAGCTCAAAAATAGAACAAATTAATCTTTCCACGTTTGGGTCCAGGTTTCGGAGTATCCGAATTTCATTGGTTTATTTAAAAAGACAAAAATGAAACGCTGGATAATTTGCAAATGTTCAATTATTTAAAGAGGTGTCTTTTAGGTGCTGCATTAAACTCCGTGAAAGAATTTCATATGCTAGGAGCGAACTATAAAAAGGCTTTAGAACGATTGGCTAAGCGCTTTGACAATGAATGCCTAATATTCCAAGAGCACATTAATTCGTTGTTGGAAATTTCTAAGGTTGTAACGGCCGCTCGCAAATGTAGCAGACAAAATTTAAACTTCGCCTCAAATGCTGAAATCTACCAATAGCAACGGCGATGTTAAAAAGAGTGGTTGTCTTAGCTTCCGTTCAGGAAGCATGGCCTTTTAAACTGCGATGGAGAAGGGAACTATTTTCTGATTTCGAGAGAGCGGATCGTGCACGTTTATTTTTTTATGTATACATATATACAGTGTACTTGAGTAACATGCAATCGGATGAGGATACCGTTGGCTTGACGAAGGAGAAGCTTGAATTTCTTGTTGATTGAAAAAGGCGAGCAAAGGTGACGTGATAGCTGAGCAAAGAGATTGTCGTGGTCAAGAAACGAACATTTAAAAAAAATCCATAAAAGTGTTGTAGTGAGGCAGAAAAAAAAACAAATTTTTTTTGAATAATTGTGCAAGCGTGTGTTGAATAATTGAAGGTAGAGAAAAAAAATCTTAATAATTGTGTATAGTCGAGTCCGTACCAATTCAGTTTGCCAACGGTCGATTGCGCAGAGAGAGGATTTAAGAGAACAAAAATGGTACGAAAGAGTACCATTTTATTATGGGGTCGATAAACTTCAACGCACTTCATATGTAATGCTACCTTGTATTTAGAGTGGAATTGGCAAAAAATTCAGGGTAGATGTATATTTGTTGAATTTGTATACACTAGTCTGATCACAATTGATTATGTTCTTAACGTTTTTTATAGTGGCTTATGTGGTAGTGGACTGACTTCCAAATCGCAAGGTTAGGTGTTGGAATCCCATCCTCGCCCAAAAGACATATCATCCACTTTTTCTGTTAATGAAAATCAAGCAAGACGAGTAGTTGACTAGAAATCAACATCAAGCCAACTTCCACTAAGAATTTAGTCTTCCCATTAAATGTTGGATGCCACCCATAGAGCGAAATAACCACTGAGCCCAAACATCTTTCTTTTTCCCTCTATCCCATTTTCCAAAAAATTTAACACACACTGATGCATTATAAGTGTATTCATACCCAATTGAGTTTTAAGTTTTAAAAAAAAAAAAAAAAATCTAATTGTAATCAAGCTAGACCCATCGCATATAAATGATGGATTTGCTATTTGGAATTCAGTTTTACGAAAACAATAGCAATGCTCGCACAAAAGTTTATACAAATACAGGAAATTGTCATGGATTCATAGCGAAAATGAAAACCAATAGGAAGTCAGGCCCATAAGATCGTTGTTAACATGTATAACAAAAAATTGGAAGAAACTATAAGTTTATGTTTGGATAATCCCATAACGTACGCAAACTCGCAGACTAAGGAGTTAACTGGAATTTCGGCCCGATCAATACGAACGATTATCAAGGAATACAAGAAGAAAGGCGTTATTAAATAACCAAATAAAAAACCGCCACATACAAAATGGAAAACTGCATTAGACGATAACTTTCACCTTGAGGAAAAAATGATGATTACCTTAAAAATGTTGAGAAAACGGGTCAGGGAAGATTTGGAGCTTAACATAAGCATTATGTCGCTACACAGGATTCTAAGAAGAAATGGATTTTCCTATATAAAAACGGAGAACAACCGTAAGCTTCTGTGCGAAAAAAAATTAAGTTAAACTTTTAAGAGTGAAATATCTGAGAAAGGTGCGGGAATACAGATCAAAAGGATATGAGATCATTTATGTGACCGAGAGCTATATTCACAGCTCACATACAAGATCAAGGGCATGGACTGATGATACCAGACGTGGATTAAAGACGCCAATTTCAAAGGGTCAGATGTTGATAATGGTGCATGCAGGTGGCGAGAAAGGCTTCGTAAATAGTGCCTTGATTTATTTAAATCTGGAATTAAAACAGGAGATTATCACGATGAGATGAATTTTGAAAATTTCTCCAAATGTATGACAGATCAAGTTTTGAATAACATAGAAGAACCTTCATTTATTGTAATGGAAAAAGCATCATATCACAACAAATGGGAAGACCAGAAAATTAGTTCTGGTTCCGGAAAATTTGAGGTGTTACAATGGCTTGCCCACTACAATATACCACATAGTTCACAGATGCTCAAACTCGAACTATACACCATCCAAAGCATAAGATTGATGCTATAATTCACGGCGAGGGACACGAAGTACTACGATTGCCACCCTATCATCCAGATCTCAACCCTATAGAAAATATTTGGGCAACTGTCAAGGCAAGAGTGGGAAACCGAAACACAACATTTAAATTATCGGATGTTCAGAAACTAACTGAAGAAGAATTTTCAAAAATTACAGTTGAAGATTTGCGCAACGTTTGTGCAAAAGTTATAAGGATAGAGAAGCCATACTTTTCTCATGAGCTGATGTGGGACACAATATCGGATGCAATAGTTATCAATCCAGGATATGATTCTTCAACCGATTATGAAACTGACAGTTATTCAAATTGAATTCAATATATAACAATATATAACATACCTACAATTAGTATCTAAATATGTATGTATGTTTTTATTCTTTACTTCAAACCAAAACTAACCATACATTCGGTATGCTGCTGCTCCGCTTTTGCTTTTACTGCTTACTCTAAGTCTGTTTGATATTTGCATTTCATCGTCAGTTTTATCTCACTATAATTTGTAGCAAAATTAAACATGTAAGAAAGTGCAACAGTTCGTCTGTAACGAACCGGTAAATACCCTACCCTCTTCCTTTTGTGACAAGAAATCATGCCTTCAGTTACTAAGTAGGGTATAAAAACCGTTTTCGTTCACAAAAATTAATTAAAAAAAAAAAAAAATAACATTTACGTACCTTATCAAATCAGATAACCAAAAAACGTTTGCTGTGATACTGTAGTTCTGTAACTTTCGCAGCAATAATGATCTACGAAAGCATAATGAGCAAATAATCAAAAACCGTATAGCTCCATAGAAACACAATCAAACAATCAATTCATGCGAGATCTTTTGCCCCATTTATCCAATCCCATACAGTACCAACTTTTTTTTTATATTTTATCAGAATATAATTTTCTCGAAGTAAATTTAGCATGTAAGGATCTACATTTCCTCTCCCACCAGGGGTGTAATAATTTTTTGGAAAACTGGATATACACAATTATTATACCTCAGGTAGAAAATGGCTTCCCCATCAGTGAGCTCTCAACTTCAGTTTAATAGAAGGAAAATAAAAAAAACATCCTCAGTCACGTCGCAACTGCGATCTTGAAAGCAACATTGGGATGTACATAGATCCTTTTAGTTTATGGCTCTACCCATTTTCGTGTTTCTTAGATCATATTTACCAATTTAAGAGATGATAAAGGAAATTTGAAGAGACCTGCGCAGTAGAATGGCAAACTCAGTTGGTACGGACTATAAAGGTGGTTAGTAAGTGACTCAGGAGAAAGGAATGGAAAAAGGTGGGAAAGAGATACCCAAAAACCAAGAAAAAAGAAAAAGTCCGCTGAGTTATTTTTTTTTATCTCTTTTTATGAATCTATTTTATATGCAAAATATTTTTTATCATGTGAAAATAAAAGGCGGCCACCGACCCAGATATAAGTCGTGGTCGCCTAGAGACATATAAATTTACTACTTCAAACAAAAAAAAAAAAAAAGAATAATAATAAGGATTAAGGATTTTATTCTTACACAGAAATTCATACTATAAAAAAAAGGAAGAAACAAAGGAAAGAGAAATAAGATCATTTCTACTGCAGGATTAAAAGTATTACACTACCAAAAAAAAAAAGAAAAAAGATTACAAATTATATTTTTATATTATAGTACTGTTATTGCGTATCTATGCTATTGCAACAGAAAAAGAATATGTATATAAATATTATACAAGTCTACATATATAAATGTTGAAAGATTAATTTAGTAATTAAGTGCGCCTCACAGCAGCCCACACTACATAAAAAAAATTTTTTTTTTTGTGAAATTGGAAAAAAAGGAAAATGATATTTTGATGAATCAAAGAAGGCCACATTATAACGTGTTATTTATTCTTGTTTTCGATTATTTTTGAGAGACACATGCGTCTAGAGATGTGTTAGTTTTAGTTATTTTTAGGGATAAGTAAGGCTGGCAGAGGCAGAATCTGATGACTTGACCCGGTGGCAGCGTCCGGCGTCCGGTATGGGGAAGTCCAGAAAATCGCTATGGGACTTCACGGCAGGGAGGGATTGGCTTCGCTGAATCAACATAAGCCAGCGATCTTCAATATGGTGACAACATCAGAGTAAAACGGTTTGTAACACGGCATAATATATGTTTGTTTGTAGTAATCCACAACCTGAATCATTCCGAGTGAAGAAAATCTCCCCGTCCTATTCGGACTCCCACCCCTGGAGAGTCAATATCGAAACCAAACACACCTGAGTTTCAAATCACTACATCACAACAATGCTTTCCTTTCTCCTCCTTCTATCTTTCCGACGACGCACTGACACTCTGGTTTTAATCACGGATGACAACACCCCATCGCAACAATGGTTGATGGGAAGAATCACTAATTTAATTCCCTCACATGACAGCAAGGTTCGTGTGATGGATGAAAATCAAGTAAGGACGTATTCTGAAAGGCTATTCAGCCCTTGCCAATAAATTATTAAAGTATCTGGCGTATACTTCAAGGCGGGGAATGTTCACACATGATCAGATGAAGTTTATTATGATGAAATTACGAGCATACGAGTATATCTTAAAATTGTTTGCTATTATACTCGTACCATATCTTTAAACAAATTTGTTGTATTTTACCTCACATTGTGTTACAGCTCATAGAATATGGTATATTCAAAAGAATCTGCAAACGGCGAGGTTGTTCTCGATATCGGTATATCCGACTAATGACCTTTTCACACGGAGTTCGAACAGCAACTTTGCCATTGCAAGAACATTTTATCTTCAGCAGCCGGACTGTACGGAATAAATAAAGACTTGTTTAATACAATACGAAGTGTGAAAAGTAATAGTTGGAAATTTTATAAAAGAAAAGAAGAATAGTTTTTTTTGTTAATAATTCCTGTAACTACTCGTATCAGGAAACCCAAAAGCCGCTTCTGCAGTATGTAACGGTATACACAGATGTAGCCTTAATCCATGAGCCGTACACATACAAGGATCAGATAAGGGGCCTCTCAGGTGAGTTGCTCGACGATATCGTAAATGAAGCTTTCTTCATTCACCTAAAGCTGGTATTATCTTAAATCAGAATATAAAAGCTATTCGAATTTCAGAACAGGCAATAAAGGCATGGCAGCGGTAATATTTGAGCTACCAACTGAAGGCGGTAACACAGACGCAGTAATATGTATTCTCAACTTACTAGCGAGCGACTCCTACGACCTGGACCTTCTGCCATTACAAAGACTCATAGACTCCTGTGACAGAAGGAGACTCCAGCTAAAAATTGAATACGATGCGAACGCCCATTATACAAACTCGGGCAGCTCAGATGTGTACAAAAGAGGTGAACCTCTTCCAGAATTCATTTACAAATTAATCTTGAAATTCTAAACTACGGAAATAGCCCTACTTCTATAAACAGAATTAGGGAAGAAGTCATTGACCTCACCCCATGCACCCGATTTATAAAAAAACCTTATTAGGAACTGGCATGTTTCAACTGAAACATCAATGTGTGGTCATCGTCAAATATGTTTCGACATCTTATTTGGCTCCAAAATTTCCGAATCCTATAGACAGCCAAGACTCACAGATTGAGACAGATATAGCCTAGAACTCATAAAATCCACGGCCAATTGCTATAAAAGCATCAAAGGCGACACTGGCAGCCTAGAACTTGGCTGCGGAAGTCTCAATTAAATCTGCTTATCTTCAGGCTTGCCCAGGGAAAGGAAAACCAGGCAACCACTCTACGCCATGGTGGAATAAGAAACTCGCCAAATTAAGAACATCTATTAGACAGCTTTTTAACGGCTTAATAGGCTGTGTACTTTGAAACACTCACTAAGTACAACCGAGAAATTAGAAGAGTGAAAAGATGATCATGGAAAAAGCTCTGCTAAGATCTCTTTGACATTCGAATGACCGCTTGTATTCACAGAATTCTATCAAAACACTGATCAAATCGGATTAATGAAAAAACCGAATGGTACCTATGTGGATCCAGAGAAGGATCAATAGACCAACCAGAGAAGACTGGAAGAGGTCAAAAGAAGTTTTTCATGAAGATAAAATAAAGTGGGCCATCAATTCCTTTGGCACATTCAAGGCCCCTGATGAATATGGAATCTTCCCAGAACTCCTCCAAAAGGGTATCGCACGGCTTACATACCAAAAGGTTAGAAACGGTTAAGTTTATACTTAAAGCAGGTTGGACATCAATTGATCTACCGAAAGTTCCTGCGAGATTTTGGGTTTAAGAGAGAATTTATTCCTACTCCCCAAACTTAAGCAAATTGTTACAAAAAGAATAGACCTAATTAACATATTAAAAGGCTTGAGCCATATGAGATGAATCATTATTTGTCTTATTGTACGGGTGTAAAAATTCAGAATTCCATTTAAGGAATACTGAAATGTGACGAATACCCATTCGTTCTTGGCAGGAGTGAAGAGCAACGCATTCATATCATCCTTCATAACTAGCATAATATCCAATCCAACACATAAACATAACAACAGCAGCTATAGAAACAGGAGCAACAATAAAACGATCATGACCATTAGGAGCAAACGCAGAAAATCGGGCACCACCAAGAAATCCCGAACTTGATGAAGAATGCCGAGAAGCACATACAGTTAAACAAAAAAACACCGGCTTCTCCAGAAGAAGAAAAAAGTGCGCGATCGAAATATTGAAAGGTCGTACTCCAGGGATGGAAAAGAAAACCTTGCGTTAGAGTCACAGTCGGTGCTGAGAATATACAAAAACGTTTTCTGCAGACTGTATAACGGCGAAGAAGCTCAACATCGCGCGGTCAGGCAGAATAGACCATTCAACTTAGACGATGATAGGTAAAACTTCCGTCCACCTGACTAGAACGAAGTGAGGATAGCCATATCTACGCTAAAATCCAACAAATCAGATGATCGGCACACCGGTCTAGGTAGTCGTATTCAAAGCTGCTGGAAATGACTTTCTCATATCATATCTGGTCAGATGCCTGATAAATGGAATCTCAACACCGATCCACAAAAAAGGAGACACCCTCAACTGCGTAAATCGATACCCACTATCTTTTTATCGATTTTAAGGCCGCATAAATTATATTTATTAACGAATGGAGAAATGAAACTACACTGCTTTTGGTGTCGTCTCGATTAAGACTGCTTATTTTCTTTATTTGAACATACTACTTCATGTCATATCATAAACATAGATATGGTCAACGCATTCCGTTTCCGATGGCCTTTAGACAGCACCATTGACACCGGAATGTAATTGACACTTTTGTTATTCGTTGCGAAGCAACATAAATGTGCCGTCAGCAAGTTTGCTGACTTGCATTTGTGTAACTTCAGCCCCCTTTGACAAAGAATTCTCCTGAATTCCATCTTTAATTGTTTTTATTTCTACCTTAAGTTTCTTATTATTTTTACATATTATTACAACTATAGTTACTACCACAAGTATGACAATTAAAAGAGTAGAACTTATTATATAGTGGTTATTCCTATGATACTTCAGCTGTTCTAAATGTTTTAAAGTTTGAATTTGAAAAATATTTAATTTATTCGAAAGGTTCATTCTTTCATATATTGTAACATTTTGATTATCTTCGTATGCAAAATTTTGGATAAACTCTATATTATAATTAGATATTATGGTACTTAGGATTTCAATGGAACAATTATTAACATTTACCATAAAGTTTCCACTTAAAGTAATATTTCTGTCATCACATTCGTTAACAATATATTCCTTAACTAAGTTCTTACAAAAATACAAATGCTCATCGATAGTCACAATTTCGGTTTTATTATTATTGCGGAAATTACATTCTCGCTCAATTATACAGTTATTAATTTTCTTTAGATTCTGTATATGTAAGTTATCGGGATTATAGTCATATCTGTTGCCATTTATTTCAACATAATTTATTGGCTTAATGTCAATTTCCTTAAAATTTTTATTAGGAATAGGAATTATCATCTTTAATGTTGTCTGAATGTAATCTTTAGGTAACTTAATTGCTAAGACAAGTTTCGTATTGTTTAATCGAATAGCTCCAATTTTGCCATGCTTTAGCTTAAAGTAGTCTAATTCTACACTGTCTAATAGTAGATGCTACATTGTCTAAAATATTATTAATTTTTTCTTCGAGAATCTTTAACTTCAAAAGCTGGTCCGTTTGTAGTAACTTTAATGTACGAGTAATATTCCTTTGACTATCTATGACGACATTATAAGCATCCCTTATGTTTTGCCTATCTTCTAATGCCATTGTCTTGATGTTATTTATATTATCCATGAATTTTTGATTTATACCTATTTGTTTGTTCAAATTTTCTATAGCAGCATTGTCATTCGTTTCGACTATTTTAAGATGTTCAGCAATATCTATCCTATATTGGTCATCCATTGTTCCGAATAGCCATTTCTGACCAGTTCCAATGAAATTCATAAAACCTCTTTTTTTCTGAATTGGGCGTGTTAACGCCTTGACTTTTGCCTTAATATTTAAAATTTCCCTAAGCAACGGACCATTCTTCATTAAATTAAGTTTATGAAGATTCATTTCAGCAGACTCTACTGCAGCTACAATTTCCAAAGTATCTATTATATGTATAATCGTTTGGGAATTGTTTATTAATACGACAGAACCTCGGTATATGGTAACATAACCTTGCTCACTCTGGATCGGTGTTATTAGGAGGGATGATTATGCTGCTGTCACGGTTATCAACATGGTTAGTAGTATCACGAGCCAATTCTGTACCTGTAAATTTATTTGGTCTTTTAACTGTGGTGGGATGAACATTTACTAATTTATTTTTTCTATAATAAGGTTCATTCTTGTGCCTTAAATGTTTGTAATTTCTAATATAACCTTCATGCCTATTTTCTTCATAATCTTCCCTAGTTACATTCCTCTTACGAGTATTTAAAATTTTATCTTTCTGTTTTGAAATTTTAGTAACTAATACTTCCGGGTCTACGTTCCTAGCTTGATTTGGAGAATTCGGTATGGTAAAATGAACTTCGATGTCATATTCCTTGAAAAATTCTTTAATATTTTCAGATTTGAATTCATTATCGCAAATAATTTTTCTAGATTTACCGAACTTTGTTAAATGGTCCTCAATTGCTTCTACTTTACTAACCCAATTTTTACTGTTCAAACTGTATGCATATGCCTGCTTTGTTGGCTTATCAATGAAAGTAAGGAAGAAAAGCTTATTGAAATGATAAATGTCCATATGCAGAATTTCATTGGCTTTAGAAGGGGTTTCTGATCTTTTAAATTTTGGTTTGAGAGGTTTTCTATCGTACTTCCCTTCCTGACATGTTTAGCAGTTTCCAATAACTTTCGAAATTTCTCTCATAAGTCCTGGATAATACAATCTGTTTTTAAGTGTGTGATAAGTTTCCGAAATCCCTGAGTGATTACTTTCTCTTACATGATAAAGTGAAATCTGCTTGCAAATTTCTGACTCAGTTCTGATTTCTTGAGCTCTTAACGTGTACTTAATAAACGAGATATTTTTATTTCCTCCAAAAAGACTTATCAGACATTGTTGAACTTTATTGTACTCGGTGTACGGCAGTTCGGTATAAATACCTACAATTCCCTTTTGTAACACTCTCTTGAAAACGTCTTCCCAATATGAGTTATTTTTAGTCATATCTAATTGAATAATTTTTCCGCCATGGATTACCTCCTCCTGTGTCGAAACAGAATTTGTTAGAATTAATTGGGTTTTGCATTTATTAACAATATCTTCTTTTATAGGGAAATGTTCTACTTGTTGTTCAGAGGCAGAATGAACTGTTGCCTAGTTCGATTCGGTTTCCTTATCTATTTGGTCGACATCCTAAAAAATCGTCGACGGCTTAAAAAATCCGCTACTTTATATTCCTTTCCCCTGAGATATTCGATATCGTAATTGAACTCAGACAACTTTAAAAGCCACCGCTGATTTCTAGCGGAGAACTCTTTTCCGTTGTATTTTTTGTTCAAATACTTTATGGGTTGATGGTCAACGATTTTAAATTTATTTCCCCATAAATATGGCCTAAAATATATTACAGACCAAACAATAGCTAAGAATTCCTTATCGGTAGGCGAGTAGTTCTGTTCATGATCATTTAACGACCTGGATGCATAGCAAATTGGCTGACCCTCTTGGGTAAGCACAGCACCCATTGCAAAGTTCGAGGCATCTGTGAACAACGTAAATGGTTTTTCGAAATTTGGAAACCTGAGTATGGGGTAGTTGATGATGTTTTGTTTTAACGTTTCAAAGGCCTGGATGTATTCGGTATCGCTAATTTTTATCTTTGCACCTTTTTTTCAAAAACCTAGTCATTGGATACGCTATTTTCAAATAATTTTTTACAAATTTTTGGTAAAATCCAGTGACTCCAAGAAACGCTTTTAGCTCTTTTTCCGACAATGGCAATTTGTAATTTGCTATACATTTGACCTTTTCTGGATTCGGTTTCATGCCTTCTTCTGTTAATACAATATATGGCGTAAAAATTCCGTGTCCTTTTGAAGGAAAGAACATTTATCAAACTGCACCTTCAGGTTATGTTTAGCAAGGACATTGAAAATCGTAGTAATGGCTTGGAGATGTTCTTCGCAATTTGTGAAAAATATTAGAATATCGTCGAGATAGACGACACAGATCTTGTTTATATATTCCCTTAGTATTTCGTTCATTAGCCTCTGGAAAGTCGCTGGAGCATTCTCGAGGCCAAAAGACATCCGTGTAAATTCATATAAACCGTTTGGAGTTACAAATGCAGTTTTATGAATATCCTTTGGATGCATCTTGATCTGATAGTATCCTTTGGCTAAATCCAAAGTACTGAAATACTGGGCTCTCCCTATCATTCAATCTTCTATAATCTACACAAAATCTGAATTTTTGTTCTCCTGTTTTACTTAACTTTTTTGCAACAATTACGATTGGGGAAGAATATCTACTATTCGACTTCCTAACAATGCCCTGCTTCTCCATTTCTGTAACCTGTCTCCGAACTTCTTCATGTTTCGGAGGCAGTCTATAAAGCCTTGCATTAATTTGTTGATCAGTGCTCGTGCATGATTGAATCCGTATTTGTAAGCTTATTCCCTTCTTTATAGATTAAACTCTCATACTGTTTCAATATTTTCGTTATTTCTTCTCTTTCTATTTGACTCAGATGTGAAGTGTCTAATTCCTGCTTTTTTGGTAATTTAATTCATAACAGTCTATTTTCTCGTAGTCTTCTGAATATATCTTTAAACTAGCAGTGTTTACTAAATTCATTATTTTCCTGCTTATATTTAATTCAGCTACGTTTTTTCTAATAATGTCCATTTCTAAAAGAAGATTATAGTCTTTATCTCTAAGTGACATTTTATACCATTTTAACTTACTATTAGAACTCATCCGAAATTCTTTGGGAACATCAGTAATAATAATCTTAACATGTTCCTTAGTTCTATTATTTATCGTGTTTATGAACATCCATTTTTCTTCAAACACAGGAAAATAGCTACAGTCAACCCTTGACGAATTTATTATACTAACCGTAGAACCGGTATCTATTAAAGCCTTATATTTAATATTACCTATCGTAAGATTACAAAATATTTTGTTCCCGAGGCTTAATTCCGAAAATCCGTCGGCTCTATACTGTGAATCTCCCCACTAAATGTAGGTACACTCTCATTAGCAGTATTAGCTCCTACAGAATTTACCTCCATCGATTGCGGATTCTGACTATTATTCCTCGCCTGTCCTGAAGGATTAAATGTTTTGGATGAATGCTGTCTCGACTGGCTTGATCCATTATTATTACTATTTCTGCCCTGCCCTGAATTGTTACTCTGATTTTTATATTGCCTATCATTGTTCTGGTACCTGTTAGCATTATTTTGCGACCCTCTCTGTTCTGAAACTCTATTTTGTAATGATCTATTATCACCATCATTGCTAGCTCTCTCTGAGTTGACATTTCTTTTGTTAAATTTCCTTAAATTCCAGGCACTATCTGGAATGTATGAACGCAAGATGGACAATATTGCATTCAAATCAAATTCATTCCTAATTTCTCTCGATAGCTGACCGATTGTTAAATCTTTTATTTTTGCTACCATTAATTGCTTTACAGAATTAACAATCTCGGCAATATTAGTTTCATATAACGCATACTCATGGGCTTCTTTTAACAGTAAATCTAACTTATTACATAGTTGTAAGATACTATTTACCTTTTAAGTAATATGCCGTTGAAATCCACGATGGGGCGAAAGTGCTGTATTAGATGACCCTTGGTGTCTTCCCACGTTGTTATCGGCGTCGTATACAAAATACTCTTTGCTGTCCCCACGATCTTGATGTTGTATATCGCCCTAAACACCTCCGCCTTTCGGTTATCAGGAACGGCTGATGGGTGATGGGTGTCCACACAAGTAAGGAATTGGGTCAGCTCGTCTTTCTCACCGGAAAACTCCTTTATGTAAGAAATAGTTTTCTCTGTGGGTTCTGGTCTCCTCTGATTAAGTTGTTGCTGGAAGTCCTGTTGTTGCTTTTGGACAGCGGCTATGTTGTTAAGTGCTTCCACCATGCTTTGCATCATCTGCTCCATGTTGTTATTTATAAATATCCCTCGGTTAGCAGTGAACAGTGACAATCGCTTATCTCGACTCGACGCAATTTTGGACAAAAACTGAGTTCACTGGATATATTTTCGAGTGGTTCGTGGATGGAAACGAAAAGTTGACTTTTATGTACGATCACTTTTACACAACCGATTAGTAACTCCGTATTAAGCACTGATTTTTAGTGTGAATACCGTCGTGATTACTTTTTCACAACCGTTTAGTAACACCGTATTAGGCACTGATTTTTAGTGTGAATACTGTCGTGATTACTTTTTCAGGTTCGACTTAAATATCTTCCAATTTAGAAGAAACACACCGACTGCGCCAATTATATTTATTAACGAATAGAGAAATGAAACTACACTGCTTTTGGTGTCGTATCGATTAAGACTGCTTATTTTCTTTATTTGAACATATTACTTCATGTCTTATCATAAACATAGATATGGTCAACGCATTCCGTTTCCGATGTCCTTCAGACAGCACCATTGACACCGGAATGTAATTGACACTTTTGTTATTCGTTGCGAAGTTTGCTGACTTGCATTTGTGTACCTCAGTGACAGCATTATAGAGCCATGTCTAATTTAGACATCCCTGACAAACTCGCCCGTCTGTGGAGAATGGGGATTGAGAACGCTCGCTCCTCCATCAAGGTCATAACTGAAAGAATTGTGCGGAGCTCACAGGTGAAAGTCACAAAAGTTTGTGCAACTAATAGAGTACGCGAATGATATCGATATAATTGGGAGAACTCAGCGAGCTGTCACCGGTGCGTTTGCTAGTATTGATATAATATACCATATGTAAATAATCCCCCTAGTATTTATAAAAAAAGAAAACCTTATGCCATTTCATTTCAAGGCAGTAGTTTTCAAGATACGACCCAACTTGTTCAAATTGTAAACCACAAAAACGAGGTATTCTTTGCAGCAGCCCTAAAAAATTAATTATTGTAGTTAACAGCTGCTTTGGATTTTTTTTTTCCTAAAATATATTCTAGACCTGCAGAAATTTTAATAAATTTTTTTTAAAGAAGGTTCATTTCCCCTAAAAGGGGAAGAAGGGGCCACCTCGGGTAGGTTACGCTCATTTTTTTCAGGTCAAAAAAAAATTACAGATGATTTTTCAGAAAAAAAAAATTGAGCAAATGTCTTACGAAATAATATAAAAAGAATGCAAAATTATTTTCGTGACTAGTTTGTAATTTTTAACCGAGATATTGCCTCCGCGCGGCAGGCACCCTGACGCGAGCGCCGGTGCTTGTGGCTTAACCAGGCCCTTGACCCGGGCCTGTTATACTTAGCTTTACTTAGGTATGGCGGCGCTGCCTGGGCTAACCTTTTATTTCTGGCCCTACTCGTGGGAACCAAATTAAATTTTGAAATGAAAAAATAAAAAACAAACTAAATAAAAAACACAAGGCAGACAATCCCTGTCTAGGAAGAGTTAGAGGTGAGTCAAGGCAAAATCTCGACTTCATCCATCTCCTGGTAGGGGCAATGGAAGAAGCGCAGCTTCTGGCTAGCGATAGTGAGGTGTTCGAAAGAACATTCACTAACGAGAGCGATTTCACCCGTGAGCAGGCTGGTACTCACACCGGTGATGCACAGGGCAGAACCTCGGTCGAAGGGGTTGCCAAAGCAGCTGCCAAAGCTAACTCCAAGAGGCAAAGAAGGTAAGGCTGCGGTTGTGGAAAAAGTAGGAACAGCTGGCTGAGCCGCTGTGCCCGCCGCCTTCATCACCGCTACTAAGAGTATGAAGAACACAAACCAAAAGGCAAGGGGTTTGCTACGTAACGCTAGGCGTAAGGTGGGTGCTGGTTATCAGTGATATCCTCAAAAAGCTTAGTACAATGGATATAAGTGTCACGGCATACGCAGATGACGTGTTCATAATAGTGCAGGGAAAATACTTAAATATTTTAAGCGACATTATGGAGGTTTCCCTGAAGACGATTCGCACTTGGGCAAAAAGCGGTGGTCACAATGCCAACCCTTCCAAAGTGGGACTGGTTCTTTTTAACAACGGAGTGGAATTGTCCCTTTCAGATAGTGCGAAGTATTTGAGTGTGATTCTGGACAAAAAACTGAAATGGAGCCTTAATGTAGCGAAAGGAAACAAAAAGGCGTATAATGGCTTTTGGGTATGGGTAAGACCCATACTTACATACGGAGCAATAGTATGGTGGAAAGCAGCAAACAAGAAAACGGCCTACAGAAAATTAGCGGCGGCTCAAAGAACGGCTTACATAGCCAATACAGGGCGCTCCTGTATTGGACAGGCAGTATTGGACACTTTTTGCACCTAACACCGCTTGATTTACAGATCAAAAAACTTGCTGGCAACAGTACGATACGACTTACTAATCTAGGTTACTTCAAGAGCTGTAATTTCGGACATGGCAAGATTTTAGCGGACCTATTACGAAGTAATCCTTCCACCTTCTGTGGTCGCCTTTGACATCCCGTATGATATAATACATATATCCGGAGAGGGAGGACTGGGAAAAAAATGCAACAATCAGGTCAAATGAAATTACAATTTTCACAGATAGCTAAATAACAGAGGAAGACCAAGAACTAAGAGAACTAAGAGTCTCTATAAGCAGTTTTTTCCAATCAGAGATTCTAGCTGCCCTCAGGGCGGCTGAGTAAATGCAGATGAGATCGGTATCCGAAAGAGATATCGCTATCTATATCGATAGTGAGGCCGTACTCAAAACAATGGAATCAACCAACGTCAACTCTGATACAGTACACTGCGATATCAAAGGAAATGAACAAGCGGGTGAGCTTGCAAGAAAAGGAGAGCTACTCGACAATAGTGAGGTTGCCAACATCAAACCACTCCTTTGCTAGTGAAGGGCACTATTGAGGAAAAAATCTCAAAGGCTGCCAACCTAAGGTAGTCAAGTCTTGAAGGACACAGGGTATCCAAGGCTCTCTGTCCTTACAAAAACGTGTTCATGCGAGATTCTAGGCTTAAGAGAGAATTTATTCCTACTCCTCAAACTTAAGAAAAAAAATTCTCTTTTACAAATTGTTACAAAAATCTCGCGGATACAGGCCTTATGTATGATGACTATGCATGTCCCCAAGTATTTAAGCGAATTTGAGAACTAATATTTACCCAAAAAACGTCATCCGCATTACACACTCATAGTGCCTGTTTACATTTCCGCGAGAAGGAAGATTGTCCGAAAGAGAGGGAACGCTTTTTATTGAAGTGGGAAGAAGAAGGGTTACTTGCACCGAAAATCCATTTCTAAAGTGGACTCTAGAGTGAAGCTGACATATTTTTTCATTTTGGTTTGTGATCCCCTCGCCAATGTGACCTGGCACATAGTGAAGTTTACGTACAAATCGCTCTCATACTAGCAGCTTTACTTGTAAATTGCTCTCATTCTAGTAAATTCTGGCAGGTTATAGAGATGTACAATGTATTGGGTTTTCAAAAGAATTAGTACAGTTTGCCATATAAGTTAGTTCATCTATGAACTTCTTCTTACCGAAGAAGCCAACAATTTTTGAAGTCTCCGCATTGATATTCTTACAAAAAAAAAATAAAAAATTGCAATCTTTTGTAAAAAAAGTTAAAATAAAATTAATTGTATGTTTATTTTAATTAAACCGCAATTCAAAATTAAAAAGTTAACAACACCACTTCCTCCTTTGGCTTTTTTTTCACTTTACCCTGGTATTGAAAATGTAGCAGAAATGAATAATATCACTTCATAATTTACACGGATTCAGCCTAACCATGAATAAGTTATAACCCAAGATGGAATTATTTCTAGATTTAAGGGATTCGAATTTGTGTACTCTCGCAACAACTCCCGAAAAGACCGAGTCCAATTCATTGTGGATCTCGCCAGCATAGAAATCTGAAGTTAATCCTCTGATAATAAGATTTTGAATACGATTTTGCTTGAGAGTAAAGTAAGTTTTTGGAAGTCGTTTTACCAAGAGCCAGTTCACCCAGGATTGAAAATTTATTGTTTCTGGATCCTTCTACTGACTGCGGTGGTTTTACTGTTTTGCTACAGTTATCTTTAGTAACTCTCCATAAAGCAAATGGTTCAATGGAAATTTCCATTTCGACATGTGCTATATTTGATTTAGCTGCGTCGTATTTTGTTAAAGTTGCTATCATGTTTTTTTCTGGTCTTCCATGGTCTTTCTTGCATGGGGTGGCTTATAACCTTGCGCACTCGTTGCGACTTTCCTTTTAATTTTATTTATTTTTATTTTTATTTTTATCGCATTTTCCTTCAGAATGTTTGTTTTTCGATTGTGTAATAGATTGGATATGTAGGAAATTAGAAATTAAAAAAAATTTGTAGGATGTGGCTAGGACTTCAGGATATCGAAACAAACAGAACTAACAAACGGAAGGAATGGATCATGGATATTTGGATGGAAACGGAAATGGAAAGGGAAGGTATAGTCGAGTGTGAGGAGCGTGGCATGCTTGCGATGCACGGCTCAGCTCGCCGGATGGGGTAGTTCTTGTCCCCACTCTCAACTATGCTACTACAAAAAAAAAACATATATCATGCCATGTTACTTACAGTTTTGCTCTGATGTTGTCACCATATTGAGGATCGCTGGCTGATGTTGGTTCAGCGATGCCAATCCCTCCCTGCCGTGAAGTCCCATGGCGATTCTCTGGACTTCCCCTTACCGTATGTTGAACGCTATCACTGAGTCAAGTCATCAGGTTCCGACTCAGCCAACCTTACTTACCCCTGAAAATTAAAAAAAACTAGCACATTTCTAGGCGCATGTGCTTCTTAAAAGTGATGAAATTTAAGCAATAATCAGACACCATACACATAATACGTTATAAAGTAGCCTTCTTTATTTCATTAAAATTTCATGAACTTCACATAACAAATTTTATTCTTTAAATTTTTTTTTTTTTATTAAATGCGTAATTATTTTACTATCAGATTCATGTACATACATACATTAAATTCACAAAAATTTATCTTAATTCTTAACTCCTAAAGGTATTCAATAATTATTGTAAATTCGAGCTCAAATTTTTCTATTTATTTTTTTTCTCTTTTTACATATCAACAAAAAGGGAATTCGATTCGCAAATTACAATTTTTTTTTTTTTTTTTTTTTTTTTTTTTTTTTTTTTTTTTTTATATAGTGTGGCCTATTGTGATGGGCACTTAAATACTAAATTGATATTTTAACATTTATCTCTGTATACTTGTACAATATTTATCTAAAAAGTTTTTTTTTTGTTGCACAATAGCATGCGCAATAAAAAACACTATAATACACATAATACTTTTACTTTTTTTTTTTTTTTTAGTGTCACAAAATTTAATTTTTTTACTTGGCACACTTTTAATCCTCCAGTCGGGACTATTCTAAATTTTCTTTCCTCGGCTTGTTGCTATTATTTTATATATATATATATATATATATATATATGTATAGTATGGATTCCTACGAACGCAATCTTAATTTTGAAATCCTTAATTCCTTTTTTTTTCTTATGGTTTTTTTTTTTTTTTTTTTTTTAGTAGTAATTTTATATATGGGCGACCACGACTTATATCTGGGTCGGTGGCCGCCGGACTTTTTTTTTTTTTTTTTTGGTATTTTTCTTCCCTTTCCACCTTTCTTTTTCCTTCCTTTCTCCCACTTCACATGCTAACACCACCTTTACACACTTATTAACCTTTTTTTTTTTTTTTCTTTTACTAGCTTTAACTACTCTGCACAATTATTAAATTTTTTTTTCTCTTTTTTTTTTTTTTTGCTTCACTGCAGTTTATGGATGTGGATTTTTATTTTTTTCTTTTTTTTTATTTTATTTTATTTTTTTTTTTATTTTTTTGTTCTTAGTCTGAGAACCTCTTGGTTCGGCTATCAAGTCACCTTTGCCCGCCTTTTGCAATCGCCAAGAAACTCAAGCTTCTCACTCGTCAAGCCAACGGTATCCTCATCCGATTGCACATTACTTAAGTACACTGTACATATACATAAAAAAATAAACATGCTTGCTCTCTTGAAATCAGAAAAAAAATTTCCCTTCTCTATCATTGCTTGAAGCCCATGCCCCCTGAACGGAAGCGAAGACAACCACTCTTTTTAACATCGCCGTTGCTGTTGGTAGGTTTCAGCATTTGAGGCGATGTTTGAATTCGTCTGCTACATTTGCGAGCGGCCGTTACAATTGTTTTCTTAATTTTATTGAATCTTAAATGCTTAAAAAAAACTTTTGCTTTTGTTTTTTTTTGTTTGTTTTTCCCATGTATTGACCCACGATGCATGCCCATATGTCAAGTGTTGAGATAATCTTTATAAAGGCATCCATAGAATAATGGTATGATGCATGTCTAGTTATGCTTTTTAAATCAGATATACTAGCACGTAGGAAAAAAAATAAATCCCCGTCATCTATCTTAATGCTGCAGCGGCTACGAAGACGTGTGTGCACTAGAATCTCCAATGTTGCTCGTACTTGGCCCGCAGCTACTTTAAACCTTCATTGACTTCACCCTACTTACATACATACATATGTATAGTATACATAGATCATCTCAAAAAAATTCTGAACAAAATATGATTCTGGTTTCAATCTCAAAAACACTGAGAAAGCAAAGGCTGTACACCATTATATTTGGGAGTGTAATAATATCATTGATATTGCAATGAAGTAACTACTGAACTTGCAAGAAAATTTCCCGATAACATTGAACTCGCTTATAAATTCAACAGTCTAAAATTGGTACAACAAAGTGTGTCTATTCAGGTTGCTTTTTGGGTTGAAAGATATGTAAAACTATTTCACAATAAATCAAACTATCGTTTAACATTAAACGACACGTTATTAAAAGGCTGGTGGTTGTCATAACGAGACACTGCCATTTTTAATATCACAACGTGGGATTTACTTAAAATTATGAAATTTTTTCGCAGAAAATGGTAATACTTTAGGAATTCCATAATACTTTTAACACAGAGATTCTCAAATTTATAATAAGAATTTAGTCTCTCACAGCCCCTTAAGACTGACTTTGTGGTATAAAAAAGATATTTCAGGTTGAAGTTCCGTCCTTAATAGCGAAGATTCACGACCATATGTAAAGGGTCACTGCCTTTGTTATTTTGATATTTTGATTATTATAATGATAGCTATTATTTTTATATATTTTCAAAATATGTGTACATAATTTCATTCTCAGTTGATATAAACAATTTCATAAAGCCACAGTAAATTTAGTTCCACCTTATGCCAGATCAAATTGTTACCGATTTGACAGTTAAACTGCCCATGTCAGTGCTGAGTAATCACTTACCGTACAAAAATATAATTTTTTTAATGGTGGTGGAGCGAAAAATATTTTCACTGTAGGAAAAAATTGATAATCTCAAACATTTCATGTAAAATGTATTCAGGTGGTGATTCTAGTGGCGACGGTGTAAATAGCCGCAACCAATTTAATTGGCAAATCACATCTCAGACATCGTGCAACATGAATTCAGGCGGTTCAATCGATTGGGCGTCTCTTGCCCAACAATGGATACAAATGAAAGATTCAGGAGCTGGATTGCCTGAAGCACCACCTCCACCTATACTAGGCACGAATTTAAAACCAAATAAAAATATTAAATTTGATGAACAAGGTGAAGCCGATATGGAAGTGGAGAGAGAGGACGAAATGCAAATCGTTGGTTTCGCTCAAAATGCGCCGCCTCCTTTAATGAACAGCATTAATCCAAATGTTTGGTTCCCTCTGCAGCAAGATGCAGCATCCTATGGTAAGTATTGAAAACATCTTCGAAAATCCGAATTGATTGAACTTGATTTTTAGTTGCGCCACAACAAAATCAATGGACTTCATGGCCGCCGCGGGTTGCTTTACCGCCACCCGCTTTACATGTGCCCATAACAGGATCACTAACACCTCCCATTGGAAAAGAGATCATTAAGAGTACGCCTCTTCAAAATAATGCAAAAACTTCTATAGAAGTTGCAACGTTCTTACCCAATAAGGATTCTTTAGAACCTCCGCCAATGGATGCAGCCAAAAGAAAAATTCTTCCAGCGTGGATACGGTAAATATATTTATTTTTTCACTCTACTTAAAACACTCAATAATACATATGTATGTCTATTTGATAACAGAGAAGGGTTGGAAAAGATGGAGCGTGAGAAATTAAAGCAAATCGAACGTGAACAAAAAGACAAACACGAAACCGTATTGGGAGCAGGTATATCTGCGGCAGAAAATGATATAAATAGTAAAATTAAGACTATGGTAAAAAGTAGCATCATGGACATGGTAAATATTCACACTATCCTATTCCAATCGTCTCTTCTCGCATAAGGAACATACCTACATATATTATTCTCACATTAATAACTCTAGTCCTTTTTCCTCCTGTTTTGCATTTGCATATAAATAACCTTTATTGATGACATCTTGTTATTGTGTAATAAAATATAATAAATAAAAATTTAGGAAGGTGAAAGTTCAGGTAATGAAGCAAATGAAACCGCAGAAGCTGATGATGATAATGAAGATATCGATGGCGATGCGGTACTAACTAGCTCAACACATGTGCCACTGCTAGAAATCCAGCAGGAAATCTTCAATTCGGGTAAAACATATGAAGAAAGAATTTCAGACATGGTAGGTCTCTAAAATGCTTGCTGCATTAAGTGTATGCGCACATTTGTTATCATTTTTCTTTCGTTTCTTTTTTTCCATATTTTTTTTCCTTATACGACAATTAGATGATTGCCGTTCGAAAGACTTTAACGGAACTTCTTCTTGAAGTGACCAACGAAGAAATAAGTAGTATAGCGCACGAAGCAATTCGAAAACGAAGGGCAAAAGGTAGTTTTTTCCACTCTCTCTCTCTACACTCAATTATTTTCTCTAACAGACTTTTTTGATGTAATTTGGAAACGTTTTCTAACGAAAAACAGTGAAAAAAAATTACAATGATAAAAGAAAATGGTTTACCAATAATTGTTCTTTGTTTTACACATAGGAATGAAGAGTTACTTTGATTTGATTTCTTTAAAAATATCTATTTAATAATTTTCTTTGAAAAAAAAAACAAAAAAAAAACAAAACTATATATACTATATTGTGTACATAAAGCGTCATCGGCTCAAGTTATCCGCAAAAGCGCAATACCTTCTATTACCGGCAAACTAGGTAAGTCTACAAATTACAATTGTATATTTCTTTTTTGTCTTTCTCTCTCTCTATTTTAATCTCCTTAAATCCTTATTTTAGGATGTAACTATAGTTATATTTTTTTTTTGTCCCCGCCCCATAATTCAAATCATTCTGTAGAACAAATGTTACTTCCGATAGAAAAAATTTAACTTGTTAAATATTATTGCTGCGCAGGAGGTTCTTAGCACTTCGAAATCCAAACTGACAACTGATTAACTATTTAACAAAATTAACAACAATAAGAATTGACCAATCACCCCTGCAAAATATTAAAAGTTATAATACATATCTCAAATCTCTCTGTTATTCGCATATTTGCATATTTACCATTAAGACTCCAAACCCAATTGAAAAAATCCAGCTTATACTGTCCGAGATTAAGAGGTAATCGATGTTGGAACGACTAATGAAATCGATGTTTCTACACCCAGATTCAATATATGTGCATATACAATATACAATCTCTTTTAAGGCTGCCATTGCCTGCTGAAGCACTGAGACACAATTACTGAAGATTGAGTGATGAAAAATTTAGACTACGTATATGCACTGACAATATCGTCTAAAAATAGACAAGATAGTTACGGCAAAAATTTACTTTCCAAACGCCACTTTAAAATCGCCAATGAGGCGTTCTGTATCTAGTTGATTTCTCTTTGTTCTTCCTGCCTATTCTCCTTTTTAAGGTTACGAGCTGAATTAAATTTCTTTGCGTCGTTTTAGCTGTTTCTGATTATGCTGCAAACGCTTGCATTGAACATCAAATTCAGTAGGGAGAAGCCCAGTATATCATATTGGTATATTACTCCCCCTTCCCATTTGAGTAGTACTAAAGCGTCACTGTTTTTGCTCCTGTTGTGATAACATGCGTACATGCATATATGTATGTACATGCATATATGTATGTACATGCATATATACGACATTCAATGAACTTTTTAGCTTCTATGGCAAAATTAAAGAAATCAAAACATAATTCAGTTAAATATGTTTAAGTGTGGACTGATTGGGACTTTCTGGATCCGAATTCTGTTTTTATATTAACACACAACCTATTAATTTTTATCAGTAAGCCCGGCAAAATTGCAATTATTGTCAAATTTCTACTTTTGCCGACGGAAGTTGCGCTTTTGTGGATTTCGCAACTCCAGCATTTTTCGACGGCGTTCTTTGGGGATGGTCCATGTTGCTTCGCAACAGGGCAAAAATTAAAAAAAAAAATCCAAACCAATCCAAACCACTTTCTTGGATTTCCTGATATTTGTTTTTTCGTCAGGTCAGATTTGTAAAGCATCGATAAATGATGAACTAGTTTTTTTTCCTTCATTACTGTGAAGTTATAATTAGGTAGAATTTTGTGTAGAATTTCTAGGTTAATTTTTACAGTCATAAACTCAGACGTAATAACTTTACACTTGTACCCGCAATGAGCAGTTATACCTGTGAAAAATGTGGAAAATGGGCTTTTACAAATTTGATGTATGTATATATTTTTAAATTTTGAGGTTTTTTTATGAAAATTTAGTGCTTAATCCAATTATACTTTTTTAAGTATACAAAACAGATCGTTTTTTGCCTTAAAGTTGAGTACTGCACTTCCAGCGTGCGGCGCTTTGTGAAATAACCTTTTTGCCAAAAAAGCTTCGCCGAAACATTAGAAAATGGCTTATTTTTTGTGTTATTTTAAGTAAAACAGTTTGGAATAATAGATCTCACCGCCTAAGCTTCCTCCGGATTTTGGTCGTAAACAATCTAGGAATTTGAATGTTATCATACCAGTTTCATGTGGTCCGGTCGCTTAGCCGGAATATTTACTGAAATCAAAGTTCTGAACCAATGTTTACGATTGCACTTACGATGAAATGCATAGAAACTGCACTGACAATGCTTTGAAAATTCGTGAAAAAACCATGTGATGTCTTTTATCTAATGCCGAACTACTTGTTATGTCGCCCACGAAATGGAATATCGCTGTTTGTATTTCATTCAATTAAATTCTTTGTATTTGATTCAACTGAGATATTTGAAATACACTCATTTTTTTAAAAGACTGGCGCGCCACTTATTCTTAAAAGGTTGTTTTTAAGTTTCATCACAATCGGATGAATGATATAGAAACGCATAGAGGACAGACAGGCAAATATTAATTTTTATATACATATATAGATAGACCAACTCTTTAGTGAAATGAGTTAATTGTCATTTTGTAAACTTTTTTTCGCAGACGCCTAACTTCGAGAGAAAGAATTTTTGTTTTATGGAAATTTATTTTTGCAGGGCCTAACAATCGAACCAGGACTTCTGGCGTAGTACAATATACCAACACCGATTATTTCATTAATTCTTGAAAATAATCGGGAAATATAGCGAATGTAAGCTTCCAAGGCGTCAATTGTTTTGCGCTTGCGATTAAATTAACATGAAATAATTGAGAAATAATAAATCACCTAAACTTGGAGGACAATTAAATGTTCCATTTTTCGAAACCTGTTAAGATTTCAAAAAGTCGATGGTTTCGGTTTCTGCACATAGCACCATTCTGTTGAAACGTCTTCTCAACCAATGAATTCATTTCACCTGTACTTTTCAAGCAATATCCACTGATTATTTTTGGATTTTTATCATGGTCCTGTTACGTAGGTTGCTACGTAAGTTTCGAGAAAAACAAGTAAAAACAAATATTTATCATCGAAAATGTCTTTATTGTTTTTCGAAATATTCTCCATGAAGGTTAATAAAATTTTGTATGCGTTTGAACCAATTTTCGAAGCACTTTCTCCACTTCGAATGAGGTGATCTCAAAACATACGTTTTAAACGCTTCCACCCCTTCCTCAAGCGTGGAAAAACGTTAATTTCGCAGTTTATTTTTGATGTGCGGGAGTAGAAAGAAGTGATTGGGTCCCAAATCAATAGCTTGTTTAAGTCGACCTGTGAGAGGTCGCATTATCGGGTGGTGAAAGATGTGTGTTCGGCATCAAATTATGCAGTATCCACCGCGTAGAAATCTTTTTGACAGCCAAATGTTATGCAATATGAAATGTATGCGAGTGGAACGAATGCCCGAGCGTGCCTCAATTTCGCGATAAGTCACGTGACGATCTTGTAACATCGTTTCTCTCACAGCAACGATGTTTTCTGGCATAACAACCGATTTTGGACGATCTTCACGAAATTTGTGCTCGAGAGAACGACAAACACGATTGAATTCGGAAAGTACGCGAAACACGGTGGCTCGGGATGGTGCTTCGAAGCGAGTTGATCGGCACACTGTTGTTGAGTTATTCCACGTCGAAAATCAAAATATTCGCACGAGGATATTCACGATTTAATTCCCTTTTTTGGCTGAGATGAATTTTTCAAGTGTGTAAAAAACGGAAGCAGAACTCGACACACTAGATCACTAGATCACCGAAATCAAGCAGTGTTGGGTGCGTTAAGTACGTAGGTGGGTTACCACATAGGAACTCAGTACTACAAATTAATTTGTATCCTTCCCTTGATAATAATAACTCGTATGACAAAGCGTTTTAAACACGTGTACCATTAAGTCCGTTTGCAAGGTTTTTGGACTAAATATGTAAAAACCGGTAGAGTGAGGATAAAATTCTTTCGGAGGGAGAAAATTTGTTAAAAAGTGCGAACGGATTTTGGATAGTTTTGTACTGACAAATGTCTACCGCCTTTAGAATTTGAAAAACAAGTTTTAGTGAAGTTGTCTGTACAATAAAACCTTAAAGTTCGGGACGAGGATTTAATAGCGTGTTCCATTAAGCGACGAAGCCTTCTTTTTGCGCTCTGGTGAGAAAAAATGACATAAAGCTGTTAGATTTGCACTCTTCTCACTTTTTCAGAAGCAAAATTTTGCTTCTGGTTATCATTTCAGAAGGAAAATTTCTCTTCTGGATTTTATGTCAAAATGTGCTAACCCATATAAATACAAATGTCAAATAGGTTTATATTGTGTGTATTTGTTTTGGAGGAATCGACTTGGCTTCGTTGTTAGAATCTTTCACAAATTTATAGTTTTTTTTAACTTAATAAATCTTCTGCCACTTTGTCAAACAAAGAAATTGCGAAATAAAAATTGGATACTTAACGAATGCATGTAAAAATTTTGCCAGCAAAGTCAGAATAAGTTTTTACTGTTCCATTGGAGTCCAAATTGCCCAGCTTCCGGAAAGAAACTAATGGAAAACAGCTGTGGTTCAAGTGTTTCGCTTGTCAAAAAGTCTTTTATCCCCATGAAAATGATGTGAACACGACGTCCATGGGAAGGACTTTTATGCTAAGGCCAATGTGAACAGGCACTAAGACTTTAATTTTCATCAAAGCAAAAAAATTCATTGTTTTAATTAAGGGGGTTAGGTCACTTTAGAGGCCGTAAAAATAGGCTTTTTTATGTTTTTTTTTTCAGGAAAAATATAAAATAAATCGAGTTTACAAAGGTAGAAGTTTATTGTACATATTAGAATAATTTATTTAAAAATGGCGGCTGTGCAGCGTTTCTTAATCACCTCCTTTTTGGAAGGGACAACGGGCGTACCACAGCTCCTGTAAATTTTGAATTATGATGAGTCACTAAACTTTTTTTTTATTATACATAACAAGTTAGAGAAGTATGTATGTAGGTTTTTTTTTGGTATATTGATTTTTGGCTGAATGGCGCACTTCCAAAGTCAAACTTATTAATAACAAATGAACTATGCCATATAAAAAAAAATCCTACGTAATTATTTAGAAAATATATTTTTAAAGATCTAGTTAAAATTTGAAGTGAATTGGTTAAAAATTGTTCATGTTATGGGTGCGCCCAACATGAAAAATGTAGTTTTGAGGTAAACAAAATGTGTTTCTTCATTAATCATTTGCATTTTTACCGATATTTTCTTCTGTTCTGTTATTAATTTCGGATAAGTAGCTACTTTTATATTTAAAAGAAAATTCTTGAAAGAATTTTGCAAAAGTTTATCTCTACTTTTAATGACTGCATCTCGCTTGGGCGTCACCTTATATACTGGATTGTCTCACTGAGAGGGAGATGATTGTGTGCTAAACGTGGACCTTATTTTCTCTAAACCACAAACTTCTTCGTTTTGCACGTGTTACTAAGTCCCACAAAGGGGTGTTACTAAGTCCCACAAAAGGGGCTTAGTAACATAAGCGTTGGAGACTCCCTTAGACCAGCGTTTGATAAGACCAAGTGCGGAGTTGACTTTATTTATGATACTGTCAATATGGGAATGAAAAAAAAAACACAAAAAAATTCAGTTACTAAGGGAAGAGGTTGATTAAAAGTTAAATACGTAGGAGGAGAAGTTGGAAAGCGCCTATGACTATACGTCATTGTTTGACATTTACTAATATCGAGCTCAAGAAAATTCTTTTTGCAGCAAGTAGAAAATCTGTCCAAATCATTCCGCTTTTACTGCGGAATTAGAGTTGTGTGAAGAATTTCATGTCATTGGCGTAAACAGATCTACGAGTATATGAGTTTTCAATGATACATTATATTGTCGATCTTCTAAGTAGGATGTAATCCACATAATAAAGCTGGACTGAAAGCCAAGAGCCTTTAGTTTGAGAAAAATTATTTTATGAGAGATTTTGTCAAACAATTTGTTGTAATCAGTGACGATCACTTCAACTTTAATCCCACATTCTAGTGCACACAATGTACTTGAGGTTTGTGGTTGGAGACCGAGCTTTCAAAAATCCGTGCTGATTTGGGGAAAGATAGACTTGCGATGAAAAAACATTAAGTCATGAATAATACTCTCAAACAGATTGGGGATGCAGAAGAGCAGGAGAAATGGGTCGATAACTTTAAATTTCGGCCTTCGGAAGTATGTAGGAATTCTTTCAGATTATGGGAGATCTGTATAAGTTCCTTGGGATATCGAAAGCTGGAAGAGAGCAGTGCGAGGTCTAGCGATTTTTGCTTATTTGTTTCAATATATATGGATCCTAATGTTTTTTGCGAGCAATTTTTTGGGTACGAGAAGTAAGGATAGTCAGGGTCATGGATGTTACTAGTAAAAGACTGGCTGAAGGAATCGCCAAAAAAAAATCAATTATTGGGGGATCATTACAGGATTAGTCCAAAAAATTTAGGAACGATGGGTAGTTATCAAACTTTCGTTCGATTTTAATGAGCTTTAGTAGAAATAATTAAAAACAATAGGGTTGCAAGCAGCAAAGAGTTAGCTGTCGACCTTCGAATCAAAATTGATACTGAAATATCACTTTCTCACACACGAACAATGCTGTGTTAAACAATTTTGCGGACTCAACCAGTAACCTAAAAGCATGCAGCAAAAAGCCATGCCCGAATTTAAGTCTGTCAACTTCCTTTTGGTACTTTTTGGTCATGTGACCTTGTTATCCTTAACTGTGTGGTGGAGAAAAAGTCACAGTGTTGGATTATATTTCGTGGTTATAATGGGTTATAAATGGGTTTACCTTGGCTTAAAACCATACCCTTCTTTCTTTCCTCCATAAGTTTGCTTCGCTCGCGCGGTATGCAAACATTTTAAGTGTACCTTAACTCCTTAAGCGCGCGTTAATTAAAACAAAAAAAAAAGAAATATCTAATAGAGAAATAGAGTAACATTCCAAAGGAGGCATTGCAAATTGCACAAGCACATTTTAATGGCTTATTTTTATCGATGGGTCTGTGATTGGATTTGGACCTAGACAGTGTAATTTGTATTAATTTTTCTTATGAAGTATCATTAATTACGTCAATTGCCTTCGTAGGCTAATTTTGGCACTCCCATAAGTATGAGATAGGTGTTTTACTTTTTGGTCGTTCATCCTCCATCCCAACACTCATTTACAAAGACATTCCAGCTGTCAGCTCTTTGGACAAGGCCAATCTGCTACCTGCACATTTTGCGGCCAGCTCAACACTTCCAGATTGTGCTTTATGATTTTCGTAGCAATAGGCCCACTGTTTCCTCGAAAAGTGGAACCAAAGCGTTCATCAATCTGGGGTAAGCAAGGTAGTTGCATTTTATATTTCTAAGGTATTTGACAGAGTTTGGCAGCAGGCTCTTTTGTCGAAAATGCTTGCCTTTGTGATCGATGACTCTTTTCTTCAATGGATTAGAAATTACCTTTCGGCACATTCAATTCAAGTTGTCTTGGATGGTTTCGAATCTGATATTCACAAAATAAATGCAAGTGTGTCCCGACGCTGTTTTTAATTTTCATTAATGATCTATTGTCTGCTACTTCTAATCCAATATATTCCTTTGCTGATGACAGTAATCTGCTTTTCATATTCGCTCCTGGACTCACGTCTCTGCACTTCGGCTGTAGAACGGGAACGGGATCGTATGTTAAGCTCATAAAATTCCGATATTAACAGCATAACCAATTTGGAAACTATCAACAGAGTGGAATTTAATGCATCCAAAACTTAATGCTGTCTGCTGTCATTAAAGCGAAATTTAAATACCCAGCCATTATCCATGAATGGCACTTACATCGTCGAAACCGAAAAACTCTCCATTGTCAGTGACAACTTATGTTGGAATGACCACATATTCGATGTCGTCAAAAATGTTGCGAAATGTCTAGGTTTCCTCAAGCGATGTAAGAAATATTTCACCCCCTATGATCCTGCCTCAATACATAAGGCATTCATCCGCCCAAAATTGGAGTACAATGCCCACATCTGGTCAGGTGCTCCTAAAATATTTCTGCATCTGTTAGATAGGATTCAAAAGCGTGCGATAAAACTCATAGGTGATACTAATATTAGTCAGTCAATTGACACCCTCGAACACCGACGTAATGTTACGTGGCTCACTTTGTTTTATCGCTATTTCCACCACCAGTACTCTAAAATATCGTCATTCATTCCTAAGTCGTACAACTTGCTTATATTTCCTGGTCGTTATAACTTGCAAACATTAAAGAACAATGTACTCGTGCATCGGTATATCTCCGATGGTATAATCCTCCCTATATTTCCTTCGCCCGCGCTGGGTCCAAACTTTTTTAGAGTACACAAATCCCTTGGGCGCGCGCTTAATTATAACAAAAAAAAAAAGAAGACTGTCATCTCTATTGAAATCTTTTATTTTTGAGTTAACAAACCTCAAAGGAGTGCAATAAAGTGTTCTTGTTTTAAGGTTTCTAAAAGCTAAGTATAGTGCTATTCAAAACAGTTGGCCAGTCTGACGGAGGTCTCTTACATTTGCTCTACGAAAAATTTAAATTAAAAAAAAGGGAAGTTTACAACACAAATAAAAGAAAATGATCGCTGGAAAAAAAATGGAAGAACACATGTGCATTTTCATTCTCTTACTCGAACTTACACTGTTTTGAATAGTACTATAATAACAAAAGGCAATTCACACGATTTAGAAATCGCATACATACATATGTAGCTATGTGTAATACTTTGGATTTGAAAATCTTCCAATCAACCCTTGTAAAAAATGTGACATTCGCCGTTGTTCGATTCAGTTATCGATATAGGAGGAACCAGACCGAAGATTTGCGTGCTCGCCGTTAAAAATGACTTTAAGGTGTCGGGTGAGCCTGGTAATACACTGATTTTTGAAAGCGGGTGCTCTAATTCTAATTTCGATTCCTAAGTTGTCTAATTTATTCTTCCTATTATTAGGATTTTGCACTGGTTTTTCTTTGGAATTCACTCAGCTTGATTTCAATAAAATCTGAAACTTGTTTCTCCGTTTTATGCCTGATACGCATAGGCCGATTTTATGTATATCACTCTGCGTGCACTTTTAAGACACATACTTTTTTGACGGGCACTATATCGGCTGGTGTTATTCGATGACGGACTGATGATTTGTTTGAGAAAATTCTGCTGATTTGTCTGTGAATATTGAAAAACATTTACATAAATGGAAATGTAAAAAAACAATGGAATTTAAAAGCCGCACCTTGTGTTCAGATTTAAAAATTAAAAATAAAATTTGGTGCACATAATGAAAGCAACATTAGTACTAAACGTATTTATCATTCGTTCGTTTGTGTCAGATAAACTGAGCCCGACGTATTCAGTTCGCCAGCAGAATACGGTTGGCGGACAGTTTACGGTAGATGTGATTTCCACCTCTTGAAAAATGTACAGTGCTGTGAAAAAATATAGACTCAAACCAAAATTTCAAATTGTTTTTTACACTTTTTTTATATTTTTTTTTATACTTTTTTTTTATATTTTTTTTTTTGTCCTTTCAATGGAGTTTAGGTCTGCATTTAAGGCTGGCTAATCTAGAAGTTTAATTTCATAATCTTGAAACCACGATATTGTAGTCCGTGCTTTATAGATAGGAGCATTGTCTTATTGAGAAATTACATAATTGTCCAAGAGATACTTCTTGGTATCTCTTGGCGTCGATTCTTCCAGAAATAAAGACAATTTCTGTTTTTAGATTACCGATGAAAGCTGCCCGAACCATAACACCTTCTCCTCCTAAGATCATGCCAATAGTATTTGAAGCCGTATGGGCCGTTGAGTTTGAATTTCTTCTCATCACTAAAGATTACATGCGGCCACATTTCACCGTGTTGGACATGTGTTTCAGCAAATTCAAGACGTGCTTCTTTATGCCGCTGTTTAAGTGGTGGTTTAATCCAGCACTTTCGGTATTTAAAGTTGCCCGAAGCTGCTGCCCACTTTCTTGCGAGGCTAGAATCGCAGTAAAAATTAAAACGTCGAAGCATTTGGGATGAAGGAGCTCCTGCGTGTGACATTTTACGTAAAACAGATCGTTTAACCATTCGTGCAATTTTCATTGGTCATCCAGATCGCTTATTTGTTCCACAATTTTCAATTCCGGCTTGTAGAAAATTCTTTACTACACTTTGAGAGCGATTTATTTCAGTGGCAATTTGTCGCTGCGTCATTCTACTATTTTTTAAATCGACTATTCTTTGTTTTTCAATGTCAGTTGATTGCGTACCACGTGGCATATTTAAGACTTCGAAGAAAATCACTTTTGAAAGAAAAAAAACTTTTTATTATCACTGCAGGATGTTTGTACTGTTTTTTAACAGTAGTGAACACACCGACCTTCGCTTAACGACTAACTAAGCATGCCGTCGAATAAAATCTTGAGTTTATACTTTTTCACAAGTGAATTTTGGTTTTTTTTTTTTTTTTTTTTTAGAAATTCCCGTTAAAAAGGGAAATATACCATTAAAGGGTTTCCCCTGAATTGGTATTGTTATTTTAGGACAAAAAAAAAATTTAAATTTTGGTTCGCGTCTATAATTTTTCACAGCACTGTATATTTTCCAATGAAAAAAAGTGTATTCGATGTATCCGGTTGGGAATTAAAAAAACTGGCAGTTGTCGAAAAATTACATCGACCCCAAAAGTTCAAAATGTTTGCTTTAAAAAACGTTCGCAGAATAAAAAAAAGTACCGTTTTATTTTGTAAACAATCATGTAAGTCTGTTTTTTTATGTTAATACTATATAAAAAAATAAATAAGTTGTAAGTCAAATTAAAACATTTCTTACCCAATTCATCTTCTCATGGAGGTATTCCAATTTGTAAACAATATTGTAACAGATAATATACAAATTCCAACAGCAATCTTTGCTTATCTCTACTTCAAACATAATGGTTGTATTGTAGAAAACCCGTGCGCTTTCGGTATAGCACTGATTGACAACAGACATAAAGTGCGTTTTAAATGTGCTTTGGATGAATCAGGGCTGACTAACAATAGAGCTTATATATCTATAAGCTACAACAATTTTCAATCCCATTTTAGGTTATGGAAAAAAATCTTAAATCGCTGTCGTTTACCCTGGTGGTCAAGAGGTACCGTCAACTCAACTCATCCGGCAATTGAGTTGTTAATCTGGAAAATTCTCACAACTCATTTTGATTTGAGTGCATGTTGGTTGGGAATACAAAGTTCAAAATTGAATTGAATTGCTTTTTTATATCCCTGGTTTATCCTCCTCGAAAAGATCAGAAAAATGTCTAAGGTTTTTACTGAATGGTGTCTAAAGCTGTGATCAACTATCAGTAGTGTTTTTGTAAACTATCGGACCGATCAATGCCTTGGAGAAGTTACCCTCTTTCATTTTCGTGCAGTATAGTAATGTGTATTTTTTCTCTCTGCTGCTGGGGTTACTACAAATCATTACGAACTTGTTTAAACTAACTGCTTCTCGAACAGTCTCAAGGGGATCTTTAACAGCAACTGGCTCTTATTATCTCATTGCGACAATGTTTTTCGCTGCGGTTCTGAGAACATTTTTCACTCAGCCCCAATGTCTGAAGGTGCTACGGACTACGGCCTGAGCTACCAACTGTCTAGTACAATATATTGTTTTCGACCCAGAATTTTATTGAAACTCCACGGGCTGTGTGTATTTGGTTGAGGGACTTCACAATGCGTTCGTCTTTTTTATACATTTTGCTGAAATTTTAACTTCAATGTCGCTGACCCTCAACCATATCATTACGGATGTGGTGGTTTAATCGGTTTGTTCGACATACAAAATATGCTTATGAAGGTCAGGCATTCTAACATTCAGCTTTTTGAGCGAAGACATTTAGTTTTTTTTTGCCAATAAGTTTTGTATGCACTCTTTCCGGAATTTCGTTTTTTAATACCACACAAGATTGTTCTGCTTCCAAAGTGGATATCTCTGCGTTTGACTGCCTTAGTAGCATATAGAGCTCTTACAGTATAAGGATGCCCGGATAAATTATGCAGTCATTTAAACCACCAATAAACCTAAAAAACTAAAACAGAAAAACAGTTTGAAATATATGAGTGTTGATATCGCCCCACTCCATGTTAAACACCATATACTTAAATTTTTATGAGCTTTAACCAAGTACGATTGTCGTTCGATACCAGTCACATAATGGAAGCGGCTAGCAGTGTACCAGTATTTATGATATTACTACATAGTTATTTGTTATCGGCAATTGTTTTCTCTTACCATCTATTGAACTTCTGTGCTTATTTTCTTGCAGCTAATTAAATTTAGAGTCTGCTTGATGCGCATACTAAAATGGGCAATTCGGAACCCATTCCGATAAATATTCATCGCCACAGACTTCAAATTCGATTACCAATGTACCTATTTTCTGCTGTGTATCCCAGCAAATGTTTACTTTTATTTTCTCAACCTCTTCTGTCTCATATCTAGAATTGGTAGGTGGTATATTCATGCTTTTAGAGTTTGTAAAATGATTTTTTCTCCAACGAATTCCACTAGTATAGTTCAATTCATAAATGATTGACCTGTTTGTGTTATATATATATATAAAAAAAAACACCTATTGACCTTTTATTGCGTAAAATATATTTGCCACACACAAAAATAAAATGTAAATAAATTCAAAATGCCCAGATAATTGTAACTACAATCAAAATCACCATAACAATTCAATGCAAACAGAAAAAAAAGTATTAGTGCAACGATAACTTTTAGGTCTAGAAGCGTACGCAGACAGCGATAGTGAGAATAACGCATCCGACACTGAAGCAACTAATGATGATAGCAAACGTTCGGATGACGATTATGATTCGGAAGAAGAACTTAAGGTGAACTATCTTTTATTTTATACTCGGATTTATATTATCAACAATGAATGTTTTTTTTTTTAAGGCTAACATACGAATTTGCAAGCGTGCTTTTGCTAAAACAATTGAAGAGATCGAAGAGAGGATCCAAGCATCGGCCACACGTGAAGAGGCCCTTCGAAGAGAGCATCAAAAGCGAGATAGACAGGAGCGTGAAACTAGTGATAGCCACAAAAATTCATCTTCGGGTAAAACAAAAGGGTTTGACCCGGAAATCGGTGAGCCACAGCCTGATAAAAAATCCAACTCAAACGGTGCGTTTGTAAAAGAAAAATTACCTAAATGCCAAAACATATTTTTGTTTTTTTGTTTTAATCGCGGAAAAAATATAAAACTTGTAAATGTATTTGTATGGACCCTGCTTTGCAATCTTTTTATTGATTGTCCGTCGACCTAATATGCAAATATGTCTCACTCTCTCTCTCTCTCTCCTCTTGCTATACCCTGCGTGGAATTGTGCTAATACTGGTGAACTCTCTGTTTTTCTTTTGTTGTTTTTCTAGGTAAACGAAAAAAGGAACGCACATCACGTTTCACCGACAACAAAGATTCGAAACATCGTATGACATCGACCTATTACCAGCCGCCCAGTATGGGATCAGGAAATTTGCCATCGCCCACATTGCTAGGAACAAATACTCTCATGCCATCGGCGAATTTTTTATCAAGCAAATATAGTAACTCAAGCAATAGCACCGTGAACAGCATATCGATGGTGGCGCCTTCATTAAATGAGAAACGATCAAGTAATAACAACGGAAGCACGAGTAAATCATCGAAATTAAGACAAACACCACCACCACCTCCACCACCACCACCAGCAATAACATCGTCATCATCATCATCATCAACAGCAAAAAATCATCGTCACAGTGAATCGTCGTCTTCCTCAAGCTCAGATTCCACATCTAGTGATACACAGAGTTCACAAAGTCGGCGCTCCAAAGCAAGTTCTTCACATAAAAAGCGATCTTCCGTAGATCGGTCGAAGCGAACTTATCGCAGTAGTTCATATCGAAGCAGTCGTAGACGAGATTCGTCTGATTCTCACGATGACGATCACCACAAAAAGCGATCATCACGTCGTCACGCGCACAAATCTAACCAGTCTTCGTCACATTCGCGAAGACACGGTCATCGTAGATCTGATACGGGATCTTCTCGTTCTCGAACGAGATCAAGATCACGTTCCAGATCTACATACAGCTCGAGCCGGCGGGGTGATCGCTACTGATGAGTGTTAGTGGAAAGTGAAAAAAAACAAACCTTTTTGAATTCTTTTTTCAGGACCACCTGCATGAACAGATATTAATGTTTTAGTAAACTGTACAGAGCTTAGAAAGCAAAAAATGACAAAAAAAAAAAAAATGAAACAAAAAAAAAAGAAAAAAAAATCAACTTCCACATGACCTAGATCCCAATTCCTTGTTCATTTCCTTTGATTTTTGTTGTATCTCTTTGCAGAAATTAATAAGAAAACTAAAACTATTTAGATCGCTCGTAACACATTTTATTTAGTTACCACCTATTAAGCTAATAGAATCCTTAAAAGCTATATTTAATCTAAAATATATTTTCAATGAAATTTGGTTGTCTTTTTTTTCTATTGTTGCGGTAGTGGCATACCGCTCCCTTAGAGTTCCTCTTCGATTTCTACTATAACGCTTGTTGGCTGTAGTTGATCGGGATTTTCGTCCTTGATGGGCTTTTGGTCCATGTTTTGCTTTGTCCTCCAACATGGCCGATGGGGATTTGTCACACGGATTTTCTCATATCGATCTCGTCGCTCCTCTTCGTCTTTACTATAGTGCGATGCTGCTTTACGGTGATTTTTCAATGCCGTGCCATTAATGAATCCCTCCCCGCAGACTCCACATTTGTATGGCTTTTCGCCGGTATGTCGACGAATGTGCAGATTTAAATCGTTCGATTGAGCAAATGCTTTATTGCACTGATTACATTTGTATGGACGTTCGCCGGTGTGAACACGAATATGCCGCGTTAATTTATTCGGTCGGGAGAAGGCCTTCCCACAAGTGTTGCAGAGATGCGGCTTTTCGCCTGTGTGCGAACGCTTGTGTATCATGAGGTCCTGAGAACGGGGATAACCCTTATCACAAATGTCACATTTGTAAGGTTTTTCGCCGGTATGTCGTCGTATGTGAATGATCAGACTGGCTTGCGGGAAGCTTTCACCGCAAAAAGGACAAAGACCGTGCTTGTAGATGTGTTTTCTGGGGGTTTCTCCGCTGTTGTTATCTTTATGCGTTATCATGTGACGTATCAGGTTATCTTTGCGGGTAAAACTTCGTGCACACTGAGAGCACTGAAACGTGCCCAAACCTAGGTGGGATTTCTGATGGCGAATAAGTGTTTCTTTTTTGGCATATATTCGGCCGCAAGTTGTGCATTGGAATGGCGGTTCACTGATCTCTGTTTGTACTTTTTGGTTTTGCATTGTAGGGTTGCATTGTATTACCTGCACTATATTCTCATTCTCACTAAAACTAATATTAAGAAATGACATTTTAGATTGGTGTTTATATGGAATATCTTATTTGCATACCTCATTTTCTCTTCGAGCTTAACGCTATTGTGCAATTCCAATGGAGGAGGTGTTTCCGATTTGACAATCATATTATCCACGATGTCATTGTCCATACTGGTTTCGCATTGAGTGGATATTTCTGTAAGATCAATAGAACACCACATTATGTGCCTTCAACGCGGTGGTGTCAAACTCACCATCTTTTACATTAATTTCTGCTTTAATTCCAACAACTTGAATAATTTCTGTATCCGAATCCGTTGTGTTGGGTGTATTCATATCCAACGCTCGCTGCAGTATAATTTCCCCCGACCCACTCTCTTGCATTTCCATGGTAACAAGGTCTTCATAATCATAATCATCTTCTGTGGGTTCCTGTGAATTATCATCTATAATAGCATATTCTTCCGATTGCACCTCGATCGATTCCACCAAATCGTCTTGGTCTTCCTGTTTTTTTATACTTTCAAAGTAATCATTCAACCGCTTCTCGCTGTCTTCTACTTTGATGAGGAAATCATACGCTTCGAGCAGCTTTTCTGTGCACTCTGCACATATTCGCGTTGGCTGGGTAAATTCATTGGGATCGATCTGTGTATTCGCCATAAGTAAACAAAATAGGAGTTTGGTAATTGGCGTCTTTAATGAAAATAAATTCCTCTTACCACAACATTGGATAGCCTCCATAAGATCTCTTTTAATTCTATTCTAGTTTCATATTCTACACAGTCATAAAGGGAATTTGATCCTTCAACATTATTTAAACAGGTTCGGCATGTTAGATTATCAAAATGCAATATATTTTCCATGTTATTTACAAAAAGAAAAGTTGATTGTGAGCTCATACAAATCACAAAGCAGATTTTATTTTTTTTTCCAATTTTTTGACTGTTTTGACAACTAAATATACGTCAGTCAGCGTTGCCAACTTATAACTTAAAAATTTGTGATATGAAGAAAAACAAACGTACGAATCGAATCGAAATAACAGACCACGCTACGTAAGCAAAGTGAAATTCATATAGATTGAAATTTGTTTGCCAGAATATAATATTTTTATAGATACAAAGGAAATGTAAATACTATAATTTGAGTATATTATTGAGTGCGTTCAGAAATCTAGGGACTGGAATTTAAGTCAAACTTAATACACTGAACGCCGAATTGGCCAAATTGCAAATGCAGTTAAGATTTCTACATAAAACTTGTTGATGAATTGATTCTATAAAGATAACTAATTTATAAGATTATTAAATAAGATAAAAAAAAGATGGTAAAATGGTTGATGTAAATCGTGACCAGATAAGAATAATAGAAAAAATAAATAAATAAAACAACAAAGGTATGAGATATAAAATTGATTCTGTCTTTATTTTGAAACTACGTTCATGCCATTATATGTGGAACAGCACATCGGTCGGTCAATCGGTCGGTTCAATTTCTGACGACTCGGTCCAAAATATACGGCGTTATTCAGGCAATAGCGTGTCGACTGTTGGCCTCGAGCTCGCTCAGAGAAAATAATCGAGTGGTGTCAAATCGCATGATCGCGACGGCCAATTCATGAACGCTTGCCGTGAGATGACCTAGTCGCCAAATTTCTCCTTCGAGCGTTGTGTCGCTTGTATGGCATGTTGAAACCACAGCTCGGATATATCGACGTTGCCGAGCTCTGACCACAGAAAGCTGATTAACATGGCTCTGTACCTTAGACAATTGACGGTAACGATGACGACCCACCTCAGGACGAAATTCACTTTGCGTATTTACAACTGAGTAGGAAATTCGATAATATTTTTTAATAATTTCCTCAAATTCAGCAAGCATAAAACGATGCATGATGAAATGGCAAACTTTATTGAATATTTTGACAGATGGATGTCATTGGTAACTTAAACAGCTCCTGAAATATAGCTTTGATTTAAGTGAAAGTTGTGCTTCATCTTTTATTTGTTTGATAAATCGTTTTCTTTTATGAATACAAAAAGGAGCTGAATTCCTTAATGCAGTACTGTCGCAGTACTGCAAGGTCAAGCGTTTCGAAATGCAACATTACTGTAGTGATACAATGCAAAACGTTTCAAATTGCAGTGTAAAGGCATGTACTGCGCAAACAAAAGCAACCTTTGCATCACAAACAGACCTGATGCAATATTTTTGCTTGAAAATTATACCGAAAGGAGGCTACGACGAGCTCGTAAGTAATTTTTCTTATTTTATACATTGTTTATTATTTCAATATCTGAGAATGTGTGCAAATGGCGTTTCAGAATGTCACAAATTTCAGAGGAACAATATGCTTCTCCAGAATAGCGAAGACCGATTATGCATCGATTATCGAAAACTAAATTCCGTTACTGTAAAAAAGTTTTTCCAATGCCCACCGTGGATGAAATGCTGGCACAATTTGCGAGTAATAAATTCTTTACAACGATCGACTTACTATCCGGATATCACCAAATACAGATTGAGGAGGATTCAAAAAAATACATAGCCTTCATAATTCATAACGGGCATTATGAGTTTAATAGAATGCCTTTCGGACTTGTAAATCAACCCAGCGTTTTCCAAGAAAAGGGCATAACCATTGGATATCTAGACGATATTGTGATTACCAGTCAAACAATAGAACAAGAAATCGAAAGGCTTCACAGCGTTTTGGAGCTTATTCGGACATATGGCTTAATCTTGCGACTTGAAAAATGTAAGTTCTTTCAGAAAGAGATATTTTTTAAAAGACATCTAGTGAACAAAGCATGTATACAATATACAAGGCATAAATTCTACAGTTTACACCTCCAAAAACAATTCACGAAGTTCAACGATACCTAGCACTGATATGATTTTTCCGTAATTTGCCAAGAATTATTCCATCATCGCTCGATCTACGTTTAAAATGGAACCCTCGGAAAGGAAAGCGGTTAACGATTTAAAACAAATCTTCACACGAAGTTCAAATAGATGCGAGCTCCGTAGGAGTAGCTGGAATCTTACTGCCAGCGGTTGAAAACAAAAACTTACGTCCAATATTCTAATATAGACGAAGCTATACGGAGGCTGGAAAAAAATGTCACAGCTGTGATCTTGAACTCTTAGACTGAAAACACACCCGATCAGTCAAAACGTTTTTTCGTTCATAACACACCGGATCAGCCAAACCGTTTTTTGTTTCTTAGTTAGGAAAATGTTTTTTATTCCAACACACTCCAACAACGAAATTTTGTTTTTGAAAAAACAACTTTCCAGCTACCGACAACGAAACATGTTATTCTGTTTCGCCTGGTATAAAAGTTGGTACTTCTTCTTCATCTCCGTCTATATTAACTGCTTCATTTTGTGTTTGTATCAAGTTTAGTTTTGAAGTGTAAAGTGAATCAAAAATTCAATGGCTGTATTATTATTTGCTTGTCTGTTTTACATGTTTTTTATTTAACTTTACATAATAAAAAAACTTTTTCAATATTCAGCTCTTCACGCACATCTTTTTATTGATTTACTTTCTTCTATATTTGTTTGCCGCTTGCTAGCAATATTTTTTAAGTTGGCAAAGTTTGACTCTCTCTGTGCTCGAAAGTTCGATCTGTTGTCGTAAGACTTTTCTTTCTTTGATAAGATTTTTCGTTATTTCCGTGAGTTTGTCTATTTTTTACGTTGATTTTTTTCATATTAAGTATTTGTCCAATTTCGCAAATCGTACACGTCTGTAGTACGAGTATGTCTTTCGTATAAGGAATCGTATCGAATTCACATCGTAGCTATGAAAATCTAAAACTGTCAAAGAGAACAAAGAAAAATATAAACAAACAAAAATTTAAATTTCTGTTTTTTTTTTTCAATTGAGAGTTTGCAAAAAAAAAAATATGAATTCGATAGAATTACTTTTTTAGCTTGTCAAATACATATGTATATCCTTTCCTTTTATTCTGTTCTTTGTTCAAGTGTGATGTTTTATTTTCTTGTGTCCAATTTTCACTTAAAGATTTCTTCAGGTTATGGGCCAAGAGTACGAAAATTAAAGGAAAGTCGCGAATAAATTAAAACATTTTTTATTAAAGTATTCCTGCGGATGCAAACCAACTGCATCATTAAAGATTTATTTTTCGAAGTTAGTAAAAAAAAAGTCGGCAGCTAGTTCTTCAATTTCCATTGAAAGGCTTAAGGGAAGGGAGAATTATGACTCCTGGAAATTTTCTGTCAGGAATCTTTTAGAGTATGAGGATTTGTGGAACTGCGTCACAGGCACAGTCCAAGTTGATTTTATTGATTGATCCTATTAACTACGTAATATAAAGAACGCAAAGACGGCCAAGGATGTTTGAGACAACTTAGAAAAGGCGTTTCTGGACTTAGGATTGACTAGAAAAGTTGGGTTGTTGAGAACTCTTATAACAACCAAGTTGGAGAGCAGCGTCTTCATTGAGGGCTTTGTCAATAAGTTTATCATGATTGCGCATAAGCCGACAGGTATAAGACTGCAAATTAGCGAGGAATCGATAGGCATGTTACTTTTTGCCGGCTTACCAGGAGATTATCAACCAATGATAATGGGTATCGAGAGTGCTGGTATTCTAATTATTGCTGACTCGATCAAAACAATATTGTTACAAGTTGTAAAGGCTCCACCAGACAACAACAGCATTTTACGGCAAAAAGCCATTTTTCATGTTTAATCAAAAGCGAGTTTGATGCTATCAGTGCAGTTAATTTGGTCATTTTGCCAAGGTCTACCCAGACAAAAAATTACAGCAGAATAAATCAAAGCAAAAGAGTGGTAATTTGTTGTACCCATCTTCAGTGGATGATGTAGTAAACAATCAGACTTGGTATCTCGACTCTGGCGCATCTGCCCACATGACTATGCGCAAAGATCGGATAAAAAGTATCACGAAACCAAAAAACGATGAAGTTGTCATCGCCGACAAGAAAAGATTGAAAGTTGAATGTATGGGAGACGTTTGTTTCTACTTATCCGAAGGAGAAATTGCTACCACCATGTTTTGTATGTACCTGGCCTATGTGCTAACTTGCTGTCTATCAATTACTTGACAAAAGTAGGGAACAGTGTTAGGTTTCAAGGAGAACGAGCTGAAATCTCTAACAGTGAGAATCGTCTAATCATCATCGCGTCGCTTGAGAAGGATGTGTACATAGTCCGTCTGCAATCATCAATGGGCACAAATTTCTTAGTTCTGGTCTACCACGACCAGTAATTGTGGCATCGCAGAATCTTAGTTTAGACAGTTTGAGAAAACTCAGGGATCTGGTGGTTGGTGCAAATTTTCCTCTCACAGAAAGCAAAGCTGCAAAGGTAAACGAAAATGCTGTTAGAGCACACCGGTACGAAAGCAACAAATATTTTAGAGTTAGTACATTCGGACTGGTGTCTGTAAATTCCATTGGAGGAGCGCGTTATTTTCTGGTTTTGGTGGATGACTTTAGTAAAAAAGTTTTTGTATACCTGACGGAAATCAAGTCACAAGTCAAAAATAAGTTTGAGAAATTCATGTGCTTAGTTGAGAACCAAACAAGTAAGAAAATAAAGGCGCTACGAACTGCCAACGGCATGGATTACCGTAACGAGGGTTCTCAAACTTGTTTAGGCAGGGGTAAAACACCGCAGCCTGGAGGGGACAAAAGCCGATCTGCTCAGAGTTTTTGCGTGGTGCACTTTTCTAAACAGCTACGGAAGAAATTCGATCCAAAGTTCAGAGAGTGTTTGATGATGGGATACAGCGAAAATTCGAGGGCTAATCGGCTGATGGACATTACATAAAACGAAACGAATTTATATTAGTATAATAGCAAGTGAAGAATAAATTTACTAATAGTCAAGATGTCTATGATTCAGTGGGGGAGCAAGCCGAGGTTATCAGTTGTAAGTCATCCATTGAAATTTCATTAAATGATTCGACCGATGGTGATGTTTATCGTGAAGAAACCAGTCTGTCTCAGTCATCTAATGGAACTTATTACTCAGGCTCTGATACTACCGAGCAACCAGAGGTAGATGACGATTACTTGCCACTGATGAGAGTTCATACTGTAGCTAATGATATGAGGAGATCATACCGAAGAACGAAATCAGTTCTGAGACCAGAGTTTGTTCGTTGTTTACACCAAAAACCGAATTAAATGATCCAGTTACCGTAAGTGTAACGCTATCCAGAGCTGTAGCCAATCTGTGGCGTACAGCCATGCAGGAGGAGTTCGACGCATTGAACAAGAATAAAACTTGGAGGAACCACTACCACCGAATCATAAGCCAATTTATTGCAAATGGATTTTTAAGACAAAAACAGATGCAACAGGGAAATGTTGTAGATACAAAGCGCGTTTGGTCATTAAAAGCTGTGCCTAAAGAAAGGCCATAGACTCTGAGGAGACATTTTCTCCTGTTGTGCACTATAGCTCTATCCGATTATTATTGACATTGATGTCGACCAGATTGATGCAGTACAGCATTTGTGCAAGGAGATCTCGAGGTGGAGATTTATATAATCCAACCCGAGGGTTTTTCGAACGACGCTTTGCAGGTTTGCAGACTCCAAAAATCAGCAAGCCAGTTAAACTTGCAACACTAAATTAATTCACACAGCTTTAGTGAATTAAGGCGTAAAGAGATCCAAAGTTGACCCCTGCGTTTATTTTAAAAATGTTGTTAAGGTGAAACGGTTTGTGGCAGTTTATGTGGTGTTCTCAAATGAGAATGAGTTGAAAGTGAAACTTATCAAGCAAGCTTATCAGAACATTTCCAGATGAAGAACTGGGGAGCAGCACGTTCCATACTTGGAATGCAGATTGAGCGTGACCGAGACAATGGTTGTATCTCTACCGATCAACATCAATACCTCAATGAAATTCTTCATAAATTTGGAATAGTCGATTGCAACCCCGTTGCAAAATCACTGTACATATATCAAATGCTTTCGCGAGAAATGAGTCCAAAAACCGAAAAGGAGGTAGTTCTTGCTCGGGTGACCCGACTGGTTGTGGCGTTTTCTGTTAGCAGGGTTAGCAGATACAATCAGAAACTTAGTAAGCTTCATTGGAATGCAATTAGACAGACAGGTGGTGCCATGTCTTGGAACTCTAAGAGGTAACAGTAGTACTATCGTCAGCGGAAGCTGAGTACATGGCGATGTCAGAAGCGATTCAGAAGGCTCTTTGGTTGCGGCGTCTCATAACAGAGCTTCTGGAAGTCACATCACCAGCAACGATCCTTTGCGACAATCAGAGCGCTTAGGATTTGGCTACGACAGAAGCACACAAAGCACGTACGAAACATATATTGTAGATGTGCGGTCAATTGATTTTTTTTTAGTGGGTGTATAGTAAAGAAAACTAAAAATTATTGTTTTTCTTGCAATTCGTTTATACAGACTTGTTAAATATATCCGTTCCCTTTATTCTGTTCTTTGTTTAAATCGTGATTTAATTTCTTGTGCCCATTTTCCACACAAACATTTCTTCAAAAACAAATCCAAACACATCAAAACACGGCGTTTTGGATGAAAATAATTGTACTTATATGTTTCTTTTTCCATTATCTTTGAGTCCTACATCGGGTCATAACCGAATTTTTGTGCGAGTGAAATACGAAGCAAATCCAAAATCCAACGCGAGTGCTTCGTAAAATATGACTTTGCAATGACAAAATGCAACCGTGTTCGGATTCGACTGTCGGATATGACTTGCGGAATTGGGGTGATTGTTTTCTACTGCACTAAACGTCCCTTATTCAAGTTGGTCAGATTTGATTTATTGAGAACGTCCAAACTGCAGTTTTGCTCAATATCATTGAGTAAAATAACTTCTTTTTTCACAACTTAATAAATTTGTATTAAAATAAAGCTCTTTAAATATTTTGCAATTCACATACCGAATAGAAATATAATATAACAAAAAAAACGAATAATGATTTTTTTCGACCATTAAATCCATCTGTATCTGTTGTGATTTTTATATTCTGGCAATACCTACAAGTGTTTCAGTACCACATGATTCCATAGGTCAACTACAGAATTTTTCAAACGGCATTTTCAAAAAGTGAACACTTGCAGTTGTGACGATCTCTTGCGGGGTTATTTTATTTGTTTAATGATTTTGTGTCTTACCCACCACATCTTTTATTCATTTATAATTTTTTTTTTTAATCATAAAGTCAATTCATTATGTTTAAACGTCCACCAGGAAAGGAGAATCTGCAACAGAAACCTGAAACTGGCAGAAGTGCCTCAACCGTAGCCAAGTCAGGAGTCTTCAAAAAGGTGAGTACACTTCATTCACTGAGAATATTCGTATAGTTTAACAAAAAAAGAGGGAATTTTTCCAAAGCCAATTACCGATAATGCACAACAACAAAAGACGAGTGAGAAACCGATTTCAGAGAAATCGCAAGCGATAATCCAGAAGAAAATTCTCACAAACTCTACAAGGATTGGAGTGGCGAAACCTGCAAATCTTACAGCGATAGTAGCCCCGACTATCATAAAAAAGACTGAACCAAAACCAAGTAGTGATGATGTAAAATCACAAATTGTTCCCACATCCGATGACAATACCTCGAGGACTACATCCTCATCAAAAGACCCAGAAGGTGATGGCGGAGTACAAAGAAATGGTAATTACTTAAACCTTCGCTCTTAAGCAATAGTTATTAGTGAATACATTGCGCTTTTCAGATGGAAAGAAAGTATGGACGCTTTCTAATTTTGATATAGGACGGCCATTGGGTCGTGGAAAATTTGGTAATGTATACTTAGCACGTGAAAAGGAGTCAAAGTTTGTCGTAGCTCTGAAGGTTCTCTTCAAAAAGCAAATCTACAATAGCAACGTTGAACACCAAGTACGCCGAGAGATTGAAATTCAATCACATCTTCGTCATCCACACATTCTACGGTTATACGGCTACTTTCACGATGAGGCTCGTATATATTTAATTCTGGAATACGCTCCGAAAGGAACCCTTTACAAAGAATTGCAGAGTCAGCCCGAGAAACGTTTCGACGAGAAGCAAAGTGCTACGTATATTAAATCTTTGGCATCGGCTTTACGTTATTTACACGAACGCGATGTCATTCATCGTGACATCAAACCTGAAAACCTTTTGCTGGGCTATAAGGGTGAGCTAAAAATTGCTGATTTCGGTTGGTCTGTTCACGAACCCAATTCTATGCGTACGACGCTTTGTGGCACTTTGGACTATTTGCCACCCGAAATGGTTCAGGGAAAGCCACATACTAAAAACGTTGATTTATGGAGTTTGGGAGTGTTGTGTTTTGAATTGTTGGTTGGACGAGCACCCTTCCATGCTACAGACTACGACGAGACTTACAGAAAAATCATCAAGGTTGATTACAAACTGCCCGAACATGTATCAAAGGCGGCTGCTCATTTTATGTCGAAATTATTGGTGCTGAATCCCGAAGCACGTCTAGCATTAGACCAAGTTATGACACACCCTTGGATTTCGGTCAATACCGTTTAAAGCAACTTGATCTCTAACATATTATGTAATTGCCATTAAGAATTTTCATACATATATAGCATGCCTAGTGGCGAAATCATTTTAGCGTTTCTTGTTTTTTATGTTGTACTCCCGCTCTCTTGTTTAGATAGCAGTGATTATATGAATAAATTTATTATTACTTTTTTATCATCTAAAGTTGTTAATTTTTTCTCCTGTATTGCACGACTGGTTGTATTTTATTTGGGAAGTATTTTATATTCCGAAACAGCGATTGAAATGTTTACAAAATAAGATTGGTCATCTGCATTTGAATATTAGAAAAGCTTTGTTATTCGCAGTCTATTATTTACTACATCGACCTAGGTTATTATGCCAATGCAAACTGTATGTTTGCATAATTGTAAATAGACGCTTCGCCTTTCAAAACTCTATATCCGTATATGGTGCTGAAGTGTCCTATACAAAGTCGTATGAAGCACCGAATCATGTTCAAGGAAGAGATTTGGTAAGTATCTGAAATGCCTTCGAGGTTTACAGTGAAGTGCTGATGGTTGGATGGTCTTAGACGGGAATAGTGATTCTTTGGCGTATATTTTTTAATGCTGATGGTACTTGCCGCTTATGCCAGCATGTCCGGGTAGCCGAATAAATTTCAGTTCTTTACTGTTTTTGATGAGTTTGTCCCTAATGTCCTGAATTATTTCTGTATTTTTGGTAATATTCTGAGCTGGTTTTTTTGTTGATAGACCGCCTGTGTGTAGAAGTATTTTGTTCTATTAGTTAGTGCAGTGGCCGAAGGATTGCAAAGATCTTTCAGGAGGTAGTATTTATGAGGACTGCCATTTCTATCGACCACATCGAATGCTGAGCCTATTTCTTGCACCGTCGATATAAAAAAAAATCACAGTTGCTTTTCGTAGTGGTTGCAATTTTTTTTTGGAAGTTGCTCTGTAGAAGAGGTTCCCTGTCGGTAATGTGGAAAGATCATTGATAACGGAATTTTCGTGGAGCAGCAACATATTCATGTTGCCATTTTTATGATCTCCTATGTTGCTTAGCGCTCTAAATAACTGACTGTTTCTTTCTTCCAAGTGAGTATTTGCTTTGTCATCAAAGTAAAAATTATTTTGGGTGAGTGGAATATTCTGTATATTGGTAGAGATGTTGAGTATTCAAACCTTTCTTGGATAGATCAGAGTCCGACCGAGTTTCCACTTTGAAAATAATAGGAGACTTAGTTAAAAGCATAAGTCAAGGAGAAGTATCTTATATGTTTGCCCTTGTAGCTGTCAAGTCATCTGCATATATTAAAAGCCCTACCGATCTTTATCTTCATAACACTTAGTTGAATGCTACCAAAAACAATATTACTGAAAGTGGTGAGATTTTTGAGATTTTTATGTCTAGTTAACTCGGATACGTTTCTTAAACAAAAATTGGTAAAATTTAATATTTTTTGAACGATGACCCATTTAACCAAATTTATGATTATTATTCTCCTTCTTAGATAGCGTTGCAGTCCCCGCGGCTTAGAATCAAAGACTTCGGGCTAGAGCGTTGGTGTTCATGCGCTCTACCTGTGCGACTATTGGGTGCACTTTTCGGACCAGGTCAATATCACTGTCCAGTTCGTAGAGTTCGTCGTTAAATCGCCTCCTCCAAACCCCGTCAACGCAAACTGGACCAAAAACCACTCGGAGAAATTTGTGTTCGAAGCGGCCAAGGACATCGTCATCAGCCTTCATGATACTGCACAATAGATTTGGACTGGGATGATGAGGATCTTACAAAGAGTCTCCTTAGTGTTTCTCATTTACCTTTTAAGGTCGAAGAAACAGCGATTGGCAAGAGGTACTTAATCACTTATTCCGCGCTACAGTGCCCGGTGGACTTGGGCCCCATCCTTCAACATCAAAAGAGTGTCCCATATTTATTCAGATGAAAGGGATTTTGAAAATCAAAACTAGGAACAAGTGTAGCCTTGGTGATGCTAAACGCATATACAAAGAACAATTCTCCTCTCTAATCACTAATACCGACACATTTGCCCAAAAGCAAAAGCAGTCCAACAACACACACACTTCTAAATAGACCATTAAATCAAAAACGCATCACCGACAATATCCCCAAATCTTCAATTCTTCAAACGCAACCTCTACCCTCCAAAAATAAGCACACACAACAATCATCGTAGGAGAGTTAAGGCCTGGAGTGTACTATGGGGTTCCCCCCTGTCAGAAGTACACGGGGAAGTGTATTAGAAAAATTATTTTTTTTTTTTTGACTCAAGGCTGGTAATACTAAACGACGGTTCTCCTACGCACTTCTCCACACACAACACCTTAACGCATGACGTTACCTGCTGCTCTCTTGAACTTTTTCCAAAGACTTTTTAGGAAATTTTGGATGATCTCTGCAATAGCGACCATTTTCTTATTATTTCCACTATTGCTTTTGGTTCGGTTTACTCCAAAACACCTGTAAATCTTAAATTTAAAACTGACCTGGCTTGTTATAACAAGCACATAATAGACTTCTTTTCAGCCAAAGCTATCTCCGCCAATATCAACAAAGAGGCTGCAGTATTACATAACGCCATTAGAACCGCTGCAAATAAATCCATACCACAAAGTACTGGTGGTGTCCTCTTTTAGCTTCACTTCGGCAAAATAAACTCGTAGCGTGGAAGTATTTTAAAAAGCACCCCACTAAAATCAATTTAATTTTCTAGAAAAAGACCAACGCAAAGTTTCGCAGAGAAATAAAAGAAAGAAAAGCAAAATGCTTAAGCGAGTTTACCTCAACCCGTAACCCAAAATCATCGCCCTTTCAACACCTCAAGGGCAAATATCAGTTTCTCAAGATATATGCAACTTTTTTGGACAGATATGGTCAAATCTTTCTAAGGATGAATTTTTCCACACAAACTTCAAGTCAGAAAAAGTCACTGCCTTAGCCTCCTCTCCTCTATCTAACCATAGCCGTGGCCGTGGCTCAAGTGGTAGTGAACTGGCTTCCAAATCGGAAGGTTCGGTGTTCGAATCCCAGCCTCGAACGATGGACATATCATCCATTTTTTTAGTTAGCGAAAATCAAGTAAGACGAGTAGTTGACTAGAAATCAACATCAAGGCAACTTCCACTAAGAATTTAGTCTCCCCATTAAATGTTGGATGCCACCCATGGAGCGAAATAACCACGAGCCCAAACATCTTTCTTTCTCTCTCTATCCCATTTTCCAAAAAACTTAACACACGCTGAGGCATTATAAGTGCATGCATACCCATTTGAGTGTTAAGTTCTCTAAAAAAAAAAAAATCACAGGGCCAGCAAAACACATTGAAGCCCAAATTACCAAACTAGAACTTGAATGCAATTTAAGAAAACTAAAGGGGAAAACACCAAGCAGAGACCGTATATCATACCTAATGATAAAAAACCTTCCTCAGTCCGCAAAATGTAGGCTGATTTGCCTGTATAACACCATCTTGGAGACAGATGTCATTAGTGTTTAACGTAGGTACCTGCCGTGAAGGCTCAAGCCTACGGTGCGTCTTCGCACGAGATATCAAAACAATGCGCTGATAAGCGCCCTTCGGGTAGTACAAGTACTACCACCAGTACCAGATTCGAAGTCGTGTGTAAGGGACGAACTTCCCCTTTGGTGAAGGGTCGAGGCCTATCTAATACCTCAGCCATTCTGTGGGTCATGGCACCCGGTTGCAATGCAACTCCACATCGAGCAGACCAATTGGTTCCATAGCAATCCCATGGTTTAGCACAGGTCGTAGTAGACTACACATATGCTAAGCCATGAGATGTCCAAGCACCATTAGTTCTGCTCTCCCCGCGATTTCGGGTACAAACCTACAGCCACCACGATACTCCCACAAGGGGGCCAACTCCTAGGTCAGGCCGGAACCATAGTTCCGGGGGCTCCTGACCTCCCGTGGTACCAGAATATAGCTTCCGGTCGAGCTTCGCAACCTTGAGGTTACTTCCAGTTGGGCACCTCACTGCCCAGGACTGGCGGCCTTTGTCACTTAAGGCTTCCCTAACTTTAAAAGGACCCACCCGCTAACTGCCTACTGCGTCTTCTAAGAAATACTTCTCTTGCAAGGTACGGGTTCTTTCGAACCGTACGGTGTCAGCATCACCGTTGTAGATGATGCCCATAGCATGCAAGTCCCTAACGTCTGAATAATTTGGGCGCTCACAGAAAACATGAAGCCAATCCTCATGGGTGGCTCCACATGAACAGATTGCCGCCCCACTAAGCCCTCTTTTATGTAAAAATGCATTAAGGGAGCCATGCCCGGTTAATAAAAAGCCCAGGCTGAGGGTAAAATTCCGTTCAGGAAATATTGTCATGGTCAGCACATCCCTCAGGAAGCCGTAAGTAACCCTGCCGTTTTCGCTAGCATCCCACCTAGATTGCCATCTAGATAGAACACATGCGTGTAGCAAGGTTTTACGCTGCCTCACCATCTTGGAGACAGAACGTACCTGGATTTTTATCGTAAACCTCCTGCCGTAAGACTTAATGTTTACGAGGTGCCCATACACCCATAGGGAGCAAGGATACGCCTTGCCATCGCTCTCCGTCAATCCTTTGATACCAATTAGGAACTGTGTTGGAGGCACAGTTCCACTCTTGGTATGAGTCGAGGCCGACCTAAAATCTCTTGCTGCTCTTAGGGTCGCAGCACCCAGTACTTTATTTGCAACTCTACAATGGGCAAAACCAAGGAATACCCGTACCCGCGATTTGGGTTTAAACCACAGCCACCATGACGCTTCCACAAGGGGGCCTACCTCTAACAAGTCAGGCCCGGACCGAAATCCGGGGGGCTCCTGACTCCCATGGTACCGTGATTTAAGTCCTGGTATGGACTACCGGTGATCAAGCCACCAACAAGACCTATGACCGGCAACTTGTAACTGGTCAATCCATCCATTCATGCTATAAATCTGAGGATGTTTTCGATAAGACCAGTTATAGAATAATCTACCCCCGCTTTTTATTAGACAACGTCATTAATGGGCGAAGTCTTGATAATTGGGCGGGGGCCCCATCTTGGAGACAGGTATAATCCCACAAAATTGGAAACAAGCATCAATTCTGCCCTTCGCTAAGCTAAAGAAAAACTTGAATATCGTGGAAAGCTACTGCCGGATCTCGCTTATCCCCTCCACAGCAAAGGTTCTCGTAAAAATAGTTGCCCGGCGTTTGTGGTTCATCGAATCAGAAAATCTTTTAAGTCCAAACCAAGTAGCATTCAGACCGAATAAAGGCCGTGCCGACGCACTTGTACATATGGACTTTTATATATCCAACGCTCTTTCCACCCGCAATCATGTGACTATTCTTCCTTTAGACTTCGAGGAGGCCTTCGACAGAGTGCTTAATAAATTGAAAGATTGGGGAGTTGGCCCAAACATTTTAATTATGCAACAGGAAAATTTGCGTTACAGCTAACAATTGCTATTCCTGCATTTTTCCACTTTTCAATGGTAACCTCAGGGATCCCGACTCTCAGTGGTGTTATTTATGATCGCCTTTGACGATCTTTCAGCCAGAATTGCTAAACATAAGATATAAGATCACTGTGTTTATGCGGCCGATATATTTGTTCTTTGTAGACACAATGGCTTGAACAAGACAAAAAAATTGTTTTCAGACCTAGTTGATGATATTTTGTCATGGTCCGAATTTTCTGGACCAAGGCTTTCTTTAGACAATTGCAAAACATTGCATATTTGTCGAAAGAAATCTTGCTATAGCTTGTCACTTAAAATTAAGAATAGTGTCATAAAAAATGTAAATAGCTTAAGTATTCTAGGACTAGTTTTAAATAGCAAATACAATTGGAAATCGCATTGTGTAGAACTTAAAAAGAGCCTAGTTGCTAGAGCAAACATTATAAACTATCTTGCGAGCGAAAAATGTAACACTCACATTAACATATTTATGTAACATAACCAGATTACTAGTGCTAAGTAAGATTGTCTGCGGCTTATTCATCTACGGCAACTCACCGAAATCAACAACCAACTCAATCAAACCTCCATACCATCATGCAGACCGCAGAAGTATCAACGCGTTCAGAATAACTCCTATGAAAAACGTACTGGTTGAAGCTGGGTTTCCCACAGTAGAAGAGCAAATTAAAGCTTCTCTTGCCAAACTTTTTGTAAAGCTTGTAAGCCCAAAACATTCGATAATAGCCAACGACTTCGCTTCAGCAAAGAACAGGAAAATACATAAACGCGTTCCATCAGCCATAGCACAAGCTCTTCTTGTCGCCAAACACCTGGATCTGCCTCCGAAAATAACCAACAAAGATGTCTCTCTATCTCCACCCCGGAGCATCAACCCTTATCTTAGACACAGTATTACAAAGCAACACATCAAACGAAGTATTTCGAGCGTCATTTCTGCGCATTTCTACAATGCTCAAAGCGGATAAATGGGTTCTGGTCTATACAGACGGTTCCAAGTCCACCGACTGCACCTCTTTCGCGGCTTGCAAGGAAAACGGCTCATTGGTTATCACAGGCCTATTTTCATCACATGCATCTTTCTTTACTGCAGAAGTCTTAGCCCTCTACAAAGCTGCAACGTTATGCCTAAAAGATCGGGGTAAGCATGTCATCTGATCGGATAGCTTGTCAGTGATTAATGCAATAAGGAACCCCAATCAGGATACAGCGTTAATCACTAACATAAGAAATTTTTTAATTAGAGTAAAAAAAAATATCAAAGTCATGTGGATTCCGAGTCATGTCGGCATAAAAGGCAATGAACTTGCTAACTTAGAGGCTAGTCCCTCTCACCGTACCATACCACTTTGACTGTTTTACTGAACTCGACATTTTTCGGTTAACAAGAAACTCACTTCAAGCTAAATTAGAAGCTGATTGGCGTAACTACCACCATCATTACGCCTCTATAAATCCCAGACTCTCCCATCCACTCTACCCTAACACTACATCCAAGCCTTCAAACACCACATTTACAAGGCTACGTTTGGGACATACAGCTTTTACGCACCAGCATTTATTGAAAGGGCAACCGCATCCAACATGTATCTTCTGTCATTCACGCTATGATGTTACCATGTGCTAGGAACATCAGGCTGCTCAGCCAATAAAACGAACACTTCTCCACCACTTAACCACCCACTAAAAACTCCTAGTCATAGAAATATTTGCATTCTTTTCAATTTAGTTAAGAAACTTAATATAGAAATTTAGAATTATTTATATAAAACTCAGAGCCAAAAGCCTCAGCTGCTAGCGCTATCTCAATGTTAGCTATGTAAGAGCAAAAGTGTAACAATGGTCTCTAAATTAAACAAAACTTAAAGAATTTTTACTAATGTTTTTTTAATTCACTCATAAAAACTTATTCTAATCTTTATACATTTATTGATAAACAAAATAATTTAACAAATTGAAAATTTCAATGAAAAACAAAATACTCGTAGTAGAAAAAACCAAAAATAAGACAAGTCCATTGTTACAGTTTTGCACCGCATAAAAAAAAAATAAAAAAATTGGTTTTTAATAATCTGTCCACAGTCTTTTGCCTTTTTTAAAGAATCAAGCCGTCGCGGCATGCTTTCGTTGAGTTTACGTACGGTTTCCGGCGAAACTGCGTACCATTCTTTCTGCACCCGGTCCCATAATTCCGTCATTCTTTTGGACACGTCTTGGTAACTTGCCAGCTGCCTTTTTAAATAAGCCCATAAGTTTACGATGGGATTCATATCCGGACTCTGGGCAGGCCATTCCATCGTGTGAAATTTTTGACAATTTAGCCGATTTTTCACGAGTTTTGAGAAATGTTTTGGATCATTGTCCTGTTGGAAAATGATCCGATCTTCTTCCATTCGCATCATATCCACAGCAACTTGCAAATTTTCCAAAATACTGAAGTACTGCTCTTTCCTCATTACGTCATCAATCTTGACCACGGGGCCGATACCGTTAAGCGCAATACACCCTCAAATCATCAAACAACCTCCTCCATCTTTAACTGTTTGTATGACTTGTTGTGGTTTTAGAGGACCTGAGGAGCTTGTCCAGAAACAAGAACGGCCACCTGACTGGAATCGGTTAATTTTGGTCTCATAAGACCAAAGAACCTAAAAAACAAAAATTGGATTGCAATGACGAAAATGACGAAGTCAGAAATTGAGTATTACCCGTCTCCAATTATCAAAAGTCCAGTTTTCATGTCCTTGCAAAGGCTTTCCGTGACAGAACATTTTTGGCTAACAACGCTGGCTTCTTCTCCTTTTCTTTAACTTTGTAGCCGACTCTATTCAAGGCTCGACGAAGAGTCCAAACACGTGACTTTTTCTCCAGTAACGGGCGGCCGTTGCTTGGCACAGCCGTTTTACCTGCCATTAAAAGCCTCCCAATGTGTCTCGCTTCTCTATCCTCAATTTTTTTTGGTCTTCCCCCCTTGTTCACTTCACTTCACCTCCGTCAAAATTGCTGCATCTTTTTATCCTCGAGATAATTTGCTATCACTCTACTAGATTTGCCTTCTTTCAACAAATATAAAGTTTTTTTTTGTCATTTTTGTACCGTTGGTTGCAAATATAAAAAAACAATCGGAATATGTAGAGAATTCCTCAAACTTTGTTCTTAGAAAAAAAAAAGATTTTCTTCCAAGATTTATACGTGCTATGTGTTCTTTATTTTAATTCTGTGACATTGTTACAGTTTTGCTCTTCAATGTATCTGCTAAGTCTTAAAATTATCCTCATTGCTTTATTTTGTAATTACTGTATATTTAATAACAAGTTATCACTACAAAATTGACGAACAGTACTCAAAATGTGGCTTGATCATTACATTAAATATATTTATTGCACGTAGTGGTGAAATATTATTACGTATTCTACATAAGAAGTATATTTTTTTTGATACTCTTTAATAATACAATTAATATGCAAATTAAACTTTAATTTATGATCTATAATAACACCTAAATATTTAATCTCTCCGACTTGTTCCAATAATTGGTACTTCTACCTTTAGGTTAAGACTATGACTACGATTAAATAACATACATTTAGATTGTGACACATTTTACTTTAGTTTGTTTGTTTTCAGCCATCTGTGTAGATTAAATAGGTCATGTTGGATCTTTTGTTCTTTTATTATTTTTCCCGATATAAAAAGAAGGACATCGCCCGCAAATAATACTATGTATCTTTGAGTGCTTTAGTATACTTTTTATGTCCTTTATGTAAATTATAAAAAGGAGCGTACTTGGATTTAACCTTGAGGAACCCCAAAATTTAAAATTTGTTTCAGCTTTTTCGGAAGACACCCCATTTATAACCGTTCTTTGGATACGACCACTCAGGAATGACTCAAACCAATTTAATTCATTGCTTATAATGCCATAACTTTTTAATTTACACAAGAGAATACTTCTGTCGATAGTCTCCAACGCTATCTTGAGGTCAAGAAAAACCGCTATGACAAAATTGTGCTCCGCGATTTTCTCTTTCCAGTTTATTATGATATTATTCAGTGCTGATTCACAGGAGTGTCTTCGTCTAAACTCAGATTGACTTTCTAGGAATAGATTATTTGATTCAAAATACCCGTCTAATTGTATTTGGACTAATTTTTCTAAAAATTTTTCATGTCCAGGAAGTGCATTAACGGGACGGAAATTTTGACATGAGCGGTACCTGGGATTTTTTCAATAGGGGTTATAACAGACTCTTTCCAGGTTTCGGGAAACATACCGGTTAGCAAAGAACGATTTATAACACGCACAATAACATCACCGATTATGTTCATTGCAACCAGCAGCATTTTAGGACTTATACGATTAAAGTCTTTTTTTGGTTCATAGTTTTTAAGCTCATTCTCAGATATTGAACATCAATACATTTAAATTTGAATGACCCACTCACATAGGTGTTTAACGGGGTATACTGTACAAAGGGAAGGGTTCCATTTATATCAGTGATACTATCTATGAAAAGGTGTTCAATTTATTTGCCAAAGTTTTATCCATTTTGATAATTTCACCATTAAATTTTATATTTTTTATTGGATTTTTTTTAACATTTAATACATAGATTTTGATAGTTCGCCACATGGATTTTTGATCACGTGCACTTAGAACTTTCCGTTTTATATTTTCATTTTTTGCTTTCGCTATTTCTATTTTGTACCTATTTCTAGATTCACGACAGGCAATTCATAATACCTCACTAGTTGAGAATCGACAACTTTGATATTTTTCAATTTTATCCTGTGTTTCCTGTTCCATAACGTTTCACTAAAACAGTGGTTTGATTCGTTTTTTAACACCTTATTAACTACTAACATGTTCGCTGTTGAGGAACAATGTACTACACACATAACACAAAAAAAACTGACCAGAAGAAAAAGGGAATTCACCACTTTTAGCCAAACATCCTAAATAACACCCTACATTTTAAAGAAAATTATTATGACAATATAAGTTAACTGTAATTCTAAAGCCTTTATAATTCAGCAATGTATTGCATATATACACGATTCTCTCTTTTGTCTCTTTTTAAAAATTCATGTTATCTGATATTGACTTGTTCGTATTTTTTTGGTGAATTGGCGGAGAGTCTGGTCTTGAGCATAGATAAACTAATCTAGATGTCAAACTCTACTAATACTTTTGCAAACCCTTAACTTTCGCACTGACCCACTGTAGGTGAATTCCAACACTATTACATCTCTATAACTTTCTCAAAATTTGCTAGAATGAGAGCAATTTATCAGCAATTTATGGCATCACTGGAAACTGGGCAGCACTAGTGGTTAATCGTTTCAGCTGCCAGAGGGCACTTTGCAACAGTTCGAATTAATGACGACTAAAGGCTTTCAGTGGCAGGTGCCAGACCTAAGAGACGCAATTTATTGTAAAAAGTAAAAAGTAGAAAATAAACTCTAAAGCTGGTGGCCCCGTAAAAAAAAATCGACTGTGTAAAGTGTTTCCGAGTTTCTTCTATCGTTCTCTATTAAAATTGTATTCAAAAACTAAAGAAATAGTTAAAAAAAAAAAAAAATGAATCGAACACTTAACCCTGGGAATGACCAGGAATCTCTTGGATCAAGCTATCAAGGGCCTCAACCACAACGTACACCCCCACCACCACCAATCCAAGATGAGGATATACAGGAAATAGCTGCGCTAAGAAACATCCGAATGCCAGCCTTTTGGAAAGTCAACCCCTCATTGTGGTTTACACAGGACGAAGCCCAATTTAGCAATAATAGAATCCTATCAGACACCAATCGATTCAATTGTGTAATCGCATCACTTGATCCAAAAATGTTAAATGAGGTCGCAGACTTGGTCCAAAAACCCCCAGATAAAGATAAGTATCAAAATTTCAAATGTCAACTAATTTCTCGTTTTTCTGAATCAAAAGAGCGTCAATTAAACTTTAATGAATGGTTTAGAGCTTGGAGACCGAAGTCCATCAAATCTTCTCAGAGAAATGCGCAGACTCGCTGGTGAGAACGTTCCTGACGAGATGCTATGCACATTATAGATGTCTCGCATGCCAAGCCACATCCGCGGAATTTTGTCAGCCAATATGGAAATAAAATTAGATGCGCTGGCGGAAATAGCGGACCGGATTGTTAAAAACACATCGTCGACAAACATCTGTGCAATAGCATCCAACGAAACCAACGGTTCTCTTCAATCACGGTTGAGCACCATAGAAGCAACTCTCGCATCTCTTACAAGACTGATGCAATCCTGGACCACAGGACCCAATAACAACACCAAGGTCCGGTCTCGCTCTAGATCAACCAACCGCTCAAAACTTTAAGAAAACATTAAGGAAAAAGCAACTTTGAAGCCAACACTGCGAACATAGCCGTGAGATAAAAGTGAGTATGGAAGTGACTTGGAGCGTTTTTTGGAAAAGTGGATACGCACTTTTGAATAAAACACGCCTACAATCTCTTTATTTAATACAGTAACAACTCACAATCCAATCGATTATCTCAACCACTTTTACTTTTTTTTATCTTTTACTTAAACCACTTAATCACTCTCTTAATTCACACTTCAAATTCAACTGATGAACTGACTTGCATACCTTAGGGATGCTGATATTTATACTCCAATAACATATCTCGAGAACAATCTATGCCATCCAGCGTCCCATACAAATTTCCATTTTGCTATTCCATTCTCTATTCACCAATGGTTGGTAGTTTCTACTATTGAAATGTAGATGGCGCTGTTCACATTAAAGGAATGTCACACTGCTCCCTCCTTAAAGCTGTTCATCCTGCTGGAACATCGATAAAATAGGACATCTTCTAAGGCAGTGTAAAGAACCGCTTGCGACAAGTGTTTGTTACCTCCCTATGGTAACAAACAAAGAGAAGAAGAAACGGGTGGAAACGGCTACCTAGAAGGCATCAGCCGGGAAATGCTTAAGCACCAACTTCGCGGGGGTGAAATTGGTAGCAGGAGTCGACGGCCCCAGAACCATCACGCTGGCAAAGCGATGCAATGAAAGATTTCTGGTAGAAGTAATTAGTTGTAAGGTAAAATGGATGGTAACAGTAGACACCGGTGGCACGGCCTCAATCTTCAGGAAGGATTTGGTGCAAAAATCCTGGTTGCATAATACCAGCAGTTATAGCTTGCGAACAGCTACGGGAGAAAAGGCTAAGGTATACGGTGAAGCCCATATAAAAATCCACCTGGTCGGAATTGCCTTCTCTCAAGTTTTTCTGGTGGCTGACATATGTGACGAGCGCAGCATTAATACAGACTTCATGAGAGAACAAGTGAACTAGTGGTCGATTTGGGGGCACAAATCCTGAAATACGAAAACATGGAGATACCAATGGTATAAAAATCGTTATCTGCACAATCAGATTCTACAGACTTCGTCGGAAGCAATTATTGTTTGGGCAAAAGTGGAAGCTGGTCCTGGTATTCACCAATTCTATTTGATGGAACCAGAAAATAAGAGAGACTTCATGGTGGGAAAGACCTTAGTGGAATCAAACAATAAAATGTTTCCAAAGACATTCAGTATGAAGGTGAAGAAGGGAGAGATAGTGGGAAAGTGTGCACATATTGAGCACCGGTCGGAGTTCAGTGCATGAAATCCAAGAACAAAATTCTCAACCTCTGTAATCTGGATCAAGAGCAGTGTATGTACTAACTATCTATACAAGACGGATAATATGGACGTATACAACTTTTCCAACACCACATTGACACCAGAAAGAAACGGCCGACCAATCCGTCAATCTCCAAGACGTCTTCCATTGGTAAAGCACACATAAGTCGCCGAAATGGTGTTGTGACGGACAGTTAAAACAGAATTTCCATAGTATCTGAATATTGAGTTTTATTAAATTAAAAATACACAGAATAATATACATATATTTATATACCTAACTTGGAAAAATGTTCTGCACTGTCAGGAATCTATCCATCCAATGACCAAACAATCGTTACACAAATTAATTTAAAATATAAATGCCGCCAATTGTAGAAAGAAAAAGTGCTGTAATCAATAGGTATGTCCACTGCTTTTTCATCAGAAATTCTGTGTGAAGGAAAGTGCTGCCATCGAGAATGTGTTTGTCACTTTTTGTCTGGAATTCTGTCAGTGACAGGTGTCGAAGATGAAAGTTGAGCGGCTAATTGAAGAATCGCAGAGTCCGTGGGCAACTTCCGTGGTTCTCGTGAGAAAGAAACACGGCAGCACGAGATTTTGTGTAAACTGTCTATATCTTAACGAAGTCACCAAAAGGACATCTACTCATTTCCGAGAATCGATGACATTTTGGATACGCTTTCCCGAGCAAAATGGTTCTCAATTCTTGATTTGAATGGCGGTGACTGGCAAATAGAAATTAATCGTAAGGATCCTGAGAAAATTGCTTTCACTACAGGAAGCGGTCTTTGGCAGTTTACAGTGATGCAGTTTGGCCTGTACGACGCTCCGGCCACCTTCGAGCGAAGGTGTATAGTGTATCTGTATCACGTTATCGTCGTAGGTAAGACGTTCGAGGAGCTTCGCCAAAATCTAAAAGCAGTGTTTGAGAGGTTGGGAAGCGCTCATTTGAAGCTGAACCCAGAAAAGTGGGCCTTGTTCCGTCAGGAAGTAAAATATCTGGTCCACATCATATCCGCGGAAGAAGTAAGAAAGGATCCTGACAAAATTGAAGCGGGAAAAAGCTGGCCTGTCCCAAAAGATAAACACCTAAAAGCGTTCCCTAAATTTCCTTCGCCCGCGCTAGTTATAAATAAAAAACAACTGAGAAGCTTCTTGGTACTTGCCACGTACTAGGGAAATTTCGTGGTAATAGTTTAGGTGGTCTGGAGAGTATGAGAAAGCATTTCAAGAACTTAAGCGGCACCTGTGGAATGCCCCCATCCTGTATTACCCCACACCCGGAAAAAAGTTCATCCTGAACGCAGACGCTAGCAATGTTGGTGTCGGAACTGTGAGCAAGTGGTTGCATATTACAGCAAGATAATCTCTAGACCTGAACGGAACTACTGTGCAACTCGGCAAGAGCTTCTAGCTTTAATTCTGGCTACGAAGCATTTCCATAATTACTTTTATGGACAAAAGTTCATTCTTCGCACAGACTATGCAGCTCTGAAATGGCTACTGCAACTCTTTCGTCGACCGTGCGGAGTCAAATGTGAACACTGCAACCATAAGAAATTGAAGGAAAAAGGCACTATCCAAATGATCCGGACTGTGCCAGTGCAGGGTTGGAGTACAGACGAAATCAACAGGCAGATAATGATATTAAACCAATATTGGTGTGGAAGAAACATGAGGAAAGACCGGACTGGAGTCAACCACTGAATGCATATTGGGCATAGTGGGACTCGCTTTGTGTGGAAGATGGTTTGTCGAAAATGGGAAAGTACAGATGCAACAATATCTCGTATGCACCAAATTATCCAACCAAGTGCTCCATGAAATACACGACGGAACCTCAGGAGGTTATTTTGGAATGAAAAAGACGTTGGGGAAGGTAAGGGAACTTGTCTATTGGCTAAGTGCAAAATAAGATATCAAGAATTAGTGCACAAGTGCATAACGTGTGCGGCTACCAAGGGCCCAAAAGTAAAGCCTCAGGGATGAATGCAACAATACAATGTCGGAACGCCTTTCGAACGAATAGCCATCAACATAGTTGTTCAGTTTCCCGAAATCTTTAATAGCAAATCCCACATCAAGAGGCTAAGACCGTAGCAGAACAGATAGTTAACAACTGGGTGAGCAGATTTGCGGTCCCAATGGAGCTACATTCTGATCAAGGGCGAAGCTTTGAATCAAAAGTCTTCCAGGAAGTTTGCCAATATGTGGGAATAAGGAAGACAAGGATAACGCCACTACGCCCTCAATTTGATGGAATAGTCGAGCGATTCAATAGGACCTTGAATAAGCATCTGTCTAAGGTCGTCGGCAACTACCAGCGGGACTGGGATCGACATATCTCCCTCTTCGTAATGGTACAACAGGATGTACACCATCCGAGATATAAAAGCGAAATCTTCAACGAAGAAGATCTGGTCTGGCTGTATAATCCTCTGCGTAAGAAAGGCAAATCATCAAATCGCAACAGGATTGGGAATGTTCATACAAGGTGCTAACCCGCATAAATGACGTTGTCTACCGGATCCAGCGTGGGGATCGAGGAAAAACCAAGGTGGCCCATTTCGATAGAATGTGTCATTTCAACGGAACGTAGAATGTCGAAGTTCAAACTTAAAAATGTTTTTATATTTTACTGTAGTTTAATTTAGACTTGACCAAAAGTTCGAACAGCACTTACGCAGTCACGTACGAGTGTTTGAACTCAAACTCAATATTGCCTGAATACATCCTTCGACGCTGTTTCAAAGGGTCTACTCTTTGGATTTAGAATAAGCTGTCACTTTGGCTGATTTATGATACTTTTACATACTCTAGTACTCGTATTTATAGAATCGATATACTTAAATTAAAGCAAGAGTTATTTTCTTTTTTTTATTCTACATCTTCCACGTTTTAACCTACATTATTTGAATATGCACATCTGGTCTCACTGTATTTTATGCATCATAGTTCAATGCATATTACATATTCATAACATCTGAAAGAGCTGTGCATCCTGTGAAGGTCGTGACCCTCAAGTACGGATTATGGTTTTTCGCATTTAGCTCAGTATACTGATAGGCTTATAGTTCTTATCGTTGAACATCGATTTCGTTTACAATAATCTTTAAAAAAAAAAACAATGTAACAATTCAATAATCTAAATCGCCTAAACGACGCATTTTATTGCACAATAAGAATAATAGATACTTTCTTTTTACTCCACATGCAGAGAACTCGAGAAATGTAGTGTGCTGTCTACCCATAAATATAAATATAATAATAAATTATCTGTCAAAGGTGCCCTCAATCCTGGAAATTGCAAATCGATAACTTAATTCCCTTGAGCCTCACTTAATTGCTTATGGTACACAAGAACTTTTCTGTCAGTCGGTCTGATAGCGCTGATAAAAATTAACAACGATAAAATAGCTGGCTCTTGTGTTATGGTTCCTGAAGAACACGTCTGCCGATAAGCACTGGTACATTAGTGTATACAGGGTGAGTTTTTTAACTTGAGACATCCAAATTACTCGAAAAATACGCGATATCGCAAAAAATGTTTCAGACAAAAGTCACAAGGTTCTGAAGGGGACATAAGATGGTGACCACGAGTTTGACCTTGAGACCCATTTTCAAGGTCAAACGAAGGCCACTTTTGATTTTTCAAACGATAATTCCTGATTTTCATTGCTCAGTCGTATTCCTCAATGGGGCACACGACTTTGTCTCAAAGGTCTTATTCATTCAGTGCTAGATACCACTGCACTGGCACGCCTAAATCATTAATCGGTTTCCAACGTTGTTAGGGTGTTAGAAGGTCGAGATTTGTTTTGAGGAAGTCATTATTGCCTCGAGTGAAGTTAAAACTCAAAAAAATTTCAGATAGAGACAAATTGTCCTAAACTTATCTGAGAGTGTATGATGTGCACTCTGCCCTTTTTTTCTACTTGAACGGAACTGTACTTCATTTAGAAGTTCGATATTTGTTTTGAGGAACTGATTATTATTAGTAAAGTTTTCCAGATTAATAATGCAGACTATTTCAATTCAAGAGAAAATTGAAATGAAATTGATTTATGGAGAAAGTGGAAGGAACATCGATGGTGCTGTTGCTCTTTACGCCCAACGTTTCCCAGATCAGATACGATCGCGCGCTTCCTTTTATCGGGTCATCCAACAATTCACTGGTGAAGAAAGTGTGCAACCAAAGAAAAGAAATCGGTCAGATAGGGTGGCTGTTGAGGACAATGAAATAGCAGTCTTAGCTGCCGTTGCACACGATCCTCACATTAGCACTCGCCAAATAAGTCGTGAATCAGGAATTTCTCAAACGACTGTCTGTAAGATATTACATCGGCATAAATACCATCCTTATCATGTTTCAATGCATCAAGAACTTTCTAGTGAGGATTTTCGCAACCGGGTTTCCTTTTGTCAATGGGCACTTCAGTAAATTGAACGAGACCCCCTTTTCTTCGTCAAGGTGTTATTCTCTGATGAGTCGACTTTCACCAATCACGGTACGGTCAATCGACATAATTGTCAACGGCCTCGCCACACTGAAAACATCGGTTCCCACTTAATTTTTCTTAGTTTTAGTTGTAATGTTAAATATAAAATTAAATATAGACTTTAAGATCCGTCGAAAGACTTAGTTTAAGAGTTAGGTTTAACTTAGAGTGCCCGCATGGGGCCAGTATGTTAGAATAAGACTATTTGTAAGTTATTTAAGCGAATTTTTAAGCATTTTTTTGTCTAGCATGTAAGAGTAAATTAAGAGATCAAATAAAAAATGCATATAAATTGAAAAAAAAATTGATTGCATCGGTTCCCACTAGATCACCGAAATAAAGCAGTGTTGGGCGCGGTAAGTAGGTAGGTGGGTGACCACAAGGGAACTCAGTACTCCGCGTGCTGTTGACAAAACGCGCCACATGGGCATAGTACCCCGGCGTTAAATCCCGGACCCTACAAATTAATTTGTATCGTTCCTTTGAAATAAAAAAAAAAATCGACATAATGTGCATTACTGGGCTACCGCAAACCCTTTTGGTTGCGACAAGTTGAACGCCAGCACCCTTGGAATGTTAATGTTCGGGCGGAAATTATTGGGGATAAATTAATAGGTCCATATTTTATCTAAGGCAACTTGAATGGCGAAAAGTATGCAAACTTCTTGCGGGACCATCTTCCAGTATTACTAGAAGAACTGCCATTGGAGTTGCGACAAACAATGTAGTTTCAACATGATGGTTGTCCAGCCCATTATTCCCAAGTAGCCCGGGGCGTATTAAACAATGTTTACCTTCAACGATGGATCGGACGAGGGGGTCCGAGGCAATGGCCTGCTAGATCACCTGATCTTACGTCACTTGATTTCTTCTTCTGGGGCTACTTAAAAAGTGAGGTTTACAGAAAAACGCCAACAACACGTGAGGACATGAAAAGACGAATAACTGAAGCTTGCCGGCAGATTACGCCAGAAATACTTCTCAGTTCTGTTGGTTAATTTAGAGCGCGGATAGACAAGTGTATTGAAATAGTCTCGGGAAATAAACGTCAAAATGGGAAGAATTCAATGATTCAACAGTGGGAGGCAAGGGGACCCACTCTAATTAATAACCCCGAAGGAAACAAAATACTGCTACGTCCACGTCGTTGTTTCTGGGTTATGCTAAACGCAGTATGTAAAAACAAATGACAAGCCTACGAGCAATACGACTGAGCAATGAAAATCAGGAATTATCATTTGAAAAATCAAAAGTGACCTTCGTTTGACCTTGAAAGTGGGTCTCAAGGTCAAACTCATGGTCACCATCTTATGTCCCCTTCAGAACCTTGTGACTTTTGTCTGAAACATTTTTCGCTGTATTTCATACTTTTCGAGTAACTTTGATGTCTTGAGTTTTATGGCGCCCTCTGACGGGAAAATAACGCATTTTTGAAAAAAGTGTTTCATGTAAAAGAATTGTAATTTTTCACGCAGATTACGAATCTGTCAAAAAAATAGGGGTTCCCATTAAAAAATCAAAAGTGACCTTCGTTTGACCTTGAAAATGGGGCTCAAGGTCAAACTCGTGGTCACCATCTTATGTCCCCTTCAGAACCTTGTGACTTTTATCTGGAAAATTTTTCACGATATCACGTATTTTTCGAGTAATTTGGATGTCTCAAGTTAAAAAACTCACCCTGCATAAAGCTTGTACACCGCAGGGCATGCCGATTGCCCACCGTATGAACGGACGGAAAACGTGAGCTTTTAGTTTTGATACGTATGAAGAATTTGGAAAAAGAGACAATGGAAAATATAATAGACTTAAGGTCTAGAGGCCTATAAAAATCAACCAAGAAGAGATCATTACTTTATATAAAAAAGGTTTTAATTCAATTTATAACTTAAAATGGCGCTACGGACCGAGGAGGATATGAGTCTCAACCACCAGGCTTTTCCATCCAGCTCAAGCGTATGGTAGCTGCTTCTAGTTACGCACAATGAGTGGTGGTCTTTCTCTATCATGCCGTCCGCCCCTGCTTGATTCGAAGATTCTGCGAATAGGAGAGCTGAATTAAAAATTGTTAAAAATTTTAGGAAAAAAAAAAACAAATATTAATTGCACGTTTTTTTAACTTTTTCATCAAACCTTATACCACTGTTAAGAATTCAGTGAATATATTTATAAACCTAAATTGAATATGGTACGAATAATTTTGCGCATTACTGTATAAAGAAAATCTAATATTTGAATCTACTGTAAATCTTTAAATTTTCTATTGAAACCATGTTATTCTATTATATCGTATGATCAAGATCGCACGATTCTTTATTGTATCGGTTTTTTAACTGTATGCACTTTATCGACTGTAAGCAGTTCTCAGTTTTTTGCGAGAAGTCAAGTAAACAACATCTAATCAAATAAAATTATAATTTCGTTTCGGTTTACTTCTTTTTGTGGTTTTTGCTGGAATTATAATATAATTCAAAAATTCTTGAATTATCAGACATTGGCGACCGTGACAGGACACGAAATTTGATTAAATTACGTTTTCCATTTATTGTTTTATAATCACTTATCGTTTAATTCGAGTTCAATTGTTGTTCAAATAAATTTGCTTCAAAATGACTGGAGATGGTGTTGATGCTGCTCTTGCGTCGCTGTCCGCCTTCAAAACAAAAAGGGCCTCAGTTACGGGACAGCTTACCAAATTGAAAAGGTTTGTGGATTCTGCCAGTAGGACTATTTCTTTGCATGAATGGGAAGTCAAACTGGGACTTTTGGAGACGTACCTTAAGAAATTCGACGATGCTCAGACTATCATTGAAATCATGGATGACGCAGAGCTGGAAAGTGATAGAAGAGGCAACTTTGAGGATATTTACTCTGATTTAAAAACACGTATATTGATCTTTATGGACTCTAAAAAGAGTTCTTCATTTGCAGGTGGATCTACAGTGGCTAATGAGTCTACACTTTTATACATGAAGCCTAAAACTGCTCGATTGCCTAAGTTGGAGTTGACGAAGTTCTCTGGCAAGTACACAGAATGGCCGGACTTTTTGTCAATGTTTGAGACGTTAGTACATGGAGATGAAGAAATTAGCACTATAGAAAAGTTCCAGCATCTTCGTTCCTGCTTATCCGATCTCCCATTTAGAACAATCCAGTCTCTTGAGATTACAGCTGAAAATTATCCCAAGGCTATTGAACTATTAAAAGCTCGATTTGACAATAAACGTCTAATTTTTCAGGCACATATCAAGGAAATCTTCAATTTGCCCAACGTTAATGGTGGCTCCGTTCATAAGTTACGTGATTTGAGTGATAGCGTAAATTCTCATCTGAGAGCGCTCAATACATTGGGAAGCAAAGAAGAACTGTCGGATGGATTGTTGATACATCTCGTTCTAAGCAAGTTGGACTCCAAAAATCGAACGAAGTGGGAAGAAGATACGCCTGTCAATGCCTTACCCAAATGGAATCAATTGTCACTCTTCATGGAAAAACGATGTCAGACACTAGAAACAATGGTCAGTGCAACGGGTCTTGGATATAAGCAATCATACACAGTCAACAACTCACGTAAGTCTAACAAAACAACAATTCATACAACTTTTATCACATCAAATACACCTTTATCTGGTTGTCGTTTTTGTGGGTCTAATGATCACACTATTTACCTTTGTGAGATATTCGCTAAGCTTTCACCTGAAAATCGCTATCGTGAAGCAAAGGCTAAAAAACTTTGCATAAATTGCCTTCGAGCTGGACACCAAGCTCGCAATTGCAGTTCACATAATTGTAAACATTGCTCCCAACGGCATAGTACGTTGCTACATATGGGTCCTATTATCAATAGGAATTCCCAAACAAATGTTTTACCTATAGAATCCAGAAACTTGCCGACGACTCATACTGACTCAAATCTTCAATCGAATAATACTGTTCTTGTATCTAAATCTTACCAAGAAGAGTCATCTTCTAATAAAAATCATCTAGAACACAAACCTTTCGTATTTCTAGCAACAGCCTTAGTTCTTGTGCGAGATCGCTACGATGCCTACGTTCCTTGCCGAGCCTTGTTGGACTCATGTTCACAGATGAATTTTGCTACTGATTGCCTCATTCAGCACCTCAATCTAAAACGCACGAAAGCTACCAATCCGATTGGCGGTATTGGAGAAGTCAGCACAGTATCCAAATTTAAATCCAATATTGTTATGAGATCTCGCCTTAATGAGTACACCGTTAGTCTAGACGTCCACATTCTACCTTCTATTACATCTAACCAACCTGACCAGAATCTGGATATAGATGATTTTAATCTACCAGCAAATGTAGAGTTAGCGGATCCTTATTTTAACCAATCCCAAAGAATTGATTTACTGATCGGTGCAGAACTATTTTTTGATCTGTTGTCAGTGGGGCAAATTCGCTTGGGTGAGAATTTACCCCTTCTGCAGAAAACGCTTCTGGGCTGGATTGTTGCAGGAAAGCTGAAGCCATACAAACAAACTCTATTTAGTTTCAATGCAGTTGCTCAGGAGGTTCCTGATTCGGAACTCGATGAACTTTTTAAATCCTTTTGGGAGATTGAAACACATGAAACCGTTTCGAAGATTCCAACAGTTGAGGAAATTGAGTGTGAAGACTTTTTTTGTAGGACCTACCAACGCCTTCCATCTGGCCAATTTTCTGTTCGTTTGCCTTTAAAAAAAACCCCGAATGAGCTGGGAAACTCATTTAAACTTGCACAGAAGCGTTTCTACAATCTGGAATCAAAACTGTATCGAAACCCCCATCTAAGAAAACAATACATTGAATTTATTAATGAATACATTCAACTCAATCATATGTCGCAGATACATCCTGACGTTCTCAATAGACATCACTTCTTCCTTCCGCACCATTGCGTTACTAAAGCCGATAGTACTACCACCAAACTTCGCGTAGTATTTGATGGCTCTGCGAAATCTTCCACAGGGCTTTCATTAAATGATATTCTTATGGTAGGCCAAACTATTCAAGATGATTTATTTACTATTCTAATTCGTTTTCGAATGCATCGTTTTGCAATCACGGCCGATGTGTCGAAAATGTACCGCTGTGTACGAATTCAGCCACCTGACGATAACTTGCAACTAATCCTATGGAGAGAAAATAAGAATGACCAATTGGGTATTTTTAAACTAAACACCGTGACATACGGAACTTCTTCAGCATCCTTTCTGGCTATACGTTCAATGATTCAGTTGTCATTAGACGAACATATCAATTTTCCTATTGGCTCTAAAATTATACAAAAGGACTTTTACGTTGATGACTTATTAACTGGAGCAAACACCCTCAAAGAAATTGTTGAAATCAAAGATCAAACCACAGTTTTAACAATTAAACTAGGAGGTTTTCACCTACGCAAATGGTGCTCTAACAGTGATTTGTTTTTAAACACAATTTCTGAAGAAAATAAGGAAACTTTCCTAGAAATAAATCGCAGTCAAGTGACTAAAACACTCGGACTTATCTGGCAGCCCGACATGGATGAATTTCGCTTCTTTTGCCCCCCTATAGAAAACCCTCAAATTGTAACTAAGAGATCAATCCTTTCTCGAATAGCCAAGCTCTATGATCCTCTTGGCCTTATAAGCCCAATTGTAATAAAAGCAAAAATGTTAATGCAGTCGCTCTGGAAAGAAAGATTACATTGGGATGAATCACTACCACAACAATTGCATTCTACTTGGCTGGAATATAGTAGTCAACTAATAGAAATAAATAATTTAAAATTTCCACGGTACGTGGTTCTTCCCAACTGCACTCATGAAGCGCATGGATTTGCTGATGCTAGTCAAAACGCTTATGGAGCTTGTATATATTTACGAAGTGAAGATCCAATGGGTAAAGTTAGCGTACAACTACTTTGTTCAAAATCTCGAGTTACGCCAGTGAAAACTGTCTCCATTCCCCGACTAGAGCTATGTGCTGCCCTCCTGTTATCAGAGTTAATGCAACGGATTCGAATAATCCTTAAACTAGAAACTTGCAAGGCATTCTGCTGGAGTGATTCTACTATAGTTTTGTCATGGCTACAATCCAATGCTTGTAACTGGAATACATTCGTTTCGAACAGAGTAGCTAAGATTCAAAACCTATCGGCACATATTGTTTGGCGACACGTCCCTACGAATTTGAATCCAGCTGACTTAATTTCGCGTGGTGTTTCTCCTAAGAATTTGCTACAGCTTTCTATTTGGGTCTCGGGCCCCAAATTTTTACTAGAAAACGAGGAGCGATGGCCGATACTAAGTAAATTTGAAAAAATTCTTCCAGAAGGACGAACCACTAATGCCACTGCTTTACTTGCTGGCCTCAGAAACGGAGATCTGTCTACAGGCTGTAAGTTTCTTAATTCATTCTCCCAAATAGTCAGAGTATTCGCGTATATGCTTCGTTTCTATTACAATGTGAGGTCAGATATTGATAACCGCAAAATGGGTCAGTTAACTACCAAGGAATTGGATTTGGGATTGAAGTACATTATTCGGATGATACAAAGAAATGAATTTTCTGAGGAATACAGGCGATTATCATCGAATCAAGAAGTAAAGGAGACAAGCAATTTGAAGTCCTTAGCACCTTTCCTGGATGAATTTGGAGTTATGCGAGTTCGTGGACGTCTTCAAAACTCTTCTTTATCATTTGAAAGCAAACATCCGATTATTCTTCCTAGGACTCATCCATTTACCTCAGCTGTAATTAATCATTTTCATATTAAGAATATGCATGCTGGGAGTCACGCTTTATTGGCTGCACTCAGAATGGAGTTTTGGCCAATTGGAGGCAAACATACCATAAGGAAGGTTATCAACAAATGCATTCGTTGCTACAAGGCTCGTCCAATGGTCATGCAGCAGTTACAGGGAAATTTACCATCTCAGCGCGTTCAACAATCGCGACCCTTCTTTACGAGTGGTGTCGATTTTTGTGGACCGTTTTATGTTCACTCTCGAATACGTGGTCGAGCACCTACAAAAACATATATATGTCTTTTCGTTTGTTTTGCAGTTAAGGCCGTCCACTTGGAGCTAGCGACTGATCTTTCCTCTGCTGCGTTTTTAGGCGCTCTTAAAAGGTTTATTGCCAGACGTGGCAAGCCGCAAACGATTTTTTCCGACAATGCTACTAATTTTGTGGGCGCGAACGCTGAATTGAAGGAACTGCAACATTTATTTCATTCTCAAGCACACATTGACTCGGTATACCAAACTTGTCTTAATGATGGTATTCAGTGGAAATTCATACCAGCCCGTTCTCCACATTTCGGAGGATTGTGGGAGTCCTCAATTAAAACTGCTAAATACCATTTTCGTCGTGTCGCTGGCTATGCTTCGTTGTCCTTTGAGGAATTGCATACGCTATCTTGTCAAATTGAAGCCATTATTAATTCTCGACCTTTAAGTCCCATTTCAGACGATCCCTCCGACATCCAGGCGCTGACACCAGGGCATTTTTTAATTGGCGCACCGCTTACTGCAACGTTAGAACCGGATATTACAGATTCAAATCCAAATCGATTAACAAGATGGCAAATTGTACGTTTTACAATGCAACATTTTTGGAAAAGGTGGTCCAAGGAATATTTAACTTCACTTCAACAACGCCAAAAATGGGAACGAGAAGAATCTAATATTTCAGTTGGAGCGTTGGTGCTGCTTAAGGATGACAATCTTCCCCCATTAAAATGGTCACTAGGAAGAGTTCTCGAAGTCTTCCCTGGAGCTGATGGACTTGTTCGAGTTGTTAGTATCAAAACGTTAAATGGTGTGTTAAAAAGGGCCATAACAAAAATCTGCAAGCTTCCCCTTGATAACGAAAAAACAGTGTCTTGAACGCCAAGCTTTCAACGTCGGGTGGATGTTAAGAATTCAGTGAATATATTTATAAACCTAAATTGAATATGGTACGAATAATTTTGCGCATTACTGTATAAAGAAAATCTAATATTTGAATCTACTGTAAATCTTTAAATTTTCTATTGAAACCATGTTATTCTATTATATCGTATGATCAAGATCGCACGATTCTTTATTGTATCGGTTTTTTAACTGTATGCACTTTATCGACTGTAAGCAGTTCTCAGTTTTTTGCGAGAAGTCAAGTAAACAACATCTAATCAAATAAAATTATAATTTCGTTTCGGTTTACTTCTTTTTGTGGTTTTTGCTGGAATTATAATATAATTCAAAAATTCTTGAATTATCAGACAACCACATCAATTGTTCAAAGTGGAAACCATTGCTTTGTATGCACGCTAGACCTCGTCTTTGAAAGGCTCTAACAATGTCCATTATTCCCAATTCTTCTCGGACTTTCGTAGCTGTCTCGTCAATCATATAGTTCAAGTCCTTAAAAACAATGTCCTTCATCCGTCACCATAAATAAAAGTCCATTGTTGGTCAAATTCGGAGACCTTGGAGACCACAGAATGGGTCAGTCCCGAGCTATCTACGAATTTTAATACACGCGATCTAACCACTCTCTAACTGCATTGCCAAGGTGTGCGGGGGTCATCTTGCTTGCAAACAATGACTTTTCTTTGTTACAGTGGTATATCACTTAATAGTTCTGGTAGTATGTTCCGCAAAAATTCCAGGTAGAGATACGAACTAAGCATTGAAGGAACCTGATAGGTATTATATGTAAATTGTGGAAATTAATGATTCCATCCCTGGTAAATTGGGACTGATGGAATTCGGCCAAAAAGTTAAGTTTTCTTCCGTAAAGTTTCTTTCCAGAATGTAATTGCAAAATTTTAAACGCATCTCTCAGTCCCCGGGTTGTAGGTCGGTATAGGTGCATGTAAAATTCTCCAGATATACGATAAGTCCATCTTAAGCATAAGCATATTAATTGCCTAAGACTGGTATTTGGATGGTTTCTGACATAATATACGAGGGTAGTCCCAGAAGTACCCCCAGAAGTACCCCACCTAACAGAGAAAGCACAAAAAATTTAGGAAAAAATATCTTAATTTCTCTACGTAGTCTAATTTTAGCTCAATACACTTTTCCCAGCGATGTTCAATAGCTTCGATATCCTGTTTATAGAGAGAATCGTTGAGCTTCTTAAAATAGCCATCAACCTCAGACTCCACCTCTTTACTGTTGCCAAATCTTTTACCACCGAGAAATTATTTTCAAATTCCGAAATAGAAAATAATCCGAGTGGGCTGAATCTGGCGAATAGGGTGCGTGAGGAAGCAATTCGAACAATTCATTGATTTTGGCCATCGCGAAGACGGATGTATGAACTGTTGCATTGTCTTGATGAAACAAAACTTTTTGCTTCCCCAAATGCGACCGTTTTTTCTTGATTTCATCTTTCAAACGCTCATTGTTTTTCCTTTCTGAAGATAATCAATGAAAATTATCCCAGGGGCATCCCAAGAAACGGACGCCATGACTTTGCCTGCAGATGGAACTCTCTTCGACTTCTTTGGAGCTGATTCTCTCCTTTGAGTTCATTGTGACTGTTCCTTCGTCTCGGGTGTAAAGTGATGTTTCATGTTTCATCCATGGTTATGAATTGACCCAAAAACTCGGCTTTATTGCTGTGAAACGTTGCCAAACACTCAATTGAAACATCTCATGAGGGTGTGTTTGTTCCATTGTGAATAATCGCGGCACCCATGTTGCGCACAGCTTTCTAATACCCAATTTTTCCGGCAACATGCGATGAACAGCGCTTTTTGAAATGCCTACCATATCTGCTTGTTCACACACTTTCAATCGACGGTTATCCAAAACCATTTTGTGGATTTTTTCAACATTTCTGGTGAACTCGCCTCATTTGGATCGATCACTGCGATGTTCGTCTTGGCAACGCGTGCGGCCTCGCATTGTTGTAAACGAAGGAGCAGACTCCCCCAGAGTAGCATCCAGTCTCGTTTTGATGTTGGTTGGATTGAGGCCTTTCAAATGAAAGTATTGTATCATATAACGATGACCAATTTGTTCCATATTTAACAATTTATTGAGAGCGTTCACATAGCGTCATCAAACTCCAAATTTAAACTTTATAAGGTTAGTACTTTCTACAATTGTCATTCTTTTTAAATAGCAACCGTCATCTATACGTCAGGTCGGGTACTTTTAGGACTACCCCCGTATGTACAATATATTCGTAGCAGCGAGCGCCTTCTGGTACAGCAGGATGTGAGTCTTTCGACAATAACCAAGTTGTTCCTGTCACCATCAACTTGGAAGATACTCTAATAAATATCCTGCCATTTGGGACAGTCCTATCAGATTATCTTCTCTTATATGCAAACCTCGTTCGCTGACCATTACCTTCGCAGAATAGACATAAACCATGTCTGCGTATTCTTGTGTTCAAAAGTCCATCATCGAAGATATTATGAATTAAACGTCGATATCTCGGTTAAAAATAAAAAAAAACTGGTTATGCTAGTAATTTTGCATTCTTTTTATATTAAAAAAAAAAAAACTTTAAAGTGAATTTTATTATGAGCGTGGATATTGACATAATTATTTGAGTTTAATCGCAAATTATGTAGAGCATTTCTTCTGATAGAGGGATGTGCACTCCTAATAAAAAAATAGCTTCAAAACTTTATACTAGTGGATGTCTTAATGGAAGGATATTTAGTCTTTGAAATAAAACAAAACTAATATAGATGCTATTTTTTTACAAATCATACGCATAGAGTGCTTTTTCAATATGGTTAGTGGATGAATTTTATTTGAATATGTTCCTCCCCAACAAGTTAGACCATATTGAGTCTTAAATTGAACAAGACCATAATATACCACAATTAAAAATTTAACTAAAGTTAAAAACCTGCCGGAAAAGGCAGAGTAGTGTATTTGTATGTTCAGACCAGTTTAGTATGTATACTATCTAAGACAACTCCGAAATACTTAAAACAGGAATGATAGTAAATGTTACAATCAAGAAAGATAGAAGACTCGACAACCTGAAGTACATCGCTTTTGTCTTATTACTCAAAACCATTTTATGCAAAACAAACTAACGTCTTACGATACCCATGTTTGCGTTGGTGTCAGCAATTAGGTCGAGTGGATTTGTTTCCATAGGAGAGAGCTATAGTATATGAGATAATAATATCTTTTGTATATGATAATTTTTGAGGCCATTCGAAACTACCAAAGAACCGTAAATCTTATCCTACTTTGCACAAAATGACAAGACGAAACAACACACTGGGTGGGGGAGACTTGATTTACTCATGACATTTATCCCACCAATTGAACGATGTTTTGATATCCTCATCAACTAAGGCATGGCTGTTTCTTGTGTTAGACCTTCTAACCTTTTTTGAATAAATAATAACCTGCAATAGCAATTTATGAAAAGTGCAAAAATAACTTCAATTTGATCAAATTTATTTCTTAAAAAATAATCGTACATGACGATTGACAAATAAAAATAAGTTTCAAACAAACGAAAAAAAACTATACATACAAATGCAGAACATTTCCTCATTAAGTAATTCCATTGATGTTACATATAAAACACAAATTTAATCTAATCTCTAAACAATCAAATACTTTCTAGATGATTAATGAATCTGATTTTATCTTTTGCTTTGAAAGAATAACTGTATAACGGATGATTTATAAAAAGCGGTACAATGAAAAGCTATCAAATGAATTGGGGAGCAATTATCACAGAAAAATCGAAAGCATGTTTATATATTTATGTATATTATGTAGTGTGTGTGGTGTGTGTGAGAGCGGTCGCATGAGATTGTTAACTCACTGATCAGATAAAAATAGTGATTTAAAAATTTTACAAATCGAAATAATAATAATAATAATAATAATGCAGCTGAGTTTGTTTTATACATTAAAAACTTATGGCTTAAGATCTGCTGGCATAAAGTCCATGTGTTTCTTGTATGTGTATACACATCACCAACTATATTGGCTTCAAAAACAGGAATACAATCTCACAAACACCTTGAAGCGAAAATATATATAATGTATGTACGTATATACCTCGACTATGATTTTTAAAAAAATATTTAGTTTGATTTGTTCACTTTTGCGTACTTTTACTTATACATTCCTAGATGTGGATGCCAACATTAAAGGACAGCAAAAGCAGCAGTCATGTAGGAAAAGGATAACTCTGACTGTATTACAAATTCTATGATTAGTTACGGATAGCTGGACCTTCTTGTTGTCTTGCTGCTGGATTTGAGTAGTCATCTTCTGTAAGAAAAAGTAAATAATTTAGTTTAAGCAAATTAAACAAAAACAAATTGAACAAGGATTTCTTTAAAAAAAAAAGAAAGCATAAATTGTAGCATACACAAATTAAATTGCAAATGGACAATTTGATAATACTATAGTACTCATATTTGGAAAAAGGATGGCAAAAACAACCTTTCGTTGTCCTTACCAGTGCCCTTAATTGGGAACAAAGAGAACATTTTTTGTTTATTTTCCTAGAAGGCAAATAAACAAAAAATGGGGTGGCCGTGGTGTAGTGGTACTAGCTATCCTAGTAGTGGTACTAGAATCCTAGCCACAACAAGTTTTCATTTGTGTAATTGGAACTCAGTCAGAGAAATCTGCGTGTGAAGGCATAACACTGACATGTAGATTTGGCTGTTGTAGGGTTTTCAAACACAAAAACAACCGTTAAAATTCACAACCTTCACCATTCCGAGTGAAGAAAATCTCTCCGTCCTATTCGGACTCCCACCCCTGGAGAGTCAATATCGAAACCAAAACACCAAAAACATCTGAGTTTCAAACCACTACATCACAAACTTTCCTTTCTCCTCCTTCTACCTTTCCGCCCGCGCCCGGGCAACAGTGTAAGGGTATTCATAACCCCTTAGGCGCGCGTAAATTATAAAAAAAAAAAAAAAAAAAAAAAGATTTCACAAATATATTATGTAGACAGGTCTGCTCTTGAGCTTCATATGCATTGCGTTCCATGGATCTCGTTTACGATATGCCCTCACCGGATGACCAAGTTGAGTTTATCCACAGAAACACAAATCATCTCTTTCACCCGCACGTCCCAATAACAATTGGAACAGTAACGGATAAAACTAGGGCATGGTTTACGAACGAAATCAGACTCTTAATGTTACAGCGCGATCAGGCTTTCGAATAGACGAGTTCCACCAAGTCTACAAACACTTAAGAAATAGTGTTGTTCATGAAATCAGAGTTGCTAAGTCACAGTTTTATTCAAATCGTCTGAATACCAAGGTAGATGGCTGCAAATTATGGAGTAACCTTCGTGAGCTAGGGATTGGTAAACAAAAATTAAGCTGCCCCAGTGATATTGATAGCAATGAATTAAATCGTAGGTTCTTATCGATTTCACATCCTATAGCCTCAGCAGTAGATGAAAATAGGACCTACGTGGCCCCGTTGTCTCAACAGATATACCGTTTTTCTTTACAAGAATAGAAAACACAGATATATTAGAAAGTTTTTTGCCTGTAAAATCAAATGCCGTAGGAGTGGATGGAGTGCACACTGTTTTCATTAAAACGATATTGCCATTACTGCTGCCATATATTACGCACGTGATGAATACCATTTTTATGACCGGCATCTTTCCCCACCAGTGGAACTCTGCAGGTGATGAATTCAGACCCATATCAATCTTACCTTTTCTTTCCAAAGAGTGTGAACGAATTATGCATAAGCAAATAAATGAGTATCTTACACGTAATAATTTTGCAGTTCCAGTTCAATCTGGATTTCGTGGAAAGCTGTACCACTGCCCTGATAAGCGTGGTAGAAGAAATAAGAGAGAAATTGGATAAGGACCATGTTACCTTCCTGATTCTTCTAGATTTTTCCAAAGCCTTCGATATGGTCGATCACCCCACTCTTATACATAAATTACGTCATTATTTTAATACTACCTTGATCAGAAAGTTCCCGGGGGACACACCCGTGTAGCGTTCCCATTGCAATTGTTCCGCTTTGAGTTCTGTTTTTTTTTTTAAGTCGGTAAATCTGTTGTTGACATTCCCTCTAAATTTTAGCGTCATAGCTTGACATTTGCAAAAGTTACGTAGCCAAGAGTACATCTATCTCTGTGTGTTGGCGATTTTTTACAATTTTAGAAATGAATTTAAATTTGCAACAAGGAACTTGTATTAAATTTTGCGTAAAAAACGGATTTAATGGTGCGCGAACGTTGGAAATGTTGGAAAAGTGTTTCGGCAACGAGTCTCTAAAGAAAACGGTCGATTACCCATGGCACGAGCGGTTCAAAAGTGGTCGTGAGTCAATCGAAGATGATGAACGCAGTGGCAGACCATCGACATCGAAAACCGACGAAAATATTGATGAAGTAAAAGAAATGTTGGTCAATAACCGCAAATTAATCATCAGAGAGATAGCGGAGGACTTGAACATTGCCTATGGATCCGTCCAAGACATTTTGGATAATGATTTGGGTTTCCGTCGTGTAGCAGCAAAGTTGGTGCCAAAAGACCTCAATTTCATGCAAAAAAGAGACCGTGTTGACGTCGCAAAATAGATGATTTGCGAGGCTGAATCCAATTCCACATTCATCAAAAGGATCATTACTGGAGACGTCGGTTTATGAGTACGACACGCAATCCAGACATCAGGCAAGTGAATGGCGTTCACCAAATGAGCCGAGACCAAAAAAACACGTCGTTTTCAGTCAAAAAAGAAGGCAATGCTCACGGTTTTCATGGATTACAATGGTGTAGTGCATCATGAATTTTTGCCAGAAAGCCAGACAGTAAACAAAGAGTATTATTTGGGCGTTATGAGACGATTGCGTGAAACAATTCGCTGAAAGAGACCAGGATTGTGGGCAGAAAACTCGTGGATTTTGCACCATGATAACGCACCGTCGCACGGTGCCATCATTATTCGTAATTTTTTGACGAAAAATGCAACAAATACCATCCAACAGCCACCGAATTCACCTGATTTGGCTCCCTGTAACTTCTTTCTATTCAATCAAGTTAAAAAACCACTACGGGGAACGCGTTTCAGCAGCCGAAGGAAAGTAATGGAAAAATTGCAGAAAGCACTGATGGACATACCGAAAACCGAATATAAAAAATGTTCCGAGGATTGGATCAAGCGCTGGCATAAGTGTGTTGTAGTCTATGGGGATATATAGGGTGAATGACTCGAACTGCCACTTTTTATTGTGCCAAAGCAAAAAATGTTAGAAAATACGTCAATTTTCAAATTGTATCAGTAGTTTTCAATATGTCCACCTTTGGCGCGAATAATGGCCTTAAGACGGCCGAAGAAAGCATCGCACGCTGCACGCAAGTGGCTCTGCGGTATTTTGGCCCATTCCCGGCGAAGTGCTTGTTTGAGGTGGTCCAAACTTTGGTATTTTTTAGTGATAACCTTCGCCTTCAAAATACCCCAGACAGAGAAATCCAACGGATTTGCATCCGGAGAATTTACAATCTATTGTGTCGAAGAAATGGAACATTGTGTGTGGAACATTGTTTTTTAACCAATCTTGGTTGACGCGCGCTTTGTGAGACGGTGCTGAGTCTTGTTGAAATGTCCACGGTCTCCGACCGAATTGATTGTTTGCCCAAGGCTTCAATACTGCCTCTAAGACAGTTTCATGGCATTAATTTTGACGCCACGGTCCAAAAATACGAGCGCAGAGCGACCATCGGCGGTTATTGCGGCCCAAACCAACACCATCGGTGCTGCCTGCTTTCTGGTGGCCGTCCGAAGGTGTAAATTTTCGAAGGACCTCTCTGGCAAGTAAACTCGGTCATTTTGTTTGTTGACATATTGCTCGATAACAAATGGCAACTCATCGGAAAAAACCAAATTCGGCAACTCACCACTTTTGTGCAAGCGTACCAACTCCTTCGCTCTTTCGACTCTAAGTTCTATCTGCTGCGGTGTAAGATCGTGTGCTTTTTGGAACTTCAATGGCTTGAGCCCAAGCTCATTTTTCAATATGTTTTGCATCCGTTCCAACGATATGTTGAGCTCACGAGCCATTTTTCTTCCACTTCGACGCGGATTTCGCTCAATTCGAGCCCTCACTTTCCGAACCATTTCTGCCGATGTTGCTGTTTTTTTATGACCACCTCCATGGCGTTTTCCAACGCTGCCAGTATCACGGTAACGAGCTATGGTTCGAGACACAAATGATTTATTCACGTTGAGGTGCTGGAGCGCTATAACGGTAGCTACTTGTGGTTTTCCAGCCAAATATAAAGCAATCACACTATCACGTTTGAATTCCAACGCTGATAAAAATTTCTCAACACAACTGAGACGCAAGTCGTTTTAAAGGCTTGTAAATAATAAAATTATCTGTCATGTGTCAAAATTTGAGCTCACTGTCATGAGCGGTTTGGAAATTATAGCAGTCTGAAGTTGGTTGCAGTTCGAGTCATTCAGGGTGCAGACTTAGATGGATAAAGTTGTATTTCCAATTTTCTGCATACATTCCGGGAGCTTTTTAATCAAGGTAGTATGTCTCACTTTGCTATAAAGTTACTTTCGTCGTATCTCAGAGAAAGAAAACAGGCGGTGTCTCTGGAGAGTGCTCTGTCAGAATTTCTTCCTTTTGTGCGAGGTCTTCTCCAAGGATCGATTTTGGGACCTTTACTATTCTCACTCTACATCAACGATATAGAAACCGTTATTTTGAACTCATCAAAGCACTTTTACGCCGACGATATTCGAATTTATAAAAGTTGTACTCTTGGACTTATGGAAAACTATGCCAGTGATTTGAATGTAGATCCTCACAGGATCTCGAACTGGTCTTTGGAAAATAGACTGGCACTTAATCCAAACAAATGTAAATGCTTAGTTATTTCAAAAAAGAAGCTAGAGCTATCATATTTTCCAGCCATCATGCTGAACCATTCAGCAATAGAATTCGTCGAAAATTCAAAAAAATCTTGGCATGGTATTCAATGTAACACTCACTGGAATAACCATATATGGTGTTCTTCAAACTTTGTGGACTGCTCAAAAGTTTACACCGCTGAGGACAATGTTAGTTCTTGTTAAATCTCTGATTATTCCTGTGTTAATTTATGGATGTGAAATATTCTATAATTATGATGCTGAGAGCAAAAGAAAGCTTCAGGTAGCGTTTAACAGCACTCTCCGTTATGTCTACAGTCTCAGAAGGTTCGACCATATCCCACACTTGGAAAAAACGGATGTCGTTTCAGAATTACGTTAAGTTTCGTACTCTTGGTATTCTGTTCAGCATTATAAAAACAAGGCAACCCACATACCTTTATAATAAAATCCAGTTTTCGGCTTCCAACAGATCTGCCTGTTTGATTCTCTCGCATTTCTTTTGCCTAACATCCGAAAGACAATTTTTCGTTGCTGCTATTCGCCTTTAGAATTCACTTCCGCGTAATCTGAGAGAACTGAATGACGCACGTCGATTTAACGGCGAGTTACAGCTTTTCTTTTCAAATCAAAGCAACTAGATTTTTAAATTCCCCACCTGCTTCTTTTCAAGCAAATACAACTTACAAACTTTATATGTTTAAGTAAAAATCTTAAATAAATAATATACATATGTACAGAAATTATAAAATGTAAATATTAATATAATTACCAATCATCTGAATTTTAATTCTCTTCACTCTATTCAATTGAATTTCATGAAATGTATCTTAATTATTTAAAATTAATTCTAATTAATCAATACCAATTGTTTATCTCTCACAGACTTAAAAGTGTATTCTTACTGTGTTAGAAGTACATAATAATAATAAATAAATAAATAAATAAATAAATATTCAATTTAGATTTTTTTTTTCAGGTGAAGGATCGCGTAGTATTTCGCATGCCGTACCACTGATTTTTAAAAGTCGGCACCTTGCATACTAGGTCCAGAAGGTGATTAAAGGTAAAGAGCAAGAAGTGCATATTGGGGGACTTTGCTTTTTTAAGAAGTGCTGAAGGACCGTGCTAGACACAGTTTAACAAATCTCGAAATAGATTAACAAGAAGGATCTAAGCGTGTTAACAGAATCGTAATTTTAGCTATATTGGACCCAATTGGAAAATTTGTCTTCATCTTGACGTTGATGTCCTTTCAGAAGTTTTTTCTACTGAGATGGTGGCAGAGGAAGACTGTGCTATTGTGAACGTTCTTGGCGATTGCATTGACGTGCTCCTTTCCCAAGATCGCTCTATAGTTTGGGATCCACGTAAGTTTAATTCTGCTGTGGAGTCTTATTAGATAGTCTCTAATTCGGTTTATCACCTCGGTTCTGTATTTATTTATTTATTTAATCTACGATTATGATGATTCAGAGATTTGGAAATTCATAAAAATATCTTAATAACTAAAACTTTTAATATAGTAAATATAGTTTACAAAAAATACATTTTAGAGTATTTTTTAAATGTAATTCCGGGCAAGAATATATCTGGCTCTGAGCAGTAGGTGTTAATAATTTGGTACACAGAGAAATAGGTTCACACTTACCATAAAAAATAGTATGACCAATATCTTCTTCTCTCTTGACGAAGCATACAAATTCAGGCACATAAGAAGATTCTCACTATCTATAGTTGCACATAAAATATCTCTTTAATCTAACATTAGATTATACGTTTTTCTTCTCGATTCAAGAGTTTGTATCCCAAGTAGAAGACATTTAGAGCGATAAGAATGATGAACCTCAATTCCATTATTACAAAACAATTGACGTAAAGCTAATCTTGAACACTTTCAATTTTACTTATTTTGGCACAAGCATACTCCAATGAATACTGCAAAACAAGGCCTTAAGAGTATAAGGATCTTTAAAATCTGAGGAGTTCCTGTAGCTGAGATTGCTAATGGCGTCATGCACCGAAAAGCTATCGGCCACAGAACAATTTTTCCTTGTTTTGTTCCTGGCAATATAATATGATCAAAGATTAAGTTAATTTTTCTTGTGTTTATGATGAGGTAATCGTTTTTTACATGTTACGAGGGGCGTTCAACACATTCTCGGTATCGGGGTAAAGCCGTGGTTGTATATATAAATTGACTTATTTATCAAGTAATACTATTATTTTAGTGCATTCATGTAAAATTTCATATAAATGTGATTATTAATTCGCGTTTTATCTCTAGTTAAACAGAATCATAATGGCAACTGAGACGATGATGGTGAAAATTGAACATCGCGCTGTAATTAAATTTCTCACTAAGCAAGGAAAAAGTCAAAAAACTATTCATGAAGAGATGGTGACTGTTTACCAGGGTTCCGCACCTTCATTATCAACTGTGCAAAAGTGGTCAAGTGAGTTCAAGAGAGGCAGAGAGAGCATTGAAGACGACCCCCCTCCGGCGCCCCGGCTACTGCTGGTACGGGAGAAAGCATCAAAGAAGTCGAAAAACTTGTTCTTGAGGATGCCCGAATAAAGGTGAAAATGATGGCAGAGATTACTAAGCTTTCAATTGGTACCATTCACACCATTCTTCATGACCATCTTAACCTTTCAAAGGTCAGTGCAAGGTGGGTGCCACGAATGCTCACAGCGCCTCAGAAAAAAGTGAGAATCGCATGCTGTAGAGAGCTTTTGGAGATGTGTAGTGAGAACGCGGACGGTGTTATGGATCGAATTGTTACTGGGGACGAAACATGGGTCCACCACTATGACCCTGAAAGCAAACAAGAGTCCATGCAGTGGCATAAAAAAGGAACAGACCCCCCGAAGAAGTTCAAAGTCACTCCGTCTACCGGGAAGCTCATGGCCACAGTTTTTTGGGACTCAAAGGGAATCTTGCTCATTGAGTACAAAAAAAAGGTGAAACCATCAACGCCATATCCTACGCTTCCACTTTGCATAATTTGCGGGAGGAAATTAAAAAGAAAAGACGGGGTAAACTCGCAGCGGGTGTGTTGCTTCTTCATGACAACGCTCCTGTTCACACGGCGCGAGTTTCCAGGCTGCTGCGCGAGATTGTGGTTTCGAAGAAATCCAACACCCACCCTATAGTCCAGACCTTGCCCCTAGTGATTATTTCCTGTTTCCGGATTTGAAAAAATGTCTTCGTGGAAAAAGATTTTCGGATGATGAAGAACTCAAGTCGGCAATAAATGGAGGAGGAGGCAATTTATTTTTTTGAGGGTTTAAAAAAGCTTATCTCAAGATGTAACGAATGCATTGATGTTAGGGGAGATTATATTGAAAAATAAAATCAATTTAAATTGAATTCGCATTTTCCTTCATATCGATACCAAGAAAATATTGAACGCCCCTCGTATTTCCAACGTGGTTTCGCATATAAACTATAGCCAATGTATAGTATTTTGCGAGGTTTGGGACTCATATTTGCGTACTGTGTGTATAGTATTGTATTCCTCCAGTATTTTGGATGTCCGAACCTTCCGGTTCGAGAGAGGCAAACCGCCAGAATCTTTGCCGCGCGCAAATCCTGAAATCTCTCAACAAATTCAATGCCGCCAGCATGAAGTATCGAAGATCGGTGGTAACGCTGTCAGCTTGCATTCGGAAACGCAGCGACTGATGTGCTGGGTTTCACTCGATCAATACCAAGTAATACTTTTTTTGATAAAAAATCTCGGCAAACACATGCAACTAGCAAGAAGCATGAAAAGCGGCGCTGCAACGAAGAACGAGAACCGAAAACCGGAAGTTTTGGCCTCAGGCAAAAAAACATGTCAAGACAACAATACCCGTACGAAATCTGCAGTAGGGTCACAATCGGTGCTGAGAATATGGGAAAACTTCTTCTGCAGATTGCACGATATAATGGCGACGAAGCCCAACATCCCATTCAACTTAGACGATGATACCCAAGACCTTCGTTTAAATCTTACAATGCTTCTGGACCTGGCAACTTACCAGCTGAGGGATTCAAAACTGCTGGAGATGACTTTATGGAAAGGATACATAATGTGGCCAACCTTTCCCAAAAAATCGGAATCATTCCGAAATTTACAGGCAAATGTAAGTGTACCGAAATATACCGCAATTTCCCTCAGATCAACTAAAACTTGTAATCAAGCCAGAATGATTTTATTAAGTCGAGAAATTACGGAAGGAATACCATATTGCGATATTTAACTACCAAGATTACGAATATTACTTCTCTAGTCATCGCTATTCTCTCGAACTATAGAAAAACAATAGAAAACGACAATGTTTCGGCAAAGAAAGTTGGCCGCGTTGTTGCTAGCTCAGAGAGAAAAACAGCGAAATTTTTGTATGCAGCTATACAAAAAGAAATTCTAAATGCTGCTGCAGGCGATGATTCTGTTACAAAGAATCGATTCGCTGATTGTTATCAGACATTTTATGGTTGCTAATTTTAAATTCCCTTAGATTCTCGGTATTTAAGTTTAATTTTTATCTTCAGAAAGTGCCATCAATTACATATACAAATGGAAAGCGCAATTCGATCACATCATGTACTCTGGACTGCACTTGACGTTATCCCAGAATGAGAGTATGTGGAAGCCTTCGCGAAATACATATATGACGGGAAAAAAAACAGAATCGACTCGCTTTCAAATGATAATGATTTGCTAGAAAAAATATGTCACGGACGATGCGATTGAATGTTAGAAAGAGAATTGAACTGCAGTCGATCAGATCAACATTGGGTGGAAATCTTCGGACATTTCTCTAACAACAAATTTGCTTTCAATCATTTGCTGTGCATGATCATCTTCGCCCTTTGTTTGCCAGGCACTTCTGCGACCGTTGAGAGTGTTCGCGATCATTAAAAAAATTTGAACCATCGAGAAGACACGTTGGCAAATCAATACGCTGAAAAATATATTGTGATCTGATTTGCTTTTCAATTTTCACAAAAATAAAATTTAATTTAATTTCACAATTCAACTTATTTAGGTTCGTGAAGTACAACCTGCAAGTTTATGTTTGGATTTCTGTTAATTGGTGAAATCAAACCCCAAATTATTTGAGAAATTTCTGGGGAAGGTACATAAATACAACTTCAAAATGGAAAAGAAGACCGATGCGTATGCTGGCGCAGGTACATCTTCTTCAGGAAATGATTGATTTTAATGTTTGATATGTACCCGCACACTGCTTCGTTCTTTGGATTTATAATATATTAAAATCTATAGCTACAAAAAGTGGAGGTTAATTCGATTGAGACTGGTCGTTGCAAGGTCGGTAACAACCTAATCGAGATCTTTGATATCCAAAAAGTTTTTAGACAAGGAGACGCATTGTCATGTGACTTCTCCAACATCATACTTGAAACAATTGTTACGAACTAACTCACAAGCGAACACTGGAGACACAATCTGCGCAACTACTAGCATACGCCGATGATATTGACATAACTCGCAGAATTAAGCGGGCTATAACCGATACGCTCGCTAGTATCGAAACGGAAGCTCCCAAATGGGTTTAACGGGAAATGAGGACAAAACCAAGTTTATGCTGTTAAAGAGAAAGGACACACAACATCGGCGAATTGGGCAGAACGTCACAGTCAACAGCTATAACTTCGAGACAGTAAGTGACTTGGTCTATCACGGTTCTGATATCAATTCTCCGAATAATACGTCAGTAGAAATAAAACGAAGAATAGCTCTTGTAAATCGCTGTTTATTTGGGCTAAGTAGGTAATTGAGTAGTTAGACCCTATCCCTGAAAAACTACGGTAGTCATTTATACGTTATGGCGCTGAATCATGTACTCTATCGTAAGCGAATGAGGATATCCTCGGTTGTTTCGAGAGAAAAATTCTTCGTAAGATAGATATTCGGACCCGTTTGCGTTGAGAGCGTTGAGCTGTTTGACGATACCATTGTAGTCAGAAAACTATGCATCAGTGGCCTGAGATGACTAGGACATGTAGATCGAATGGATACCAATGCTCCGGCTTACAGAGCCTTCTAATCTAACCCAGAGGGACGCAGTAGAGGAAAACTTGTCTTAGGTGGCGCGCACAGGTAGGAGCTCAGGTGTAATTTTATGTTTTGAATGAACGGCGAAAATTTTCAGTCTGTGTTTCATGCGCTCTGCAATAAACTGTCAACCACCAATACTAAGTAGGATGGATTTCTCCATAAGACGATTATAGTGCTTAGAGTTCAAAGCAACAGCTGTCCTATATGTCATCTTAATGCCTAAAATAGACGAATTCAATTATACCTTTGTTAATTCTCGTCCCGATGAAGTTTATGTGTTCGAAACTTGGCTGCACAGCAATGTGAAGAAAGAAGTTTGTTCTCTTGATGGCTATGAAATGTTTCGAGCTAATAGAGTTGGCCGCACTGGTGAAGGCTTTGCTTTATATCTACGAAAACCACTAAGGGCCAAGGTCATGCATAAATCACCACCTGGCTGTCCTATTGACTATATTATTATTATTGAAAATACATGAGACTATATATCATGCATTTCCGCAAATATAGTTACCTGTGATTTAAACTGCAATCTTATGGGTAATTCTAAATCAGCTTCGTTTATCTCTGATGTCTTCTTCGTGGCTGACATCTGTAACTTACTTTTTTACGACACAAATTTCTACTCCAGGGTTTTTAAAGCACGATTTAATCTACCTATCACTTACTATACACAGTGGTGTGCAATATAATAGAAGTGCCCTAGGCAAATTTATAGGCGACTCAAAATTTTTATTTTTTTATAATTCCAATGGGCGCCATCGACATTTCAGTATGAATTGTTACCTCTACTTTAATTTGGCCCTGAATGCACGATCTTCTAATGAGCGAGTTTGCTACAGGTGTGCAAAATAATAGCAGTGCAGTTAGGTTCATCATTTTCCGAACTATAAATTCACATTTACTTCAGAAGAAACGAAGGTAATTTTTAATTTGTGATTTGTTCCTTATATTCTGTATAGAATATTTCAATATTTTATTGCAATGTCCATTCAGATAATGGGTAATCACAAGATTCATTGGAGAGCGAAAAACCTACAAATTTTTGTGCACGATCTTTTACAATGTTTAGCTAAAAAGATAATAAATACATTAAGATATGTGGTGCAAGCTGAAACCCCTTTCAAAAAGTATAAGATAACACCAAGGGATGACCAAGGTATTGCAAGAATGGCAAAGAAAAACGCATTCGTTACATCGAAAGCTGTAAAAGATGACCTGGAACTGGAGATTAGTACTTCAACCATTAGAAGGCGCTTAATGGAAGTAAATTTATACGGAAAAATACCGAGAAAAGTGTCATACCTTAGCAAAAACAACATTGCAAAGGGAATAAAGTTTGCATCTGAACACGCTGATTGGCCAGCTTCTAAATGGCGGAACATATTGTAGAGTGATGAAACCAAAATCATTTTATTCGGCTCTAGTGGGCGTCGCCAGTATGTTCGAAGACCTCCATCTTCCGAATTTAATCCAAAATTCACTGTGAAAACAGTTAAATATGGAGGAGCCAAAATCATGGTTTGGGGATCTTTCTTTTATTGCGGTGTCGGTCCGATATATAAGATTAATGGGATCATGGACCGCCATGTTTATGTGAAAATACTCGAGGATGTTATGCTGCCTTATGCGGAAGAGAATATGCCGCTTAAATGGGTCTTTATGCAGGATAATGACCCAAAGCACACAAGTAAATGCGCGAGGGAGTGATTTGTTTGAAGAGGGTTAATGTCATGGAGTGGCCAGCACAGGACATAAAATTTGCTGTTTCTAAAGCAAATCCAAAGAATGCGCAGCAACTGTGGACAGTGGTACATTCGACTTGGCAGTCGATTCCGATAGAGCGATGTCAAAATTTAGTCGACTCAGTGCCAAGACGATGCACTGAAGTCTTAAAAAATAAAGGGTACTCAACTAAGTACTAACCATTTCCACTGTTTTTGTTGATAAATTATTGAATAAGTTCTTGAAATTTTAGTTTTATTCGCTTTTATTGAGTACACTGCTATTATTTTGCACACTAAAAAATTGCATCTTTTACACATAAAGGTTAACGGTATCCAATTTGCTAATCAAAAGCTCACATATTCAGCGCAAAATAAAAGAAGAGATACCAATTTGCCCTTTAACTACAGTTGGCCCTCATTGAATTAGAAAAAATATAAAAATGTTAGTAATTCCTAAATATGTGTAGGACACTGTTATTATTTAGCACACCACTGTAGTTACCTAGCAGCACTCCAAAACAATTTTAGCGAGACGCCCACAATACAGACCATACTAAATGGCTTTCCGATGTTAATCGAATATACTGGGATAGCAATTGCTACATGCCCTCTGTAGACGACCAAGTAATGTTTCGACAACAGCAGGCGTTTCATCTTCCTGAAAACACCATGCCCTTAAAAGCAAGGGTACACACTTCAACGTCCCCTCAATGGCTTACTCCTAATATCAAGAAACTTATAGGCAAACGTAACACTGGCTATCAGAAGTGGAGGGAATTTCGTATCGAGGAATTCCTAAATGAATATCGTTCATTGCGCAACAAAGTTGTTTCGAAAATCAGATCTGCTAAAATAATTTTTTATATAACATTAAGTTTAATCCGTCTAACACGGGAAATTCCACGTGGAGGAGGCTTTGAAACCGGTAAGAAAAACATCGTAGTGACCACTGATGTTAACTGTGAGAAGCTGAATTTGGATTTTATTAGAGTTACCGAAGTAGATGTTGTTGAAGCACTTCTGTCGGTAAAATCCAATGCTACTGGTCTCTTTATTCGGCCTTACTTGCCATAGGCCTTGGAAAACTTAGCACTAAAACGAATTCATCTGGGTCTTCGACCCAAAAGTGGCTGCAACACTGCGCTAATATTAATACCAGAAGTTCGAGTCCAATAGACAAGAACTATCTAATGCTCTTATCATTTTCAAAAGCATTTGACACAGTCAACCCCACGGTCCTTTGCAGTAGTCTTAATTTTTTTTCTTTCTCTACTCTATACGTAGCTCTTATTAGTCTTATTTAAACGGAAAGAAAAAATGTGTAAGCACCAGTGAGAGGAGTGTGACAGGAACCAATCCTTGGACTTACTCGCTTCTCCTTGTACGTGAACGACCTGCCAAACATTGTAAAACACTGCAAAGTTCATATGTATGAAGCTGATGTGCAACTTATGATAAGTTGCCAAACAAATGAAACAATCTCTGCTATAGAATTCCTAAATGAAAATCTTATTAGAATTCACGTCGGGTCAAAAAACATGATCTTCTGTTGACTCTTGAAATTCAATTTGTAATTTAATTTAGGCTTACAATTAATTTTGTAAGATTATCTAATCTTCCTCAAATGAAATGAAATGTCTACAGATAACGGTCCTCTTCTTATTTTTAACAGATCATTTTGAAGATGAAGTAGTCCATTTACATTTCAATAATTCGTAAGGTAAAATCGGGCACATTTTATGTACTTTATAGAAATGACTTACATTTTATTTCAAAATGCAAACATTGATTGATTTGATTGATTGATTTTAATTTTATTCATTCTATTTAAATAATTTTAACAATTAAATAAATAACAATTCATTTTAACAATTAAATAATTCTTAGCAATAATTGTGAAATGAACAATAATAATCATTCTGTAACTATTTAAAGTTAGTGTTGAATGCCACTTAAGTAATATTTTCAAATTCAGGAAACTGATATGGGGTAGTTATCAGTGTTACAAAAAATAAAGATAAGAGAATGTTTAAATTTCGATAGAAAAATATCTGAGTAGAAACATAAAACAAACAATGAATCTTAGGACACATATCGAAAGAACGATTCAATAATGGGATAATCTATAGTACGAGGGCGGATCAATAAGTCCGTGACTTTTGGATTAAAACAGATTTTTTGATAAAAAAATAATTTTATTTTTCAACGTAGTCTCAGTTGAGCTCTATACACTTTGTCCAACGCTTCTCCAATTTTTTTATCCCTTCCAAAAAAAATGATTTGTCGAGCTCCTCAAAATGACGAGATGACTTCATCATTGGAGTCAAATCTTTTTCCACCAAGCCATTTCTTCAGGTTTGGGAACAAGAAGTAGTCGCTCGGAGCCAAATCTGGAGAATAGGGTGGATGAGGGAGCAATTCATAGCCCAATTCATGGATTTTTGCCATGGCAACTGCACATGTGTGCACCCTTGCATTGTCTTGGTGGAAAAGAACTTTTTTCTTGGCCAAATGAGGTCGTTTTTTTTTCAAATCGTCATTGAATCGGTCCAATAAGTTTGCATAATATTCCCCATTGATTGTTCTTCCCTTTTTTCCCGCGTGCATCTCAAAAAACAGTCGCCATAACTTTATTGGCTGACAAACCCACCTTGGCCTTCTTTGGCGCCGATTCACCCTTAGAAACCCACTGTTTTGACTGTTGTTTGTTCTCTGGTGTGTTGTGATGGATCCATGTTTCGTCCACGGTTACAAAACGGCGCAAAAACTCCTCCATATTGCGATTAAACAACGCCAAACCTTCCTGTGAAGTTGTTACACGATTGCGTTTGTGGTCGACTGTGAGCAAATGCGGCACCCATCTTGCGGAAAGCTTTCTCATGCCCAAGTGATCATTCAAAATTGAAACCACTGAGCCATGCGAGATCCCTACGGCTTCCACAATCTCTCGCACTTTCAATCTTCGGTCGGCCAACACCATATCGTGAATTTTTTCGATTGTTTCGGGTGTAGAGACCTCAACTGGGCGTCCAGGAGGTTCGGCATCTTCAGTGCTTGTACGGCCACAACGAAATTCAGTAAACCACTTTTTTACCATTGAAATCGATGGTGCGGGGTCCCCATAGTATTTATCAAGCTTAGCCTTGGTCTCGGTCTCGGTAATGGTTTTTTTTCGCAAGAAATAATGCTTAATAAGCACACGAAATTCACTTTTTTCCATTTTCTCCTCAAATTAGTGAGTAGTCTGATAAAAATAGCTGTCAAATACAAACTAACTGACGCAGCAAGTTTAAATTTTGACAGGAGTCAACTGACAAATGCCTGTTGACAGGAGCAGTGTAGCTGTTTCAGTAAAGAGGTCAGAAATTCAAAAATGCACGGAATTATTGACCCGCCCTCGTAAATAGCCAATCTTTAACCTTATTTACAAACGAGTGAAAATAAGGAGTTCTTCGAATAGCAATAAGTAGTTTGTTAAAACAGTAGTTTGTTAAAACAGTGCAGTAACAGTAAAAAAATTAGAAAATTTGGTTCTATGTGCGATGGGAACTTTAACCAATGCTTGATTAGATTATTAACGCGCAAACTATAAAAATTTGAGTTTCTATTTGGAGTGTTACCACTTCGCTTAAAGAATTCCCTGAGAACTTTAAAAATTTATAGGTGTCTTAACGGAAGAATTCTCAACTCTCTAAACAATGACCAACTATGAGCTAAACGATTAATACCGTAAATTATTCTTATTAAATATTTTTGAGCTATGAATAAGGAACTAAAAGGAACTAAAAGCTAACTTGAGTTAGCGAGGCCCTAGTAAATCATAGTTAATACTTGTTTGGAGCCACACGCATCATATATGATTTAACTGTTTGCATATGATTTTTTCAGCTTAAATTGAGATCAAATAAAACTCCCAGATATTTAAATTGACTAACAGACTCAATTTTAAAGCACCCGCTTGAACATTGAGCATTTTCATTAAAATTTATACATTCACAAGTATGCAGAGGTAGACATAACCTTACACAGTCGTGAGAATGATAAAACACGTTGAAATCGGTAACAATATTTCCTAACATTTTGAAAACCATCAATTTTGTTTTTTTCGCTGATAATCAACTTATGAAATGCTAACCACTGCCTAATATTTTAATAACACATTCGAACGACGTGAGTCCTTGATAGGAGAATGCTATATCATCAGCGAACGCTGTTGGTAAACCGTTGAAGTTCTGACTGAAGAGGGAGTTAATATAAATTAAGAACAAAAGTGGACCGAGGACAGAGCCTTACGGAACACTAATCTTTATTTTAAGAGATCTACTAAAATATCTATTGATATTGACCACTTGTTCCCTATCTGTGAGATAAGAGCGAAACCAATCATGTAAGACTGCTCTAAAACCAGCGTTGTACAACTTATCTAGAAGCAAATTATGGTCCACCATGTCAAATGCTTTTGTCATATTAATGAAAAGAGCCATTGTAGATTTGGAATTATTGAACCCTTCATACCATTGGGTACATAACTTAAGAATGGCATCTTCTGTGGATTTGCAAGATTTGAAACCGAACTGATTTTCAGAAAAGAAATTCTGGTTATCCAGAAAAGACATTTTAGTAGCTTTTCAAGTAGTTTAGAAAATGTGGGAAGCAGCGATATAGGTCTATAATTACCCACATCTTTTCGATTTCGCTTTTTGAACAGTGGTATAATTTCTGCACATTTTAAAGACTGTGAAAAGCATCAATTACTTACACTTAAGTTAAATAAGTGACAGAGTATATCACTTATATTAAAAACAATCTTTTGTAAAAGGACATTTGTGATACCATCCCTTGTGCACGAACTTTTATTTTTTAAAGATAATATAAGCTTAAATATTTCTGCAGAAGTAATTGTGGTAAAAGCAAAACCCTTAACTTGGTCTCGTACAGCAAACTGAACAGATGAAGCAATATAATTGCATGTATAGTTAGGTTGAGCAGTTTCTCAGAAATTTCAATGAAGTACTCATTACATTTATTTGCAATGTTGGCCGGATCAGATAAGATAACGCTATTTATTTCCAAGACATCGACTACTTTACAATTTCTACCTTTTCCTAGAATATCAACTACAATTCTCCACTCTTCTTTAGCATTATGCTTCTGATTAACATAGTACTGATTGCGAGCTTCTGCTATTTTTTTATTTAAGTCTTTGCACAATTTGTCATAGAGTTTTTTTATTCTTAGATTTTGTGGATGTTTATTACATTTTTTGGCGAATTTTCTTTTACTTTTCACTTTCTTTAAAAGATTGGAAGTCACCCAAGCTTCAATGTATTTTTACTATTAAAATTGTGCATAGACCTGTTGGTGCAGTTTTCTATATGATTTCTTAAAATCGATAAAAATAAATCATAGGCAACCGAAGGATTGTTTTCTGAGTAAACTGATTCCCAAAACTCATATCTTAAAACTCCATTCAACATGGCGTAATTTATGCGAAATTTGTTTCGTAACGAATTTTTAACATGAAATGAAGTATTATAGTTACTAATGCTAAGAGTTACCATATGATGATCCATTCCTCTGAAATCGTAAGCATTACCATAGAAACAACTTTTATTATTTTTATGTATTCGCGTGGAAATGTGGTCAATACAACTTTTGGTTGAATTAGATACACGAGTAGGTTCATTAATAATGCTCCTTAGACCATACGACGCCATTACCAACAAGTAGTTCTCAGAATCCCTGTCGCACTCATTTAAAATATCGATATTGATATCGCCAGAACAATTAAGTTTTTTGCTTTAGTTTCACTCAAAATAGAATTCAGCTCATCAATAAAGACATTTTTACTATATTCATGCAATCTGTAAAAACATAGTATTAAATAGGATTCATTTGCATAAGAAAGGGACAACTTCACTACATCGGCACTAGGAATATTTATCAATTAACAATCAAACACATAACCAACTTTTACATAAACTGCTACACCACCGGCAGAGTACGAGTCGTTGCAGTTGCCAAAAGGCAAATAACCCGGAATATTATAAAAATCTAACTCATTTTGATAGATCCAAATTTCACTCAATACAATTACTATAGGCAAATTCGAGAGAGTTTCGATATGTGCTAACAAACAATTAAATTAAACAAAGTGTTATAATTACATTGACACTAGAGGCTATTTCAGTGTTTTAGGGAGACGAGATAGGGCTATTTATACCAACAGAATTCATATTTTATCTAAGTCAGCAATACAATTTATTTTGACTAAATTATCGCCTCCCTACACTCGCATATAAACCGTCCCATTTCTCGTCCACAATTATTTATATCCCTTGAAGATCTTCGATTCAGCAGCCTTTACCAGTTGACGGATGTGGTAAGATCGGCTCTCATTTATGTACATCTTCTGTGGCTCAGTACGCTCGTTAAAAATGATTCTCTTTCTTTGCAGTTACGAGAAATTAATCTCACTTGGAGAATATTTATTCTTTTGCTAGGTTTCTTTTGTGTTTTGGTTGAGATATTCTTCATGCGGCAATAATCGATGTCTTTTCAGTCACATCCAAATTCATACCATCGCGGAAAACTTTCAAAGCGATATCAGTAAAAAATTAACGTTAAAAATTTCGATAGTGTTGGCTAAGAGTTGTTGTTCAAGGTAGTTGACTTTAGTCTCCAACGATGAAATTCTCTCTTCACTGGCTTGAAGAGTATAAATTTAGTATAAATTAAACTACTCAAAACAAAATAGGACCCACCAAAGATTTATTTCGATTTTTGTCTAAAAATTACTCTATTGGTAAACATTATCGAAGCGAAGTAATTAACTGTATAGCTTGCATGTCTATGAGTATTTATCAATACTTTGAGCAACAATTTTACCGTGGCCTCCAATTAAGTAGGCAGAGAAAGCGCATTGCTATAAAAATCAACTAATGCAAAATTGTATGTACCTGTTTTCTCAGTCTAATCCCAAGCGCTGTCGCTAAGTGTTACTTTCTGTAATTGTTTTCTTCGACAACGTTACTAATTGTGATTACCATGCCCGGTTCTCGGCATCATATGGGCATCGAAAACGCAGTAGGAGCGGTAAATTTACTTCAGGAGGGAGAGTCTCAAAGGTCTGTCGCAATTCGGATCGGTGTATCACGGCAAGCTATCCGAAACATCTGGGAACGATTCCAAGAAACCGGGAGTGTAGCAACGAGACCTGGATCAGGAAGAATCAGAGTCACAACTGCGCAAGAAGACCGGTACGTAAGAATAATTGAACGCTTGGAGCGTACCGTAACCGTCCGGGGATTACAAAATCAACTGCGGCAATCTACTGGCACTCAAGTAAGTGATCAAACCATATGTAATCGACTCCACGAAGATGATCAGCGTTCCAGAGTGTGCGCCATTCGACCGAAACTGACAAGGGCACATCGGGCAGCGCGCTTAAGTTACATTAATCCCGTGAGCATTCGGATTGGAGTATGGACAACTGGAGGCCTGTACTCTTTACAGACGAATGTAGGGTGAAGTTTTTAAGTGACGATAAACGAGTACGCGTGTGGAGAAGACAAGGTGAACATTTTACCGACCCATGCATCCAAGGCCCTATTTTGTTTTGAGTAATATACTTTCAGCAATTCGTAATAGCACAAAAGCTTGGAGTGATACTTCCAGCTTAAAAATCTTTTTAAAAAAATATTGCATACACATTAGCACGTGTGTGCTGTGAAATACTTGCCGTGGGTATTATGCCACATTTTTCACTCTTTTATCATTGTAAACGTTGCTAAGATACTTTGTATAAAATAAAAGATATCATTGCATATACAATACAATATAAAAAATAACTTTTTTGAATTTTTAATCTTCATTAACGTTGTACAAAGGATCCTGTTATACAGTTTAGAAACATACGATAAATGCCCAAAATCTTCAAGCTCAATCTGCAAATATCTCAATGCTATTATACGATACATTAAGAACAAAACTGATATAAAAAGTTGTCTACCCTATGCTGGGCTTCGTTATGATGCCACCAAAATTATTTCGCGTTCAAGAAATCGTAAAATTCTTTTGAAAATTGCTACAGATTTTCCGAAACACTGATGAGCACAGAATTATCACCGACCTTACAATCGGTGTTTTTCGGACTTTTAATTGTAACAAAACATTTTTTAACACTTTTATCTTCTTTTCTTTTTCAGTACATTTCGAAAATTCTTCAAACCACATTTATTGTAGAAACCATTCTGGACAGATCTCAAAACATCCTGAAATTCAACTTAACGAGAATGCTGAGCTTGCTCTTAGTACACCTTTAATTGAACCTTTTACCACGTACTTTTAACAAGAAAGTCATATCAAAACACATCAACACGTCAAAATATAATTAGCTCTACTGAAGAAAAGGCTACACATCCAGGCAGCAGCAGTTTTTCGGATTTAAAAAACCTGCTTTGAATTGTAATTTCTGATTTAGCAGAACAAAAATTCTGTACAAATTTTGCTTCTGTTTATCATAAAGTTTCAGGTGACGACAAATATCTATCTATTTCATAAGTTATTAGTTTTTTTATACGTGTGATTCCACTATATTGTCATTGTTATATGTGATGTTTGAATCAGACCTTAAATACTGTGTTGTATGATTAAGGCGTGTTGCATTTCGCTGTCGAATGCAAAGCATTCCAAGTGAGCTGAGAGTAAAAATACAGGTTTGAATTGACGTTACAAACCATGTGTTTCTCTGGTTGAAACCTCACATAATGAATGCTTCTCAGACCTCTTCATCTCACCACCGTGACATACATATATTATGAATGTTATACAATCGTAAAAATGACTTGGCAGTCGCCTCTGTTGGCAAATAAAGTTATTAATGTATAAATAATTCAAAAAATAGTAAGTGGTATAAATGATCAAATGCAAATCGCAATTAATTAAACTAAGAGTTTACCGAAATTATTTGTTGTCTATATTTGAGCTTTTTCTTACAGTACGCATAAAGAGCATCCCAATCTTCGATACCATTTAAGATATCCGCTATTCTTCCAGGGAGATTTCAATGCTGCCAAAGTATAGCCTTCTTATCTCCTTTAATATTGGGCAAACTGATAGGAAATGAAAAATATCCTTTTGTACTCCAAGATTGCAGTAGATCGTCTCTATGCATAATATAATTAAGTTTTCAGAGTTCTGACGAATTAACTCGTTCTATAAATTTTTCCCTCAACTTATTGTCCAGACCTCGTATGAAAGCTGTTATCCCTCCAAGAGCTAACATTATCCACGGTAAGATTCAATTCCAAATTGTATCTCCACGTCAGGAGGTACCATTCTCTGCGGAATCGGGTGTTAGTGGATAGAGCTTGCATGACGACTGGCTTCGGTACCGGTTACTAGAGAGTCTATCATCGTTATTATCACATAACCCACATTTGTGCGCCATAAAACAACACACATCTCGCTTATATTTGTCTATTAAGCTGAAATCTTTTGAGTCCATATAAGTTCTCCATGTCGAGTTCAGCGCTATCTTTGCGACTTATTTTTATTGGATGATTGGACGTTATTTTTATACCAAGATAATCGTTCTCTCTTACTTACTCAATTTCTTCTTCTGCGAACCTCCAGCTGTCGTTTTTCGCAAAACGTCCACCTCCTTTCTCGTCACCATAATTTTGGATTTTCTCAGGTTGACCATAAGATTCCACGATTTACAGTAGTCTTCTAGTAGTGCAATCATCCGCTGAAGGAGATGAGGAGTGTCAGAAATCAGGGCTATATCATCAGCGTACTTGAGAACCTTAATCCGTCTAACTCTCCATAGAATTCCGCCACAGAGTGTTTCATTCGAATCATCTAATAACAAAATGAAGAGTAGCTACTTAGGGTACATCCTTGTTTTACCACCATACTTGTTGTAAACCATTCGAATATAAGCTCCCCATTCCACACCGCTGATTCTGTGACCATCTTTGTTGACAACCCCATAGTGAAGAGCTTGTAAAATAGTGCTCTCGCTCAATAGAATCAAATGCTGCCTTAAAGTCCACGTAAGAAGCATAAAAGAACTTTGTCTGCCAATGATTGAGCAATATTTGTGAGCATGAAGACTTCGTCGATGGTCAAATGCCCTTTCCTGAATCCTGCCTGGAAGTCTTGTTTATGTCTCTGATCCAATTTTATTTTCCTTATTAATATTAGTATAACTTTGCAACACTAGCATGTTCAATTTTGTTTTGTACACCTTTGGGGATAAACGTCTTCCGTACCAGTACAAAGCCGTATTAGACAGACAAAGCATACAGACAGTTATCAAGAAAGTAATTTCTATTTTTACAAGTAGTTTAAGTTACTCCTATGTTTGTTGATTCTCGCTTTTGTCAAGCCGAGAAAGCTGCGGAGGCTCACAAAGAGATATAAGAAATGTATGGTGTTGACGGCTTAACAGAACACAATTGTTAGAATTGGTTTAAGAAATTCCGTTCTGAAGATTTTTCACTCAAAGGTGACTAACGTTCTGGTAGACAAACGAATATTAATCGAAAACGATCATGATCTAAGCGTGATGAACCAGCACAAACCAAAAGAAGGATGTTGTCAATTTGGTGGGATTATAAAGGTGTCGTGTATTTTTATCTCCTTCCAAGGAATCAAACGATCAATTCAAATGTGTACTGTCAACAACAATCAAAGAAAAACGGCCAGAATTGACAAGTCGTAAAGGAATCATGCTTCACTTTGACAACCCTAAACCACATCTTTGACAACTCGTGAAAAATTATTGAACCTTGTTTGGGAAGTATGTTACATCCATCACACAGCTCCGATCATGCACCATCAGGTTTACATTTGTTTCGGTGTTTTCAAAATTAAAAATCGATTAGTCCAGTTCTGTACTAATAAGGGCCAGAAGTTCTATGAGCACGGAATCATGAAGTTGCCAGAAAGATAGCAGAAGGCCATCGAACAAAATGGAAAATATGGAATTGATTTAAGCTTATTTATATAAATAAAAAAATAAGATAAAACTGCACACTGAAAAAGCGAAATTATTTTCTTGTCAACCCAATCCATATGTATGTAAAGATATTAATAAAGTCATGAGATTAATGATTAGTACAATATGAAGAAGTAACACTCTATCCAAGGTACGAGTATAGCTTAAAAGTTAGAATGTCTTTTACAAAAAGAAAGACATGGTTCAAACGTTAAGAAATTGAACAGTATTTAATTGAATTTGAAAAAATATAACGTTTTTTGTAAAGCTTATTTTAGTATTTTAAGTGGGAAATATATCTAATTTTTGTTTCCTCCAACGTTTACAAGATGGCGGAATCGATTTCCTCATTTCAAGCAATAATTTATAACATAATATAAAAAAATTAAATATTAAGAGAGCTTACCATCTTCCTCCTCTTCATTGCCTTCGTCTATGTGCAAGCCATCGGCAAACTGTTCTTTGCCCTGGTCGCCAGCGACTTCATTATTTAGGTTATCTCCATCTAGTAGAGCATTAGCAGCAACGCCCAATTCATCGTCGCCGCCCTTATGATTGTGTTTATGTCCTCCCATGCCAAAGACTTCGATGTCATCCCCATCACCGCCATGATCTTCATTATCCTTCGCCCCGACTTTCGCCTCAAAGAAGTTATTATCCTCCTCTGCGCCATTATTCAGATTATCGTCGTTCTTTTCCGCATTGAAATCGGGGTCCTTAACTTCATGCGCTCCTGTGTCTTGTTCACCGTCGTTGTTCTTCCCAATCAATTCATCCACCACATTTGCGTATCGATTGTTATCTGCATCTTGCTTATTGTTCGCATCCGCCCGGTGATTGTTATTTAACTTACCGCCATCTTGGTCATCGTTTCTATTATTATTAAGCAAATCTTCGAAATTTGCCGGAATTGGAGCCACTCCCAGTGGTATTTGTTTCGGTGGCTTATGTGGCGGTGCATTTATATTCTCTTTCGCAGTGCTTGAGCGCTTAGCTTTGTTAAAAGAAGGCGTACTCGCCTGATTGGCTAGAGACAAAGCATGTCGAATAACATCGCGATCTCCAGCAGCATCACCTCTACCATCCGCCATAGCAACTACGCCTGCTCCTGCAGTTGATAATTTTACTGTCGAGTTTAGTGGTGGCATTTGTTGCACACTTTCTGCAGCACCTGACCGAATTTTATCCTCGTCGCTCACCAGTGGCTTCGGTATTATCTGAAAGTTTTCAACAGAATTAATTATCACATTTTTGTGTTTATAATCGATTGGTCGATTTTGTGGGAAGCTTCCAGCACCATTACTGTTAGCCAGCTTATTAGCGAGGAGACTTTTCTGAGTAGAAGGGTTAGAGAAACTCGCTTGAGTAGTTGCTGAATTGTTAGTTAGCTTAATAGATACTTTGTACAAATCGGGACTCACAAGTTGCTGTTCGTTAAATGACCTCTGAACTAAGGGCTTATCCAACGGATGATTTGGGAGCTGCTGCTTTGGACCAACAATTGCAGATGGGAATGGTTGATCCATGATCATATCGCGGTCGACTTTAGGCTTATATTCACAATTACTTTTGTATTCTTTAATGGTTTCAAGCATGAGGGAGATTTTCTTTTTGTGATTTTCAGCGCTTAGTGCTGTTGTCTTGAGAAGAATCTCCAAACGGTCCTTTTCCTGAACTACAGTTTCATATTTTGCCTGAAAAGTCACATTTCAGATATAAATCTTGAAGTAATTTGAACAAAATACGTACCTTTAACTCCTCCAGATCCTTATCATTAAGGTTTTGAACTTTTTGCATTTGTGACTGCAATGATTTGACTTTAGTCTCAAGGCTGTTTACTATTTCCAATTGAGACTTTTTCGTTCTGGAGCAATCCTCTACCAAATCACCGTGTTCCTTCTGCAAAAGTTTGTAACGCTGTTGCAAGCTATCGTAGTGAATATTTGCTTCCAGCTTCGCCTTTGCATGCTGATCACTTTGCTCTTTAGCTTTTTGCTCAAAGTTTTGTCGTGTTTCAAGATGCTCCTTTCGCTCGGCTTCAAGACTTCGTTCCAGACGAAATTTATGTTCAATTATAGCTAGGTGGGGCCAAATGGGTGTGTTAAATGGGTCACCAATATGAACTGCAACATTTACCTTGCATGCGGGCATTTAATGCCTCTTGTTGCTGCTCACACCTAAGAAGCTGCTGCCGAGATTCATCTAACTGCGTTTGGGAACTATGAAATATTGCAATAAACCCAAACATAAGAATTATGATTCCGAGTCCGATCAGAAATCTGCCACGACCTGACCGCGTCAAACGGGTAGCAGTCATTTTTTTTAGTTCGTTCGTTTAGTTCTTGTAAAAATGGACAATGGAGCACCTTAGTATTGTTTTCACCACATTACTGGTTTATTCTGATCTCAATTAAAATGAGATTAATATTAGCTTTGGGTTTGTTTACCCTTAACAAAAACTGTCGTTGATAAAGTAAAATTCGTTTTGTATTTGTGTGGATTTTTGTTTCTGGACGGTGGAACTAGCCGATGTAGTAAAAACAAAGGAAGAAAGAGATAGTTGTATGTGACAGATGAGATGAGATCAGAAATGGTTCTGTTGGATTTTGGTTATAAACGGATACCAATTAGCATTCAATTTGTTTAAATTAGAACTTTCGCGTTTCGAATCATAAGACCGGTAATTCTAAAGAAATTTGCTAATTTAAAAAAAGCTGTTTAAACATTAAAATGGACCTAAATGTGTAGTGAACATAAGCCAAAGCACAACGACATCAAATTTGTAATTATCATGGCTAACATTTTAAACATAGATAAACTAACCTAGATGTCAAACTTTCCAGTATTGGAAAAACGAAACCTGTTTTCTGCTGATCATCTCTATTCGTGCGACCCTGCCCGTGAATACGTGTGAATTGTCATCAATGCAATTTCCCTCCCATTTTACACAAAACCCGCCCATTCTACTCAAAAACGACATCCACGCTCTCCTTCTAGAAACTTGTAAATTATTTTCATTCTAGCAATTTTACTTGTATATTAGTCTCATTCTAGCAAATTCTGGCAGATTATAGAGATGTAAAATGCGTTGGTAATTCACTTACAGTGTGTCTGTGCAGGGGTTTAAGGTTTTCGAAAGTTTAGTGGAGTTTTGCATCTAAGTTAGTTCATCTATGGTTCTAACAAAGTAAGTACGAACTGTCGCAGATCCGCTGTCAAGTTTTAAAATTCCCTAACCGATCGCCCTGTGACGGTAATCATCGTGGATATCCTCATAGCAGACGGGATCAACTTGTTTTCTTGGAAACGATGGACAGAAACCATGGACCGAGATACAAAACCTATTGTTAAAGTACTGCCATTTACATAAAAGGTGTATGATAATTGCATGCGATGTCACATTGAATAGAGCAGCTGCAGAAAAAATTAAGGAGATGAGTTATTATTAGAATGCCTTATTAGTAAAAATTTTATAATTGTTAACAAGGACAACAAACTGGCATTTACAAACTCCATCTTAAAATAATAACGACCTCTAATTACCTTATAAATGATCTCTTGTCTGATACTTCCTACTCAGTATCAGCTGAGTATAATGCTCTTTGCTTCTCATATTTACTCTCCGACTCATGGCCAAAAATGAACTAATATAGACGGTGAATTATATTAATACTTCTGCAGCCCTTTGCACTACTCACAAATGCACTGTAACAAAAAGCACTTACACTAGGCATTGCACGTTATTGGCTCTTTCGGTTTATGTTTGCCACAATAATAGCAATTTATACGTAACGTTCTCCCGTAATATGGAAGACATCGATCTTGAAATATGAGACCTCAAACAAGTCAAACATATAGGGGCAATCAATGGAAAGCCGTTTTTGGAAGTCAAAATCTTGAAAGTTTGCCATCTATAGGGTGACCAGATAAGAACGATAGGAAAAAAAATTTAAATAAAACAACAACGGTGTGAAATATAAAATTGATTTGAAGCTACGTTCATGCCATTATATGTGGAATAGCACATCATTCAAATGGCCACATCGGCTTCGCTGGCAGTGCTACAAGCGGTCGGTCCAATTTTTAATGACTCTGTCCAATATGTGCGGCGTTATTCCGGCAATAGGGTGTCGAATGTTGGCATCGAGCTCGTCCAAATTGGTTGGCTTGTTAGCGTAGACTAAGGCCTAACGTAGACTCAAAGAAAATAATCAAGTAGTATCAAATCGCATGATCGCTGCTGCCAACTGATTAACGCTAGCCGTGGGATGACCCAGACGCCAAATTTCTTGTTCTCAACATCGAGCGCTGCGTCGCTTGTATGGCATGTAGCGCCGTCTTGTTGGAACCACAGCTCGGATATATTGATGTTGTTGAGCTCTGACCACAGAAAGTAGGTTAAAATCGCTCAATACCATTGACGGCAACGGTGTGTCCTTACTCATTTCGAAAGAAATAATGTCCAATGATGCCGCTATGCCATAAACCGCACCAATTAGTCAATCTTTGTGGATGCATTGATGCTTGGCCGAACACATGTGGATTGTGTTCTCTGAGCCTTGTCCGAGAAGATGATTTTTTGACCAAAATCCGGATCTCCAGCCAACATTTCCAGCTCCCAATTAGCGAACTTACGGCGTTGTCTATGGTCGTCCGGCTTCAATTCGTTTAACAGCATAATCTAATATGGACGTAGGCCCACATCCAACAGTAAAATAAGCCGGGTTGACTCTCTGGCGATGCCCAATTCAGCTGATAGGCGCCGAGTCGACATTTCTCGGTCTTCTTTGATACTGGTCGCTACGGCGGCTACGTTTTCTTTATTTCGCAGCAATCTCTGTCTGGTTGCTTCTTAAGCCAAAAGAGTATACTCACTCTTAAACTTTTCCACGCTGCGACGAATTGGCTGCACGCTGAAAGCCATGATGACGACCAACATCACGACGAAATTCACGTTGCGTATTTACAACTGAGCCTGAATTTCGATATTTTTCAATAATTTCCGTACGTTCGGCAACCGTAAAACGATGCACTGTGAAATTCCAAACCTTACTGAATATTTTGACAGCTGGATGTCATTGGTAACTTTGACAGCTGCTGAAACATAACAATTGGAAAAAATATCATTGCTATCTGGCCACCCGTTATGTTAGTTCAAGTATGCTATAGCTCTGCTCTTTGATAGCAGAACGGAAACGGCAGCGCATGTTCTAATTGGAAAACAATCAACCGACTGAGTGTTAATGCAAGATGCAATAATTTTGCCGTTTTTCATTTTCTTACTTTATTTTCCAATTCGAATATACAAAATATGACAGATTATGCTAGACCACGTTGCAATAATCCTGACAAGTATATGTGAGAAGTTTCTCGCCTCAGTAAAACAAACATCTTCATTGACGAATTATAAAAAACACCAGCGCTCCCCAGCAAAATCTGACTTACAACTGCAAAATCACAAATATGGTTTAAGTTAAGTTTAAGTTCTTAAGTTTACGCAAGTGCATTATGGGTAACTTGAACGTTTGACAAAAATTAAGTGCGCTTTTCATTCCATTTTGTCATAAGGTTAATCCCACTAAAATCTATTATGATTAAGTCTTTAAATCCTTACGTTTCAGGTAGTTAATTCCACGCACAACTATTTCCAGGATATGAGAGCTGTCATTGATTCATTAACTATTCATCAGCCATTTTATTCTCAATTTCAGAACCATAATTAAAAAATCCCCATGTCGATCAGCCCCAAATATGCTGAAATAGCTCATGTGAGGTATACATGTGCCAAGCTGACTTTTGACGCTACCATTAATTTAAAAGGCGTAAGCTCATCATCCTTCTGAGGCAATTCCACGAGGAGTCATACAGCTCTGGGCATCACCAGCTTAACGTAGACAAGTGCCTTCCACAATCGTACAATCAACCACCTAACCGAGCTGTCTATTATGTTTGTACAACATAAAGAAAACTGAAAAGTTATATTACAATATATAGTGTATATTGTAATATACACGCAAAATTTATAGTAAACGTTCTTCCCTTAAGGCCCATTCCCAGCTCACCGAACTGCGAATAAGGACGACCTGCGAACAAAACAAAACAGGAGAAATTTGCGGTTAAATTCGCGTGAATGTTTTGGTAGTGCGAATGTAGATTGGGTTCCACTTTTGTGGAATGCGAGTAAAATTTGACAGTTCGGAAAGAGCATTCGCTTATTCGCGGAGAAATAAGTTAATTATCGATTTCTTCGCAGAAACTACTTGAATTCGAGTTTTTTTTTATTAATCCACAGATAAATAGAATAAGAGTTCGAATATACTCGTATCCATCTTATATGCTGCCAAGTTCATCATCGAGTTGAAAAGTCTTCTGCCGAGGCGTGAGAAAAGAAGGTTATGTAAGTTACCATCATCAGCTGCAAAAAACTTCCCATTTCCCACATTTTTTTTTTTTAAAGGCGCATGCTCAAGGGGAAAAGGTACCCTTAAAGTGTTTGCACACAGCCCTGGCGACTGTAAATTACGGTACGTTTGAAGGGGCGGAATACTACTGGCGATTTCTATGGAGCACTGATGGGGGAAATAGTGACTTTCTCGTATTGCCATACGGTTCTTTTAGGAATCTGTTCTCTAACTGTGTGGTCGGTGTACGAAAAATTAGCTGATATGACACAGTGGCCCATTGCACATAGCACATTGATCTTGTATTTGTCAGGGTGAGAAGTTAAAAACAAGTCCATGGTGTTGGCGGTATTACAACCAACGTCTGGTATTCGTGTGGGTTAAGTTATTTTCTGCAGCGAATATTTCAACACACCATCCTTCGGGTGTTGTCTGTCCAGAACATCGAACGCGTCCCCACATCCTGTTAAGAAAAGCTAGAGTTTAGCTTTCTTAAAAGGACATGACAGATGTTACAACTGCTCGAGTTATAGCCATTTTGCTGCAATTGCCCGGAGGTCAAGCGACCTCCAGGATCGTTCTTTCGCTTCTTCGAAACCGGCCACGCCTATAAGAACTGCCCAAGGGCGTCGAAGACTAGACAAGTTGGCACTAAGACTCGAGAGAACAATGGCCTTCAGACCAACAGAATTAGTTTGCGACGAAGAAATTGTAAGGTCCTTAGAAACCGTACAAAAGTATTGCGATCTCTTGGCAAAAGGTCTTAAATAAACGCCCAGTTTGATATTACAAGTTTTTATTATACTCGTATATTATCGAAAGATCTTACTACAATTACTATAACTAGGAATGAAATCTTAAATGAGAAGTTAACTAAATACGACTGACTGGGTGACAAGTAACAGGCTAGATATTGTAAATGTGAGCACTTGATTGGTGATGACAGGGTTGCCAGGTTTTTTAATGCATGCAACAAAAAGGTAAGAGATTCTTTCATTTTGAGAGGATCTAAGGGCACCCAGTTTCATAATTGTTTTTCCCTTTTAAATACCGGCAGTCCGGTTACTTTTGCTCAGAAATCGCTGTTGCCTCAAGCTACACCTTTTCGAAAATTTTCATTTCAGTATTAAGGAGTACTATATACCTTACGAGTACTTATGGTACGCTTTCAATTTTTTTTTTATTTACTTTCCGATTTTTTTTTTTTTTTTTTTATAATCGGCGCGCGCTTAAGGGGTTTTTGTACCCTTAAAATGTTCGTACACAGCGCGGGCGAAGGAAATTTAGGGAGGAAGAAAAGACAGGTACCGATGTACATTGTTCTTAAATGTTTGCAAGTTATAACGACCAGGAAACACAGAGGTCGGCAGTGCATTCCATAAGCGAGTTGTACGGCTTAGGAAAGAACCACGATATTTTAGAGTACGTCCGAAAATGGGCTTGAGGGTATACTGATGATCATAGCGAGACGGGTGTTACGGTTGAAAGTTTGAATGGGCGGAATGCTACTGGCAATTTCAATGGAGCACTGGTGGTGGAAATAGCGATAAAACAAAGTGAGACAGGAGACATTACGTCGGTGTTCGAGGGTGTCAATTGATTGACTGATATTAGTATCACCAATTAGTTTTATCGCACGGTTTTGAATCCTATCTAGCAGGTGCAGAGATGTTTTAGAACCACTGACCAGATGTGGGCATTGTACTCCAATTTTGGACGTATGAAAGCCTTATAAATTGTGGCCTGATCAGAGGGGGTAAAATATTTCTTACATCGCTTGAGAAAACCTAGACATTTCGCACCATTTTTGGCGACATCGAATATGTGGTTATTCCAACGTAAGTTGTTACTGATACACATACCGAGAATGGAAAGTTTATCGGTTTCGACGATGCAAGTGCCATTCATGGATAATGGCTGGGTATTTGAATTTCGCTTTAATGACAGCAGACAGCATTGAGTTTTGGACGCATTAAATTCCACTCGGTTGATAGTTCCCCAGTTGGTTATGCTGTTAATATCGGAATTTAATGAGCTTAGCATACGCTGCTGTTCCCGTTCTACAGCCGAAGAGCAGGGGCGTGAGTCCGGGAACGAATATGAGAAGCAGAGAGTGCTGTCATCAGCAAAGGAATAAATTGGATTAGAAGTAGCAGACAAGAGATCATTAATGAAAATTAAAAAGAGTGTCGGAGACAGAACGGAGTCCTGGGGCACACCAGCATTTACTTTGTGAATATCAGACCTGAAACCATCCAACACAACTTGAACGTCCTGAAAGGTAATTTCTAATGCATTGAAGAAGAGAGTTATCGATCCCAAGAGCACGCATTTTCGACAAAAGAGCCTGATGCCAAACTCTGTCAAATGCCTTAGAAATATCAAGTGCAACTATCTTGCTTTCGCCAGATTGATGTACGCTTTGGTTCCACTTTTCGGTGAGAATGCCATCAAATCACCAGTGGGCCTGTTGCTACGAAAACCATATTGCCGGTCATTGAGAAGTTTTCGTGTTTCGAGATATTTCATGAGCTTACGATTTATCAGCGTTTCCATGACCTTGGAAAGAAGGGACGTAAGTGCAATGGGTCTGTAGGAAGATAGAGAAGAAGATTCGCCTTTTTTTGGGGACAGTCTGGACAAATGCTGTTTTCCATCTGCTCGAAAAGAGTCCTAAAGAGTAGGACTGATGGAAAAGCTTACGCAGTGGTTTTGCCAGCGTGGAAGAACACCTCTTCACAAGAAGGGGAGATATACCATCTGGACCAGCGGATTTATGCATGTTGAGATCTTTGAGTACTCTTGCTACTACACGAGTGCGAAAGTGGATTCGTCCCATTGTAGATTCGACGCACACAAGTATAGGCGGGGATAAAGCACAGCCTGGGATCTAAAAAGAAAATTTCGTTTTCGATTACTCCATATGCCAATGCCTCTATTGTTTGGCAGCAATGCACTCCAAACATTTAACGTTACTTTACAAATGAATAAGAGGGGAACACCTTCATAAAAATTTTGTATTTCTGATTCTAATAAAAAACGTTTGAAGTATACATATATATTTGTGCACTTACGTTCCAATACAGCAATGACAAAACAACCAAATTGATCAGCGTGGTAACGATTTCAATGGTAGTACTCGCATTGAAAGGCAATACTGAATTATCCAATACTTGAAAACAGTAAAGATTTTATTCATTTCTTGGTTTGCGTTCCTACTTTAGGCGAATTGTTTGTTCCTCCTCAAGAATAGCTTAGCCACTTTATAATACGATACTCACAAGATTTATAATCCGAAGCATTTTGCTGCAGTCTCCCTAAACGGTAAGATTATAAAAAATTTCACCCAGTAGCATATTTTTCAAAGAGCACAACGCCCCAAGAATCAAGATATCAGAGTTTCGAGCTCAACACTCGCGATTAACGTTGATATGTTTCCATGTTTATCTGGAAGGGATCCCGTTTACTATAATCACTGATTGCAGCTCACTGCAAATGCGTTAAGCAGATGTTTTATAGTTTCTGTTGTGAGCCCAAAGGATATTGATTTCCAGTCAAAGGCTGCTCACAGCCAAGACCCAAAAGTTTCATATTAAAAGAAAAGCTAGAAAACGGTGATTTGAGGTCATTTGTCCTTCAAGACGGCATAGTATTCAGAAAGGACCGGGTTGGAAAACGTTTGTTTTATGTTCGTGCTAGTATGGAGCAAAACTTGATTAGACATACGCATGAAAAAATAAGCACTCTAATAGTTACGAAGTGTTGCGAACTAGTCAGAATGAACTATTAGTTCTCAGATATGCAGGAAAAAATAGATAAATTTATAAGAAATTGTATGGTGTGCATAATATATTCATCGCCTGATAACACCGTGGAACGGAATCTTTTTAGTAGCCCTAAGGAACCGGTCCATTTTCAAACACTTCATTTGGAAAATTTCGGACCTCTCGTTGCAATTCGGTCAAAATGGAAGCATAACCTTCTGATTGTCGACGCGTTTACGAAATTTGTTAAGCTCTACCCGGTTATATCGACGAGCATGAGGTATTGAACAAATAGTATGATCACTATAGCGCGACAGGGATTCGTGCTTCACTTCCTTGGAGTTCAGCTCGTTTCTATTGGATAGGAACATAACTCATTTTACGGTAGCAGCTCAGTCTCCACAGCAAATAGTCAAGTCAAGATAGTGAACATGCTAGGGAAACTTTGTGAATCAGAACATGATTGGGTTTTTGACGTCCTGCTGAAATACCGATTCTACCAATTGATCTAAGTCCTTAGTCCAAAGGCCTTATCGTTTTCTTCTAATATTGTTTTGAATGCCGTCTTATTAATTTTTTTAATCACTCGAACCAGATCTCCCCCTCCACTTGAAGAGAAACGTCTTCTAACCACAGCAGAACCGCCTCCATTCTTGACGGTAGGAACCACAAGGTCTGATAGCATCTTTTGTTCTGATCTGCAACGAACGGAAACTCTCCGTTTTGTGCTAAATACATACCTCTAACCTCATTCTCAATGTCGCAGATAGAGCATGGAGAATGAGTGATCTGCAGAATTCTATTGCAAATGCAAAAGTCAAAGTTAATTACCGTTATTTCTTCAAGAATGATGGCCAGATTTTATGACAACATAAATTTTCATAATAAAATATGAAAAACAACTGAAGCAATATCGCGCAATTTTACCCACTGATGATGCAAATTTTTCTATATTGGTCAATAAATATCAAACTTATTTTGATTTTACACAATACAGTGCACAAGGAGCAATATAATTTACAGACGGTCAATAATTTTGTGCAACAAATATTGTATAATACAATAATACCTGCAACACAACCGCCCTTTTTTACGGCCTCGCTTTGACGTTTCAATTTCAACTATAGGGATCCAATGCTTTCCATCACAATGTCGCTTGGAGCTTCAGACTTACGTTTGGCATTCATAATGAAGAACGTAATGCTATGTAGCGTAACTGCAAAGCGCACCAAAAGTTGGGACACGCTGAAATTTGGCTTGTTTTTGACAGTTAACGTTGAAGCTGCTCCAACAAATCCGTATAGGCATAGTATGCTACAAAAGCTATTTTTGCAACTAATAAGTCTTCTTAAATTTTTGAAGTCATGCTTCCAATTGAAACAGATTATACACAAACAAATTTCCAGCTTGCAGAAAACAAATTGAACTTTAATCGTAGGATTGCTCATGACATTCCAAAGCGAATAAAGCCTGTCTCCACAGGGTATGAACGATGCTCGGATTATAGGTATGTTTATAAACATGTCTAGTGAAGGCACACAAATCCATCCAACGGATGTTCAATTTTATGTCAAGACATGAGAGTGGATGAAAATCAGGGCAGAGTTGTTTTCTGTTGAATGTACGAGTATGTATAATAAACGTATTATATTCCAAAATAGCGAGTAAAAGGGAGAACCTAATTGTTGCTGTTGTTACATGTTGTCGCACGAATATCTGCTAGCAAAATCAAATGTTTTGACATAATTTGCCCAGTTAAGGCAGAAAAAAATATGCCAGACTAACAGACGTTATGTACGACATAATTTATCTCGTGGAGGTAATGTCACCAGAGCCGAGGTTGCAGCGCTATTGCGTTTCGGCCAGATTAATTTTGAATGAAGACATGCTTTCAATTAAAACAAATTATACACAAATGTTTCTCTTTAATTATTGTAGAACAATTTCAGAAATGTCATTTCAAAGCGAATAAAGCGTAACATCACTAAAGCCGAAACTAAAGCGCTATTGCTTTTTGCCCATAATACGTTATTCTTCGTTTAGAGGTCGCTTAATAAAACAAATGATATGGTACTTGATATCATTTTCAAGGCAAAAAAAAATATTGGAGATATCTTGTAAAGTGAGTTGTCAATCAAACACCTGATAAATTGATCATTAATTCGTAATTTCTTGTTTGTTTTTATCTACAAATGATTGTTTTCATTGTACTTGGAGTTATGAAGTCTCTGTTTCAGAGACTGACTGACTTTAAAAATATATGGGAAAGAAAAAGGAGTAACCTAAATACTACTTACTGCAAAGAAAAACGACGTTTTTCAGAAAAAATTGGCTGTTTCCTTTTGTTTTTACTATTAGTATTACTTAATATAAATATCACGTTAAGATAAATTAAAAAGAAAACAAGTAATGATACATTAATTTTTACTAATTTTTTTTAATACTCTGTCTTTAAGTGCCAACTTTTGGGTAAATATAGAAATCTCTTTTTACATTTGTCTAATGGTGTTTTTAATTGGCCGACAGAAGCCATATTTTTGCACCCCGGAGAGAAGAAATTGCAGAAAATTGTTTCCTTATCACTCTTCTCACTTTTTCAGACGCTAAATTTTTTCTGTGGTTTTCATTTCAGAAGCAAAATTTCTCTTCTGGATTTTATATCGAAATGTACTAACCTATATAAATATAGACGCCAAATAGTATTGTGCGTTAAACCAGACTTTGTTTTCGAGCAATCAATTGCGTTTTACATTAAAGTCAAACGAAGTTTTTAGTGTTCCATTGGAGCCCAAATTGCCCAGCTTCCGGAGAGAAACCAGTCGAAAACGCCCTAAGAATTGACGTCAAAACAATTGTTTTAATTTTTTTTTCAATTGTGATCCAATCAACGTACATAATATTCAGATGTCAAAACAAACAAAACTTCCATTCCAATTCAGCAGTTCCTATTCCTGTGTCTCCATCTCGACTGAGGATTTCAAACCAAACACCTTCCATCGAAAATACATTTTTCTATACATTGTTCAGCTTTTGTAATCTCTCTGAACAAATATATATTTCTCCATCCGAATTTTGTTTAAGCTTATCAAATTTGTGCTTAAAACAAACAGAAAGCAAGTGTGAATCAATTCCTATAAAAATTAACTTGTTTTCTTGCCCGGGAACTAAAGGATTTTGCATTTTGCAAACTACCCGACTGAAAGTCTCCCCCTTTGGCAAAAGTTCCTTACACCAATCAAATTTCCCCATACAAAAAACCTCAGCGAGACTAGAGAAAAAAAACAGATTGAAGAAAAAAATCCTAGTGGAGAATTACGTACGTGATTATGGCGGAAATGTCAAACATTTTGTTGCAGCAGCAGTATTGATTGACCGTAAAAAAAAAAAATCATCAATTTGCAAAGTTTTTTCTCACTATTTTTTTTTTTGCTTTACTTGACTGGAATCCCTATAAAAGTGTTTGCCGATGTAATCCGTAGTTACAAATTAATATCGGATTGGGAGCTGAAAAATAAACTTTCAAGTAATATTTTTAAGTGCAGATTGCTGGGCGTTCCGATATACATATAAGCGAGGACGAAGAACGCTGCTATTTGATTACTGCTGCTGGTATTGCTGAGGCCGTTTTTCCTTGCCCATAAGGTCAGTACCACATTATCTGTAATTTTGTATGTGTATGATAAATGTATACAAATTTATTATGAGATCTTTTTAATTTTTATTTTTTGCGCAATCAGACGAATAAAATTCAATATGATGTTTGGTACACGCCCAAAAATTGTGTCTCCTATCAATTCCGATTGGAAAACGTTTTTAATTTTGTTGCTGTTGTTTTTTTTTTTTTTTTTTTTTAAGAAATTATATGATTTTTGTTTGGGCAAAAATCAGGTACATTGTTTGAAAATTATTTTATGTACCCATATATTGTACTATACGTAGGGTAACGCTTCACTTGCTTAACCTTTTAGGTCGGTTCAAATGACTGCAATGGGGGAGAGGAAAAAAAAAAGCAGGAAAATGAATTATAAAAAAAAGTAGTCGCAAGGTTTCTTTTCCCTTTCTTTGATTGGGTAAATGCACAGTTGGGTTAATAGGCAGATAGAAAAGTTTCTAAACTCGCAGCAATTAGAAGTAATAGCTGGGGTATTATCTCGGAAGTAAATTAGCGTGACATTTGTCTGTTTGATGCTTTTCTTTTCATTTTCACTTTTTTAAAACTTAGCTTTTGGCATTTGGATTTGCACATGACTGCAGGTTTGCAAAAGAACGGCAACCTCGGGATTGGTATTAAAGTTCTCGTACACATGGCTCTTATATGAAATGTGCGATTTCGTCTGGACCTAAGTGATGCTGCGAATATGGTTTTCATTTATCAGGATTTTGTCTGATATTATGTATGCTGTCTTGTTCTGTTTTACATATCCATGCATACAAAGCTGCGTATGTGTGTATACACAGTGATGTGCGAAACTTTTGCAATTGACTTCCAAATGATAAGCAGCGCCTTTTCCCCATTTTTTTTTATAACAAAAAGCAATATTAATTGTTGCTTTGTAAGCATTAAATATAAAAATGTCACGAAAAGATATGAGAAACAGTATAAACTGAAGAACATAAATTTTTTTGCGCAAAACATTTGCAACTAAAATTAGTTCAGTGTTTATTTAAGCAATATTTTATGTTTGTTAACCGACGAACATATCTTGGGCATAGACGCAATTGTGTTAGCAACAAACGATTCATAAGGTCCGACACAGTGTTGATCTTTTTTAACTAATTTAGGTATGTGCTTGGGGTCATTATCGTGTTGAAACAAATAATCGATTGAAATTTTTTTTTTTTTGTGAAAGGGAATGACATTTCGCAGGATGTCATTGTAAGTTTCATTCTAAACTATAAATTGAACACATTCACTGTAACGAAAAGCAACCCCAGACCATAGCGCTCCGACTTCTACGATTAACTGTCTACTTAGTTAATGTGTCCTTGCGAAAATCGAACGAGCTCTCAGATGTTTTAATTTATGATTTGTCTGTCCTTGTTAGTAGGTAGATAGATAGATATTGTAGATACATTTTTATTTGGCTAAACTGCCATTTCTTAGTGTTTTTACTTTTTACAATTCTAAAAATATTAAGAGAATTGGGAATACCAATTTATCTATATTATACTGAGAAATAGCTGATTAAAAAATTTGTTAAACTTGTTAAGTTTCTTATGCATGAATGTAGTCTATCGAACGATTGAAGGCCAATATACATTATGCTAGCTTGTGTTTGACATGTTCTCGTTCGCGGAGTGTTAAAGTGTTCCTCGTTGCGTATATTGTATGGGATGATGCTTCTCTCAGGAACACTGGCTCGTATATATTGCGGGCAAATTCCATATTTGAATTTACATATATACATAATCACTGCCATCATGAAAAGTAGCCAATTTAGTCTATTTAACATATTTGCAGATGAGGTGTATCGGTCAGATTTTAATAGAGATCGCATTGCTTTATTTTGTAGTTTTTGAAGCCTGGTTTTTTGTGTAAGGTTACAAATTACAGAAGAGTGGCACAGTATTCAAAATGGGGTTTGACGGTTACATTATATACTTTTATTGCACTTGATTTTTTTATATCTTTGCGGACTTTTCTGGGAACAGCTGGTTTTAACATATTAATTGATTTCACTTCATTTAGTTGTGTTTGGGATTTTTTTTTGTTGGCAAAATTGTCCACTAGAGACAAAAAAAATTGGTCAGGATTGGAAACGAAACTCAAATGGAAGTGAGTGCCAGAACGGTTCGACGAGTCTTAGTTAATGCATAGCTGCGCGCTGGAGCTCCGAGGAAAGTGATACTGTTAAAAAGAGTACAGAAGCGCATTGCTAAGCTTTACCATCTGTCGCACAATCCCCTCCAAACAATAAAGCAGTGGCGAAACGTACAATAGGTAGACACATTTAACGCAGTTTGGTTGCTAATAGGCTATTCGTTGTTTAACTACTTTTAATTTCCTTAGGAATATCGAACGCTACATTTATTTAAAGGTGTCTTTGCGGTTCTACAATTAATACCTTTTAAAATTTTGCACTTGTACATTCCTTGACATCACACCGAAGACATGTTTGTTGCTTACAACATTAAAACATCTTGTTACACTTATATATTAAAACAGACAACATTTATCCCAATCTGCATTTAGTTTTTCCAGTTCAGTTCCAGTTTTTCAAGTTCTATAATTTCATTATACACTGCGCGAAAGTCTTATATTGTAAAAACACCATAACTTTTTATCTTATTTTTTTTTAGGACTTGATAGTTTTTTTTTTTTAGAAAATCGTACACACTCATTGATATACTCAAGGCCGCTTGAAAAATAAAAAAAAACTTTTCATCTACTAAAAATCTATGAAAACAGCATCGAAATTCTTATAAAAACACATGTACTTAATGGATTTAAAGAGCGTTTATTTTTCTTAAATGATACTTTTGGCATGATTTCAGTGAAGTTTTGGAGGATGGTATTTGAAATAGATTCCCAGGCGAACTTCCTTAAGTTCTCCAACGGTATTATATTGCAGGCCGTTTTTATATATCAGACGAGATAATGTTCCCCACAAATTCTCGATCGGGTTGAGGTCAGGACTTCTTGCTGGCCAGTCCAAAACATCAATGGCGCAAAATTATTGTCAGATAAAGTCCACTTTAAAGTCATTTTAGTACGTAACAAAGTCAATGCTAGTGTTTTGATAATTATAGTCGAGATAAAACTCACTTTATCGTTATAACCTCGCGCTTAACTTAATATCACATAAAGTGAATTTTATCTTTTAGTATGTACTTTGAAATGTCATTGAAATGTCTTAAGAAAATTTGTTTGCAGATTTTGATATTTCGAAGTCTAAAGAAAAAACAAATATTGTCACAAAAGAAAATTCACTTTTTTTAATTAAACACCTTTTCTGCTTCCATTATTGATACACTGCCTGCTATCCAAATTCAAAATTTGAAAAACTTGTTTTCTATTTCCTTTGACATTTCTGTCAAATTCATTTCAATTTTGTAAAAGTGTAAGGGGTACACTGTATTTGATATCCTAAACTGTAAATTCTTAGGTTTGTTTGACTAAAACTCATCGGGGGTACGTTCTAAAGTCAATACTAGTTGTAGGTAGGTTAAAAAGTGTTTATAATTAAATACAAAGTTAGGAGCTGGTTTTAAAGTTATCACGTGCTTACGAAACCTACCTAATAACAGTGACTATAATTTTGGGCCAATATTTTTAAAAGAAAACCACTCCTTGACGACCTGCGCGGTGTGAACGGAAACAGAAACCAGCCCATATCATTACACTACCGCCTCCAAAATTACGGCTAAATTTTACAACCTTCTTCATTTCTTTATCGTGCCAATACATGGAAAAACCGTCGGGTCCATCAGGGTTAAATTTTTTCTCGTCACTAAAAACAACTTTTCATCGGTTTCTTTGCGATAAAATTAGCTGGACCCGACGTTTTCCAATCGGAAGTTTGTATTTTTTTTACTATTTGTGAAACTAAAGGTCTGTTTGTTTCTGTCCTTTTTTATTTCTCTAAAAATAAGCAATTTTTGGCGTGGGCTTATTTTCGTGTTATACCCATACCGGCTAATGGTTCCATATTTTTCACCCAAACTTAAAAAGTTGCGAATAACTGTATAAGACCGGTTGACTTTTTTCGCAATTTCTCTCAATGAACGCCCAGAATCATGCGATTATTTTTCCTTTCTCTTCTTCCGATAAAACCTTTCCCCTGAGCATTGTTGATTAACAAATCTGAAAAGCTGTTTCCGAAAAAAAAATCTTATCAAAAGCTGTTGCATTTCTATCTTACTTCTTTGGCAATTGCCCTTAATAATATAAAATTGAAATTGTTGCTCCAATTGACAAGTGTTTCACAAATAACTTTACTGTTTTAATAAAAACTTCGCACTCAATCCACACTATTCAAGGAATTGTTACGAAATATCCCGTTTCAATTAACTAAGCTTGAGGCTTAGCAAAAATTTTCCACAGCTTTTGCTTCATACAGACGACCATTACTCATTTGGAACAGAAAAAAAAGTATTTTGAACTTAAGATAACGGAATTATTGAGTACCATATTGAATGTATGTGATGTTTTTATAAGAATTTCGCTCAGTGTAGAACTTTGTTTTTGCTTGGAGGAGGTATATTTTGACTTGGGCTGTTTTGAGATTTGACACCTCATATTAGATTTAATTCGAAAATTTCTTCACGTATTCCTAAAATGATTATTCGGGGGTTTCGTGCTTCATGTATTTTTTATTTCGTATTCATTCATGTTTGTTTTAATTTATTTTTCTATTGTCTTAACAGAATTTTCATCGCATTTTATGAGGATGCCTCCATTATTTACATTTCTTACTTCATTTATTTTAAGTGTCATAAGGACTGTATCGAAAAGAAACTGTATTTCTGTTTTCAACTTAACTTAAAGAAACATTAAACAATACTTAATAAAACGAAAAGAAGAAAAAAAAAACTACTTTCGGTATTTTTCTCGAATTTTTCGCTTGACTCCTTTCATCAAATTTTGCACAACATTGAAAGTTTTTTTTTTTCAAGCCTAGTACCGGTCAATTGGCCTTAATTCCGGGGCATTTGGCGGATTCTCGGATTTTTCAACAAATTGTATGTAGTTTTTTTGAAGCCACTCAATGGCGGTTGCCATGTCTGGCCAAATTATTGTGGGGACTGTATGCTTCCGTATTAAGGACCTACCTCCGGTGAATTTCGTGATTTATTGTACCTTATTGTAAAAAAAACTCCAGGTTTTTTGTCCGCAGCTGCAAATAACTTGCGATACTAAAACTTTTTCCCCAAATTTGGAGGTTCGCATTGTCTTCACAGAGTCGTCCACTTCACTGTCCTTAAACTTAGTGTTAGGACCTGGTAAAGCAATGGAATCCATTTTCACATAAGTTTCGTCATCCATAACAACACATTGGATTTTTTCACCGCAGATCATTTTGTAAAGTTTACCGCACCTGTTTCCTGTACGTTCTTGTTTTTTTTGGTTCTTTTTATATATTATTAAATTGTTTCTTTTTTTCAGTCTTTAAAATATGCTCACAGTTGTGCTCAGTTTTTTAGCATAACACGAATGGGCATAGATTTGTTCTTTTTAATGAACTTTAAAATTCGAGTCTCTAATTTTGGGTCACTAGGACATTTTTTTGCCCACTTTTTTTTGTAAAAATCATTAAATGTTAACTCATTGTCGAATTTTAAAATTATGTTTTTAACTGAATTTGCTCACATCATACGAGGTGTGTTCCGAAAATAACGGGAATTTTTAAATTTTTCGGGTTTGGAAAGTCCGATTGTCAATTTTTTTTATTATGTTGGTATACATGCCCCTGAAGTATGCTAAAATTTCCACCTATATTCATTTTTTACTTTGTCTGTGGCAGCCGCTAAGGTTTGACTTTTTTTATGAGCTCAGCTGTTTTCGTTTTATAAAAGAAATGGATCAACGCATTTTTATCAAATTTTGCGTAAAAAATGAAATAAAGTGTAACAAAGTGTATGAAATATTAAGAAAGGCCTATGGTGAGCCTGCTATGAGTAAAACAATCGTTTACGAGTGCTATAAGCGTTTCCAAGATGGCCGCGAAGACGTTGAAGATGACTGATGCCCCGGAGGCCGGCATCATCGGCACATCCACAACCGATGAAACGTGGAAAAGGTGAAAGAAATGGTTATGAGCGATCGCCGATCGAAGAACTCGCTGTTGATGTTGACATATAGATTGGCTCATGCCATGAAAGTTTTTCGAATGTTTTGGGTATAAATGAAGCTCAATCGTTCCAGTGGAGACATTCAGGCTCGCCAAAATCTAATGGGCATTATTTTGCAGACGACAACATTAATGTAGACGAATAAACAAATATTTTTTTCAAAAACTAAAATTCCTGTTATTTTTTGACTTTCTGTACACCAGTTGTGCACAATTTTTTTTCGAATCTCCAAATCAATGCGCGACATAAATACTGCTAAAGGATCATACTAAAAAAACAAATACGAAATTCTATTCTTCCACACATCTGTTACATGGAAAGAAAAAATAATTTTCATTGTGCAGTATCTTTTCCATACAGTCCTTATTTATTGGGTGCATGACTCTTTTGATATCCTCTCTTGTTTTTAAATTATTTTGGTTTTCTTCTGGCTTTAGTACTATTATTTCATTTCTTTGATCCGGTTGCTTAAGGCTTTAAGCATACTAGGCCAGTTTATGCACATAAAGTTTATTCGCAGATTAGTAGCGATCGGATTCGAGTCGTATTGAGTTACTCCGGGGCATCAGTTTCTATCATTACACTCGTCTTCCGTATTTGACTCAGGGAGGGAGAAACTGTTGTATACTTAAAACCGGCGTCTTTTCGCACTTATTTTTCTAATTTTTTGGGGTTTTTAAACTTAAGTTGAGAAATTCGTGGTTTACGTATTCAGGTTGCGTTTTTTTTGATTTGAAGACAACCGTCACCGGAAAAATCACTCACTCAATCTTCCATCTTTGTGATCTAATATCACATTTCGAGTTTTTATAAACCGGCATATGGTGGACTTAAATATTTTTATTATCTATATAGTCGTATATACAGGGTGGTTAAGATACAATTAAAAATAAAATAAAATGAACAAAAATCAATTATTTTCGGTATGTTATGACACCATTAGAAAGAGCGAACATTCCCATTAGTTATGGAATACGATTTCATTCATGTAGCTGCCGTCAACACTAAGTCAATTTATATGTGTAATCTACTTAACGGATATACAACAGTGCTTCCACATTATTTTCTTCGTTTGCAGTGAATTTTCAAAAACCTAAAAATTTTGACATATCCCACCAACAACATTTTTTCAAAATACATTAAATTTGTCCACCAACCGACAGATAAACAGCCAACGTTATAGATACTAGATGGAGTGAAAACTAACCTCCTTGGGAATTAAAAAAAAAAATTTTTTAAATGTTTTTTTTATATATATTATTCAATATAGTCTCCTTTTAGTTTGATACACTTGTTCCAGTGATTTTCCAACTTCTTGATCCCGTCCGAAAAGTAATTTCCCGGAAGGTCTGCAAAATACTCCTCCGCGGCGTGGATGATTTCCTCGCGAGAGCTGAATTTTTTCATTGATGAGCCATCTTTTGAGATTTGGGAAGAGATAATAGTCCGAGGGATTCAAATCCAGTTACCAATCGACGCCAAAAGTCCGCCCGATTCCGCATCAGCAAGTCCAAACACTCTTTCGAAGTGCTCTCGCGTTCGTGTTTTTGGTTAGGAGTGAGCATGCGCGGCACCCAGGTGCAGGATAACTTTTTCATATGCAGAACATTGGCCAAAATATGGCGTGTGCGCTCAGTACTAATCTTTGTGGTATCTGCTAGCTGGCGCACCTTCACTTTTCGGTCAGTCAAAACCATTTCATGTATTTTTTTGACATTGTCCTCTGTAGCCGCATCGGAGGGCCTGCCGCTGCGGACTTGATCGGTAGTGAAGTTGCGGCCACGATGAAACTCCCGAAACCAATATTTGACGGCGTAATCTGACGGAGCATTAGTCCCATAATATTTATCCAACTTTTCTTTTGTTTCCTTCGCCGTTTTGCCTCTCAAAAAATAATGTTTTATGAGAGAACGAAAATGGTTTTTGTCCATACTCAACATGATGCCAAACGCGTCAACAACAATCAGCTGTCAAAACAAAACTAAAGACAGTATCGCACTGAAATTTGGCATGTCTGCTAAATATGAACGGACTTCAAGGCACCATAACCTTTTTTGCAGCAGCAGCGCATTCTGGCGGTCAAGGAGGTCACTTTTCACTCCATCTAGTACATATATCTGTGCTACCAAGTTTTTATGATAAATCCTTAAGCCGACACAGCTATTGAAACAATCGTCTGACCAGGCGATAGTGGTTCATGCTGGATGACACCCTTCCAATTGTATTAAACATACAGCATCATTTCCCTTCACACCAATTCTGGGCTTGTTACCGTTTATAGAGCTTCATCATCTTTTTTCGACCAGGACCGCTTTCGCACATCACCCGTTACTATTCCCTTCGTTCCGTTTTTACAGCAATTCACATATGAAAATTCGGTCATCGGGCTTATTTTTGTAACCGGGTCATTCTAAACACCTTAAATTAATTGTCGAAATAATAACTGCTTATGGCCGTACTTGCTGAACATTTATTATGCTTTCATCGACTTTTTTAGTAATGGCCCGACCAGAGCCAGGTGCATATTTCAGATAAAAATTTCCAGAACGAAATCGAGCGAACAATCTCTTGGCATTAGTTTCCAATGGACCTTCACCGTAAATTGCACAAATATTTTCACACGCTGGCACCGCATTCTTCCTTTTATCGTAGTAAATTTTCTCAGAAATTTCATTAATTTTTCAGTTCAAATAAATTTGTATGCAACGCACCAATCCCAATAAAATTAATGATCTACAAATATGGTCAGCTGATCCATATTCCACTTAAGTGGTTATGTGAATAAACAAAATTTGAGTTTCTGGGGCATGCAGAGTCCACATGAAATGCGCGAAGAACCATTGTAAACCCTCAAAGTGACTGTTTGGTGCGGAATTTGCAGTTAAAAAGTGATTAGCCTTTATTTTTTTGAGGACACACCGTAATCGTAACTGGTGAGTGGTACAGACAGATTATATGATAATGTTCGTTAATATCTTGCCTACCTACATGATAAGCCAAACTCTGTCTGTATTCTTCTTTTGCATCTCACGTAAGTTCCAAACGCATACTACACATCCAGAGAACGCGGTCTAATTTCAAAAACTACCATCGCTCCTAACCCACCACTCAATTTTTTGCCGAAGCCTCGCAAATATCTGTAGCTGTATTATCAAAACGTAAGAGAATTACGAACTAAGATTTCTGCAATATATCTTAATCCGCAGATTCTGCCCTACGACATTTTTGCCCACACAGAAACCAATCCCACCCCTAATATTAAGAATAATGGATTATTTTCCCAAGACTTCGATTTACACCGTGATAATAGTCTAGATAAAGAGTATGGCCGTGGTGTACTTCTAGCTATACACTCTCGTCTCGAGTCTAGATCCTTAAATAAATCGATCACTGCATTCTTTGAATTCGTTTGCACTAGAATTTCTATATGCAAGCGCAACTTATATTCGCCTTCCTCAACCAATTCAAGGTTACCAGCTAGCTGTTGATGCGATCGACAGCATTTTTAATGCTGCTGATCCCAACGACATTGTTATTTTTTAGGTGGTTTTAATCTACCTAAACTTCTATGGGCTCAGTCTGACCAGTCCTACTTTACTGCAACAAATCCCACCTCTTATAAAGAAAATCTTTTCATCGACTGCCTAACTGACTCTGGTCTGTATCAATTAAGTGGTGTAATCTATAGCATTAGCAGACAACTCGACCTAGTCTTCGCCACTGATATACATAGATAACTGCGTCGTTTTAGAAAGTAGACATTTTCTTTCTAAGTTGGGTAGTTACCACCCTCCACTTTCTCTTACGTTGACGTATGAGAATGGTCTTAATCCCGCCTCCTGTGAGTATTCTTACAGTTGTAATTTTCATAGGGCTAACTACTCCAAACTGGACAACCTCCTCAGTATGACCAATTCTAACATTCTCTACGATAATCCTAACCTTACGGTAAGCTATGCTCTCGCATTCTTTTACACCAAAATTTTAAAATGTCTCCCAATCTGTACCCTTTTTACCCAAAAAGAATCCCTCATCATCACCGCCTTGCTGCGATCTCTTCGTAACAAGGGAAATAAGCTCTCGTATACTTACTTAAAATCGTGTTCCGACATCGATTTCTTTTACTACTAGTCTGCCAAACTCTCTATGAGAACTATTTAAACCGAATGGACTACACTCATTTCCGACCCCAAATGATTCTTTCAGTTCATCAAAACTAAAAGTAAATCGGATAACTGTCCATCATCTCTGAATTTTCTTGATAAGTCCTCGGGCGATCGCCAAATTATTACAAATTTCGCCATCCATTCCCAAAAGCCAGACCACTCTCACTTTTCCTACTTAAATAGCTGCCCACAAACACTTTTATGATTATTCTACTGGCCCTGATGATCTTCCCCTTGTGAAATGTGAAATGCACCTAGCTCAACCTCTTTCAACCCAGGGATTATTTCCCTCAACTCGGAAAAGGTATTTTATTATTTCCCTACATAAAAAAGGTCGAAAAGACGATATTTCCAAATATCGACCAATTGCTAAGCTGTCCTGCATACCTAAGTTTTTGAGAACATTATCTATGACATAATGCTTTTCCATTGTAAATCTATTGTTTCCCAAAACCAGCACGAATTTCTCTACAACCAAAAACTTAACGGAATTAGTATCAAGCACTTTATGTGCACTAGAATCTGGAAATGAAGTTGATGTGATTGCCACCGATTTCAACAAAGCCTTTGATAGAATTTCTCATGATATAATCCTTCTAAAATTAAAGGCTCTTGCTTTCCAAATAAACTTTATAACATGGGTTTAATCCTATTTAAATGAACATTACTATGTTCTATTTAGGTTCATGGTTTCTGATTCAATTAAAGCCTCCTCTCGTGTCCCTCATGTCAGCCACCTTGGTCTCTTATTATTTATTCTGACCATTAATGATGTTGATTGCATCATTAAAAAGTCATACATATCTGTTTGCGTAGATGATATGAAAATCTTTAGATATACGAGTATATAATCTTCCCCAGACAGCCTACCACTGCAGGAAGAGCTAGACAGATTTTGTACTTGATGTCAGAAGAATTTTCTTGAGCTTAACGTCAATAAATGTCAGGCTATAACTTACACCAGCAAGCGTCCCCTACTTCACTCGCTGCTATCTAATCTTTAATCTGCCTGTTCCCTTAATCCCGTTTCATATTGATAATATAATAAAAAAAGCCAACTCTGCCCATGGCTTCATTAAGCGCTGGTCTAAGGAGTTTTCCAACCCTTATGTTACCAAATACCTTTACATAACCTTTGTTAGGCCTCTTCTTGAATATGCAAGCCAAATTTGGTCACCCTACTACAGAACTCACATCCTCCGGATAGAAGCTGTTCAACGCAGGTTTTCACGATTTGCTTTACGTGGTCTTCCCTCTGATGATAGCCAAAAAACATACCACCTTACACTAACCGGCTGAAACTTATAAATTTCTATACGACGAAAAATTGCCGACATTCTCTTTATTCATCAAATTTTAGTTGGTAACATCGATTGCCCTTCTTTACTTCAACTTATTTCTTTGAACACCAACCCACGCAATCTTAGGCCTGTGCCACTTTTCCAGCTCAATCTCCACAAAACGAATTACGGATACGTGGAGCTAATGTCTAGAATGCTTTGTGTCGTGAAGTTAACGATATTCTGCCTCCCTTCGACTACCACCTCAGCAAACTCTCCCTCAAGAACATTCTTATTTCCACCTATGCCTCACGTCCTAACTTTCTTTAACCGCTCCCACACTTTATTTTTTATCTTTAGTTTTAAGTGAAATTTAAGAATATGCTTGCTATAATATAAGCCTTAATAAAACTGTCTGGGGCTGACCTGGCCCGCAAATCGAATTAAATCAGTTTGTTTTTCCGCAAGTTGCTGAATTGGATCTCGAGCACTGTTGGTTCCAGCAGAGGGGAGCAACCGCTCACAAAGCTCGGGCAGCGTTGAAGATTTTGAATTACCAATTTCCCAGCCTTGTGATCTCCCGTTTTAGCGATTTTAACTGGCCGGCTAGAACGACAGATCTGACGGCGCCAGACTTCTTCGTTTGAGGCGTTTTGAAAATTCGCGTTTACCACAACAAGTCACAAACAATTTTGGAGCCAGATATTTGCGAGCAACAATTCTAAATGCCGTAAAACAAGCACAAATGTGCATCAACTCAAGAGGAGGTCATTTCACCGATATCATTTTTTCAACTTAGTCATAAATTTTACACCTTCAAATAAACTTTTCGTGAAACAGAGCGCAATTTTGTTCATTTCTAACAAAATAGCAGTCAATTTACATTATAACATTACTGTTTCCCTACGTTATAAACATCCATTCCGGCCAAGACCGGAGACCCTGGAGGCCACGGAATGGGTCCATCTAGCCAATACACGTGAACTAACAATTCTATTGGTTTGTACCACATGCAATGTCCGATTTTATAGTAAAAATTGAAAAGCCAATATTATTTTTCCGTAAATTTTTATTCAATCAATTTTTGATCAAGGTGGTATTTGGTGGTATATTTTGTCAACTTTCCCAGTATAATTTAATACTTTTGTTGAGAATAACAGCTCTAGGCAAATAGGTTTCACCCTTCCGCACACATTTAAAGAACGTTGATGACCTCTGCTTTTCATTGTTCTTATAATCCATTCGGGAAGGCTTTACCTACTGTCTAAGCTTTTTTTTAATTAGGTATCGTAGAGCTGTAATTATTTGTTATCAAAATTCTATGTCATTTTTTTGTTTACAGATCTCGTAGGAATATCATTCTAATTTGCTGTCGTCAAAATTGTAAATGACTTGTTATATCGCCCCGGAATTAGTGTTTTGTTTTCATTCAGATGATGTCAGGTTGAAGCATTTTACTTGCTAACAAATGTACGACTATGTCAAGGCCAAGCAAGTGTTAGTTTATTATTGTAAAAATAATTTCATAAAATTAGCACAAATTTATCCACACACTGTTTACAACTGAAAACAAGCAGTTAAACCATCGAAAAATTAATTGCTTCATTCCCATGTAAGTTTATTTGGATATTTGCTACACCGATGAGCGTTAATTGAACGCCTGGAAAAAAAATTGTGATTCAAAAAATTTCACGCCATATTTACTCTGTTTCGTCTTAATTTCCAGGAGGCAAAAATACAAAGAGTTAGGTTAATTTTTAACCCATAGCCATACTATATGAGTATATATATATACATATATATATATATATTTGTTTATATATATACACGTCTTTTGTAGAGTAAAGAAGGCAAGAGATATCACTATATGCCATTTATATCCCAACTTTCTTGATCATGTTTTTCTCTGTTTCCTTCTCTTTCCGATAAAGAATGATTAAATCAGAAAGATAATTATGCAGATTGATAACAATACACAGACAAAAAGCCAACAAGTGTTATTTATTTGGCTGAGTTCATTTACAGTGAATCACAGAAGTTTTCGTACATTTCCATTAAAAAGCTGTTGATAAAACTTTGAATAAGCATAAAAATAGGAAACAACATTGGAAGTCTATCAATTTATTGGAAGGTAGTGATCTTTACAAAGGATAACTTACTGCTGGGCATTAGTTCAATAATATTGAACATTTTGAGTGCTTTAACAGAAAGCATAATACAATTGCTTACTACTTACTTTAAAAGTTTTAAAGATTGATTTGCCATTCGTTGGGCTTTTTACACTCCCGTTAGTACGATCTAAGGGACTAAAAGTCCAAGTTTATAAGCGTATTTCTCTACTATTCAACTCTTATGATCTTCAATATGTACGTTGCTAAAATTATTTCTTTATTACGCCATATATTTGTTCTCTGCTGGTCGGTATTCAAATACGCCTCAAAAAAACTGTACCCATAGATTTATTTTCATAAAAGTTTATATTTCGAGTCAGTATAATGTCTTGTACGAATTGTTTAATTTCTTTCATCATCAACATCATCATCATCCATCATATACAATAGCGTGTCTGGTCCAAAGTCGGACATAGGCGTCCTCTGAATTTTTCCACGTTTTTCTATCCTGAGCTGTTTGGATCCAACTTTCTGGAACCGCTCTTTTGATATCGTCAGTCCATAGTGTTGGTGGCCTTCCTCTGTTTCTGACGTCTTCTCTTGGTCTCCATTCCATAAGTCATTTTGTCCACCTGCTGTCTGCTATCCTCACCACGTGTCCGGCACTTCTCCACTTCGGCTTTGCAATATGACCGGTTATATCAATGACTCCAGTTCTTCTTCGAATTTCTTCATTTAGAATTCGGTTCCTTAATGTTTTAATTTCTTTAGGTAACCGATTTCAAGTTGTACTCGTATATTATCATATCACGAAGCTAAAAAAAATTATGAGTATGAACACGAACATGGTCCTTGTAAGAGTCGACTCCGTATTCCCAATTGCAAGCTCTAACTGTAGCTTATACGCGCTACTTGGGCCCAATTTTTTAATAATGTAAGAACATCTAAAAAAAAATCTCAGTTTTATTTTATATTTTATAATTCGTGGTATATATTATATATTATATATTGTATTACAATGTAGGTTCTATACATTTTTATAGCAGTGTATACTTTTGTGACCAACTGTTAGACGAATAGAGTTCTATTCGGTATGGTAAGCAGCTATGCTGAAGTATTTCATTCATTCATAGTTACTCGTAGTCTACGTGTTGACAATTGCCCCTTTGTTTTGACCTTTCTAATTTATCTTAACCCGAGCGAGAGACTAATGCAGTAATCATTAAAGATGTTGGAAAAAAATATCCGAGAGATGTGAGTGTATGTAAATATACAGTGGAAAGCCGGAGCAAGCAATGCTACTGGAAATCTTCTCATTACCGGGTCAGTCTGTCGGCCACCTTTTTAGTGAGTTATCAGTGGAAATGTTAGTTTAAACAAAGAGGGGAATGTTTTTTTTTTATATTTTTTTTTTCTTCTTTGATATCCAAATAATATTTAAGTGAATTTTCGCCGCAGTATCCGTTAATTAGATTCTAATACGTAGTTAAATTTGTACACTTAAAATCTAAAATCATATCGAAAGAGGAAGAAACATATGTACGTATAAGTAATCGTATTAAGTTGGAGTAAAGATAAGTGGATTTTGCTTAAATAAATATAAATGTGTATGCCGAGTACGTGGGAGTGATAAGGCAGCAAATATCTGATACATTTGTATTTTATATTTCTTTTTTTCCATTGATCTCCAACCTTCTCTATAATGCGGGATAAATGGAAAAGTTCATGAATTTGTGAACGCTAGGTAAGATAAACTTTTTGTCAGTATCACTTCACCTATGTATGTAGATATGAAGATATTTTTGCGAATTTTTGTTGATAATTGAGCAATCTCTAGTGTATAAAATAAATCAAAATAAACACATCTTCCAATTTGTTTGTACTTAAAGGTGGCTGACCCAGGCACTTTTTTATTCTATTGACGATTGATATTAACAATTGAACTCTAAGTACATTTCAATTGTATTGACATGATTGACTATGTACTTAATTGATATTCAAATCACAAATTTTAAGTGACAAAATATATCCGGCACTCCTCCATGCGGCCAATTATGCGTTAGGTTTTTCAAATATTAGTTTACATAACACGTGTTTTAGCTTTTAGGGGTGTTACTATGGATATAAGCGTCTTGTTATTTGCTGGTTAATCGGCAAATGAATATTTCAAACCAAATGTGCCAGTACGTGGATGTCAGATAAGGAAACTTTTTTTTTTTTATTTAAAGGAAAATGTTTATAAATTTACATTCCACCGAGATGTAACATTTTGAACAATCTCAAGGCCATTGGTTTAATCACGTTTGATGTAAATTATGTATGTATACTTTGTATTATATATAACATATGTATTTTGCCTTTGGTCGTTAGAATTAAGTTTATTTTTTAAACGTCTTTTGATTAATATTGTAGCTAAATGTACATGTAATATTTGAATGCTAATTCTTAAAAATTATAACTGATGATTCAAAAGTTATCATTTATATTAATATTGAAACGGTTGATTCCTGTATTCGCCTACTTTTATAATTCATACATTGTGTGATATACATGGTAAGGAATTATGTTAATATCTCCTTGAAGCACATAACATACAATACATAGTTTCAAAAATCTCTCATTACGAATTGATAATGCATAAGCATGAGTTGAATTACTCTGGTTGGATTTAATTTTGTAGCTGTGGCTATGTACATACGAGTATGCTCACATTAATGCAATAATGACTAAAGCGGAAAATTATACTCAAGCAAATAATTTGTTATTTTATAAGAGAATTGAAACACTTTTTGGATGGTTTTAGATGATGTAGGAATTTCGCAGGTTATTAATATATGGTCACTCCAACCATTTCTAATTTTTACTTCAGTACATCAACGCCCTATTCAGACAGTAGCATTATATTATTTTTAATTAGTTATAGTGTAGCCCCTCTATCTAAAGCAAAATATCTAATTCATTTTATAATATAGGGTGTCCAAGTTTAGGTTTTCGTCCTGATAGCTGAAGATTCCTGAAGTTATGGCAAACAAAAAATTGTGTTGCAGGGGGGTCTATTTTCACCCCCCTACAAGTAGTTATAGGCCGTTAAAGTGAGGAACCTCTGATTTAGAGGTAAAACTTCTTAAAAGGCCGTAGCTTTCTAACGGATTCAGCTTAAGAAACCGTTGTGCATATTTTTGAAAGAGAATTTCAGTGTGCATAAAATACTAAAATTTCGTCGAGTTCGATGAGCGCCAGCCAAAATTATTTATTATTTTAATAAAGCTAACATTTTGAAAAATCATTGGACCAATTTCATCAGAAAAATGCGTTTATCTCGAAATTTTCGACTTTTAGGTTAACTTTTTTTATCAAAACTTTTGTCTTCTCTTCATTATCTACGATTTTTATGTAAGACTTTTCCACCTACAAACAACGGAAGTTCATGCAAACCACAATTTTATTCAGACACAAATGGGTCACAAAATAGTGTGTTCAAATAAAAAAAATAATTTACCAAAAGCTGTCAATTAACAAGGAAAACAGAGTTGGCGAATTAAGCCAACGGTAAATTTTCCGCTATTTTGTGGAATGTTTTTGTTTAATTCGGTGACAACTTTTGAAATGTGCCGATGTTACATTATATACCGATTAAGAGTGAACGAGTAAAGTGTAGCCTTTGGGGCTTAAACCAAAAAAAAAAAACAGGAAAACCTGCAGCAGTCCCAAGTATCATAAAATATATGGGTTTTTCTGGAAACTTGTTGATAATTTTTTTTATTATTGTTACGTTCATAAGAAAAAAACAGTAAAACGTTATGTTTATGACGCATTTTCTGAAGAAAAGTGACCTCAAAGTCAAAAATTAGAATGGGCAAGAAAAATGGAACTAGCTTAGAAACTGGATATCTGAAGACTCAAACAAGATATCAACTTTACGAGGGCGGGTCAATAATTCTGTGCATTTTTGAATTTCTGACCTCTTTACTGAAACAGCAACACTGCTCCTGTCAACAGGCATTTGTCAGTTGACTCCTGTCAAAATTTAAACTTGCTGCGTCAGTTAGTTTGTGTTTGACAGCTATTTTTATCAGACTACTCACTAATTTGAGGAGAAAATGGAAAAAAGTGAATTTCGTGTGCTTATTAAGCATTATTTCTTGCGAAAAAAAACCATTACCGAGACCAAGGCTAAGCTTGATAAATACTGCACCATCGATTTCAATGGTAAAAAAGTGGTTTACTGAATTTCGTTGTGGCCGTACAAGCACTGAAGATGCCGAACCTCCTGGACGCCCAGTTGAGGTCTCTACACCCGAAACAATCGAAAAAATTCACGATATGGTGTTGGCCGACCGAAGATTGAAAGTGCGAGAGATTGTGGAAGCCGTAGGGATCTCGCATGGCTCAGTGGTTTCAATTTTGAATGATCACTTGGGCATGAGAAAGCTTTCCGCAAGATGGGTGCCGCGTTTGCTCACAGTCGACCACAAACGCAATCGTGTAACAACTTCACAGGAAGGTTTGGCGTTGTTTAATCGCAATATGGAGGAGTTTTTGCGTCGTTTTGTAACCGTGGACGAAACATGGATCCATCACAACACACCAGAGAACAAACAACAGTCAAAACAGTGGGTTTCTAAGGGTGAATCGGCGCCAAAGAAGGCCAAGGTGGGTTTGTCAGCCAATAAAGTTATGGCGACTGTTTTTTGGAATGCATGCGGGATAATCCACATTGACTACCTTCAAAAGGGAAGAACAATCAATGGGGAATATTATGCCAACTTATTGGACCGATTCAATGACGATTTGAAAAAAAAACGACCTCATTTGGCCAAGAAAAAAGTTCTTTTCCACCAAGACAATGCAAGGGTGCACACATGTGCAGTTGCCATGGCAAAAATCCATGAATTGGGCTATGAATTGCTCCCTCATCCACCCTATTCTCCAGATTAGGCTCCGAGCGACTACTTCTTGTTCCCAAACCTGAAGAAATGGCTTGGTGGAAAAAGATTTGACTCCAATGATGAAGTCATCTCGTCATTTTGAGGACCTCGACAAATCATTTTTTTTGGAAGGGATAAAAAAATTGGAGAAGCGTTGGACAAAGTGTATAGAGCTCAAGGAAGACTACGTTGAAAAATAAAATTATTTTTTTATCAAAAAATCAGTTTTAATCCAAAAGTCACGGACTTATTGACCCGCCCTCGTATTTAAACGCAGTTGCAAAGGCTAGTATTTCTTCTAAAAATAAAGTTCTAAACAAAGTGTTTCTTAGAATATACCCAAAAATCATTTCCCAAATTATTCTTGACGAATTAGGGGACACCCTGTATATTATGGTGATTGCTATAGGGAAAAGAAACAGGATTTGTTCGGATGTGGATTTGCTATATGCAGCAGACTTAAGAAAGAAGTATTGAGCTTTTGATACGTGAGCGAGCGTTTTATGACAATCCGCATCAAGGCTAACTTCTTTAACATAAGCCTGATATATGCCCATGCCCCTACGAAAGACAAGGACGACGACACCAAAGAATGTTTCTACGAGCTCCTTGACAAGACATAGATATAAGCAATGTCCGAAGTAGACGTTAAAATCGTACTAGGCGATTGACCATTGAGAAAATAAAGTTAGGGAGTAGATGGATTGCATTTACGTGAGAATGTTATAGATTGGCATTTTGTGATATTAAGTTCTAAGCAGTTCTTGAGGCACCAGATTGAAAACCGATATTGAAGAAGGGTGGATTCATGGGGATAAGAAATAGCTTTAAAAAATGCAGAGAAGGGACCAAGATGGCTGCCTTGAAAGGAACTGAAAGGGCAGATCTAAATCGAATACCTGTTACCAGGTAAGAAGATCTCCATTTTAATAAAAAAAAGGTTTAAAACCGAGAGCAGATAATTTGAAGAGGATCAATTGATGTAATATCTTATCAAAAGCTTTAGTGAAATCGGTTGCGATAACATCAATTGTTGTTGCCTAAGCAAAATAAAAAAAATTCCACTTGAAGCTTAAGACTTCCCGGTGCCATTTTTGCTTTTTCCATTTCTGTATCCGCTGAGCTCGTACTATTATATCTACAGTACTCCGCCTAAAAATTATGAACACCTCCATGGTGTTGCAAAATTCGATTTTTGTTGTAAAGTTTATAAATATGTATTATAAACTTTGTTAACTGTCTCTGTTTCTGCCGCTACGTATGGGAATAACCCAGTAAGATTCAGGAGAATTTCAGCGCCGTTATGTACTAGATGGAGTGAAAAGTGCCTCCTTGGGAATGAAACAATTTTTTTTTTAAATGTTCTTTTTATTTTATTCAATATAGTCCCCTTTTAGTTTGATACACTTATTCAAGTGATTTTCCAACTTCTTGATCCCGTCCGAAAAGTAATTTTTCGGAAGGTCTGCAAAATACTCCTCCGTGGCGTCCATGATTTCCTCGCGTGAGCTGAATTTTTTTTATTGATGAGCCTTCCTTTTGAGGTTTGGGAAGAGATAATAGTCCGAGGGATCCAAATCCAGTTACCAATCGACGCCAAAAGTCCGCCCGATTCCGCATCAGCAAGTCCAAACACTCTTTCGAAGTGCTCTCGCGTTCGTGTTTTTGGTTAGGAGTGAGCATGCGCTCACCCAGCAGCAGGATAACTTTTTCATATGCAGAACATTGCCCAAAATATGACGTGTGCGCTCAGTACTAATGTTTGTGGAATCTGCTAGCTCGCGCACTTCCACTTTCCGGTCAGCCAACACCATTTCATGTATTTTTTTGACATTGTCCTCTGTAACCGCCTCGGAGGGCCTGCCGCTGCGGACTTGATCGGTAGTGGTGTTGCGGCCACCACGAAACTCTTGAAACCAATATTTGACGGTGTAATCTGACGGAGCATTAGCTCCGTCATCTTTCTTTCTCTCTCTTTCCCATTTCTCTCTTTATCCCATTTTCAAAAAAAACTAACACATGCTGAGGCATTATAAGTGTATTCATACCCACTTGAGTGTTAAGTTCTTTTTTTTTTAAAAAAAAAAAACACCTAGTATACAAATGCTGACGCAGTTGCAATTTTTATGCTTGCATATTGCATTTCTTTTGGAACGTGCTTCTCTTAAGTGAACATTCTTTCTGAAGTTTGGGGTTTAATGTCTTATTAAGAGTTCTGAGAAGTTTTATGCAATTAAAAAAATATCGGCATTTATTCACTTTAAGTAGTTTTTTTAAGAAAATATCTGGGAGTTGAATTGAATTTTTAAATGTGTCGCGCGAAAGATGTTTCTGAGGGGGAAAAAGGAGAAATTTGTACATATCTCGATTCCGGACACTTAAGCTATAGAGACATTGCAAAAAAAATTAAAGTTTCTATGGAAACGGTGGCAAATGTAGCAAAAGTTCGGAATAATGGTAATAAATCTTTTAAAAGTGGTCGCCAAAATTGTGACTGAAAACTAAAATTTTCTGAAAGCACAGTGAGGAAAGTGGTTAAAAGGGCTTAGAGGATAGAAGAATACCAGCTAGAGAAATTTTAAAGCAGTTGCGCGACGATGCGGTCGATATCTCCCTATGAAGCATAGAAAGAATTTTTTCAACAAGCAATTTAAAGTGTAGACGCCCTGCACAAAAGGAAAAACTAACCAAAACAATGAAAAAGCAGCCGTATATTTGGGCAAAATTTTATCGCAGCTTTGAAATGAGTGATTGAAACAAGCTATCTATGTCTCCAAAAGTCTTCTTCTGCAACAATTTTTACTACAAAACGTGTGTGACTTTTTGAATCATTTCTTGTTCCTTATTTAAAGGTCATATTCAGTGATGAATGCCGCCTTGAGGCCGCCACCGAAATGATTAAATTCGTTCGAAGGAGGCCACAGAAACGTTACGAAGAGGAATATGGTAAAATATCCGCCATCAGTTATGATCTGGAGTTGCATATTGTCGGAAGGACCTGGTCCAATATATTTTGTTGACAAAATAATGAACAGTATCTATATGTACAGGTCCTCAACACAGTTTTTGTTTGCCTTATTTGCAAAGCCTCCAGTCTCCTTCAACAGAGGATGGCGCTCCTTGTCACACTTAAAAACTCAAGAAATATTAATATTCTTCCCAGGGCCGGCAATTCTCCAGACTTAAACTCCATCGAGAACTGTTGGGCTTACCTAAAATCTAAAGTTTACTCTCGAAAGAGTATCAAAGATATGGTATGGTACAAGCATGCATTACGAGTATGCCAAACTAAGTTCACCGTGTCTTAAAAAACAAAGGCAATTTGACAAAATATTAAGTAAACTTACATGAACTATTTACGATCCAAATTAAAAAATATATTAAAGATGTAAAAATCATTGTTTTGATCTCAAAATTATACAAACACTGACTAAACTTAAAAATTGAAGCACTTTACTCGTGCTCATAATTTTTTGGCGGCATACTGTATATCAGATATAAATGTATGTAATTTAGGGTGCTGTTATTTAAAAAGTCAGTGAGTCGGTATAGTGATTATCGATTTTGACTTTTTGGGGGTCTTCCTGGATCTGCAGGGGTGTAAAAATGTAATCGATAGAAGGTTTTGTTAGCAAATCGGGATTCTTCGCTGGTTCTGATCTACAAGCACATCAGTTACGGCGATACAATGGGTTGTTACTATTATTGATACTTGTTTATTGAGTTGAGAGTATTTGATATACACGATCAACGAATATTTGAACTCCTTGAGTCGTTTAGGATATCGGATATTTGTCCGAATTAATCTAAGTCGTAAGAGTGAAGAGTGTGCTATAGCTAAGTTTTGTAATTCTGCAGGGCAATGCCCCTAGGTCGCTTTAATAATTTTAATCTTAGGACACTGCCCCACGTTTTGTTTAGAAACATTGTTGGGAGGTTTGACAACTCCGATAGCCGATATTTCTAATTTTCTTTTGCGGAAGATCCTCAGAAGATCCTTAATTTCTTTGATAAAGACCTAAGTATATCAGTCTTTTATTCTTTTTTCCTGGCTTATCTTATCGCATAATTTAGATGGTGCTGATGTTTTTAAGGGTTGGAATATTCAGTTTGCAAGTCCGAACGTGGTCATAAGTTGTATTAAGTTGGCTGCGAAATTACGCATAATATTTATAAATACTCATACATATAAGGTATTCAACAAGTAGTTGAATATCGTGAGTTCTTCCGCTGCTGCTTCAATCTTGACAGAATGAAATCATTCGCTTGTTCATTACATATTTAGTTGTCACGATTAACTATTCCACTTCTACCAGGAGCCAGTTCTGCTTTCATAAAGCCCTGCATTTCATTTTAGTGGCCGCGTAAGCCTCCATACCTCAATAAGGCTAATCCGGCCAATGAAGAGGGTTTAAGTCGAATTTTACAATTATTTGTGAAACTGTAGAACTTTCGGGTGTTTCGGGGTGTCAAAGGGTGGTGACCTTAGGGGTCATTATAGAGCAAATCGTACCGTTGTTTTTTTTTTAATTAATGTTTTGCAAAAAACTTTTAACAATAATTTGCTTTCAGTATTGAAAATGCCTCATTTTGTGTTTTATCTCTTATAAACCTTTAATGGTAAATATTTTATTCCTTGTAAATATTAATTTGTTCTATTTTCTTCCTTTATCAAATTCTTTTACATTATCTTAACTTTACTTTTTTTATTAAATATATATATATGTATATTGTGAATTGCTATTGTTGTTGTGATGCAGGTAATGTGGTGGTAGTGAGTTTTAACGATGTTTACATTATTTCTTCAAAAATGATATTATTTAATAAATCATGTAGTTAATTTATGTTCATATGTTGAAGAAAACATCACACGGCATATACTTAAAATCGATTCAATTATTTCTTTAAAATAAATCTCAACATTTTCTATTAGATAACATCGTTTGTCTCCTTTTGCCTCCACATTACCTCTTTATTTGTTAAGAATAGGTTTTTTTTTTTCCTTTTGTTTTACAAACGAAACGATAAAACAAAAAAAAAACAAAACAAAAATAATAAAGCATTTTGCTTTGCAATGTCTTATAAAAAATTAGAACTATCATAGATTAAAAAAAAAAGAAAGTAAAACAACTTACGTCGAAACTCACTCACCACCCACTACTTCCCATCAACAAACAAAAACAAATCTCAAAATGACTTAACCAATTCAAAAGAAATAACCGGATATTATTAATCACCATTTCAGCGAATGGACAAGGATTAGATGCTCACATTGCAACCAAGTGTGACACACAAGAATCTCGTAAAAATGGATTGGATAACAAGTCCTAAAAAAGAAGTTAAAAGCGAACCGGAAGACAACGACAATTCACAAGAAGCGACAACAGAAGATGCTGTAGCAAGACATTTTGGAGAGTCGCTGCGACGACTGTCACAGCAGAAGAGCGCCCTCACATCAAATGGGTACCATCCACAGAGTCGCTCAAATGCATTTGCCCCATTTGTGCGTGTGAATAAGGTAGATACAGATGCTGAGGATTTAAAACCTGAAATTGATCCACAACATCATATTGGAAATTCCACAACCGGTATTAAAATTGAAGATAATGCTCAGGAGCAATCAGTCAGTAGTACGTCACAGCGCAAAGACCATTTAACAGGCTCATCCAGCTCAAAACTGTCTGTTGGACAATACGATGTGGAAAATATATCGCAGATTCTTAAGACTTTCGATTACAATTGTTTTCTTAATTCGACAATTCTGAAACAAGAGATTAAAACGGAATCACCCGACTCAACCGACAACAACAGTAGTGGCAGCAAACCGAACCTAAGTGGGGGTGGGGCAATAATTTGGCCGAAAAAAGTAAAACAAGGTTCGCCGCTATTAACGGTTAATACAGATGTTGATATTGAAGCGGAATTGCCATGCACTTCAATTAAGCAACGCCCTACACCGAAGAAAAAAACAGCGAGATCACGTAAAAATGGAGCAGTTCCAAAGGAGAAGCCAGTCATACCTCCGAAACAAACTTCAAAACGTACGTCCAAACGAAAGACAAACTATCGTGAGGCATCATCTGAAGATGAGCATAGCGCAGCAAAGAGTTCAAGAAACAAATCTGGTCAGAATGCCATAAAAACAGAGAAAACAGAAAGTGAAGCTGCATTGCCTATCCTCTCTGAAGTTAAAGCTGAATCAATGGACACCGACATTGTTGATCAGAAAATTAAAACAGAAATTGAGTCAGATGTAACGACTGAAATCGTAACAGAAATTAAGACAGAGAACATAGCAGATGATGGATCAGGAGTTATCGGCGAAATTAAACCAGAAAACGAAACTGGACCTGAAGCAGAAATTAAAACAGAAATCAAAACAGAAGTTGAGACTGAAGCTGGAACAGAAATTGTTACAGAAATTAAAACGGAAATCGAAAATGAAACAGAAACAGAAATTAAAAAAGAAGACGAAACCGGAACTGATACAGGAATTATTAAAGAAATTAAAATAGAAGTTGTAACAAAGATTAAAACAGAAGTTGAAGCAGAAGCTGAAACAGCAATTTTAGGAGAAATTAAAACAGAAGCCGATGCAGAAACTGTGACAGCAATTAAAACAGAAGTTGAAGCCAGTGTAGAAACAACAGGTGTAACAGATTTTAAAAAAGAAGTTGAATCTGGAGAAGAAGTTGCAGCTGCAACAGAAATCAAAACAGAAGTTGAAGCTGGAAATGAAACAGCAGCTGTAACAGAAATTAAAACAGAAGTTGAAGATGGAGCTGAAGCTGAAGCAGCATCTGTAACAGAAATGAAAACAGAAATTGAAGGTGGACCAGAAGCTGAAGCAGCATCTGTAAGGGAAATCAAAACAGAAGTTAAAGATGGAGCTGAAGCAGCAGTTGTAACAGAAATCAAAGCAGAAGTTGAAGCTGGAACAGAAATCAAAGCAGAAGTTGAAGCTGGAACAGAAATCAAAGCAGAAGTTGAAGCTGGAACTGAAACTGAAACAGAAACAGGAACTATAACGGAAATTAAAACAGAAACCGAAACTGGGACTGAAACTGAAATAAAAAAAGAAATCGATTCAGCAATTAATACAGAAATCGGAGCAGAAAATGCAGAAATTAAAACTGAACTTTCATCTGAAAATGTTGACCAAGACATTAAAGACGAGCCCTCAACAGAAGCAACTACTTCAGCAGAGAACAAAAAACCTGTAAGGCCGAAAAGAGTGCGGAATCCAGCAGCAGTTGCTGCGGCAGCCAAAAACAAAAACAAATTGCATCCCCTAACGCGCAAAGAACAAATGATGATGAACAAATTGATTGAAAGTAAGCAACCATTCCTGCAAAATGTTCCATGTTTAAAGCTTGCCTCAAGAGTCAGCAAATGCCGTGAATGTCGTTGCGCTTCATTTCGAAGCGATAGTGTTTTCTGTCGTTTTTACGACTTCCGCCGTTTAAGATTTAAGGAAAAAGCGGTGCTTTTGGTCGATGGGTTCTCTGATCCACACAAGGATCCGGGACCAAATGATATCAATCTTTGGATGCCAGGGCCCGCACCAAAAGACATTGATTTAGATATATGTCGTTTTATTTTGATGCATGTTGGCGACCAATTCTGCCGAATCTGGCAAGAAGAGCAAAGCGCTACAGAGGAGCATATGTCGGCGAATAAAACAATCGCTTGGAAAAAAGTTGTTAAAGGAGTCCGAGAGATTTGTGATGTTTGTGAGACGACACTATTCAATTTTCACTGGACGTGCAGCAAATGTGGATTTGGTGTGTGTATTGACTGCTACAAGGATAGAAAGAGGAACTTAACCAAGAAGCTCGAAAAGCCACCTAGAGGTTTCGATGACTATGGCTGGTTGGTTTGCACATTCAGAGAAGATCATGTGCAGGAGAAATTGATGCTTACGCAGATAATTCCGGGAAATGCACTGAATTTCTTAGCTCATCGCTTGCACGAGGTTTGTAAACTGTGGAAAATTCCGCAAAAGTGCGGATGCCCGCTAAGCACCAGTATCAAGGAAGAAAACTTCACACCCCAGTTTGTCGAATCAGCAAATAAAATTATAAAGGATGCCTATCTACGTTTCTACAGTCGAGAATGTGAAATTAAGTACCGTGAAAATATAAAAGGGTTAAATCCACGAGACTTGTATGACAATATGTCGATTATGGAAGCTGAAACTAAGTTAATAGAAGAAGCAAGTTCAGCCGGCACACTACCAGTCGTTCTGGTAACAACTTTAAAGCATCTCAAACTTACCCCACATGCACACGCATTTGCACCCACAATTAGCGAAGCAGACGATGTGGTTACAAAGGAATATAAGGCAGTTAAAGCTGGAGTAAAATCGCAAAAGTATTTGCCACAGAAAATTATGACTTCAAGACTATCTCGACAAATGTTTCCAGGTATTGAGCACGATTGGTTATGTAACGGAAAGTTATTGCGTCTACTTGATTCACGTAACCAGAGAAATGTAATGATATTCCAAGAGGTATGGAAACGAGGTCAACCAGTTATGGTTTCAGAACTGTGTAAGTTTCTTGACATTAACCTCTGGCGTCCCGAGGCTTTTTGCCGTGATTTTGGTGAAAAGAAAAATGATCTCATCAATTGCATGACAGGAAATTTGGTACCGAACCAACCAATGAAATTATTTTGGGAAGGCTTTCAGTGTGTAAGCAAACGTTTACTAGATTCACAAGGACAACCGATGTTGTTAAAACTTAAGGACTGGCCGCCAGGTGACGATTTCGCTGAAATTCTTCCGACTCGTTTTGCTGATTTAATGGGGGCACTTCCATTACCAGAATATACGTTGCGTACTGGATGTTTAAATATCGCCAGTCGCTTGCCAAACATTTTCGTTCCACCTGATCTTGGACCTAAAATGTACAATGCGTACGGATCTGCATTACATCCGGATAAGGGAACCACTAATCTTCATTTAGACATTTCCGATGCCGTGAACATCATGGTCTACGTGGGCATACCGTCAGATGCTTCGGCAAAAGCTCAAATTAAGGCAGCAATGCGAGCAATTGATGGTGGAGGATGTGATATCGCAACGCGACGGCGAGTACGTGCAGAGGGTGTATTGCCTGGTGCTTTATGGCACATTTATTCGGCAAGAGATGCTGACAAAATTCGAGATTTACTCAATCGTGTAACTATAGAGCGTGGTTATCGCCTAGAACCTGACCATGATCCCATTCACGATCAAAACTGGTATTTAGACAATGAATTACGTGAACGACTGTATGATGACTACGGCGTTGAAGGCTATCCTATAGTACAATGCCTAGGGGATGCTGTTTTCATACCAGCTGGTGCACCACATCAAGTCCGTAATCTACATAATTGCATTAAGGTTGCCGAAGATTTTGTTTCGCCAGAAAACATACAACATTGTTTCCATTTGTCGCAACAATTTCGTAAGCTTTCCATGTCTCATACAAATCATGAAGATAAGCTGCAAATAAGGAATGTAATTTACCACGCAGTAAAAGACACTACGTCTTATTTGACATACTTGCTGAATCGGACATTGTAAACGCACTAAGCAGAAGCGGATGATTATAATGTGTGGTTTTAAGATGAAGATAATTTTTTTTTATTCTATTCGTACTCGTATATGTATTAGTCTCTTAGAGCTTAAGTGTGATACAAGTAATCAAGAAACATAAGTAATTTTTTTTTAAGTTAAAAATTGATGGATTTATTTTAAGCAGCTGAAGATGTATTATTCCTCTTTTTTTTTTTAATATTGAAATAAAAAGATATTGATGTGAAATAGTTTTGGAAGTTTAATTAATTTATCTGTAGCACATATGAATAATCATCAGCTGATTGGTGTATTATTATATATAAATAAAAATGCTTAAATACTTAAAGGTAAGCTTAATAATGGTGAAAATGTCAATACCAATAGCAATTCATTTTAGATTCTATTACAGTAACATTTCCTATTGGCTAAAGAGACAATTTATAGGGTACTGATATCTTCTCCCAGCGACAAATCGATATGCATATGGGGAAATTTGAATTTGGTTCCACGAATATATGTATATGCTAGTGTTTTCATAAATTTTAATCTAGCATGAACGACCCTTTTGAAAGGAGGCGGACCTCTTAAAAGTGATCAATGCTTTGCAGCATCGAAACAAAAGATTTATTAAGTTCTCGAGACATTAATGTTTCGGGGAGCTCGATTCGAGTTTGTGTAGTAAATTATAAGCATGTCAATAATGTGTATTGACTAACTCTTCTATCTAGGGAAGAAGGTGTTATACAATAAGAAAAAGAAAGACATCTTTCAACTCTAGTTGAAACTATAAAAACTTAGTTTAAAGAGATAGTCACTATATAAGAGCCAACAACCAATACATGGCATCATTTACATCCGGCTGACCATAGGTCTTAAACATTTTGAGAACATTAGGGCACCAGATCATAGTGCGCGCGCGGTACGAGGGTGTATTTTTCGTAATCATTTTTGGGCAAACGATTAATGTTTTTTTTTTTGATACTGATATTTAATATATAAACGGTCTTTCATTAAGCGTTTCCTATCTTTAAATTTAAATACAACAAAGTGTATGTGAGATAGCATCCGAAATGTCCAATTTTGCATGACTCTGACGCATAAATCAGGCTGAATTTGACCGATGGCATGGGTTATGTTGGCTTTGAGGGCCGCTGTTGTCCTGTGACTTCAGGAAACCCCACAAGAAAAAGTCTAACGTATTCAAATCACATGATCTCGGTGGCCAGTTCACATCACCTCCATGCCCTTGAATCGCTCGTGTAGAATTTCCAATGTGGCGTGAACTGTGAAGCACGTAGCGCCGCCCTGTTGAAATCACATGTCGTTGCTGTCCATATCATCCAGTTCAGGCCAAACGAAGTTGGTAATCATCGACCTACGGCGCTCGCCATTCACGGTGTTGGCCTGGCCAGTGTCGTTCTCAAAGAAATATGGGCCGATGACGCTGCCAGCCCAAAATCCACACCAAACAGTGACCTTTTTGGGATGCATTGGACGCTCTTTGATCTCATGTGGATTAGTATCATCCCAAATTCGACAATTTTGTCTGTTGACGTACCCATTCATCCCGAAATGGGTTTCATGGCTGAAGAAGATTTTTCGATGAAAATTAGGGTCAATTTCCAATTGCTCCAGAGCCCCTTCAGTGAACACACGTCGTTGTCTATGGTCGTTTACCTTCGGCTCCTGGGTCAATTGAATTTTGTACAAGTGCAGGTCCAAGCCACGACGAAAAATTCGCCAAGTTGTGGTCTGCGAAAGGCCGAGTTCTCGTGAGCGACGCGAAATCGACTGCCTCGGATTCTTCTGCACACTCTCGCGCACATCGGCGATTATTACGGCAGATCTTGCGTTTCGTCGACGTACGGGTGTTGGTTTATCTTTTACTGAACCAGTGGACTCAAATTTATCCACCACACTGCGAATAGTCCTCTCGGTAGGACGATTATGGCGACCGTAAAATAGGCGAAGCGCGCGGAACGTTGCCCGAACAAAACACCCATTTTGATAAAACGATTTTATCATTTGCACGTGTTGCTGAACGCTATGTCCCTCCATGATGATTTGGTAAAACAGACTGAATAAATGACAGCCAATTTGACAGATGTAGCTTCAACAATATGGCCGCTATCGACTGTCAAAGTTCGGAAGTCCCTATTGGAAGAACCTGTACATATAGAAGATACTACACAGTTTTTTATTCAAATCTTAAGAACAGTACACCGCACGCCGCTTCCAAAGAACACTCCGACGAAGTTGCTGCTTCATGGGTGTCAGCAATTACTATATGACTTAATCTGAAAAACACAAAAAAAATATATTTATAAACCAGACATGTAGGTTTAAAGTATCACGTAGAGAAATTTCAATATCAAAAAAAAAAAAAAAAATAGCGGCCCAACGATTTTTATCTCCAATTTTCATCGTTTATGCAAAAAAAAAAAAATAGAAGGGGACCCTTTATAAAAAAAATTTCCGCGTGGTGCCATAGAGACTGTATTTTTGAACATTTTAAGACTTGGTACATGCAAATCGGATGAATAGTTTTTCAAATATGTTGTCAAACATAGTTTCGAGCAAGCAAGTCTAACAGCCGAACTTCTGCCGCTCGTATGTTGTATTTCTGTCAATTTTAGGAATTTCTTTATTAAATTTGATTAGAGCATTCTTAACAAATTCATCTTTCAGAAAATGAATCTTTCTTTTATCGCGGTCTGGTGCCTTAATCAGAGTCGAACAACATGCATCTTTACATAGTAAACAACATGCGGCCAACAGCTTCCGTATTGATAAGCAATATTAATAAATTTAAATTTAAATAAATTTTCCAGGCTACAGTCTGTAGTGAACCAAGGCCTAATCTCTTCTATTAACGTTAACGAACGGTGTCGTTCACCTTGTAATTTTGTGCACAATGAAATGGGAGAACTATGGTTTTGTACCAACTTTGAAGAGTGACCTATATTAGACTGCACATAACGTATGTACATCCAGTATGGTTTACCACAAAGGATTCCCCAAGTTATGTGGTAATCTGAGCACTCTGAGCCATATATTGCTCTTTCCCTTTCTCTGGTCAACCTGAAGGTATTGTATTATTTTTGTTTTGTAATAATATAAAGTCGTTTCCGAAATGTTTGGGCAATCAATTTCAGCTTCTGCCGTTGGAAAGCTATGCAGATCCTGTAGTTGTTAGGGAAACATTATGTTAGGAGGTGCTCAATATGTTTCGCTACAGATTTTTTCTTGCAAAAGAAGTTATCATTTACATTTGCATAATGAATACGTATAATACGAGGGCGGGTCAATAAGTCCGTGACTTTCGGATTAAAACAGATTTTTTGATAAAAAAATAATTTTATTTTTCAACGTAGTCTCTCTTGAGCTCTATACACTTTGTCCAACGCTTCTCCAATTTTTTTATCCCTTCCAAAAAAATGATTTGTCGAGGTCCTCAAAATAGGCCTTTGTTTGCGAGATGACTTCATCATTGGAGTCAAATCTTTTTCCACCAAGTCATTTCTTCAGGTTTGGGAACAAGAAGTAGTCGCTCGGAGCCAAATCTGGAGAATAGGGTGGATGAAGGAGCAATTCATAGCCCAATTCATGGATTTTTGCCATGGCAACTGCACATGTGTGCACCCTTGCATTGTCTTGGTGGAAAAGAACTTTTTTCTTGGCCAAATGAGGTCGTTTTTTTTTCAAATCGTCATTGAATCGGTCCAATAAGTTGGCATAATATTCCCCATTGATTGTTCTTCCCTTTTGAAGGTAGTCAATGTGGATTATCCCGCGTGCATCCCAAAAAACAGTCGCCATAACTTTATTGGCTGACAAACCCACCTTGGCCTTCTTTGGCGCCGATTCACCCTTAGAAACCCACTGTTTTGACTTTTGTTTGTTCTCTGGTGTGTTGTGATGGATCCATGTTTCGTCCACGGTTACAAAACGGCGCAAAAACTCCTCCATATTGCGATTAAACAACGCCAAACCTTCCTGTGAAGTTGTTACACGATTGCGTTTGTGGTCGACTGTGAGCAAACGCGGCACCCATCTTGCGGAAAGCTTTCTCATGCCCAAGTGATCATTCAAAATTGAAACCACTGAGCCATGCGAGATCCCTACGGCTTCCACAATCTCTCGCACTTTCAATCTTCGGTCGGCCAACACCATATCGTGAATTTTTTCGATTGTTTCGGGTGTAGAGACCTCAACTGGGCGTCCAGGACGTTCGGCATCTTCAGTGCTTGTACGGCCACAACGAAATTCAGTAAACCACTTTTTTACCATTGAAATCGATGGTGCAGAGTCCCCATAGTATTTATCAAGCTTAGCCTTGGTCTCGGTAATGGTTTTTTTTCGCAAGAAATAATGCTTAATAAGCACACGAAACAGGGGCAGTGTTGCTGTTTCAGTAAAGAGGTCAGAAATTCAAATTCACTTATTGACCCGCCCTCGTAACAGATTCCAGTTTGGAGCAGAATGGTCGTTGTTGAAACTAATTTCAATGCTTAGACATATTTTGGTTAATCAGTTCTAGTTGGTTCAACCATTGAGACACAACCTGGATACATAATCTCTTATTTCATAGTTTTTAGTCAATAAAACAAAATTTTCCAATCGGATTTCAATGAAACTTACTCAATGTATTGTCTATCTATACAATGACATACTCACGAGAACCAAGCAAACAGCAACGCACTTACCCAAAATCTCCACTGCCTCCATGAATCAGTTTTGCACACATTGTTATTTTTTTTTGTTTTCGTCCCGAATTTACCGTTAAATGTGATTTTTTTTCTTATCGCATTTTGTGACTTTTGTAGCACTTTTATGTTGACGCTTGATCTGATCTACATGGAAGTAAACGATTTTTACCCCTGGTACTCGTACTTATTAAATTTATAAAAAAAAAAACATTCAAAATCTGAATATATGCGAACAACTTCGTCTGATGTTGAAAGCAGTGCAGTGGTCGCTTGGTACGAGAAATAAATCATTAAATGTCTGCCATCGTACTGCTCTTAGAGTGAAAAAAAGAAAAAAAATATTCATATAGAATGAAATACGGGGGGTCGTCCATAACTTTTAATTGAGCGACTTGTGAAAAATAAAGACGCCAAATCGTCCAATGCCGCTGCAAAAGTTATGAAAAAGAACGTTCGGGAATGGACGGCCGTCGGATTGGCTTGGTGGCCCCAGCTTTATCGTACAAAAATGAAAGAACTAAGCTTAGGTTTTGCAAAGACTATAAGAACTGGACTCAAGACGGAGACGGAGATTTCATGAATACCGCCAAAATTGTATAATACTGGTTCGGTAGCCAAGATTTTTAAACTCTCAAATGGCCACCTCAAAGCCTGGATCTGAACCCAATTGAAAATTTGCGGACAGTTCTTAAAACAATGATGGCAGATTTTGGTAGAGGTCCGAAGAACTTGGAGGAGTTATGGGTTAGAGTGGAGGCAGAATGGGCAAAACTGTTGCGAACTATCGAATAGAAAGAATCGAATTATTCAATAGTTGCGAAATAATCATCTATTCGATAGTTATCCAAAAATTCTGCAATTTTTCATTTTCATTTAATGAAAAAAACATTCAAATGTTTCACTATGGAAGTCCGATAGTTTACTCACTTTGGCTTTGAATGATATTTGTGTATGTATACTGAATATTTTCGTAAAAGAAAGAAAGAAAACAAAAAACCACCGCGTGCGCACGTGAGAAATAGCAAAAGAAAAAAAGATAAAAAATTAGTGCAGTCGTAAGTACTGCTTGCACCGGTCACTGCCGTTGTTGTATTTGTCAAACGCCACGGGCAGCGACTGAATGTACGCAACAACTGATGGATAGCGGGTTGTGAATGTGAATTTTCTTGGTGCACTATTTCCTATGGCTGTACGGGCACAATATCTGCAATAATTTGATTCCGCAAACCAACATCAGAATTTTCACTTCTCAGCCTTGCTTAGTATCGTTGGCGTTTGTATTTTTTTTGTATGTTTTTTTTATAATGGTTCGAGAATTTAGAGTGGACATAGCAAATATCCGCGTGCTAAGAAGTAATCACTTATCTGCGTACGTCCACGTCTGCAAATACAGGCCGACTGTAGACTTCAAACCACACCCCTTAGATCACTCTGACCTGAAGCTACCTGGCTACGAACTAATATCCGGATTCAAATTTCATGTGATAAAATTTCCATCTCTGATGTGATGATATGATCAGAGGCACTATTCTCATTGGAATGAGATCCTTTATCGCTCATCGGATTAAGAGTATCAGACCAAAATAAAAGGCATTGTACGACTCGAGCTGTAAAGAGGCTGTCAGGGTTAGAGAAATGTTTTTACGGTCCTTTATGGCCAACCCGACAGAGGGAAACCGAAAAGAGTTCAATCAAGCCAGGAATGACTGCAACGTCTTTCTTAAACGTGCGAAATTCCAATTCGACCAACAACTGAGGCAAAAAATACTGCAATGTCCCAAAGGTAGTAAATATTGTTGGTCGTTCTCCAAAAACATCAGAAATTCTGCCTGATCATCCATTCCAACGCTCATTTACAACGACATACCAGCTGTCAGCTCTTTAGACAAGGCCAATCTGTTTGCTGCACACTTTGCGGCCAGCTCAACACTTCCACATTGTGATTTGTCTCCGCCTACACTTAAGTGCGTCGAATCTTCAATGGGAGGATCCACTTTCGCACTCATGCAGTAGCAAGAGTACTTAAACATGTTAACATAAATCCGCTGGTCCAGATGATATATCTCCCCTTCTTCTGAAGAGGTGTTCTTCTAAGCTGGCAAAACCAGTGCGTAAGCTTTTCCATCGATCCTACACTTTAGGACTATTTCCGAGTAGATGGAATAGACCCATTTCAATTACGTCCCTTCTTTCCAATATTATGGAAACGCTGATAAACCGTCAGCTCATGAAATATCCCGAAACACGAAAACTTCTCAATGACCGGCAATACGGTTTTCGTAGCAACAGGTTCACTGATGATTTGATGGCATCTCTCACCGAAAAGTGGATACATCAATCTGGCTGAAACAAGATAGTTGCACTTGATATTTCTAAGGCATTTGACAGAGTTTGGCATCAGGTCCTTTTGTCGAAAATGCGTGCATTAGGGATCGATGAATCTCTTCTTCAATGGATTAGAAATTAACTTTCGGAACGTTCAATTCAAGCTGTCTTGGATGGTTTTAAGTCTGATTTCCACAAAATAAATGCTGATATGCCTCAGGGCTCCGTTCTGTCTCCGACACTCTTTTTCAACGATCTCTTGCTTGCTACTTCTAATCCAATATATTCCTTTGCTGACGACAGTACTCTCTGCTTTTCATATTCGTTCCCGAACTCACGTCCCTGCTCTTCGGCTGTAAAACGGGAACGTCAGCGTATTTTAAGCTCATTAAATTCTGATATTAATAGCATAACTAATTGGGGAACCGCTAACAGAGTAGAATTGAATGCTTTAAAAACACAATGCTGTCTGCTTTTGGTAAAGCGAAATTTAAACACCCAGCCGTTATCCATGAATGGCACTTGCATCGTCGAAACCGATAAACTTTCCATTTTCGGTATGTGTGAGTCAATGAAGACTTACGTAGGAATGACCACATATTCGTTGTCGTCAAAAACGCTGCGAAATGTCTAGGTTTTCTCAAGCGATGTAAGAAATATTTCACCCCCTCTGATCTGGCCTCAATATTTAAGGCGTTTATCCGCCCGAAATCGGAGTACAATTCCCACATCTGGTCGGTTGTGCCCAAATCGTCTCTGCACCTACTAGATAGGATTCAAAGCCGTGCGATAAAACTCATAGGTGATACTAATATCACTCAAACAATGGACACCCTCGAACACCGACGTATTGTCTCGTGTCTCACTCTGTTTTATCGCTATATCCACCAAGAGTGCTCCATAGAAATCGGCAGTAGCATTCCGCCCATTCAAACTTTTAACCGTAACACCCGAAACACTATGAATGTACATCAGTATACCCTCAGCCCACTTTCGGATGTACTCTAAAATATCGTGATTCGTGCCTAAGCCGTACAACTTTCTTATGGAATGCCCTGCCTAACTCTTTATTTCCTAGTCATTATAACCTTCAAACATTTAAAACCAACGTTCGCCGGTACCCCTCTTTCTACCCTTCCTGATTTTCCTTCGCCTGCGCTGTGTGCAAGCATTTTAAAGGTAATTAAATCCCTTGAGCTGAGCGTGCGCAAATTATAAAAAAAAAAAAAAACAAATTAAAGATATTAGCCAACTATACTCCATTACGATTGGCAATGTTTCCCCATTTTTCGGATAAGGTCATGATGCCATCGGTAAAGAACTTTTTCTCTACGGCCTTGTCTTGAAGTCAGCTTAATAACATTGCTTAATAACGTTCTGAAGAGACAAGTGATAGCAATGTCTGGACTATACGATGGGTGCATCAAAACTTGGCAACCAAGGTCCCGCAATTTCTAACGGGTCGTCAAAAAAATGTTTTGTCGGGGGTTGCTGTGATAGAAAACAACACATTTCCTATTGGTCAATTCGATCCGTTTTCTTTCAATTGAATGGCGTGATTTCCCGAGTTATTGAAATTAGAGTTGAGAATTAACGTTCGAGCATATGGAATAACCTCCATACCAATATCAGCAGTGCTGATATGCCTATCTTGCTCGGAATTTTCAAGAATTTCATCAGTTTTTTGGTGATTGAAAAGATGGAAAGAACCTCATTTGCATGTTTGCACAAATAACATTCCGCGTCCTCATTCCGGCAATATGCGGCACGTAGTCGCTTCTGGTTTGAGATAGCATCCAGATTGTATTTACACAGTGAAAATAATTGTTTTTTCGGAGCTCGCATTGAAGCATACGATATGCGTATCCCATTAGGCGACTTCTTACCCAGTGAATATAGGATATGTTCATAAGAAGAATTTTCCAGAGTCAAAAGGTTGATAAGGGTTTATCATGTTATCGAACAAATGGTATCAGTCACTTACTCAGTATGGTACACAATTTCTTGAGCCTGATGTTAGAAAATAGGTAGCTTGAAAATAGATGCCTCTGTGATCGATGCAGTTCACCAAGATTTTCTTGAGGACTAGGTCAATGATGAGAATCAATTCTATGTACTTTCTAAAAGTGTCTAAAAAAAACTACTTAATTTTTGAAAAGTGTTGATATATTCTGTTTTTTGTATAGAATAAAGCACTTATTTATAGTATATTTCTCATTCTCATAACTGGTAACTTCATGATTCCGTGCTCATAGGACTTCTGATACTTATTAGCACAAAACTGAACCAAGTGCGATTTGAGTTCATTATCATTGGTGAATGTTTTAACAGTTTGGCAAACTTCGAATAAAATCTGATGGTGCCAGCCCGGGGCTGTATGGCAAAGACGATATCACTTCCCAACTACGGTTCAATAATTTTTACCCAGCGTTGTCAGGGTGGAACACGATTCCCATACGATTTGCCAATTCTGTCCGTTTTTCTTTAATTGCTTCCTCCAATTTTAGTAGTTGTTGACAGTAAACATCTGGATTGATCCTGTGGTTTCTTCGAAGCAGCTGAAAATACACGACACCTTTATAATCCCATCCTTTGATGCAGTTTGATGTGGTTTTTGCTGGTTCATCGTTTTTGATTGATGCTGTTGTAAACCACTTTTCATCACTAGTGATGATTCAGTTCAAAAAAAAAGATCAATTTCATTATGTTTAAGATGGATATCGCAAATATTGATTCTTTGTGTTAATACTGAAGCCAAAAAATTCTGAAATTTTCAGCAACGTAGGTAATGATCTACACTGTCAAAAGTCTTCGAGAAATCAAGCGGACAGAAAATCGTCACAAATTCCTTATCGAAACTCCGTCTTATATCATCGATAATGCTAATAATGGCAGTAGAACAGCTCTGGTTAGTTCTGAAACCTGATTGGCGCCGATTGATTAAATTGCTTATCGACAGGACGACGAGAAATGTCGATGCAATCAAACAGTGGTTAAATACATAAATCAGTGAAATGGGAAACGATAATCGATGATTTGATTGACAATACCGATGGGGTAACATCAATATCTGTAAATCAACTTCAGTTGGCCTATCAGAACGTTGATCACTTTTGAGTGAAAAGAACGGAATTTCTTAAACCACTTCTTACACGTGCGTTCTGTTAAGCAGTCAACACTATAAACTTTATTCTTTGTGAGCCTTAGTAGCTTTTTTGTCTTTCGAAAATCTATGAAAAACAGTCCAAAATGCATTCGCGTACTCACGTTATTCCTAGTTTTTCACAGAAGAGAGCGAAATGACAGGGCAATTCCTTTCCCCTGTTTTGCTGATTTTAATCCAAGAAATTTATTTGGACAAATGTGTGAAAACTGCCAAACTGTTTTTTTTTCTTTAAAAATGCCGTCGCGTTTGTTTTTTTGTTTCTCCAAAAATAAATGAGATTTGAATAGAAAATTAATTATTAATTAAAGCATTAAATGGAAAAATGTTTTTAGAAAGTGTTTAAAGACAAAATATATTGATAAGCAGGCAAATTAAATGAATTTGCTTCGCAAACACTTTCCAACATCTACAAATATCATCAGAGATAAACTATCAGAAGAACTTATTTTAAGTTATTCAGACACAGTATTGTGCAAAACCTAAGCAACCATCTGATCGACATTTCACAGTTTTTACTTTCTACCACACCAAATAAAAACAAATGAATATCGAATGATGTATGTATATAAGAGTATATTTTGAAATTATAACTTTATAAGAAAATAGTAACACTTGAAAATTAAAAAAAAAAAAAACCGAACATCAAAAATATAGCCAAATTCTGCTGTGCAAAACCTAAACAACGTTTTTAATATTTGATGTAATATCCCTTATTTTGAATAACTTCGGCGCAACGACGAGGCATAGAAGTAATTAGCTTTGAAATTGTAGCCTGGGATATATTTTCCCACTCACTTTTCAAAGCATTGTACAGCTCTATCTTGTTGGAAAAACGTTGTCCAGCGACGCGGCTTTTGGGAATACCAAACAGATTTTCGATGGGATTCAAGTTGGGTGATTGGGTCGGCCAATGAAGGGCTCGAATTCCACTATCTTTTTTCCAATCCTTTACCAACTTCTATGTGTGTTTCGGGTCATTATTCTGTTGAAACATCTAACGAAGTGGCATTTCCCACTGTGCATGTGGTAGCATTACTGATTCTACAATCGATTTGTACTTGAATCGGTCCATAATTCTTTCGATTTGGTGGAATGGACCTACACCTCCTGCCGAAAATCTCGTCTATACCATTAAAGTACCGCCACCATGCTTAACAGCGGGCAGAATCTAGGATTAAGTCGTTGGCCTTTACACAGTCTGACATGACAAATCCCATCAGAATTAATTAAATTAAATTTAGACTCATCGCTGAAAAGAACTATTTTCCATTTTTCAGGGGTCCAGTGTTGATATGTTCTTGCAAAACTTAACCTAATATGAAAAAGCCAAGTTTGAATTATGTTTAAATGATTTAATTGCATAACCTGTTCTTTAAATGCCTTATTGTGAGCATCGGTTTCTTGCACGGCCTATAACTTCGAAGATTATTCTTAATAGCACATATACGCACCGTTCCAGCATCAATGTTTAAATTTAATAATTTTCATTTGAATTTATAAATGGTTGTTTTTTAATTACACCACAAATGTTCTATCTTCTTCGCGGCTTACCACCGAAATTAAAATTTTCAACGACTCCCGTTGCAAGATATGTTTTTATTAGACGCGAAATAATGGATTTACTAATTTTATATTTTTTAGCAAACGTTGCCTGAGAGTCTCCAAACTTTAATCTTTATTTTAAGACAGGGGGAGTATCTTTCTCTCGACATTATTAAATTTCATCAATTACGCATCTAAGTTAATAGAAAACTGATCAAAGACAATGAGATAAGATCAAAGACAAAGAGCTTATAACATTTAATGTGTGACCTGACTGAAAAAGTACTGTTAGCTCTTTCCTTTTTACATTGGATTATAAAGTTGCTTAGGTTTTGCACAACTAAATTTTTATTTTCGTGTTTTTTTTTTATTTCTCAAATACTATTATTTTCTCAAAAAGTTATAAAGTTCAAAATACGAGGGTTGTCTGAAAGGTCTCCGACCGAACAACGATACAAGACATTTTTTCCCAAATTTTTTTTTATTTTTCTACATAGTCTCCTTGTAACTCTCCACACTTCTCCCAGCGATGCTCCCATCTCTCTAACCCGTCCAAATAGTACTTGGCGTTTTTCTCTGCAAAATAATTGTTCACGAAGGTGATTGTCTTCTCATTTGACGAAAACCTCTGTCCTCCGAGCGCAGTTTTTAGATGAGGGAACAATAAGAAGTCGCTTGGGGCTAGATCTGGTGAATAAGGCGGATGGTTAAGCAGTTCAAACCGTAATTCATGGATTTTCGCCATGGAAACCGCTGAGGTGTGAGACGGCGCGTTGTTTTGGTGAAACAGGATTTTCTTTCTCCGCAAATGTGGCCGTTTTTCCACAATTTCAGCCTTCAGCTTGACAATTAATGATGCGTAGTATGCTCCTGTAATGGTTTTTCCTTTTTGAAGATAATCGATTAAGATAACTCCTTTACAATCCCAAAAAACAGTCGCTATCACTTTCCCAGCCGAAAAAACAGTGTTTGCTTTTTTTGGAGCCGGCTCACACTTTGCAGTCCACTGTTTTGACTGAATTTTTATTTCGGACGTATAATGGTGTATCCAAGTTTCACCTACAGTAATTAATCGGCGCCAAAACTCGGATTTATTGCGCCTAAACTGCGCGTTGGAAATGTTCATTCGAACACGTTTTTGGTCTAACGTAAGCAAACGCGGCACCCAACGGCACTTATGCCTAAATTTTGATTTAATATGTAACAAACACGTTCTTTGGACATCTTCATAACCTCTACTATCTCTCTCACTTTAATTCGGCGGTCGTCTAACACCATTTGGTGAACTTTGAACAGACGATTATGGTTGCAGTTTTTGGACGTCCCGAACGTTCATCATCTCCCAAGCTCTTACGGCCAGGTTTAAATTCAGCTGCCCAAAATTTCACTGTGGTAAGTGATGGTGCAGAGACCCCATATACAGAGTCCAACTCATTTTTGATTTGCGTAGGCGTATTGCCTTCCAAAAACAAGAATTTAATAACACTTCGATACTCAATTTTTTTCATTTTCACAAAAAAACACTCACATCGACTCACTCAAACGACTGTCAACTAAAAACTGCGCGTCCAAAATGACTGAAACTTCGGTAAGTAACTGTCAAAAGATGCACAACTAGCATTCACTAGCTTTTATTGACGAGTGTCGCTATCTTTACGTTGCGGTCGGAAACTTTTCAGACAACCCTCGTATACTCATATACTTCATTCCATATTCATTTCTTTTTATTTGATGTGGCAGAAAATTTAAAAAATTTACTGTGAAATGTCGATTCCAGATGGTTCCATAGCTCGTCTTGCACGTTTGATATGATATGAATGTGCAAATCTCCATAAAATTTTCTTCTGACCGCCGCAACATTTGGTCAATTATTGACTGTGTGTTTGGTATGTAAGCTCTCTACCTCAGAAAGCGTATGCAATGGATGATGGTGGTTACAGTTTCCGTGCCTTCCGTTTGTTTAAACTCTGCATTTCGTCCGCAAGGATATCGATGGGAATCATCTCAGTGTCGATCCTTATGGAACTCCCGCGGAGGTTCTATACTACTTTTTTCCTTCGTCGGCTTCATATCGCAACCTTTTATTGACGAAGTAGCTGGATACAATCTTTCGCAAGTAGTATGGTGTATACATTCTGGCTACTGACCTTCTTATAAATGAACAATTTATTCAGTTAAAGGCATTGTTGATGTCCAGCGTCACTACTGCACAATATTCTTTTTTTCCCCATTTCCAACTTTCTCGCTTTATTGCTTATGCTGCTATGTCTATTACCACTTTTATAGCTTCGACGGTGGAGCGCAACTTTCTGAGTCCAAACTGTTGATCTGATAACGATCTCTTTTCTTCTACCACAGTAAGCAATTTATCATATATGATCCGTTCAAGTATTTTGCCCAATGTGTCCAATTGAAATATTGGGCGATATGATGCTGGTTCTCCAGGTGGTTTGGTAAGAGAACCAAATGTTGCAGATTCCACTGTTATCTCTTTCTTGGTCTCACCCTCTTTTGGGCTGTTGTTCTAAACATGTCTGTTCTCTTTTGAATGACGGCTTTCATTGCCTTATTTGGGATGACATCAGATCCAGGCGCTCTGTTGATGCGTATCTTCTCGCATGCATTGCGAAGTTCGTCTGATGCTGTTATTGGAACTAACTCTATGCTGGGTTCTCTGATTATATTGCACAGAATCGACGGTCGCTACAACGGACCTTAGGATTGTTGGACATGATAATTGTAGAGACCTACAACACTTCAGCTTAGTTATTGTCATTCTGTGCGCCGTGCCCCAAGAGTTTGTATCCGCTTCGTCGCAAAGGCGCTTGAAGGATCTTGCTTCTTCATCGCCCCTTTTAGGTGCCTCCTTGCCAGTCTAGTCTAGTCTAGTCGTTTTTTTAAAATCGGCTCTCCGTCGGGCTTCTAAGCAGTTGAGTGTGAGTTTGCTCCCTCGTCGTCTAGCCAAGTTTGTCCCGAGATATCCTGGGCTGTCCTACAGTCCCCACATTTTCTACATCGCTTGGAGCGATTCGTCTCATTTTTGCATTAGCGTGCAGCGTGGCAGAATTCAAGACATCCGAAATATGTAGTTAGGGTTTTTCGTTTCCGTACGCGGCAGTTTACGCATCCAATTTTAATTCTCCTTGACTTTAACATGCACGTTAATCGTCGCAATTTGGGTGTGTCCATAGGCGCTTCTCAGGCTAATTATATCACCACTATCTATGTCATTGAGTTGGTATTGCTGTCTGGCTGGTTCGCAGATCTACTCCTTCGTCGTGGCCTCGTCGATGTCCTTTACTTCCAGAGTAATGCGGTGTGTCAGAGCCCGAATCTTCACATTGTTGCCAAGGGTTTTAGCAATTTGAATTTAAACAAAATAGGGCCAAATTATCTGAGTTACACAAGGAATAGCAAACATTTTAAAACCGCCAATGCAGTACTTACTACGATTGCGTAAGTACGGGTAGTCTCAGATCTGATCAATCAAACTTATGGGCGATAGATTTCATAAATTTTGAGTGAATATGAAATATCAAAAACCATTGTAGAATACTACAAGTTCACTTTATCAGTAAGCTCTTGACATGGCCCATCGGTCGAACCCATTTCGCCTAGTTTTATTTGTTTGGCTTTTCTTTTTTCTCAAAAGAAATTAAAAATTAGTTTTATTAAATAGAAGTTCAGAACGAGATTATTTAAGCCTAAGCAAGTATGAATGCTAAGATAAGTTCGATCTCTGTACTGTTTACTTAAATACCATTTGTACTCGTAGATGACTGAAGTAATTTGGAAAGCAAAATAAACAGTTTGCTTTTCTCATGTCGATCTCTGCTTCGAAAAACCATGAAAAATGTGAGTACGTGAACGGATCTTGGACTGTTTTTCGAATTTTTTTCGTAGATTAGCACAGTACATGGACAGCCCTATTGCAAATCAACGTGGTTCACAAAACTATTCAATTTAAAACTTGGGTGTATGTACACTGCAATTAATAATTGTTTCTCTATTTTTCTTTACAGATCTGATTCTCCTATAGATACTTATATACCAAAAGAGCAGAGTAACACCTAAAAGGCATCGAGAAAATTATAAAACGTATACGATAAATATACAAATTCTTTTCCATAGCAGCGAGCTACTGAAATAAGAGCAATACGACCCTACTTCTATCAATCGATAATGATGTTCAACAAAACACGAATTCCTTCGGTGTTAAGAAAAATCAAAAACTTAGTACAACTACCACATTTATAAAAATCACTGACTGGACGACCGCCATAGGGTGCACGCAATCGTGCTTTAAAAAGTCCTTTTCGGAACTTTGTCAATTATTATTGGACTCATCATTTTTATATATTCTAATTGCAAGCAGCAATCGGTTTAACCAGACAAAGAAAGACTTATCAAGATGACGGTGGATTTCAATGACTATTTTTGGGTAAGTGTAAATAGCATTGTCCAATAGTTCATAAAATTTATATACGACTTTTAGGGCGAGAAGAATAATGGTTTCGATGTTCTCTACCATAATATGAAATTTGGGGTAGCGGCAAGCAAAGATTTGTCTGAGTTCTTTCGCGAGAAATCTAACATTGAAGAGCAGAACTCGAAATTAATGACCAAATTAGCGCATAAAGCTGGTTCTGGCACATTGAATAGTACATTCGCTCCGGTATGGACAATTCTGCGCACGTCTGCGGAGAAACTGTCAACATTGCACTTGCAAATGGTTCAAAAGCTCACCGAGCTAGTTAAAGACGTGGCAAAGTATGCAGATGAATTGCATAAAAAACATAAACTCGTCAAGGAAGAAGAATCTCAAACGTTAGAGTGTGTTCAAGCAATGCAGTTGTCCACAGCTGCTGTGCAGAAATCTAAGGACCTATATACAACTAAAGTGTTGGAATTGGAGAAGTTGCGGAAAGATAATGGATCACCTAAAGATATTGAAAAAGTCGAATCGAAGTTGAAGAAATTACAAGAAGACTATAAAGTTTTGTTGGATAAGCATAATCCAATTAAAGCGGAGTTTGAACGTAAAATGACACAAACTTGTAGGGTGAGTTTTTATTTTAACATTGTTGTCACTGCTGGTACAAATATGATGATACATATATATTTTTTTTCTATGTATAGAGGTTCCAAGAAATCGAAGAAGTTCATTTAAGGCAAATGAAGGAATTCTTGTCGACATATTTGGAGCTAGTCCAAAACAATCATGACATGGTTGGACAGGTAAACAGATTGTAAATTGGATTACTCTTGACAATAATATATAAATTAATTAAACGAAAAAAAACAAATCAAAAAATTTAAGGAGTAACAGCCTATCTACTTTTTCCGCACATAACATAACATAACATAAATTATAGTGAAATACCGACAGTATGATTTGCAAATAGGAACATGAAATAAAATTTGACTCAAATTGCTTATCTCCGTCCTGTATTCGAATCATATGTTTTTGTAAAACTTTTGAGTTGAGCATGCTACCGCGACCCGAGCCGGTTCAACTCATTAAGGAATTCATTAAAAAAAAAACATTTAATACTTCACGCCTATGTTTTTCTCTTTGGTGCATATCTATTTGGTTTTCCTTGGGGACTCGAGTTCAAATTGTGTAAGGCGATCACGCCACTAATGCAATACGTACACACGAGGTCAGGACGCAATAGACGAAGCACGTAGACAATACAGAGCCATAAAAAAGACAAAAGATAAAACAAAGTTAAGGCTCAGTCAATAGAACGCGTTTTTAAAGCCGCTCTATGTTTATTTAATGCTGCGATGAAATTATTTTACATCACGCTGTAACCCCCGCGTTAGAAGACCTTAAACAAAGAGCGGTCATTACTGTGCAACATTTTGTTTTAGTAGCTTGCCTTATATGTCATTTCATCCCAATCTTTTCCAATAGTTTAACATTTTTCGGCCTCTTAAACAATGTTCTTGTAGTTTTTATCACTCTGGTTATATAAAAATGGGTTATTTATGCACAAATTCATGTAATATTTGCATTGTTTCACAAAAATAACCAATATTAACGGCACGCTGAAGTGAAGGATTTGTATTTCAACACATCATCGCGACGGTCAAAACGCACTCTGTGTGACAGTTTCTATGATTTCAGTAGAATGAAAGGCGACATTAAAACGCGCTTTATTTGACGGAGCCTTTAGTCGACAGTAATAGAGTGTGGAGAACAGACGTGTCGATCCCTATACACCTTCCCTTTATCTTGTATTGAATTTGTTTGTTTTTTGTCAAAATACAAAATATTATTTGTAAACTTTATTATTTCCGTTACAAACCATCCAAGTGAAATAGTTTTATTTCATTGATAAAAACACTTCTATGTTCCTTTTTTTGTTTTTTTTTTTTAATGAGCGCACGCTCAAGGGATTTGTGTACTCAGAAAATACACATCGTGGAATGTGTACAGCATACCAGTGATAACATTAAACATTAATTCGGTTATCGTTTTATCAAATTGTATCCCGAAACTTTCCGTTATTCTACCTATGCCTTTCATCCCGTAATCAACATTCACAAACTGACAAGGCTCATAGAGCTTACGATGGTATCTTTGCCTCAATTTACACTCCTCCAACGAAGACATTTTAATTTCGTATCTTCCAGCATCAAAATTGAGCGAGACTAAGTAATTTTGTTAGCAGCAACGAGCACCTTAGAGCCAATTCGTTTTGGTTGGTCTTCTTTTATCGTGAAAAACACTGAAACGTCAAGCTGGGGACAACCAATGATAACGATGTCATCCGTACAAATCAACAGTTAGATATGTCTGTCCATTCGCTACAGTTCAATTAAGAACGTAAAAGTATGCGCATTTTTCCCAAGTGCTAGCTCCATTCCATTTATTATTCATTATTCTCAAATTGCTAATTTAATGTTATCTATTTGACTAATCATTGTTAAAGCTACACACAAATCACGAAAATAAATCCATCACAATCCTAGTTCAACTTTTGATGTAAGTTTTAATTTTTTTAACGGAATATTATCTGCACCACCGCGATGGCATATAGCAAGTGCATAATTTTTTGGCTGTTTACAAATGAAGAGAGCTTTGAATGCATTTAAAATTGTATCGTTGGTACTTAAGTTTAATTTTAATGTTCTGTGCAAGACTATTCCAAGATATTTCTGGCGTTTCTTGAGAGAGAACTGTCTTCCTTCAAATTGTTTTTTTGTTTTTATTTTGTTTGTTGTTGGGCAATTATTTGTTAACACTTGTTCGCATAGATGCAGCTCTGACGCTTAATCCTTAAGAAGACAATTCCAAAAGAATATGGTTTATAACCCACACTACAGTATCCTACAGTCGATCATTTTGCATACCCAAGTGACTTTGCTTCCCATTGGTTGCCATTTCATCATGGAAAGACATACCGAACAACGCTTACAAATTATTGAATTTGATTATTATTTATATGCGTAGAGTGCGTACAGAGGAATATATTGCTACTGTATCCGCCAGTGTTAATGAAGAATGTGATTTGTCCATCCGTCGCCGTTCGCAGCAATTAGGATTGAGTTACTCGAATAGGTGGAAGATTTTACGCGAAGATCTTGGTCTAATACCTTACAAAATACAATTCGTGCAAGAATTGAAGCTGAACGACCTGCCACAGCGTCGAATTTTCGGTGAGTGGGCTTTAGAAAAGCTGGAGAAAGATCCGCTTTTTTATCGAAAAATTGTCTTCAGCGACGAAGTTCATTTCTGGATGAATGGGCATGTTAATAAAAAAAAACTGCTGTATTTGGTCCGATGAGGAACCTCAGGCAATACAAGAGCTGCCAATGCACCCGGAAAAATGCACTGTTTGGTGCGGTTATGGCCCATATTTTTTCAAAGAAGACTTTACAGTCAATGCTTATTTACCGAAAAAGCACGAGCTGAACTTGTCGACATGTGGTTCCAGCAAAACCGCACTAGGAATCCACCGCACGCGAATCGACGGGCCAACTGAGAATTAGTGAGATACTAGCCAATATGCTCGGAAAAGTGATTCAAAATTGGACTCTCCGTATGGAGTGTAGTCATGATTAACATTTACGTGGAATAATCTTTAAAAAGTAAATGGCAAGCATTGATTTATCAACTAGAATAAAGATTTTAAACACTTGCAATTTTCCTGTGTTTTTGTTAATAATTACTCGTAAAAACCAAACGCTTAAAAAATCACAAATATTGAAATGAAATTCAAATCCACTAGACACAATCTTATTTACGAAAATATTAGTTTTACTCATAGGTCCTTCGTCCATGCCACAGAAAACGTTGTAAAGTATCGCCTATATATCTTAAAATCCAGTCTTTGCGTATGGTTTTGTTCACCTAAACCTATTATCATTGATTGATAGATAGCCGATTTGTTTTGTTGTGTGGTAGGCGCCGGAAACATTTTTTTTAACATTCTTATTTTTGAGTTCGTGAAGCTTCTTAGTAGAGCCTTAACTGATGATGGAAGCAGGTTACACCCAGCAAGTGTAGGTAATTAGGTAGAAGTGGTTGTCTGGTAAGGTCCCATCAGAAACACAAGTAGGGCGGATGCATCGTTTTAATACCATAACTAATGTGACCTGTATGTTGAAGGGAATTGCTAAAAGCGTAGTTTTCCAATCTATCCCGTGGAGTTCTGAAGATTAATAATGTTGCAGAATTTTATACCAGAAAACTCTGATAATTCCTTGAAAAAATCAAAATAGTGTGAGATGCCTGGTTCCAGCTAGTTTCGGGCAGTGCTGTGATTCTTACTGTCTCGGTGCGAGTTCTGTTGATTAAATCATTCGTCCTGTTTTTATTATAGGCGTGTCATATCTGTCCGAATATGGTACACTTTTCTAAACTGTTCCACATAGAGTTGACAATAGAGAGAAGCTCTTAGAGAATTCTACCGTTGACGAGTCCCATCGGGAGCAGACTGACTACGCGAGAGAGGCTCTCGAGACATCCTCTCTATGTATGTTACTCTGGTCGGAAATTAAAAGGAGAGTGATATTAAACCAAGCGCTTACCTGCATGGTAATTTCCTTGCACTGTTGTACTAGTTTCGTGGACGAAATACGCTTTGCTGACAATCTGGCTGTCAATAAAGTTTCCTATGTTGTTTACTGTAATGGAGCTGAGGTTAAGTATCTTGCAGGCTTGTCTAATCGTTAGTACCTCCGTCTGGAAGACACTCGAAGAGTCTGGGAGGCGGTACGATTACAATACGTTCAGTTCAGGCAAGACGACTCCTAATCCAACGCCACATTCCATCTTGGAGCGGTCGGTAATGATCGAAATTAGATTTCGATAGGGGTAGATTATTATTGTTCGATTCCGTTCTTTCCGGAATGTGAACTTGGATTTCATTATTAAAATTGGGTTTAAGTATCGTGTAGTCAGTTATGATCGAAGCCAGATTCCTAGGGAACTGATCTAGAGCTTTACTATGACAATAGGGTTTCGGGGACCAGAATCCAGATTCTCTGAGTCTGATAGCACTACACGGAAAGTGGTATTTGATTTGTAAGTCCAGGAGCAGTATATAGAGCAACCGGTTGAGAACTTCTGGCTTGGTCATAGCGTCCCTCAGGTTCCAATACCAGTTGTTCGTTGGACTCTGTTAAGTTTTGTAATCTTGGAGGCTTTGCTTAAGGCGGGCCACCACACAAGCGATCCATAAGTAAGAATGGGATTATCTATGGCAATGTACAACCAGAGGACTTTCATAGGCTGAAGTCCCCACCTTTTTCCAAAGGTCTTGCTGCTGTGTTATATGTCTAGTTTCCAGTTGAGCCAATGTACCTTGCACTGGAGGGTTCGGTTGTTAAGACGTGGAAACTTAAAAATTGATATTTTGTACTTGTTGGTAAATACTCGTAGCATTAGTTCAGTTTTCCTCGGATTAACGCAAAGTCAACAACTTGTGATACAAGTTTAGTATAGTCAGAGCCCTCTTTGTAAGGTTACTAATTCACGTCGTGCGCGTACACGACTGCCGCTATTCTAATGTTGTCAAACATGCAGACAAAGCGTTAAATTTTTTTTCTGATAATTCTGAGAAATATTACAGTTTTTTACTTTTGTAGATTTTGTTAGCTTCATAACATCTGCTTTATACAGGACTGGGCTTCCTTCTGGAATCAGTTGATGAATATTTTTCTTTTGCACCTTTAATAGTCAATAATGTATTTTTGTATGTTTTTACAATTTTATGGTCCGCCGCATACATTTTTGTTGAGGAGGTGATATAACTAATACAATTTTATGTAAATCAATTGAAAACAAGTCTGATTTTTTTATTTTAGCTGAGTAGGCTATCAAAAATAATTATTATCACAAAAGGCTAATTAAAGAAATTTTGGTAAAAATATTCATACCAGCTCGAGAATTTCGATGTACAAAAACCGCCATGCGAGACTAGCTATTTGCTTTTTATTTGTTACACTTCTACAGCACCGTACTTTGTAAGTTTATTCTCGACTTCGAATAAACTTTAAAAATATGGCGAAATTGACGAGGTTGTTGAATATGGGCATTTCCACCAAAAGGTCCACCGAGACCAACAAATTAAAAGTTTTCGAAAACACTTTTTTTTTATCAGATTTTTATAGGGAGGCAATCAAATTTAATTAATGTAAACAAATTTTACATTTATTCATAACTCATTTCGAGATATTCGAAAGCATAGTCGCGCAAGCCCAGCTTTTCTCATTTATATTTCTATTACACGCTATGTTTTGATTAAATTTCTTGAAGAGAGATATGTGTAATGCAATGACTTCTGTTCTCTAAAATCTTTCTGCGGACACAAAGAGTCAAAAAGAAATGCATAAGAAACCACGCGTTTGTAAATAACTGTAATTTTTGATTTTGGTTTTGCTTTTATTGCTTATTTCGATGTCCCGTGCGACATTCAAAAACAACATTTGTTATCAGTACGTAGAAAGTACTTTCAGAAGGCTAATTAAACACTAAGTACAAACAGAGATTGTTTATACAGTTAAAATAAAAAAAAAATTTTGAAAAATAAAAAGATTTGTGATCTTGGTACTTATATAAATTTGGTCACGTGCGAAATTTAAAAATTTGAAAATTTTTTTTTCTTGCGTACTTATAAATTAATTAAATCTACGAGGGGCGGTCAACATATTCTCGGTATCGGGGTGAAGTTGTGGTTGTATATACAAATGGACTTATTTATCAAGTAATACTATTATTTTAGTGCATTCATGTAAAATTTCATATAAATGTGATTATTAATTCGCGTTTTATCTCTAGTTAAACAGAATCATAATGGCAACTGAGACGATGATGGTGAAAATTGAGCATCGCGCTGTAATTAAATTTCTCACTAAGCAAGGAAAAAGTCAAAAAACTATTCATGAAGAGATGGTGGCTGTTTACCAGGGTTCCGCACCTTCATTATCAACTGTGCAAAAGTGGTCAAGTGAGTTCAAGAGAGGCAGAGAGAGCATTGAAGACGACCCCCGCTCCGGTGCCCCGGCTACTGCTTGTACGGGAGAAAGCATCAAAGAAGTCGAAAAACTTGTTCTTGAGGATGCCCGAATAAAGGTGAAAATGATGGCAGAGATCACCAAGCTTTCAATTGGTACCATTCACACCATTCTTCATGACCATCTTAACCTTTCAAAGGTCAGTGCAAGGTGGGTGCCACGAATGCTCACAGCGCCTAAGAAAAAAGTGAGAATCGCATGCTGTAGAGAGCTTTTGGAGATGTGTAGTGAGAACACGGACGGTGTTATAGATCGAATTGTTACTGGGGACGAAACATGGGTCCACCACTATGACCTTGAAAGCAAACAAGAGTCCATGCAGTGGCATAAAAAAGGAACAGACCCCCCGAAGAAGTTCAAAGTCACTCCGTCTGCCGGGAAGCTCATGGCAGTTTTTTGGGACTCAACGGGAATTTTGCTCATTGAGTACAAAAAAAAAGGTGAAACCATCAACGCCACATCCTACGCTTAAATTAAAAAGAAAAGACGGGGTAAACTCGCAGCGGGTGTGTTGCTTCTTCATGACAACGCTTATGTTCACACGGCGCGAGTTTCCAAGGCTGCTGTGCGAGATTGTGGTTTCGAAAAAATCCAACACCCACCCTATAGTCCAGACCTTGCCCCTAGTGATTATTTCCTGTTTCCGGATTTGAAAAAATGTCTTCGTGGAAAAAGATTTTCGGATGATGAAGAACTGAAGTCGGCAATAAATGGAGGAGGAGGAAATTTATTTTTTTGAGGGTTTAAAAAAGCTTATCTCAAGATGTAACAAATGCATTGATGTTAGGGGAGATTATATTGAAAAATAAAAACAATTTAAATTGAATTAGCATTTTCTTTCATATCGATGCCGAGAATATATTGAACGCCCCTCGTAGATGAGCAAAAACGGTGGCGAAAGAAATAAAGAGAATTGCAAGCGGTGGAGAAAAAAGCTAAAGGAATATGAAATAAAATTACAAAACAATAAATTATAAAACAAGGAAAGAATGCGGAATGTTAGGCAAAAGTGGAAAGCGTTAGCTGAAGGAAAAAATGAAATGATTGATAAGAAAAGGCGATATGAGCGCATACGTAAGAGACAACCACAGAAGAAGCTCGCAGAAATGCGAAATGCAAAACAAACACAAAACGTTCCTTACAAATGCAAGCAAACGTTGGCAAAAGCTATAAAAAAAGTGGAGGATGCATCACCAAAAAACATGCAAAAAAAATTAAAAGTACTTGAAGTTTTGTTTAAAAAATTTAAGCAGTTTTTACAAATAAAACAAAAGGAGAACAATTTCAGCAATACACTGCCAGAAAGTGTAGTTAACACCACAGCAAGTTTTATATGAACGATAACGTTAATGTGTCAGCTTCAGGAAAGAAGGACACAATTTTGTTTGAAGGAGAATTAATTGCTAAACGGTTTATAATAATGACAGTGTCTGAAGCGTATGAGCTGTATAAAAAAGATTATCCAAACGAAACAACAGGTAGATCTACTTTTTATAGGATGTGGCCACGCCAGTGTAATTAATAAGTAAAATGCCACACAATATGTGCGTTTGCATGTACCATGCCAATTTCGGCTGAAAGCTTTCTTAAATTCATAATGAATATTGCATGACAAGCAATTGTAAGAAATGCTTAACGGATTTAAAATATCAATTTATTCCTCTACCATATTTATCAAATATGGAAGATGAAGTAAATTGGCACTATTGGCGCAAAATAGACAATCATATAGCTCTTGCCAATACCGTTGCAACTTTTTCGGACCTAATACTTGATTTGCAAAAAAAATTACCCTCATTCAAAACTAATTTTTTTGTGAAAAGAGCTCAGCAAAAGTATTTTGAGGAAACCAAAAACTTGGTACCTACTGAATTAGCTCTTCAAATAGATTTTGCCGAAAATTATAGGCTGACAAACCAAAATGAGATCTAAAGTGCTCATTTTAGCTATCGACAGGTATCCATTTTTACTTGCGTAGCTTGGTTGGCAGGAGCTACGAAGTTGTTTGCTGTCATAAGTGATAAGCTAACGCATAACAAACACGACGTCTTTATTTTTTTGATTAATCTCATAATTGAAATTAAAAAATCTTATGGATGTTTTTCAAAAATATTTATTTTTTCTGATGGGAGCTGCTCTCAATTTAAAAAGCTTAGTTGACTTTACATATGCAACAATTAGGATGTTCCTCAATAGAATGGATTTTTTTGCAAGCTCACATGGAAAGGGAGCCGTCGATGGAGTCGGAGCAGTTATCAAAAGGAAAGTCTGGCAGATAACGAAACCCAAAAACGTTATTATTTCCGATGCATTTTCATTTTATCAATGTGCACAAAATAACATAAATGGAGTTAAAATGCACTTTTGCTATCTGATCAGATCGAAAAGCGTTCTTTGTGATACAATTTAGACGAAAAGTGGAAACAAGTAAAAAATATTCCAGGCATATTCCAGTTGCACTTCTTTTGTTGCAATGGACAAGAAGTAAAAGCAGCTAAGACCGCCTGCTTGGAAAAAAGAACTGTGTTTGATAATTCTGATAATATTTTCATTTAAATTTATTTTTGTTACTTTATTTAATACTATCTACATTTAATTCATACTACATATTTCTGTTAAGTTTGCTGTTAATAAATACATTGAATACTTCTGTTGATTTAAAAACATTTTTAATAAGTTTGTTTATTTATAATTTCATAAAGAGGACAACAGAAACAACATCAAATATCATGATGGAAAAAAGTGTCCCTTGCGACATGTCCCGTGCGAAAGTGATTAAAATTATATTTAAAAAAAAAGTATAAATCATTTTTGCGTAAAATGAAAACCATTTTTAAGAAACATCAATGCACAACAATCTAAATTTAGTCACATTGAAAAGTTGCTTTAGGTTTCGCTGATATCGGCGTTTGAATTATCGGCCGCGAGACCAACTTCTGTTATTTGTCCCGTGCGAATGCCTTGATTTTATGCAATTATCTTGAAAACGAGAAAATTGCCTAAAATCAACATTAGCACTAATTATAGGACTAATTAAGAGTTATAAGTTAAACCTATTGTCAAAATAAAAATCCCTTTTATTTTGACTTTTTTTTCCATTTTAAATGTGTTCGACATAATAGAAACGCCCATATGTCATCTCTGTGCTTCCTTTGAATCTTAAACAAAATCTGAAACTAATTCCGATTTCCATCCGCTGCAATTATGTATTCTACGAGTATGTACAGCTTTCTTGGCGCTGCATCCACCATATAGCACAACAGAATTCATTTGCAATCGTTTTTCGTTCTAACAAATTACACAATAAGTTTTGTTTATTTCATTCATGTTCGCGAATGATAAAAATCAGAAGTGATGCTCATAACGCAATAATCAATTTTTGTTCAATACTTCCACAGGTTCATTCTGATTTCAAGCGTCAATTCCTTGATATGACTGTTGATAAGCTATTGGAACAATTTGTTCTTAACAAATATACCGGCTTAGAGAAACCAGGTAAGTAAACCAATTCATTTAGTTTGATTTTGTTTTTATGCAGTAAGAAAAAAAAGAGTAATATCTCGTATTTGGCAATAATTAAAAGGTTTGTGCAGTTTGAAAACGGAGTATTACTAGTCTTTCAGACAACACATCACAAGTCCTTTTAAGTTTTGTAATTATTTAGATTAGATAGGCCTACACATACAAATTTCATACACTGTTTCAAATACACATATGTATTTATATATGATCATATTGATTGATGTCTTTTGATTCTGAACATAATCACATTAAAAATAATAATAATAAAACAAAGTTTAGAATAAACAATTTGTCTTTGGTTTTGCAAAGCTAAGAACAAAGGAAATCTGTAATTGTTTTGGTTTTTGTTGTATTACTTTTTTAGTTTCTTAAATATTTTTGATTGCCAAATCTCAATAATAATGAATTTATGCCCATCTGTAATTGCAGCATGTTTGTTTTCTTTGATATTGATTTTGTTTAACGTTACTTTGCTTTTGGTTTGTCTCAATTTGGATGTGAATGTTTTGCTGATTTAATCTTAATTTGCTTTTTTGTGCTGCACAATATTAATTGAAAAAAATAAGCGTCAACGACAACGTCATCAGCGTCATCGTTGTTCATTTCAAATAGCTATCCATCTCAGCTACATTAAACTTTATTTTTATCCCCCTAGGAGGCAATTATGCAATGAAAGCCAAGTTGATGTTTAACTAATCTGACTTGTACGACTGCTGAAAAAAAAAATAAAATAAAAAATGCAAAACTAATATCCTGCTCTCGGATTATAGTAAAGACCTCTCAAGCGATCTGTTCAGGCCTCACGCCTGTCTATTTTTATCCATCTATGTCAGCTCAAAATTTCCAAATTCTCAAAAACTTATTTTAGACATTCAGGTGCGATATAACCCACTGTGTTATTCTCCTCCACCGTTATTACTTCATTAGCGGGTCAGATAATCATTGAAGAGCCTGAGTCTAAGTTGGGGATGTTTTTCTTATTTCTTATGCAACTCCCTTAGTTGAGCTTTAAACCAAAATAGTTGTTTTTCTTTTCATTTTACAATTCAATGTGGCAAAATTTGAAGATCCGCTGGACTTATATTTAATATCCATACTCTGTATGAGACTGTATACATACCAGATATATAAATAAAAAAATTGCTGCTGTTTCGATTGCGTCTATATTTATGCATAGAGTACGTGATTACAAACAAATTTACCTAGCTCGAGCTATTTTTGTCGTAAACGTCCTCAGCAAAATTGCCCCATTTGCACAATAAAATGAAACTTGACTCTGTAATCTTATTACTATGCCATCGTTTTAAAATAATTTAAAACCTTACCCGAAAATATTTCAAAGGTCCAGTAGGTTGTATGGCCTGTATGAGTTATCCTAAACTTACGGCTTTGATGAAACAGGACAGTTTATTAATTTGGAATCTCCAATTTCTTTATTATTGTGCCTTCAGAACCATCTCTTTGAGTTGCATACAATTGTTGCTTAAGCTTTTGTTCCTTTTTGTTTGTTAGATATTTTGCTTGTGATTTTTCTTCGTCCGTGTTCAAATTGCACAGCGTTTATTTATAAAAGAAGTAAAACTGGTTTTTGTTTTCTTAAATATGATGAGGATATTTTTAACAAATTAACCGTTATTTGCTACTAAACAAAAAAATAGCAAACTTTTATTTATCACTTAAATAAGTTTTAAGAGCTTTCTTTGTATTATTTGTTTATGTTTTCTATTTTTCGTTAAGTTTTTTGTTTTTTTTTTTAGTTGATTAACAATTTTTTTTCCAATACAACAACTTACAGAAATTTCCGAACTTCCGTTCATAACCTTATCGACGCAAACCACTTCTTCGACAAGTTCACATTTAAATAAGACCAATCAGCCAATATCACCCGCAAATCTCACAGGTACACAACAACAACAACAACAACAAAATCAATTGCATCCACATCAACAACAAATACAACAGCAACAAGTGAACATGGATACGGACATCGTTGGTGGGTCTAGCAGTGGCGGTGTTGGCGGTAGCGGCAGTATGCTTTTTCTATCCGCTACACGAGATTCTGATCCAAAGAGCAGTGGTGAAATTGGTGAAAGCATTGCGCGCGCCACATCGCCCGAACCAACACAATCAACTACCATAAGCACTGCGGCAACTTCGGTGAAATCAAACATTAGGAGTTGGTTCACTTCTAACATTCCATCGACGAAACATTCCACAAGTAACACTACTAGTACATGCAATAACAACTCCTCTTCCTCTTCATCTAATGCAATTAAATTAATTAATGGGAACTTTGGTACGGACACTAACAACTCCAGCTCCAGCGTGAATAATTCCCAAAGTGCTAACCATTCCAACAGTCCTTCCCAACAAATGGACATCACCAATATAACAACTACTAGTTCTACTACCACTACTACTTCTAGTACTACCAACACCAACATCATTCAAAGTTCATTTATATCGTCAGCATTGAATCAACTGTCTGAGCAAAATTCATCGACTTCCTCTTCGGTTCCAAGTATGAATAACAGTACATTTTTCATTAATTTAACTTTTTTTTTCTCCTTACGTATGTTGTTTGTATATAACTATGAAACCTTACCTACTACCTATTAAGCTCTTAAATCATCATAGCTACCAAGTGAGAACATCGTTTTAAAAAAAAAAAAGAGTTAACAATTAATTAAAAAAGCGTATTCTGTAAATAAATACTACCCACTTATTGTTGTTCATGTGTGTTGGTTGTGTGCTTATAACGGCCAGACCTAATCGTGTCTAATTCAATAACTCGAAATATTGAATAGTAAATGCTCAGAATCAAAAGCTACGAAATAGTTTCTAAATTATTATGTTTTTTTTTTTTTCAAGAATAAACCGAAGCCTATTCGAACTCTTTACAAAATTTTAGATAAACAATTTGAACAAAGCTTTAGTGTCTTGAATTACGGATATTTGAGTAAAGGTAAAGGGAATGTTGGGTTGTACTTTACTTAGTCAATTCAAATTTTAGTTTCGCGTTTATTTATTTTTTTTTTTTTTTGATGGTGAGTTAATAAAAATAATACGTTTGTGGTTATTTCATCTAGTGCAAAAGAAATATCGTAGGCTCTGAAATCGATGGTGCCACTGTGTATAAGTCTCGATACAGCATCGAAGAATAATTTGCTAACGAAACGATTGACCGTGTGGCCTATGAACATACATACTCGTATATACCATATAAATTTCCGAGAAACTCTTAGCCACTTTTCTGCTTTTGTTAATATTAACATTTCTTTGAAAGTATCCTGGTTGTTTGTTTTTTTTTTTTTCCTATCCTTGTTTTACTTTTCTAACTGGTGTGCAACAGTACCGTACTATTCCAGACATTTCCAGACATTATTCACTTTAATATCATCATTTTCAGATGATTTTGACAGCGGAATATGCTTCAATTATACATTTTGTCTTGTCTTTTTTTTTATTAATCCTTGAAGTATAACATGTAATGCTAAATATTGGTAATGTGCCGTGTCGAGTTTTTCTCGAGCTGAAAATTGCTTTTTTCTTTATGAAACCATAATATGTCTGATTTGAATCTTCCGGAAAAGCGTGCGATCTCGTTTGTCTGTTTCATTTTTTCGATAATTTAACCGATCTGTCACGAAAGGTCAAATTTTAAATTTTGAATTTAGATTTTTTGACAAAAATTTCTGAGAAGCGTTTTTTTATTTCACTTGAGCAGGATTCACTTTTTCTTCACCTTATGAGCACGCTCTTTCTCAGAATCTACTCCCTAATATGGCTGAAAGAATGTCGTATTTATTATTTTTAAGTACTCTCCAACCTTATTCTGATAAGAATCTTGTATACAATTTCGATCACGGCTTACGAAGGATTTCTCCAGTAGGTATTCTAAATATCGAATTGATTCTGTTAGCCTTTATCGATCTATGTTCTGTACAATTCTGAACACCAAACTATATGTTTTTGTATCAAATTCGTAGAAGATTGTCTACGCCAGATTTAAATAATTCGTGTCGAAACAGAAAAGGATTCTTGTAGTTTGGTACGTCAAATTAATACGTTAAACTGTTCCTGTCGTAGTCTCTGCAAATCTTTGAATCTAAACTTTTGCTGAAACTAGGATATATGTATTTAACGAAAATGGCTCAACTTTAAAACATTCGTCCGGGCGTTTTACAGCCAAATTGATCAGTTTATGTAAGAGCCCAATGGGGTGCTGAAAATTCGTCAACTACTTTCCGAAATGATCCTATTTATATTTTGTTTTGTTTTGTTTTGTTTTGTTTCTCCATAGTACAACTCAATATTTCCAAAACAAATATTTTGTATTCTCATTTGCCGAAATATATAACTCCTAGGTAGGCCCTAGCTAGGTTAATTTATTTTAGAAATCTATATACGAATAAACCTCAATTTTACCTCATTTGAAATAAATTGTCATGTTAACACCCTCTAATCCTCTCTGCAAATTTTCAATGGGGGAAAAGAAATTCAAATCTCAAATATTTCCTCTCATTTTTTTTAAAGCTATTTTTTTTTTTAATTCAAACTCTCTTGTTTTGTTTTCTTTTGTAATAATATAAATCAATGATTTTCTTTGTTTTACATTCATTTTTAAACTTATGTGTATAAATAACGGATAATAAATGGATAACGCACTTTAGAACGCCATCAAGAATCTCAGCAACAAGAGCAGCAAACCAACGAACGACACCAACAACAACCGCAGCGTCGAACGACGTCCCTGCTAAATATTTTTTCCTCCAATTCTCAGGGTATGATAAGTGAAAAAAAAAGAAGAAAAATAACTTTTAATTTAAATTCCAAGTAAAAAAAAAAAAGAAAAAAAAATAGTTTAATGCACTTTTATGGCAACTTACAAAGAATTTTTCAAGTTTGTTAACTTTTTATGGAGTTTGTTGCACACACAGGTTTTTGTTTAATTATTTTCCTTGATTTTATATATATATATTTAGATTTGTCCTATGACTTTAATTTTTGGTGGAAGCGTACATATGCTATATAAAATTTCAATTTCTATTTCAGTTTTCACTGTTATTTTGTTTTTGATTTTAAATGCACCATACAATAATCTGTCACACTTTACATTGAAACACCTGATAATAATTATACTATACTCTGGAATCAGGAATTATGGCGTTTGAAAATTTTACCTCTATGTGACGCCTATGTTATGGCTTTCTTTTTCATATTGCTTTTAATCCCCATTTTACAATTTTTGCTCTAACGAATAAACTCATGGCGGTAGGTGACAAAATTGTATTCCCCTTTATAGCAAAATTGTTGTCAGTGATAAGTTGGCGTAAGATATACAAAATTATAATGGTTATCACTTATAAGATTAAGTTTGGTAGAAGCGAAATAAAGGCTTAAGATATGACCTACTCCTTATTTAGGGAAAATAAAGTTCGAAACCACGAATAATTCATTCACATAGACTCAAACTACGCTCTAATAAGAGTATGCTTAGGAAAGACTATTGTGATAAATTGTTTGATTTTATTCTGCGATGGAGAATTCAGGCGGGCATATTATGAATGTTTTGTCCATTAACCTCAGCCCAGATTCAAAAATATGATTTTCCAAGAATACTTTGTATTTAGTACGTATCAAATCTACTTTTCATTGCACCGAAACAGTCTGGCAGGATCTAGTCGCATTCTCCAAAATTACAAATTCGAGACTTAAACTTTTCTAGCTTTTCTGTTCCGATTTCTGGAACGTATTTTCTCTGCTGCTCGTACGACTATTTCTTGTTATGGAATGTCGATTCAGCATACCTTTGAGTTTACCTTTGACGGAACTGTGTACTGCGGTCAATATAATTATAATGGCGGAGATAAACAGGGATATCCATCATAGCGATGTACTCTTTCTTTTATTATACTGCATATTGGTCATACCCTAACGCTTAAGTATACATATATGTATATATATACGATATCACTCTATCAGTTCATACAATAGATAGTCTATGTCTGCTCTAAAAGACATTCAGCCCTACGCCCAGTAAAGAGCTTTTGATCAATCTCTTGAAAACTGAGGTTTTACTGTTCATCAGAAATAGGAAGCTGACTGGTTTGTTTCAGCTAGTACTTAAAGACTAAAATATCCTATTTAGTAAATTTCTGTCGACGCTATCGATTTTCTGGCAGTGTAAAAGATCTTTCTAAGATTGAGGGAGCGGGAAGCTCTACACGACTGTAATAACTCAATAGTGAAAAGAAATTTTAGGTAAATACTTTTTTACCACTTTAAACTGCAAGGAACGAATTTTCTTTGCTTCATAGCCGCTTTCCTTCGCAAGCTTGATTCTGCTATAAATGTAATATATTTGATGGCTTTCGACCACAGCCCCTTCGCAGGTCATTAGTCTACCAAGTGAAGATATACTCAATCCTATTCGCCATGAACCTATATTGTGAAGAACGGCTGCGGTAGGGGTAATGTATTGTACCTACGTTTGCAACAGTAGTCAAGTTTCGTTAGAACTCCACAAACTTAAGCCACTTCAAAGCTTGTTTCTAGTATCAAAGACTTCTCTGGTTCAGTTAGAAGACTGAATTCACTGAGTATTGTCTAGATCACACGTAGAAGTTATTGATAAGGTGGGCCATAATGCTGTAGTCACATTATTACTCAGTTGATTACTCTTTTTTTTTACGAAGGATTGAATAATTACGTTAAAAGAGATGTGTGTGGGAGTAAAATGGCCCTGGTTTGTTTCAACATTTTGGACTTACTTAATTTGCCATTGTGTTTGCCGGAAAATCTTGAACATACTCATATCAAATCAGTACATCTTATTTAAGAATTTCGTAAACTAGGTCATTTTCAAAAAATATATTTGTTGGTAATTAGTATTGCGCCAATGCAATCCTCAGAAGGATACGATACAAAAATAATGAATTCGACATTCTTATGAAATTAGGATGTTTGCAGGTGCGTTAGGTCGACCAATGTATTCAACGTAGTTTGAAAACTAGAGTAACTAAGTCATGACCGAAAAGGAAATGTCATATGACATAAGCCTCTTTTTTTTTTAAAAAAAAGCAATAGCTTTCTTAATTTACCAACAATTAAAAAGGTTTTTAAAGGTACGATAAACTTGTAACCTTTGTTATCTTATCGAAAGCCTTGAGTATGTATTGTCGAATTGCATATTTTTAACCTAATACTTAAAAGTTAATTTTTTTCAGGGTGAATATGATTATGGATAACTATGGTTAACACGAAAGTGCACTCCGCGTAGAGCCCCTACTTGCTGTTCTAAGTTCGAATGGTTTTGCTTGGGAAATTCAACTTAATTCAATATAAGAAACCCAACTTCTTACATCTACAAATGTAGTAACGAACTATCCTATTCAAATTCCGTTCTAAAACTCTGTATTTGTATCTTTTAATTTCTTACACTAAAGGTTTTTGTTATCGTTATGTTGTGTTTTTGAATTTTCCAAATGATTTGCAAGGTCCTAATTAGATATTCCAGTCGGACAGGTTTGTGGTCTACACGACAATCAGCATTCACGGCCCATAAAAAGCTTTTGCGTTTTAGAAGCGTTTGTTATGCAAGGTTTTTCGACGGATACTTGATTACTTTTTGGTAATCCATCGTTTTAACTGATTACTACTTTAAAGAACTTTCTGCAAATCTTTTAGAAATGCCAATACAAAGAAAAAGTATAAAAGTAAACTATAGCAGAAATTATTGACAGATATCTAAAGTGTAAAACAGTAAAAATCTATTCAAAATAAAAACCAGTACGGCTGGTGCTCGCGTGTTTCTTGATGCTTTCTGTCGAGTTCTTTGAAATTAGCAATCAAAAATAGTTATATATCCTGAACTGTTGAAATTACAATAAAAATTGTATTTTATTAACATGATATATAGTAGTGATGTTATGTATAATGTTCAATTCTGATAAGGACTTGTTTTCAAAAGAGAAACAGAAACACGGAATTTCGATGTTAACTTTATAACTATTTTTGGTTAGTACATCTGACTCAGTAGTTCAATACAGACGAATATTAAGTACTCGTATATCTATAAAATACACAAGTGCATTATGTCGCACACATTTTTAGGTCTAGATGTGATCTATAATGCGCTCCTTCCAGTTTGCTAGCTGCGCCTGTAAAAGATTTAATTAGCAATATTTTATGAAGAGCTTATATATAGTTTTTTGACTTGGAGTGTGGAGCCCGGTACTTTTTATTAAAGCTTGCTCATGGCGTTGCGTAATGCTAAAATCATTTTCAGTGGAATGTATCCATCGCCTGAAACTCCATCAAAAAAACTTAATTTGGCTACAGATCTGTTACATATGTAGTTATTTTATTTTATATGACTTAACTTAGTTATTTAATTTAACTTAACTTAATTATTAAAAATAACAATACTAACTAGGCATGAGTTAAAGCTGTAGCATCAAAGCCCTTCCACTCTGAAGGAATAGAAAATGATGCAATTAATATATTCAGGGTTGCTGTTTTTTTAGTACTTCGTATATATTAAGGAAGCATTTAGATGTAAAAGATATTTAAAGTTAAAAGTTTGATTCCAGATTACGCAAGTCAGAGGATTTTCGCTTCTATGCAAATGTTAGTGGGTTGGCCGTGTGTGTCCTAAATGAAATCGGACATAGTTTTGTAGTGGTAACTATTGACACGTATTGCGTTTTTGGTTTATAATTTTACTTCTGATAAGCTTTGAGAAGTCTGTCTGGTTACTACAATTCAAAGTAGGAGTGGGATAATCACCGACTTTATTGGCAGTTCTATCAGCAGTTTCCAAAAATACTAATATGACTAGGAATCCACACGATTTTAAGAGATTTAGTTTTTAAAAAAGAATAAGAGAACGAAACATATTCTTCTAGAAATGTGGATCATTTGAGTAAAAGGCTTAACTAGAGTGGATGACTTTCAGTTTTATTTTATCGAATTGTCCAGTTCATTATCATCGTCGTCGTCTCCATCTTCATCGACACCAACATAATCCTTGGTACATTGTGTCATCGACAAATTATTTGTATTCGATGGCTGGGAGCACTTCGGTCCCGATGAGGAATATGAAATACCATATGGCGAGATATTGTGACAATCGCAGAAACTTTATCGACACCAATCGCTTGTCAAACCGACATCCGTTCATTTCATTACGAATGATTCCGTCTTCATATTCGGTTGCACAACGAACACAGACAAAACACGTCTATAGGTCTAGTTGGATACTGTAGATTTTACACTTTGGACCGACTTTCTCTAAGATGGAACGTCTTGAGGTGTGGATTGTTTGCCTCGGGTGGCTCGAAAATTTAACGGATTTTTAAGCAGTTTGTCGATGGCTCTGAGATTTTATTTGATTTAGCAAAGACAGGACTGTGCCATTGTTTTAAGCTGTTCGTTGTTCGTGCGAGAACATCTGCGGAAACAACAGCAATCCATTTCATAGTCTGGAACTTTTCTCCGTTGCGAAGTGTCAAATCGAATTGAATTCGACTATCGATGTGTTCAAGATTTTCAATGGCTTCATTCCAAGCTGATACGGTTTGCTTTCGCTTATGGGTATAGCTTGTCCCGTAGATGATTTACCACCACAGTTGATTGTAATGGGTGTGGGTTTATAGCTTTGCGCGTGGGTTCGGCAACGATTTCATTGGTATAATATTCGACAACATCGGTTTTTTTTAATCCATAGCCAATGTGGGTGACAAATATGGCTGCGGCAAATAATGATCAAATGATCACAAAAAATTGTTGAATCTTATTTGATATGGTTCACGTAATTGGTAGTCTCGGATTCAGAATTGCGAAATGATTTCCCTGATTTGGGCGTAGTTTTACAACTTCGTGCAGAGGTAAAACTTAATTTGCCGATAAAGTCACAAGGCTAATCTTCCACTGGGGATTTTTTTTGAATCAAATATTCGGCGTTGTACAGGTCTTTTACAGTTTTTCGCACATCGGTGGCTAGCCCGACTTTGTGTAGATGCTTGACAAAATCTCTAGCACTGATGGATGGCTCTTGGCTGGAATTTTTGCAAAGTATTCTTCTGTACGTCGTTGTAGTTCAATGTAGTCAATGAAGGCTATTATCCACCAGTTGCTAAAGCTGAATTCACCAATCGAGCAATGCCTTGGTAAAATCACTCCCGGATTCATTTGCAGAACTCTGACCATTGCAATAGTTGGCTGATGGTGATGTCTGTAATGGTGTGACAGAGTGATAAGTTGAATATGTATTCCATGAATGGCTATGAAATCGGTCCAAGGTGAAATTATTTGACGAAGTGAGATATGGTACTGGTACTGCTTCGGGGTGTGACCAAGATAATCACAATCTTTTATTCTTTCTGCTGCCAAAACTAGGGGGGGGACACCGATTTTTGGGGATATCTTTGCCTTGGTGGGGAATACTTGGGACATGGATTGAATAGCTGTATTGGGATTTGTTTGTTGTGTAAGATGTGGAATGCCTTCCGGGAACAGCTAATGATTGTGGATGATTGTGGTGTAAGATTTGATTCAGTATCCTCGTCAGATGAGCATCACCATACATGGTTTATTTGACGGGTTAACTTTGCTTTTTCATTGTTCAAATGGTTGCGTTTTCCAGTTGTCTCTTCGGGAGGCATATTTGGGAAGCCATACTCTAGCAGGCGATGGCGAGTTCGTTATCTGTTATCCTATCAAGATCATCTATTTTATTGCTCATGGTGTGAAAATTTTCAGTGTCAAATTCCTGAATGCAGTTTACGTTTATGATGGCTTTTATAAGAGAAAGGCTATTACATTAGTACACACCGTCATTGCTATAGTATGTCGTGTTTTCATTATTCTGTAAGAGATATACCTACTATAGTTTCATTTGCAAAAATAGAAGATTCATCTGGAAGTAAACCATGCTTAATCAATACAGTCAGTGATTGTTTGGTTCTGAGTCGAAGAGCCATCGGAAAAAATAAATCTCTAGACTTTTGATGTAAGTTCGAAATATCCTAGAAGCTTTCTGTGAACCATGTCGGGTAGTGGAAGGTTGGGAAATGAATAAATTTTTGCGGTAAGCCAAATTTTCTTAACTTCTGTCAAACGCAATTGATGACAGAGGAGAGATTCTTATTTCTTCCAGAACGAAAAGATCTAATGCTATTCGTGACAGTAATCGACTTACCAGGAAAAAAAAACTTGCTCATATCTTTCTTCGAGTGACCAGATCCAGTCAAATGTTTCCGAACAGATAGAAAACAGCATTTGTCCAGTCCGTCCCTAAAAAAGGCGAATCTTCTTTTCTCTCCTACCCACCCATTCCGCTTACGTCCCTTCTTTCCAAGATCATGGGAAACGCTGATAAACCGTCAGCTCACGAAATATCTCGAAAACTTCTCAATGACAGCCAATACGGTTTTCGTAGCAACAAATGATTTGATGGCATGTCTCACCAAAAAGTGGAACCAAAATGTACATCAAACTGGCGAAAACAAGATAGTTGCACTTGATATTTCTAAGCTGTTTGACAGAGTTTGCCATCAGGCTTTTTTGTTTTCGAAAAAATGCTTGCATTTGGAATCGACGAATCTCTTCTTCAATGGATTATACAGTACCTTTGGGATCGTTCAATTCAAATCGCCCTGGATGGTTTCACAAAATAAATGCTGGTGTGCCCCAGAGCTCCGTTTTGTCTCCTCTCTTTTTAATCTTCATTAATGATGACTTGTTTGCTACTTCTAATCCAATACATTTGTTCGATGATGACAGTACTCTCTGCTTTTCATATTCGTTCTCGGACTTACGTTCCTGCTCTTCGGCTGTTTAACAGGAACGGCAGAGTATGCTAAGCTCATTAAATCCCGATATACACAGCATTACTAAATGGGGAACCACCAACAGAGTGGAATTTAATGTTTCCCAAGTGCTGTCTACTGTCGTTAAAGCGAAATTTAAACACCTAACCATTATTCACATATTTGTTGCCGCTGAAAATGCTGCGAAATGTCTGGTTTCCTCAAACGATGTAAGAAATACTTCACCCATTCTAATCTGGCCTCAATGCATAAGCTATATATCCGTGAAAAATTGGAGTACAATGCTCACATCTGGTCACCCTCAAGCCCACTTTCGGTCGTGCATACATTGAAATATTGTGATACTTTCCTAAGCCGTACAACTCTCTTATTCCGAGCTCCTTATTTCCTGGTCATTATAACCTCCAAACGTTCAAAACCAACAGCTCTCTTTCTTTCCTCCCTAACTTTCCTTTGCCCGCGCTGTATGCAAACATTTTACGGATACTCAAAATCCATTGAGCGCGCACCAATTAAAAAAAAATAAAACTAGGTAAGACGAAGATACGAGTACATCTCCTGACAGTTTGATGATAAGATGATTTCAAGATACGAAACATTAATTTTGCACAGCCTACATAGATGCTCAAACCATAATCAATTTCATTTAAGATAACCACTTTCGGATGATAGCATAAGGTGTTAATGTGGATCTTACATTTTCTGGACGAAGGAAACTTTAAGATGTTTAGTCGGAGGTTGGGTTTTTTGACCTTTATACAATAGTTTTGTTATTGCAGTTTAACCGCAACAGGGGAAGGTTTACTTTGTTTTGTATTTGGATTCCATCATTTCGTACCGTCAAACTTGAGCATTTTCTTTTCCTATAGAAAAGAAGTTAAATTCAGCTTTTTTGCAACGAAAGGCAGACACCCGAACGGGTATCCCAAATATTTTTTTGTGACAGAGTAGGTGTTATTAATCTTAACGAAAATTACGTGATTTTCCTTTAGTTTTTTTTAAACCACGTGATTTTTAATTCTATCGAAGGCTTTTCTGGAGTGCAGACCTTTTAATAAATAATTTTACTGAGAATCACTGGTATCAAGAATCGCAACTACCAAATTAACTTTACTATTGCACAAAAGCAATACAATGTTTGTGCTATTATGTTCCTTAAATTCTTCAAATACGTAACGGACCATACCATATGATAAAGATGCGAATTAAACAAAAAAAAGTAGAATAAAGTAGAAGACCGATTTCAACCCCGAGTCACAATATATTTGATGTTTTGCAAACTACATAGATAATTCCTTATGACTGGCTTCGAACCGACATCTTTTTTATTTATTGTTTCTCATATTAATTGGCTTGTAGATTGCATGAGGGAAGTGTTTAGCTTCAACATGAAAATAATGCTGGATGATGAAAATCTTGTTCCCATTATAACAAACAAGCTTTAGAAGACTCAGTGAAAGTTTAAGTTGTTTTTGCTGTCATTTGTCTTTTTAATCACTCTATGATAGAATTTAGGACTCAGAACACAATCCGCCATCACAATTTAAAGCCGAATCAGATGAGTTTTAAGGAAGCTTAAGGGTGTTCGTACCAGTTTGGCTAATGAAAATCATTCAGGGCGAACGATTGCAACTACTGATGAAAACAAACAAAGTTAGAACGAATTTGGAAAATATTTAAATTAGGTGCGTTTGTCGATTTGGACCAAAAACGCATTCGAAATCGCCATGGCTAAAATTCAAAAATTTAAATTGATTAATTACGGGGTCATCGCAGTCGTAAACGACTTTTTTTGAGATCCCAACGCATAACAGGCGGAGCTCGAGAAAGAGATTATGTTAAAAAAAATATACACATACATATGTATATTTGTATTCTGTGATACTCTTAGAACACTTTGATTTACGGCAGAAGAACCATAGATCAAACATCGATATTCTTTTTTATTTTTTATTTGTTTGTAATACGGATTTAGCGATTATAAAATTAAAAAAAAAAACTCCATAAAAAGTGCAACAGGCAAAGAAATAAAACGCTTATTTTACTCTCTTTCACTTTCTCTCTTCCTTAAGTAGTCCCGATTTAGATTATTTTACTTTTCTCTTCCAGTACGTTAATTATTTCATTCGCTTGGTGAAAAGAACTTTTTCCTATTATGTTATATTATTTCATCGCACGTTCGTTTTTTTTTTTTATTATTATTATTCCTTCTTTTGTGTAAATAAATATCGTATCTACATATCCGTACATACATCAGTCGAACATGCTCTTAGGATGGGTTAAACATTAATGAATTAATCTTGCTTGGTTGTAGAAGGTAGTACATACTAAGTTAATGTAAATTATTATATTTTGGTATATGTTAAGAATATGATTAAGTGTATAGCAAATATTTTTAATAAATGTAATATTGCCTAAAGAATACGGCTCGGCGGTCGGTGAACACGTAGGAGACAATGCTCCCCTTTTATTTATATAGGTATTATACTCATTAAAACACACAGCTTTTAAAATTTGATACATTGACCTTTCATTTTCCAGGCTTTTTTTGGCCTGGAAATTCATTCCATTATATTAGGCAAAATAGGCTAAGAGTTTTTATGCACTATGCAAACACGTAACTCTAGCTTTTGTATTTAGTTAAAGACAACTTTTTAATGAAGCAATTAATTTCAGAATATTAAACGTGTTGCAATTTCTTCATTCTGCATTACTATATTACTATATTACTATATATTTTTACAAGCTTATTACACATAGAAATGGAATTAAATCTTATACATGTGCAGTCTTTGAATATAATCGGGAACAAAATACTTTTTATGTTGCGGTTTGTAGCATCTGATCCAACAAATTACAACATAGCAGACTTTTTGAAAGTATTGTAATACTATAGTACCAGGCTTAATTCCCTTTTTCTGTCATTCATTACTCGGTGCAATTTTGAGCTGTAAAACTTCAAACAACAGGTGATCTTCTACCTCTGCACGCAAGATTTCTAAGGCCGAGAAGAAACAACAAACAACGAGTAATGTTACCTTCCTTGTGGCAGTTTAATTGATAAATTGTCACTTCATTTCGATATCATATTTGATGTTTCCCATAGCTAGAGAAATTGTAGTTGATATGCGATATTCTGTTTGCCCTTTCTGCTTTACCCGCTTAACTTTCCGCTACAAACTTAAACTCATTACCATTAAGTCAGCTATTTTGTCGTGCACATTTAGAAATTTATAATTCGATAATATGTATATTCAATAAGCGATATTGATAGTGCATTTTGTTTTGAGGGTTTTTTCCAGAATAAGTATGTTTGTGTTTAACAACACTGATGTTATTTAAACATTTCTACTCCCATCCCCAATTTTCCCCCGATTTTTCAATTCGATAGGGTTTCATTCAATCTTAAACCTGCTGCCCCTTAATTTGACAGAGCTGCATTGGAATAAGTTATGCGGAATTTAAAAAGTAGGCAGACAACGAAACTCATTTCTACTTGGATTACGTGAAAATATAACATGTACATAGTTTATATGACAGCTTAATGCGCGTTGGTTTAATACGCTCATATAAACACCACTTCAAGCCGCATTGAAACACTCAATACGCATTCGTTCATTCTTGTTTATAAACCGCATTGAAAATTCCAAACCGAATTAAAATATAAACACTTTGAAATCGCATTGAAACATTTTACTCTCTCGCGCTCTCATCATTCCCGCACCTCCGAGTTAATTTACAAGCAATTCGAATTTACCAAACTGTCAGTTCAATTAGCTGTTTGTTAAAATCTCTGAATTCTCCCTCGTTCATTTTGGATTCGGTTTTGGATAATATCATATAAACACCACCACTATGCGTATTGAACCAATGCGCATTGAGCTGCCATATAAACTGGGTAATAGTAAAATTCAATTTAATCTATTTAAACCAAATATGCTCAGTTATGATTGACAATGTTTCACAATTTTTCGTATAAAGTCATGATGCTATCGGTAAAGATTTTCTGTGCCTTTTGGTTGAAAAACTGAATCAAGTTGTTTTCACTAGCTTTTTTTTTTTTTTTTTTATAATGTACGCGCGCCAAAGGGGTTATGAATACCCTTACACTGTTGCCAGGGCGCGGGCGGAAAGGTAGAAGGAGGAGAAAGGAAAGTTTGTGATGTAGTGGTTTGAAACTCAGGTGTGTTTGGTTTCGATATTGACTCTCCAGGGGTGGGAGTCCGAATAGGACGGAGAGATTTTCTTCACACGGAATGGTGAGGTTGTGAATTTTAACGGTTGTTTTGTGCTTGAAAACCCTACAACAGCCAAATCTACATGTCAGTGTTATGCCTTCACACGCAGATTTTTCTGATTGAGTTCCAATTGCACAAATGAAAACTTGCCGTGGCTAGGATTCGAACCTTGACCTTCCGAGTGAGAAGCGATTGCTAGTACCACTACACCACGGCCACCCCCTTGTCCTGAAGCTAGCTAAATCCAATTGCAACAGTTCTACAGAGACCGGGACAAGTAATATTCAGAGGGTGCTATGTCTGAAATAAACGGTGGGTGCCACAGTAGAGTTGGGAATTAACCCTTTCCCCATTTGGAAGTACTTCATATTAAACGATTTCTTTCCTGTCCCATCACATACACCGCATTACATTCTTTGTGAACGATCTTTGATGCTTCCAATTGTCGCATGTGACCCTTTTATGGCTGATTTCAGAAATGCCTCGTTTCAGTAACATGTAGCAGATGTTAACTCTGTCCATCATGTCCATACCAATGTCGACATATGCTGTCTTACCCGACTTTTTAAAGAATTCTTTGATATTAAAATTGCCGGAACGAAAGCCAACGAATCATTTCCACACTGGGGATTTTGAAAAAGTTTCTTCCTCGTAAACAGCACAAATTTTTTTACAAACTTTCGCAGCGTTCTTCGCCTTGTCGTAACAGTATTGTAGCCACATTTCTCACCATTTTTCTCCCTTTTCAAATGCGAATAACTTTTTACAACAACTGCAAAATCAAACCCCGTGTATTCAAGCTTAAACTGTCGCCTTTCAAACAAGCGTCGACAGTTGTCAAGGCAATCAGCTGTTCTTGCTTTATCTGGATTTAACGTCAAAAACGCCGCGAACTTTTTTTTTTGATCAATAGTTGAGTTTTCATTCATCTTGACGTAATTTATCGATATACGATGATTTTAAGTGAAAGAAAGTTAAAACCCTAGCAGTTGGATTTTGCGTATTATATGATAACTATCATAATACGCATTATCATCAACCATATGGGATATAAATTTTCAGATGATTTGGTAGGTATATGCTTCGAACAAACTTATCGTTTGGCAACTGAGCAATTTCATCAAGAAATCAAATATTATTTTTGAACCATTTTTCAGTGTTGGTTTGTTGGATAAAAGGCGGGGCTAGGAGTTAAACGATTGCAGAAAACAGACCTTAGAGATCACCATCTGAACTCTATGCAGCTAGCATTTGAAACAGCTAGTGATACTACTTAAGTGTTTTTTAAGCATCTTTATGCAGTAGCTTAGTTCCGGACTTAGAACTGCTCTAGACTAGTACTTTAACCGCAAACCCTGTGTCACCATCATATCTACTTTTTGACAACAACAACGTGAAGTCAACCGTCTATGTACACAACTTCACATTATATTGTATGTACATTCATGTAATAAAAGAAATCTCTTTAATCGAAGTAATTTAAAATTAAAAGAATGTGCGTTAGTTTTGGCCAAAAATATTATCTTCTTTACTTTGTACTCTCTGCTAAGACAGTTTTAGGATGTATAGCATATCAACATTACACAATTGCGTGGGTGTAAAGCTGAAACACAGCAGGCTAATGTTTGTGAGGAGAATGCCATCCATTAAGCCAATAAGCTCTGAGCCGCAACATCTACCTCCCTTCTTTTCTCACCCTCTAGCGTATTTCATAAAGAGTGTCAATATCGTATTTTTTAAAGAGTGTCAATATCACTTTTTTGTGACTGCAATCTTTCCACGTTGTTTTGTTTTTTTTTTACACTTATAAATTAAAGACAAAATAAAGAATTGAGTTCAACAGTGGCTAGGTACAGTGAACTAATAAAAACCATGCATGTTCACGTTAGAGAGATTGTTCGCGTTTACAAAAGCACAAATAAAAAGTATACTTAAATTTATAGAATTGTATACTTTTTTATTCATCAAACATATAAAAAGAAGCAAAGTTATACCCAAGGTGAGGAGTCAAGACCCAAATTTAACAAGTATCCGAGAGTAGGTATAAGTACCTTTACAATAAGTGTCTGTACCTAGAATCTAACTTTTATGAGAAATAGTTTATTCCTTTTTTTGGACTTTTGTAGCTGAAATAATTATTTGCACTTCTTTAGAACGGTTCTTCTTGAGGAACAAAACATCCGAATAGTTGACTGCATTATTTGTTGTCCATGCTAATGCTAGATCAAAGATTTTGATAGCAAGTTTGGAAGTGATGAAAGTTGTAGGACGTTCATTGTATTGCTTTTCATCTTCTTCGTCCTCGTTTTCGGCTTCAATAACCTCAATATTTGAAGTTATGTTGTCAACATTTCAAGAATTGACGTCTGTATTTGTATGCGATACTTCGGAGTTGATATGGCTTGGAGCTTTATCGATAATCAATAAAGTATTGATTGGTAAACCTTTTTCATGCAGATTTTGAGTGTCTGTAGTGTACTGTAGCTTAAATTCTTAAACGGACGCGGTTTTTTTTTATTTTCCCAGTGACGAGGGGGCTTCAATTCCTGGTGGCCAGAAACGTTTGTGCAAGCTAAAAATATTATATGTCTTTCCGCTGACACGACATATGTTTTGTCAGGTAAAAGTTTCCAGTGCAAGCCTCATTCATGGACATTATAACTTTGTGCGGGTTCCAAGTTCATGAATTCAACCTCGAAATTTTTCCTTAAATGGATTGACTAACTTTGGAAAAAAGCTTTTCTCCAGATATCTCTAGAAATCGAATACCAAACCTCTTTTTAAATTTCTGCAGTCAACCATTATTTCTCACAGAGCCAGATGCATTTTTATTTGGCTTGGTGTGTATACCCAAGGCTTTTTGCTTTAGGATTAGTCCACTGATAGGAAGATGTCATCTGCTTTGTCCCAGGAACCATCTATACAACCAGTTCTCCATTTCAGGTAGGTCGGAACATTTCAGTGTGCGTCGTTTTCCGGGCCCACAATCAGTATTCCATATGGTTGGTTTAGATACACCGTATATTGTTGCGATTGCCGTCACCGTAACACGAATCTTATTACGAATGGAAAATTCCAATTTAAAAAAACATCATTCCATTCGAATCCCATACAATGTTGTCTTCCGAATACTGTTTGGTTGACGTTGGGCAGGTTCCTTGTGAAATTTGTTCAAGTTATACAGTAGTGGGGAAAACTTTATGTGTTCACGTTACCGAGCGCCTGCTGTATTTACATTAATAAAAATCGTTGTGTTCTAATCACTGGACGATTGGGAGGTTGTATATTAAAATCTATTTTATTTTTTTAGTAACTTAGTAGTAAAAGACAAGGAAACATTTGCTTAACACAAATTGAGATCTAATATTTTTGTAAAGAGTCACAGAACTATAGAACAAAGGTAACCATTTCAAATTTTGCTCAATCGCGATGTCCCTCTTCACAACAACATCACACCATTTATTCAATTTAACATTATCGTTGTTCGCCTTTTGTTGTTCTTTTATTAATTTTTTTTTTATTATTAAATTTCATTGTCTACTATTATAACAATTTTGCTGGTTGTGTTATCCTTTCGTTGGTTTGTTAATTGCTATATTTTTTGTCAATTTAGTTGTTAAACTCCTCTTGTTGCGGATTTCAACATTACTAACATTTTTTTTTTTAAATAAAACATTAAAGAAGAATCTCTTATAAACTTAAATACATTTTTTTAAAATTTATTTCTTTATACAACAAAAATTTTGTTTAGCTTCCTTTTAATGATTTTCTTCTTTTTTTAACTGTAATAGTTTCAGGAATCCTACGAAGCCGACGGGAAAAGACCAAAACGAAAAAATTAAAAAAGAGGGAAAAACGTGATGCTGCAGATAATAATAAAGAAGAAAGCAACGTGATGTAAGATCGAATTACTTTTTTTTAACATTTTAAAAAATTTAGAATAATTTGCTTGAAATGGCTGACGTTGTAAAAAAAAGATTACTTTATAAGACTGGCGTTTTATAGGCAATATAGACACCGAAGGGAGTACAAGGGAGTACTGCAGTCAATCGGTTAAAATTACTCTAAAAAGCTGATACAAGAAATTGACAATTTCGATACCAATAAAGCTTATGATTTTCAAAGAATCCTTTATTCTATAAATTGTTCGTTTAAAAGTTAAAATATTTCAAACAAAATCATATATATAAATTATAAACTTATCTCACAGACATTATCGAGAAGATAAGAAAAAATATTTCTTTTCGTTATTGTTTCCAATTAGTTAACAAACAAATAAATGAACAAATCCTTTATTATGGCTTGGAAAGGATTGCTTAAGGGCTTACAATTTGTAATTAAAATATATGTATATTCTGAACCTTTGATTTACGTACCAGCCCATTCGATCGTGGTCACCCTATAGCTTCATCATAATAAGTTTCCTGTCATCCGCGACCACGACCTCTTAATACTTACTAAGGTATTATAAAATTTGAAAAACACTTGTGTCATCCACTACATTCGGGCCAATGTAGTTTTCGCATCATAATGTTTTTAGACTACATGTACATACTGGTGGAGCTCATATTGGTTCATACGTGCTGCCTCCTTTTCCTCGTCGCACATAGGACATTGTATGAGTCGAATTTTTTTTTTTCTTTTGAAGGACTGTTACATTAAATTTGTTCGATTTACTGACTTTCTGCTTTTCATCCTCCAAAGTAGTTGGGACGACTTAAGCGTCCATTGTGGGGTTATAACTTACTCTGACGAATTTGAACTTGTAAGTTCCATACCGAACCAAAAGCTGCACAAGTTTTTCTTAATAAACCTTCTGAAAGGATGCTCACATATGTAAAAGGAATAGGAAAACCAATAAGTTTCATATCTTGTTTTTGTGCAGAATCGCATTTTTTATAGATCAGATATTAACAGCTTTTAAATTTAAAGCTTATATTTCAGTCATCGCACATACATTCATCTTCCCATACTAGACTGATGATTTATTGCATGGTCTCAACCAAAGCATCACTTTCAGCTTAAGATAACTCTGAGGTTAATCCATCAGAACATGGGATCTGTTAGTTTTGTAGGTTCTGTTTGGAAGAAGCTATTTTGATTCCCTAAGCAAAACTCGCCAAGAACATATACTTGTCGAAAGCGATATCGATGTTAAGGCATAAAATGACAGCACCGTCTCTTGTGCGTATCTTTTAACAAGTGAGTTTTATTCTAATTGATTTAGCATAGGAATTGGTTTGGAATGATCATGTTGTTTAAGCGTGGCGTCCATACGACATCTTTCACCTTGCATAAAAACATCATTAGCTTGGAATCGTCACAGGAACTGTTTTGGGTTTCTTTGTTACGAATATCGAGCAAATTGTTGGAATGCACCTACCTATGAAATTTGCGTGTGTGACATTCGAGCTGCCAATGGGATAGACTATGGGAATGGTGATGGAAATATGAGCATTAAATTAGGCATGGGATTACATTTGACAGTCGGGTAGGAAAGAAAGTAAATAGCTTATGCTGATAATTATAATAGGGTGTACAAGTAAGTATAAAAAATAACTATGTGAAAAAATATATGGTAATGGTTATTTAAATCTTACCAGATCCAATTGATGTACCAAATTCTTCTTGACTGGGTGAAGGTAACTGAGAGCAAGAACACTTCACAGAAGCCATTTAAGAGATTATGAGGCCTCTTAACATCAGAAAATATTGTATTTAAGCGGTGCGCGTTATGAAGAAGACCCAACTGACGATATGACTATCTTGGAAAGCCAAAATACCTTTATTTTTATGTCGCTCACGAAGAATTTTCACATCAATTTCGAATTTTTAGCACTATCTACCCGCTAAATTAAAAATCCTTGATTAGTCAAATCTGGAACCCTCAAATTTACTTGACAGCCGGTTCTTTTTCGAATCATCGACTTACTTACTTGTCTGTAAATTTTGTATTTTTCGTATTTTTCGTAATTTTCTATTTTCTACCTCAGCTAGAACTTCACTTTCAGTTACTTTTCACTCGCTCGCAACTAATGCACTTGATTTTAAGTTTTCCTCAATCCTTTCTTTTTTACTGTGCAAATTTGTGATCAGGTCGCGTTTTAATAGTTTTAATATGATATATGCATATACACATCATATTTCCTTTATAGTTTTACTTATTATGGATATTAGAGCCGTCTGACCGGCTCTCGCGTACATAAACCAAGGTAACTACAGAGTTTTTACATCGGTACTATCATCGCTACATATACTAAAAATAATACCGTTATCCTCACCCTAAACCGTTCACATCCTTAACCAGCTTCTCACTTCATGGAATCGAACTATCAAAATATAGTTTTCTTTTTTTGCATTACGGCCTTTGATTTTTAAAGGTATCCCATATGTGAAGTCGACTAATATGTTATATACACCTGTGTGCAAAATAATAGCAGTGTTAGATAGTTAACTTATCATTTTACAATAAAACCAATTTTATAACTCCTACATTTTAATTATTTATTTTTTCTTTCTCTACATGGAATAATGTTCTAAAGACTTCGTATTGAATTTGAAATTAAGTAACTATTCTTATAGAAAACCTAAAATATTAAACTTCAGACAAAAACAAGTGTGTAAAAAATAGCAGTATTATTTAGAAAGGCTTAAATTTTTGACTTGAATTTATTAAAAAAAAAAAAACTAAAAACTGAATATGTTGCACTTGCTTAAGATTTCGATGAATGACCTTTGTTTGCCAGAACTCCAATACAACGACGTGGCATAGAGTCGACTAAGCACATGCAACTCCCTCTCGAAATACCTGCCTATGCAGATTGCATTGTAGTTCACAATTCATCGACCTTTTTTGGTTTTGCCTTAAAAACCTCTTGTTTAACATCAGCCCAAAAGTTTTCAATGGGATTAAGATCTGGAGACTGAGCAGGCCACTCCATGACGTTAATCCCATTAATTGCAAACCAATTTTTAGCCAGTTTACTGGTGCGCTTGGGGTCATTATCTTGTTGGTACACCCACTTAAGCGGCATATTCCATTCAGCATATGGAAGCATAATAGTCGGCAAGATATTGACGTACAGCTTTGCATCCATTGTATCTTTAATCCAGTACAAAGGACCTGGACTATAGTAGGGAAACGAACTCCATACATTAATTTTTGCCCCTCCACGCTTTACAGTACGAGTTACAAACCGAGGATTATATTCAGCATTCGGTGGTCTTCTTATGTATTGCAAATGTTCCTTAGCGAAACTGATTCTCTTTTTGATGTGTCAGGGTTGCAACAACGGCACTTTTCTCGGGCTCCTGCCAAATAATTTAGCCTCCACAAGTCTTCGTCTTATTGTGGAAGTGTCTACATGTAGATTAAATGGATCCGTTTGTACTAAACGGATAACTTTTTTTACATCACGCACTTCAGTTTTTCTATTTCGATCACGAGTTTACACTTTTTCTTCTCATTTTCTTGCATTTGATATCATTTTCGCAGAGTACGAAAGAACATCTCGTATAAAAGTATATGTTTTCCTCTCTTCAATCATTTCTAAAATGCGGTTCCTTTCTTCTTGGGTGCAATGCTTGTCTCTACCCATTTTGAACAATAGAAATAAATTTATTAATTTTGGATTACCACAACCCACCCACACTTACCGATCACAAAAAAAAATTTAATTATCTTTAACTATAAATTATTTAATGAAATCGATAGGCTTTTATTCACAGAAGAAAACTGTCTGTCAAATCTAATAGCGGTACTATCAACTTCCATTGAAAACTCAACCAAAATCGTATAACGGTATTAAGAACAGATGTATACAAACACGATCAGATGGCCATTTTTGATGTAAACAAAGGAGTAGAGTTTTCAGTTTAGTTTTTTTTACGAGTAGCAGCACTGCTATTTTTTTTGCACTTTTTATGAAAAATTTTGTTAAACTTCCACAGCTGAATTTACCGGCAAAATTCTAGTTTTATTAATTTATTTTATAGCGCAATTTCTATTCGGTATACGTTTTTTCTACTGATTGTTTTTTTTTCTGTATCGTGTTTGCGTAGGCCAGGAAGACCAGATATGTACATTATAGATTATGATAAGGACTGAAACGAATAAAATTTGGAAACTTCAAAGTAAAAAAAAAAGATTTTCATAATTCATGTAAATTTGTTTTATTTGCTTTAAAACTCTGCTTTTATTAAATTCATTCACAATTACAAAAAATAAAAAAATTATTTGGGTTCCCATTCTTTCCTCAACTTCTTTCGAATGTCCTTCATAAGGTTGGTGACAGTTACATCCGTGATCTTTTTGGACGCTCTTTTCCATTTAACAATAAAATCTTTTACGTCCTTTGCACACTGCTCACTTTTCCTCAATTTAGCTTTGACCAAAGCCCAATACCTTTCAATTAGACGGCACTGCGGAGCATTGGGTGGATTCATGTCTTTTGAGGCAAAGTCGACATTTTTAGCAAAAAGAAAGCTCAACGTGGCTTGAGCATAGTAAGCTGAAGCTAAATCTGGCCAAAATAATGTTGAACCCTCGTGTTTGTTTAAGAAAGGAATCAACCGTTTTTTTAGGCACTCGCTAATGTACACTTCTCCGTTAATTGTTCCCGTTGTAATAAACGATGAGCTTCTGTGTCCACATTGGCAAATGGCCTGCCAAACGAGATATTTTGACTTGAATTTTTCCATCCCAATCGATGTTGTTGATTGCGGAATAATCTCAGCTTCAAACGAGTTGTAAAACTGCACACCTGGAAGAGTAGTAAAGTCGGCTTTGACATAAGTTTCGTCATCTAAAACCAAGCACGCTTTCTTGTTGCCGATCAACTCGTATAGCTTTCGGGCTCGTGTTTTTATGACTTTTTTTGCTTTACAGTCATTTTTGGAATTTTTTTTTTTCGCGTTTTTAGACCGTACGTTTTTTAGATCTTTGTACCATTGTTTGGTTGGTATTACATTTCCGAGCAACATCTCTGGATAACATAGTCAGGTTTTTTACGATGGTACCCACTATTTTCCTGTCCAAATTTGTATCATGCGCTCCACTTTTCTGTTTTCGCTTAACTGTCAACGTCTAAAAATATCGTTTAATAACAGAATCCACTGTAGTGCGTGATATGTTTAATTTTTTTGCGATGAAATGGTTTGGATGCGAAGTATATTCGAGCCATTTGTCGATGATCTTTTTATGGCGTTCCTCTTGACTCATATTTTATAAATATTTTAAACCGCACCGAACTAAAATCAATAACAAACTGAAACTAGAGAATATACAGGCTAATTTGGGTACAAAATGGGATTGCAATTTTTACGCATTGGAAGTTTAGCCCGTATTAAAATTTACAGATTTTATTCGTTTCAGTCCTTACAAAATATTTTTTCTATCTTACTGAGAAATTTTTCACTGTGATAATATAACTTAGCCGGTTTCTCCCTGTATACTTCTTTCGCGTTGAATATGATTAAATGTGACATATTTAAGAATGGAATCATAGGTCAGCGTTGTACTTGTGACCTATTTATTGAAACCGCTCACTTCACATTGTTACGGCTGGTAGTACATCTCCGCTAGAGATCTATATGTTATAATCTATAATAATGAACTAGGAACTCGCTTGTTTAAAACGAGTGCTGAGTTTATGTGTTCTCTTGTTCATTCCAGGTGTAACTTTCTTATTATTTTTATTAAATTGTTCACAAATTTATTGGGATGTTTCTTTCGCATTTGGCATGTGGAATTTAATGTTTTCAAAACACAATGCTCCCTGCTGTTGCTAAATTAAATCTTAAGCACCCAGCCATTTTCCATGAATGGCATCGGAAAATTTTACATTCTCCGTATATTCCATGTCGTCAAAAATTCTGCGAAAAATCTAGGTTTCCTTAAGCGATGCAAGAAATACTTCATTTCCTCTGATCTAGCCTCAATATATAAGGCCCAAAATCGGAGTACATTGCTCACATCTGGTCAGGTGCACCTTTCAGCGCCTGTTAGATAGGATTCAAAAGCGTGTTATAAGATTCATAAGTGATGCTAATATTGTACAATCAATTGATATCTTTAAAAACCGACGTAATATCTCTTACCTTGCTTTGTTCTATCGCTGTTTCCATTACTAGTGCTCCAATGAAACTGCTAGTAGCATTCCCCCCATTCAAACCTTTTAACCGTAACACCCGTCTTGCTATGAATATCGTGATTCTTTCCTAAGTTGCAAAAATGTTTCTTATTAAGTAGTTACGAAATAGTAGAAAATGTAGGATGAAGTCGGCATAAGGCGACTTGCGATCATAGACGATGGAAACTTTAAGTTGTCGGACAACGCAGGTCAACACAGAACAGTTCAAGAGTCTAAAAGAGATCTTACTTTACGCAACTTAGCAGTTTTTAATCACTTCGGACGGTTTAGAAAAACAAAAAAAGGGGCGAATGAGACAAGACCATATGACACAAGTTCTGTTAGACACCTTTTGCCTAACAGAAATAAACCACTTTTCGATCGAATTCTCACGTGCGAGGAAAAACATACGAGGGCGGGTCAATAATTCCGTGCATTTTTGAATTTCTGACCTCTTTACTGAAACAGCAACACTGCTCCTGTCAACAGGCATTTGTCAGTTGACTCCTGTCAAAATTTAAACTTGCTGCGTCAGTTAGTTTGTGTTTGACAGCTATTTTTATCAGACTACTCACTAATTTGAGGAGAAAATGGAAAAAAGTGAATTTCGTGTGCTTATTAAGCATTATTTCTTGCGAAAAAAAACCATTACCGAGACCAAGGCTAAGCTTGATAAATACTATGGGGACTCTGCACCATCGATTTCAATGGTAAAAAAGTGGTTTACTGAATTTCGTTGTGGCCGTACAAGCACTGAAGATGCCGAACGTCCTGGACGCCCAGTTGAGGTCTCTACACCCGAAACAATCGAAAAAATTCACGATATGGTGTTGGCCGACCGAAGATTGAAAGTGCGAGAGATTGTGGAAGCCGTAGGGATCTCGCATGGCTCAGTGGTTTCAATTTTGAATGATCACTTGGGCATGAGAAAGCTTTCCGCAAGATGGGTGCCGCGTTTGCTCACAGTCGACCACAAACGCAATCGTGTAACAACTTCACAGGAAGGTTTGGCGTTGTTTAATCGCAATATGGAGGAGTTTTTGCGCCGTTTTGTAACCGTGGACGACATATGGATCAATCACAACAAACAACAGTCAAAACAGTGGGTTTCTAAGGGTGAATCGGCGCCAAAGAAGGCCAGGGTGGGTTTGTCAGCCAATAAAGTTATGGCGACTGTTTTTTGGGATGCACGCGGGATAATCCACATTGACTACCTTCAAAAGGGAAGAACAATCAATGGGGAATATTATGCCAACTTATTGGACCGATTCAATGACGATTTGAAAAAAAAACGACCTCATTTGGCCAAGAAAAAAGTTCTTTTCCACCAAGACAATGCAAGGGTGCACACATGTGCAGTTGCCATGGCAAAAATCCATGAATTGGGCTATGAATTGCTCCCTCATCCACCCTATTCTCCAGATTTGGCTCCGAGCGACTACTTCTTGTTCCCAAACCTGAAGAAATGACTTGGTGGAAAAAGATTTGACTCCAATGATGAAGTCATCTCGTCATTTTGAGGACCTCGACAAATCATTTTTTTTGGAAGGGATAAAAAAATTGGAGAAGCGTTGGACAAAGTGTATAGAGCTCAAGGGAGACTACGTTAAAAAATAAAATTATTTTTTTATCAAAAAAATCTGTTTTAATCCAAAAGTCACGGACTTATTGACCCGCCCTCGTATTTCCCTCGTCCCAATGGTTCGATCAAAATAACACACCTAAGCCAAGTATCTCGGGGAAAGCTCTCAATATTCAAGTCGGTATCCACAATATCTTTAAAATTCATGTCGCGTCCAGAAATTTTAAGTTTTTATTCTAACACATAAAAATTTTTTTTCGTTTTGGAAACTTTTTAAATATTGCTCCCTTCCATGTTCTTTGCTCTGTTTGTGGTGATATATAACAAAATTCACCTTTCATATTCAAGTGAAATTTATTTATCCATCGTTCAGAGTTTGTTGGTAGTTCTGGTCTCAATTTTAGTAACATTTTCTTCATAAAACATCACATGTCATGATACTAAAACTTAAATGGGTTTGTGTTATTTAAGAAGTTCTTCTACATGGAAGCGGCCCTTGTGTTTTTTTAGAATTTTCGAAGAAAGGGTTTGTGTCCCTGTCTCAGCTCCTTGCCCTTTTCGTCATGGTTTGCGGCCTTATTTAAGCCGCTCTACCAAGGCAAGAAAAAACCAATTGGGTTTGTGATAATTTAACTAAATACCGTCCTATAGTGTCAGCTACTTTTCTAAACTATTATTTCGATCAATCAGGTATTTTTCATTCCCAGTCATAACTCAATACTCAAATACCTCGAATCATAAGAAAAGTCAAACAAATTTCCGTACAATTAAAAACCACACTAAATTTTCAAAAATATTCAACTTTCCCGTTTCTAAATAACAGAGAAGAAAAGGAACACATGCAAGAGGATGAAGCTAATAAAGTACAAAAATCATCATCAGCGACGGAGGCTATTCCAGTTATTCCAGGTGTTGCACCAACAGCTGCTCCTGAAGTTGATGAAGATGGTTACAGTATTCAGCCGCGAAAGGAAACTGCATGGGAAGAAACTCCAGAAAATGGTAATTTTTTTGAAGTAGTTCATTTTTATATAATATTTTCTTCTAACTTAAATATATCCTACCTTTCTACCTGTAGCGGGCAGTTTCTCTTCTGACTCAGATTCAGATTCAGATAACGACAAGCCTGATAAAAAGATCCATGTAAAAATAAAACCCTTAAATAATGGCACCGCTCCTATGTCGGCGAGTGTAGATGAATTACGAGCTACTGTGGGAAATATATCGCTGTCACCAGTGGCGATCTTTTCGGTGGGTTTCGAGAGCAAATGCTTTCAGCAATTTGTATAGTAATTTCTGTTTGGCTTGGTTTCACATTTACAGCATAGCCAACAGCTTGAGCAATCAAGTATTGCGTCACGTCAACAGAGCCCAGAAGTATCAAATGCCTCAACACCAACTGCTACAGTGCATCCTTATGCGCCTCTCCAAAGTCCCACACTTTCGATGTCTAATAATTCTAGGTAAATTTATTTTCAATGTTTTTCTTGAATTGAAATTATTTTTGTATTATTTTCTAATTCTTCTTTAGATATGCCGACTTGGGAGATATATTTTCTGAAATTGGAGAAATAAGTTCATCTGCTCCTGCTTCAGCAACTCTTTCAAAGTCCGTTAGTCGTCAAATACCAACACCAACATCAGCAAATAGTATAGCTATACCACGTCCACCATCTCGACGGTCGGAAATAGCGCCACGTGGTCGCATTAGCCCATCGTCAATGTCGCGTGCGGATAGTGTCGGTAGTATGGAGTTCCGCATGGGAGTTGGCCATGGATCATCACGTGGACCATCACCTTTGACCATTGGAATATCGGATACAATACCTCTCGCTGTGGCCTTCCATGAAATAATTCATGCTTACTTTAGGTAAAACTGTCAATGCCGTTAATGAATATCTTGAATTATTTTTGAATAATTTAGGGGAACCGATGAGTCGAGGTGTCAAGTAAAAATTTCGGGTGATATGATGTTATCCTTTCCAGCTGGCATAGCCGGTGTTTTAGCCAATAACCCCAATCCAGCTAAGTTGGGCTTTCGTATCAAAAATATTAGCAACCTAGAAAATGTTATTCCGAATAAACAATTGGTTCAAGTGTAAGTTGTAATGAACTAACTGCAAGAAAATTGTTATTGACTATTTCTTCTAATTCTTTTTCTAGTGATCATAATCAATCAAATACGTTAAGCACAGTTCTTGAATTTAATATGCCTGCACTGACGGCATTATTGCGTAGACAGTCTGAACAAAGTCCTTGCGCTGCTTACTTTAATGTTGATATACTAAAGTATCAAGTACGGACAAAACCAGGTGCCTCATCGTGTCCATTTCAATTGGTCAGCTATTGGAAATGTGAACCAACATATACCGCCCTTAAAATTGACTACAAGTACAATAATCATGCCATGGCAGTTGCCACTCCTCTGTTGAATGTCGCATTGTCGGTGGCAGTGAATGGATCTGTTCGAAATGTACAATCGAAGCCACATTCTGTATGGTAAGTCGTTCTAATGCATAATCGTGCTTGTGAGCATATTGTCTTTATATTCCTTTACCTATTGCCATTGCCACACACTTAGACTAACATTTTCTCAGCCAAATAATTTTCCAAGCTTCCATCTTGTTTTTGAAAGTTATTTTCAAAATTACTTTTGTCTTTGTAAAAACTTGCGTAAAAGTATTGTTTTCTATCTTTATTTACTATTTATTTCCTTTAACACCACAGTAACTTCAAAGTGACCGTTGTGCTAGTAGGTTACAGCATGCCCTCTTCTAAGCCTTCACCCTCTAAAAGAAATCATCCTTCACAAAAAGCCCGTATACGATCTATTTGTCAATTTGTTGTCTTCGGACGTACCTTCAGTACCTGGTGTCAACGGCCGAACCACGTCTGGCTTGTTCGTAAGCTATATAATTTTCTTTTTATTGGTGTGTCCAGAAAATAGTGATGTAATACTACTGGCCCGGCTAATTTCTTTTGTACAATGATATGTCTATAAGAGGTTGACTATCAATGGAAATTTATATCTTGTCTTTGGATGCGGGGTTGAAATTGAGTGCTTACGCAGTAGTACTACCGTCTGAAAGGCACTAGAATAATATTATATTCTTACCTTGTTGACTCTACACTCTGCGATGGACCTGATCCTGAACCAATAAAACCCTTCAGTTAGCGCCGTATTTAGCTACCGACCTCCAGTAAGACACTCCAAAATGCTTAAAACCTAAAGTGAGCTCTCCTTCTACTACGTCGTCCCTTGGGGTAGAAATCAAACATCCTTCTTCTTCTTATGGTTCCACTCCGTTTCGGAGGTTGGACATCATCAATGCCATCACGTGTTTGTTTGTCACTGCCCTTAATATGTCCACTGTGGAAAGATTGAGGCATTCCCTAAAATTTGATAACCATGTTGGCCTCTGTATTCCGATGCTTCTTCTCCCTTCGATCCTTCCTTGTAGTATTAGTTGGATGAATCGATATTTGTTGTTTCTCATTATGTGTCCGAGATGTTGGAATTTTCTTTCTTCAATTAAAAGGAGTATTTCCCTTCTTTTTCTTCTAACACGTCTTCATACTTCTTCATTCGTAATCTTGTTAACCCAAGAGATGAGTAGTATTTTTCTGTACGTCCACATTTCAAAAGCTTATATTTTACTCGTTATTGCCCTATTTAGTGCCCATGTTCTACTTCATAAAGTAGAACCAACCAAACAGAACACTTAACAATTAATGTCAATTTTAAATCTAGGTTAATCTTTCCACTCATAAGAGTTTACTTTATCTTCCGGAACGCTGCTCTCATTTGTTCGATGCTACATTGAATCTCTTTGGTTTGCTTTGCTGTTGATTTCCATTCCCAGGTATATTGTGGTGTTCCCTCTTTGCACAACGACGTTGTTTATTTCATCACACGGTTTTGTGTTTCTTGGCTTTTATCAAACACCAGGAATTTAGTTTCGCTTACATTAATGGTTAAGTTCATTTATGTTTTTTGCTATTAATACGAGTACTATGTCGTCTGCGCATCTTATATTCTTGACTTGAAATCCGTTGACTTTGATTTCTTCATCTGAATCTATAGCTAAGTTTTTGAAAATTTCTTCTGAGTACATATTAAAAAGGAGCGGATACAATCTGACTTTTCTGCGAAACTCTATCTCCTCAGATTCTTCGCCTTCCATAGCTACTATACTTTGGATTTTTGATTCCAGTACAGATTCTCAATAATTTTGATATCATTCCTGTATTAGGCACCCTTTAAAATGAAAGGAAACAGATATGATAAATAAATAGTATTATTGGAGATTATTAATATTTTGTTAGGCCGCCTTTGGCCTTTATGACTGCAGCGACTCTTTTGGGCATAGTGCTTACTAGCTTGCGACACTCTTCAGAAGCAATTTCACTCCACTCTTACTTTAACACATTCTTGACTGTTACTTTTGATGAAATTGAGTGTTCCTGAATCCTACGCTTCAGAATACCCCAGGGTTTAGATCCGGAGACTGCGCAGGCCACTCAAGTAGTAGGTGTATACTATTCTCCTCAAGCCACCTCATAGTTAGGGCTGATTTGTGGCAGGGTGCATTGTCTTGTTGAAATTTGACATCTTGCATGTTGGTGCCTCCGAAAATGTTGGAAAAAGAAAGTTGAAGTACCATTTTCCAACACATTTATGTACTTGCGAGAGTCCATCCGACCATCATACACATTCACCCACACCGCTGGCAGCTATACATCCCCAGATCATTATACTGCCTCCGCCGTGCTTAATAGTAGGTACCACGCATTCTGGGTTATACTCTTCTCCAACCCTTCGTCTCACAAAAGTGACACCAGGGGTGCCAAATATCTGAACATTTAAAAAAAAGTGTTTAAAAATGATAAATTCGTCTAGAGGACATCAAAATTACTTAAAATGTTTGATGTTCAATTTAAAAGTGATTCATATCTCGAAGTTAGATTCATCTGACAACAGTATATTGGACCAATCTTCTTTAATGAAATGCAAATGTTTTTTCGCCCACTCTAAGCGTGCCTTTTGGTTTTTTTTTTCCTTGCTTTAAGTCCAACTTCCCTAAGTCTTCTTCTAACAGTTCTTGAAGAAAGTTTTTTCGATTCTTCGATAACTCAGAAGCAAGCTCAGTTAACGTTTTCTTGCGATTTTTGAGCGAAGATCGTATTAAAAATCGGTCCTCCTGAGGCGTGGTAACTTTTTTTTCTTCTGATTTTTCGCGATTTTCGTGCGAACCGGTCTCGCTGTACCGCTTAATTGCATTTTACACGGCACAACGTGAACAATCCACTTCTTTCGCAATTTCAGTCTGTTTTTTGCCTTCCTCAAATAACAGCTGTATTTTAATATGCTTGTCCAGACTAAGTTCACTTGTTTTTGGCATTTTAAAAGAAAGATTAACAAATTTCACTATTATGAACAGTAGAAAGCAACTTGGTCACGCGTCTGTCGATTTCGAGCAATGATCACACACTGATCCTCCAGCGAAAAAAGTGCATAAAGCCGCTATTGCATTATGAAAGAGCATTGGTGAACTTTCTTAAAAAATAAAAGTCGTTTACGACCTCATATAATGACGCCGTAAACCATAAAATTCAAACTAATTACTTCCGAGAAGTAGCACCAAAGACAAAAAGAGAAGGGTGCCTAATACATTTGACCAAGGCTGTATATTTTTATTTCTTGGTATCTCCACCATTTTAGTACAATATCCAGGCACCGCTGAGTTAATGCATTGAAGGCAAGCAAAACTGCGTGCGTTCCAAAACCATTTCTGTTTATTGTAACTTCTCTTGTGAATTATTTTTAGGAAGATTTGCATGGTATGGCACATCAGACTTATTGACCTATCTGAGCAGTTTATCGGTTTATTCTTTTTTCGGAAGTGTGACAAATGTATACTTTTCCCATGCCTATAAATAGCATTGAAAAGCCTCACTAATATGCCCGCTTTCTTCTTCGAGAAGTTGAAGTAGCTAGTTTGGAACTTCGTTGAGTCGCGTCGCTTTTCGTTTTTTTTTCTCTTCTTTCATTATCACGGCCTTTTGAGTCCAATGTAGTGTTCTAGTTGAATCTTTTCGTCCCAGAAAAGTTTTTCGATTTACGAGTATGTCTTCCACTGTTCCGGTTTTTCTCTTGTATTTAGCAAGAAATTACCTTCATTGTTTTTCAGGGTACTACACTCCGCTTTGCGCTCTACACCAGAGATTTCTTTCACTTTTTTATGCTGGTGGAAATTATCGTGGCTTCGGTCGTCTTGCTCCAGTTCGTCACACTTTTGTTGCAGATAATGGTTCTTGGCCTCTGTGATGTTGTTTTTGATTACTCTGTTTGGTTCTTCTTGCTTTCTCTTATTTGTTCCATTAGGTACTGAATTTCGTTCGTCATACATTCTGATTCGCGGTCTCACTTCGTTAACGTCCATCCTTCTGTACCATAGAGCAGCACTGGGACGATTATGGTCTTCATATAGAGTCTTCTTAATGGTGTTTGACAAGGCTTTATTGCTCAATAGCCTTAGGCCAATTAAACATCAATTAGCAAATTGAATTTCTGGTGAAAATTCCTAACTATCTCAGAGTTATATCTGTCTATAGTGCGTTCTGTCCATTTCGTCAGTGTACGTCTGTTCTTGTTGACAACATATAATTTGCGTTGCTCTCATACACAGCTAAATTACTTGTTGCCGCTTCTGTTTCAACACTTTCAAACGCACCAGCCAAAGCTTGCTCCACTTCTCTAATGATAACAATGTCACTGTGTGGGAAGATTGTACAGACTTTTGGAAAATTATGCCCCTCACACAATCTTTTATATATATACTTCATTCATTGCTTGTAAATTTTGTCAAGGACCTCGAAGAAACATTTTTTGGTTGCATCCTTCTATGGTGGCGTTGTTGTAGGTGTTCAGGCTGATCATGCATTGAAGTAATCTATAAGACATCTGTGTAATGGGTGGAAGCTGTATCAAGCGGTCAAAGAACAGGACAATAATACCACAAAAGAATTGGTTGCATCTGTTATGACACCATCGATATTTTATCGATAATTTAGCATTAAATGTCCTTTCATTGTTGACGCATGGCTTTTAAGTAATTGCTTGCTAATTCTGACATATGTATTACCACTTCAACCGTCTTTTTGCAAAGGCGATTTCAACGTTGTCCCACCGATTTGACAAGTTTTACCTTTAATTGGTCATTGATAAACATAGCCTTTTAGCCTCTATTCATGGATCTGCGATTGTTTTTCATAATTTGGTGTGACTTCGTCGTTTTCTACTTCATCAGTCTTCTCCAAAATTTGTTGCGCATATATTTGATTGAATGTATTATCCAATTGCTTATCTCGCTGATGATGTGTTTTAATATGTGTACTTGTTTCCTTAAAAATGATCCCTTAGCAGTATTCTCGTAATACTTTGTTGAAAATTTTGTTGAACCAGAGGAATTTCAATTGAATTGCTCCTTAGGAACCACCATTAATTATTTTACCCCTGAGCCATTTTCCAGCGCCAAAGTTATCTGCCCACAAATGCTTTTGGTTTGTGCTTATTGGTTTTTCGTTTTCGAAATTTTCAATCAAAACAGTTTTTCCTGCTTATCACTAGACCAATTTCCTTAGTGTCGTAACTGAAGACCAGTCTTTTTTATTTTTGTGTTTGCAATTTGTATTGAATTTTGTATCAAGTACTACGTTTATGTTACTGCATGAGCATTAAAAATCAGTCACACGTTAATATCATTACACAATATGAAATTGAGAAATGAAAAGTTGTATACAGTAGCCTTTTATATATTAGTACTTCATGTATAAGGGTTCATTCTTTATCCATTAAACAACGTTGGGAGAAAGCATTATGATAGTTAAGCAACGGAGTTAATGAAGCATAAGTCAGTGTAAGCTTCTTACAATAGATTAAAGAAACACGTAGACATCGAATATTTCCTTTTTACGTATTCGCAAAGTGCATTTGTGAAAGTGATACAATATATGTACACTGATATAAAATAATTTTTAACAATTCTTTATTGCAGGCTCGGCGAATCGAACCGCTTGGTATGGAATTTCACGGACATATCGCAAAACTCTCAGGGTGGCGGTGTTGGAACATTACGTGCTCGTTTAGAACTAAACGGAGGTCCATCCATTCCTAGTACTATGACTACTCAATTTAATTGCGAGGGAACCACCTTGTCGGGGATTGAATTCGAATTAGTCGGCAATGGTTATCGACTGTCATTAGTGAAACGGCGATTTGTTTCCGGTAAATGAGTGTATTTTATTTGTATCATATTCTTTTCTTAAACTATTCGACTGTACTTTCAGGCAAATATATCTGTGAAGGAGATGGAATCCGAAGCGGAGCTACTCCGACTCCACCTTCTGTCGGTTCGTCTAGTCCATATTCGGCGAAATCGAATTAAAAAAAAAAAACACAAAACAAATAACGAATACCAACAGACACCAGCGAACAAATTATATGCAACCGAGAATTTGCAGAATTTTTTTTATACAATTTTGTTTTAAATAAATAGAGAAAAGAAAGATAACAATGGAAAAGTGTCATTCATTATATTAGATTTTTTGTTTATTTAATATTTACTTGTTTCATTCTACCAATGTATAATTATTTTAACGTTAACTATCTTTTTTGTTTATTAATTATAAAGTTTATTATTATAATGATTATTATTAAAATCATTATTATTATTATTGTATTGTATTATTATCATTAGCGCATACAGCAACATGTTTCACAACTTTTCAGAGATACTGTACATGAAAAGAGAAAAAAAATTAAACTTCTATAGTTAAATTATTATTATATAACCAAGCCTTACTTTTACCAAATAAAAATATATGTTAAATGTCTTGCTCATTTTTAAAAACAAAAAATTTGTTGAATCAACTTTTTTTTTCAACGGTTCATCGATTGTGCTCAGAGTTGACACAGTTGCATACAATTCAATTCAAATTTAATAAGACATTCAAAAATCAGTACATTTGATTAAACTTACAACTAAAAAGTGGCCGACTTTCAAGATATGTCTGGCTGAAGCGATATACAATAGACATTTTATAAATGTTTAATTTCACATTAGGTACATGTTTGCTTGCAACCGGCATACAACCTCAATTGAGCTTCTATTGAGCACTTAAAACTAATACTTAAAATTAACTAAAATTAAAATTACTGAGACGAAGTAAGATAAGTATATCTAATCGTATTTCTTTCCCCATCATCTGCTGAATTATATATATCTTTATATATATAATTAATAAAAGAGGGTGACGTTAGTTACTACGCACAATGTCGCATAAACGTGCGTTAGAAGATCTGATTCGCACTATGAAAGATCAGCATAATGACGTACGACGTTTTGGGGATGCATTGATTTTACTCTCAGGCGATTTCCGGCAAACACTACCAGTAATACCACGATCGACCGCTGCCGATTAGATCAATGCTTGCCTCAAATCATCGACATTGTGGCGTTATGTGAAGAAACTTCAGCTGACGACAAACATGCAAGTTGCATTGCTAAATGATCCATCTGCCGAAATGTTCTCCAGTAAACTCCTAACTATCGGTAATGGTCGTGTTCCTGTCGACGCGTCGAATGGATTGATTTCGTTCCCGCCGAATTTTTGCAATTTCGTCTCAACGAAAGAGGAGGTCATCAACAAAATGTTTCCGAACATCATTGTTAACCACAAAAACTACGATTGGTTGAGTGAATGAGCAATTTTAGCGGCAAAGGGCAAGGATGTGTATCACTTAAACTGCACAATTCAAAATCAAGTCGTTGGTTCCTTGCATTCCTTCAAATCTATCGACTGTGCAACAAACGAAGCCAAAGCAATCAACTATGCAACTAAGTTTTTGAATTCATTGGATGTGCCTGGCTTGCCACCGCACAATTTACAATTGAAGGTTGGTTCAGTCGTCATCATGCGTTGCAATCCCAATCAACCAAAATTATGCAACGGAACGCGTTTAGCGGTCAAAAAACTCATGAGCAATGTGACTCACGCGAGAGTACTAAAAGGAAAGTTCAAAGGTGAGGAAGTCCTCATTCCGTGAATTCCAATGATCCCAACCGATATGTCATTCGAGTTTAAACGAATCCAATTTCCAATTTGTCTCGCATTCGCCATGACAATCAATAAATCATAAGGCCAATCATTGAGTGTTTGTGGCCTGAATCTGGAAAATGAATGTTTTTCACACCGTCAACTGTATGTCGCATACTCCCGTGTCGGAAAACCATCCGCTTTGATCGTTTTCGCACCTGACAACAAAACGAGAAATATCGTTTATCACAGAATGCCTCATTGAGGGGAAATATAATTCAAAATCGACCCGACCGCAACCCATCCAGCAAATATTTCAACACAAAGCATCAATTGCAATGAACAATTGACTACAGATTTTCTGCAATTTGAAATGACGCAGGGCAACGCCTGCGGGGTCAGCTAGTTAATATATAAACAGAAACAGAAACAGAATAAGATTGCCAGGCGTTGCCCTGTCGTAAAAAGGAACGGTAAAGTTTGTATTTGTATCCGGTCTCAGATGGGGCTCAGACGCGTTATTCAAAAGATTGAATGGCGAAAGGTAATAGACTCCATTTATACTCTCGCTAATATTTGAATCGAAAACGGCTTTCACTAGAGGCCAGTGCGATACTGTTTTTAGTTTTGTTTTGACAGCTGATTGTTGTTGACGTGTTTGGCATCATGTTGAGTATGGACAAAAACGATTTTCGTTCTCTCATAAAACATTATTTTTTGAGAGGCAAAACGGCGAAGGAAACAAAAGAAAAGTTGGATAAATATTATGGGGCTAATGCTCCATCAGATTACACCGTCAAATATTGGTTTCGAGAGTTTCGTGGTGGCCACAACTCTACTACCGATAAATTCCGCAGCGGCAGGCCCTCCAATGCGGTTACAGAGGACAATGTGAAAAAAATACATGAAATGGTGTTGGTTGACCGGAAAGTGAGGGTGCGCCATATTTTGGGCAATATTCTGCATATGAAAAAGTTATCCTGCCGCTGGGTGCCGCGCATGCTCACTCCTGACCAAAAACATGAACGCGAGAGTACTTCGAAATAGTGTTTGGACTTGCTGATGTGGAATCGGGCGGATTTTGGCGTCGATTGGTAACTGGATTTGGATCCCTCGGATTATTATCTCTTCCCAAACCTCAAAAGATGCCTCATCAATAAAAAATTCAGCTCACGCGAGGAAATCATCGACGCCACGGAGGGATATTTTGCAGACCTTCCGGAAAATTACTTTTCGGACGGGATCAAGAAGTTGGAAAATCGCTGGAATAAGTGTATCAAACTAAAAGGGGACTATGTTGAATAAAATAAAAAAACATTAAAAAAAAAATTGTTTCATTCCCAAGGAGGTTACTTTTAACCCCACCTTGTAGAATGTAAACTACAAGATTGTAATTTTATCAATAACATTTAAATTTGGAACAGCATTAAGTGTGATAAATTTGTTGCTTGATATAAAATTTTGTTTGAGAACCATTTTTTGTCAGGTCTTCGAAACTTTCCATTGCAGAATCTTAAAATCTTTCTTTCAAAGTTCCCTAACTCTTTGCTAACAGTTGGCGAAATAGAAAACCAAATACCAAAACCATAGGTCAGTACGGGTCGTATACTTTTGCACTCCCGGGTAAATGCTTGGAATTTATCAGAGGTTTTAAATTTGCTGACCATTTTTGCTTTTATTAAAGACTTTATAGCGTGTTTGTTAAAGACGAATCTGTTATGAAAATGAATACCCAATATCTTGGGTTCAGTTTTTAAATACACGTTATGGCCATTAATTCGCAGTGGCAAAACTTTGCTTTCTTTCATAGCAAGATAATCACCCCTATTCCCGTTGTCGTTTGTCGTTAACGACACTAGTCGTTTGTCGTGTCGTGTCGTTTATTAATCGGTATTCTATAAACTTTTCGACATGACAAATTTGTAGTAGAATGGTCAACAACGAAATTATAATATAATCTCCAAATACATGAAGTTGGGTACCGTTGTTTTAAACGTCAGTTTATATTTATTTGCAAATTATATGAAATTGTTTCAAAAAGTTACGTTAAGATTGAAAGTTAAATAACAAAATAAAGATTAAAATATGGACAGTATTGCGATTTTTTTTTCTTCTTCATTTTCTGATGATGAAAATCATGTGCCAAAAAAGGAATTTGATAATTATCCGAAAAAAATAAGACTAATCTCGAATCCTTTTGATTTTCCTAATAAAAACCAAATTTGAAAGCTGAAGTAAAATTAGATTTTTTTAATAGATGAATTTGTTTTAGGTTTAGGTATACAATATTTCCGGTTATCCAAGGAAGCATTTCAAAGTGTGTTGGGGGTTGTAAGTAACAACCTTCTAGGCAGTCTGCGATCATCATCGGCAAAACGGCAACGTTGAGGATACTTGCTGAGGGTTGTTACCAAAGCGGAGCGGAGTAGTTCAACCAACAACTAGCAAAATAGTTGGGCAGCTAATCACAATTCTTGAAGCCCATATTTGCCCTCAGTAGATCAAATTTGAAATGACAGAGGAGGAAAGAACTGGCTTTCCTGGACAATTGGGTGTATTGATAGCACCCATATCAAAATCTTACCACCGAAAAAAGAAGAGCAGCACGAGTATTTGAATAGAAAAGGGTTTTATAGCCTAAATACAATGATTGTAAGTTGAGTTTTTTTTAATTAAACTTTTCCAATATGTATGCCTTTATTTGTTTTTTTTTTTATAATCGGCGCGCGCTCAAGGGGTTTTGTGTACCCTTAAAATGTTTGCACACAGCGCCTGTTTTAATGCAAAGGCGAGAAACATCGTTGAAAGAACGATAGGAGTTTTAAAAAACCGCTTCCGTTGTGTAATTGGTGCTCGACAAATGCACTACAGCCCAAAGAAACCTGCGCAAATTACAAATGCATGGGCAGCTTTGCATAATATTTGCATTTACTATAGAACTAATATTCCTTTGCATCGAAATTGAAGAAATAATACCGTAAATGAAGAAGCCGCAACAATTAGAAACCACATAATGAATTCGTTTTAAAAGTTTTATTTTAAAAAAATGTAATCAATTCATTTAAAAAAAATACTAAAAACGACTTAAGAATGCGTTTGTATCACTAACATCACAGAAATAAAATACGTATATAGAAAAAAAGTTAAAAGTCGCCTTCATTATGTCTAGCTTTTAACTCAAGCTGTTTCGTCTTCAAATCTAGTTTTATTCTTTTCAACTCCAGCTCTTCTTGTTTTAATTTTATTTCCTCCATTTTTTTTTAAATCTTCTTTATACAGTTGCAGTTTTTCGTCTTCTAATTTAAAAATTTTTCGTTGGTGTCTCCCAGTTTCCCTCAATATGTCGTACGCTTCTTTTTAGTTCCCTGTACAGACCGTCCTGTATATTGATCTGTCTTGTCCAAAGTGCCTCTTTATTGTTTTTTAAAATCCACGCTTCTTGGAGTGAGGTCTATGTAAATCCGGTGCACTCTTCGAAACTGCCCGGCACGCGTCACTGGATTGGTTGTTCGATTTGCACCCCATTTAAAACATCTTCAACGGCAAGATGTTCTGGCGGAGCAGAAGTAGACAATCCAGACGATGACGGGAAAAGTGAGGCTGCCGATGTTGATGAAATTGATGATAAACCAAAAGCTACACCTTGTGGATTTAAAATTTTTTTAAACTGCATTAAATCAGCAACCGTTTCTTCGAATGGAGAGAGAAAATGTTGGTTGATTTTTCCTCCTCCTGTTGCTTTAATTTCATTTTTATTGTGGATTAGTTTTTTTTTTTTAATTTTGAACTTCATGTCAGCCCAAACCTATGAAAGAACAATAATTGAAATTGTTTTAAAAACAAAGTTTTTTACATACTTTTTGCCAGCCTTCCCATTGTCTCATTGGTGGTCACAGGCTGTTCAAATTAGTTGCAACGGAGTCCCATTCATTCTTAAAATTTACTATATTTACTTCCTTGCTAAATGCCCTAGCAAGGTAAGATTTTTTTTTGCATTACTGAAACAAGATATTCAAATTGTTTCTTATTTGTAATTTGTAAAATAAATTGAGATTTGAAATAATAAATAAAAATATGAATTTTACTTCAGCCACGGTGAGAACGTGGTCAACTTAAATGCGAACGACGAAAATAATCGTTTTTTACGACTTTTGTCGTTTCGTTTTTAATTAGAGAATACCGAATTCTTGCCGAAAATGAGATTCTACTACAAACATGCAGTTGGAATTTCCTCACGACGCTTGTCGTTTCGTTTCGTCAAAAAACGACAAAAGCAATATCGATTTAGTGGTGTCGTTTTTTTCGTTGTCGAAAACTAAAATGGGAATAGGGGTGAATGACTTTTCCCGCTTGAGTTTCTGAAACAAGTTAAGCTACACTTTTCTGAATTTATTTTTAGACCATCTTCCAAAATATGTTTCTAATGTGGGAATGTTATCTTTTATTCTAGACAGGGCAATACCTGGCTATTTGTCACTGGCCAAGAGAGTGGTACTATCAGCATATAGCAGACCAGATGGTTCTTGCGTAGTTAAATTTACGAAAGGAAAATCGTGCAGAAAAATATTAAATAATAATGGGCCCAGAATCGACCCTTGGGCTACGCCCGAAAGAACTGGAGTTTGTTCAGAAGATTCCGATCCTATATAAACAGAGGTGAATCTGTTAGTCTGTTAAGAAACTTTGGATAATTCTAGTTAACCAATTTGGAAAGTGTAAGGAGATAAGTTTGAATAATAAACCCTCGTGCCAAACGTTATCAAATGCCTTTTCGAGGTCTATATCTAGGCAGAGTGTAACTTGTTTCCTTCTTAAGTTCTGAATTATTCTGTTATGAAAAACCAAAAGGGCGTGTTCTGTGGAGTGACGTTTTTTGAATCCAAATTGGTTATCAGGAATTGTATTTAGGTCTTCACATATACCATATTATTAATATGGTCTGCCAAAATCTTTTCGAAAAAATTTTCCAATATTCGGGAATAATGATATTGGACGAAAATCCCTAACTTCTTTTGCATTTTTATTTTTCTGTATTGGCACTAATTTTGCAACTTTTCATAACTTGGGGAAGTAACCATTATTAATGCAATGGTTGAATATCTATGTCACGGCTATACCAAGGGAGAAGGGGCATCTTTTTACCACAAAGTTGGATATTTCGTCCACTCCCGCCGATTTTTTGTTGTTAAGATTACATCATAAGTTTTGGAAATTACTCAGGGATTCATTCGAATTTGTAGTATTATGAAATGGGATGAAGATTCTTAAAAGTTGGTCTGTTTGTGTTTGGTCAAATTCAGATATCTTAGCTCTGACTTCATTTGTAAGACTTAAGTCAACCGTAGGTGTTTTTAGTGAATATAACTCTAAATAGAAGTTTTTAAATGCTTCTAATTTTTGGCCGATAGTTTCCAAAGCAATACCGTTGTTACTAATAACATCTTTTCGGATGTCTGTGCCGAAACACTTCCTGCCAGTAATACTATCGATCTTTCTAAATGCTTGGGAAGATGGTTTAATATTTTCTACTCTCTTTTTTATGTGTTCATTAAGTTCTATCCTTACCCTATCTTTTATGATTTTATTTAAACAATTTATCCTAGAGTGCAATTTTTGATATTCCGAACTAGACTCTATTACAATGTCGATGAAACAGTCTCTTTAATTGCCGTAACCATATGTTTCTTATTTTAAGAAGTTGTTTTGTACAATATAATCAGATTTGTTATGATATCGAAGATTTTTGGTCTGGCAAATTTCAGCGTTTCTTTCGATGCATTCGGAAATTGTTTCGTTAACTTGGCATATCAGTGGATCTATTTCGGAATTAGAGATATTTCTTTTATTAAGAGTATTAATCCTAGACACAGCATTATGAAGAACAAATCGGAAATTTTCCCAGTTTGTATTTCTAAAACTTCTATATATTGGAGGGGGTTGTACCAGCGGTACGAAATCCCTAAAGTTAAATTCAAGTGAAATTCCAAAATGATCGGAAATAGTAGGAAAAGTGGAGCATGCGGAAGGATGTGCGTACGCTAGGTTTGTAGAGACCAGAATATTATCTAGGACTGACGATGATCTAGCAAAAGTAGGGCTATATGGGGATATTACATAGATCTAAATTTAGGAATGGATCATCGATAAACCAATCGTGGAGCATCTTCCCATTGCTGTTATTCTTAGAGTCGCCCCATACTAAGTGGCGTGCGTTGAAGTCGCCACCAATTATAGCGCTTTCGAATTGATCATAAAGTCTTTGTAATTTTCTACCTAATGGAGCGCCAGCATTGGAAGGAATATATATGCTTCCAATAAGAAGCTTAGATGGTACATCAGAGGCATTGTTGGAACTTAGAGTTGCTAAAGCTACAGATAGTATTTTACTTGAAAATTTTATTTCGCTATATTTGTATTGTTGTTCAAGGATGATAGCTGTCCCTCTTCCAGATTCATTACGCACCATATTATACCCATTAAATACTGGTTTATGTTTAGGACTTAATCTTGTTTCCAATAGGAACCATATTTATGGTTTTTTCATGTTAAGCACGTTATAAAATGCCGGTCTTCTATCATGAGAGATAATTGAATTAAAAATGGCTGATATTATTTTCATTTTTATAGGGTCCATCATACTACTATAGAAGCAAGAAAGTCGAGATATGCAAACATTTTCTCTTCTTTGGATTTTAGTTGCTGATATTTTAGGCCAAAATTTACGAATTTCTACTAAGAGCTCTTGAAATGAAGGATTAAAAAGATTTTGTGATCCATTTAAGAAGCTATTAAGATCTCTTCGGATTTAAAACATTTTTTTTTGTCTGGTTGAGGCTCTTGGTTCTTTGCGCAAGAGAGTCTTTTTTATATTTGTACTTTAAATACGCCGGGCATCCCAAATAACTAGCTGCGTAGCCTGGTTGGTCACAAATAACACACCTAGATGGAGGTATCTTTTCATTGGCTTCCTTAAGGCTTTTGTGAGCTGCGATACAGACTTCAGAATCGTGCGGTTCTCCACAAAGTATGCATCTGCTTACATAAGCGAAACATTCTCCAGAATGCCCAAATCTTTGACAACGATAGCATCTTATAACGGACTTCCCATGTCTTTTTTCCCAGTATATACGCTGAAAGAGTACTTAATGCCTGTTAAATCTTTAGCGGATTCACCTAGTTCTAGCTGTACAGTGAAAATGTTCAGTTTAACATTATTTTTCCTAATTCTAGCCGTGGAAAATGGAAATTTTAATATTTGGAGCAGCAGCGTTTAACTGTCTCTATAGGAGTGTCCCCATCGAGACCTTTCAACAAAATTGAAGTGCGTTTGCTCTCTTTCGGAGAGAACGAGAATGCACTTATACCAGTTCCACCTATTTTTTCAATTATTATTTTATGAACATTTAAGCCTAAATTAACAAATTTATATTTGAGATCAGTAATCTTACATTCTACAGCAGCAAACCCTAACACTTGACTTATAAGCTCACATCAAAAATAAAAATTGGCGGGCAAAATAACACATTTTTTAAACTACAATGGTTACTTTCATTTAGTGATGTGTTTTAAGTAACGTAAAGAGATTTGTTAGTAGGTATTTCATTAATTCTATTGTTAGTTTTGTTAGGAGATGATTCTGGTGGAGCTTTAAGGTTCATTAAAAGATCATAGGAATTGTTGGATTAATGTCCGTACTCATTTAAATTAGGTGATGAGTTAGCTTTTGAATGTTTATATTTTTTCCCAGGATTAGATTGGAAATTACTTGCAGAACGTTTAAGATTCCTTATCACTGTTGTCCACTCCATTTGCTCGGGAGAGTCGTCGATCTCATCCATTGCTTGACATTGAGTTTCGTTTCAATGTTTTTCTGTATATGTTTGTGAGATGCCAGATTTTTGAAGATAAGGTTGAGCGCGGAACAAATCTGAGCCAGCAGAGATGCTTGCACTAGTACGTGTTGGTGAATTGTCTAAGTCAATATTGCAAGTCAGAGCACATAAGTTTAAGCGATTTTTTTCGCAATTTTTATATTTCAGCTTATGAGCTGGAATATTTGAGTTTAAATTGCGTTTAAGTGCGTGAGTCTTGCACTATTCTTTCAAGAATGATGTTAGAGAAATTTCATGACAGCGCATCGCTTTGTCTATATCCTTTTATGACATCGAAGGTCTCGGTGAGTTCTTTACCGACCTGGATGGAGACGAGCGCATTCTCCATCGTCATCCTGCAAAAACGGATGAGTTTGGCAGAGACACTGTTATGTATAGCTTGCCTCTATAGACGCTGTCATACGCTACCTTAAAATCATTGGAACTCATGGTTTTTTTCCAAGATTTGCGTTGTTATAAATATTTGGTCGATGGTGGACTTTTCTGACCTGAAACCACACTGATATCGATCAATCAGATTGTTGAACGGTTTCAGGCACTCAAATAATACGACAGATAGGATCTTGTAGATGATGTTAATAAGACTGGTGCATTTGTAGTTGACGCAGTTCAGATGGTCTCCTTTCTTGAGGATCGGAGAAACAATGCTGAGGTTTCATCTATCCGTCCGCTTCAGCAGTTTCACTGGACTTAAGCTTAGATATGGTTATCTTTACTTCATCCAGGTCGGCTGAACGGAATTGTTAGTATACATAGTCCAGGTCGTTATATTGGGTATATAACTTAATTCGTTTAATTCGGTTTTTTTTCCAAAATTTAAACGTTTATTTAAGAAAAACATGTGCAATAGTATTAGTCAAAGTATTGCCCATCTGAAGCTATGACTTTTTCCCATCTTTCTGGCAATTTGTGGATCCTATCCCAAAAGAATGAATCAAGCCAATTTTTGATATTCTGCTCTGATGTGAACCGTATTTCAGTGAGGGCGTTCTGCATCAGGGGGCAAGGTCTGGGCTATAAGGCGGGTGGGGTAAGACTTCCCATCCACTGTTATCCAAATAGTTCTTAACGGGAATAGCAACGTGGGGCCGAGCGTTGTCATGATGGAAAATTATTGCCTCGTGTCTGGTCGCATATTTCGGTCGTTTTTCGGCCACTGCTCCCTTCAAACGGATTAATTGTGTTCGGTAGCGTTGTCCATTGATGGTTTCACCCGGTTTTAGCAGCTCATAATACAGCACACCCATCTGATCCCACCAAATACAGAGCATTACCTTCGCGCCATGGATATTCGGCTTTGCCGTTGATTTGGCTAGTTGGCCGGGTTTCACATATGATTTTTTGCACAGCTGCTTTTAAACGTTTTGAAATGGCTGCTTGAGTGACACTCAAAGATTCTGCGAGCTCTTCTTGTGTTTGGCAACAATCTTCATAGAGTAATGCTTCCAGTTTTTCATCTTCAAACTTTTTTGGCTGCCCAGGACGTTCATCGTCTTCCAAGCCAAAATCACCACTTTTAAATCGTTCAAAAAACTTTTGGCACGTTCGCTCAGCTAGCGCATGTTCACCATATACTTCCACCAAAATACGATGTCTTTCGGCAGCAGTTTTCTTCATATTAAAGTAATGAAGAAGAACTCTCCGCAAAAACACCTTTTCAGGCACAAAGTTCGACATATTTGAGTGAAAAAAATTTATTGCTGTTTACGCTTCAAATGAATGACATATACTGAAATGACGTACAATGACAGTAGCTTTCCAACGCATGTTCTAATGGAATAATAGCAATGGAATAATACAAGTTACGCGATCTCCTAGCAAATCGCACGAATTAAGTTATAGACCCAATACAATCTACAGAAATGCTATTTCCAAATCCTCCGCATCGACGGCGACTCTACTATTATGTTGGGCCCTCGCCCAATTATCAAGGCTTCGCCCATTAATGACGTTGTCTAATAAAAAGCGGGGGCAGAGCATATTACTGGTCCTATCGTAAACATCTTCAGATAACCCCTCTGAATGGTTGCTACGATTTGACCAGTAACAAGTTGCCGGTCATAGGTCTTGTTGGCGGCTGGACCACCGGTAGTCCATACCAGGACTTAAATCACGGTACCATGGGAGTCAGGAGCCCCCCGGATTTCGGTCCGGGCCTGACTTATTGAGGTAGGCCCCCTTGTGGGAGCGTCATGGTGGCTGTGGTTTAAACCCAAATCACGGGAAGGGTTTTACTTTGGTTTAACCCATTGTCGAGTAGCAAATAAGTACTGCGTGCTCTGACCCTAAGAACAGTAAGAGGTTTTAGGTCGGCCTCGACTCATACCAAGGGTGGAACTTGTGCCTCCAACACAGTTCCGAATTGGTATCAAAGAATTGACGGAGAGCGATGGCAAGGCGTATCCTTGCTCCCTATGGATGTATGGGCATCCCGTAAACATAAGGTCTACATGGCAGGTGGTTTACGTTAAAAATCATGAGACGTTCTACTACTATGTTCCCTTTCTCGTTTCTACAGGCTTCGGTTCGGGGTGTGTATTCGTGGTATTGGAGTGGTAGTGCATCCAAGAGAGTGGGTTTTTAACAAGAATCCCAAAGATTCAGTGTTGGATTTCGTGTAGCTACCATCTAGTAGTTTTCGGTTCCCAACTACTGTAGGTTCCTTAGCCTCGCGCACTTTATTGTGCTTTCAATGTTGGAGCAAAACTCTCTCCATGATTTTCTCAGATTGGCCTTATACAGTCGGAGCACAAGTTTGAGCTTTTATCTGCCTTGAAAAGTTTCGTTGCCTCTTCCCTAATGCATTGTAAAGGGTGATCAGATAAGAACGATAGGAGAAAAAATTTAAATAAAACAACAACGGTGTGCCATTATGTGTGGAATAGCACATGATTCAAATTGCCGCCTCGGCTTCGCTGGCAATGCTTCAAGCAGTCGGTCCAATTTTTAATTACTCGGCGCTATCCCGGCAATAACGTGTCAAATGTTGGCCCCGAGCTCGTTCAAAGTGGTTGACTTTTTAGCGTAGACTAAAGACTAGACCTAGCCCCAGAGAAAATAGTCGAATGGTGTCTAATCGCATGATCGTGGCGGCCACTTAATGAACGCTCGCCGTGAGATGACCCAGTCGTCAAATTTGTCCTTTACAACTTCGAGGGTTGCGGCGCTTATATGACATGTAGCGCCGTCTTGTTGGAACCATAGCTCGGATATATCGACGTTGTCGAGCTCTGACCACAGAAAGTCGGTTAACATCGCTTTGTACCTCAGACAATTGACGGTAACGATGTCTCCTTCCTCATTTCGAAAGAAATAAGATCCGATAATGCCGCCATCCCATAAACAGCACCAAACAGTCGATCTTTGTGGATGCATTGATGCTTGTCCGAACACTTGTAGATTGTGTTCGCTCTAATAACGGCAATTTTGCTTGTTGACATATCCGCTGAGCCCAAAATGGGCCTCGCCCGAGAAAATGATTTTTTGCCCAAAGTGAGGATCTCCGGCCAACTTTTCCAGCGCCAAATTAGCGAACTCACAACGTTGTCTATGGTCGTCCGGCTTAATTCTTGCGTCAGCACAATTTTATATGGGTGTTGGCCCAAGTCCAACCGGAAAATTAGCCGGGTGGACTCCCTGGCGATGCCAAATTCAGCTGATCAGTGCCAAATCGACATTTCTGGGTTTTCTTCGATACTGGCTGCTACGGCGGCTATGTTCATTTCGCTCCAATCTTTGTCTGGCTGGTGGCTTAAGATCCAAAAGACTGTATTCACTCTCAAACTTTTCCCCGGTGAGGCAAATTGCCTGCAAACTGAAGCCAGGATGACGACCCACCTTAGGACGAAATTCACTTTGCGTATTTACAACTGAGCCGGAAATTCGATAATATTTTTTAACAATTTCCGCACATTCGGCAAGCGTAAAACAATGCATGATGAAATGGCAAACCTTACTGAATATTTTGACAGCTGGATATCATTGGTAACTTTGACCGATGCTGAAACATAACAATTGGAAAAACTACTCATATCATTGCCATCTGGTCACCCTTTAGTTCTTTAGTCCAGTAATATTGGGAGTTCATCGATTTCTTGGTCATCGTAAGGCATACTTGGTTAAAAGCTTGAGTGAAGATCATTCCCAGTTCTTCCGCTGTATAGTCTATTTTTTCAGGGGTTTCTATTTTGAGTCCGTTGAGGACGAAAAGTTTTTGATCTATCTCTGCTGTAAAGTTTTTCCAATTGGTATTTTTGGGATTTTTGTACAATCGAGGGGGTATGGGTACGTCCTTGACATTGAACTTTATCATTCTATGAGCAGAGAAGGATATGTCCGAAGATACCTCCCAGTTGCTTATAGCAAGGGTGTCAGTACTGTGATGTCTAGCACCTGCCGTCTATTTTTAAATGCAAACGTTCATTCATTACCGCGGTAGGATTTATTTGCACTATCTTCAGCACGGAGATTTGCGTTTCTCTTCGATTTCCTACGCAGGACGACCTATGAAGGTTTGATCTTGCATCGGATCATCCCAACCGGGACCTTGTAGTTGGCTTTATGTAGTTGTGGCATAGATTTGCAGCTTAGTTTAACAACAACTTCCATGCCATCTTTGGTGTGGTTTCCCATTTCAATTACCTCCAACTCCTTGCTGTTAAGCTCTGAATTGGAGTGTCGGAGGTTCCATTCTATCCTGCCCTTGGGTATGTAGCGACCACAAATGTTCGACCGTCCTTAAGTCTGGTGAGGTCCATGAGTTCTTTCTTTTCGACGACACGAAGTTCGGCTTCTGGTCATGGAGCCTTCGTGTTATCAGTGCGGTTATGTTGCCACACTCTATGACCTTGAATCATTTTAGAAAAAGGGTTAAGTTAAAAAAAATATGTCTGTTTAGGCAGCAACAATTCATTGCCTTTTGCACTCCTGGCGTCATATAAAATGAAAGCGGGCAAAAATTGTTTTTTGTTATATTTTTTGTTTTGTTGTTTTTACTTACGCTGACTGTAAAAATCCTCTCGAGCGGATGATTATTTGTTGAGTAAGCACTGCACATGCCTGGTAGACACCCGCTCGAATAAGCGAGGTATCGATTTTCCATTACTCGTGCGGTATGATTAATCAATTATTGTATTGTAATTAGTATTTAAGAAAAACCCAAAATAGGGCGAGACCGTTATTGTTGGAAACTCATCAAACACATACGCCATTATTTTATTCTCGCGACACGATCAAGTTAATCTCATCGTTGGCCAGCACTCTCTTTTTATAACGTACATTTGTATTCTGATATTTTGGTTCAAGCACCAGTATTATAAGTAGTTGTCAAGGTACGTGCACCTTGGGCAACATTACAAAACGTACAATGTCGTTCTTTAGACCCAATATCGGATATATTGAAAGGGCAGGCTGACGAAATAAAGCGTCATAATTTAAGAATCGAACAACTTTTAATGAATAAGAATGAAATGAAGAAAAGAAGAGTGGAAATAGAAAAAATAAAGTTGAATCATCAAATTAATTGTTGTTTCTAACTAAAAAAAAACCGCTGAATTGAGTTACTTATTTTAATATATTAAATTACCAATATAAGACAAATGTTTATTCTTTTTTTAAAACTTATCCTTTATTTTTTTCTTTAAGTTTTACTTACAACAACAAATAGTTAAATTTAATTCATAACAAACAAAAACAATTTTTATTTTGAATAAATTAATACGAATAAAGATAATTTCAGTGTTTTAGATTAATTCAAATATTTTTAAAAAATTATATTTTCAGCAATTGAATCCCGGATCCTTGTTATGTCATTATTTATATCAGCTACGAAAATACGTACAAAACAAAACAAAAAATATATTTCGCTGTGGGTATGTCACACACTCTGCGCTGGTGGCACCTGGTGGTGAAAGTTTTTCGCAAAGCAAAAGAAAGGGCTTTTGCACAGAAAATTTACTTTCCGTTTTTTTTCTTTGCGAAGCACAAAAGCTTTTTGATGAGCAACATTGTTTGCTCATCGCAAAACAGATCGACATCTGGGTAGATTTATTATCTATGATAATACTATACCTCCACTAAAACTAAATTCGGGATTTAACAAGAATTTTGCTAAATTCACCTGAGTCTTCTATAATTCCCAGGCATTTACTATACTATTTGACGTCTATAAATCCCATCTAAATGCGAGATTTATAATAAACAATCACGTAAATCCTCATGTGACACAAATCAAACAATCTTTTTTATGTGAGCAAAAGTCATTTCCGTGAGAAAGAGAGTGAGTGAGTGAGAGAGCACAACACATAGGGCTTTACTAACAACCAAATTTAGTATACAGCTTAAGTATAATCTCCACACTTTCAAAAATGTTTGTACTAATAACGAATTTTAAGTGGGTTTTAGTGTTAGTATGGAGTTAAATTTTAATGTACACGAAGCCATGTCTAAATTTTTAAACATGACATTGAAGAACAGAGTGATGCCAATTTACTAATTTATTTTAGCTTCGTATCTTAAATAATTAAATTATCCGTAAAATACTTGTTGAATAAGTCGAAATCGTATAAGCACTATTTCATTTTCAGTTGTTTTGAAAATTCCTTTTTCTTCATTATAATTAATTGAAATACTCAGTTTAATTTGGTATATTGGTGTTTTTCGTGAATGTTTCATTTAATCAATAAATTACTAAATACTTCAAAGTTATTAATTTATGAAAATAATATAATATTCGAGTTTAAAAAAAAATTCTTATCGAATTGAGTTTTCATTTACGATGTAAAAATTATATCCTATTAACTTCAGGACAATGGCATCACAGTTTTTCAGCTGATTTTGTTTACATCGGCTTTTTAAATTTTATTTTTATTTTCGCGCCACTTTCAAGAAAAACCAAATTCAAAGTGAATGTGAAATGTCAAAATGATGTTATGTAGTAGTTTCAATAAAAATGTAGTAGACTTTTTGTAAGAGTCAAGTTTAAGTAAGAGCTGACTATTAAACAATTATTAGTACACTTTCGACTTAAGTCTGTATTAATATTTAAGTTGATACTTTTTTTAAGTCATGACTAACGATTCGTTGTTAGTAAGGCCCATAGAGTTATTGATTTGTTCTGCTTTAAGCCCATGCCTTGATTACCGCAAATCTTTTTCTTCCCCATTGCTGCAGTTTAACAAATGTTTGATGCCCTTTTTGCCGGTGCTAGACAATCCTCCTCCCTTTCACTCGACTTTGTATCTTTATATTATAGAAGTATACCAATAACAGTATTACATCGTTTGCATCCATTTCTTGAAATTTGTAAAAATATTACCAGCTGTGATGACCTATTTGATACTAAACATCAATATAAATCCTAAATTTCGGTGGAACCACCTTACGTAAATCAAAATCAGTCGCTAAATCCCAGATTTAGTTGTAGTAGAGACATAGCATAAGACGTTGCCGCCCATGATCCGCATTTCGATTGAAAGTGGATTAAAACTTAATTTTAATTCCACTCAAAATGTGAATTCCCATGTTCTGCATTTCGGTCGATACCTACTACAAATGTATGGCCGTTTATGATTTTGAACATTATCACGGGATTCTCTGCCTGTGCTAGCCAGTCATTAAATTTCTTAGTTCCCTAAGAAATGTAAGCATTTTCCTTTCTGGAAATTGGGCAATTGTTGCATTGCAGCATACAATAGCGCACTTTATTCGCCACGACATTTCCTCTAAGTCGATTTTTTTTTCGCAACTTTTTTGTATTTGTAAGTACCAAGGTATCTAATCAACCTGAAATAAACTTAAATAATATATTTTACCTTTCCTAGATTAACTCTTCAAAATTTTTACTGGGCACACAGAGTAAAATATCACTTTTCACTTCGAAAAAAATACAATTTAAATATTTTTAAATTCGGTCAATATAGCGAAATGAAAAGGGAAAATACGTACCTACAGTCCAAGAATATATGTACATGCACATGCATGTATAAATGAAATTGTGTCTTGCAGTCGCAGATCGTAGACCGTACAAAGAGTAGCAAAAAAAAAGTTGTTCGCACAGAAATTTTATTTTCCGTTTTTATTCGGAAGCAGAAGCAGAAAAGCTTTTTGTTTGGGTATCGTTATTTGCTCATCGCAAAAAAGATCAACATTTTTTTGTATGGGGATGCGACATCTGGGTAAGTTTATTATCTGTGGTTTAAGGTAGGTAGTGGTTTGATTTGGCTCAGACAAAACAAATTTAAAGTCCAAGTAAAGTGTTTACCTCTTTAGTAAAATATTCGTTAAACCAATTCTGAAAGATTTCACTCGTCATCCAAGCGTTTTTGCTGGATCTATAAATGGCCGCGTTCAGAATTCTAGGCATTACATAGATAGTCAAATGGCTCTGATTGATCGAGAGCAACTGCAAATGCAGGAGCTTTATGTGAGGTAGTGGACTGGATTTTTAGTTAAAACAAATCTCTCTGAAGTTTTAGTCAGTTGAAGAAATGTCAAAAATCAGCTGATTCACCGATTTGTTGTTCAACTAACAGTTGTACTTTACACAAATAAATAAAATATCCATGCTGTCTGAAGTAAATTCGGAAGGTATGTATTATGATTTGTAAGAATTGTTCTGCATTTTCAGAACGTAAGGCAGCGTGAGAACACAAGTCAGTACTTCTGTTCTTAGAAGAGTGCCGTGAGAAGAAGGTGGACTTAAGGAACCCCAAGATCAAGCGGCGGTCGGTATTTAAGGAAATTCGGCAGCGAATGAAAAGTAAGGGATATAACTTTTCGGAAACTTTCCTGGCTAAAAAGTTACAAAACATGAAAACGCAATTTCATAAAATACTTGACAACAACAAAAAAACACGAACTGGAAGAGGCCGCATGACATGGCCATATTTTGAAATAGTGAGCAGTATTTAAGAGAAAGAAGTGCGTGTTCAGGATTGTCCGACCAAAAATGTCTGTCCAAAAATATCAAAACAGCCGTTTCAGCCAGTTGAATCGGCTTCCGCATTTTCACCAAGTCCAATTCACAAACAAATCTGAAGTGGAAATAAAACTTCAATTATGACATATGTGTCATACGGAAATGTCAACTGCAATTGCAGTCACTTTGCCGTTCAGAGCTTTGACTAACGTTTTAGTGCCTAGAATTCTGAACGCGGCCAACCAGTGGAACTTTGAAAACTGAAAAAGCTCTATGGCATTTAGACTTCCCGATAACTAAGAAGCTTCCAAAATAGGCCGGTTTCATCAGCATTATAGAATTGTTCTGGTGTAAGAGACATCTCTCGAATTGTTTCATGGGATTTCTAAAAAAAAACAGATCAACTGCGTTTTTATTACATGACAACTTTTCGCCGCATATTTTTAATGTTCTTACACCATGCCTTTGCTTAAATTTGTATCCCCAACCTTGACTAGCTCTGAAATTCGGAGCTTCTTTAAATTGCAGATTTAGGTCGTTTGCTTTTCGGCAGAGTAAATCTGTTGAAACTAAAATGTATTTCTCTCTTTGGTGTTTTAGGCCCTCGAACAATGCATTTTCTATTTTAGGCATTCCAGATTTCGTAAGCGTCTTCCACTTCCCTGGTCTAGATTCGCTTTCTCGGAAATGGTCCAACAGCATCTTCGAATTTAATTTTATTCCAGTAATTGTTGACCTTGACACACCATATTTTGCAAATCCAGAATGTCTAGCATCCAGTTCACGCAAACTAATACACTTATCTTTTATCGATAAAAATCGATGCACTTTTTATTTATGTGCCATTACACAAACTGTTCCACAAACATCACAACACAAGCATAACAATGTATCTAAAATGTAACTACACAACTCACAGAAGACACTCTATGGACTGCAGCTTCATTCAAAACATTGAAGTATGCCTAAACAAATAGCAAAACTAACAAGAGAAAAAGAGAAAGAAAAGAAATTAACATTTTAGAGTCCGAAAATTTCGGAAGTTCACATTATGGAGATGACAATGTAAAGTTTTGGCGGTTCACATTTTAAAGAAATTCACATTATCGAGGGACTACTGTAATAGGGTTTTGAAAAAAATTTTCAATTCATTTAATTTATTATGTGAGCCTATTGTATGCCTTATTGCAAAACAAGTGCTTGGTGTTCTTACGGATCATGGATGGTACTAGAATGCTGGCTTATTGCGCGGCTGAAGCTCGTCGGACGGAGTGTGGTTCTGGTCCATTTTCCATTGCACTATACACATAAAAAAAAATCATACTCATGCTAGATCACATCAAGAGAAATAAATATTAGGGGTAACCTAGGAAGACTCTAAAAATGACTGACTCCTCTTACAACATGAATCCTCGCTGACAGGTGTTGTGTCAGGTGTTAGCAAAACCTTCCCTATTGGGATAATACACATCCTCTAATTCATACCAAAATATTCCAGCCCCCACAGTCAACTGCTAATAAAAAGTTTTTCTTGACTGTACCCATACTCTCCGTTTACCACCAATAATCGCTACTTACCCTTACATTACTCCATTACTCTTTTTAGTAATTCATAGTAGAAAACCGTGTCTATCAGAATTCAGATTTATTATTGACAAACTATTTATAGTGTATAACATATAACTTACAGGATATTTATTCATACTAACATTTATTGCATACAACTAAAGACTATTTGGCGATTCTACATACACTGATCGCATATTGATATGGCCAAAGACCTTAAACATACACCCACAATTGTGTTATCATGAACAAGTTTTAATTCCAATAGATGGAAAATGTTCCAGTACAATTACCCTAATTGTAACTAGGCCTTAATTTCCCCTATTACCCCTACTTAGATCAAGCTCGAACTGGTACCTGGGCTAGAGTTCCACGTTAGGGTTTTATTTTTTTCTTTAATAAGTTTTACAAATTTTCCTACAATGCCAAATGATCTAAGGGTAAGTATTAAAATGCAGTTGTATGTTCAATGTATAAGATATACTCGTAGTTTGATGCTTATAATTAGGTATAGTTCAATGCTTATTTAACGGAACTTGAAATAAACCAAAGTATTTATGCGTAGCATCTGCGTCCAAGTTATAAGCGAGCTTATTCAACAAAAAAAAAAATAAAAAATTGTCACGCAAAAGAACTAATGGTTCGTTACTTTGAGGGTTAAAAGTTTGCATAGTTAGTACTTAAGTTAAGTACTTAAGCATATCCTCTACTTCACCACTTAATCACGAATCAGGTGAATATCAATTTACGGGAAGTATTTACACTTCCAACCACGACAGTCACGAAGAACCTGAACATAAGACATGTCACACTTAACCCTTGGTTGATTTCATGTTCTCAGAAATAAGTTTGTGAATACTTTGATATGTCTTTACAAATTTAAAATGTTTCTATAGGGTGATCCCTCTTATAAGGTAAGTATTACTATACATCCTGAATGACTCGAACTGCAACCGACTTCAGACTGCTATAATTTCCAAATCGTTCATGACAGTGAGCTCAAATTTTGACACATGACAGATAATTTTATTATTTACAAGTCTTTTAAACGATTTGCCCCTCATTTGTGTTGAAAAATTTTTATCCGCTATGGAATTCAAACGTGATAGTGTGATTGCTTTATATTTGGCTGGAAGACCACAAGTAGCTATCGTTAGAGCCCTCCAGCACCTCAACGTGAATAAATCATTTGTGTCTCGAACCATAGCTCATTACCGTGATGCTGGTCATCAAAAAACAGCAACATCGACAGAAATAGTTCGAAAAGTGAAGGCTCGTATTGAGCGAAATCCGCGTCGAAGTGGAAGAAAAATGGCTCGTGAGCTCAACATATCGTTGGAACGGATGCAATACATACTGAAAAATGAGCTTGGGCTCAAGCCATTGAAGTTCCAAAAAGCACACGATCTTACACGGCAACAGAAAAAAGTTAGAGTCGGAAGAGCGAAGGAGTTGCTACGCTTGCACGAAAGTGGTGAGTTGCCGAATTTGGTTTTCTCCGATGAGTCGCCATTTGTTATCGAGCAATATGTTAACAAACAAAATGACCGAGTTTACCTTACCAGAAATGTAATTCAAAAATTTACACCTTCGGACGGCCACCAGAAAGCAGGCTGCACCGATGGTAATGGTTTGAGCCTGGTGAAGTAAAAATTTAATGGCGAATGAAATTTAAAAAGATGTCACATTTGAATTCTGTTGTAACGTACAATAAGTGATACCAACCTACAATATCATATGAACTGGATTGTGCCATACAAATTGGGTATTGCCAGCTATTTTCAACACGCCCCCTCAACGTGGATGTCACTTACATTTTGAAAACCAAAAAATAACAGTAAATTCTCATTCCAATTTCAAAAACATTATTCAATAAAATCGTTATTTCAAATTTAAGTTCAAAAATTGTTAATTTAAATTTAAAAGCTTAATACATTTGTCGTATTTAAGTCTCACTAAATTCTTTGTTAAGACATCGGCTGCATTATCTTCTGATATACAGTATTCTAATACAATTTGCTGACTCTTTATTACCTCCTTGATGTGATGGTATCTTATGTCGATATGTTTATTTTGCTTGTGAAGTACTGGATTACTTGCCAACTTCTGCGCCCCTTGGCTGTCGATGTGTACTACTACTGCTTCGTCATTTGACCATCCGACCTCCATAAGCAGTCTTCGCAGATAAACAGATTCCTTTGCAGCTTCCGACACAGCCATATACTCTGCTTCAGTGCTACTCAATGCTACTGAGTTCTGCTTTCTCGACTCCCAGCTTATCGGTGAATTGCTAATGAAGAAAACAAATCCAGTGAATGACTTCCGATCAAAATTATCGCCACCCCAATCAGCATCAACGTAGCCATTCATTGAACAGTTTTGTGACCGCTTGTACACCAGTTTCTTCTCACAAGTTCCGGATAGGTACCGAAAAATATGCTTTAATGCTTGAAGATGTTCTATGTGAGGATCTGTGTTGCATTGCGCCATTTTCCCTACGGAGTGTAAAATATCTGGCGAGATACATTAAAACACCAATCATAGATCGATATTGGTTTTTATCAACTTTCAGACACTCACCATTGCATATCAGGCTATGCCCAGGATCCAAGGGAACCGACACACTTTTACACTTGTCCATACCAAATCGTTGAAGGATTTTTTATATATTGCTTCTGGCTCATCTTGATATCTCTCGTATCACCATCGCGTTCTATTTCTATGCCGAGGTAATGATGAACTGCACCTTTATAGTACAAGTCAAATTTAGCACACTGATTTTTTTTGACGTCAAATACGCTCGTCATATTTTTACAAGCTATCAATAAATCGTCCACATATACCACAATGATTATCAATTCCTTGTTCTTTCCGGAAAGATACAAACAGGGATCATTTTAACTTTGTTGGAATCCCATGCTTTTCAAAACGCTATCGAGCTTGGTATTCCATTCTCTACCTGCCTGCTTTAGACCGTAAATTGCTCTTTTCAGTCGCAAGACCTTGCTTGGATTTTTATTGTCTACAAAGTACTCGGGTTGTTTCATGTAGATTTCTTCGCATAAATCGCTGTTCAAATATGCGTTTCCAACGTCGACTTCGTGTAAATGCATATTCCATTCCACTGAAAAAGCCATTAATATTCTAATTGTTGAGTATCTGGCCACTGGTGAAAATGTCTCTTTGTAGTCGTAACCATATTGTTGGCTACAGACCTTTGCAACCAATCCAGCCTTATAGCGCTTAATATTTCCTTCTTTGTTTCGCTTTATGGAAAAAACCCATTTGCAATTTATAGATTTTCATTGTGCGGGTAGTTCAGCTACGGACCAAGTGTTGGGTTTTCTTAATGACGTCATCTCTGTATTCATTGCAGCGACCCACTTATCGCTTTCAGCCGATGAAATCGCCTCTTGAACAGTTTGAGGAACTTTGACATTTGTCATTATCTGAAGTTTATTATAAGTTTTTCCGCCTCTTAAAACTCGATAATCTTTTTCCTTAGTTTCTACAGCATCATAATCTACATTATGGACTAAATCAATGTTAGCATCCGTATTTAGACAATTTTCATGATCACCAGTGTTGTCTTCATCTTTATCGTTCGTACTTATATTCGTTAAATGGTATCCTTTGTCATTTTCGCCATCGATGTGAGAATAAATGTAGTTATCTGCCTTGTTTACATCGTTGTTGTTATTGCTGGATTCGATAAACTCGGAAAGTTTTTTATCAAAAACGACGGCTCTTCGCTCTACGACTTTCTTGGTGTGTCTATCAAAAATCCGGTATGCTTTTGAAACTGTTGAATATCCGACCATGATATATGTTTCACCTTTTGCTTCGAATTTTCCGCGAATTGGTTTCTTCATGCTCACAGCTACACAACCGAATGTACGAAGATGTTTCACGTTTGGTTTCTTATTAAACCATATTTTAAAAGAAGTTTTACCATTTAATATATAAGTTGGACATCTGTTTCTGATGTAAGCCGCCGTCATCACAGCTTCTGCAAATAGACTCTTTTCAACACTGGAATGAACCAACATTGACCGTGCCATTTCAACTAACGTCCTGTTGGCGCGCTCAGAAACGCCATTCTGTTGAGGAGTGTAAATGGTAGTAAGTTGTCTCTGGATTCCATTATTTTGTAGAAATGCATTAAATTCAGCATTCACGTACTCCTTTCCGTTGTCCGTCCGTAAAGTTTTTATTCTACGTTCCGTTTGCTGCTCAACGTTTAAAGAGTTTGAATTTACTTAGGGCTTCGCTTTTTGCCTTCACAAAGTACACGTATATCTTACGGGACATATCATCTATGAACGTGATGAAATATCAGTGATTCCATGTCGAACGGTCCACACACATCCGAATGTACAAGTTCTAGTAGCTTCTTTGATCGTTTTTCGGACTTTTTAGGAAATGGCAATGAATGTATCTTGCTAACCATGAACGTTTTACATACTCCTTCTTTGATGCTTTTTACATTCAACCCTTTTACCATTCCTTTCGCACACAATTCATGAAGAGACTTGTAATTGAGGTGCCCAAATCTATTCTGCCACAAGTCATCTTTACTCTGCAAAACGAACATCTTTTGCTTAACGATCTACCAAAAACAGGCCATCTTTCTTTTTCGCATGAAGGATAACAGACCCATCTCCGCGAAGAACTGTAGCACGCTCCGCATTAAACTTCACAGTTAGACCTTTGTCAACCATTCTGCTCACAGATAGGAAGTTTGCTTGAAGCTCTTTTCCTTCTGCAACAATTGATTTGTTGCCTGCTAAACCAATGATTTCTTTATGTTGTTCAAAATCTACAAACCGGTTCTTGTTGTTGCACATGTGCGTTGTTGCACCGCTGTCAATATACCATGCATCACTTGGTGGTTGAGTTCCAGCTGCCGCAATCATGGTCAATGCTTGTTGTGAACGCGTGTATGTTTTTCTCTCCTTATCACATTCACTAGCACAATGACCAGGCACACCACAGTTGAAGCATTTGCCCAAAAGTGTTTCTTGGTCTGATTCTTTTTCCCATTCGCCTTTTTGAATGTGCGAGCCACATACGCTTGTTCGTGCGCATCTCCATGAGCGTCTTCTTTTCTTCTCTCTGCTTCTTCGAGGAGTTTTTGTTTGATGAAGCTGAATTTAGGCAACGAGTCACGTGTTTCCATTGCGATGACAAAGTTCTCAAATTCTTTGGACAAACTGGACAGCAACATAACAAGAAGCTCATCTTGCATTTGTATTCCAGCTTCAGATGATTTTTCTGTCACTTCAAGGAATGAATTCAAATGCTGCACCATATTACCCCCATCTACCATGTGGAGACTCAATAGGCGTTTGTAGAGACACATTTTTTGGATTGGACCTTTTGGCGCATAGATTTCGTTTAGTTTTGTCCATGCTTCGAACGAAGTCTTTGCGTTTTTTATATTAAGCAATTGCGCAGGCTTCACACTCAAGATTATATTTGCAAGAGCCTTCTGATCGTCGGTATTGAATTTTGCAATTTCTGCAGCATCCTTGATGGACTCCTTTTTCAACTGGCCACATGCAACTTCCCAGAATCCTGTATGCACTAGAACACTCTTCATCTGTATGCTCCACACATCGTAATTGGATTCGTCCAATTTCTCCACTTGGAAATAATTCATTTTCAATTTAAAAAAAAACTTTTAGAGAGCACTCCTGGGCCCATAACCTGTTGAAATAAAAGTTTATTGGCGAATGAAATTTAAAAAGATGTCACATTTGAATTCCGTTGTAACGTACAATAAGTGATACCAACTTACAATATCATATGAACTAGATTGTGCCATACACGTTGGGTATTGCCAGCTATTTTCAACAGAGCCGCTATAACCGCTGATGGTAGCTCTCCGCTCGTATTTTTGGACCGTGGCGTCAAAATTAATGCGATCGTATACCGTGAAACTGTCTTGGAGGCAGTATTGAAGCCTTGGGCAAACAATCATTTTGGTCGGAGACCGTGGACATTTCAACAAGACTCTACACCGTCTCACAAAGCGCGCGTCAACCAAGATTGGTTAAAAAACAATGTTCCACACTTCATTTCTTCGACACATTGGATTGCAAATTCTCCGGATGCAAATCCGTTGGATTTCTCTGTCTGGGGTATTTTGAAGGTGAAGGTTGGCACTAAAAAATACCAAAGTTTGGACCACCTCAAACAAGCACTTCACCGGGAATGGGCCAAAATACCGCAGAGCAACTTGCGTGCAGGGCCATTATTCGCGCCAAAGGTGGATATATTGAAAACTACTGATACAATTTGAAAATTGATGTGTTTTCCAACATTTTTTGCTTTGGCACAATAAAATTTATCAAAAAATAAAAAAATTATAGTATTTTAAAAAGTTGGAGTTCGAGTCAATCACCTTGTAGATTTACTTATATTCTATGGTAGGTATTTTCAAGATTTTAGTGTTCCGATTAAAATTGGCAATTATTTACACCAACTACAATAAAATATTCGTTCCGAATTTTACTTTTCCTTTTCTATTTCGTTTATTAGGTTTTAGGGTTTCGTTTGACAACGTTAATTATTATTTAAAAATTTTAGTGCTCGCTTAAGCACAGGTAAACAATTTTATTAAAATTTTAAGATTTGCTTACCCAAAAGTAAGTATTTTCAAAATTTAGGTTTAATTATATTCAAAGGTAAGTATTTGAAATTACAAAAATTTCTTTTCAGGATCTAGATTTTCTTTGTCTCCCTTTTAGGTCAGGGCACACACACCAAAATATCCCGAATTATAAATTTTCCAGGTAAAGATTCCCGGGTAAACTTTATACCAAAAATTTAACTAACAAATGCGGAACTATGGTCTACTTTAAGTTGGACGTAAGGCTAAACAAATTTCTTTATATTTTTCTTTAGCACTTCCCAGGTATGAAGTAATCAAAAATGAGGACAAAGCGCAATTTTAGCGGTTCCTTTTTCTCTCTGCGCGGTAAGTATAAACAAAAAGATTAAAATTTTTACCTTATATTTCCTTTTCTTTTGTTTATTTTAGGTGTTGGTGAATGTGACCACTAGGTTTACTTGCCGGATGAGGTGTAGCGTCGCCCCTTGAGTGTACAAACGATGTTGCTGGAACAGGATCTGTAGTTGATACTGACCGTACCCAAATGAAAATGATGGTGGTGTTGATGTTGTTGGTAAGTTTTTATGGTGTTGTAGGTACGTTTTGATGATGTTGCAGGTAAGTAATTATGATATGATACCCCTATTATTTTCCGACAATAAGTCATCCTACTCATTCACAGATTCAACACTTACCTTTTTTTCTTCTTCCCACCTTCACCTTAACTTGCCAAGATGTAGATTCCATCGGATTACAATTTATCAGTCATCTACCTCTGCGAACGTCCCAGCATGAAAAGACAGAAGTTAGCCATTAAAAAGAATCATTATGGTCCCTTTTCTACCAATGAAAGCGTGATTGACATATCAACTGCAACCTACTTCACCCAACAGCTGGTTTTCAACGATGTGGCGACACTATGACTTGCCAGGCCATCAGCTGACTGGCTTCAGAGATGTAAACCTTCGAGGTTTTTTCCTTTTTTTTTTCTCTTCCTTTTCTTTTTCCGGACTGGCAACACGGTTCACTTTCCTTTTTATTATCCATTCCAGCTGACAGTTTATCAAAGCGTACTAGGTGCACATAACAAATCGTCGAACACTTTATTGTTTGTGAATTACGCTGCGGTTTACTTTGTCTGTTGTTTTTTTTCTCTTAAAAATACTCAATTATTATTTAAGCAGCTGGCAGGCGAGTTTTTAAGAGTAGTCTGTGTCAGTCTGTCAAGTAGTGTAGATCTTCAAATAAAGATACGAGTATATTGTGAATAAATAATTATAAGAAAACAAGAGATATTGTGAATCTAATTTGTTCGACTGTATTTTTATTTGTTTTAGGCGCAAGAGTCCCACATATGTTGTTGTTACTCGCAATTATATAACATTGGTTGTTTTTTGCAAAACACTCAAACATCACCCTATGTTTTTCTTTAGTTTTTTTTTTGCACCACAATTAGCAATATCAATGGCACAACCATCACCAAATTGCACCAGCAGCCAATACACTTTGCACATCAACATCGGTCGCTCCCAAATAGCGGTGGTTGCGACCGAAATATACGAAGATTGGGCATGCCCTACTACTAAGCCAACATCAACATCATCGACATCCACAACGAGCTGCTTATTACTTCCCTTGACGCATTTTACTTTGATATCAATCGTGGCTCCCAAGTAGCGGTAGTTGCGACCGACAACTATGACTTAATTTTACTGTTGCTAAGCGGTAGTTGGGAGATGAAGGCGACACTACTATCAGCAAGTGATATGCATATCCTGCATATGCAAGTATAAAGGGCCTAGATTGAGAATAAAAATAATTTGAAATTAAATTGCAATTTTGTTCGTTTTCTTTTTCATAAATTTTAGCCTTTGCACAATCGCAGAATTTAGGTAAGCATTCGGCTAAAAATCTAGCCGCATCATATCTACACATATCTATGTATATATATGACTGTGACAGTAATATAACACACATATGTAAATCTGTTGATGTATTATATATGTAAATTGCATGATCGTATCCGTCGCAAACAAAAAGGAACGTCGGCAGACATTGACGAGCACTCGTATAGATCATACGATGAGGATGATAAGGCGAACAAACAAACCAAACAAAACATCAGAAGACGTAGTAGGTTATCCAAACGTCTGATGCAAAGACAAAAACAATGAGGAAACAAAGATGGACAATTTGAAAGGGCAGAGACAATAGAGCAGATCAGTATTCAGCTGTGCGTTATAGTTGGTTAGCGCTGTAGTTCGTGTAACTTGAAAGTGATGATTACAAATAAACAGAGTTAGAAAAGCAGAAGTTGCTTTTTAAACAAAACATCTATTCATAAAATTAAACGAAATGATTGCATTTGATTTGTCTGGAAAGTTCTTATATTTCGGTAATATTCTCTTCAAACTTCGAAACAAAGCGGATAACAATTGATAACATTGACTGCATTGCCTGCTTATAAAACGGAGGGCGTAAGCCCAATTGCTAGTTGGCGTCCATTGGAGCCGCATAATAAAAAATGGATAATCCAATTAAAAACTAACGTTTTATACGCAATACGTGCTGGAAGAACAACTGAGGACGATTCCTAAAAAATATTTCTAAAAACAGTGTTGCCAACAACACGCGGTGTTCCCAAGCGGTCACCCATCTAAGTACTAACCGCGCCCGACGCTGCTTGATTTCGGTGATCGGACGAGAACCGATACTTTCAGCGTAGTATGGTCGTTGGCGCCTTTCCTATCAGCAAACTTCAATGTTCCGTTAATTTGAACGCGCCTCAATACGTCATGCTTTGGCGCCGTTTTGTAACCGTGGACGAAACATGGATCCATCACAACACACCAGAGAACAAACAACAGTCAAAACAGTGGGTTTCTAAGGGTGAATCGGCGCCAAAGAAGACCAAGGTGGGTTTGTCAGCCAATAAAATTATGGCGACTGTTTTTTGGGATGCACGCGGGATAATCCACATTGACTACCTTCAAAAGGGAAGAACAATCAATGGGGAATATTATGCCAACTTATTGGACCGATTCAATGACGATTTGAAAAAAAAACGACCTCATTTGGCCAAGAAAAAAGTTCTTTTCCACCAAGACAATGCAAGGGTGCACACATGTGCAGTTGCCATGGCAAAAATCCATGAATTGGGCTATGAATTGCTCCCTCATCCACCCTATTCTCCAGATTTGGCTCCGAGCGACTACTTCTTGTTCCCAAACCTGAAGAAATGGCTTGGTGGAAAAAGATTTGACTCCAATGATGAAGTCATCTCGCAAACAAAGACCTATTTTAAAGACCTCGACAAATCATTTTTTTTGGAAGGGATAAAAAAATTGGAGAAGCGTTGGACAAAGTGTATAGAGCTCAAGGGAGACTACGTTGAAAAATAAAATTATTTTTTTATCAAAAAATCTGTGTTTTAATCCAAAAGTCACGGGCTTATTGACCCGCCCTCGTATGTATGTACTTCAGAGAGTTCTCAGGGGTCTATTAAAGTAAATACTCAATCGAATGGCTGTAAACTTTACTTTCTACGATATTTACTTATTTATTTGCCTTGAAAGCATAAAGACACTGTAAATTTGATAAGAATCGAAATAAGCTAAAGCACCAATATTAAATGAATACGTCTTGATTGAAATACTACAGCCTAGAGACTCCCTAAGGGCACAGATACCTAGACGTCGCATCCCTAAATAAAAAAATGCTGATCTTTTTTGCGATGAGCAGACAACGATGGGCAAGCAAAAAGCTTTTCTGATTCGCTAAGAAAAAAAACGGAAAATAAAATTTCTGTGGGAAAAACTTTTTTTTGCTACTCTTTGTACCATCTGCGACCTGCGACTGCAAGACACAATTTCATTTATACTTTAAGAAATATATTTTATTGGATTACAAAAGAATATGTTGATTATTTAAGATTATAAATGTGATCTAGTTTTAAGAAATACTCCGCTTAAGCGTTCACCTTGTTTGACTGCTCGCACCAGAAGAAGGAAAAAGGCAAACAGGAAGCTCAAAAATCCTCCATCTTAACTACGTGTACTAGAGCAGTCAAATGGGTTTACATTTGTGACGGCTTAGTAATAAGTTGGGTTTACAATCTGGAGTTCTTATTTTTGTTTCAAATTCTTATTTTTACTACATCTCGGTCAATCGGTCAATTATTATTACGTGCTTAGATTCAATAAACGCTCCCGAGAAAACATTCACCTCAACGAGTTGGTACCAGTCCTCCAACGTCGGATGTTAACTCCATTATATGGCAATTTTCAATATCCCTAATCGCATATCTGTCGTTTGGTAACACTTTATGGACCACATAGGGACCTTTAAATTTGGGGATTAATTGCTAGTTGTGTCAGCATTTCTGATGATTACATAATCTCCCTCTTCATACAGAGGCGCGGGATAATGATGCTCCTCAAACTTTCTTAGGTTATACTCTTAGGCCCCAGCAATGGCTTTTGAAGCTTTTTCCCTGTCTGAAGTACTTCCTGAAGAGTGTAGTAATACTGTTGAAGTTCAACACTCATTATTATCCAATGATAATGTTGCTGTTAGTGCTGAAACTGTAAGAAGAGTGCCTCGAAAAGCTGGCTTGAAGGGTAGAGCTAAAGTCAAAAAGTCTCTACTAACAAAACGGCACACGGCTCTCCGAAAAGCATTTTCTAACAAATATAAATTATACACAGAAGAGGATTGGGCTAAGATTATTTAGTTAGATGAGACAAAATAAACCGATTTGGTTCAGACGGCCGCGAATGGGTATGGAAGAGGAAGGGACAACAACTTTCAAAGAGGCTGTTTAAAGAAACGGTCAAGTTTGGTGGAGGTAGCCTTATGCTTTGGGGGTGCATGCCATCTCATGGTGTAGGCATGTGCAAGAGAATTTATGGACGGATGATTTGACATCTTGCCTAGAACCATGTCTACAAAAATGGGGTAAATCGGTTTTGGACGTTACATTTCAACACGATAACGATCCCAAACACACAGCCAAAACCACAAAAGTCATGGGTTTAAAGTTTTAGAGTGGCCCCCCTCAATCTCCAGAAGTCTACTATTACTCGATGAAACTGGATGCATGCATCATTTTCGAATTCTGCTTTGTTATTCCATTCTGTTTCTCGAGCGCTATTACACGTTGAAACAGATTCATGAATCTAGTTTGACAGTTCTCTTTTATTTTCATTTCGGGTACGTATAAGAAAGTTTTATTTTCTAAGATGAGTTTCTCATCATTGGAATCCTTATTGGAGTGCACAGAAAAGTGTATCGAGCAAATGGATACCGATAGCAGTGATGACGAAGAAATTTTACGGGAATTACTTTGCCTTTGTAATGATGTTTCAAAAGAGTTGGAAACCAAAAAAAAAAGGAAAGGATGTGGGTTTAACCATGGAGGAAAGAAAGATCACAACAAGGTTCTTATAGCTTTCTAACAAGAGAGCTCAGGCAAAATGATAAGCCATCGTTCTGCAATTATTTAAGGATGAACGAAATATTGTTTGAGTTGTTGTTATCTTTAATACAAAGTGATATTGTAAAAAAAGACACTTTAATGAGGGATGCAATTTCACCCGCAGAAAAATTAGCTGCAACTTTAAGATACCTAGCGACATGCGAATTTTTAAAGAACACAGATTACCAAACTTACCTTTCACAGCCTTTTTTAACAAAAGCCGTGCCGTAAGTTTGCCAAGCCATTTGGAAAAATTTGAAAAATTCATACTTCAAGGTAAGTCTTAATTTATTTTAATTTATTTAATTTATTTTAATTTATACGAAGTCACATTCATCAAAGACGCCCTCCATGGACTGCTCTAGAATGTCTACAGGGAATGGACTTCTGGCAGCATCAGAATTTGCAGATGCTGGTCGTATCATCAACACTGGTTATGTGCAACAATTTTTTTTTTAGCGTACATTCTTCAGATGTTGAAGTGCTTTGTGATCTGATCACAGATGACTCACGCCACATTTTGAGATTTTCCTCCTTACTGCTTTGTGATGTAGATGGAACAGACTCACTTTGGGTGCTTTTTGCCAAATCTTCTTCACCAAAGACCCTCAAAATTTTTTGGATCTCCCAAGCGGCTTTTCTTTTTATTTTGTCGTCTGCCATTTGGTCTATTTCAAAGACAATCTGCTTTCGTAGCCAAGCGTAGGGAGATTTACTGACATTTTTTTTGCTCAAGGCGGGCAGAAATGATCTTCAAACGTTTGTTGTAATCTCCTAGAGATGATTTTACCTGAAATAATGACAACAACAAATAAATGAAATTAGCATCATTTCATATTAATTAAGTTTTGATTAGCCTATTAACTGTCTTCGTTAATTGTTTTATGATTGAAATAATTAATAATTTGTGTTTTTTTTTTTAGTTTCCGAGTTCGGAATCAGAATGGGTGAAAATAGCGGATGAATTTGCCATTCGTTGGCAATTTTCAAACTGCCTGGGTGCTCTTGATGGCAAACATATACCATTTAAAAGCCTGCGTAAAGATGGTGTATTCTACCATAATTATAAGGGTTCAAACAGTATAGTTTTGCTGACATTAGCTGACGCAAATTGTGCCTTTATATACGTGGACATAGGATGCATCGGACGACAAATGATGCAGGTGTTTTGCTTCAAAGTACATTAAAAAAAAGTAATTGATGATGCATCGAAAGATTTTCCAGATGATAAAGTAATTGGAAATGAAAGAAAACTCCCCTATGTGATAGTGGGAGATGATGCATTTCCATTACAAAAACATTTAATGAAACCTTATCCATACGCAACACCATGTAAGAAAAAACGGATATTTAAAATTCGTTTATCCAGAGCAAGACATGTTATTGAACACGCGTTTGTTATACTATCACAAAGATTTAAGATATTTCGAACAACAATTGATCTTCGTGTTGAAAATGTAGAGATTGTTACGCAAGCTTGTTGTGTTCTACACAACTTTTTACTACACCACAATAATTTCGATCAACTGAACCACATCTTCAAAGACGGTACAAAAAGTTGATAATCCTAATAAAGGAATACCAAAGGCCTTCACAGAATATTTTGTTAATGAAGGAAAAGTAGACTGGCAACATATCGACTAAAAATATGAAACATACCTTTCTTTTGGGAGTAAAGCTGTCATCTTCTTCAACTAAACTATCGAATCCTCGTTTTTCAATTTCATTTCCATCAATAATTGGTTGCTCCGTCTATTTACGAGGGGCGTTCAATATATTCTCGGTATCGATATGAAGGAAAATGCGAATTCAATTTAAATTGTTTTTATTTTTCAATATAATCTCCCCTAACATCAATGCATTTGTTACATCTTGAGATAAGCTTTTTTAAACCCTCAAAAAAATAAATTTCCTAAATACCCATTTATTGCCGACTTGAGTTCTTCATCATCCGCAAATCTTTTTCCACGAAGACATTTTTTCAAATCCGGAAACAGGAAATAATCACTAGGGACAAGGTCTGGACTATAGGGTGGGTGTTGGATTTTTTCGAAACCACAATCTCGCACAGCAGCCTTGGAAACTCGCGCCGTGTGAACATAAGCGTTGTCATGAAGAAGCAACACACCCGCTGCGAGTTTACCCCGTCTTTTCTTTTTAATTTCCTCCCGCAAATTATGCAAAGTGGAAGCGTAGGATGTGGCGTTGATGGTTTCACCTTTTTTTTTGTACTCAATGAGCAAGATTCCCTTTGAGTCGCAAAAAACTGTGGCCATGAGCTTTCGGGCAGACGGAGTGACTTTGAACTTCTTCGGGGGTCTGTTCCTTGTTTATGCCACTGCATGGACTCTTGTTTGCTTTCAGGGTCATAGTGGTGGACCCATGTTTCGTCCCCAGTAACAATTCGATCCATAACACCGTCCGCGTTCTCACTACACATCTCCAAAAGCTCTCTACAGCATGCGATTCTCACTTTTTATCTGAGGCGCTGTGAGCATTCGTGGCACCCCCCTTGCACTGACCTTTGAAAGGTTAAGATGGTCATGAAGAATGGTGTGAATGGTACCAATTGAAAGCTTGGTGATCTCTGCCATCATTTTCACCTTTATTCGGGCATCCTCAAGAACAAGTTTTTCGACTTCTTTGATGCTTTCTCCCGTACAAGCAGTAGCCGGGGCGCCGGAGCGGGGGTCGTCTTCAATGCTCTCTCTGCCTCTCTTGAACTCACTTGACCACTTTTGCACAGTTGATAATGAAGGTGCGGAACCCTGGTAAACAGCCACCATCTCTTCATGAATAGTTTTTTGACTTTTTCCTTGCTTAGTGAGAAATTTAATTACAGCGCGATGCTCAATTTTCACCATCATCGCCTCAGTTGCCATTATGATTCTGTTTAACTAGAGATAAAACGCGAATTAATGAAATGAAATTTTACATGAATGCACTAAAATAATAGTATTACTTGATAAATAAGTCAATTTATATATGCAACCACAGCTTCACCCCGATACCGAGAATATCTTGAACGCCCCTCGTAATAAAAAATAAATTAATGAAAATAATATGCAAAATATGCCATATGACTTGCCTTTTCTTCGTAATTGGAAATGGAATCCCTTGTTTTACAATGATTTTTTAAAAACAGCATTTCGGTGAAGCACCACAATTTTGGCTCAAAAATGTCTTCCACTCCAGCTCCACTTTTTCTTGATATTTCAACTTCATGTAAATCTCTTGTGAATTGATTCCGCAACGAATGAATTTTCCGTTTTATGGATTCAATTGTAACGTTTATAGCCAAATACTTAAGAGAATCCACTATCATTTAAAATGAATCGGCCCTCTTAATAGTATTAATATAATCGGGATGTTTAATGACATAAAGGTTCTGGTTCATCTCGTACAAGCATAAAAGCTCAAGAATTAATTCTTTGCTCCAAATTAAATTGTTCTCCATTTTGTTTTTTTTAATTTAATTCAAACCAAAACGCATCGATGTTTTCTTCTTGCACAACGAAACCATATGAAAGAGAATAGAAAGAAAACGGACAAGAGCAAATGAAAACGTCAAACAGATGCACGAAAAATTTTACCAACGCGACACAGGTCTATTTTTTTCCATCTCATGTTTTCGAATTTTTTTTCTCTTTTGCACTTATGGTGTTCGAAGTGTCGCATGCATCCAGTTTCATCGTGTAATAGCAGACAAAGTAGAAAGAAATCTACTTTATCCGTCCGTTCCGTCATATCCTTTGTTTATGGGCCTGCTTCCATAACAAAGTGTATATTCTATCCAGCTGTCAGTCGATAACGTCGACGCAACGGACGCAATGGACGCAACGGATTCTATGGTCCTTGGCCTTTCCTTCTATTAAACTGAAGTTGAGAGCTCACTGATGGGACGGCTATTTTCTACCTGAGATATAATCATTATGTACGAGTACATCCAATTTTGCAAAAAATTATTACACATTCATTACAATGAATGAATGAATATTTATTGCGTCTTTTCTTCTGGGGTTACATGTGAATATAATACATTTGTCTTTTTCTACAACGAGTTGCAGTATACACATGGAGGCTGTAACGGAGATAGATAGCTCTTGCTCCCGGAGCTGTGTACAATGTTTCTTTGACTTATTGTCTGTTCTTAACCTAACTTAATCTAAATTGAAATAATACTATATACAACATATGTCGGAACGAGATGAGGGTAATTCTTAATATAAGTCGAAATGAATAAAAGGAACGAAAAATACAATACTGTTTCTGACAATTTTCTCTTTTTCTCTTTTCCCTCTTGTTTTTCTTTTAGGTTCTTTCTATTTACGATGTCTTTAATTGATAATCTACGTTTACATTATGGTATGGTATTATGGTAAATCGAATATGAATCGTGTTTTGATATACAGTAGTGTTTATATTAATACGATATTACATATGTAACTTTGAATTGGTTTCATGAGGGTTTAGATACATAGATATGGTTAACATTTAATTTATTCATTTTATTGTTAGCAGTTGCATAATGTTTTTCTTTTTATTTTAGTTTTAGTTTAATATATGTTACTATTTATTTTGACATAGATACAGTACTACATATAGAGTTGGCTTAGATTTACAGAAACTTATGTATATGTAGTCACTATTGTTAGCGTATTGAGTTTTTTTTAAGATTTTAAGATTGGTTAAGTGCGGGGGTGGACTTGGCCATTATGGACTTACGAGCATTAATTCTAGGAAATTGATCCAATTGTTGAATTATCAGGTGAGCCAGGTCAAGGCAACCCTTTGTTTTTTTTTTTTTTTTTGTTTTACGTTTGGAATGTTTTTTTTTTTTGAATACGATTGAATTGTTAAATTAAGGTAAGGTTTAAGTGTTTTAGTGAAAAGATTGGAAGGGGAATGTTAGGGTAGGTAGGGATTGAATGGGGTGGTTTTAAAGTTGGGAGACGATTCACTTCAGCCCCGATTGGTTCCTATTGAAGTGGTGTGGTAAAATGCGATGTGCCCATCCAGTGTGGGTTCTAAATTTTCGGATATTATGTCAAAGGAGGATGGATAAGGACAGCCGGACCAGGAACAATCATGATGTTGGTAGTACATTTCTTTCATTAGGTCATTCTCCGAGTAGCTTATTTTTTCGATGTTTCTTCTCATGTGTTCCAGAGCGTATTTGATAAGGGGAATAGTGTCTGAACTTCTATAGATGGTCGAGTGTGAAAATCTTTTGTTCGTGGCCTTGAAGTTCTTGTTGACACATAAGTGTAGAATACTTCTTTCAAATTTCTCCAAATCTTTAGCTATTGTGGGTGAGATGGAGAACCAAACAGGGAATGCATAAGTAAGGATGGGTTTTATAAGTGTTTTGTAGAAGAGTAATTTAGTTTTTATACTTAGTGCATTATTCTTAAGGAGCGGCATTATTAGGTGGTACGTTTTCCTGGCCTTGATTTTAACCATTCTGGCGTGAGGAGGTTCTGCTGGTCTATTATTAGTGAAAGCTTCTTACTTTCGCAGACGACTCCACCGGGTCCTTTTTTGCTGAAGTTCCTGAAACTTATCGCTTCCGATTTTCCGTTGTTTACTTTAATTCCCCATTTTTTATAGCAATTATTTATGGATTCCAGATGTTTTTAAAGGTGGTGGGTTGCTTGACGGGGGGAGGTGTCATGAGCAAATAGAATGGCTTGGGAGGTTAATGTGCCATTATTGAATTGGGTATGTGGGAAATTATATAACAAGAAATTGTACATTTTGGGGCCCAGAATTGTTCCCTGCGGGACTCCTCTGTTTGAGACTGAATAGTCTGATTTTGTGAAATTGATTTGTATGAAGAACTTTCTATCCGATAGGAAGCTAATCCACAGTTAACAAGATAAGGTGGGTAGTCAAGTTGGATGAGTTTATATATATATTAGACCATCTCTCCAAACACTATCGAACGCCTTTTCTATATCTAGGGAACAAGCAATTGTACATTTTTTCTGCTTTAGATTTATTGTGATGTCATTGTGTAGTTTGAGAAGGGCATGGACTGTTGAGGCTCCCTTGCGGAAGCCGAACTGATAGTCCGAAATAAATTCGATGTGGTTCTCGGAGTGATCCTCCATTTTCCTTAGAATTATTCGTTCGAGGATCTTTCCTACATTGGATAAGAGAGAGATTGGTCGGAAGTTGTCAATGTTAAAGTTATTAGGTTTTTTGATTAGCGGAAGGATTTTTGCGACTTTCCATTCATCAGGGAAGTATCCATTATTGATACAGTCATTGAGGATTATTGTTAGAAACTTGAGTGCCTCTGGTGACATTTTCTTAAGGATGAAATTGGAGAAGCCGTCCGGACCTGACGATTTTTTGGCCTTTAAGTTTTTAATAATGTCTTTGACTTCAGAGATCGATGTGTAAAATTGATTTTAGCGCGGGGTAAGAGCTGAATTATTATAGTCGAAATTGAAATTCCGAGAAGGCTTAGACCTCTGTAGTCTGTGGGTTGAACTTTGGACTTCGTTAATTAAAATTGAATCGTCAGATGGATTGCTATGTCTGTAAATTTTGGTATAGTGTTCTTTAAAAACTTGGGCTTTTTCTAAATCGTTTATAATTTGGCGGTCTTCTAGAATTACCTTATCGCAAAAGATCTTTTTTTTGTTATTTAAAATTTTCCAACTTCTTTAAACGCTCTTGGTCCTGGTCTTATTTTAGAAAGTCTGTGGTTATATTGGTCATTAAGCCAATTTGTGACTTTGTCCTTGATAATTTTTTTTGAGGAGGGGTATATTGTTAGAGAGGGCTTTGTAGTCGTTGTTAACTCTATTAAAATGGTGATGGTAAATTCTCTTAAGTCTGTTTTGCCATTGATTTTTGGTTCTAAAGAGGGCTTTTATGTTTTCCCGGAGGTGATTGTACTTCCTATATTTGTTTGATATTCTGCTTGAATGACTATCTACTATACTCGATACAGCCGTGTTGAAGGAGATAATGTAGTTATCGATTTCTGTGTTGCTAGGGGATATAAAAGGTGAAGGTTGAAGCTGGGCGAGGGCTAAGTCTAGGTCCGCTTTGAAATTATTCCAATTTGTATTGACAAATGAGGTGGGGTGTCTAGTATCCGAAAGAGAGATACACGTATCAATTATTTCAAGATTGAGCTTGACCGGAAAATGATCGGAAAAGGTTGGTAAGGTTTGGATCGTATAGTTAGTGTTATTGTGTCCATGCGATAATAAGTTAGGGGAGATTATGAACTGGTCTAAAAAAGCGGAACTAAGTGGAAAAGTCGGAAATTGGGCAGTCAAGTTGCGAAGTTGAGGCACTGTGTTAAGCCAATTAGCTAAGGATCTTCCATTCTGGTTGGTAATAAGATCACCCCATGTTATGTGTTTAGAATTAAGGTCCCCTCCCAATATAACGCCGTCGAATATTTCAGCAAGCCTGCTTATTTTCTCTAATTCCTCAATCATAAGGTGGGGTTGGCAATTTGTTGAGAAATATAAGGATCCTAGGAGCAAGTATTTCGTGTCCTGAATAGTAGTAAGCTTAACTTTAATGAAGATATTGGGGAACTTCGGGTTTGAGATTCCCATCTCCCAATATTCATTGTTGGACTTTAAGGCTATTGCTACCCCCTGGTTTGTATTGTTAGGTATAAATTTGTAACCATCAAGATGGACTCTATGCTGGTTTGTGAGATGTGTTTCCTGAATAAATGCGACTGTGCAGTTGTTCTGGTGGAGAATTTTGCCGAGACTGATCCTTCTACTGTGATCTATTAGTGATTGGGTGTTAAAGGTTAAAAGGTTGAGTTTCATTATGTATTAGCCGTGAGTTGGTTCAGGAGTATTAGATGCTCGAGTCTTTTCTGCTGAATACTTAGGAAATTATTGATATTTTTTACAAACTCCGAACTCCGAAAAGTTCGTTGGCTAGTCCCAGGAACTGTCCTACGAAGTTTTGGTTCTGGTGTTGGATCCGAGGCTGTGTAGGTGAAGCTACCAAGGTGGCTGGATTGTTATGATGTGTTTGGAAATGACTAGCATAACTGACGCTTGGGCAGACTTTAGAGCTCTGGCCTAGTTTTTTTGAGAGAGAGTTCGATTTCTCCTTTCTCTCTTTTACCTCGATTGCTTTTGCTCTGGCTTCTGCATATTTCCGAAAGGCAGGACAACCCCGCCAGTTAGCAGGGTGGTCACCCATGCAGTTTATGCAAGAAGCTTTTGAGGAAGTCGAGATTTTGGTCAGGCACTAACCTGGCAAATGGTTGCCCACACATTTTACGCAGTTATAGTCTTTACCGCAATTTTTTGCTAGGTGCCCAAAGCCTTGGCACCTTTTGCATTGTAGTACGCCGTTTTTTCCCCTCGGTTTCTCCCATTTTACCCTAGTATTAAAGATATAGTTTAAATTGGTTACATCGCTTACTAGCCTACCGGGGTTTAACCTGACCACGAATAAGTGGTAGTCCAAGGATGGATCGTTTATGGATTTAGAGGTTTCGAATTTGTCAACCCTCAATACAACTCCTGGGATGACTGAGTCGAGCTCCTCTCGGATCTCGTTTACACTAAAATCGGAGGTTAGGCCTCTGAGGATTAGGCTTTGGGAGCGATTTTGTTTGAGGGTAAAAGAGTAGCCTTGAACCTGGCTCTCCTTGATAAGTAAAAGTAGTTCATTGTGAACGTCAGGATTATTTACGTAAATCTTAGATTTACGAACGTGTGTATTGTTTTGCTTTCAAATCTTTAAGTTAAATTTTATATTTTGCTTTTCCCTAAGGTTCTTAATTAATTCACATGTATTTGCGTCAAATATTATAATAGGTGGGCAAAACTTACCGTTGTTATTTGATTGGTGGTCTTCATCTCTTCTTCTGGAGGCGGCGTTGGTGTTGTTTTTGTTTTCACTGATGGATGGATTGCTAATCTGTGAGCCGTTTTTGTCTGTTGCACTCCGCTCTTGACTGATGGGATGACTTCCGATTAATTTGTTACGCTCAGACACTGTCTCGTCTGTATCTTGGTCCGGGATGATTCTTAATTTTTTGTTGTTATTATTTTTGTGGTTTGCTTTAATGATGGATAGTTCGCCCAAGATGGAAAATTTATTAATGTCTTTGAATCTGTCTGATTCCACTAATTGCGGTTTTTTTTTCACTTGGTTACTGTTACTCCTAACTGTCCATTCGTCGGATGGTTCGATGGAAGTTTCCATCTCGCTGTCGGCCATCTTTAATTTGTTTGCGGTTTTTGTCTTAGTTGCGAGCATATTCTTACGAATATCTAACAGTAATTTGGCTGGCCGAACACTTCTTGGGCTACTGGTTACAGCAGGGGGGATTTTCACTTTGGATTTATGCCCATCTTCGGTCCGATGGGACCTCGCCTTCATGGGAGCCTGGCGCACTTGTGGCCTCCCTTTCGATTTAGTCTGATTTAGATTTTTCACTTTTTTTTTTTCTTTTTTAATTATTTTTCTTAGTTTGAATGTTCTTTAACTTTTTATTTACTAGTTTTTGATTTTCTTTCTTAATTTGTACTACCACTTCTTTTTTCTTTTTGAATATTGTTTAATATTCACTGCCTGGTGGGAGAGGAAATGTAGATCTTTACATGCCAAATTTAATTCGAGAAAATTATATTCTGCTAAAGTATATCTGTTGGTACTGTATGGGATTGGATAAATGAAGCAAAAGGTTTGTTTGATTGTGTTTCTATGGAGCTATACGGTTTTTGATTATTTGCTCATTATGCTTTCGTAGATCATTATTGCTGTGAAAGTTACAGAACTACAGTGTCACACCAAACGTTTTTTGGTTATCTGATTTGATTTGCGCAAGGCACGTAAATGTTATTTTTTTTAAAAAATAATTTTTTGTGAACGAAAACGGTTTTTATACCCTACTTAGTAACTGAAGGCATGATTTCTTGTCACAAAAGGAAGAGGGTAGGGTATTTAACGGTTCGTTACAGACGAACTGTTGCACTTTCTTACTTGTTTAATTTTGCTACGAATTATAGTGAAATAAAACTGATGATGAAATGCAAACATCAAACAGATTTATAGTAAGCAGTAAAAGCAAAAGCGGAACTGCAGCATACATTCGGTATGGTTAGTTTTGGTTTGAAGTAAAGAATAAAAACATACGTACATATTTCGATACTAATTGTAGGTACAAATTAATATTTATTTATTAAACTACCATATATCTGTTGTTATATATTGAATTCAATTTGAAGAACTGTCAGTTTCATAATCGGTCCCACACCAGCTCATGAGAAAAGTATTGCTTCTCTGTCCTTATAAACTTTGCACAAACCTTGCGCCAATCTTCAACTGTAATTTTTGAAAATTCTTCTTCAGCTGGTTTCTGAACATCCGATAATTTAAATGTGGTGTTTCGGTTTCCCACTCTTTCCTTGACAGTTGCCCAAATACTGTGAACGTCAAAAGTGAGTAAACACCCATGCGATTTCCGAAGTTACATGTAATTTAACAAAAACTAAACATACCTCATATTTTAAACATCTGTAATTCGTTAGAGGAATTTATAAATATAACATCTTAAATTAAGGAGTTAATATTTAGTTAGACTACCTGTAGACTTTATAACTTCTTTAAGTCTGCGTGGCATGGATACAACGAGGTTATTTGTAATATCGGAAGCTATTTGGAACCATTCCTCAATTAAAGCCTTTTTTAGATCATCTTTGCTTTTGATAGTCCTTTTGCGAATTTTCCGGTCCAAATGATCCCATAAATGTTCTATGGGGCTTAGGTCCGGCGATTGTGGAGGATGATCGAGCTGTTTTGGAGTCCTGTAAAGCAACCATTCCTTAACGAGCCGCGCGGTATGCTTAGGATCATTGCCTTGCTGAAAGATCCAATTGCTAAGCATACCTAATTTATCTACGCTCGGTTGCAGGTTATTCTTTAGGATGTTAAGATAGTCCTGTTTATTCATTGTACTTTCAATGAAGACAAGATTCCCAACCTCTGACGCCACCATACACCCTAACACCATCACTGAACCTCTCCCATGTTTTACTGTGCTCCTTACTTACATTTTGTTCACTGCATTCTTTGTTTTTTTCTCTCCAAATTTTTTTATTTGTATTGCTTTTAAAAATTTCAAATTTACTTTCATCTGTAAATAATTGTTTTTCCAAAACGAAATATCATTATTTATATATTTTTTTGCAAAGGTTAAACGCTTTTTTTTATTGACTTTAGATATCAGTGGTTTCTTTCTAACACTTCTACCATGTAAGCCCGATTTGTGCATTTTTCGGTTGCTATTGATAAATTTTCCGCGATTTTAACGGCACTTGAACTGCGATTTTTTTCACTTCAGTCACAATTTGTCCTTTTTCTCTTTCATTTAGCTTTTTTGGTCTACCTGTCCGTTTGAAATTTTCCAATGTTTTAAATTTTTCGTATTTATCGATAATTTTTTTCACCGAAACATGATTCCTATTAACTATTTTGCCAATATTCCGATATGATTTCCCGCTTTTACTCAAATCTACTATAATTTTCCGCGTTTCCGAAGAAATTTCACTCCTCATTACAAATAAAATCGAATTGCACTGCTATTAAGCATTTAATCACAATCAGCGTACATTCTAAAGTGACGTAAAGAGATGAACTTACCTCCGCAGTAATATCTATGAAAAATTATAACAGTAAATCTAACTGATTAACATTAAACGATGGGAGGTTGCATGATGTTTTTCTTACTTTTGACGCGTAAAATATGGAGTATGTTTAGTTTTTGTTACAAAAAAAATGCATTAATTTTATTTTGAAATTTTATTTATATTTTTTTCATTACTATGGAATAAAGCTTTTATTTGGTATTTTTGGAATCCTCTTTTTGTTTATGGTTTTGCTTAAATTACATGTAACTTCGGAAATCGCAGGGGTGTTTACTCACTTTTGACGCTCACAGTATTTTCAATAGGGTTGAGATCTGGATGATAGGGTGGCAATCGTAGTACTTCGTGTCCCTCGCCGTGAATTATAGCGCTAATTTATGCTTTGGATGGTGTAAAGTTCGAGTTTGATCATCTGTGAACTATTTGGTATATTGTAGTTGGCAAGCCATTGTAACATCTCAAATTTTCCGGAACCAGAACTGATTTGCTGGTCTTCCCATTTGTTGTGATATGATGCGTTGTCCATTACAATAAATGAAGGTTCTTCTATGTTATTCAAAGCTTGATCTGTCATCCATTTGGAGAAATTTTCAAAATTCATCTCATCATGATAATCTCCTGTTTTTATTCCAGTTTTAAATAAAAGCAAGACATTATTTACGAAGCCTTTCTCGCCACCTGCATGCACCATTATGAACATCTAACCCTTTGAAATTGGCGCCTTTAATCCACGTCTAGTACCATCAGTCCATGCCCTTGGTCTTGTGTGTGAGCTGTGAATATAGCTCTCATCCAAATAAATGATCTCATATCCTTTTGATCTGTATTCCCGCACCTTTCTCAGATATTTCACTAGTAAAAATTTTTTTCGCACAGAAGTTTACGGTTATTCTTCGTTTAAATATAGGAAAATCCATTTTTTCTTAGAATCCTGTGTAGCGACATAATGCTTAAGTTAAGCTCCAAATCTTCCTGGACCCGTTGTCTCAACATTTTTAAGGTAATCATCATTTTTTCCTCAAGGTGAAAGTTGTATATAATTCGCCGAATAGCTGTGATGTCAAAGTCGTCTAATGCAGTTTTCCGTTTTGTGTTTTTTATTCGGTGATTTAATAACACCTTTCTCCTCGTATTCCTTGATAATCGTTCGTATTGATCGGGCCAAAATTCTAGTGAACTCCTCAGTCTGCGAGTTTGCGTACGTTATGGGATTATCTAAACATAAACTCATAGCTTCTTCCAATTTTTTGTTATACCTACATGTTAACAACGATCTTACGGGCCTGACTTCCTTTTGGTCTTCCTTTTGCGCGATGAATCCATGACAATTTCCCGTATTTGTATAAGCTTTTGTTCGAGCAATGCTATTGCATAGAACAATTACTATTACTAATTAGTAATTAGGTACATGTAACTAAAAAAAGTAATGGACTTTTTGGTAGCAATCAAATAATAATTTTTTTTAAGTGATTACCAAAAAAAGGAGATAAAACACTTAAGGACTGAAACGAATAAAATCTGTAAATTTTAAAACGAGCTATATTTCCAATGCGTAAAAATTGCAATCCCATTTTGTACCCAAATTAGCCTGTATATTCTCTAGTTTCAGTTTGTTATTGATTTTAGTTCGGTGCGGTTTAAAATATTTATAAAATATGAGTCAAGAAGAACGCCGTAAAAAGATCATCGACAAATGGCTCGAAAATACTTCGCGTCCAAACCAATTCTTCAATTCTTCAGTGGATTCTGTTATTAAACGATATTTGAAGACGTTCACAGTTAAGCGAAATCAGAAAAGTGGAGCACATGATACAAATTTGGACAGGAAAATAGTGGGTACCATCGTAAAAAACTGGACTATGTCATCCAGAGATGTTGATCGGAAATGTAATACCAACCAAACAATGGTACAAAGATCTAAAAAACGTAACGGTCTAAAAACATGAAAAAAACAAAAAATACTACACTAGCCCGAAAACTATACGAGTTGATCGGCAACAAGAAAGCGTGCTTGGTTTTGGATGACGAAGCTTATGTCAAAGCCGACTTTACTACTTTTCCAGGTGCGCAGTTTTACAACTCGTTTGAAGCTGAGATTCTTCCGCAATCAACAACATCGATTGGGATGGAAAAATTCGGGTCAAAATATCTCGTTTGGCAGGCCATTTGCCAATGTGGACACAGAAGCTCATCGTTTATTACAACGGGAACAATTAACGGAGAAGTGTACATTAACGAGTGCCTAAAAAAACGGTTGATTCCTTTCTTAAACAAATACGAGGGTTCAATATTATTTTGGCCAGATTTAGCTTCAGCTTACTATGCTCATGCGACGTTGAGCTTTCTTGTTGCTAAAAATGTCGACTTTGTCCCAAAAGACATGAATCCTGTTGCGCAGACAGATTCAATTAGAAAAACCGTGCTCTTCGTTTAATGGTTTATTTAGAACTGTGATAACTTAGTACTTAGTATTTAATTCATATATAGTACAGTAATATAACATAGGTATAAATCTGTGTGCATGTTTATGTGTGAATGTATTAGGTATGTATATGCCAGATATATGCTGTGTGTGTTGGATAAGTGCATTAGATATATATGCAAATGCTTTAAATTCAACAAATCCACCCAATGTTCCATAGTGCCGTCCCATTGAAAGGTATTGGGCTTTGGTCAAAGCTAAATTGAGGAAAAGTGAGCAGTGTGCAAAGGACGTAAAAGATTTCAGTGCTAAATGGAAAAGAGCGTCCAAAAAGATCACGGATGTAACTGTCACCAACTTTATGAAGGATATTCGAAAGAAGTTGAGGAAAGAATGGGATTTTATTTCTAAAACCTATGAACTAGAGTCCTACAGGTAGAAGCAAACACCATAAAATAAATGGAAACACGTCACATACTAGGTGGGGTGAAAAGTAACCTCTTTTTTTTTTAAATGTTTTTTTATTTTATTCAATATAGTCCCCTTTTAGTTTGATACACTTATTCCACCGATTTTCCAACTTCTTGATCCCGTCCGAAAATTAATTTTTCGGAAGGTCTGCAAAGGTCTGGAAGATCCAAACACTCTTTCGAAGTGCTCTCGCGTTCGTGTTTTGGTCAGGAGTGAGCATGCGCGGCACCCAGCGGCAGGATAACTTTTTCATATGCAGAATATTGCCCAAAATATGTATTACGTGTGCGCTCAGTACTAATCTTTGTGGTATCTGCTAGCTCGCGCACCTTCACTTTCCGGTGAGCCAACACCATTTCATGTATTTTTTTGACATTGTCCTCTGGAACCGCATCGGAGGGCCTGCCGCTGCGGACTTGATCGGTAGTGGAGTTGCGGCCACCACGAAACTCTCGAAACCAATATTTGACGGTGTTATCTGAGGGAGCATTAGCCCCATAATATTTATCCAACTTTTCTTTTGTTTCCTTCGCCGTTTTGCTTCTCAAACAATAATGTTTTATGAGAGAACGAAAATCGTTTTTGTTCATACTCAACATGATGCCAAACACGTCAACAACAATCAGCTGTCAAAACAAAACTAAAGACAGTATCGCACGGACTTCAAGGCACCATACCCTTTTTTGCAGTAGCAGTACATTCTGGCTGTCGAAAAGGTTACTTTTCACTCCACCTAGTACACAGGTACCTTAGCCTAAACCACAAATTATAAAACCATAGAAAACGTTGAGGACCTAATCAACTACGATTGGACTAGCATTTTAGTTCTAAGCCATGTAAAGTTGGGTTAGGCATTGTAAACTTCAGGCAAAAACATTTACTCTTTCGTACCATTTTTGTTCTCTTAAATCCTCTCTCTGCGCAATCGACCGTTGGCAAGCTCAGTTGGTACGGACTATACCTACAAATTCTTACCATTATATTTCTGGTCTGTCTGTTCCTCACCGTTGCTGGCCAGGACAAAAAATACGAAAATACCTACAAAACAAAACAAAAAATATATTTCTCTGTGGGTATGTCACAAACTCTACGCTGGTGGCACCTGGTGGTGAAAGCATTTCGCAAAGGAAAAGCAAGTGCTTTTGCAGAGAAAATTTATTTTCCATATTTTTTCTTTGCCAAGCAGAAAAACTTTTTGTTTGCCCATCGTTGTTTGTTCATCGCAAATAAAGATCAATATTTTTTTGTATGGGGATGCGACATCTGGGTAAGTTTATTATCTGTGGTATTATCAAAGAGATAACTGAATTTATCAAATAGAGCTGAACTATCCTGAAAAAGAGTCTGATGTTGATACACATTATAAGTACGGACAATACTTATGGGGTTTTCGTTTGACTTTTTTTTTATACTCCGATTTTGACTCCAATGGAACAGGAAAAACTTCCTTGTGGAATAAATTAAATTATTTAATGTGAGCAGATCTGGCAGTACCGACAGTGGTATGTTCCGAACGCGCTGTCGATCTGTCTGGTCTGCCAACAGTTTTTGATAAAATAGAACACTGTGAAATTGTACTTGGAAGCAATTGGAAGTTTTTTGATTAAATATTCGTTTAAAATATCATTAAAGCATTATTCAAGTTTTATTAAATCGTTCTACTAAAGCTTTGAAGTGGGATACGAAATCTAAAATGGATAAGCGCACATTAACGCCCCAGGAGTTGAAGGAAATCTTATCCCAAGCGGGAATTAGTTTTCCTGAATCCGCCATAATTACGCAGTTACGCGCATTGTTACGAGAGGCAATACACGTTACAGACACCGACTCAGCAGCCGCCATTACCGGCACACCGTTGTCCGAAGATAGTTATGCTATAGATGTTGCTGCTTATCCCGCTACCATTACTGCTGCCACCCCCGTCGCTACTAATGTCCTTGCTAATCCCGCTGCTTCAGAAGACGTTGAAGCCGAAGAGGACAAAATGCTTGAGTTCGAGATGGCGCAATTAAAAAAAAAAAAGAGCTGCTGACGCTACGCCGCGAAGTAGAACTCTTTCAGCATGTGCCATTTAGCGACATGTCGACAATGCTCAACAGATTCACGGGCGACGACACTCTAGACGTTGGGAAATGGTTCTCGGAAGCAGAGGAAGTGTTTGAGTTGAAGAAGTGCAATTAACGAGCTAAGTTTTTATGTACTGGTCGGGCGGTGGAGCGTCCACGTACGAAGAGCTGAAGAAGGAGTTAGTGGCAGAGTTCGGGCGCACCTACACGATGCACGAGGTGTTTAAGAGATTGAGGGCGCGTGCTCTGAAGCCCAAAGAATCAGCAAGGCGATATGTTTTCGAAATGCAGGAGATCGCCTCACACGCAAACATCCCGGAGGCTGATGTCGTCGAGTGCATCGTGGAGGGGTTGAACGACCGCAGCAACAACGCGGTCCCGTTGATGTCTGCCACAACACTCAAACAACTCTGGCGCCTGTTGGAAAATAAGAGGCGATGCACCCGTAGCACGCCACAGAGAACCGTCGTCAATTCAACCGCCGCCTCGATGAATAGTGCCGCCGAAGAGAAAGTGAGATGCTACAATTGTTCCCAATTCGGTCATTACCAGAGCAAGTGCACTAAACCGAAGCGCCCTACCAATGCTTGCTTTACCTGTAACGAGTTAGGGCATCTTTACCAGAATTGCCCGAGGAAGAAGAAGCTGACAGCAATGAAGATTCCGAAGTCGACACCTTCCGGGACTTCAGCGAGATAGCAGAAAAAATGAAGGCATTCCAAATGGTAAGTGTCACCTTTATTGATGTTTGTAACAAGCGCACTGAAACTAACTCACACCTTTCCGTTTTTGATACCGGTAGCCCAAATAGTTTTGTCAAGAGGTCCTTAGTCCCATTTAGATGTGGGGAAAAGATGCCGACGCGGTTCAGAGGAATGGGAAACACACTACTAAATACAGTTGGTATGGTAAATTGTCTCATTAAATTTCTGGACAAATCTGTAGTGTCTCCCTTCATTATAATTCCAGATAACGAAGCCGTAATACCGATGCTTCTGGGAGGGGACATTTTGACAAAGCTGAGTGTGCATTTGTGTAAAATTAATCAATTTTATAACCGCGGCTTTCTGAGAAAATTTAATAAAAAATATGAATTATCAGAAAAGGTTGTCAATGTGCTTGTGTCTTTCAATTTGTTACGGAATCCGAATGTTCTAACAGGGAAAGATAAAGTAAAATCGTTGTTGAAGTCTGAAGTAGAAATAATAGATGTCGATGGTGACAGGGGTATGGTTAACTTCATTGATTTGGTTGATTTGGCGAATTCAGTTGGGGTTTGCTCAGGGGAGATTGATGATGTAAACATAAGTAAGCAAATGTCCGAAGATCAAATAAGTGCTTAGGTGCGGCAAAAACGAGTGATTATTGTATGAAAATAAACTTAACTAAAGACATATAGATGTAGACAAAGGTATAATTAGACCGAGCAGTTCACCTTATGCCTCTTTTAGTAAAAAAGAAAAACGGACAGACACGTTTGTGCGTAGACTACCGGACATTGAATAAACATACTATTAGGGATAATTTTCCGCTTAATTTGATTGAAGATTGCTTGGAGTATTTCGCGAATAAGAACATATTTACTACCCTTGATTTAAAAGAGGGGTTTCACTATATCAGGATGTCTGAGGATTCGATTAAGTACACCTCATTCGTTAGGCCCTTTGGGCAGTATGAATATGTGTACATATATGCTATTCGGTCTTAAAAACGCTCCCGCGCTTTTCCAGAGGTACATTTATTTAACGTTAAAGGCTCTTGTAAATAAGGGCAAAGCCATAGTTCACCTTGACGATATTTGCATTGCAACCGCAGACATGAAAACCCACATCCAAATTCTTACTGAAGTGCTATGAGCTTTCAGAGAAGCTGGATTAGAACTCAATATGGAGAAGAGTAGGTTCACATATAACGAGATAGATTATCTTGACTATCATATTAGTAGGAAGAGGATTCGTCCTAACGCTAAATACTTACAGGCAATACGAGCATACCCGACGCCCCATAGTATCAAAGATGTTCAGATGTCTAATAGTTTGTTTTCCTATTTCCGACGTTTTCTCCCAAGGTTTTCTTGTATAGCTAAGCCATTGACGAACTTACTGAAAAAGGGTGCCAAATTCTAGTGGACGCTTCACGCTTTCGAACGTTTTAGGACTTTCCTTGACCGATTACCTTTTGTCATTGTTACCGATTGCGAAGCGTTATCGCAAACGTTAAAGAAGAAAGATGTCAATCCGCCGGTGGCTAAGTGGGCTTTAGCGTTCGAAAATTACAATTATCAGGTCCAACATCGTAAAGGGGAAAGAATGGCCTATGTAGATGCTTTCAGTCGCGCTCCTATGGTAACAGCAGTTACTGCCGAAGATCTAGATCAGAGTGCCCAAATACTGCAAGGGCGTTATGAAAGCATGCACTTCTTGCGATAAAGATTAGAAGCGGAAGATATTCCGGGATATGTCCTTGAAGATGGGCTCGTCTTCCGTGTCGGGCAACAACGAAGGCGTCAGCTTTGTGTTCCTAGGGAATTGACAAGTGGATCCCCAATGTAAAGAGGAAGTTAAACCGGTTCATAAAAAATTGTCTTAAGTGTATTTTTCATTCTGCGCCTGCCCGAGCGGAACTTGTATAATATAAAAAAACCGTCAGAGCCTTTTGATACTATTCACATTGACCATTTTGGTCCCCTTCCTTCCACCTAATCTAGATCTAAATATATTCTAGCCGTTATAGATGCTTTGACAAAATATGTGAAACTGTACCCTGTCAATACTCCAGGGACAAGAGAATCGGTAAATGCCCTCGAGCGGTATTTTGAATATTATAGCCCTCCGCTTAGAGTCATCAGTGACCGAGGTACTAGCTTCACCTCCTTGGAATTTAGTAATTTTATGAAGAAGAATAACTTTGAGCATATTAAGGTTTCCGTAGAGTCCCCGCAGTCGAATGGTCAAGTGGAACAAGTTAATCGTGTTCTGAAAGCAATGTTAGCGAAACTAGTTGATTCCCCCGAGCAGACTTATTCGAAACAAAAACTAAGCAGGGTCGAGTATGCTACTATGAATAACACCGATCAAACGAGCACGAGAATATCCCCGAGTAAATTACTTTTTGGGCTTGAGCAGAGAGGAGTTATTGTTGAAGAAACAACTGAGTATCTGGATGAAAAATATTCGGACGATGTTAAGGCGGATTTGGCTAAGCTACGGGAAGAAACTTCTGAAGCGATTGGGAAGTCCCAGATGTATAATTCGAGCTATTTCAATGAACACTATACCCCGGCCAAGACGTTTAATGTTGGTGAATTTCTAGTAATAAAAAATGTAGACACTTCTGTCGGGACTAGCAAGGAATTAGTACCTAAATACCGCGGCCCATATGATGTAAAGAAAAAGTTAGGAAATGATCCTTACGTAATAGAAGATGTTGAGGGCTTTCAAGTGACGCAGTTCCCACACCACGGTGTTTTATATTCGAGTAGATTAAAAAGATGGATTGAGCACAATGCAGAAACCCTGGTGGAGCTTGCGGATTCCGAAGGTGATAATAGTATAATCGAGGTCGATTACATGGTCAGAATGGCCGAATTGTAATAAATTAAATTATTTGATGTGAGCAGATTTGGCAGTACCCACAGTGGTATTTTCCGAACGCGCTGTAGATATGTCAGGTCTGCCAACGGTTTTCGATAAAATAGGGATAAGAATCAGACATTGGTACATTGTGAAATTGTACTTAGAAGCAATTGGTAGTTTTTTGATTAAATATTCGTTTAAAGTATCTTTAAAGCATTATTCAAGTTTTATTAAATTGTTCTACTAAACTTGGACTTTTAGTTTTTAACTATATTTGCTTGCGAATCAATTTGAACACTGAGAATAATAAATTGCCCAAACATAGACGATTGCACGAAAAGAGAAATCTAGTTTGACACACAATACTATTTGACGTTTATATTAGGTGCCCAACTAAGATCCCGCTGTTTTTCTGATGAAAATGCAACTTTATTGTGAAAAAATGGTTACAAATGAATCATTCAAAGTATTTCCCATCACCAGCTACATCTTTTTCCCATCTTGCTAGCAGAGCTCGAATACCGTGATGGTAAAAGTGTTCATCTTTTGAGGCTATCCACGCATCAAGCCATTTTTTGATATCTTCACATGAGTGGAGCTGCTGATCAGACAGACCTTGTGCCATCGAACGGAACAAGTTCTAATCGGACGACGCAATATCAGGAGAATATTGCGGATGGGGTAGGACTTTCCATTTGAGCCTTTCCAGAATCACTTTTTCGTGCCCATCCTCGTACTGTGGCCGTTTTTTGCATGCAATCGCTTGGAAATGGCTTTACGGGTAACTTCTAATGCTGAAGCAAGCTCTTCTTGTGTTTGGCACGGATCCTCATCGAGCAATGCCTCCAATTCAGCGTCTTCGAAGGATGTTGGCCTTCCTTTACGCGGACGGTACTCAAAATCGAAATCACCGTCTTTGAAGCGACGGAACCAATCACGGCACGTGATTTATATGTGTTAATACATTTTGCCATAAAATCCAGGAGAGAAATTTTGATTTTAAAATGAAAACTAGAAGCAAAATTTTCTTTCTGAAAAAATGAGGAAACAACTTTTATGTCACTTTTGTGCTCCGGAGGACAAAAAAAAAAGCCCAAACGAAAATGCCATTAGTAAGAGAGAGGAGAACCAAGTCAGCATAGGAAGATTCTGAGTAAAAATAAGAGCGCCTATACAATCTTACACTCAAATTTCGGAATTGAAACCACAATCCTCAGCTAACATGCCTCTTCACATAACGAAATCTTTGACCAGCTGCCTCCGGTTGCGCACATGAAGTCGGTTGAGGTCCCCTTCAACTTGTGCCCGCCACCTAAGTCTTCCTCAAGGGCGTTGTCCCTGGGGGTTAGATTCGAAGACTATGCGGGCTAGAACACTGGTGTGCATTTGCTTTACGTGTCCTAGCCACCTCAGGCGGCTGATGCGCAGTTTTTTGACTAGGTCGATATCGCTGTAAAGCTCCTATAGTTCGTCGTTGAATCGTCTAAAAAAGCCCTTCAACGTAAACGGAACCGAATATTTTTCGAAGGATTTTTTCTCGAAATGGCTGACGAAATCCTCACCAGCTTTCGATAGTCTATGGTTAACCCCATAAAGTAGATGTGGGATGATCATGGTCTTATATAGATTCTCCTTAGTTTTTCGGGATAGGGTCTTACTACTCCATTGCCTTATTAGCCCAAAGAAACAGCGATTAGCAAGAGTAATTCTTCGTTTTATTTCTGCTAAGGTGTTGCTGGCAGAATTTATAGCAGAGCTAAGGTAGAAGGATTATCTTAAATTTCGTCACCTAGTGCACTCGTAAGTTCTCCTGTGCTGCACACCGAGAAAAAAAAACCGCGTAGTGTAAAAAAAAGACAAACCATCGCGCGCGTGTGTAAAACAAACAAAAAATTATCATGCAGTGCAAATTACTTAAAAAAAAAAGTAAAAAATATCACACAGTGCGGGTATCCCACCTCTCCTGCTCCTGGTCGTAGTACTGTTGCTTGCACTTGGTCACTGTCCTTACTGTATTTATCATACGGTACGGGCAGTGACTGAGTGTATGTAACAACTGATGGAAAGCTGGTTGTGTGTGAAAATTTTGTTGATGCACTGTTTCATATTGTTGTAAGGGCATAACACCTACACAGGTAGCTCCCCGCCCACACCCCTCAGATCACTCTGATCTGAAGCTACCTGGTTATGAACTAGTGCTACTATGAGGGTTGTCTGCAAAGTTTCCGACCGCAACGTAAAAATAGCAGTACTCGCCAATAAAAGCTAGTGAATGCTAGTTGTGCATCTTCTGACAGTTACTTACCAAAGTTTCAGTCATTTTGGACGAGCAGTTTGTAATTGACACTTGATTGAGTTTGAGTGAGTCGATTTGAGTGTTTTTTTGTGAAAATGGAAAAAAATTGAGTATTGAGCTGTTATTAAATTTTTGTTTTTGAAAGGCAATACGCTAACGCAAATCAAAAATCTCTGTATGGGGACTCTGCACCATCATTTACCACAGTGAAATTTTTGGCAGCTGAATTTAAACGTGGCCGTAAGAGCTTGGAAGATGATGAACGTTCGGGACGTCCAAAAACTGCAACCACTGACGATAACATTGCTAAAGATCACCAAATGGTGTTAGACGACAGCCGAATTAAAGTGAGAGAGATAGTAGAGGTTATGAAAATGTCCAAAGAACGTGTTTGTTACATATTAAATCAAGATTTAGGCATGAGAAAGCTGTCCGCGCGTTGGGTGCCGCGTTTGCTTACGTTAGACCAAAAACGTGTTCGAATGAACATTTCTAATGCTCTGTTGGCGCAGTTTAGGCGCAATAAATCCGAGTTTTGGCGCCGATTAATTACTGTAGATGAAACTTGGTTACACCATTATGCGCCCGAAACAAAAATTCAGTCAAAACAGTGGACTGCAAAGGGCGAGCCGGCTCCAAAAAAAAGCAAAAACTGGCTGGCACTTTCGGCTGCGAAAGTGATGGCGACTGTTTTTTGGGATAGTAAAGGAGTTATCTTAATCGATTATCTTCAAAAAGGAAAAACCAAACCAGGAGCATACTACGCATCATTACTTGCCAAGCTGAATTCAGAAATTGCGGTAAAGCGGCCACATTTATAGAAAAAGAAAATCCTGTTTCACCAAGACAACGCGCCGTCTCACACTTCAGCGGTTGCCATGGCGAAAATCCATGAATTACGGTTTGAACTGCTTAATCAGCCGCCTTATTCACGAGATCTAGCCCCAAGCGACTTCTTTTTGTTCCCTCATCTAAAAACGGCACTCAGAGGGCAGAGATTTTCATCAAATGAGGAGGCAATCACTTTCGTGAGCAATTATTTTGCAGAGAAAAACGCCAAGTACTATTTGGACGGGTTAGAGAGATGGGAGCATCGCTGGGAGAAGTGTGTAGAGTTACAAGGGGACTATGTAGAAAAATAAAAAAAAAATTGAGAAAAAATTTCTTGTATCATTGTTCGGTCGGAAACTTTTCAGACAACCCACAACCCTGGTACTCTTTCCCCATCGCGGTCTCGCCATTTATGTGCGTAGTGATGTGGCTTACCATACTCCACCACAATGTAGTCCCTGTTCCAATCCGGAATTCAATTTCATGTGGTTAAAATTCCATCTCCGTATCCGCTACTGCTTTATTTACAGAAGCCCCAAACTGGACAGTAATTCGACGTCTAACGAATTTGGTGCGCTGTCTGACTCCATACAAAGAATTGCATCCCTGTATCAGCATACTGAAATCGTTATTACGCGCGATTTCAATATACACAATTCTGGGTGCCTTCCACATTCTGGATAAACAACACACAAAGGACGGTGTGTTGAGAACTTCGCTGCACAAAATAACTTGACCCTGTTTGTAAATGAGCCCACACGAATACCCGACGTTGATAGTCATACCGCCAACACCGTGGACTTGTTTTTAACTTCTCACCCTGACAAGTACTGCGTTGATGTGCTCTTCCCTCTAGGCTCGTCGGAACATTGTATCAGTTAGATACAAGATTTCCAAAAAAAACCGTATGACAATACGAGAAATCCAACAGGAGCGGTCTTAACAGTTTCTTTAGCAATTTTAACTGGTCGTTATATTTCCTCAATAACGACGTGGATGCCGCCGCTGATATGATCAGAGACACCATTCTCTTTGGAATGAGAAACTTCATCCCTTATCGGATGAAGAGTATCAGACTAAAAGAAAAGTCATGGTACGACTCGAGCTGTAAAGAGGCTGTCAGGGTTAGAGAAATGTTTTTTCGGTCCTGCGAGACCAACCCGACAGAGGAAAAAAGTTTAAACGAGCCAGAAATGACTGCAACGTCTTTCTTAAGCATGTGAAATTTAAATACGACCAAAAAATGAGGCAAAAATACTCCAATGTCCCAAAGGCAGTAACAATTTTTGGTCGTTCGTCAAAAACATTAGAAATTCTGCCTCATCCTCCATCCCAACGCTCATTTACAATGAAATTTCAACTGTCAGCTCTTTGGACAAGGCCAATCTGCTTGCTGCATAATTTGCGGCCAGCTCAACACTCCCAGATTGTGCTTTGTTCCCGCCTACACTTGAGTGCGTCGAATCTACAATGCGACGAATCCACTTTCGGACTCGTGTAGTAGCAAGAGTTCTTAAAGATCTTAACATTCCCAAATCCGCTGGTCCAGATGGTATATCTCCCCTCCTTCTGAAGAGGTGTTCTTCCACGCTGGCAAGACCACTGCGTAAGCTTTTTCATCAATCCAACTCTTTAGGACTCATTTCGAGCAGATGGAAAACAGCATTTGTCCAGCCCGTCCCAAAAAAGGCAAATCCTCTTCTCTCTCCTCCTACAAACACATTGCACTTACGTCCCTTCTCTCCAAGTTCATAGAAGCGCTGATAAACCGTCAGCTCATGAAATATTTCGAAGCACGAAAACTTCTTAATGACCGGCGGTATGGTTTTCGTAGCAGCAGGTCCACTGGTGATTTGTTGGCATGTCTCAAAGAAAAGTGGAACCAAAGCGTACATCAATCTAGCGAAAGCACTTGATATTTCTAAGGCATTTTACAGAGTTTGGCATCAGGCCCTTTTGTTGAAAATGCGTGCTTCAATGGATTATAAGTTACCTTTCGGAACGTTCAATTCAAGTTGTCTTGGGCGGTTTCAAGTCTGATATTCACAAAATAAATGCTGGTGTTCCACAGGGCTCCGCCCTGTTTTTCATTAATGATCTCTTGTCTGCTACTTCTAGTCCAATATATTCCTTTGCTGATGACAGCACTCTCTGCTTTTCATATTCATTCCCGGACTCACGCCCCTGCTCTTCGGCTGTAGAACGGGAACGGCAGCGTATGTTTAGCTCATTAAATTCCGATATTAATAGCATAACCAATTGGGGAACTATCAACCGAGTTGAATTTAATGCTTCCAAAACTTAATACTGTCTGCGGTCATTAAAGCGAAATTTAAACACCCAGTCATTATCCATGAATGACACTTGCATCGTCGAAACCGATAAACTTTCCATTCTCGGTCTGTACGTCAGTGACAACTTACGTTGGAATGACCACATATTCGATGTCGCCAAAAATGCTGCGAAATGTCTAGGTTTCCTCAAGCGATGTAAGAAATATTTTACCAACTCTGATCTGGCCACAATATACAATGCATTCATCCGCCCAAAACTGGAGTACAATGTCCACATCTGGTCAGGTGCTCCTAAAACATCTCTGCACTTGCTAGATAGGATTCAAAACCATGCGATAAAACTCATTAGTGATACTAATATCAGTCAATCAATTGACACCCACGAACACCGACGTAATGTCTCCTGTCTCACTTTGTTTTACCGCTATTTCCACCATCAGTGCTCCAAGCGCATTCCGCCCATTCAAACTTTAAGCCGTAACACCCGTCTCGCTATGAATACTCATCAGTATGCCCTCAAGAACATTTTCGGAGGTACTCTAAAATATCGTGATTCTTTCCTAAGCCGTACAACTCGCTATGGAATACCGTGCCGATCTCTGTGTTTCCTGGTCGTTATAATTTACAAACATTTAAAAACAATGTACATCGGTCCCTGTGTTTTCTACCTCCCTAAATTTCCTTCGCCCGCGCCGTGTACAAACATTAAGGGTACCCCTTGAGCGCGCGCTGATTATAAAAAAAACCGCATTTTGCAGATGAAAGCAAAGGGTCGGATAGTGTGCAAGATTTCTAAGCTCTTAGAGTGCTCCAGGAAGATGATGTACTCGTACAGCGCGCTTCTGCATTTTGAAATATTTGGAGTGATGCGAAACATTAAAAAAGCCAAAATGGGCCAGCACGTGTATAACGGTATTATTGCGGACTATATGATACCAATTGCAGAAGGTAATTTGATTGTGTGGAAACTGCAAATCTAGTGAAGAATTGGTTAGTGGTCATTCAAATCAATATATTGATTTGAACCCCATTGAAAACCCTTGGAATTGTGTTGAATACGATATTCAACAAACAAAAACGAAAAGAAAACTATCAGAATTGTGGCAGGAAATTCATAACGCGTGGTATGCAATTCCAAAGTCATGATGTGAGGCTTTGGTGGAAAAGAAAAAAAAGGATTAAATTATAATATAAATGAAGGAAACGTTGAAGTAATGAAAACGGTGAGTATCAACTGTTTTAACTGAAAATAATAAGTATGCTGAACTCAGGTCCATGACTGTATGTATAGTATAACTCAACTAATTCCATTCACTTCCACTCTATTTAGAATAACTCAAATCGAATTAAGATTAAAAAGATCTTAAGACACTTTTACAAGGCTCTGAACCAAAACAGAATATATCGTGACACCTGCAAAACTCGTTGAAATACAATTGAAATCGTAGTCTGAGGAAAAAATTTAATGATTTAACAGAGAAATTTGAATTACCTTAAATAAAGTTTACCACCAGAAAATTTTCGAGTTTCAGTGATCGAGGACAAGGATCCGAAAATTTTTTTGGAAGGTGGTAACAAAAGCTTTATAACACTTTGCCATCTTTTCAGCGCAGCCTTTACTCATATTTCTAGCTTATCATCGACACATTCAATATGCGAGTACTGCATGTATATTATATGTCTAACATATATGGATCTAACCATGTACAATACATTTACATGTTATTATACATAATTCATATGCTTTGTAAAATTCACACTTACGGGTATTAGTATAGGTACCCAATAGACGGACAGAAAACTACTTCTTTCTTCAAATATCTTAATTTCATCTAGAGGTAAAGACCTGTCATCGTTATCTTAAAATCACGACAAATTATGAAGGTTCAAAAACGAAAACGAAAAAGGCAAAATAAATCACAAATAAATATCACAAAATTGAGAACAGTAGAGCTAAAAGTTAAAACAAATGATTTCTTAAGAGAGTTAGATTATTTGCTCGCATTTCGAAGGAGATGGATAAAGGAGGTGCAGAAATTGTTATTGAAAAGAGGTAAGACGTGCGACAACACATTTAGTTTAAAAATTAAAAAAAATATTATATTTATATTTCTTTCCTTTTATATATTCAATTTCAGGTATTTAAAAGTCATGTACAAATATTGTTCTTGTTTTCTTTCCAAGCATTCTGTCTAATTTGTGTCAAAATCACGGTTTTGAGATCCAACTTTTCCTAAGTTTTGTTTATAATAAAGTGCAAATACGAATGATTGAATAAACTTTTTTTTTTTGTCATAAAAATGCACACCAATTAAGTTTCTGCAGTTTTAATGGATATAATAAGTAGGTGGCAACGAAACGAGTTTTACTGGCAGGAAACATATGTACATAGGTAATTATGAAGGCATTGCGTCCATTTTTTGATATTGCTTACTATTTTCCTAGATATCAGGCTTTTTTAGTTAAAATGTTGATATTTTTTGTTTTTTATATTCAAAATTTATTGATTGTCCATTTGTCCGACTACATTCTATCATTTTCCGGCTGGAACCATTATTCCATCAGTATATAATTTCTGGGGTTTGTTTTTGAAAAATTAAGTCACATGATTTTCAGATGCCTTTTTTGAAGCCAATTTTACGCCAGCAAGAAAATGTTGCAGAGATCGAAACGAATGATAATCTGACCGTGCAATGTCAGGATTATACGGACTATACGTCAAAAATTTCCAGCTAAGGTCTTGTAATCAAATGTAACACAAAACACAACACAGTTGATTGCTTGATTCAACCGCATTAATTGCTGGTAGTAGATATTCCAACCAATCATTTGACCAGGCGGTAGTAGCTCATAATGGATTACAGGATTACCTTTTTTGGAGCTCCATAATCATTTTTCGACCAAGAACGCATTCGTACAATATTGTCGTTCGTCACCCGTTCCCATTCGTTTCAAAAATGACTGGATAATCCTCGTTCCATTTCAACAGCGATTCGCTGTCCATTATATTAAATTTTGTTCACTTAGTTCATGAGGCACCCTCACATCGAGCTTCATTTTGTAATCATTTCGTCCCAAATGGCTTAAAACTGTTTTGAGGTCGATCTTAACTTCCTTAGCGATGTCATGACTGCTTATGTGCAGGCATTGTTCAACTTTTTCCATCGACTTTCACTCATAGGCTGGCCAGCGCGAAGTGCATCTTTCACGTCAAAATTTCCAGAACGAAAGTGAGCGAAACATCTCTTGACAGTAGGTTCCGATAGAGTAGCTTTACCACAAACAACACAAATCTTTTCTTTCTTCCCTTTTTCGTAATAAAATTGTAAACTATACCGAATTTTCTCCTTTTCTGCTTTAAAATAAATTTTAATACAACGTATCTAATCCCAATAAAATTAATCATTAATGATCAGCTAATCTGCCAACTACCAAACAAAAAAACATAAAAATTGACAGATGCAATTAACCGTTCTATGTTATGATATCACACTTCAAACTCAAGTAAACAGATCAGAATTGAACATGCTTCGGTCACATTTCGTGAACGGGAGCCTTTTTAGGCAATATTCAATGCGCAATTTTTTTCTGCAATCACTTCTCTAGCAAATTGAAAGAAATTCCTATTAGTATAAATTGGGTTTTTAGTGAACCGTTTATTAAGATGTATAATATTTTTAAGTTAGCGACACAACAAAGGAAAAACTCGCAAGAGATTCATCGCCGAAATATATTGAAGAAGGGAAGAAAAATTCAATGTTTGACGTAACGAAGAATTCCTGCAAAATAACATTCCCTCGGTTATGACTCAAGGAAAGATAACGCGAGATTTTACCGAAGCCGAATTTAGAGAAGCAATAGAAAGAGTGTACCGGCGACGTACAGTTGATTAAACATCCTCCGAAATACGGGTGTTGAGAAGCGATTGGAACCCTGTCCAGGGGTGGCAGAGCTTTCTTGTCTAAATAAAAGTGACACGAGAAATTATAACATCCGATCAGTGCAGCTATGAAAATAATCGAGAGAGTTCGCAATGTTGGTAAATTACTAGATAGAGTGAAAAGTAACCTCCTTGGGAATGAAAAAAAAATTTTTTTAAATGTTTTCTTTATTTTATTCAATATAGTCCCCTTTTAGTTTGATACACTTGATCCCGTCCGAAAAGTAATTTTCCGCAAGGTCTGCAAAATACTCCTCCGTAGCGTCGATGATTTCCTCGCGTGAGCTGAATTTTTTATTGATGAGCCATCTTTTGAGGTTTGGGAAGAGATAATAGTCCGTGGGATCCAAATCCAGTTACCAATCGACGCCAAAAGTCCGACCGATTCCGCATCGGCAAGTCCAAACACTCTTTCGAAGTGCTCTCGCGTTCGTGTTTTTGGTCAGGAGTGGGCACCCAGCGGCAGGATAACTTTTTCATATGCAGAATATTGCCCAAAATATGGCGTGTGCGCTCAGTACTAATCCTTGTGGTATCTGCTAGCTCGCGCACCTTCACTTTCCGGTCAGCCAACAATATTTCATGTATTTTTTTGACATTGTCCCCTGTAACCGCATTGGAGGTTCTGTCGATGCGGACTTGATCGGTGGTGGAGTTGCGGCCACCACGAAACTCTCGAAATCAATATTTGACAGTGTAATCTGACGGAGCATTAGCCCCATAATATTTATTCAACTTTTCTTTTGTTTCCTTCTCCGTTTTGCCTCTCAAAAAATAATGTTTTATGAGAGAACGAAAACATGATGCCAAAAACGTCAAAAACAATCAGCTGTCAAAACTAAACTAAGGACAGTATCGCACTTAAATTTGGCATGTCTGCCTAAATGTGAACGGACTTCAAGGCACCATAACCTTTTTTGCAGTAGCAGAGCGTTCTGGCGGTCAAGGAGGTTACTCCATCTAGTAAATGGTAGCCATTGCGACCTGTGGAAGGCATGCCAACATACGAGTACAATGCAGTGCAAACCTTATAGGTAATGATAGAGAAACATAGCGACGCTTCGAGATACCACCTTGATCAAAAAGTTCCCGGTAGACCGGCGCTCCCATTGTTCCGGTTTGAGTTCTTTTTTTTTTTGTTAAGTTGGTAAATCTGTTGTCATAGCTTGACATTTGCAAAAGTTACGTAGCCAAGAGTACATCTATCTCTGTGTATGTTGGCGATTTTTTATAATTTTAGAAATGGATTTAAATTTGCAACAACGAACTTGTATTAAATTTTGTATAAAAAACGGATTTAATGGTGCGCGAACGTTGGAAATGTTGAAAAAGTGTTTCGGCAACGATTCTCTAAAGAAAACGGACATTTACCAGTGGCACGAGCTGTTCATAAGTGGACGGGAGTCAATCGAAGATGATGAACGCAGTGGCAGACCATCGACATTGACATCGAAAACCGACGAAAACATTGATGAAGTAAAAAAATTTTGGTCAATAACCGCAAATTAACCATCAGAGAGATAGCGGAGGACTTGAACATTGTCTATGGATCCGTCCAAGACATTTTGGTTAATGACTTGGATTTCCGTCGTGTAGCAGCAAAGTTGGTGCCAAAAGACTTCAATTTCATGCAAAAAAGAGACCGTGTTGACGTCACAAAAGAGATGATTTGAGAGGCTGAATCCGATCCCGCATTCATCAAAAGGATCATTACTGGAGACCAGACGTGGGTTTATGAGTACGACACGCAATTCAGACATCAGGCAAGTGAATGGCGTTCATGAAATGAGCCAAGACCAAAAAAACCACGTCGTTTTCGGTCAAAAAAGAAGGCAATTATCACGGTTTTCATGGATTACAACGGTGTAGTGCATCATGAATTTTTGCCAGAAGGCCAGACAGTAAACAAAGAGTATTAAAAGTATTTGGGCGTTATGAGAGGTTTGCGTGAAGCAATTCGCCGAAAGAGACCAGAATTGTGGGCAGAAAACTCGTGGATTTTGCACCATAATAACGCAGCGTCGCACAGTGCCATCGTTTTTCGTAATTTTTTAACGAAAAATGCAACAAATACCATCCAACAGCCACCTGATTTGGCTCAATGTGACTTCTTTCTGTTCAAAACCACCACGGGGAATGCGTTTCAGCAGCCGAGAGCAAGTAATGGAAAAAATCGTAGGAAGCATTGATGGAATAAACTTGTATTTTTAATTTTCCGAATATCTTTTTAATCAAGGTGGTATACGTATCTCGTTTTCACCGATTTATAAAAAGTGTTTTATAGAGTTCCCAGACATCTTGCCATGAGCCTGCAAAGATCTCAAAATGTACCCTAAGCGTAAATACACAAATACAACACGTTAAAACCAAAGCTAAATGCACACTAGGTTAACCGGAGAATTCGAATTTAAAGCTGGAGCACACAAAATCAGTGTTCAAACTACGATGGTTTGCAATGTCGTGCAAGATTGTCTTTTGGTAGAATAATATAACAAGAAAAGTCCCGAAAATAACATAAAAATAAAATTTTTTGGTAAAATTCGATTTTATTCATCAACACAGTCTGCTATAAAGTGATAAAATCAGTCCAGCGCCGGTCTAACATTTCTATGCCTTTTTCATATTTGTATGTAGAACGATTTGTCCAAGCCTTCAAAATGCGCTTCAATTTCAGCGATTACTTCTTCATTAGAGACATATCTATTTCCGGTGAGCATTTTTTTGAGGTTAATATACGAGTAGGATCCATGTTTCACCCATTGGCACATACCTCATGAAAAAAATTTACTTGGCGTAAGCAGCTTCAAATATCTATTGATATTGTAAAATGTTTGTATGGGTACAAATGATCAACTCGTTGTATACCCGCGCCATCTAGCGTCCCATACCATTTCCGTTTTACTAGAAAACTCGACTCCATTCTCCATTCACCAATGGTTGAGGCTGCTCATATTCAAGTATCGGAATCTTCAGCTATAGAAATATAGATGACGCTGCTCACATTTAATTGGATATCACACATCTATCCAAATGGAACACCTTCAATTTTCCCCGATATGGTAGACAACGTCATTAATGCGGGTTATCACCTTGTATGGACCTTCCCAATCCTGTAGCAGTTTTGGTGATTTTCCTTTCTTAATCAGAGGATTATACAACCAAACCAGATCTAATTCGTTGAAGCCGGAAGATTTTGCCTTGATGTTGTAAGTAGTCTTCATGCGGTTGCTCGCTAGCTTCATCTTTTCTCTTGTGTTTTCATGCAATTTACGAATCCTGCTGCGCAAGGACGTAGTCGTTCACCTCCTTGGGCTCCGTAGGTGGGGATCCAAATTTTGTTTCACTTGGTAACCGAACTGTTTGACTAAATAAAATCGCGGATGGTGTATGTCCTGTTGAACTTTGGATCGCGTTTCGGTAGACCATTAAGAAGAGGGGTATGTGTGTCGATCCCAGTCCCGCTGGCAGTTGCTGACGACCTTAGACAGATGCTCATTCAAGGTCCGATTGAATCGCTCGACCATCCCATCAGATTGAGGGTGTAGTGGCGTTGTCTTTGTTTTCCTTATTCCTAAATATCGGCACACTTCCTGGAAGACTTTTGATTCAAAGTTTCGTCCTTCATCAGAGTGTAGCTCCATTGGGACCCCAAATTTGCTCACACAGTTGTTGACTTGGGATAGCAAACACTTCCGGCCACTTACTGAAGTAATCCATGGCCATGAGGGTGTATCGGTTGCCATAAAAGGTTCCGGGAAACGGCCCAGCAATTTCGATGGCTATTCAGGATTCCCTACTGTAAAAAACTTCTCCAGAGCAGAATGCATAACTCTCTTTCGAATTAGAGTAGGAAAGACTATATTTTCGAGTCGACATCTTTTCACCCATGACCCCCCGATGAATGTGGTCTTATCCGTTTGGCATATTCTTGCGGAATGTCCAGTTTCTCGCCAAGTCTCCGGCCCCGAACCCGTTTCTTCAGAAAACAAACGTTTACCCATAGCCGAAATGCTTGATCCATACAACGTAAGATCCTTGCAGCCAGTCAAAGAAGCCACAACAAACCAAAATAAATACAAAGAAATCTGAACTAATTTTTACTTTTATGCTAACTTACTAGGTGAAATGAAAAGTAACCTCCTTGACCGCCAGAATGCACTGCTACTGCAAAAGAGGTTATGATACCTTGAAGTCCGTTCATATTTAGGCAGACATGCCGAATTTTAGTGCGATACTGTCTTTAGTTTTGTTTTGACAGCTGATTGTTGTTGACGCGTTTGGCATCATGTTGAGTTTGGACAAAAACGATTTTCGTTCTCTCATAAAACATTATTTTTTGAGAGGCAAAACGGAGAAGGAAACAAAAGAAAAGTTGAATAAATATTATGGGGCTAATGCTCCGTCAGATTACACTGTCAAATATTGGTTTCGAGAGTTTCGTGGTGGCCGCAACTCCACTACCGATCAAGTCCGCAGCGACAGGACCCCCGATGCGGTTACAGAGGACAATGTCAAAAAAATACATGAAATGGTGTTGGCTGACCGGAAAGTGAAGGTGCGCGAGCTAGCAGATACCACAAAGATTAGTACTGAGCGCACAAGCCATATTTTGGGCAATATTCTGCATATGAAAAAGTTATCCTGCCGCTGGGTGCCCACTCCTGACCAAAAACACGAACGCGAGAGCACTTTGAAAGAGTGTTTGGATTTGCTGATGCGGAATCGGGCGGACTTTTGGCGTCGATAGGTAGCCCCAAAAGATGGCTCAGCTCACGCGAGGAAATCATCGACGCCACGGAGGAGTATTTTGCAGACCTTCCGGAAAATTACTTTTCGGACGGGATCAAGAAGTTGGAAAATCGCTGGAATAAGTATATAAAACTCAAAAGGGATAGCCCCCCTTTTTTATTGAATAATATAAAAAAACATTTAAAAAAAAATTTTTTTTTAATTCCCAAGGAGGTTACTATTCACTCCACCTAGTAAATGCAACTTCTTTTCCCCATTGCAAACCTTCCCTAAATATGTAATTACTTCCCAACGGCAACGGAGTTTCTGCATGTAAACCTTGATTGAATAAAAACAAAGAATGAGATGAAGTTGGAAACTGAAGGTTTTCGTACAGATACTGAGGCTCTTGGCAAATAAAGGTGTTGTTTAATGTTTTTAGGGCGAAAAATTTGAAATAGGTGTGCAGACTACAATCCAGAATCCTGTAAGTGTATCCAGATACATGATCAAATCGATTAAGGTTATAAGCGCGTAATGTTGTTAAAGGCTACTGTAAGATTCCTTCGGGTTTCTGAGTTGTGACAATAAAAAATTGGAGTCCATAGGTGGCGATGGGTAAAATTAAACTTTTAGCTAAATTAAGCCTTGTATGCTAAGGTATAAAGTGTCAAGAAAAACGTACGTAAACATCCATATATGTATTGATACATTCTGATCTGCACATCATCAGCATATAAATGTATTGATGAGTGTCGGACTGCTTGTGGGAGATCATTAATAAGCATAGCGAACAGCTATGGCCCAAGAATTGATCCTTGAGGTACTCCAGACTTTAATTCTAAGTGGTGGGAGATGTTTTCCCCAACCGATACGACTTGATTCTTTTCGCTTAGGTATGAAAGAATCAAATTAGCTGCAGAGTTACTTAAATTGAAATAAGCCTTCAATTTTGAAAAAAGAATTCAATGGTTGACAGTGTCAAATGCTTTGGAGAAGTCTAGGAGCCCAAAAAAGGACATCAGGTCGTGATCAATTGCAATTCTCAGATCATCTGTTATTTGCAAAACAGCAGAGACACAACTATGACTTTCCCTGAAACCAGACTGTTGGCCATTCAGAAGCTTATTATGTTTGACAAAAAGAGTCAGTTTTTTATAAAGAAGTTTCTCAAAGACTTTGAATAAAAAAGGAAGAATAGAAATAGGTCTAAACTCAGGTGGTGACGAGCGAGTGGCAGACTTTTTTATTATCGGTATGACGTTAGCAACCTTCCAGAAAGGAGGAAAAGAGGCCGTCATGAGAATTGTGTTAAAAATGTGTGTGAGGGTAGGAAGAATGTAGGGCAAAATTATTTTTATAAAATGTGGATGTATTTCATCAAGACTTGTAGCCTTAGACTTTATTTGAAGAATGTAAAATAAACTGAAAGCAATCAACCCTTTGAAAATTAGGAAGAGAATGAGCTGTATTCGGTTCGGCAATGTCATGCAATGTACTTTGAACTTTAGCGAATTCCGTATTTAAGAAGTCGGGACTTATATTTTCAGGGATTATCACCTTTTGTCGACCCACACCAAGCTCTCGGGTATTTTCCCACACGGTTTTCGCTGGGAAGATTTCATTTAATCGCTTTGATTACAGTCTCTTCTTAGCTTCCCCTATTTTCATAGAAACACTGTTTCTTAAAGCTCGGAACACTGCATGAAACTCAGGTACTCGGAATCTTTTCGATCGTTTGTAGGCCAGATTGCGTTGTTTTATAGCTTCTTGTATTTCAGATGTAAACCATGTAATAGTGTTTGTTGGCATGTGTTTTGTTTTTATTGGCACATGCGGGTTGTAGAGACGACGTATGGCATTTTGTAAGAAATTTATTTGATTATCAGCAGAAGTCATTAAATCAACATCTTGCCAATTAACCTGCAGAGCGTCCTCTTCCAACAAAATTAAGTTTATTGCTCTAAAATCCCTATATTTATACAAAGAGACTGCTGTTTGCGCCGGACGATGTCTGAAAGTCGCAAAAATCAAGTCATGTTTTGAGAGATCACACGCTGACAACTGAGTATAAAGAAGGGTGTTTCGGGATTGCTGGTAAGAAAAATGTCTAAAAGGGTTGATGAGGTGCTTGTGAAATGCATTGAATTAGCAGTATTGATAGACCCTAGCCCCTTCCGGAGAGAAACCAATGGAAAACGCCATAATGGTCGAAATGTCATCAAACTTTGATACGTTTGAAGGTTGGTACTAACTAAAAATGCACAATATATGGAAATGTTAATAGAGTCGCCATTAATATGTCTCGCGACTTTTCAAACTAAATGACAAGTCTGATAGGAGTTTTCTTCTTTCCGCCGATGGTAGCGCTATGATAAGCAACAGGAACATGCAACTCTTAATAATTGTTTAAACACGCTAGAAGATAACGGGTTATGAATTAATCGTACTAAGAACGAATATCTGCAACATTACAATATTACATATGATATCGAGGACTCTTCGGGCCGCAGCGTTTCAGTTCACTCGTTCTTAATGTCGTAGCCATCTGAAGCGACTGATATGCACTTTTCTTAGCAGGCTATACAGTTCGCTGTTAAATCTCCTCCATCAGATTCAGTCAAAACAAACAAATCAAAATGACCAAGGATATCTTTATTCACCTTCGGTAACATAAACACTTGTGCGCCATCGAACAAGGGGTTGCATCGGTTAAGGTGATAGGTGATAGTGTGATTTGTGATAATTAAAAGTGATCAGAAAAAGTAACTGCTCTGTGTATAGTGATCACCAACAATTTTCGAAGGACTGCCATTGTTCATTGTCCCGCATAAAGTAACGTAGACAAATTCAATTTCAACTTCATTTATTCGCCATCGACGGTATCTATAAAGTAAGGATTTGATTTAGTAGTTTGGGATGGTAGGAACTTTATATGCCGGGGACATAATTTTAACTGCATTGTTTTTATGAATTAAGCCGTAATTTCAGCTACGGTGTTTTGTTCAATTGGCGCCCCTATCCAGCGCCTACTTGGCGTTAGTATTGTAGCCACCACCCCCAAGAAGGTTTCAAGTTTAGACCAACTGAAGAATGGTTGGAATGTGGGAGGATCTTATTCCAGGTAAGTCAAGCACATCCAAAACATACAAAAATGCTGGTTTTGAAAGTCGAAATTGTTTTAAGAATCTACAAAACATAGAAAATATTGCATATGGTAGCCTAAGGATATTCGATCTATTTCTTAGTTGGATCCTTAGAAGACGCGCATTCAACTTTCTTTAACTTCATCATCACTGCTGGAACTTAAAAATAATTCCATCGAGGTAAGCATTTTGTTGGTCTCTGGACCTAAGCCAATTGTGAAAAAATAATTCAATTGTATGAAAGTGACACCTCTTCATTTGTCACAGAAAATGATCACTAAAATGTGATTATCACAACAACTATCACCTTACATGGAGCAAAAACGAAGAATATGACTATCACTTATCGCAAATCACCTTAGTGTACCACCAATTACCTCCTTAATCCAACAATAAACAACAAAGTTTGATTTGAATGCGAGTAACTGAACGAACTTTTAAAGGACTGTTCCTCTGGTGTTGCCGTAGGAGTTTTACACAATTTTTTTAAGAATAACGCATAAGAAATCGAATGACTGCGCGTCGTCTTGCTTAGTCTTGATATAGAAAGTTTCGGTGATGACATTACCGACCTTGACGGACCGTTGTACATTGGATATCATTAAATATCAAAATTTAATATCGCTCAAAAGAGTTTGTCTCTGTAGAAATTATCATATGTGGCCTTAAAATCGGGAAAATTGTGATAATTATCGATTGGAAGTTGTTGACTTTTCTTCATTTCTCCAAGAACTGTTATGGAGTGAAAACTTGACCCGTTGATATGAACCAATCATGTTGTTGAAAAAAGATTTAGGAGTACATCCACAAATACGATCGGGATGACCTTGAAGGCGATGTTGAAGTGACTTACAGTGTGTAGCATAACTCATGGTACTCTGGGATAATTTTTGCAAGTAATTAAAAATCCAATTACTGGCATAAAAAATTTAAAATACTTTAGCACTTGTATATCTAATAGAATGTGTTCTTTAATTTAACAAACAAAATTCAAGTAAACAATAAGAAAAAAAAAATAAATTTAAATCCATAAAACTTGCGTTGCCAAAGTTTTGATACCCCTGGAAAATTAAAGACATTCTTAACTTTTGTTTTAATATAACTAGGCTCGCCCGTCGTTGAAATCCAACGATTATCCAATTTAGCAATTTAGAAATGGATTTTCGGTGGAAATAACCCTTCTTCTTCTCACTTAGTCCTGCCCAAGACAATGTGGACAGGTACACAACATGATTTATTCCCCTGCTATGTGAATGCTCTTTCTCCTTTACACAGCTTATATATATAATATGTTGAACAGAATGTGAATGCGCGTTGCAAATACACAGCACAAAAGCAACAGTTGTCGTGTACATAACAGAAGTGTCGTCACTTGTCACTATGTTTCTCTTTTTTTCATTTTGTTTAGTCTCTATCCCACTTAATTATAAAACTCTTTTGCAGCCCTGTAGTGACGTTCTCAGTCACAAACTTACATAAAAAACAAAACAATACATTTTATAAGTCAAAGCAGTCAAGCAAATTCCTTATGAACCACCTGAACAAAAACGATTCGACTATATGCTTATCCCTAGCATCTTTCCTTTTCTTGACTATTGACTTTCAAAGGCGAACAGACTTGAAAATGTTTTTTTTTTTTCTGTCAGTAAGCTACATATGTTGTAAAGTAACCTAATTTTGTAAATGTGTTTACCAAAGTGCACATCTACGTGAAATTACCTTTCCAATGGTGTAAGTAAAATGCCATTCGGTTGAGTAGAACGGTGTATAAGCGTACGACAAAAATGGGCAGCACGTATTTACTAGATGGAGTGAAAAGTGACCTCCTTGACCGCCAGAATGCGCTGCTGCTACCAAAAAGGTAATGGTGCCTTGAAGTCCGTTCATATTTAGGCAGATATGCCAAATTTCAGTGCGATACTGTCTTTAGTTTTGTTTTGACAGCTGATTGTTGATTGAGAGGCAAAACAGCGAAGGAAAAAAAAGAAAAGTTGAATAAATATTATGGGGCTAATGCTCCGTCAGATTACAACGTCAAATATTGGTTTCGAGAGTTTCATGGTGGCCGCAACTCCACTACCGATCAAGTCCGCAGCGGCAGGCCCTCCGATGCGGTTACAGTGGACGATGTCAAAAAAATACACGAAATGGTGTTGCCTGACCGGAAAGTGAGGGTGCGCGAGCTAGCAGATACCACAAAGATTAGTACTGAGCGCACACGCCATATTTTGGGCAATATTCTGCATATGGAAAAGTTATTCTGCCGCTGGGTGCCGCGAATGACCAAAAACACGAACACGAGAGCACTTCGAAAGAGTGTTTGGACTTGCTGATGCGGAGTCGGGCGAACTTTTGGCGTCGATTGGTAACTGGATTTGGATCCCACGGACTATTATCTCTTCCCAAAACCCTAAAAGATGGCTCATCTATAAAAAATTCAGCTCACGCGAGGAAATCATCGACGCCACGGAGGGGTATTTTGCAGACCTTCCGGAAAATTACTTTTCGGACGGGATCAAGAAGTTGGAAAATCGCTGGAATAAGTGTATCAAACTAAAAGGGGACTATATTATTTAAAAAAACATTTAAAAAAAAATTTTTTTAATTCCCAAGGAGGTTACTTTTCACTCCATCTAGTATATATAGATATTCAAAAGCAATCCAAAAAATATTTAGTGGGAAAACCTCGTTTAAACGGTTTGGCATGGATTGCACAAGCTTTCTTGTTATATTCGGAGTTATTTGTTGTCATTGTTTTTTAAGTAAATCTTTGAGCTGAGATTTACTTTTTATTTCTTCTATCTTTTCGCAAACGTTTCTTCTATCTTTTCGCAAACGTTTTTCTTAATGGCCCCATAAGTGCTCTATTGGGTTAAGATCTGGACTTTGTGGTGGTGTTACAAGCATATGGGGTGTGTTATAAACGATCCACATCTTAACATCTAAGGCGGTAGAATTTAGAATCGTTATCCTGTTGAAAGTAAGAAGTGTTGGAGATACCCAATTTGTCCGCGCTTGGTTGAAGATTTGCTTTTAAAATATAAAAATACACTTCTTTGATCATAATTTCGTCAATTATCACCAAATTCAACTCATTGGCGAAGTCAATTCTTTTCTTCTTGGTAATTCCACTGACAAATGGTTTTCTGCGAGGTGTACAAGAATTGTAACCGGATTTCTGAATCGATCTTCGCACAGTCCAAGCAGTTACGGTTTTGTTTAAATATATTTCAATATCTGCAGCTACTTTTGGAGCACATCTCTTTCTGTAAGCTTACGTAGGCGTCCTGACCTCGTTCTATTCTCTATCCTATTTTCTTTCTCATGGCGGTTTATTACCTTCTGAATCGTTGATTTAGTTCTTTCCACTATTTCAGCAATTTTATGATATGATTTTCCTTGTTTGTGACAATTTATAATTATCTCCCTTTCTTCTATAGTTAATTCTTTCCTGTTCATTTTGTAATTTTAATTTCTGTGTAATTTATTCCACTTTTTCGTAAGAACAGATGCAAGTTGTACACCAAACAGATAGTTCTACTAATTGCCTCTTCCATTATGACGAAATTAAGTTGAACCAGAATTTACCGCTATCGCTTCGTACGGTGAAACTTAACAATTGTTGTTGTTTTAAATTAAGTGTAATTTATTTTTTCATGTTTGTTAAAAATCATTACTTTTTGTTTGTTAAATTAAAGAACACACTTCATTACAATCAGGAACTCCAAAATTTTTAATCTTATTACTGTATTCTATTTAGCAATTTGTGACACTTGATGCAGGGTACCATGACTTATGCTGTATATCTCGGCGCAGTTTAAGTTTCACCTTATTTAAGGACCAGACAAGCAATGCCCAAGTTATTCATAATGCTTTACGTTGGCCGTATAAGATTATATCCGGCCTTGAAATATGTAGATTGGCAGGTTTGCCTTAGGCTCCAGCTGGTTTTTTTGTTATTGCTATCCTCATTTGAATTTTCCTTTCCAATTTTGGCGTTAAAGCCAGCCAAATTAGGATATTGCTCGTATTTCTTGTCGAAGATCTCGTAAAAATGTTCTTAGGTGGCTTCGTTTTTTTTCGCACTATAACAGCGTGAGAGCATATCAGGATAATGTTGGGGAATCGTAATAAAGCGTTCGTTCACGTGTTGAAAACACAAGATTTCTTGCCTCTGCAATAAATTTCCATCCAAAAAGGCGCTGGGGGTTCTTTATTCTTTTTAGCATTCACTGTAGCATGTGGAATTGTTTTGCATCATATCTTTTCACTATAGTGGCCTGTAACAGTTCTTTTCATTTTCAAGCGGCTTACCAAAAGCAACGGATTCATTCCTTATCAATGTCCTTTCTCAGATCCCTTTAGAACAAAGAGGTGGATATTTCAACACCGGTAATCACTTATAGCTTCCAGAGAAATAAAACTACTCACAATATTTTAAGCTAGGAAATGTAGAATTGGGAGCAAATCTCCCGTCTCAAGGATCTTCGAATCCATAAGAGATGCATAATACGAGCATAAGTAAAAGCACTTATATGGTTGGAAACCCAAACCAAAGCGCAGGGAGCATCTATAGATGGTATTACCCAGGACAGCTCGAAGAGGCTTGCTGTTTGATGGAAATACACTGGCGATCACTAGGATGAGGCCACACATTTTGCAATCGATTTTCAATCTTTATAACTGTTTGAAATTTTGTATCCGCAAACCTTCACTACCTGAGAACAAGTACATATTTTCTCAACAGGAAGTCATAAAATTAGAGGGTACATAAGAAAGGACCGTTGGAATTTCCCAAGATCAAACAATGAACTATTTGAAAAGAGTATAAAAAGATGCGCCACTAGGATGAGGCCATTGCGAATATTTTGTTGCAGGAGTTCACATCACCAATTTTTTTTTAAGTTTTGTTAAGAATATTTAAAAAAGCGTTGAAAAGAACTGTTTATATTTATTGGGTCTACAAGTAAGTTTCCAGCGTTTGTCAGAGATGGCGCCACCAGTGGATCCCGGGCAGAAATGTCAGACCCCATGTGTTTTATTTGTAGGTTTTATATCTGTCATCAACTTTGCAGCGTTATATTTGAGCAGTTCTATCGGTGTCGTACATTTTATCGAGCAAAATCATGGCAAGTTTCCAGCCAAATAAACGTCATTTGCGGGAAACGCTGCTTTTATTCTTTAATATGAAGAAAAGTGCGGCTGAGGCCTATCGTTTGCCTTCGGAAACTTATGGGGCGGAATGTATTGGTGAATGGACGTGCGGCGAGTGGTTCAAACGGTTCAAAAGTGGTGATTTTGGAGTTGAAGACAAAGATCCACCCGGAAAGCCGAAAAGTTTTGAAGACGAGGAATTGGACGCTTTACTGGATGAGGATCCGTGTCAGATTCAAGAAGAACTTGCTACATCATTGGGCGTCACGCAACAAGCCGTTTCCCTGCGCCTAAAAGCACTGGGATTCATTCAAAAGGTTGGAAACTGGGTGCCGTATGAATTGAGGCCAAGAGACGTCGAACGGCGATTTTGCATGTCCGAAATGTTACAGCAGCGGTATAAAAATAAATCATTTTTGCATCGTATTGTCACTGGTAATGAGAAATGGATTTACTATGATAATCCTACAGAAAATCGCCCGGCGAGCCCGCCCAATCGACACCGAAACGAAATATTCACCTGAATAAGGTCATGCTCTGCATATGGTGGGATCAAAAGGGTGTCGTATACTACGAACTGCTTCCGAGTGGTGAAACTATCAAAGGACCATTATATCGAACCCAACTAATTCGTTTGGAGCGGGCATTAAAAGAAAAACGGCCAGAATATGAGACCAGGCATGAGTCCGTCATTTTTCATCACGACAACGCTCGGCCACATGTTGCGGTTTCGGTGAAAAACTATTTGGAAAATAGTGGATGGGAAATTCTGTCTCACCCGCCTTACAGTCCAGACTTGGCACCATCTGACTACCACTTGTTTCGTTCGATGCAGAACGCTCTTACGGGAATACGCTTCAGCTCAGTAGAGGAAATCAAAAATTGGCTCGATACGTTCTTGGGCTCGAAAGATGAGAAATTTTTTTGGTCCGGAATTCATAAATTGCCAGAAAGATGGGGGAAAGTTGTAGCTTCCGATGGACGATACTTTGAATAAAGCATTGTAACTATGTTTTCATAATAAAACTTCAAATTTTGGAAAAAAACGCTGGAAACTTACTTGTAGACCCAATAGTTTAAAAAAAAAATGGGTTCCGGAAAGACTTTGACAGCGACAGAAAGAGGAAAAATAGATGTTTTCAATGAGTTAGGACTCTCAGGCCGAGAAATTGCCTGAGGCTTAAAAGAAGTAAGACTGTTGTAAACAGTTAACTTGCGGATCCGCAAAACTATGGGAAAAATCAAAAAGGACGCACGGCAGAAGCAACAACATTGCGAGAAAATCGGTTAATTCTACGGCGTGCTTCAAATTCTAATCTACCAGCGACTAAAATAAGGGCCAACAGCGGAGTATCAGCCAGCATAGCAACGGTCCGAAGGATAATACGAAAAAGTGGTACTATACAGAGAAAAAAACTTAAAAATAAACTTGTTTTGAGGCAAGAACACAAGGAGCATCGAAAGATTTTTGCAGGAGAACATGTCGCTTGGAGCATTCAATGGAAACGCGTTGTCTTTTCGGATGAAAAAAACCTTGACGGCCCCGATGGTTACAACTTTTATTTCCATGATCTAAGAAAGGAGGAGTTTATTTTGGTAACACACCATAGCCGTATAGTACATCAGCCGTAATCGTTTGGAGAGCTATTACCTACTATGGCACAATTCAGTTGGAGTTTTTGTCCACAACAATGAACGGAAACAACTACAAATGTTTGCTGGAACGGTCATTTCCAAAAGTGAAAAATATTCTCGGACCCTTGCCTTGGATATTCCAACAAGGCAATGCCCCCATCCACACTTCCAGGTTTGTTAGAAGTTGGATTCAATCAGAAGACGTGGAACTTTTGCCATGGCCGCCCTATTCACTGGACTTAAACATAATCGAAAATGTTTGGGCATGGTTATCTCGTAAAGTGTATGAAGACGGCAGACAATTTGAGGACAAGGACACTTTAATCGAAGCTATTCGTGATGCCTGGGCCCACATTTCTCTTGATTATTTAAAAAAAACTGTATGATACTATTCCAAACCGTCTTATAGAGGTCACATCGAAAAAATGGCGGGTATACTCATTATTAATGTAGAAATACATAATAAATAAACATTTTATTCATTGTTTTTCCTTTCTTTCGAAGATTTTGCATGTGGCCTCATCCTAGTTGCGGTCGTTTCTTATTTACCCTTTAATTTTATGACTTCCTGTTGCGAAAATATGTACCAGTTCACAGGTAGTAAAAGTTTGCGGGTACAACATTTCAAACAAGTATAAAGAGCGAAAATCGATTGCAAAATGTATGGCTTCATCCTAGTGATCACCTGTGTATGTATGTACAAATATATTATATGTCAATAATTAAAGAAACATACATAAATTTGTATATCATAGTTACTCATTTCAGACCATGACAACTTGCGAAAGTCGGCGGAAATCGCTAATTGCCATAATAACGGCTAAAACCATCCGACTTCATAATGAAACATTAATTGTTATTTTCTTTTTAAATTTGTAATTTTTATTTCTATCATATATTATAATGAAATACCAGAGTGAATTTCATTCTAAATACGATTGTTGTTTAATTTGTTTTTCTTTATCTGTGTTTTTTCTTTTGAATTCTTTTGTTTTAGTTCACAATTCTTTTTGTATTTACGTTTATACACAATTTTGTTTACTTAACTCACTAAATAAGAAAATATAATCTTATATGCGATAAGTCGTACAATTACTTATATGCTCATGAAAGATGTGTTCCTTGTTTTGTTTCGCTTAATTTATTTATTTATTTATTTATTTAAGGTTAAATGGTATCTGCTGTGTACACACTACACTACAATTGTAAATGATTAGTAAATACAATTTATTGTTTCTTTTTCTATTAGCGATTAAATACAAACGAAAATGTTAAATATTATTTTTAGTTTTATTTGCTGTGTTATACTCTTTTTCTATTACATATTATGTAATTTTTTTCCATTTATCCACAGGATGTTAACAAATTAGTTAAGATGAACAAAATGTTTATAATACGTGTATATGTTTTTTTTTTTTTTTTTTTTTTTTATTTACAAGAAAAGACCAATTTTGTGTTCGTTAGGCAAACAATAAAGTGTATATAAATGTATTTAAAACGTTGAAAAAAAAAATTGTATAGAAATAAAATTTAACTATAAAAACAAGATTAGAAAAAAGGCATGAAGAAAAACGAGAAAATAATGATAATTAACTAAGCAGGCACACGAAAAAAAAAAATTACTTAGAAGAAAATTACTTACTTTTTCCCACTTTTTTTTTGTGGTTTTACTAAATTGTTTAAGACTTTCTATGGTTGAGAATAGAAAAAATCACAAAAGCTTGTCCTTACTTTTGATGAAAATATCTAGTAACTAGCCTACAAATAAACATGTGTAAGTTGGAAAAGATAGTGTGCTTCGGCTGTTGGGTCGAAGATAAAATTCACCAAAGAGGAAATATATATAGTCCAGTTTATTTTAAACAGAATAGAAACTATATAAACGTTAGGCCAAGTTCTTCATTTGCATCCTTATACAATATACGCTATACGCTAAGGGAAATTCGGAAACTGTATTTAATTCTCATAGTAAGTGAACAATATATTTTTTAGTGGATTGAAGCTTGGCGAACGTATTTACACTGGCTTAAATGATTAGGAAATGTCCACTCATGCATACACCATTGTATTATCTATCAATAGCATATTCTTAACTTTCGTAAATAGCTTGACGGTCGTAATCAAACCAATTGATTTAACAATTATGGAGTTTTTTTCATTTGCTCCAAAAAAAACATCATTTAGGCTGTTATAATATTTTTTTTCGAATAGAAATTAAGTCAAGGCTTTAGAAACATCAATAGAAACTGTAGGGTGATAAGAAACCGAATATTAAAAGATAAAACACATATAGCTTTACTAGATACCTAAGATGGAAAATAAAATGTAGCTCGAAGAAAAATCGACAGTAATGAATGTGCGCATATGAAAATCTACATCGCAATCTTTTGGAGGTTTTGAAGAGTTACATACATTTATTTCTTTACTTCACTGCAGAAAAATCAACCTACGACCGTACAGCCCGAAACACAACTATCTGTATGTTAGGCAATATTCCTTTCCAATTCTCATGTTATGGCTTCAATTTCTTCTATCATTCTTTCTATAAATCTTTCATACACCAAATTTAACAAATCTCTCATATGAGAAACATACAAATGTAAAGCAAAAATATGCGCGCTTACAAATTCACCTTAAAGTAGTTATTCTATGAACAAAGTAAAACACATCAAGAATAATCTGGTACAAGAAAATTATAAAGAACTAAACTCTACATTAACCATAGAATAGATAGAAGAATCTCTTCGATAAATGTTTTAACCAAAAAAAAAAAAAACAAATAAGAATAATAATTATATATATATAATATGTATGTATACAAGTATAAAACTAGCATAAGTCTCGCTTAAACAACAAAGCTCCGAGAAAAATTCGGACAGTAAAAAAAATATATTGTAAGAAACAAACAAAAATTAGAATTTCTTATTTTTTTTTCCTTTCACTCTTTCTTTCTTTTTTGTTTTCTTTAAAACTATTGTAATTTATTGTTCGCTATTTCTCTTCCTATCTCGTTTCGCTGTTTTGTCTGTCTGGCGGTGTGTCATCCGGTTTTTTTTTTTTTTTTTTTTTTTTTGAATTTACTCATTTATTTATTTCTAGGAAGGACAATTTACAATTTGAAGAAGAAAAAGTGCAATATAAACTTATTGAGACTTGTTTTTTTTTTTTTTGTTTTGTTGTTGTGAAAAAAAATCGGCTAATCTCACTTTTTCGGTCAAAGCCTTCCCGGTGAACAAGAAGTCGCTCTGCTTTTGACGCTATCACCATGCACATATCGCCGTCAAAAAGTTCTAACTCGGTTAAAAAAAAAAACGGATTATAGTTCATTGATTCATCGATGCCTTTAATGCGATTCAATAAATTTGTGGAGGCATTCAGGAACCATTTTGTCGTACTTAATTCGATGTTTTTGTATAGTTCTTGCCGCTAGACACTTGAGAGTGGTATACTTGATGGGGTTGACGATTTGATGGATTTTTTGAGTTTCCAGCAGCGTTTCGAAGGTCTCTCCTTGAGCGTTTTTGGTGTCCTGAAATTATTAATTAAAAGAAAAAGAGAATTAAGATATAATAAATATTAAATTTGTATGACTTTTATTAATAACCATCTAAGTCAAGAACCTTTATGTAAACTTAATTTACAACATACGAGTATCTCGTTGCCCTGATCGGTTGTAAAATGCGGCTCAGAACCTATAGGCGGTGCGGTGCATTCAGTAATTGCAATGCTAATAGCAAGAAAGGACCACACATTTGGTAGTACCCCAGACATGCACAGCCAGAACGGCGTTACTTTCGAAAACGGACGCTGGCCACATCTTGAGATCCCATGACCATATGGAGGTCTTCTGCCTAAAACTCATCAAACCAGGCAGTAAATTGAAAACACGTATCCAGTGTTCCAGACACGCACATTCCAATGGGCTTATTTATATTTACTAGGGCTACCTAATAATAGTGAAGGTACAAATTGTAGTACAATGCAGGAAAAATATTGGGAGAAAGACAGCCGTCAGACATCTGTCCGACTGCGCTTTTTTTAAACTCTCTCATAAACCCTCATCAGCATCATAGGGTTCAGAGGACATCTTCTGTGCTAGGTTTTACAAACAAGAAACACTATGTTACGATGAAGAATATCCACGGGGATTTGAAGCCAAACAGAAAGCGTGCTGTGCAAGATTAGAGCTGCTGTTAATATGTACCAGCGGCGGACAACTCGAAAACAAACCACTACGAATGAAAAAGATGGAGATCGAAAAATAGAAAGTCTGGGTGTTTAAAAAAATCACACAATAAGGTTCGGGGCATCAAAACTCAAAGCGAAGCCTACATAGGCGACGCAACCTTGATGAGAACAACTTTTGCAGACGGTTAAACGACGAAGACCACGAACAAAAACCTATTGACGACCGTCAATACAACCAAGACGATGTTAGGATAACAATAACCAATTTAAATATATCAAATCCGCGAGAGCTGATGGCTTTGCCGCTGAGCTCTTCAAAGCTAGAAGAAATAGAATGGAAGCTCATCTGTGAAATTTGAATGAAGGAACACATGTCCGATGAATGGAATCGTTTTGCCGTAAAAAAATAAGATCACCTGAACTGCGTCAAGTATAGAGGTAAAAGCCTGTAACCGGATTATGTAAAAGCCAACCGTCAACAACCTGATAGCTCTAGATCTGGTAAGTAGCAGAAAAACAGAAAGAAAAAGACATAGGATTTTTAAATCGATACCAACCATCTCAAGTGGTAGTGTATTGGCTTTCAAATCAGATGGATCGGCGTTCAATCACAACGTGGCCCAATAGATATTCTTTTTTCAAGCAACTAAAATCACGTAAGATGTGTGGTTGCCTAGAATACAACAACAATTCTAATTACACTAATAATTTAGCCTCTCCATTATATGTTGGATGCACTGAGCAGCCACTGAGCTCAAACATCTTTCTTTCCTTTCTGTCACATTTTCCAAAAAACTTAACACATGCTTTGGCATCATAAGTGTAGTCATACCCACTTGTGTTGTATAAAAATAAATATTGTCAATGATAATGTCTATAATAGCCAATGCCTAGATATTGTTAGCTGCGCACAAAGATACCATACGTCTTCTACGATTTGTTTTGTAAATATTGTATGACCGTGTGATTTTCGGCTATGTGACAACATATAATACTACATACAATGTCCCAAAAGTAGTGAAAAGTTATGGTCGTCGTCAAAAACAACATCAGCAATTGTGTCGCATCCTCCATCCCTACACTCATTTGCAATGACATTCCAGCTGCCAGTTCTTTGGACAAGCCCAGTCTGCTTGCTCCACACTTTGCGGCAGGTCAACACTTCCAGACTGCGCTTTGTCCCCGCCTACACTTGAGTGAGTCGAATCTTCAATGGGACGAATCCACTTTCGCACTTTTGTAGTTGCAAGAGTGCTTAAAAGGTGTAAACTTTTTCAAGCAGAAGGAAAACAGGTGAACAGGCCGTCTCTAAAAAAGACGAATCATCTTCTCTCTCCTCCTACAAACCCATTGCATTTACGCCCCTTCTTTCCAAGGTCATGGAAACGCTGATAAACCGTCAAATCATGAAATATCTCTAGATACGAAAACTTCTCAATGGATTAGAAATTGTCTTTCGAAACGTCCAATTCAAGTTGTCTTGAACGCTTTCCAGTCTGATATACACAAAATAAATGCTGGTATGCCACAGGGCTCCGTTCTGTACCCGAAACGCTTTCTACTTTTCATAAATGATCTCTTGTCTTTTACTTCTAATCCAATATACTTCTTTGCTGACGACAGTACTCTCTGCTTTGCATATTCATTCCCTGGCTCACTGTGTTCTCAAACACAATGTTGTTTGCTGTCGTTAAAGCGAAATTTAAACACCTAACCATACTCGGTATGTGTGTCAATGACAAACTACGTTGGAATGATCACATAATACGCAAATAATACTGCGAAATATCTAGGTTCCTCAAACGATATAAGAAATAATTCACCCCATCTCAATTGCCCTCAATATACGAGGACAAGGCATTCATATGCCTAAAATTGGAGTATAATGCTTACATCTGGGCAGGTGCTCCGAAAAAAATCTGTTCACCTGCTAGATAAAATTCAAAACCGTGCGATAAAACTCATAGTTGTTGCTAATATCATTCAATCAATTGAAACCCTCGAACATCAACGTAATGCCTCATATCTCACATTGTGTTATCGCTATTTTCGCCACCAATGCTTTATTAAAGTTGCCAGTAGCATTTCGCATCTTGACACCTCAACCATAACAGCCGTCTCGCTATGAATGCTCATCGGTTTACCCTCAAGCCCACTTTCAGACGTATTTTGAAAAATCGTCATTTTTTCCTAAACCATACGAAAATGCCCTGTTGCCCTTTATTTCCTGGTCATTATAACTTCCAAGCGTCTAAGACCAATGTACATCGGTATCTCTTTTTTAAGGGCACGCAAAATCCATTGAGCGGGAGACGATTACGAAAAAAAAAAAAAAAAACATGGACGGGTTGAAACGGACCGTAGAAAAGTAAAATGAAGAACAGCTATATAAGCAAACACTAAGTTAGGTATCGATTTCTGATTGGACGAAGACTTAAGTCTTCTTATCGCCTGATTACTACATTACCCAACATAAACCTTATACATATATCTATGCTCAAGTCGCCACAGAATAACTCAGCCGAAGATTATTTCTACAAACTCCTCCTCAAGTTAACATACGAGTAATATCCTAAGCACGACATCTGTTCCGATTTTAACGGCATGTAAGAAAAGAAGAGCATCTTTGGCGATATATTTGGGATTTCCTAAGTCTGAAAACGTATAAAAATTGATTTACGATACAGTAATAGAGCGTTTCGCATAACTTAACATCCACATCCAGAAGGGATCATGTCAGTCGCTAAGAGACCAATTTTTCAAAATCTCTGGGGAAGTCCTACGATACCGGCGTCAAGGGCAGAAGACCAGGTGCGATAATGTTAGCAAACAAACGAAGAACCTAGTGTGCAGCATTTATGCCGATCATTATAGCGAAATCGTTGGTTTTAAAAAAAAGTGATGAGGAATACAAGCGCAAACAGCGATACAGAAGTACGTTGTAGAGAAGAACGAACGCTGATCGCCAATTCTGTTAGCGAATGACGGGAACGCGGGAAAACTACCAGCTTCTCAATAAGAAAAATAAAAAGCTAGAAAAATATTCGATGGAGAGGATCTACTGTACAAATTATGTACGGAAGCGTTATTGGGAACCTTTAGTTCTGATAATAAAGGACTTTGTCAGGAAGAAAAAGGTTGTAGGTAGGCTGGAAACTTGTAGATGTCGAGTGAACAACCATTCTTACTAAGAGATGCTGTGCGATTTGCAACCCACCTTCAGGCTGACAGAATCTTCAAAATTTTTCCGGAGGAAGAACGAGCTAAAGTAGGACCTTGCCTTGAGTAGAGCGCTCTAGTAGCAAGTTACCCCAAAAAAGTCAATATGCTCAACTAAAAGTTTTTAACACTAGCTGGTGGATTGTTGATTGACGCAAACAATCAAACAAATGTGACAAAGGATGAAAACTGTAAACAGCAAACAAGGATTATTATCATAGTAACACACGGATTTTTAAAAAATGTATGGAACTTTGAGGAAAGATTTCTATTACCTGATAAATGTAAACAAACAACTTGCTTTTGGCAATGGAAAATCAGTACATGATAGCCCGTCCAAAGGGAATATAAAGCGCTGTTTTGTAATTTTGCACGCAGCAAATTATAAGTCTAGTATGGGTAAACATCTATGCCCTACAACCAAAAAGGGTTACAATTTTATTTCTGCAATACACTCATTCGGACCAGCAGTTAGAATAGGCCAAATTTCCATACTCACAAACAGACAAGTTTTAGAAAAAGAATTTAAAAAAGCATGCGATAGCATTCGTCGTATATGTATAGGTATATAGGTGCATACATATATGGGAAATAAACCTTCAGAGCTATATGTTAACAATGGTCTCGAATTTGAATAAATTTTCCGCAATACCAGTGTCTTAAATGTGCCTTTATAATAGTGCTCACAAAAGCCGATAAGAATTTGATCAATGCCCTCGGCTAACACATTGCTGTATCCAGTAATGTGAATTACAATTTCAAGTCAGCTGGATTTTTGTCACTTGTTCACATTTAGATGCTTTTATAAAATTTGTTCTCATGGCAGAACTAGCTATCTCTTAACCAGCACCACAGGTATTATCTGGGATTATAAAATTAGTCACATTTATAAAGTTTATTTAACGGATATCTGCATCTAATCTGAACTCTTTAAAGATAATTTCTAAGCTAGATGTATGACAAACGGTCCTTAACTTAGATATAAGAAAAAATAAAGAATACAAAGTAAAACTCTACTTACCAAATGTGCACCATGGTCGAGTAATGTCTGTGCTAAGACACGCGGGCATGGTTGTGCTGTAGCGGCCAAATGTAAAGGTGTATTACCGGCAACGTCTTTTGCATTTGGATCTGCTCCAACCATAAGAAGAGCTTTCGCTAAGGCAGGCGATGGAAACTGACATGCTGGATATCTGCCAACAAGTGTACCTTCCCTAAAGCAGGCATGATGTAATGCTGTTCTACCAGAACGCACAACAACCTTCAGACTATTCAATTTATAGAGAGCGGTGAGAATTTCGTGCTTCATTTTCGGACTAAAATCTGCATCGTCGACTAGACATGCCAATAGGCAACCAATGTGAAGAGCACTGACAAGTGCGCGACTCAGGGCATTTGGATCATTCTCCACACCGGTAATCGAAGAATATTTCACTTGTTCATTGAACATCAGTTGTCCTATAAAAAATAAAGAAATGATCGAGAAACCAATTAAAACTTTATCGTTTTATACAAAATTTTTAAAATTGTTAACGTACCTCGTTCAACTTCTAGTACAGCCTTATTGAAAATCATCAGCATATCGTGTGCTTCGATTGGTGGCACAACACGTCCACGTGGCAAGGGACGTCCGGCCTCGACTAACATAAAACTAAATAACTCGGCAAAGGAAAGCAATGATGATTGTGTCATCGGACTTAAGGGTTGTAGGATTTTTTGTTGCATTGTTAGAGCATATGTCCATAGTTCAATGCAGCGATCAAATCGGCCAGCATCAGCATAGTGTGCTCCTCTATAAAATCATTAAAAGAAAAAGCAAATATTAAAATCTAACTTATACGAGTAGAGAAAGTGCTTATTTAAACATACCTAAATCTAATGTAATAACTAGTGTCTGGATGTGTTGGTCCGAGTATTCGCTGACGAATCACTAACGCCTGCATTCTCATCTCATCTGGATCCATGACTAATTCATCCAGAGCGTCAATATTTGTCACTTCGGTGGCATACTCGTACGCAGCTAATGGCTCACTGACAATCTTTGGTATTTTCGGTTCTAGATTTCGATCCTCCATGGCACGACGCCACAGTGACAACGCACTTAACATATCACGTTTCTTATCTACATAAGTGGCCCCTAACAGCTCCAGAGCGTTGATGCGATCTTCACGCTTTACACTTGGTAAACTAATGAGATGCTCAACGATTGGCAGGTGACCGGTTACACTGGCCGCCAAAAGTGGTGTCATACCATAGTAATCAACGTCCATCGTGGCGCCGTGTTTTAACAGCAATTGCAGAATTTCCAATGAACCAGATTCGGCACAGTCGTGAAGAGCAGTATTACCTTTAACACTGCACCGATTCACATCTGCATTCAGTGACAAAAGATATTGTGCGATTTTAAAATGACCTTTATAGCAGGCAATCATCAGGCATGTGTGACCGTGTCGATTCGCTACTTCAAAGTCTATAAATTAAATATCAATTATTATTTTAATTTCAATAAGATCAAGAGAGTAAAAAAATAAGAAATATACCTGCACCATTATTTACTAGATATTTCACTATATCAAAGTGACCATCAAAACATGCCGCTCTTAGAGGTGTGGAATTCGTTCTTGTCGTACTGTTTACATTAGCACCACGTCTAACTAATAACTTAACTATGCCTATGTGTCCGGCTGCCGCTGCACACCATAATGGAGGTGCATCCTCTATTGTCTCTCCATCGAAGGTAACTGAACCGACTTGTTCAACATCCGCATGGCATTTAGTCAATAAATATTCCACAATATCGTAATGTCCGTGACGGCATGCTATAACTAGAGGGGTTGCACCACCCATTTTCGCTGAAACTAAATTTTTAATCTCTTTTGAAGTACGTCCTTCAAAGCAGCTCTGCAAAAAAAAAGGAAAACATTCATATGAATAAGGAATTAGTGATGGTTTTAATTGAATATTTCGAGAAAAGAGAAAAGTTGGATGAGCATAGAAGCAAATTATAAACATGAACTTATTCAAAGAATAATACGGATACAATAATATCTGATGAACATCTATTATACTACTCGTATACAGAGTTAGTTTGTGATCTTCTGCGTAAAAGCTTATCGTTTTATCTGCACCATAAAATTCATAATACGAACTAGGAACTACTTCGTTGATGTGAGCAGATATGGTTAACGCCAGTGATCACAATCAATAATTGGATAAATTTCATGTTCAGATGGTCGATGAGGTGTGCCGTATAAGTTTCGCAGAGTTCTGATTTTGGAATTAAATTTCAACTATTTGAAATCGTTGGGGCGTCAATTTTTCCATGATAAAATGCCAAACTGTACTACAAATAAATAAAGCTTGGCAGCTCAATGTGACAGCTGATTTGACCTTTAATCCTTATTGAAAAGTGTGACACTGCAAAAACAAAAGTCTGGGCTTTGCTTATCTGGCTTACCTAAAAAAGTTTGCTTATTTGGCTGTCAAAATAAAAATACGAATTTTAAGAAAAGTTCCTTTTTTATCTCATTATTGTATAAGGAGTATGGCGCTAACGGGAAGTACCATCGATTTTGCATATGGCGTTGAATATCAATTTGGTTTTGACATTTGTGAAGCAAACAGAATTATAATTTGTGTGAATAAGCAATATACTCCGTCAGTGATTTTCTCGCAACATGCATTTCCTGCCCGTTTTCCTGGACGCCCGGTTCCCACTGGCCATTCAATCCGGCGTTTAGTCGCACAACACGGGACCGGGCAAGCCCTGGAGGGCATCGTACCTCTCATTCGGCCGAGAATATCGCTGCCGTGGCTGGAGATGTCGTAGAGGGTCTGTCAACGTCGATTAGACCACGTGCCATGCAATTGACCATACCGCACATGACTCTGCGGCGCATTTTGGCGAAAGACTTGAAGATATTTCCTTACAAAGCGCAGACAGTTCATCAGCTGATGAGTCTTGGCTGTGGATTGCCTCTAACCTACGCTTCACGCCCTCCTGAATCTCAACAACGAAGTGGACGAATGCGTCAAAAATAATCATGAGCAATTATGTTATCCACATATGTGGAATTTGCGGTTCAGGGGCACTGAAAATCCGCGAGTAACATACGAAGAGCCATTACATCCACTCAAAGCAACTGCATGGCGTGTTGTTTATTTACACTGGAGGAGTCATTGGACCATTTTTTTCTAAGAACGGCACGGGCCAAACCGTCACTGTGGATCTCTCATTTTATTGGTCCTGATAACGACGTTCAAAATCCATCAGAACTTGCTCTTCCGAATAGGCATACATATAAAGACAACATTGGTCCAAGTGAGCATGTAAAATATGCACTTTACGGGACATTCTGCAACCCAGGAGTTTAAAGTGCTTGAAATATTTGAAATCAATTCTTTCTAGTTGTCGGCTCTTATGTTTCCGAGTAAATCATGGACTAATACTTTAACACTTTAAAGCTGTCCCATGGTCACCTTTCATTAATATTGGGTAGCTGTAAAAATTCGTTGCTGGCTATTATTTTCGTTATTTGCGGTCCGGCGAAAATATTAGCTTTCACTTTGGCTTCGAATGACTTAGGAATCATTTTTTTATACAATTACAATTAGGTTACATTTAATATTATGTTTTCTTAACTCGAATACGGTTCGCTTAGGCCATGCGTGCTGTTGGTAATGCGAATTGTCTGCTCTACTGTCCCATAAGCAGAGGTAGCAAAGATGTTTGGTACAATCATCTTGCATTCCCAGCTAGAAACCCAACCATAGTAAAATAAGCTATCACTGGCCAGATGTACTGCATATACATATGACACTTTAAACTCTCAAGCACCATTTTTACACTTTCGTAATTTTCTTGGAGGATCACGGAATGAGCCAAAGGTATAGATGAAAATTTATTTCCATTGCGGAGAAGAACAGCTTTTAAACATTTTGTGGAATTGTCTATGAAAAGATGCCAGTCAGAACGCACGGAATTGCTATTTCTTCAAAAAAGCCCTTCACATCAATACAATAGCAAAGTCCGTCTTCGAATCTTTTTAACTTTCACTTATTCTAACATTTGTTTCATGCTAATTCATCTGTTTCAACCGATAATCTAGAATTTCTACTTTACTTTTGGGCAGATTCAGATCTCTAACTAAGGTGTGGTTCGGAACTTACTGATTTGATCATCATCACTATCATAGCTGGTACTAGTAGTTTGCGATTAAGATAATACGATATCTTTTAACTCTTGAGGTTATTTATGAAGCTTCCGTTGCACAAAATTCGTTGAATCGCTGCAAGTTGCATTCGTATACTAACTAATGAACCGCGTGAGTAAAATGTCAAATTTTCTCCCAACCCTCCTCCTCGATTTTACGAGGCTAGACCAGAAATGCCCGACAAAGGAAATATAAAAAAGTGGGGGAAATATGTTTATTTCTCTACGTAGTCTCTTTTTAGTTCAATACACTTTTCCCAGCGATGTTCAATAGCTTCGATATCCTGTTTAAAGTGAAAATGGTCGAGCTCCTTAAAATAGCCAGCAACCGCACACTCCACCCTTTTACTGTTGGCAAATCTTTTACCACCGAGCAATTTTTTCAAATTCGGAAATAGAAAATAATCCGAGCGGCCTAAATCTGGTGAGGAAGCAATTCGAACTTTAACTCATTGATCTTGGCCATTGCGGTGATGGATGAGTGAACTGCTACATTGTCTTGGTGAAACAAAACTTTTTTCTTCGCCAAATGCGGCCATGTTTTCTTGATTTCATCTTGATTGCTGATTGTTTTTCCTTTCTGAAGAAAAACAATGAAAATTATCCCACGCGCATCCCAAAAAACTGACGCCACGACCTTGCCTGCAGATGGAACTGTCTTCGCTTTCTTTGGAGCCGGTTCTTCCCTTTGAGTCCATTGTTTTGACCGTTCCTTCGTCTCGGTTGTGAAGTGGTGGGCCATGTTTCATCCATGGTTATGAATCGACGCAAAAACTCGGCTTTATTGCTGTGGAACATTGCCAAACACCCGATTGAAAAATGCTCACAATGGTGTTTTTGTTCCATTGTGAGTAATGGCGGCTCCCATCTTGCGCAGAGCTTGCTCATGCCCAAATTTTTCAGTCAACATGCGATGTACAGCGCTTTTTGAAATGCCTATCATATCTGCTAGTTCACGCAATTTCAATCGACGGTCACTCAATACTGTTTTGATGTTTGTTGGATTGAGGCCTTTCAAATGAAAGTATTTTATCATATAACGATGACTACATAATTTTTTCCATATTTAAAAACTCATTGAGAGCATTCACTATTGATGTCTGCCGAACAAATACTAAACAACACCCGTCGTCAGGTCGGGTACTACTGGATCTAGCCTCGTACTTAATACAAGAGGTTTCTTTTTATAGACTCATATCAATGTAAAAGGTACAAAAGTGAAGTTTTTCAAAAATAATCGATGAGTTTAGTTATTTTTCAGTGTAGAAAATTAAAAAATAATCAATGAAATATGTAAACACTTAAAAAAAAAATTGTTTGTTTTGTTATGAATGCCCGTGATCATAAATCTCAGTAACCAAATAAAGTATCGTGGATTGTGACCAGACCAGAAGAACAGCATCAGAGGATTGTTATTTTTTTACTGAGTAAGCGGTGGAACAAAGGAACATTAGTGGTCAAAAATTCGATGTTTTCGTGGACCTCAATGTGATCATGAGTTAGTTACATGCAATATTAATTCGAATGATATTGCATTTCACTGAGCATTTATGATTGATTATGTACTCGTAGGTTCTTTGGTGATTGTGTATTAAATTCCATTGATCATAGAAGTCTAAGACTATACATATACTACCTCACAAAGTTCCCGGAATGTATTCAGAAAATTCGAAATACAAGTTTATTCATCTAAATCTATATTGTCCGCTTCAGAGTAATCCCCATCGACTGCAACACACTTATGCCAGCGCTTGATCCAATAATCGAAACATTTTTTATATTCGGTTTTTGGTATTTTCTGTGCACAGAACGAAGTCACGGGGAGCCAAATCCGGTGAATTCGGTGGCTGTTGGATGATATTTGTTCCATTTTTCGTCAAAAAATTACGAATAACGATGGCACTGTGCGACGCTGCGTTATCATGGTGCAAAATCCACCGTTGTAATCCATAAAAACCGTGAACATTGCATTCTTTTTTGACTGAAAACGACGCGGTTTTTTTGGCCTCGGCTCATTTGGTGAACGCCATTCACTTGCCTGATGTCTGGATTGCGTGTCATACTCATAAACCCACGTCTGGTCTCCAGTAATGATCCTTTTAATGAATGTGGGATCGGATTCAACCTCGCAAATCATCTCTTTTGCGTCGTCTCTTTTATGCATGCAATTGAGGTCTTTTGGCACCAGCTTTGCTGCTACACGACGGAAACCCAAATCCTTAACCAAAATGTCTTGGACGGATCCATAGGCAATGTTCAAGTCCTCCGCCATCTTTCTGATGGTTAATTTGCGGCCATTGACCAACATTTCTTTTACTTCATCAATGTTTTCGTCGGTTTTCGATGTCGATGGTCTGCCACTGCGTTCATCATCTTCGATTGATGACGTTCGCGCACCATAAAATCTGTTTTTTACGCAAAATTTAATACAAGTTCGTTGTTGCAAATTTAAATCCATTCCTAAAATTGTAAAATAAATAGATAGATGTACTCTTGGCTACGTAACTTTTGCAAATGTCAAGCTATGACGCTAAGATTTAGAGGGAATGTCAACAACAGATTAACTTAACAAAAAAAGAACTTAACAGAACTCAAATCGGAACAATGGGAGCGCCACACGGTGGCGTCCCCCCGGGGACTTTTCGATCAAGGTGGTATTTTCGAGATATTATTAAAACTTGAAAAAGAAAAAGCATGCACAGAATCGAAAGCAAAAATGAAATATCAGCGATTTTTAAAGTTAGTAATTATAAAATGAATTTCTAACGGCAAACATAGTGATCATAAATTTCTCAATGAATTCTTAATTTTAACTGTCTTATGTACCGGGCCCCCGCCCAATTATCAAGGCTTCGCCCATTAATGACGTTGTCTAATAAAAAGCGGCGGCAGAACATATTACTGGTCTTATCGTAAACATCTTCAGATAACGCCTCTGAATGGTTGCTACGATTTGACCAGTAACAAGTTGCCGGTCATAGGTTTTGTTGGCGGCTGGACCACCGGTAGTCCATACCAGGACTTAAATCACGGTACCATGGGAGTCAGGAGCCCCCCGGATTTCGGTCCGGGCCTGACTTGTTTGAGGTAGGCCCCCTTGTGGGAACGTCATGGTGGCTGTGGTTTAAACCCAAATCGCGGGTACGGGTTTCCTTTTTGGTTTAGCCTATTGTAGAGTTGCAAATAAAGTACTGGGTGCTGTGACCCTAGAACAGTAAGAGATTTTAGGTCGGCCTCGACTCTTACCAAGGGTGGAACTTGTGCCTCCAACACAGCTCCGAATTGGTATCAAAGAATTGAACTTTATACCGGGATTGAATTTTTGCTAAAACAAATGAAAATTACGCTGCGGGAGGAGTTGGTTGTTTTGTGAAAACAGACTACAGGATTCTTGATGTCTCGTTTGTTGATTTTTTGAGTGCTGATGTTTTAAAGGTGTCCGTAGAAGTAAACCGTGATATATTTGTATTTTTTTGTGTCTATAGGTTCCATATGTTTAGTGTGTTATCATTTATTAGTGAATTTTCAGAACTTCACACAAAGGAAAAATCAAAAAACTTGATCATTACTGGTGATTTTAACATTAATAGCTTGGATCGTACCGAAACTACCATATATCCAAGTATTTATCCGTTCTTGCCTCTCATGGTCTAGTTTCTTATATTAACGTGCCCATTAGGGCATCCTTAGGACGATGTTTAGACCATATCTATGCACGCTTTAGAAATGTTGAGTCAAAGTGTGAAAAATGTGTCTTTGATTTAAAGATTACTGATCATGCTATGAAAGGTCTCTTATTAACTAACTCGAAAATAAAAGTTAATGGATGTTCTAATTCAGGTAAAAGACATACAAAAGTTAATTGCGCTAAGCTAAAAAACTGTTTTCTGTTTGAGTCTTTGGAAATTCCTTATAAATGTAGCGGTGCTTCTACTGCTTTAAAGTTACTTATGGACACCCTCCAAACTGTTCTGTATCTTGTTCCTTATATCAGTATAATAAAAGAATGGTAAGAAGACTTAAGCCTTGGATCTCTAGACCCTCAGTGAACAAAGTTTTAAGAAAATAGACTTTATATAAAATGCAATAAACAACCAAATAACATAGACTTAAAAAACAAATATAAGAAATTGTGTGACGAACTGAAAAAAGAGATTCCAATTTGCCGTGCTTTTATATTACCGTGCTTTATTTAATTTAGCAAAGGGAAACTTAAAAAAGGAATGGAAAATTGTTAATGGCTTACTTAACAAATCTACTTCCTCGACAAAACCTACAGTTTTATGTATTGACAAAATACAATATCTGACGTACACGACAAAGTCGCTATTGCTAAAGCTTTCAATAATCAATTTGTTAATGTTGCCTCGAGTCTGCAACCGAGTTCTGTTCAATTTATGTGTTCCACCTGTTCGTCTGTTTGTGATACTGCAGAACCTTTGCTTAACAATACCTTTGTGTTCAATCCCATAACTCCGATTAAAATTTTAGATGTGATTGGTACTTTACCAAATTCGTCGTCATGCGGAGCTGATGGTATTTCTAACTTTACAATTAAACAAATTGTATTATATAGTATGTTTCATAGTTGGTGCATTGTCTCATATTTATAATCGTTGCGTGTTTGAAGGGGTCTTTCTAGATGAGCTTAAAGTGTGAAAAAACCTTTTTCAATGTGGGTGTTCCTCAAGGTTCTGTTTTCGGCCCAATTCTATTCTTGGTGTATATAAACTCACTATTTTCTCTTCAATTTAAAGGCTCACCTACTGCATTTGCCGATGACATTAGTTTCTCTTACGGCTTTGGATCTAATTTCCGATGTCAATAGGGACCTTAATTTAGTAAGGCTCTGGTTTGCTTGCTAAACACATTCCAGTGATAAGCTCAAAAACTAAAATTATGGTTTTTGGCTTATCTACCTTCTACAATTGGGATACAAATGTGTACTTTCGCTCGCCTGAGTGTCAAAGATATCGCCTTTTAAACTGCAATTGTAACCCCAGTTTTTCCTGTCCGACTTTTTGTTGTAATGCAGCTTGTAGTAATAAATGTTTTTTGATCGAGAAAGAGGACAACTTTAAGTATTTGGCTGAATTCGAGGATGACCTTTACAAGCCCCATAGATGCATTAAAAAAATATTTCCGATCCACTCTCAGACACTTTTACTATTTGAGTAATGTATGTTCAGTCAAACTTTTAAAAACAATTTATTATGGTGTTTTTCAGTCTAAACTACAATATCAAATTGCCTGTTGGGGAGGTGTATATCGAAATAAAATACAATCTTTGTTGGCTCTGCAAGAATATGTTCTTAGAAAAATTTGTCGTAAACCTAGTAGATATTCCTGCTTTTCTTTATTCCGCAATCTAAATATTCTTCCTGTTCGCCATTTGTACTGTTGTAAAGTATTGAAATTGTTCTTTAAGAAGTCTGGTAACCGTAATTTTCGTTTGATTTCCAATTATAATCTACCGATCAAGTCCGCAGCGGCAGGCCCTCCGATGCGGTTACAGAGGAAAATGTCAAAAAAATACATGAAATGGTGTTGGCTGACCGGAAAGTGAAGGTGCGCGAGATACCGAGATACAAAGATACCATAAAGATTAGTACTGAGCACACACGCCATATTTTTGGCAATATTCTGCATACGAAAAAGTTATCCTGCTGCTGGGTGCCGCGAATGACCAAAAACACGAACCCGAGAGCACTTCGAAAAAGTGTTTGGACTTTCTAATGCGGAATCGGGCGGACTTTTGGCGTCGATTGGTAACTGGATTTGGATACCTCGGACTATTATCTCTTCCCAAACCTCAAAAGATGGCTTATCAATAAAAAATTCAGCTCACGTGAGGAAATCATCGACGCCACGGAGTATTTTGCAGACCTTCCGGAAAATTACTTTTCGGACGGGATCAAGAAGTCCGAATAAAATAAAAAAAAACATTTAGAAAAAAAATTTTTTCATTCCCAAGGAGGTTACTTTTTAATCCATCTAGTATGTATTTTGTACAATGAATTATAAGAAAAATAAATCACTCTAAATCTAAAAAAAAAAAAAACCTTGCCGGTCATAGGTCTTGTTGGGGACGGGACAGGTACCATGGGAGTCAGGAGCCGCCCAGATCTCGGTCCGGGCATGACTTGTTGAGGGTCATCGCGGAAAGGGTCTTCCTTGGTTTGGCCCATTGTAGATTAGCAAATAAGTACTGGATGCTGTGACCCTAAGAGCAGTAAGAGGTTTTACATCGGCCTCGACTCACAGCAAGGGTGGAACTTGTGCCTCCAACACAGCTCCGAATTGGTATCAAAGTAATGGCGGAGAGCGATGGCAAGGCGTATCCTTGCTCCCATGGATGTATGGGCATCCCGTAAACATGAGGTCTACATGACAGGTGTTTACGTTAAAAACCAGAGACCATGTCTTATGTGAGAGATTTTTTTAGTTTCTAAGCTATCATAATTAAGGACATAGAAGCCAAAAGCATATGATAGTCATAGTCCTGTAAGTATACTCGTACACTCGCTTTGCAATAGTATATGGGGATTCAGCGATAACTAACTAACACGTATTAAAGGTTTTTTTTTTTTATTGAATCAAGGTTTGCAAGTGCCAGTCTGGCACTTATTGCCTGCGTGAAGTGTCCTATCCATCGCCCAATAAAGGTAATTGCAGGAACTGGTGCCCATGTTTTTGACCTTATATTCTTGTCTACACACGTTTTGCGTCAACCACGACTTCAGTATGTGCTTCATTTTACGGACAAACGTAAAAAGCTAAAAATAAATGTCACCTCACCCAAACACATTCCATAAGCCGGCAATAGTCTTCCAATGATTTCGACTTATTCTCTTCGCCAACCAATTAATGACGCTTTTCCTAATTTTGGCACGAGATGACGAAGATTTCCCAAAACTTTTACACAGACCTCAAAAAAATGATGAACATCTGTCGTTTTCTTGTGGAATTTTTTTAACGTCTTGGCGTTTTAAATTTAAATAAAAAACACACATATGTAGGTAAATAACATAAATTCATAAAACGCATTTCACTCTTTTATGCGGTTAACCATTGTGGAAGGCGTAAGATTGTTTTTTGTCTAAGATGCCCGTTCGCAACTAATTCAAAGACATCTCGTCAAAGTTCAAAAACTTAGTTCGCCCACAAAAAAAAAAAAAAAAAAAAAAACAGAACGTGTAACCTCACAGCTAAAGACAACGGTGGGATATTTCAAAATCGGAGAAACACCAAACAAAATAAAATATTTTTAATTTCTTCAAAAATAGATCGCTGACCTGAAAGAGTGAGAAAATTTTCTTCTCGCCACTGAAGTGCGGGGAAGTGATGATACGAATACAAGTATTAATGGGCATGAAAGACTCACGATTCGTTCCAGAAAATTTTTTGTTTTCGCCTTTTTGGAGATTAAACATACTCCTCAAGGGGAGCAGAGTTTTGAAAATCGTACACTAAGCGACAAAAACGTAAATGCACTAGTCGAATGTGGTAAAATTATTCGAATATGCCCCTGACATATTTTAGCAAAATTCACTTTCAGAAATGAATGCATACGATAAACGTGTACAACAAAGTTGGCATTTTGCTAAAAATATAAAAAAGAAAGTATTTTATTGTACGAGTATGTATACGTATTGGAAAGTGCGCAGAATATTTATATGAAGTAGTCGTAATTATAGCTTCTCGGATGCACCAGACAAAACCAATTTTGTGAAAATTACCACAATTTTCTTTTCCCTTTTCTTCAACTATTTTCAATGTTGAAAGTGGACGTCGCATTTCGAAATACCCAACTTTTTGTGTTGGCGTGATTTCCTGAAAATATGTTTTACAGCAATGAATAACAAAATGAAGCTACGGATTCAAAATCGAGAAAATTCGAACAAGTACAAGTTGAGTAGTAAATAAACAGCTCGCCAGTTATGAAGATGGCATTCCTAGAAGGCTAAAAATAGATGATCAGCTAGACCTATTTATCTAGTCCATCCAACCGAACAATGATATAAGACATTCTTTCTCAATTTTTTTTTTTATTTGACTATCTAAGTCTCCTTGTAACTCTACACACTTCTCCCAAATAGTACTTAGCGTTTTTCTCTGCGAAATAATTCTTTACGAAGGTGATTGCCTCCTCATTTGACGAAAATCTCTGTCCTACGAGCGCAGTCTTTAGATGAGGGAGTAAAAAGAAGTCGCTTGGGGCTAGATCTGGTGAATAAGGCGGCTGATTAAGCAGTTCAAACCGTAATTCATGGATTTTCGCCATGGCAACCGCTGAAGTGTGAGACGGCGAGTTGTCTTGGTGAAACAGGATTTTCTTTTTCTGCAAATGTGGCCGTTTTTCCGCAATTTCTACCTTCAGCTTGGCAAGTAATGAGGCGTAGTATGCTCCTGTAATGGTTTTTCGTTTTTGAAGATAATCGATTAAGATAACTCCTTTACTATCCCAAAAAACAGTCGCCATCACTTTCCCAGCCGAAAAAACAGTTTTTGCTTTTTTTACAGCCGGCTCACCCTTTGCAGTCGACTGTTTTGACTGAATTTTTGTTTCCGGCGTATAATGGTGTATCCAAGTTTCATCTACAGCAATTAATCAGCGCCAAAACTCGGATTTATTGCGCCTAAACTGCGCCAACAGAGCGTTGAAAATGTTCATTCGAACACGTTTTTGGTCTAACGTAAGCAAACGCGGCACCCAACGCGCGGACAGCTTTCTCATGCCTAAATCTTGATTTAATATGTAACAAACACGTTCTTTGAACATTTTCATTACATCTGCTATCTCTCTCACTTTAATTCGGCGGTCGTCTAACACCATTTGGTGAACTTTAGCGACGATAACATTCGTCAGTGGTTGCAGTTTTTGGACGTCCCGAACGTTCATCATCTCCCAAGCTCTTACGGCCACGTTTAAATTCAGATGCCCAAAATTTGCAGAGTCCCCATACACAGAGTCCAACTCATTTTTGATTTGCGTTGGCATATTGCCTTTCAAAAATAAGAATTTAATAACAGCTCGGTACTCAATTTTTTCCATTTTCACAAAAAAACGCTCAAATCGACTCACTCAAACGAGTGTCAATTACAAACTGCGCGTCCAAAATGACTGAAACTTCGGTAAGTAACTCTCAAAAGATGCACAACTATAGTAGCATTCACTAGCTTTTATTGACGAGTGCCGCTATCTCGTACTTCTACTACCACCTTTACCTAAAAAGACCTCACACACACACACACACACACACGATAACTAGAGTCAATCTTGAGCGATTCGCACCTATTTTAAATACAGTAATGTCTCGCTAATCCGAATCACCTTTAATCCGAATATCGCGCTAATCTGAACGTCTATTTTTTCTCATTATGTACTCTACAATCCGAACCTACCCTGACTTTTGTATGCTGTAGTCCGAATTCCAACTAAAAAACATACGAACGCACTGGTTTTCACAGTAATGCTAGTTTTTACCGTAATTTTGTTCAGCCGTTACTCGTTTTACGCATTTTGAGCTCGTATTCTGGCGACCACAATTCTGAATGCACAGGTTAACACCTATCCTTCCGTCAGAGCACTAATCATCACTAATCAGTAATCATCAACATCTGTAAGATAAAAAATACATCGTCTGCGGAAGTGGACCGCAATAAACAATGAACCGTCGTCTTCTTCAAAGCCGCTTATTACACAGTGTAGGTAGGTTACTTGTAAATCAGGGATAATTGAAAAAGGCATTCTTAAGTTGTACGTCGTTGAGAGCATATCGAAATTGTTATTCGAAAATAAAGTTTAAAATAAAAACCCTGTCCACTTTATTAACTAAGATTATATTGATTTATAAGATTTATTGTTGCTTCCCTGCATGCATTGAGCTTTGGTTCTTTCCGGCTAAACACGTGCTAAATAGTTTTTTTGAGTTCGATTTTGTTCAAAAATGGCAAATAAGAGGAAGCACACAACACTAACATCGAAACAAAAATGTGGGATCATTGAGAAACTCGAAAACGGTGTTTGTGAGAAAAAACTAGCTCGAGACTATGATGTTGGCGCTTCCACAATATCAGATATTAAACGCAATAAAGAAAACATTTTGAGGTAAGGTACACATGCGTTAATTAAAAACTGAGCATTATGGTGGAAAAATTTAAAAAATAAAAACAACAAAATCTGCGGAATACCCAGAAATGGAGAAGAGGTTACACGAGTGGTTTTTTAAACAAAGAGAGAAAAAATGCTATTGTGTCTGAAGACTTGTTGAAAATGAAGTCCAAAATTATTTTCAAATACGTTTATGGTGCAGAACGTTCTTTCAATGCAAGCCGAGGATGGATTACAGAATTCAGAAAACGTTTTGGAATTCGAAATCTAAAAATTTGCGGAGAAAAACTTTCTGCTAATTTAGAAGCCGCAACCGAATTTCGGAACAAGTTCTCCCAAAAAGTAAGAGAGTTAGGACCTTTCACTGTGCCAGATTTACAATGCTGATGAGAGCGGTCTATATTGGAAACTTTTGCCAAGAGAGAACACTTGTAAGCTCCACGGAAAAAACTGCTCCTGGACGAAAAACGAGCAAAGAGCGTTTCACTTTCCTGGCCTGCACAAATTCAACAGGGTCGCATCAGCTTAAAATGTTTGTGGTTGGCAAGAAGCCACGTTCCTTTGGTACAGCGAATTTGCCTGTAGATTACGACTCTACTGTAAACGCCTGGATGACATCTACAGTTTTCAAGAAGTGGTTTTTCAACTCATTCATGCCCCAGGTAAGAAAGTTTATGCGTTCTAATGGGCTGCCCGAAAAAGCATTGCTGTTATTGGATAATGCGCCATGCCACCCACCAGCAAATGATCTTACAACTGAAGACGGCATGATAACAACATTCTTCTTACCACCTAACTGCACGTCACTGATCCAACCCATGGGTCAGAATATCATAACAATTACAAAGCTGAACTACAAAAAAAGTTTGCTTTCGCACGTCATGAGCCAAAATGCTGAAATAACCAGTGTTTTGAAAAGCATGACGCTAAAGGACGCAGATTTTTTCTTGGCTAGTGCTTGGGAAGGGCTTTCACAGGAAATGATGAAAAACTGTTGGAGTCAGATGAATGGGATCTTGAAGACGATATTCTGCTAGCTTGACTAATGAACCAAGCAAATTGTATCCCAACTTCTGGCATAGTAAATTTTGCGGAAACTATCGAAGGTATATCAGGAATTCAACTGACTGATAATGAAATTATCGACTGGATGAACGACAACAACGTTCAAGAGAGCACACAGCCAGATAGCGAAGAAGAAGAACCAATACTTCAGCAACAAGAGAAGGTTAAGCATGAAGATGCAATAACATGTTTCTACAAAATGGGCGTTGGGGAACGAAGTATCTGCTTCTGATATATTAGTCTTACAAAACTTTAAAGAAAAGGCCTTGACTGCATAGCTGTATGAGCTATATTAACACAATCGAATATGTTATGAATTTGTTTTAAGTTTTTTTTTTTAATTTTTATTATTATTGCAATTTTCGGTTTTAAGCAGCAATAAACATGAATTTTTGTCATTAAATAACATCTCTTTCCTTTGCCTTTTCCTGTACTCGTTAGTCTGAATACCCCCTTGCAATAATTGATTCGGATTAGCGAGACATTACTGTACTTATACTTTTAGAACAGAACGAAATGGAAACAATTCATAAAGGTTTTTAGAGTCCAAACATGCTTTCACTTACCGCCAGACTTTCATATATTGCTGTTCATAAGGCCCGCTCCAATGACGGCAAAGCGGCAGGCTCGGAGGGGATCCCTTCGGAATTCTATAAGTACGAAATTGATGCGCTTCACACCACGTTGATCTGCGTGATTAATAATATTTTGGAGACAGGATGCGTACAGTAGCGATTTACAAAGGCTCTGATTTTTCAGATACATAAATAGAGCGATACATTGGATCCGGATCCTGGGAATTATCGTAGTATTTCCTTTTTGAATGGATCCTATACAATTTTTACTGCGATTTTTCGAAAAAAAAATTATATGCGTAGATAGCAGCGAAGAACTTACTGTGCGAGTTTCAAGCGGAGTTTAGATCGTGGTACTCTACTATAGACCGTATATTTGTGCCAAGCAGCATTGCAAAGGTTGTTTCTTTCCTAAGCCAACAAGCTCTATGCTTGTTTTTGTTGGACAGAATGGCTTTATTATATAAGCTATACTGCTTAGCAATGTCGCTCAAATTTGGAAGGCTAATATGAAATTTGTATGCTGATGCCAAAGCGTCAGTTTGGGATGGAAATGTATGTATGTATTACCGGTATGGTTTCAAACGCACGCAGGAGTAAGACAAGGATATGCGCTGAGTCGAAATCTATTTCATCGAACATCTTGCCCAATATTTACCAAGAGGGGTGGAATATGCCAGTTTGTTTGCGGACGATGTTGTTCTGTTGGCATACTCCCCGGATTCCCTACAACTCATGATCAATCGCTTCCATGATGACAGCAGATTAATACAGGTTAACATCAGCAGGTCATACGTCATGATTTTCCAGTGGAGGACGAAATTGCTCCTACGAAAAATGGCACTTTAATGAGGGACCGATTTTAATAGTGAAGGAGTATAAGTATCTATATTTATATTTAACAAAACATATGAGCATAGAACGGCACCTTTAATAAAACCTCGTTAAATCTAAAACTGCCAACAATGTTTCGGCAAAAATTGCTTCAACAATAAATATATCCAGCATTGTAGCAAATAAAAGGCTTTTGAAGTTGTGTCCGAATCGCTCCTGCTATATGCAGCGCTATTGTGATTCGGGAAACACCATGAAACCGTGGAGAAGCTGTAAGATTTCTTATCAAACGAATGTTTCGTTTTGAATACGCCTAACTACCTAGTCTAATCATAAATACTGATACAAAGAAAAACTTATGTCAAATGAAAATGCGTTGATATTTTTAAAAACAAATTTATACTTTTTATTTGTCAAATCCTTAGCTACAAGTTATGGAAGACTTCATTCGAAACGGCCGCCGTTTGCCTTAAAGCACGACCTAGACCTACTGGCCAATCAATCGCATTACGGACCTTATTCATCGGAAAGTTGTCGACAGCGCCGACAAGGGCTCGCGTCAAAGACTCAATATTTCGATGATAAGTATGGCAGGCCATTCGCTCTAAAATGGACCACAACATGTAATTCACAGGACTACCAGCTGGCCAATCACCCGATGATATGAAGTCGGGTATATTTTTTTTAGCCACTCTTGAGTGGTTTTCGCCTTGTGGTCTGCAGCACACACTTGTTGGAATGTCCAGTGCTTGTTTGCGAACATTGTTCGGCTTAGCGACTTAACGACATCTTCCAAAACAGTAGTTTGGTAAACCTTCGCCGAAGTCTTGACTCCTTTTTCACAAAAATGGGGGTTGGTTATGCCATAGTAGCTCACTCCACACCATACGAGTACCATTACATTTGCGGGGTGATGGACTCTTTCAACCCTTGGAATATGTTCTGAATCTTCTTTTGATGTCCGAGCATACACTCGATCATTTTGCTTATTAAAAGTTTCTTCGGGAGCTTTAAGAGAGCTCTTAATGTTTGTTTACGTTTTTGCGTGTCTTTTGTCCCAAGTCTTCTTTGATAATGTGAGACAAGGATTTTTGCGCAAATATCATTTTTCGCGACAAGATCTTCCGCTTTCTTAGTGGTTTGATGGCTCCAGGAGTCCTCAAAGTGAGTGGACGGCCGGATCTTTGACGGTCACGTACTCCACCAGTATCCTCGAATAATTAAAACAGCGAGTGATTCCAAATGGTCGCAGGGTCAAAAAAATATCGCCTTTTGCCTTATTGCACTTGTACTCGTATAAGTCAATCACAACCAGACGATTTTCGATGTCCATGATTGTAAACGGCTAAAAACAAAAATCATTTCCGCGACAAAAAAGTATAAAAGCAACGGGTTAAATAACGGTTAACATGAAAACAGTGCGACAAATACTTTATTTAAAATGGTTGCAATAGAAATTGTAACTATATTTATGATTACACTACCTACAGGTACTAGGCTTATCAAAACATTTAAGTTATAAGTAGAGTATATTTTAAACGCTCTTGTGATGCCTTCGCATCGGCTTCCAAGGAAAGCAGTTCTGAATGCTGTACAAACCAGAACTGGGTGGTACAAAGAGTGGATTGATCTAGCGAATAGAAGAAAAAAAGGGAACATTGGAAACTAGAAGCCTAAATTGTACGACCTTATTAGGATCATAGGCTTAATCAGAACCTACAGCAAGTAGGTAGGTCTGAGACTGCGTGGAGAACTCCTGAAGCTGAATTATGTACCCCATAGAGAGAGAGAGTCTACCTATAATATGCAATATATGCAATTTATCGCAGAGGGAGAATGTACATACTATATTCGAATTTTTGGGGAGTTGTCCTATTCTTCGCGAAACAAGAGATCGTATATTTGGATACGACGCCCTGGCGGGGATGCAAATGGTATCGCTTCTTAATGAAGCTGATGTAAGCAAACTATACCGGTATTATAAAATTGCATCAAATTATAAGCGAATAGTTTTAATAAACAAGAAAGGAGAAAATATAATAAATGGATATTAGAAATGAAATACCTATTTTATTTTTGAATAAAATTTGATCAACCAGGCATGACGGTAATGCCATGCTACATTTTTAATTTTCTGCAATTGCAATGCAATGTCTTTAAATCTAAAAATCTAAATCTACTCGTATAACTTTTATGCATCCGATTCAAATGAATTCAAATCTCCTAGCCTTTTAGACGTTCAGCATCTTTTACAGATGGCGATCTGTAATGAGATGTACTCCTTTAGCGATGGTTTTGCATATCTTTTTTAGTATCTGTGCTGAGATTTTTCCATAATTCTGAGGAATATTTCAAAGCTTCATAACAAATTAAATCCATCGATAATATGAACGTCTTCCTTAACTCATCCTATTTGTTTAAATATTTTGGTCTGAGGTGAAACTGGAGCCAAAAGGAATATAATGCACGTTTCAATATTTATGATATGTTGCAAACTGTGTGCCAATATGGCGTCCGAATATATCCCATTCGATTTTTAATTGAATACCAGTTTATTTTGCGATTTTTTATTTGTTTCTGATGTGATATTTAAATTTTTATTGTTCGTAAACGGTTTTGCTAATCTAGATTGATCATTGCTACATTCTGGGGTAAACAGTAAATTTACGTGTTCTGCTTTCTTGCTGAGCGTCCAACATTTAGAATAATTCCTCAGCCGCAGATTTTCCTGTGAATTGATTCATACAGCTTCCACTTATTAATTCTTTCAAGTAGAAAACTTATATATTTGAGGCAGATAATCCACATTTTGTAAACACTTGTCATCTTTGGTTGTTTTAGAATTGAAACCAGTCAAAAGTGGTGTCTACTCAGGTATTTGTGAAAGACATAATATCCATATGGCGTTGTCTTTATCTTTGGACAATGCAACGTTGTTATGGCTTTCGGTTTTTTACACTAATATACAGTTTCTTTTGGAATTTCATCAAATCATTATCTTCGTCGTTTTGAGGTGGCTGTAGTAGATGAAGAGGATGAAACATCAAGTTCTATGTATAACTTTGTGACACTTTTTAAATGCATTTCCTTGAATCTATTTAAGGGGAGATATATGTTACACCTAACATGGTCGAAAACAATTTCTTGAAGCTTGAGGTTTCAAGAATATCTGGTGAAAGCGACAAGTCAATATTTCGATAAATAAGTAGCGGCAAATGACCCTTCGAACAGACCGTCCCTAGACCTATTTTATGATTCTATAGTGTTTTTGGGAGTGCTCGGCTCCATGGATACCAAAACTAAAGGTTCTCGAGAAGCTCACCGATCCGGATCTTTTCGCAAAGATCGGAGCAAGAAGAAAATACCGCCCAAAAATCGACATACTGCCGAAAATCTTTCCGACGAGATTATTAGTTCCAGTGCCATAAAATTTAAAACTGATCATGAGACATCCGCATAAGAAGATCGAATTTTGAATTTTCTGACTATGTTTTCTGTTTTATCGGAATGTGTAAAATGTAAAAAGTGTGACAATGATGTTCGATTTTTAATAGAAAGCACTCGATGACTCGGTTTTAAAATTGTAGTTTAGTGTTCATCGTGCAAACCGACTTTCATTCCTTCGTGCCCGTACATCAACACAGCTTACGAAATAAATATGTTACACGATTCTTTTTTGTTATGCGCTTATTGGGGATTCGTTTGCGTGGAGCTATGAAATTTTGTGGACTCATGGATTTACCACCTCCGCTACAAAAAGCGACGTATGATATGATAATTAATTACATGCATTCTGCTGCTTCAAGTATTGTTTAATAGGTGTTAAAACAATCTGGAAAAGAAGAACAACAGGAAATAACAAAACAAAATTCGAGTGCTGATATATCAAAACTGACCGTTCCAGGAGATGGTACGTGACGAAAACGTGGTTTTACCTACCTCATTGTATGGAGTTGCGGCTCTCATTGGTCAGTTTACAGGAAAAGTCGTTGATGTTCTTGTAAAATCTTCTTATTGTGCTGAATGTAACTATTGGAATAAACACAAAAATACCGAGCAACATGAGGAATGGAAATCTAATCATGATGAAAATTGCCAGATCAATCACGCAAAGGAAGGCAAAATGGAAGTAGGCGCCATGAAAGAATTATTTTCAAAATCCGTCGAAAAGCATTACCGTCGGGGATGGCGACTCTAAGACGTGAACGGGATTAGTGAATGCGAAACCGTATGGTGACGTTCAAAAGCGAATGGGAACCCGTCTTCGCGAATACAAGAAAACAAATCCTAGAATCGGCGGCAAAAACAAATTGACGACAAAATTTATAGATAAACTAAACATTTACGAGGGGCGTTCAAACTATTCTCGGTATCGGGGTGAAGCTGTGGTTGTATATATAAATTGACTTATTTATCAAGTAATACTATTATTTTAGTGCATTCATGTAAAATTTCATATAAATGTGATTATTAATTCGCGTTTTATCTCTAGTTAAACAGAATCATAATGGCAACTGAGACGATGATGGTGAAAATTGAGCATCGCGCTGTAATTAAATTTCTCACTAAGCAAGGAAAAAGTCAAAAAACTATTCATGAAGAGATGGTGGCTGTTTACCAGGGTTCCGCACCTTCATTATTAACTGTGCAAAAGTGGTCAAGTGAGTTCAAGAGAGGCAGAGAGAGCATTGAAGACGACCCCCGCTCCGGTGCCCCGGCTACTGCTTGTACGGGAGAAAGCATCAAAGAAGTCGAAAAACTTGTTCTTGAGAATGCCCGAATAAAGGTGAAAATGATGGCAGAGATCACCAAGCTTTCAATTGGTACCATTCACACCATTCTTCATGACCATCTTAACCTTTCAAAGGTCAGTGCAAGGTGGGTGCCACGAATGCTCACAGCGCCTCAGATAAAAAGTGAGAATCGCATGCTGTAGAGAGCTTTTGGAGATGTGTAGTGAGAACGCGGACGGTGTTATGGATCGAATTGTTACTGGGGACGAAACATGGGTCCACCACTATGACCCTGAAAGCAAACAAGAGTCCATGCAGTGGCATAAAAAAGGAACAGACCCCCCGAAGAAGTTCAAAGTCACTCCGTCTGCCGGGAAGCTCATGGCCACAGTTTTTTGGGACTCAAAGGGAATCTTGCTCATTGAGTACAAGAAAAAATGTGAAACCATCAACGCCACATCCTACGCTTCCACTTTGCATAATTTGCGGGAGGAAATTAAAAAGAAAAGACGGGGTAAACTCGCAGCGGGTGTGTTGCTTCTTCATGACAACGCTCCTGTTCACACGGCGCGAGTTTCCAAGGCTGCTGCGCGAGATTGTGGTTTCGAAGAAATCCAACACCCACCCTATAGTCCAGACCTTGCCCCTAGTGATTATTTCCGGATTTGAAAAAATGTCTTCGTGGAAAAAGATTTTCGGATGATGAAGAACTCAAGTCGGTATTTTGCAGAGAAAGAGGAAATTTATTTTTTTGAGGGTTATTTCAAGATGTAACAAATGCATTGATGTTAGGGGAGATTATATTGAAAAATAAAAACAATTTAAATTGAATTCGCATTTTCCTTCATATCGATACCGAGAATATATTGAAAGTCCCTAGTACTATGGCGTAGCTATTGGCAATAAATGAAAGCTAAAAGAGAACTGAAAAATTTCCGTCACGATTATTCAGCATTGCCAAATATGATGTTAGATGTCAACAAACTAATATTCAAAGACATCAGCAATAACAAATTGTTGGAGCGTTGTGTTGGCGGATATACCCAAAACAGCAATGAGAGCTTCAACCAATTTATTTGGAAGACAGCTCCAAAAACGATGAACAGCGGGGCCAAAATCGCTAACATTGTTGTATTTCTTGCAACATGCACGTTCAAAAATGGTGTCACCTCTTTGTTGGAAGTCATGAACGTGTTAGGATTATCGGTCGGATCGGGAGCGCACTTGTACGCTGCGCAAGAAGACGAAACTCGCATAGCGAAAGAAGAGCTACGAGCTCAAGGACCGTCGAAAGAAGGTCGAATACGGCGGCCTATGAACATTAGAAGGCTTACACTATGGGCTTGGTATCGATGATGTAAGTTGACAAATTTCATGATTTATTCATTCCCAAATTTTCAAACGCGTTTTTCACAAAGCTACGTTTTTCAAATCGGTACCCAAAATTTCTCGAAAACCAATGAACCGATGCCTTGAATTTTTTTGTGGTTATTCTATACATGTACTTGTCATAGGATTTTTCGTTACTTAGTTTTTATTTTAAAGGCAAAAAACAAATTTTTGGTCAAAAATTCACTATTTATGTTCAAAAGTCCTCCATTTTGTCATAAATCAATATTTTCAAAATCTGGTACGACAAGTATTCCATTATATGTAGTATCTAATTTAATAATCTTTTTTTTTTTTTCAGATGATTTTTGAAGAAACGCCAGTACCCACGCAAATTTTTTTACGACGCTCCAAGAAGCATACAATAGCCTTGTATATTTTTGATATATTTAAATAAAAAAAATAAATATATTGCTGAATTTGTATACTTTTAGATAGGTTAACTCCCAATCCGAAATTTCAAATAGATTCCTTAAAAAAAATACACAAAAATGATCTTTTTTTTCAGTCTCCTAGGTGTATATCTCCTCTTAATTTCCGTGACGAAGCTTTTTCATCTTTCATCGCTGTCATCAATGAATCCTAATTTTCATGAAGACGTGGAATCTTTAGAACATATGAAACACCTCATGTTTGCAGAATATGTATTATAAACACTGTAATACGCACTGTGAAACTTTCAAAGAACAACCAAACAGAAGTATGATATCAAAAAACGGTTGCGCGTAATGTGACTTTCACTGATAAATTTGGTCAGTCGAAAAAAACTACCAAAGTAAGACTTGGAAGATCAATGAAATAATGAAGTTCAAGATTTTATCTTGAATTGGGAATAATTTTAAGCCTTTAAATCGATGGGTGAAAAGTACCTCCTGAAAATGGCCACCATCAGTGTTTGGCCCGTCCCTTCCACCAAGAAATCACGCAGTCGACCTATTTTACATTATTATACTATGTATTGTTCACATAATTTAGATTGAAATATTTGAACATTTTAGGAACGTACTCGAAGTTCTAAAACTTGAATAACACTCCTAATAACCAATAATCAACTACTCAGCTAGATGAATCTTCAACGGACGTTCGATAACACGCCCTTCAATCTACACTTCTTTTTGTTTGTATGTCACACTGATATGTATATAAGCAATAATTAGTTGTAAGTTGTCAATCAACAATTAATTAGTTTTTAGATGTTAATTTAAATGTTTTTCCTTTAAGTTAATCAATTTTCATCCTATGGCACTCTACTGTCGCAGTAATTTAAAGAATCTGAATATTTTATATTTAAAATATTTATTTAAAAAAAATGTTAAAATTTGAAATTGAAAATCTAGTTAATTACAATAATAACAAATACTGGCGCATGGAAGAAAACAGCGGTTCGAATTAAAGTCAGTTGAAATCTTTTCAATTTAAAGACTTTGTATAATAAAGAACCGAACTGTTGTTTTTTAGCGAAAATCTTCCGGTTGTCGGCAGTAAAAATTATTCCATGTTCTTTTAAAAATTCGAGTACTTGTTGAAAAAGACAGATAAAACAACGACACGTATTTCATAAATAGATTTTTGTTCTGTTTTTACTTTTGTTTTATAAGATAGAATATCATAACTAGTCGACCAATATTATTAGTCACTAATTATTACATTATTCCAACCTTATGTTGTTTAATAACTAGCAATTGCAAAGTCGTTCATTATAAATAAACCAAATGAAATTCGAATCAAGAAATTGCTCAACAAATGTCAATCATACGTTCAGAAAGCTTAATCTGATTTAAACAAAGTTCTTTAAAAAATCACATGTTTGTCCACAAGTATTACACATTTTTTATCGTTTGTTATTCTATTTTAATAGCGGTCTTTATTATTCATCACGTTTTGGGGAATTTTACAATATATTCTCTTTTTCTTTTTAAATAATTGTCGTGTTTTATTCAATGAATGTAAAAATAAATATAGACTGTAAGATACGTCGAAAGACATAGTTTAAGTGCTAGGTTTAACTTAGAGTGCCCGCATGGGGCCAGTAAGTTAGAATAAGATAATTTTAAGTTAATTAAGCTAATTTTTAAGCGTTTTTTTTTGTATAGTATTTAAGAGTAAATTAAGTAATATAAATCAAAATGCATAAAAACTGAAAAAAAAAAAACTGAACTGATTTTAATTTTAACGATCAAAATCGATCTGTAAATTCTCTAAACAACGTCTTGAGATACTCGTATTTCGATAATTTTTCTGCTTCTGGTTTCGGGGCAAGAAGGTTAAGATTTTCATCCATATGTGTGCTGTCAGTAATTCTCCTTTCTCACGCTCAAGATTGCATCGGAATATTTCCGTTTTAGTAGTTTCAGAGAGTGAGTCAGAATTCATCTAACTATTGTAGATCCATATTATATAGGGTGTCCCCTAATTCGATGACCATAATTTGGGAAATGATTCCTGGGCATATTCTAAGAAAAATACCGTTCTACAGTAAGGGTCTATCTCCAATGTTGACATCATTTATCGAGGATTTAAGAAAATGCTTACTTTGCTGTACCCTGACCCATGTCAACGGAAATTGCTGTTAGTATTGGGTCTTCGTGCAGTTTGCTAAGAGATGGCGTAACTTGTATTATTCCATTGGAAAGCTACTGTCATTGTACGTCATTTCAGTATATGTCATTCGTTTGAAGCGGAAGCAACAATAATTTTTTTTCACCCAAATATGTCGAACTTTGTGCCTGAAAAAGTGTTTTTGTGGGGAGTTCTTCTTCATTACTTTAATATGAAGAAAACTGCTGCCGAAAGTCATCATATTTTGGTGGAAGTTTATGGTGTATTATGGCGCATGAGTTGAGCGAACGTGCCAAAAGTGGTTTGCACGATTTAAAAGTGGTGATTTTTGCTTGGAAGACGATGAACGTCCTGGGCAGCCAAAAAAGTTTGAAGATGAAGAACTGGAAGCATTACTCTATGAAAATTGTTGCCAAACACAAGAAGAGCTCGCAGAATCTTTGGGTGTCACTCAAGCAGCTATTTCAAAACGTTTAAAAGCAGCTGGATATATTCAAAAGCAAGGAAATTGGGTTCCACATTAACTCAAGCCGAGAGACGTCGAAAGGCGGTTTTGCATGTCGCGTCAAGAGTTTGCGGATTGTATGCACAAACACGATCTTTCCCTAGCCCAACAAAAAGAAATCCAGCGGCAACAAATCACACGATCTTGATGGTCAGTGCACATCAGGAAAACTCGTCTAGGAAATGTTTCTTACAATAAAGCCAAAACCGTTCGTGTTGTGTGATATGTGGCACTGTATTGCTGAGAACACATGTCTTCCACATCCATATCTTCGATTTGAGGCCAAACCAATTCGGTTAACAATTAGCTATAGCGACGAGAATTGACGGTGACGGTTACACCTTCCTCATTTTCGAAGAAGTATGGACCAATGACACCAACAAACAAAATTGCATACCATACAGTGACTTTTTGTGGATGCAATGGTCTGTTGACCGTCATATGTGGATTTTCACTTCTCCATATGCGATAAATTTGTTAACGTGCGAGTATCCACTCAGTGAAAAATGAGTCTCACTGCTGAGGAAAATGTTGTGTAAAATTGGTCATACAAACTATAATGTTTAAGCAACAAATCGGCGTATGTACTACGCATTTGGTAGTCAGCTGGCTTCAATCCTTGAGGGAGTTGAGTTTTGTAAGAGTGTAATTGCAAATCCAAATGCAAAATACGGCGTAATGTGCCGTAAGACAAGCCCAAATGCTGTGCTCGCCATGAAATTGATAGATTTGGATCTTCTTCAACACTTTCACTAACATATTTTTAGTAGGGCATGCTTTTCGATGATAGATAGGTCTTAAGACATCTGTAACAGAGCCAGACTCTTAGAAGTTTTTTACAGTTTTGCCGCATATAGTACACACAGATGGACGATTATGTCGACCATAATCTGCTCGTAATGCGCGAAACGTACCTACTACACAGTCACTATTTCAGTTCGGCTTAACGATGTGATTGAAACAGGGATGCCAAATCCGGCCCACGAATTGGATGACCCTATATTTTATCAACATCTTTTCCACATTCCGAGTAGTTCAGTTCTCATGACACAAGCAATTCTCTGTTCAACTTTTAACAGGCTAGAGGAACCATTAACTATTTTTAGATTTCTCTCGAGATATTGATTAAAAATTGGAACCACAGTGTGATGTGATGTCAATGCTATTTAACTGAATCCTCATGCATACAAATCTCATTAGTTCTTAACAAAATAAAATCATAAATGCACATACAATTTAACTTTTTCAAGACATTCTGTCTTTATAGCCAGAAAATATATAGAAAACAAAATTAATCGACTGGTCAAGCCTCTTTTGTATCGTATGACTAAAACTGATTAGAAAACGTGATCAATTCTTAATCGTGGCCAGACCTGATTCCTAAAACATTCATCATTTCCACATGCTACGCGTGTCGGAGTATGGCGTCATTGTGGTTAGCCATGCAAATGAGGTGTGAGACAAACTTTTAAGTGGCGTGACTTATCCAATTCAATCCCAGGAAGCAATACCTGCCAAAGTGGCTAGCGACAGATTTCAATTACGTCAAACATTTCAAAGAAAGTTTTTTTTTTTTCTCTTATTCTTTTAAGAAAATAATAATTAAAAACTTTTCTTTGAAAAAAAAAGTTTGATTGAATCCAAATGCATGCCTTTCTCTCGTAGCCACAGGGTTGATTTTCTTGACAATAAGGAAGCCAATCAGATGGACATGCCAGAAACAGAAAACAAAGAAGCGAGAATAATATACACAAAGAGGAAACCGCGAATAATTAATTAGAATTAGAATTTAGCTAAAGAAAAAAAAAATAATAATAATCATGATAATAAAATTGTTTCCTGGATCTGTTTTTTATTTGTCGAAGGTTGAAAATGTGGTGAGCGGCATAAAGAAACACTGCATATCTCATCATCCTCGTTTTTGCTACAGTGGATTGTATGTAGTTCTAGAAAAAATTTCGAAATTCAGTTGCTGGGATAGGAATGGAAGTTTCACAATTAGATTAGCAAGTGATTGCCCCATGAATGTGTGTTATCAAAACTCTGGAGATATACAGTCAGCGACAGAAATAAAATTCGATATGAGTTCTATGATTGAAAGATGAATTTTTTTCTGTCGGTATAACTTCAGGAAGTAAAGACTTGGGTATGCACTATAAGATTAACATAAATAGGAAATTAGAATAAAATAAGAGTCATCATTAAAAAGATAAAGAAACCGAAGAAAAAAACATAGAAACACTCGAAACACGATACAAGTTGTGATAAATATGTTCTGTTGGACGTTGCGCCTATGTATGGTGTTTACCATATTTACTGCTTCTTAGTGTATATTGACGCGAGCTGGTTACTCCTTAAGACTATTACTACTCCAATGTAAGCGTCTCATTTTTAAATTAATATCCAGGAGTCTTCAGAAAACCAAATACCACCTTGATCAAAAATTTTCCGGAATTTATTTAGAAAATTAAAAATACAAGCTTATTCATCTAAATCTACATTGTCCCCCTCAAAGTAGTCCCCATCGACTGCAACACACTTATGCCAGCGCTTGATCCAATCCTCGAAACATTTTTTATATTCGGTTTTCGGTATGTCCATCAGTGCTTCCTGCAATTTTTCCATTACTTCCTTTTGGCTGCTGAAACGCGTTCCCCGTAGTGGTTTTTTAACTCGATAGAACAGAAAGAAGTCACAGAGAGCCAAATCAGGTGAATTCGGGGGCTGTTGGATGGTATTTGTTGCATTCTTCGTCAAAAAATTACGAATAATGATGGCACTGTGCGACGGTGCATTATCATGGTGCAAAATGCACGAGTTTTCTGCCCACAATTCTGGTCTCTTTCGGCGAATTGCTTCACGGCAAACGTCTCATAACGCCCAAATACTCGAAATACTCTTTGTTTACTGTCTGGCCTTCTGGCAAAAATTCATGATGCACTACACCGTTGTAATCCATGAAAACCGTGAGCATTGCCTTCTTTTTTGACTGACAACGACGTGGTTTTTCTGGTCTCGGCTCATTTGGTGAACGCCATTCACTTGCCTGATGTCTGGATTGCGTGTCGTACTCATAAACCTACGTCTCGTCTCCAGTAATGATCCTTTTGATGAATGTCGGATCGGATTCAGCCTCGCAAATCATCTCTTTTGCGACGTCAACACGGTCTCTTTTTTGCATGAAATAGAGATCTTTTGGCATCAACTTTGCTGCTACACGACGGAAACCCAAATTATTAGCCAAAATGTTTTGGACGGATCCATAGACAATGTTCAAGTCCTCCGCTATCTTTTTGATGGTTAATTTGCGGTTATTGACCAACATTTCTCTTACTTCATCAATGTTTTCGTCGGTTTTCGATGTCGATGGTCTACCACTGCGTTCATCATCTTCGATTGACTCACGACCACTTTTGAACCACTCGTGCCACTGGTAAACGACCGTTTTTAGAGAATCGTTGCCGAAACACTTTTCCAACATTTCCAATGTTCGCACACCATTAAATCTGTTTTTTACGCAACATTTCATACGAGTACAAGTTTGTTGTTGCAAATTTAAATCCATTTCTAAAATTGTAAAAAATCACCAACACACACAGAGATAGATGTACTCTTGGCTACGTAACTTTTGCAAATGTCAAGTTATGACGCTAAGATTTAGAGGGAATGTCAACAACAGATTTACCAACTTAACAGAACTCAAATCGGAACAATGGGAGCGCCACATGGTGGTGTCCCCCGGGAACTTTTTGATCAAGGTGGTATTTTCGTTTTGACAAGTAACTCGATGTTCTTGGATGATTGGAGGTTGTAACCTATTGATTGCGTTCATTCCTTGCGGACGAAGTTTCTTTTATTTTTGGCGAACTAAAGTGTGTTTTATGGTCGGTATTGTATTGGGGTACTCAAAGGGCCAAAATCTTTTAAGTGATACAGTACTTCATTTCAAAGTTGCTATTTTACTCGCAAGATGGTGGTCTACGTTCGTTATCACTGTCTTCTAAGAAACGCCAGATATCAGACCTGGTTTTCTAGAGAAATTTCTTTAGCATGTATGGTAAGAACTGATGGACAAATCATCATTAGCAGCTTCTGTTTAATAATTGTAAATTGTTTTGAAAATCTGTTTTCCGCATGGAAACGTATTTTTGTGGTCCTCGCAATTGGCAAGCTGAACTTGCTTTTTATTATGTTGTGGATATATTTCGTACCACATATATTCGACATGAAAAAAACCGATAAAGGGTCAACAAAAGGTGCTCATGTGGTCGCTTTAAGTAAAAATATGGCTGAAGATATATCAATTTATCGTCCGTCCAGTAAGTGCAAAATTTTGCGAAAAGATCCCGGCTTAAATCGGATGAGATATAGCCACGAGACCATCACTTGGAGGTTCCCGGCTTGGGCTCCTAATTACGGGGCATTTGCCAATTGGAAAATATGGGGACAAACTAGGCATCCTTACAACCTCCTCTGCCGCAGTTGCGGGAATGAAAATGAGAAGGAAACTCTCTCCCATTTTCTCTGCAAACGCCCGGCGGCAGCAAGAGCCAGGCTCCGCGCCCTAAGCCAATTATTCTTCGACGACCTTGACTATATCTCGGGTAAATGAATACGAGATCTAACACATTGGCTAAAAAGTCCGTTTCTAACATAGGGCACCACTTGAATTAAATCCATACCATTTTCAGTTAGTACCAACCTTCAAAAGATACGTGTATAAATTTAACAGCTGTCGGACGATTAGTTCTCGAGATATACCGTTGTGAGTGAAGCAACTTTTGTTATTGTGAAAAAAAATGGATTCAAAGCAATTTCGTGTGTTGATTTATTATTGCTTTTTGATGGGAAAATATGCAGCCGATGCAAAGAAATGGCTTCATAAGTGTTACCTGGACTCTGCACCAGCCGAACGAACCATTCGCAAGTGGATTGAAAAAATTTAAAAGTGGTCATACAAGCACCGAAGATGATGTACGCAGTGGACGTCCAAAAGAGGTTGTTTCAGATGAAAACATCAAAAAAGTCCACAAAATGATTACGAAAGACCGTAAAGTGAAGTTGATCGAGATAGCTGAGGCTCTGAAGATACCAAAAGAGCGTGTTGGATATATCATACATAAATATTTGGACATGCGAAAGCTCTATTAAAAGTGGGTGCCGCGTTTGCTCACAGTCGACCAAAAACAACAACGTGTTGAGGATTCAGAGGAGTGTTTAAAGCTGTTCAACCGCAATAAAGCCAAATCGGTATGTGACAATGGATGAAACTTGGCTCCATCACTTCACACCAGAGTCAAGTCGGCAGTCAGCTGAGTGGCGAGCAGGCGACGAACCTCGTCCCCGGCTGACAAGGTTATGGCATCCGTATTTTGGGATGCAAATGGAATAATTTTCACCGACTATCTCCAGACATCAACAGCGACTATTACATTGCGTTGTTGGAGCGTTTGAAGGACGAAATCGCAGAAAAACAGCCGAATTTGAAGAAAAAGAAAGTGCTGTTTCATCAAGACAATGCACCGTGTCACAAGTCGATGAAAACGATAGCAAAATTGAATGAATTCGGCTACGAATTGCTTCCCCACCCACCGTATTCTCCAGATTTGGCCCCCAGCGACTATTTCCTGTTCGCAGACTTCAAAAGAGGCCGGAAAGAGATTTAAGACCGATGAAGAAGTAATCGCCGAAACAGAGGCAATTTTGAGGCTAAACCGAAATCGTACTACAAAACTGGTATCGAAAGATTGAAAAATCGTTTCAATCAGTGTATCACCCTATACTGATACACTTGCGGTCATAAAAACCGCACCACCTAATGAGTTCTCAAAAAATGCCTAATTACATCAGATCGTAAGGGTTTTTCTCATACTAATGAAGGGTATTCCCCATAGCGGAGTTCGGCCTCGTATTTAGTGCAAAAAAAATCTGTTTGAATTGAGTTGTGACGCTGACAAGTAAAAAAAAGGTGAAATGTCTGGTAAATATCATCAACTGACTCGGGACGAAAAAGTTCAAATATTGACTTTAGTCGAAGAAGGGCTTGGCTATCGTGAGATTGCGGATAAAATAGGATGCTGTCATTCAATTATCGTACGACTGATGAAGAAAAATGAAAATTTGGATCCACTGGAAAAGAAAAAAGGCTCGGGACGAAAACGTAAAACAATCCAGAAGACGGACAATGTATTACAACGAATTAGCATGAAAGATCGCTTTAAAAGTGCTGTCCGTATAAGAGCAGAGCTGAGTGAATTTCATCAAGTTGATTTAAGCGCCGAAACCATACGCCGACGGCTACGGGAGATAGGTTTATATGGAAGACGACCAGCGAAAAAACCTCCCCTAACCACAAAAATGAAAAAAGCTCGCTTGACGTGGGCAAAAAAGTACGAAGATTGAACGCAGAATGATTGGCGATGTGTGATATGGTCCGATGAAAGTAAATTTAATTTGTTGTGTACGTTCAAGGACGAGTGCATAGTCAAAACAGTGAAGTTTCCTCAAAGCCAGATGGTTTGGGGATGCTTTTCTTTTTACGTTTTGAGCCCTTTGCACTTTGTTAATGGAACTATGAACGCTCAAAAGTATGGAGAAGTAGTAAGGGAGTTTTTGGTACCAGCAGTTTTTGAACAGCATCATTCGTATACTGGCAAGTGCATTTTTCAAGATGATTCTGTACCTTGCCACCGCGCCAAATCTGTAAGTAAAGTGTTATAAATCAATTTCTAGATGTCTACTTTATAAATAAAAAGCAGACAAGTAACTAGAGTCTTTCAATAATTTTCAGCTCAAGACAACGTTTGATGACCTCGGAATTACTAGACTAGACTGACCAGCTAATTCGCCCGATTTAAACCCAATCGAACACTTGTGGCATGTAATGAAACGTAAGGTGGCTGAACATAAACCAGAGAGTAAAAAAAAGCTAAATGAAGTTCTGGAACATGTATGGAATACTGAAATTTCAAGGGATATTACTGAACTTCTAGTAAACTCGATGCCTTCTAGAATAAAAGCGGTTACAACCGCCAAAGGAGGAGCAACTCGGTATTGATAATTTTTTGGTAAAAGTGTCATATCTAAACATCTTATATACACATACATACAAAAAGTTTCGATTGATTTTGTTAACAAATGACTGTATAAAAATACTTTAAAAAAATACGAAAATTAACTGGTTTTTCTTTCTTTGTTAATATCTTTTTTCAAACATTCAATTAACAGATGGAAATTAGATAGAAATACTTATAAACTACTGCGAAGTACTCAACAAAAATTTCATTTCATTATAAAAATTATTATCGTAGTTATTAACAATTTTTCAATCATTTGGATATGGTGCGGTTTTTATGACCGCAAGTGTAAATAAAGTTGAATTTTGCAAAAATTTTGTGTTTTACTACGGACTTTTCAGCCCATGTGTTATATTAATCCGTTTTCTTAATTCCAAAGGCTGGAGTCGTGGTGAAAAAAGCCAGATTTCAGTGCTACTTGGATCCATGCTAAATCGCCACGTCTATCTACCTATCTAAATATATTTTGCATGTCATTCTTTTATATGTATGCCTCCTAGTGACGCCTATATAAGGATCTACTGAAACACTATCGATTCCTTCATGAAGAAGATAATATGCAGTTTTGTCATTGTTATCCCTAATAGCACTGCAGGTATACATGCTTTCTACAAAGCCATGTCGAGTGCCATGCAGTTCAATTATATAGCTCTAAAGCCCGCTCATAAGTTTTTATTTTAAGCGTCACCGATTACAAGTTGTTAAAAAATGTTTGAGTTTTTCTACTAATTCTCGCAGCTGATTAAAATTTCAAATCCCGAGCTATAACAAGGAACCGGGAAGAATAAAATATCGGGTGGCCTCACGAATGCAACTTAGGCCCACTATTATTAATAAATGAATCCTATATAGTGTGATGCAATCAAATTGAATAACTGGTTGAATCACTGAAAATATAAAAAAAAGCCTTTGACTATTGATACCATCCAAGAATGTGAGATACAAAATTTATTACAATATTAAACCAAAGGGCTCATTTGTCAGGTATGCTTTATTAAGAATTGAAGGCATTTCAAAAAGATAGAAGTGATTTTGTCAGTGATAAATGACAATTAAGTCTATCAAATGCATTATGTAAGAAGCTCCTTGCGATCTCAAATGATAGCCACTTTCTTTGTACAGAAATAAAAAATAAAACTTCGCACAAAATCCTAAGTTGAAAATCTCGATTTAGAGAGATCATGATGTCTTAATTTTAAGGATGGGCCCGAAAACATATGAAATATTTTGTTATGTCTTTTTTAGTGTTGGTTTATGTCGAACATATTAAACTTTTTAAACAACCGTATACCGGCGGAAGTAAGCTCATTGGATTTTCATTAATACATATAGTATATCATAAAAATATTGTGCATATTATAACAGACCGGCAATGAGAATGGACAGTTTAAAGACAAGTTTGTTAAAACGAGTATTATGAATTATGGGTTTTTAATACAAATAACAAAAAATATACCCGTATTTTATACATAAACAAGTACATAGTGTAGTATTTCACATATTTGAAAATAAAAAATAAATACCAAGAAAAACTTGTCTGCACAATCTTTTTTTTTTCAGGCATAAAGTGTCCAAAACATATTGAGCTGGATAGTTCGCACTCAATTTAGAGAGGAAAAATGTCTAACAAAAATGGATTTACTAACCGAAAGAGCTTGCAAAAACCTTTTGAGAATTTAGATTTTCACCGATATACAAACAAATATCTTTCATACACCATATGAGTCGCAATCAGGGAATTGCCTGCTCTCATTTTGAAGTATCTTACTTGTTTTATTCTACACACCAGTGAATACCTAGCCACTGTGACATTCCGGAAATCATGTGCTTGATGAATTAAATACGAAAAATTAGATATATGCAACCAACCTGCATAAATATTCATTTTGTGAATGAAAACAAAATGATATTCTGCAATGCTATTAATATAGCTTAAGAATAAGACCAGACTTTATAAGCTCATTCTTAAAATGCCAATTTATACCAACCAGTGATATTTCTTCCTCCCCTCGGCAGCGCTCTTATAGCTATTTTCCAGTTAAATTTAATTCTTCTTTGGTTTGTACTAAAGCACCACTGTAATTTCTATGATCTTGAGCACCGACTATATTCTAATACTGCTCTTTTGGAAATGCCCTCTGACGCAAAGACATGAGAACTATGGTTAAGCTCGAGTCGAAAGCGTATGACTTTAAAACCAATCAAGGATGTCGTGTATTTATTTCCTTAGATGTATCTATCCAAGTGAATGAACACATCTCCTAGATCGACTTTCTAACGACTGCGAACTGCGTTGTTAAACCCTGAATAGCCTTAAAGTATCTTGCTTCGACTCAAACTACTATCACCATACGCAGTTTTCAATGAAAACGTTGAAACGTTTCCGTGGCGGTTTTATCACTTTGCTCCATTGTAAAGAAATGTGGCACGGCAAAACAAACACACGAATTTCAAATGAATACAGTGGCTAAAGAAAAAAGGAAATAAAATTCTTTCATTGGCAAAACATAGTAAAGCCATTTGTACATTTTATGTAAAATCAATTCCGGAACTTTTTGAATAAGCTGAGTAGGTCACAAGCCATAATGAGGTTGCTAAACAGATCAGGATTGCTAAGGACCTGAATCTACCTGAAAGCCACCTGGCTACGAACTACGTGCAGGTCATTATTCTTTTCTCACCGCGGTCTCGCCATTTCCGTGCGTAGTGATGTAGCTTACCATACTCCACCACAATGTAATCCCTGTTCCAATCCGGAATTCAATTTCATGTGGTTAAAATTCCATCTCCGTACGCAAATTATCCACTATTGCTTTATTTACCGAAGCCCCAAACTGGACAGTAATTCGACATCTAACGAGTTTGGTGCGCTGTCTGACTCCATACAAAGAATTGCATCCCTGTATCAGCATACTGAAATCGTTATTACGCGCGATTTCAATATACACAATTCTGGGTGCCTTTCACATTCTGGATAAACAACACCCAAAGGACGGTGTGTTGAGAGCTTCGCTGCGGAAAATTGACCCTGTTTGTCAATTGTCGCCCATGCGAATACCAGATGTTGATAGTCATACCGCCAACATCCTGGACTTGTTTTTAACTTTTCACCCTGACAAATGCAAGGTCGATATGCTGTCACTGTGCGATATCAGCTAATTTCTCGTACATCCACCACACAGTTAGAGAAAAGATTCCTAAAAGAACCGTATGGCAATACGAGAAAGTCAATTGGAGCGGACTTAACAGCAATATTTCTTCAATAACGATATGGATGCCGCTGCTGATATGATCACAAACACTATTCTCTTTGGAATGAGATGCTTTATCCCTCATCGGTTGAAGAGTATCAAACCAAAAGAAAAGGCATGGTACGACTCGAGCTGTAAAGAAGCTGGCGGGGTTAGAAAAATGAGTTTTCGATCCTTCAGGACCAACCCTACAGAGGAATACCAAAAAAAGTTCAAACGAGCCAGGAATGACAGCAAAGTCTTTCGCGTAGCAGAAAATACTACAATGTCCCAAAGGTACTAAAAATTGTTGGTCGTTCGTCAAAAATATCAGAAATTCTGCGTCATCCGCATTTATAATGATATTCCAGCTGTCAGCTCATTGGACAATGCCAATCTGCTTCCTGCACACATTGCGGCCAGCTCAACACTTCCAGATTGTGCTTTGTCTCCGCCTATTGCGTCGAATTTTCAATGGGACAAATCCACTTTCGCACTCGTGTAGTAGCAAGAGTACTTAAATATCTCTGCATACATATATCCGCTGGTCCCGATGGTATATCTCCCCTTCTTCTGAAGAGGTGTTCTTCCTCGCTGGCAAAACCACTGCGTAAGCTTTTTCATCAATCTTACTCGTTAGGACTCTTTCCGATCAGATGAAAAACAGCATTTGTCCAGCATTTGCTTGCGCTAAAAAAGGCGAATCTTCTTCTCTCTCCTCCTACAGACTCAATTGCGCTTACGTCCAAGGTCATGGAAACGCTGATAAACCGTCAGCTCATGAAATATATCGAAACACGAAAACTTCTCAATGGCCTGCAATATGGCTTTCGTAGCAACAGGTCCACTGGCGATTTGATGGCATGTCTCACCGAAAAGTGGAACCAAAGCAAAAGATTGCAAACTATTGCTGACATCGAATTAATAAACGCTTCGTCATTGCTTACTGCAACGCTTTGAGAATAACCCTAACACCAGTAAGCATTCTCCTTCGAGTTTCTAGCCTGCTCTCCCATCAGGCTGCAGCCACTAGGCATCGATATTGACGGTTGCTAGCATTGTGGGTGCTTTACCACTGAATCGGCTAGTCAATTCATTGAAAATATTGGGTTGTATCACATGAAATATCCGATTTTCGCTCTATCGGAAATAAGAAGTTCTCGAGTGAACATCTGTGCCAGAACGTTAAATTTTCTTCTTTTTTTTTTATAAAATAAAGTGGTACATGTGCTTGACGTGTGAGAATTTCAGGGTTCGTTACAAGTACCGTTATATTTTCGAAATTCGAAACCTCTTCCTTTACGAATTTAAAATGGGACATAATACGTCATTGGCAATGAAAACCTTACCATTACCATTTGAGGATGTAGAGGTAAATGAACGCACTATATGACGTTGGTTTGGAAAGTTCCGTTCGGGAGATTTCAGCCTCGAAAATAAACCACGTGGAAACACGGAAACGTTAGTTGATGACGATGTTTTAAGAACAACGGTGGACGCGGACCCGACGAATTCGGTGCGGAGATTGCACAAAGTATGGGAGTATCCCCAATGACAATAAGTCGACAATTTTTTCTCATAGGAAAGGTAAAGAACCTCGATAAGTGGGTACCCCATGAACTGAATGAATTTCAAATACTACGGCGCCTGGAAATCTGCGCATCGCTTACATTAAGAAACCAAACTTAACCGTTTTTGAACCGGATAGCCACCAGTGATGAAAAGTGGACACTGTATGATAATCGTAAATGATCTGGGCAGTGGTTTGATGCAGATGAAAAATCAAACATACCCCCAAGCCCGATCTTCACGGTTTGGTGACAATTTGGTGAACATCGAAAGGACCAATCCACTTTCCATTTCTTCAACCAGGAGAAACGATAAACGCTATCACATATTGTGAGGAAATCGACATATTGCATGTCAAATTGGTTGAAAAGTAACCTGCGTTGGTCCGACCCCATACCTCACAAGTAACGGTGCAAAAACTGTTGCAGTTGAGATTTGAAATTCTTCCGAATCCACCATACTCTCCTAATATTTCCCCAACGGATTACCATCTTTTCCGCAATCTGGATTCATTTTGCCGGCAGAAGGTCTTCCGCAACCGAGCAGAGGTCATAAAAGCCTTTGAAGATTTCATTGCCTCAAAAAGGCAAATAATAAGGCAAATACAATACGATTCATACAGATAAACACCGTGGCGCAAAAATTGTCACTCGATGTTTTTTGGCTGCACTGCACTGTCTGCACTTTGTAAAGGAACATCTTACAGCCTTTCACCAAAGTTCTCTGTGAAGACCGCTGATTGATGGCCAATTGCATGGCACGTCGTCTGGTCGATTCTCCGGGGTCCTCTGCGACATCTTCAGCCACAGCTGCGATATTCTTAGCAGAACGGCTGCTCCGGGGCCAGCCAGTCCTGGTAGTATCCCATGTTGTTCCATACTCTTCTAGACGGGCTGCTAAGCGTCGTAGTGTTTGCCCAGAAGGTGTCGGACGACTGCGAAATCTGCGCTGAAATTCGCGCTGCGCCAACACCACCGACGATTTTTTTTTTTTTTAAACTTAACACTTATAATGCCTCAGCATGTGTTAAGTTTTTTTTGGAAAATGGGATAGAGAGAGAAAGAAAGATGTTTGGGCTCAGTGGTTATTTCGCTCCATGGGTAGCATCCAATATTTAAGGGGGAGACTAAATTCTTAGTGGAAGTTGACTTGATGTTGATTTCTAGTCAACTACTCATCTTACTTGATTTTCGTTAATTGAAAAAATGAATGTCTTTCGGGCGAGGCTGGGATTCGAACTACTACTTGAGCCACTGCCACCCACATCGTAACAGTTATTCCGCGTTCTTTAGGAGTATAGCGATTCATGTCTTATTGAGGTGTATTTTGGATGTGTTTGCTTCACAAATGTCAAAGTAGAACTGACATTTGTCGCCATTTGCAAAAAAGTATATTCATCGAAAATTATTCAAAATCTGCATGAGGACTTTAAAAGAACGACAGGTTTTAGTTGCGAATGTGCTTTTAGATTGTGCCATCTTCCCTTGAGTGGTAGTTCTCGAAGTACAGAATTCCTTAATGCAAGAAAGTCAGAACAACGTATGATTCAATTTAATGAATATTGTCATATCCTATGAATAGCATGACTAGTAATAATGTAATATATGATTTTCGGAATAACATATGAGTCTCTAGACCGTACTATGCTATTTAAGACATATGTTATTATGCAAAGAAACATGATAATCATTTTAAAAATGCGCATTTAGCTGAAGATTCATCAATGATTCGATCACAAAAACATTTCATAAAATTAACTGACAACACAAAAATGGAAATCAGAAACGTTCCGGCAGTACCGAGTACCGTATTTTATGGTAACATTCGTACTACAACGGTTGTAAATTCCGAAATCATGGGGCTTTGTGTCTCACGATTGAGCCACTCGTAATCATGTTGTATGACAGTGACTACGCTGAAATATAAGAGATATGGCCATAAACCTTGGATGAACGCTTCATTATTAAACAAAATCAGAACAAAAAATAAACTCTGTTGTATCATTAGAACACATAGAAATAATTCAAATTTGGCCAAACGATATGTAAAACTCAGTCGTGAAATAAAAAATGAAGTTAAACGTTGTAGAAATAACTACTTCTGTAATAGATTTATGTCAAATGTGGGTAACATTAGAAAGGAATGGCAGGTTGTAAATGAAATTTTGAATAAAAATAAACCTTTTAGTAATATTACGATAAGCATTAACAATTCTGCTGTCTCTGAACCTGTTCAAGTTGCAAATTTGTTTAATGATTTCATTTGTAATGTAGGTTTATCAAATAACTACTCAGATACTCCTTAGTCCTTAAATGAACCACATTAGCCACTTAGCTTCCACTTTGAAGAGCTTTCACCGATTGAAATATTGTACATAAAATTATTAAGTCACTTAAAACATGAAACTCTTCATATCTTGACAGTATTTCTAGCTTTTCATTAAAAAATAGATCTTTTCAAATTTGCGATGGTATTTTCCCTGACTTGTTGAAAGTAGTGTAGCTGTAACATAGTGTTGCCACTACATAAAAAAGGTGATGCAATGTGTCTGGACAATTATCGCCCTATCTCGATTCTGTCAGTTTTTTCTAAAGTTTTTGAAAGAGGAATACAATTCAGAATTCTTTCCTTTTTAGATAAAACTAACTTTTTCGATAAGTCTCAATTCGGGTTTAGGAGTGGTAGTTCAACTAAAATTAAGAGGGGAGTTACAAAGTAGTTTAAATATTTCACAAATTCCTTCTGTTTTATTTATAGATATAACTAAAGCTTTCGATACAGTAAATCATAACTTACTGCTAAGTAAACTATACCATATAGTGCCGGTTCAGAGGCTTCATTTATGACTGGTGTGCTTCTTATTTGAGAAATCGTTATCAAGTGGTGAAGATAGAAAATGTCATTAGTTCTAAAAGGTCTATTAACACTGGTGTCCCTCAGGGTTTCGTACTGGGCCCAATACTATTTTTGATTTACGTGAATTCGCTTTTTTTACAACCGTTTATGGGCAAAGTCACTGCTTTTGCCGATGATACAGCACTTACTTATTCATCAATGAGCTATTTGGAGTTGGTTAGTGATGTAAACTTCGACTTAGATCTACTTCAAAGATGGCTTTACCATCATAAACTTACTATTGGCGAAAAAAAGAAAGTTTATGTTATTTAGTATTAATGGCAAAAACTTTGTTGACTCATGCCCCTAAATGCCTGCGTTTTACCCTATCTCAATCTCAAGAGTTACCCTTTAATACAAATATCAATTGTTGTGATGATTGCTTTAAAATTGAGTGTGTAGACAATTTCAAATACTTAGGTGTAGTATTGGATTAAAAACTTAACTGGAAAGAACATATTTTCCGTATTAAGAATTATTTAAATAAAGTTGTTAGACAATTGTACCACCTAAGGCTTTATTACAACTAAGTGTTTTAAAATTAGCTTACAATGGTTTAATAAAATCAAAATTGCAATATGGTATTTCCTGGTGTGGTGTATCTATTTCAACACCATTAAACCTTTTTTAATTAAACAAAAACATGCCATACGAATCATATCGAGGACTAATCGTAGAAGACCAAGTTTTGATTTGTTTAAGCAGCTAGGATTTCTTCCCTTAAGGCATTTATATTGTTACAAAATATTTTTCAAAAATTCTGGATTGTTACGATAAAAGAATGGATAATAATTACAATCTGCGCATTAATACGAGAAACTATGTATCTGTACCAACTATTAATAAAACCCTTTATTCTCGTTGTTACTCGTATTATGTTACCGCACCGCATCTTTTTAACTATTTACCATGCCATCTAAGGTGCGAGAGAGTGGAATCAGTATTTTTATTTGGTTTGAAACGATTTATTTGTTCTCTTAATTATTTGGAAATTGAAAATATATTTGTCCTACAGAATTAGTTCATTTTTATCTTGTTATTTTCCCCATCATTAATCATGAATTATTACTATGTATTTTCGAAATACTTTCACCACTTGTCATAGCTCGGCAAAAGATTGTATTATTACTATTTCTTTCGATTAATATTTAATTAATAAATTTAAAACTATATTGTTGATTGAAATAAAGACTTTGTAAAAAAAAAAAAAAGGTAACTAAGGCCACAAACACCGCGGCCACGGATAGTTTGGTTACGGCCGAACGCGCTCTTAAGATTGCCCGCGCATTCGAACTTCAATTATAGTGTATTACTACAATACTTGTCATGTAGCGATGAGAGAGAATTACTAGGGAATTATGACAAAGCTAGGGAAACATTTCTAGCATGACTGGAGCAACTCAAAGCAGTAGCACACATATGGAATTGTACCGAACGAGTAATAGACAGTTAGAAAATGTATTTAATTAAGTTCATGCATCTCAAGTATTTGGTAACGCAGAGCCATGAATTGAAATTGAAGAAGAGGAAATGTCTGAAATGTCTGAAAAACTAATCAGCAGTTTGAGTCAGCTCAAAGAGCAATTAACATTGATCAAAAGAAATATTAAGACAGACCACACAAAGTATTCACGACCAGTTAAATGGGAGTACACATCGAGATCACCGTTGATCACTGTACATATGTAAAGGGTGTTTTTAAACTGGCAACACTGTTTCTACAGATTGTCAATTTGACAGTTGAAAGTTAGTATGTTTTGGCATTTTACGATGAATAGTTTAACGCCAAAGTAAGGCGTGCAAATTTCGCAGACTTATTTTGAAAACTATGGTTCGGTTCGCCAAACTTATCGTGCGCTACGTCCATTTTACGGTCGACATAATCGTCCATCTAACCAAGTTATTCGGAACACGATGAATCATACACTCTAGTGGATAGTACGCATCCCCAAGGACGATAAACAGTGTGAACAGAAGATGTTATTGCCGTTGTGGAGTGCAGTATTGAGGAGAATCCGAATGAGTCGATTCGCCATCGTGCACAGACATTTGGAGCTATGCCCATCCACTTTGTGGAAGATTTTACGGAAAGATTGTGGCTTAAAAGTTTATAAGATCCAGCTTGTGCAAGAGTTGCAACCGCGTGACCATTATACGCATCGTAGGTTCGGTGAATGGGCCGAAAACATGCTCCAGCTTGGTTTTCCTTTTCAATGCAAAATTTTGTTCTCCGATGAGGCTGGTTGAATGGATATCATCGGTCCAAATGTTGACCAGAATTTTACCGTCACGATTGCGGCTAGTCGTGGCGCGCACATGCCCGATATTATATTGAAACACTAATGGCATGAAGTTATCTATTAAATAAAGACATTAAAATTAGCTTCAAGTATTTTATTTCGTATCGAATTTGTAAACCTCTAAAACTCTTTGTATGTGGTATATTTATTAAAGTACGAGATATAAAAGGCGTAAAGGTAAAAATGCGAAACCCATCGAATATCCTAACCTTGCTAAAACTTCTGCCCCAATCTCATATAGCCTTCAAGTTCCAGTGCCTGAACCAGTACAAGATAATTTAACATACTAGTGCTTAATAAAAATGTTAAAATAGTTCCAAAGGATTAGTTTCTGAAATTTCTAGTTGAAAGTTGAAAATTACCGAGAAGTAGTTGAAAACATGTTACACAATTTTAAAACTATGATGCATGATCATTTAGATAAATTTGAAAACAACATCGGGGCGGGAGAACGTTTTCATCAGGATATCATGGACTTTGAACAACGTTATCAGGACCAATACAACAAAAATATGATGTAGGACTACATTTGGAGTTTAGTGAGAGAAAGTACTTATAAACATGAAAGAAAAAGTAATAAGGTTCACTTTTAAACTTGCAAGAGTACCAGGCAGGTTCTAGACCAGGCTATTCAACGATTGATCATATCTTTGTTTTGAAAAGTATTGTGGATTATTTCTCAGCAAAAAGAAGCTATATGCGTTTTTTGCGGACTTCAAGTCAGCATTTGATGCGGTTGATAGACAGGCTCTATTCTACATTGGTATGTCAATAAAATTTGACAGAGTCATGCAAAACTTATATATTGACACAATGGCGGCAGTTTGGAACTGTGAAGAGAGGTCTGAGTGGTTTAAAACTGAATCACGCGTCAGACAAGGTTGTACTATGAGCCCAAGCTTGTTTGGTTTGTTCATTGATGATCTCGTGTGGCATCGAATACGCGGGTCATATAATCAAGGCACTGCTATTCGCAGACGACATCGTACTCTTGGCATTTTCTCCTGATTCATTGCAGCTAATGATCAGCCGACGTTCTTAATGTTTTGAGCTTTCTAATCTGGTAGTGAATTTGGAGAAATCAAAAATTATGATTTTTAAGAACGGGGGAGTCAGAAACTCTGTCAATGAAAAATGGTATTTTAATGGTGGGGCCGTAGGAATTTAAATATCTCGGAGTTTATTTCACAAAAAGTTTAAGTATGGAGAAGTATCTGAAGGAAAAGCTGACAAAGGCTAAAAGTGCACACATATGGGGAGTGAAACAATATTCCTTCGCTACCACCAAATATGCCAAATTATATAATAATGCTGGAAACTGGATTATCACCTCTCTTTATTCGTACCCTTAAAATGCAAATTGATTACGTGCTTAAGATTATGAAAATCACCGGCTTCCGAAGATAGCGGCCCTCTAAGTCATACATGGTATGCTGAATGGATGGATCTAGCTGCAGCATAGATTTAAGTCGTAGGATCAGTTCCTGGTGTCAAGATGAATATTAGAGGTATGCAGCAGTGCGAATCGCTATAGGAGGCCTGCAGGTCGAATTGCGGTGGCTCGACGAACATTTTCTCTGAGTATTGGAAGGATTAGAAGAGAAGAGGAATGAAAAGCGAATATTTACCTAAAACAAAATTAGGTATAGCTGTGGACTGCGGCATGGATTTCAGTCTACTGTGTGCGCTGAAAGACTTCACCATATCAGCTTATTTCATCAGTGGATTTGAAGTTCAGAGAGAGATTTCTGAGCAACCCCAACAAATTGCTCCACAGAGGAATATATTTCCAACTTCACCACAATTTGGAAGAAGGGAATTATTTTCGAGATAAAAATAGCGTCGATAAACCTAAACTTTATTCCTCACAGAGAAGATTTACCCAACTTGTGCTCTTTGTGTAACTTGGGTGAAAGAGAAGATATTATCAACTTCATAGGGAAATGTCTTATTTTAAGGGAAATAAGAAGGAACACTTTGGAACCCAGTTTTTTTGGCGGAAAACGAAGTTATATCTTTGCTAAAGAGACACCGAAATTAAACAGTGTTGGGCGCGGTAAGTACGTAGGTGGGTGACCACATGGGAACTCAGTACTCCGCGTGCCGTTGACAAAACGCGCCACATGGGCATAGTACCCCGGCGTTAAATCCCGGACCCTACAAATTAATTTGTATCGTTCCCTTGATAATAAATAAATAAATAAATCTTTGCTAAAGAAAATCGAAGTTAAAAAACTATACCAATACTGAAATCTGGGTCTAATCTAGAGGAACCGTATAATTAGCGAAAATGTTTAAATTTCAAGAATCCTATTTTGTTGAGTTTTGTATTTATTAATCCAAAGTAATTATCGCATTTGTTTTGATGGAGTATTAAATTTTCAAAGTATTATATGCGTAAAAAATTATGTTTTGCCATCTAGGCAGACGGGCAGGAAAGCTAAGCTTTTTTTGATTTTTTTTTGTTTTATAAACAATGTTATTGCATTTGATGATTACCAAATAAATATCTAATCTAGTCTAATCTAATCTAATTATACATGAAATATTTTATCACAAAATATAATATAATACTTTTTATTTTATTTTTTATTTTTTTTTTCGGAATCCTTTTGAAAAATTGAAGAGCTATGCTTTGATAACATTTTACGAGGTAGAATCCTGCAAAATATTGCATTGCAGCTGTTTCCAAGAAACATCTTGAGAGCGAGCTACTCTTTCGTCGCTACTGACTCCATATTCTGTATGGTATCGATTGATTTGGTTCAGAAAGCGTCTAAACTTAGAAAATCTTCATCATCGTAGTTACCCAATGGTGTAAAAGTAATAAGGTTAGAAGAAAAAATTTTTGACATGATGGCATTAAATTCATATACTGGAGGATTTTTGTTATTGACACCCTTTATACATATAAAAGAAAATAAATTTTCTAAGCCGTTTTGATTAACTTTCTCAGTAAGTAATCTGCTTCAGGAAACGACCCATCCCCTATATCCTCGCTTAACAAAACAACCCTATTAAGCGTCTGTTTTATGGCTTTCAAAACAAGTTTCTCAGAAATTTATATTGCATTCAAATACGACAAAATATCTTTTATGTACTCGTATGTAAATTGTAAGTCGCGTTTCCTACTCCACGTTTCAAAAGGTTTTTGTGATATTGTGAGTCACCATGCTATCAAAAAGATCGTTAATTTTAATGGTAAACATTTGTGTTGCTTGAACTATTTCTGAGGTGTACTCTAAGCAGTTTTATAGCAGCTCCTGGTGTCCTACTAAACACTTGACCTACTCTCATTTTTTCAAATCCATATGGAGCAAAGTGAACATTAGTGAACTTTAAAGTCTTCGGAATATTTTCGCTTTCTAATTTTTATTATTCTTCGGAGAGATTTAATGAGATGAGGAAAATCGTAAGAACGATCAATTTTTTGATTGTTAATTCTTCTAGGTTTTCGACTTCGAAAGCCCAGGCCGTCACGATGGAATTTGTAGGTGCTCTGTGAGCGATAGAAAATAATTTGTGAAAGTTCTTTCTCAGCGCTATTGAAATATTTCTATGTGTCTGATTCGGACAGTCTCAGCAGTAAGCCACAAAATACCTTTGAATATTCCGACATCTCCAGCTTTTCAACTTCAGATGTTAAATTGACCCGCTTTGTCTGTCTATTTCGACGTAAACCAGCATGAGGTCTGCTTATTCTACGAGTAATAACTTTTTGCCTTTAGGAGAAAAAATTATTTTGACACACGAAATACCTTCCTTCACTCTCAAAGCCACATGTTTGCTTCCACAAACGGCTCAAAAATTAATTTTTCTGAATCAGCGGGCAAGCAAAAATGTTCAAATTAGGAAAATCTCGCTTCCTTTGCTTGCATACTGAACAAGAAACCTAGGACTTCCTATTATCTGACATTTTCATTTATACTTTCTTTTTTTCTTTTCAACCCTGTCCTACAAACATTCTCTCAAATGTAAACTATAAAACTCAGGGCCAGCCGGCTATTTTGACAAACGGCTACATTTGCAAAGACCGCCAGGGCCTTTTCCAATCGAGTTTCTCTTAACCTCTCGACGAGAGCAATCAGAGAAGCCTGATGTACTGGGTTTCAACCCAGTTTTATGCAGACAGGCAAATGTAGAAAAACAGCGGTTATGCAAAACAGAGAGAACGGAGCAGAAAATTTGAAAATGACGTAGGCTCCTCAGAAAAAAAATGGGCACGAAAAGCGCTCGATTCTGGCCTTAAAGAGGTGCTACCATAAGAATGAAGTTCGGAAGTTTTATGATCACTTGAACTGCGGCAACTACAACGGAATAAGTCTGCTCAACATCGCACATAAAATTCTGCCGTGGCAAACAAAGGCTAATTTTTATTTTTTTTCCTGTCGGAAGAAAGCACTCCGACAAAAAACTAGTTCATTTTACTTCTGTAAGTTCCCTTTAATTGAACCTTTCAGTCTTTCGAAGAAAGATGAATAAGCGCTATAGTACCAGCAACCAGCACGTCAACGCGGAGTACCTGCAGTCTAAGCCAGAAATTCACAGAGGTAGTGCTCCAAGGCGTCGTCGGATGCTGTATGACTTTTGCCCAGTCATTTAAGTGTAGTTCCTCGTCATGACACTAGTAAACAGCTTGGAGTCTTTCTACTGCAGCACAGCAGCAAGGCCGTTGACCTCTTTAGACGACGAGAAGCATTCGTCTGGTCTGCCAGCAATCTGGAGAGTCATGCTATCTGCAGTTGTGCTCATATGAAACCCAATAGTCAATGGAAGTCCAGCCAGATCTAACGTAGGTTCGGGTCCTGAAAAGCTCTCCCCTGAGCCTTGCCTAGCAAGTTCGTCGGTGATTTCATTTCCAGTGATCCCATGGTGACCTGGGACCCAGACAAGTGAATATAGCCTTCCGACTACGTTCAGTGAAGTTTTGCATTGTCGAACTAGCTTGTAAGTCTTCAGTTCTGCCCAACAGATTTTGAAACGCTCTCTCGAAAGATCTCAGACAGAGGATGCATTTGCAAAACAGTTTAGCGCACATTTGACCATTCTCTATTTGCTCTTCTGAAAGAAAGCTACTCTCACTCACTGTTCGCCAGAGCTTCGGTATGTATGCCAGTGCCAGGGCTAGCAGTTAAGATGCTCTTTAGCGTTACCATCAGCTGAATTTTACCTTTTCGCAACCTAACTGGGTATATACCATCGGTGCCATAATCCGTCACCACAACCAATCAGATATATCAATTACGGCGTGTTGTGTTAGAGAGCCTCTACTTTCGACTCATTGTAAATGCCATCAGTTTCTCCTAGTGATTCCAGCGCGGTTGATTTTCGCTTTTTGTGGACTTTGACCAGCCTACTGGTTTCACCGACAGTTCCGATCTTTTCGCAAAAGTCTTTATAAGAGGCAATCTTCGAAATGGGAGTTATTTTCTTGTATCTTTTTGCTTCGATTTGTAAAGACACCAGTCTTCCTCCAAATGAGCCTCAAGTGAACTGTTTATTGTAGTGGTTTCTTTACGCAGTCGCTGCAGACCGTTCAGGACCTGAACATCTTCCTCTAGCTTTTATTTTCCCCTGAGCTTAGGGGGAGTACTATTGGGCTTACCAAGCTCCTCCTTAGATTGTGTCCAGTTGGTTTTCCGCAGATTTATTCTCTTCAATCGTCAGTTTGGGACATAAAGACAAGTTCTGGGTCTTTCCGATTGTTCGGTGTGAAACCCCTTAAACATCCAAAACCACAGATGCATTTATTCCATACCCATGGTTTATGTATGGATATTATGTGAGGTTTTGTATTCAACATGGAAAACATCCTGCATAGCAATACAGCAGCAGGCTTGGAATGTTGAAGGTTGATCTGAGTACATAAAATAGCTAAGTAGTGGGAAACTAATCCTTCCAAGATTCAGATAGGGACGTGAGTCATACCTAGACCTAATGTTCTCGACCGAAAATTTGTCTAAGCCTACAGCAAGAGAGAAGCTGTGCTTGTCTTCCCGATTCTTTCTCTCCTTGAAAGAGTAGATTTCCCACTTTTCAGTGTCAAGTCCAGGATTCTGGGTACGAAGATCAGCACATCTCCCGCTTCCCTGAGTTACCTCGGAACCTAGGAGATGGCTCGGTAGCTTGAAAATCTCGAAATTCTTAGTTTCCAGGGGTGCGATTTTCGGGGCAGACTTGCTCAACCATTCAAGTGTTTGCTGCCCGGAGCACATCCCTCTAACAGGTCCGTTTTCCATATCGTAGCCCTCTGCTTGAAAGCAAACATTATCTGCTTTTTCTAGCTTCCACAGTTGATCAACACATTGCTTCCACTCAGAGTTGTTCACACTATTGTCATTGCCAGCCTTCACAAGAGGTGATAGCGGCATGCTTATAGGTGCGCCAGTCTCATCTTCTTTGACGTTTCGAGGTTTTCTTGGAGGTGTGTTTTTCGGCGAGCTCCAAGTTCGCAACTCGTGCTGGTTAAAGCACCGGTATCAACCAGATCTTGTGCGTTGAGAAAGTCGCCATCAAAGTTATTTCTAAGTGGGGATTTCACCGCATTAGCCGACTTCCGTCGACCAGAACTACGACCTTTGCTGGTTGTAGAACTGGTCTAATCCGGCATCGTGTGCGTGTGAAACCAACGCTGGTTTTGTTTTCGTCGATGGATTTAACCGGTTGATGCGATTTCCGTCCACTAGAACTGCAGCTCGGAGATCGAGCCGGGGAGACCCATCGACAGAGAGAGTGCGGCAAACATTCTTCCTCTCGACCCTGTTTGGGAACAGAAAAAGAAAAAGAAGAAGCAGTTTCAGCTCTAAGAGGTGGGTGTTACTTCCGCCGAACTGTTTCTCTTCTCAGTCGCCGCTGGGGAAGTGAGACTTTTAGCACTTGCGCCTTCGACCGAACTTGCCATCTCCTTGCGCTGTGCGATTGTTCCACGTCTCCGTGGCCTCTTCATTTAGCCCTTAGACGGTAGTCCTTCAGAGTGTGCCTCTTCTTCAGCACTTTCCACTTTTTCGGTTTCCCGAGACGAGCCGTACGTCGTAAACACCACTCTAACTAACTACTGGTCTATTCTAATGGAATTTAATGGCAGGGCCTCATCGGTACTATCTCCTTCGTTCCACCCCAATCTACCGAACGTTTCGTAGATAGAGCCGCAGGTATCACCAGCAACTTCTGGAGGTATGTTGGTCGGGGCCTCCATACTCCGACCGTAGTCGATAAGGCCACGGATGAATTGCGCTATTGCGAGTACCACTTGGATTGTAATATCTTGGGGTTACCTCCATGCTTTAACTGTTTAACGTCTAGTTTGGACTTCTTTGGCACTTAGTTTGGCAGCTCACCTGGGTTTTTTTCAGAACCTTACACCTTTAACGATTAAGCCTTCCTGCCACGAAAAGGCAGCCAAAGAGAATGAAGGAAACAAAGGTTTAATCATACTTCAAATTGTTCGCCGGCTAAAACAATCTTACAAATTAAGATGACGCACAAGTCTTTATATAAATATATATAAATATATGTAGATACGAATACTAGCAAAACGTGTCGCGACGTTTCCAAGAGTTTAGCTAATACCATGCAAGTTTTACTCGTATGTATTATACAACATAATATAATTCAATTTCAGTTCTAAACAGCATGGTATTTTATTAATCATATTCTAAGCACTCGACCATAAATACAAATACTCGCGTATATCCCCTCATTGTCAACAGAATGTAATCATAAATATTAATGTATTTGTAGGCTGGTTAGATTCACCTTCCGCTTGAGCATATCAAGTTTCGACTTCCGTTGAAATGTCAGTCATTCAATTCTTAACTCAAGTTCAACATAAAACATAGTAGGGGATGAGTGTAATGCGCATCGAACCGTGTAAGGTAACAACACAAACGGGCACAAATGACAAGAGCTAATCGAACAATCCGGCCGAGAACGGGTTAATTAAATAATTGCTCTGATGGGTTCTTTAGTTTTATTTTCATTTTTCATTTTTTTCTCAACTAAACAAGTTGCGGTCTGACCTTTTGTTTTCAAGGTATGTACTAGCAACTGATTGATTTTTTTTTTTTTTTCGATTCTACAAAGACGAGCAGTTTGTGTAATTTGGAATTTAATTAAATTGGCGGTTTATAGTAAAAAGTGCCATTTCGTGATGGCACAGATACGTATGTAGTACCTTGGAAACCATTTGATCGATGTTTAAGTGCAAAGGGGAAAGTTTATAGATACATTTCCAAATATTTGAAATGACACCCTTTCGACTTATAGTGTTGAGCTGTAACTTAAAGGTCAAGGTAAATGTTTTAAATAATTGTCCTCTCAAAGACATTGCCACCTAAAATTTACAAATAATAACGTAGCCAACTAAGTTAAGGTTGACCGCAATGTATGTACATTTTGAGTCCCTACTCGTATATGTCTGAGCTCATTCCAAAAGTAACAGCGTCATGACATTAACACTTGACACAAAATCTGGAAATAGTTTCTTTAGTATATAACCAAGACTATTTAAATTATATTCCTAAATATTGTGTTCTGTTTCTAAAAATGCTAAAGGTTAACGTGCCCTAGCAATCAGTAGGTTCCTTTTACCAAATAAAGGATATTACAAATCTAAAAGAGATTATACCGATATAGCGCGAAACTATTTCTCAGAGTCCTTTATAAATCTCAACCGGCAACCAGAAACCCATAGAAATTTTATAAATAAGTATTACCGCAGAATATACTTTAAAGTAGATAGATATGCAGCTCCTATGAAATATAAATAAGTAAGTAAGTTTAACAAAAATAACAAAAATAAGCGTTGGCTTTTGCCGTCAGCCGAGAGGAAGAAATTAATAAATTTGTAATTATTGGGTCTACAAGTAAGTTTCCAGCGTTTTTTTCCAAAATTTGAAGTTTTATTATGAAAACATAGTTACAATGCTTTATTCAAAGTATCGTCCATCGGAAACTACAACTTTCCCCCATCTTTTTGGCAATTTATTAACTCCGGACCAAAAAAATTTCTCGTCTTTCGAGCCAAAGAACGTATCGAGCCAATTTTTGATTTCCACTACTGAGCTGAAGCGTATTCCCGTAAGAGCGTTCTGCATCGAACGAAACAAGTGGTAGTCAGATGGTGCCAAGTCTGGACTGTAAGGCGGGTGAGACAGAATTTCCCATCCACTATTTTCCAAATAGTTTTTCACCGAAATCGCAACATGTGGCTGAGCGTTGTCGTGATGAAAAATGATGGACTCATGCCTGGTCTCATATTCTGGCCGTTTTTCTTTTAATGTCCGCTTCAAACGAATTAGTTTTGTTCGATATAATGGTCCTTTGATGGTTTCACCACTCGGAAGCAGTTCGTAGTATACGACACCCTTTTGATCCCACCATATGCAGAGCATGACCTTATTCACCTGAATATTTCGTTTCGGCGTCGATTGGGCGGGCTCGCCGGGCTTTGTATACGATTTTCTGCGTTTAGGATTATCATAATAAATCCATTTCTCATCACCAGTGACAATACGATGCAAAAATGATTTATTTTTATACCGCTGCAGTAACATTTCGGACATGCAAAATCGCCATTCGACGTCTCTTGGCTTCAATTCGTACGGCACCCAGTGTCCAACCTTTTGAATGAATCCCAGTGCTTTTAGGCGCAGGGAAACGGCTTGTTGCGTGATGCCCAATGATGCAGCAAGTTCTTCTTGAATCTGACACGGATCCTCATCCAGTAAAGCGTCTAATTCCTCGTCTTCAAAACTTTTCGGCTTTCCGGGGCGATCTTTGTCTTCAACTCCAAAATCAGCATTTTTGAACCGTTTGAACCACTCGCGGCATGTCGATTCACCAATACAAACCGCCCCATAAGTTTCCGAAAGCAAACGATAGGCCTCAGCCGCACTTTTCTTCATATTAAAAAATAAAAGCAGCGCTTCCCGCAAATGACGTTTATTTGGCTGTAAACTTGCCATGATTTTGCTCGATAAAATGTATGACACCGATAGAACGGCTCAAATATAACGCTGCAAAGTTGTTGACAGATACAAAACCTACAAATAAAACACATGGGGTCTGACATTTCTGCCCGGGATCCACTGGTGGCGCCATCTCTAACAAACGCTGGAAACTTACTTGTAGACCCAATACTAAAAAGCGCCATTTATAATTTGTAGCCTATAATTCAATGCACATTTTAGAAAGTTGCGTAAAGTGTTCCAGTTTTCGTCGTTTAGGATGTTAGGGCATTTTTTCCCCAAAAGGATCTCCTGATTGAATTTAATATGGGACACGTTCCAATAAAATGCCGGACATCCTCCTTCGTTCCCAGATTGCACAGTGCACATTCGTCTCCTCAGTTGTTTCTGTATGACATATAGTTCAGGTGCAAAAGTTCGCCTCTGGCTTTGAATATTGTTGAGATGGACTCTACGTTGTTCCGGTCATTAAAGTAGCTGTTTTCCCCAAGATGATGCTGTAGTATTCTGTACGTGGATCTTGATTGGCTTTGTTGATTTTGCGTCTCGAAAAACTCCCGTGTAGTGGATTTTTTTAAGCATTTCTTTCAGTGTGTTCTCCCAATTTGTTTCATTTCCGATTAGTTCGTGCAAGGGCACATTGTGTTCTAGGCTAAGCCTTGACCATTCCGCAAAGAAATTAAGGTTTCGGTTTTTAAGATACATAGCAACCTTGTGGGGAAGACGATGACTTGGTTGAGCAAAAACGTTTCTGATATGGAGGAAGTGCTGTCTAAGCGTGAAGATATGTAGCGTTGGTAGTCCAGTTTTCAGATGTAACATATAAGTTGGTGTATTTTCAGGCAGCCTAAGCCTTTAGAGTTTTTCTACCTCTTCAAAATGTCAAACCCCCCACACTTATGCTGCTAGAAAATCTTGTACTTCATACATTTGGTGCAACATTCCTTTTCCCCAGAATTCCTTTCCAGTTGCAATTAATCGCACGTTTAGATTCTTTCAGTTTCTCGAGCAGGTGTTTTTTAAAGGATGCCTGTGAGGTGACCAGAACTCCGAGGCATTTGTATTCCTTGACTATATCCAGTTCCACGTTCTGCCAAGTCCATTTTTCATTCCTTGCGTGACGCCCCCAACCATTTCGAAAAATCAAGACTTTGGATTTGCTGGAAATACTGTTGTTAATCGTAATTTGGAGCATGCTTGGGATTTCTGCGAAAATTACGATGTCGTCGGCGTAGAGTAAGAGTTTTATAGGAAGTCCCTCAAGGGGCAACCCGCCCGGAAGAAATTCAACTAGATCATCCAAAAATATTGAAAACAGAAGAGGACTCAAAAGACATCCTTGCTTTACTCCAGAGTTTGTTTGGAACCGATTACACAAGATATTGCCGTCCCACACCGCCGCTGTATTGCCTTCGTAAAATTGTTGCAGAACCTTTAGAACTTTTGTTGAGACTCCAATGTTGCTGAGTTTAAGAAATAGTGATCTTCTATCGATGGAGTCAAAAGCCGCCTTAAAGTCTACAAAGAAAGCTTATAGTTTTTTTCCTCGGTCCAAGTAAATCGCAGCGATGTTTGTGAGAGTAAAATATGTTGTCAATCGTGTAGTACTCCTTACGGAATCCGGCTTGAAACTCGCTTAGCAGGTCGTTTTCACATATCCAGGTTGTTAAGCGCTCCAAGATGACTCCTGTAAAAATTTTGGTAATAGCATTTAGAAACGAAATCCCTCTATAGTTGGATGGATCATTTGGATTTACTTTCTTGAGAATCGGAAAAATTATACTTTTTTTGAAAGCTTCTGGAACTTCGCCGGTTGTAAATATATAATTGTTTGTTTCAGTGAGCTTCTGCAGGAAGTGGTTAGTTGCATTTTTGAAGAAGTCATAAGTAATACGATCTACCCCTGGAGCCTTATTCAGGCGGCAATTATCTATAACTTTTTCAACTTCCTGTAGGGTTATGGTGGAGTCTAAGGAGTTTACTTCGGAATACAGCAGTGCAAATTGTATTTCATTCCGGTCCACTAGTGGATTCAGCAATTTTTCGATGTATCGATGCAAATATCGTACCGTTCAATGCTTTAGCCAATTTCCAAAAGGACTTGCTGTCTTTGGTGTGCGCAAGTTTTAGCGACAAATTATTTATGTTGAGTTTTTGTTTTTCTTTGCATATGATTTTAAAGCTTCTGTTTGCTTACTGGTACATACGTTTTATATGGTTGGTGCCTATGCGTCTTAGCAGACGAAGGTAGGCGAATGATTTTTTTCTGGCTTTTTCATACTCCCAATCATACCAGGGCTGAATTCCTGGTCTTTTTGTTTCTGTTTGCAAGGGTTTAGCTGCATTCAAGATGCAGTTTGTGAGGATTTCCGTACCTCTAGCAGATAGAACTTCTTTTGTTTTCTATATTATTGATTTCCAGAGTAAGATTCGCTTTGTACCTTCCTAAGATTCCGCCTTTCCAGCGTAGTTTTGGAAGAAGGCAATTTTGCTGAATTTCGGTATTGGTTTGTTGCAAATTTAACTCTACTTTGACGGATATTGGTAGGCGGTCTGAGTATGTTGATTCGGAAACTTCTAGGTTTGTTGCATACTTAAGCCAATTCCCCTACAACAGACAGTAATCAGTTGTGGAGCACGTGATACCTCTTAAGAAAGTTAAATTTCCTTGTTGATCACTGTTGGTAGCTCCTATGTATATACCCAATTTGTAAGTATGGAGTGTTTAGTCGCTGGATTACCTAGATAGAACAAACAATTGCATTGCATATTATCCTTGTTCGACAATTTTCTCTGTAATTAAATTTCTTTACCTATTGTGCATTACCTGCACGGTACTTTGCGATGTGCGCCTTTAACAATCGTAAGAGGTGGTGTAAAATATCCTTTACACCCTATGCCGTCAAGCATAGCACTGCGTTAAGACACCAGCAGGAAGTATATATGAATCACAGCAGGAGACATCACAAAGGACATCGGGAAGCATTTGTTTTGTGAGCCTACATCTACCCATCCGTAATATGGTATAACAATCAATTGTTTAAGGGAGGTGCGTTTACATGTATTTCTTATGGAAGACAAATGACCAAATATTTCACAAATGGCTGGACCGATAGAAATTTAAAGTCCAGGATTTTATTTACAAATTATACGTTGTACAGAATGTTTGAACTTTTTTTTTCTAACATTTTTTTACGCTTCTAGAGGTCGTAAAAAAATGCGGTTTGTCGCATTCAGTTCCTACAATTTTTGAGATGTTAAGGGAATTCGATAAGGCTTTAAGCACAGCTTGATTTTCCCTACAGAAAAATATATTTTATCCATTCAACCTGTTCTAATACTACCTTGAAACATTCCCGGAATGTAGTCAGAAAATTGGAAATACAAGTTTACTCATCTAAATCTAAATTGTCCCCTTCAGAGTAATCCCCATCGACTGCAACACACTTATGCCAGCGCTTGATCCAATCCTCGAAACATTTTTTATATTCGGTTTTCGGTATGTCCGTCAGTGCTTCTTGCGTTTTTCCATTACTTCTTCTCGGCTGCTGAAACGCGTTCCCCGTAGTGATTTTTTAACTCGATTGAACAAAAAGAAGTCACAGGGAGCCCAATCAGGTGAATTCGGTGGCTGTTGGATGGTATTTGTTGCATTTTTCGTCAAAAAAATTACAAATAATGAAGGCACTGTGCGATGGTGTGTTATCATGGTGCAAAATCCACGAGTTTTCTGCCCACAATTCTGGTCTCTTTCGGCGAATTGCTTCACGGCAAACGTCTCATAACGCCCAAATACTCGAAATACTCTTTGTTTACTGTCTCGTCTTCCTGCAAAAATTCATGATGCGCTACATCGTTGTAATCCATGAAAACCATGAGCATTGCCTTTTTTTGACTGAAAACGACGTGGTTTTTTTGGTCTCGGCTCATTTGGTGAACGCTATTCACTTGCCTGATGTCTGGATTGCGTGTCGTACTCATAAACCCACGTCTCGTCTCCAGTATTGATCCTTTTGATGAATGTGGGATCGGATTCAGCCTCGCAAATCATCTCTTTTGCAACGTCAACACGGTCTCTTTTTTGCATGAAATTGAGGTCTTTTGACACCAACTTTGCTGTTACACGACGGAAATCCAAATCATTAACCAAAATGTCTTGGACGGATCCATTGACAATGTTCAAGTCCTCCGCTATCTCTCTGCTGGTTAATTTGCGGTTATTGACCAACATTTCTTTTACTTCATCAATGTTTTCGTCGGTTTTCGATATCAATGTCGATGGTCTGCCACTGCGTTCATCATCTTCGATTGACTCCCGTCCACTTTTGAACCGCTCATGCCACTGGTAAACGACCGTTTTCTTTAGAGAATCGTTGCCAGAACATTTTTCCAACATTTCCAAAGTTCGCGCTCCATTAAATCCATATTTTACGCAAAATTTAACACAAGTTCGTTGTTGCAAATTGAAATCCATTTCTAAAATTGTAAAAAATCGCCAACACACACAGAGCTAGATGTACTCTTGGCTACGTTACTTTTGCAAATGTCAAGCTATGACGCTAAGATTTAGAGCGAATGTCAACAAAAAAAAAAACAGAACTCAAATCGGAACAATTGCTATGGGAGCGCCACACGGTGGTGTCCCCCGGGAACATTTTGATCAAGGTGCCATTAGGATTTCATAGGTCTGCGCTTGGACGGAAAAATCAAAATCTTCTAACGAGGTCCTTCACGAAGACGCCACCCCAATGTTCTTGATCAATTTTGGAGCCATTCAACATATTCCTTTCATTGAGGCGGACAGAAAGAGCGAATAATACCAAAGACAACTTCTAATTAAAAGAAAGATGAATTTAAGGCTGCAGTTCTTGATATGATTCATCAGTGAGTCTGGAGTAGAGCCGGGTCCCTATGAGACTCAACAAAACCTTTTTTGGTTAAAAGAGCAATCCGAACAATTGCACAAAAAAAAAACAATGACAAGCGTGGTGGACCTGATTATTTTCATTCAATTTTCATAGACGATTGATGAAAACTCCTCTTATGGGCAACTTGTCCATTTGAAGTAACTTAAGCTAACTTTTTGGCCAGTTCTGACATTAGCTTTAGTTTGTTTTCGCCTATTATGGTTAAGCCGTAAGACCACTTTATTAAATATGTGTTAGTACCGAAATGATGAAAACCGAGCCTTTACCACTTCTGCTTCAATAGTCGCAAACACTGCATTAACAGCCCAATGTGTTTTTCCCATTATGTCAATCTATATGTGAGCAACTGTACAGACTTCTGTGCCTCTGGAGTTGACTTATGAGTCTCGCACAATGCTTTCAAGAATACGCTCTTAACATGTTTCAAAACAATCTGAGCAGATACTAAAATTGTAAGTACAAATTCAGGAAAGTAAAACATTTCCGATCGTGTTTGAGCAAAGGTAAAAGAACATCATTAAGAAAAAAAAAATATGTCTGTGCATGGAACTAGATCAATTATTTATTGGATCATTGCAAAAGTTCGAGCCCGATTTGGATCGTTATTATTGATGAAATTATACAAACGAACTTTTCAACAAATGTCAACGGTGAATGCGATATCGTGGAAGAATTTGCGGATCAATTCGCAAACTAAGTACCAAACATTATGTATATGCGCAATACTAAAACACAAACTTCTTTAAGCCATGAGAACTTGCAAATACAAGACAGTATATACGTCGAAAAAGCTAGCGAGGAAGAGATATTTAAAATTCTAAGCAAAATAAACATCAATAAAGGACCTGGAGCAGATAACATTCGACCAGTTGATCTCAAAATGAATGCCGAAATTCTTACGCCTGTGGTACAAACCATAATTAATCGCAGCCTGATACAAGGTTGTGCGCCAAAACTCATGAAAACATCTGTTATTCGTCCTATTTACAAAGGTAGTATCAAAAGCAAAGTCGAAAATTATAGACCAATCGCAATCATGTCAGTCGTAGAAAAGTGTTTGGAAGAAATAGTCCTCAAACGCCTTAATACATTTATTAGCAAACACCAAATCTTACACCCAAATCAATACGGATTTCAAAAAAGTAAAAACTTCTAGGAGAGTTCACAAATACAGTTAATGCAGGCCTTAATCGGAATCATCACGTTTTTGTGCTATTTCATCGACTTCCGTAAAGCCTTCGACACTCTGTCAGGAAAAGCTTTTAGAAACCTTAAATAGAATTGGTGTAAAAGGATACTTGTCAAACTGGCTCAAAAACTACTTAACTGATAGAACAATTAACGTAAAGGTATCAACAACCTTGAGTCAGGAAAAATCTAGTGTATATGGTGTTCCACAAGGTTCCAAACTGGGCCCCATTTCATTTATTTTATATACTAATGAACTTTTAAGGCTAATTAAATACAATACAGCCTACGCATATGCAGACGATATAGCCATCATAGTAAAACACAAACATCTAAACTCAGCAATAGAAATACTTCAAGAGCAATTTGATGATGTACTCGTATCTAAGTGGTGACATGATCATGGACTAATTACCAATGCTACCAAAACACCTATTTAAGCGAGAAGATATATTCAATATATATCACCGACACGACCAGTGTCCATTGTCAGCCAACAACAAGCCAATCGAAATTGTCAAAAAAGTAAAGTATCTTGGAGTTATTGTACAATAAACGAACATCTTCTTTGGCGTGAACATATAAACACTTTACGTATTCGACTCAAAAGCACCCTGTTTGCCTTGGTTTATCTTTTTTTTTTTTTTTTTTTTTTATAATTTACGCGCGCCTAAGGGGTTATGAATACCCTTACACTGTTGCCAGGGCGCGGGCGGAAAGGTAGAAGGAGGAGAAAGGAAAGTTTGTGATGTAGTGGTTTGAAACTCAGGTGTGTTTGGCTTCGATATTGACTCTCCAGGGGTGGGAGTCCGAATAGGACGGAGAGATTTTCTTCACTCGGAATGGTGAGGTTATACATGTCAGTGTTATGCCTTCACACGCAGATTTTTCTGACTGAGTTCCAATTACACAAATGAAAGTTTGTCGTGGCTAGGATTCGAACCTTGACCCTCCGAGTGAGAAGCGATTGCTAGTACCACTACACCACGGCCACCCCTTAATCAGTGCATGCAAAGCAGGACGAAACACACTAAACTTCGAAGTTCTTAAACAAATATACTACTCGTTAGCAGAATCACGAATCCGATATGGGATCCTGGCATGGGGTAACGCCTTAAAAACACATCTAGACAAGATACTGAACCTACAACATCGTCTAATTAAACTGGTTAAACGTAATAATGTCGACCTTAAAGTTCTAGATCAAAACGCAACGGAACTTCAAGAACAGAAAGAAAGAAATTAAGAAATATCTGCTAGAATTGTTCTTCGTGAGATAGTAAAAATAATAATTAACTACTACTATAATTATGCACTAAAGTTTTAAACTAAATTTTTTATTTATAAAGTAAACTAAATATGCCAGACATTGTTAAAACATAAATATTATTGTAACTGACCCTTTTTAATCACTTGTAAACTTAAATAATACTACTGTTTGTAACCGCCTATAGATAAGCACTTTGCTTTGTGGGTAAAATATTGTAAATTGAAAGTATTGTAAAAATTAAATAAACATTTTCATTCAAAAAGAAAAAAAATATACTTAAAAGAAAATTTTACTGATAAATTATATAGTCTCCCGACGTTTTACAAGCTTTACAAACTGCGTGATTTTCTTTCAAAAAATATCGCAAGGTAGTTTTCTTACGATCTTCGGCCGAACCAAATTTAATTCTATTCAAACCGCTCTGAAGGGACCGAATCAGATGGAAATCTGAAGGAATAAGGTCTGGAGAATACGGTGGGTGCTGAAGGTTTTCCCATTTTAACTCCTTCAGTTTTTACAGCGTTTATCGGGCAGCAGGTGGCCTGGCGTTATCATGGTGGAAGATGACACCTTTTCGATTAGCCAAGCCCGGACGATTTTTTTGAACTTTCTCATTAAGCTTAGAGATTTGCTCACAGTACTTATTCGGCCGTGATTGTTTCGCCAGGTGAAAGAAGCTCGAAAACAAGTATACCCCTGGAATCCCACCAAACAGATAACAGTACTTTCATTGGATGCAAGCCAGCACGGGTTCTCCACCTTCACCTGCTTGTTTCCAGCACGTTGTTGTACAGAATCCACTTCTCGTCACCTGTTACGACTCGATCCAAAAATGGTTCGTTTTCAAGGCGTCTAGGCAGGGACATGTCAAGCTTGGAAGTGAATCCAAGTTTCTTTAAATGCCGAAATGCTGACGAATGGTCAATCTCCTCAGTTGAAATCTTCGGGTTATTTTTCCCTAAGGCTCGCACAATTTCGTCATCAATCTCGGAACGCCGCACAGTGGGGCAAAACGGCCTCAAAGCTGGAAACAATTCCTGTGCTGGATTTAGATAAGTGAAACTTTTTGAAATCGTTAGATATCACCTATTAATGGTAAATAAACTCATTTTCACTTTTAAATTTTTCATTTTTTATGTTTTAATTAAGAATTAAAGTATTTATTTAAGAACATGTAAATCGAACAATTTTATTTACAATTGTTTTACATTTTTTTTGAACTTATATAAATATATAAAGACGTAATAAAGAATATATATAATGCATAATATTGTTTTTCAATCGGTTTCAATGTTTTTACAGCGAAATTAAAAGATTGATTCATCTAATGAAGAATCATCGTCGCTCTCAAATTTGCCATCAGATGCATGACCTTCACCTGCACAAAACTCCAATTAAAAACATCTATGGGAAATGATTTAATTTTTGTTTTTTTGAAGTTTTCTCTGACTCTGATCTTACTGGATCAGATGTAATCAACATCAAATTAAAAGCATCTTGATTAGCCCTCTCCCGGGAACATTTTCTGCAGTAGCTTTCGCAATATTTCTTAAAATCTTTATTTCTCGCCTCCCGAGCTTCTTCAGATAATTGTCCGATAGGAAGAAGAGCAATGGATATTACATCTGATCCATGGATTAAGAGTTTGTGCACAGTGGGAGGCATAAAAAACCACGGATAGATGCTTACAAAGTGTTTGGCGGTATTAATTGCGAATTTTTTGAAGTTTTCAATGTTTATTTCATATCCGCTTGAAATTGCCACTAAAATTGTATGAAATTCTTCAATTAATACTATGTCAACACCCAACATTTCGGAGACGAGGTTTGTATTATTCAAAAATCTCCGAGCAGTGTTGCCAAGCCCCGGTTTTGGTTGATCAACATTAAGCCCAATTTGATTTTTGATTTTGTATTCGAGCTTTGCTTTCTACCACTAATTTTTTATCGTTATTTCTGGCTTGCCACTTGTAACAGACATTCAAACACTCTAATCCACAGCAATGTAAATTGATAAACCAAACTCTAAAGTACCGAGTTTATGAGGTTTTGACAACATCTTCGCTATATTATTGAATTCTTTAGAGCTTGCACCACAGATAAAACAACTTTGAGTGGAGGTATTATTGGCTAATGCGTTACACACTTTCCCATCCACAATAGTGAATAACAGCTTGTGAGTAACGCTAACAGTTTTGCCATCAACGTCCACGAAGGGTTTAATTGTTGTATTTGTTCATCAACATGCATCTTTTCGGAAATTGATAGTTCTGCCGATCCTTTTACGAAACATATTTTTAAAGGACGATAGTATCTCGTAGAAGAAGGCCGCGGGTTTTGCCACACAATTTCTCTTTTATCCACATTATCAATAAACAGTTGCAATGGTACCAGAGAAATACTGGAATCATTAGCTTCCATTCCAACATATTTTTGTTTATATGAACTATGGCCTGAACTTCCGTCGAAGCCCCACTTTGATAACAACTCTAATTTGTTCAGTTGAACGTTGTTTAATTCCGTGATTAAACATTTTTGAGGTTTCATCAAGCGTTCAGTAGTGTGGTTCATAAGTGCCTGAAGAGAAACTTCTGTGGAAAATTAAGATACTTTGATACCTTCTGGATAACAGTCTTTTTTGGCATTTTGAATGACTTTATATGAAGGAAACCTTTCAGGATCTTTGCTTCTAATGACATTGTACTGATGTCTCGTTAGTTTTGCTTCTACGAGTGTCGAAAGGACTTCTTCTCCTAATATCTTCACTTTCTGTTTTTTTCCCTGTGCTTCATAAGCTTTTTTGTATTTAGTTGCACTTTTACGTGAACGCAATACGTGTCCTAGCAGTTTAGAGGCCGGTACATGACCTGCGGCTCTCAGGCTTACCATCGCAGCCAACCCTAATTCCATAGAGGAAGAATCTTTTCGTATATCAGCCGTTTTACATCGTTTTGATCTATCGCTACATTCTTCAAAATTCCCTTTTGGACGTCCTCTTTTGTATGGGGTTGTATTGTATTGCCTGAAACCAATTGATGTTTGCAATCACTTTTCGTTAATTTTCTCGAATCGTGCTACTTTTCGATCTGATCTGAACCATTTTTCTTTGAATCTTGAAACAAACTGGTGATTTAATGCGACCATCTTATCTGGTTATCCGGAGGACAATTAGTGCGTTCCTGCTGGTCCAATTTCAAGAATTCTATTTTCTCCTCCAATGTTGCCCATCCAGATTCGTTCATGATGTCGAATAACTTCATCCGAGATAAAAATAAATCACATGAGTTCGAACCTAGGGCAAAATGTGAACAATAAATAAAATTCATAAAAATAAATAAATTCATAAAAAACCAACCAAAAATGGTATTTTTTTAAAAAAAATAATTTAAAAAAAAGGCGCAAGTATGCGCAGCCGATCTCATTTGAATCTATTAGCCAACAAGTTCGACTATATAGAAATGCAAATATCTCGATGTGGAACGATGTGGAAACCTACCTTAAGCTTAAGGTTTTTGAAAAGACAAAAAAAAAGTTAGTTTCTGGAACACACTTCCATTTTTAATTAAAACGACTAAAAGCAGGCACATACATGGTTTACTGCTGATTAGAATATTAAACTACACACCTGAAGCTTTCGATTCCATGTCTTGGCAATGTTCTATCTTAATTTTTAACAAAACTATAGTATTTTACAACCATCACTTTTTTTCACTTTTGCGCATCACTTTCGTCGCAATCGTAATAAAACTGTGACTTCAAACGCTTACCAAAGAGTGGGAGAGCATGCAAATGATCATTCGATGCACTGACATGTTATCTAACGGAAAACATACAAAATATTATCATTTTTCTCATTTCATTTTTTGAATTGTTTCCAGTTTTGAGGCCGTTTTGCCTCACTGTGCGCCGCATAGAACAGAGTTTATCGTCCAAGGTCATATCACCATTCCGAAATCTACCAAACCACTGTTTAACGGTCGGAGCGCTCTGAATGTTTTTTTTTGTTGCAGTTCCTACACTCACATACAGCATTACATGGCGCGTTCTTCATTTTAGAATTATTTTTCAAACAAATTTGACTTAACTCAATGGAGTTTAGCCGTAAAATGACTTCTGATACCACGAGTCCATACAACGAGCAATAGCTGCGCCATACAGCAGACCTTCCGCCACGTGTGAAGATCGGGCACGAACTTTTGCAATGATCCAATCTATAGGCGGCAGATAATACCTCCAATTAAAAGACAACAAACAAATTTCATTACAAAAAATATAATTTTTAACAACATTGAACCTTAGCAATGCGATGATACTTTCAAAACCTCTTCATATAAATTTTCATAGAAAATGCTATCTGCTAAACATGGCCGGATAAAATATTATACACACTCGTATGTACGTATTACCAGATAAGCAACTTTTACGTTCTGTGATAGATAAAACGGAAGAAGACATCCAATTTTATTTTATGCCAATTTGCATCAAAGCGTGTTATTTTAATTTCTACTCGTACATATATTTAAATATTTAAATTCTTACGCATAGGCGACTGTTTAAAACTGTTTAAAAATGTATCTGCAAGGAACATTATTATCTAAATTATTCTAATGACGTTTTTATTTTTTATCTAATTTTTACGAGGCCATATCGCATTAAACTGATTAAAAATTCAACATTAAATACCGAGAGACAATTTCCCACAAAATAATTTCCTAGAAAAGAATATCATACACAATTCCGGGATTTTCAGTGAGTGCTTCCCCTTATCTTTTTTTTTATTTTTTTTTCCATTTTGATTGATCTCTTAAGTTAGCTCTCGCCTTACCACTTGTGCATTTAGAATGACTAATACCATACAATGCCTGCTTTGATCTCGTTATCCGCTTCAAGTCATGAACCATAATTGCAGTCACTTAAAATTTTGTTGATTTTTTTTTGCCTACGTAACATGCAAAAATTCTGACACGGCATTTTTAAAATTCTTATAAGAGGAGTAGAAATATTAAATATGTATGTATATCCGTTGTACGTATTATACGTTGCAATTAGCAAGTTTCTGTCAGTGGCACTTGCAACTGTGCTAATTGAATGAATTGACTCAAGCATGGCATCAAGGCTCAAACCAATTGAAATATTTTGTTCCACATTTTTACTTGTATCACTTGTTTATTTTACTTGAAAAAAGACGAAAAAAAGAATGCGAAAGTATGTACGAGTATGTACATATGTTTTTTTTTATGTTGTTGTCTTAAGATGACCTCTTGCGGAAGGTTGAATAAATGTGTAGGGCACCAACAAAGACATCAAGAGGGTAAGTCGGTTAACGACTCATTTCAAGGCGTAAAGACGAATAAGTGTTATTTCTCGTTGCCTTCCCTGAATAGTAGTTTTATATTGTAGTATACCTCCGAATTTTTAAATAAATAAATAGCGTTGTATTAAAAAGTAGAAAAGACGGGAACACGTATCCTTAAAAGGGTAGTGCATTTTTTTGCCGAAAGTGAAATACAAAAAAACGCCTTCTCGATGGCAAATAAAAAAATATGAAGAAAAATCGAATGCTTTTCGCTACTGGTTGAAACTATAGTGCACATGTGAAACTGCGAGTTAAGAACGCTTAAAACCAAGGGAGTCAGTCCAAAATGTTCCACTTGCGAGACAAGACTGCTCAAAAAGCCAGATATACACAATATTAATAAATATAAATACTCGTACAGTACAATCTTGATAATCCGACATACCACCTTGATCAATTCCGGTATTTATTCAGAAAATTAAAAATACAAGTTTATTCATCTAAATCTATATTGTCCCCTTCAAAGTAATCCCCATCGACTGCAAAACACTTATGCCAGCGCTTGATCCAATCCTCGAGACATTTTTTATATTCGATATGTCCATCAGTGCTTCCTGCGATTTTTCCATTACTTCCTTTCGGCTGCTGAAACGCGTTCCTCGTAGTGGTTTTTTAACTCGACAGAAAGAAATCACAGGGAGCCCAATCAGGTGAATTCGGTGGCTGTTGGATGGTATTTCTTGCATTTTTCGTCAAAAAATTACGAATAATTTTTTTTTTTTAAAAAAAAGAACTTAACACTCAAGAGGGTATTACTACTCTTAAAATGCCGGAGCACGTGTTAAGTTTTTCGGAAAATTGGATAGAGAGAGAGAGAAAGATTTTTGGGCTCAGTGGTTATTTCGCTCGATGGGTGGCATCCAACATTTAATGGGGAGACTAAATTACTAGTGTAAATTGGACTTGATGTTATAATTAGGCAACCATTCATCTCACAAGACTTTAGTTGCCTGAAAAAAAGTCTTTCGGTGCGCTGGCACTATGCGACGGTGCGTTATTTCTGTTCTATTTCGGCGAATTGTTTCACGCAAACGTCTCATAGCGCCCAAATAATACTCTTTGTTTACTGTCTGGCCTTCTGGCAAAAATTCATGATGCACTACACCGCTGTAATCCATGAAAACCGTGAGTATTGCCTTCTTTTTTGACTGAAAACGACGTGGTTTTTTTGGTCTCGGCTCATTTGGTGAACGCTATTCACTTGCCTGATACCTACGTCTCGTTTCCAGTAATGATCCTTTTGATGAATGTGGGATCGGATTCAGCCTCGCATTCAGGTTTGCGACGTCAATACGGTCTCTTTTTTGCATTAAATAGAGGCCTTTTGGCACCAGCTTTGCTGTTACACGACGGAAACCCAAATTATTAGCCAAAATGTTTTGGACGGATCCATAGGCAATGTTCAAGTCCTCCGCTATCTCTCTGATGGTTAATTTGCGATTACTGACCAACATTTCTTTTACTTCATCAATGTTTTCGTCGGTTTTCGATGTCGATGGTCTGCCACTGCGTTCATCATCTTCGATTGACCCACGTCCACCTTTGAACCGCTCGTGCCACTGGTAAAAGACCGTTTTCTTTAGAGAATCGTTGCCGAAACACTTTTCCAACATTTCCAACGTTTGCGCACCATTAAATCCGTTTTTTACGCAAAATTTAATACAAGTTCGTTGTTGCAAATTTAAATCCATTTCTAAAATTGTAAAAAATCACCAACACACACAGAGATAGATGTACTTTTTCCTACGTAACTTTTGCAAATGTCAAGCTATGACAACAGATTTACCAACTTAACAAAAAAAACAGAACTCAAATCGGAACAATGGGAGTGCCACACGGTGGTGTGGTGCGGGAACTTTTTGATCAAGATGGTATATGGGACCACGCACCCGCTGGATTATTGAAGAATTCCGGATTATCGAGAGTAATAGAAAAAAAAGAACAATTTTGCTATGAACACTATATGTACAATGAGAATCCTTACATATTTTATTGGGTCTACAAGTAAGTTTCCAGCGTTTTTTTTTTTCCAAAATTTGAAGTTTTATTATGAAAACATAGTTACAATGCTTTATTCAAAGTATCGTCCATCGGAAGCTACAACTTTCCCCCATCTTTCTGGCAATTTATGAATTCCGGACCAAAAAAATTTCTCTTCTTTCGAGCCCAAGAACGTATCGAGCCAATTTTTGATTTCCTGTACTGAGCTGAAGCGTATTCCCGCAAGAGCGTTCTGCATCGAATGAAACAAGTGGTAGTCAGATGGTGCCAAGTCTGGACTGTAAGGCGGGTGAGGCAGAATTTCCCATCCACTATTATGTAAATAGTTTTTCACCGAAACCTCAACATGTGGCCGAGCGTTGTCGTGATGAAAAATGACGGACTCATGCCTGGTCTGATATTCTGGCCGTTTTTCTTTTAATGCCCACTTCAAACGAATTAGTTGGGTTCGATATAATGGTCCTTTGATGGTTTCACCACTCGGACGCAGTTCGTAGTATACGACACCCTTTTGATCCCACCATATGCAGAGCATGACCTTATTCACGTGAATATTTCGTTTCGGTGTCGATTGGGCAGGCTCGCCGGGCTTTGTATACGATTTTCTGCGTTTAGGATTATCATAATAAATCCATTTCTCATCATCAGTGACAATACGATGCAAATATGATTTATTTTTATACCGCTGCAGTAACATTTCGGACATGCAAAATCGCCGTTCGACGTCTCTTGGCTTCAATTCGTACGGCACCCAATTTCCAACCTTTTCAATGAATCCCAGTGCTTTTAGGCGCAGGGAAACGGCTTGTTGCGTGACGCCCAATGATGCAGCAAGTTCTTCTTGAATCTGACACGGATCCTCATCCAGTAAAGCGTCCAATTCCTCGTCTTCAAAACTTTTCGGCTTTCCGGGGCGATCTTTGTCTTCAACTCCAAAATCACCACTTTTGAACCGTTTGAACCACTCGCGGCACGTCGATCCGCCAATACATTCCGCCCCATAAGTTTCCGAAAGCAAACGATAGGCCTCAGAATAAAAGCAGCGCTTACCGCAAATGACGTTTATTTGGCTGGAAACTTGCCATGATTTTGCTCTATAAAATGTACGACATTGATAGAACTGCTCAAATATAACGCTGCAAAGTTGTCGACAGATACAAAACCTACAAATAAAAGACATGGGGTCTGACATTTCTGCCCGGGATCCACTGGTGGCGCCATCTCTGACAAACGCTCGAAACTTACTTGTAGACCCAATACACTGGCGATCATATTGCCATACATTTTGTAATCGATTTTCACTCTTTATACTTGTTTGAAATTTTGTATCCGCAAACTTTTAATACCTGCGAACTGGTACATATTTTCTCAACAGGAAGTCATAAAATTTAAGGGTAAATAAGAAACGACCGTTGGAATTTCCCAAGGTCAAACAATGACCTTCTTGAAAAGCGTATAAAAGGGTGCGCAACTAGGATGAGGCCACATGCAAAATCTTCGAAAGAAAGGAAAAAATGAATAAAATGCTTATTTATTATGTTTTTCTACATTAATAATGAGTATGCCCGCCATTTTTCGATATGACCTCTATAAGACGGTTTGGAATAGAATCATACAGTTTTTTTTTAAATAATCAAGAGAAATTTGGGCCCAGGCATCAGGAATAGCTTCGATTAAAGTGTCCTTTTTCTTCAAATTGCCTTCCGCCTTAATACACTTTACGAGACAACCGTGCCCAAACATTTTCCATTCGGCCATGGCAAAAGTTCCACGTCTTCTGATTGAATCCAACTTCTAACAACCCTGGAAGTGTGGATAGGGGCATTGCCTTGTTGGAATATCCAAGGCAAGGGTCCGAAAATATTTTTCACTTTTGGAAATGACCGTTCCAGCAAATATTTGTAGTTGTTTCCGTTCATTGTTGTGGACAAAAACTCCAACTGAATTGTGCCATAGTAGGTAATAGCTCTCCACACCATTACATCTGATGTACGGCTGTGGTGTCTTGCCAAAATAAGCTCCTTCTTTCTTAGATCATGGAAATAAAAGTTGTAACCATCGAGACCGTCAAGGTGAAACTTTTTTTCATCCGAAAAGACAACGCGTTTCCATTCAATTCTCCAAGCGACATGTTCTCCTGCAAAAATCTTTCGATGCTCCTTGTGTTCTTGCCTCAAAACAAGTTTATTTTTAAGTTTTTTTCTCTTTATATGTATATCCTTCGGACCGTTGCTATGCTGGCTGATACTCCGCTGTTGGCCCTTATTTTAGTCGCTGGTAGAGTAGAATTTGAAGCACGCCGTAGCATGTTGTTGCTTCTGCCGTGCGTCCTTTTTGATTTTTCCCATAGTTTTGTGGATCCGCAAGTTAACTGTTTACAACAGTTTTACTTCTTTTAAGCCTCCTTGTAATTTCTCGGCCTGAGTCCTAACTCATTGAAAGTATCTATTTTTACTCATTCTGTCCCTGTCAAGGTCTTTCCGGAACCCTTTTTTTTTAAGTAAATAAAAACAGTTCTTTTCAATGTTTTTTTAAATATTCTTAACTACTGCAACCAAATATTCGCAATGGCCTCATCCTAGTGGCGCATCTTTTTATACGCTTTTCAAGTAGTTTATTGTTTGATCCTGGGAAATTCCAACGGTCCTTTCTTATTTACCCTTTAATTTTATGACTTCCTGTTGAGAAAATATGTACTTGTTCACAGGTAGTAAATGTCTGCGGGTACAAAATGTCAAACAGGTATAAAGAGTGAAAATCGATTGCAAAATGTATAGCCTCATCCCAGTGATCGTCAGTGTACAAAGGAATAAAAATTTAATTTTACTAAGAAAAGTAGTCACTAATTGCTTTTTGTTTCTTTGCATCATTGCATCATACATTTTGTCAAAAATACACTCTTGTAGTCGTTTTAGAACCAGGACATGACCACTTGGGACGCCATCCTCTTCAGTCCATTTGGTGCAGACATTGAGGGCATTGAAAGCTTCGCTGTTCGCCAAGTCGAAACCACGTAGTCATCATCAGATTTGTTTTCCGGGGATCGAATTTAGTTGAGGATTTCTTCATCGGACAGTGACTGAATATTTTCCTAGCTTGTTCCTTGGAGCCAATCTGTTATATCCTGGTTTGTCGGAAAGCTCTTGCACAAAGTGGGAAGTCAATTCTAAAGTCGAATTAAGTTCTTCAGAATAGTCAACCATGACTTTAGAATTGAAAGCAGGGTGCGTTGGCCAAACTTTTTCCTACGAACTTTGTATAGACTCACTTTTAACTTTATTCCAGCTGTGAGCTAGATTGAAAACGACGTCTTTAATGTTGGTTTTTTTTTTTTTCAAAAAATTATTTATTCCATCAGTTTGTTGTATTATATCAGAAAGCAGCGATTTTTTGTAATTTATTTTTATCTGCTGGATTACATTTTGGTCCATGGGTTGTAAGAGTGGAGTCGTTTTCGGAGGCATGTAGAGGACTTTTATTTGCTTATCTCCGGAGTGTAAATCCTCGTTTTTAGGGTGTCCAGGTACATTATCCAGAAGGAGCATAGCATTAGCAGACAAGTTATCTTGCTTAAATCATTCAGCAAAAACTTCTTGGGTAATCCATCCTTTGGTTTGGTTTTTATAGGTGACGGGCAAGAAAGATATGTTTTTAAATGCCCTCGGGTGCTTGGCTTCGTTAAAATACGGATCCCAAATCATTTTTTAAAATTATCAAGCCAGCCATCGCTAGCCCTAAAATCGTTCTTTTTCGTTATTTTTTCGTAAAAATATTTTGCTTTTTCACGAAGAATATTACCCGATAGTACGTTCTTGCATAAACCATATGAATAAAGCATTTTCCATTTCCGGACACTCACCAGTTTTAACTGTCTTTCTTACCTTCAAGTCTCCCTCAGCAGTCTTAACGTATTCCAGGATTTTATCACAGTTGACTTTGATGTTGTAGATGAACGCCATAAAACCGTGCCAGGTTTGCCGTGGTTTCTCCTTTGTCCAATTGTATTATTATCTCCTTCTTTTGGGTCAAAGTTAGAATAACGTGCTTTCGTTTCGTCGACATTTTTATTCCACGATTAAACTTAACAATTCACTACACAGTTACAACGCAAATGAATGATCAGCCCAAGGCAAAGGCATAAATTAACTACACCTAGATAGCAAACTCTACTAATTCTTGTCCGAAATCTTGTATCAGATTCAAGTACGTGTGAAATCGTATCTGTGAATACGTGTGAAAGATATTTTGGTATGTGAACACGTGTTCATATTTATCGAAGACGCCGGATTACCAAACGTGCCGGACTAACGAACTAACTGCCGGACTATCAAGATTGTACTGTAATGTACATAAATATAAAAATAAACATAAATATAAATTTAAATTCAAATATGAATAAAAATAAAATATAAATGAAGGCTTTTTGAATTTTTAAAGAGTGAAAGAATCACAATGATTACCTGTTCTTTATTGAAAAATGTCAACGGAGCTTTGTTCGATACAACAGGGACGGGATACAATACCAAAGTTACTTTCTCATAACATAATTTTTAATATACTTGTACATAAATATTATTGGTAATAACGAAGGCATAATTATGTTGAAAGACAAGTAATTAAATGGACGAATAAATTTGGATCTCAAGTTAATATTTAATATTTACGGATAGAGTGCTTAAGACTATTAAACAAACACGTGAACCGTGCAAATTGCAACGTTCCTTTAATTTCGTGACACAAGGCCACGACCATCACAATCTTATGGTCGATGAACCGTACCTTCATACTAACAATGACCAAATTAATCCCCGATAGACTTCGAAACCCCATAATGTTCCAATAATTCACGGAAAATCTAAACACAAAAGTGGAAACAATTAGTAGGCCTGAGTGAACCACGAGTTAAAATCTGTAAAAAGTTTTTTCGTAGCCCAAAGAGCCCAAAAATTCGATTTGCCACATCTTCAGGAGTAGAGAGATCTACATTTAAAGCTGTGTACAGAATTAAAAGAAGAAAATAAGTCATAGCTAACCACGCAGCGTATGATAGTATGACAAGATGCAAAAAAAAACTCCGGATTTAACTATCGACGTCAAATAAATAACCTTTTGCAATAGATTTTCCAGTATCGATCTAATAAACGCCTTGCGGATCATTAAAGCGAATTTTAATTGACTTTGAAAGGCGTTCAGCAGCGGAAATAATGTTTTTAGGGAAGTGTAAGTTTTGCGAAATGTCGCGCCCTGTGGTCAGGTAAATTATCAGCCGCTTTCAAAATCCAATGCGACTTTTTTCCCCGGTAGTTATTAGCAATGTTATCTGTCGGATGTAAGCACATAGATTGAATGGAGAATGACTTCTTGCTTAAAATATTTGGAGTTTGCTGGGCCTTCATCAAAAGATCCAAAACTTAAAAGCAGTAGAACAGGAGCATTACTAAAGGTAAAAGGGCTTACAACTGAAAATCTTTGAAGGAGAGTAGGTCTAAAGGTAAATGCGTCTAAAGCTAAAGGTCATCAAATACCGTTTATCTTTAGTCGTACTCTACTTTCCGCAGCTTTGATATCCTTTAGTTTTAGATGCATTTATCTTAAGCCGTATACTACTTTCCTCAAGTTCTTTCATTGAACTTAACATCGTTAAACCGAATATTAGGGAAATCTGACAGTTTCCCTCATCCCGAAAACATAAGATCGGTCAAAGGTTCCGTTCCGTTATCACTCATCACTCATAATGAGCATACCTTCATTTGGTCCTAAGTCCTAAGTCTAGAAAAGTAATGTTTCAACGATTAGTCAAAAGTGTTATGTGGAGGCTGTACATAGACTACAGTCACTCGAAAGTATAAACCAAAGTTTATACCCTTGGTCGCAACTAAACAGCTAAACTTCGCTGTAAAGGAAGAGGTAATGAATCGGTAAAACTTTGTAAGTATACATACATACCAGTAACCTGCTTACTCATTCAGGCTCTTTAACAGAAGTGGAGCAGAATAGTTGAAAGGAAATCAGAAAAATAAATCAACTAACATACAAACGTACGACTAGGTCGAACAATTTTCAGATTTTGGCTCATTCAAAAACGCTTTTTCACTGTACGCAAACGAAGAAATTATCTTATCGCTTCATCAGCGATAAGTTAAGGTTATTGTCGTTGCAGCTTATGTGTACCACCTGGATTCTAAACGTATTAGTAAAGTTTGGTATCTACAATAAAAATCTACAGCACAGACCTTAAAGGAAAGCTTTTTTCTATAAAATGGATTCCTACCGCTCAATTTTTAGCTCTAAATTATCTTAACTGCCACTGAAAGACCACTGGTACGTTGAAATTACTCTAACGATAACCTACATTCCCCACGCGATCAATTTGCCACACAGTCGGAGGCAAAATGATTAGTGGTATGTGTATGTGACCCTGATATCGACTTCACTTTCTTAAATTACCAGAATTACTCGTACCAATGTCCAATTTGAGCAAAGCGATATTTTCTTCGCTTGGGTTTTTGTCTGATGAGCGCGGTAGATGTTGCCATATGATACATGTGTCGTACGATATGAGTTCTACCTTCGTTTGCTTGTAGAGGAAAATATTTACGGGAATCAAACTATTTATGTGAAGAAGGGAAGCAAATATATTTCACCGATTAAACGTTACCAAGCGAGGAAATAAAATGATGGATTCGACCCTACCCAGCGATCGCAACACCACTACAGGATTATCAACTGGACTTCAATCATGGTTCGAAAAAGGGAAGTGCCTCATAATTACCCACATCGGAAGATCGATGGTTTTCGTTCAGGATGAACTTTTAACCTTTCATTTACGTCAAAGCGAATATTACCCTCATCCTAATGGATAACGCACTTAACGTCAAGGAAAACACCCTTCCACCAGAAAATAAGAAATCGTGGCTTAGTAAAAGTGACATACCCTTCGAAGAAAGCATAGTTAAATATGAATTTCTGGATATTGTCAGATCCCACAAAAACAAACTTGATGTCCATATGTGGTATTGTAGATGAACTGGCTCAGTGCTATGATTGCCCCTTGTCTCACTACAACTTAAATCGTATAGATTTGGTATTTTGAAATAAAAGACATTAAACCACTTTTTATAGGACCGCTTGAAAGAGTGGACGAAAAATGCCTCAATATAGTGCCCAACATGTTCAATTAAACGTTGAGCCTAAATGTTGGATCTGTATATTTTCGTTTGTTTTTATTGTGTAATGATATTAATATATTTTACACAGTAAATGACATATAGCGTAAAACCAAAATAATCCAGCAACGCTGCGGCAACTGCCTCCAGAGATTAACAGCGGTAAATATGTACACAATTGCAGCCCTATGAGAGCTTTCAGGAGCAAAGTGCTTATGGATTGCACAGTAACAAGAGTGAAACCAAACATCCTATCTTCCCAGTACTGCAATTTTTATTGTACTGAGTACAGTTTCCATTTCCTCATTACACATCCATCTGCCATAAATTATATCTTTCGTAAAAAAAGGCAAAAAAAAATCACCCGGAAAACTATTCCGCCTCAGAGTCCCTAGAGTAATATCGAGACGGTGGTATCCTTAACGTCATATTGAGACACCTACCCCTGGAGGCAGTGGATATTTTCACTACGCTATTTAACAACGCGCTGAATTATTCACATTATCCAGCGGACTGAAAATAGCAGTCACCCTATCCCAAAGAGGGATAAAATTAGGACCAACCCTGTTAATCTTCGGTCAATTAGTCTAACATATGTTGTTGTACTTCCGAACATTAGCAAAGTATTCGACAAGGTAGTCAACAGAGCTCTGTTGAAATGGGTCGGGGATAACAATATAATCCCGGACAATCAGTTTGGTTTTAGGGCAAGGCACGACACCACTCATGCGGCGTCAAAACTGATCTCCGACATACAGTGGAACAAATGCAAGAACCAATGTGCTTGTCTGGTTGACTTGGACAAGGCCTTTGACACCGTATGGTTAGAGGGGCTTTTCTACAAGTTAACCAGAATTGGTATGAGGAAACCTTTGCTATACATATATGATTTACAGCATGCTTATGGGAAAGAAGTTCGTTGTCAAATGTGGCAACGCGATTTCGAGTACAGTTTCCAACATTAAAAATGGCTTCCAGCAGGGGTCGGTTATTTCTCCGATACTGTTCAATATTTACACAAGTGATCTAATTGGTACCCTCAATCACTCTATAGCGTATGCAGATGATTTAGTGGCGTACAGATCAGGACCAAAAATCGAAACCATTAACATGACCTCGATCATATTAAGGAGTATTGCGTTGATTGGAAATTGAAAATTAATTTCCAAAAGTCAGAAACAATTTTATTTAGAACTCCATTGAGAAGTGCCTCTTGGGATACCAGAAATAACTGGTGAAATTTGACCATCATTGGACAGCATGGACTACCACTAGTGGTTAGAAGCGCAGTTAGGTATCTTGGTATCTGGCTTGATAAGTATTTATATTTTGATAAACATATAGATGCTTGTCTGGCTGGGGCCAAGAAGGCTCTAGCTTTGATAAGAAAACTATTTCAGAACAGTCAACTTGAAAGTCATATGCTACGTGGCTCTAATCAGGCCAATCATCGCTTACGGTTGTCCAGTGTGGTTTAATGTAGCGCCGTCTTACATGGAAATGATTCGTGTGTTTGAGAGACAGTGTCTTAGAACCTGTCTTCGATTGAACAGAAGACCAGAGTCTGAGTAATATTAAATATTATCCCAACAAAGTCCTTTACAAGGGAGCTGGACTAAATAGGATTGGCAATTTTCTAATTAAGGTGATTCGAAGGCACATCGCAAGAACAATGACGAGCGATAATAGCCTGATCTTTGGGGCATATTACCCCAATATATAGTAATGTAACACAAGAATACACTTCAATCTGGCTATATCCCTCCTGAAGCATTTCTCCATATTGACGCTAAAGGGTTAGTGCAAAGTAGGGATGGTATTCCGGTATTATACCACCGCCACCGCGGTGCGAAGAAAAAGCGGCTCGTTGTCGCCAGTGCTCAGGAGCTCTTCCGTTTTAACCCTGCAATTGCGGATCAATGCCGAAAAGCAGTACACCGAATACTGGTGGCTTAAAGAAGGGGAGAAAGGCGGTACGCTCTCCTAGGTCGGTGTGTTTCTTGTGTAGCTTCTCCTAGGTATAAGTAGGTTAGGGTTAGCTAAGGGGTTTTCATATCGAGACTTGTTATCACGTATGGGTACCTCCGAGAGTTGACCGACGCTAGACGGTCTCGATCAAGTTTCGGAGGAGCATGTGCACCATGATGACGACTGCCAGGCGCCCGGAAGTGCAATCGAGATGCTGACCACTCGGAGCAAAAGAAAACGAATGCTCGCCATCTGGAGTTAAATTAAGAAGCATAGGTAGGTTAAGTAGATAGTAGTGATGGAATAATTAGCATTAGCAAACTTAATTCACGATGAACATTGTTTACGCATTAGCAGTATGAAAAGCAGCTGCTAAATTTGATGAAATGCTAAGCTTTTTTGCTGCATTGTGTGTTATGCACACAGTGTTTGAGAAAGAGAAGAGGAGGAAGTAGGTACATGCAAAACTAAAACAACAACCTAAATTTTGAATTGTTGCATGCAAAGAGAAAATAAATAGAAGAGAACTAAGAAGGCTCGTACAAAACGAAAATATTTTGAATGTTGCGTTGCGTATAGTGTACACACTTACACCTTATGTATATTTTCATTTGAAGTTGTTTCACTGTTCTGGCCTGGCTTCATTTGCATTCGAATGTATGGAATGGTGTACGAAAAAGTAAGCTTTAGTTGACATTAGCATAGCACTAGCACTAGCACATACACATGAAATGAAATAGCATTATCTTTAGGAAAATTATGCGATTCACGTAAGCCATTAATTAATCTGCTAATTTTTTGTATTAGAAGGGATTTTTCTGGCGATTTCGTACATCTTGTTTACTTATTCGTTTGTGTTGTAAAGAGTAATCGTAAGTTCAATTTTGTCTAAATTCAAATGAAGCTTCTATAATTATTGTGTTTTCGTTTCCCTTTTCAAAAAAAGTATCTATCATAAATTAACCGCAATTTGGGACTGCTTCACTAAAGTGGATAGAACTGATAAGGTGGCTAGTGGCTCTCTTACCGGCCATCTATTACTAATTTGAAAACCCACTTGAAACTTAAACATATTGAACACTACAATAGCTTTGCAACAGAACGGGAACCATTCCGAGAACCTACGATTACGATGCAGAGAACTACGTTCCCCCAACTGTCGGTTTCAACTTCTTTACAAACTATCACAGCTTCACATACAGAAAAGACACCACACATTCAAAATGAAAATGTCGCAGTTCCAGCAAAAAGACAAAGAATGGGGCAAAATAATATTCTAAGCTATGCCAGAAGGCCCTTACGTCGGGATGAAAAAAAAACATATTGATGTCATGTTTTTCAAATTCATAGCTCGAACCTACCAACCCTTTTCCATTGTAGAAGATTTTATTGAGTTTGTTGCAGCCTTAAATCATAGCTATGTACATTTTGCCCGGACGAAAAATTATATCTGAAAGATTGATTCCATTTCTCTATAATACTATTAGTCTTTAGAAAACCAAAAGCAATTGATAAATGAAGAAGCAGTATCAGTGTGTCTAACAACGGACTGTTGGACTTCAACAGCTATGGACGCTTTTATAGGTATCACAGCGCACTTCATAAATACGAACTATGAGTTTAAGACGGTGGTGCTGCCAGGTTCATGGTGCACACACGAGCAACAATTTGGCATCAATTTTAAGAAACACGGTCCAAAATTGGAGTCTTTAAGATAAAAAAAAATGTTTGCCTTACAAATAATGCAGCAAATATTGTCGGTGCCATGGTGTGCATACCTCATAAATTAAATCTTATTCAAAGTGCTTTGAAGCTTTTTAAAACTACTTTAAAGAAAGTAAGGAGAATCGTGAACCATTATCGCTCTAGCTATAAAGCAAAAGAAAAACTTCAAGTGTACCAAGTTAACGTTATGGAGAAATCTAATACCTTAGTACTTATAAACGATGGAATTCCACGTATCACATGTTACAACGTTTTATTGCATTGCAGGATGCGGTACGGGCTACTATACCAAATTTAGGTCTTGATTTACCAGTCATCACAGTCGAAGAATGGCAATCTCTTAAGCAGCTCTGCCAAATTTTAAAACCTTTTGAACAGGCGACAAAAGAACTGAGTGCCGAAACTTAATTCGTGCGGTTTTTTTTTTCAAAATTTGAACGTTTATTTAAGAAAAACATGTACAATAGTATTATTCAAAGTATTGCCCATCTGAAGCTATGACTTTTTCCCATCTTTCTGGCAATTTGTGGATCCCATCCCAAAAGAACTGCGCCGGCTTGGCAGCCAAGAATGAATCAAGCCAATTTTTGATATTCTGCTCCGATGTGAACCGTATTTCAGTGAGGGCGTTCTGCATCGACCGGAATAAATGGTAGTCAGAAGGTTCAAGGTCTGGGCTATAAGGCGGGTGGGGTAAGACTTCCCATCCACTGTTTTCCAAATAGTTCTTAACCGGAATAGCAACGTGGGGCCGAGCGTTGTCATGATGGAAAATTATTGCCTCGTGTCTGGTCGCATATTCCGGGCGTTTTTCGGCCACTACTCTCTTCAAACGGATTAATTGTGTTTGGTAGCGTTGTCCATTGATGGTTTCACCCGGTTTTAGCAGCTCATAATACAGCACACCCATCTGATCCCACCAAATACAGAGCATTACCTTCGCGCCATGGATATTCGGCTTTGCCGTTTATTTGGCTGATTGGCCGGGTTTCACATATGATTTTTTGCGCTTAGGGTTGTCGTAATGGATCTATTTTTCGTCACCGAAGCAAAAATGACTTCCTTTTGTGGCGTTCCAGCAGCATTTCGGACATGCAAAAGCGCCTTTCGACGTCTTTCCTTGCTTTTGAATATATCCAGCTGCTTTTAAACGTTTTGAAATGGCTGCTTGAGTGAAACCCAAAGATTCTGCGAGCTCTTCTTGTGTTTGGCAACAATCTTCATAGAGTAATGCTTCCAGTTCTTCATCTTCAAACTTTTTTGGCTGCCCAGGACGTTCATCATCTTCCAAGCCAAAACCACCACTTTTAAATCGTGCAAACCACTTTTGGTACGTTCGCTCAGCTAGCGCATGTTCACCATAAACTTCCACCAAAATACGATGACTTTCGGCAGCAGTTTTCTTCATATTAAAGCAATGAAGAAGAACTCCCCGCAAAAACACTTTTTCAGGCACAAAGTTCGACATATTTGAGTGAAAAAAATTTATTGTTGTTTACGCTTCAAATGAATGACATATACTGAAATGATGTACAATGAGAGTAGCTTTCCAACGCATGTTCCAATGGAATAATAACAATGGAACAATACAAATTACGCCATCTCTTAGCAAACCGCACGAATTAAGTTATAGACCCAATATAAAGTGTAATATGATCGCAACATCTGCTCCAAGTGAGAGAATATTTTCAAAGGCTGGCTATACAATTACAGATCGAAGAACCCGACTTTCTGCTAACAAAGCCGAACAGTTGGTGTTTCTAAATGCTAACTTGAAAAATACCGATTACATGACATACATATATAATTAAAATTTTGGTACTATGACTTCAAATAATTTATGTGAATAAAGCTAAGTGAGTGTCTTATTTGCATTTCTGAATCAAATCATATTAAATTTATGTATGAAAATTAAAATCTATCTTCACTGAGGCTTTTTTTTTAATGATATTTCATATTAATTTAGCATTAGCATTTCACATCCTAAGTATGAAAAAATCGCATGCTAATTAAATTAATAGAAAATCGCATTAATTTCCATCACTAGTAGATAGGTAGCTTAAGTTTTAAATAAAATTTAAAAAAGATAAAACATCTAAGTTTTTTGCAAATAATTTTCGTAGAGAATCATATATGTAAATATGTTGGTTATATACAGTAGTGTGCAAAACATTTGCAATTTTTTTTTAAATACAATAACATCCTTTATTAATTGCTCTAAAGAAAGAATTCTAATGAAATTTTCAGTCAAAAGTATTACTTGCTGTTTAATACTTAAAAGGAAACAAAGAAATTTAAAATATGTACTCTTGATACTTTGTAAAACATAAAGAAACGAGTTTATTCATTTTAAGGCTGTGCAAAACATATGCAAGTTTTTTTTTTGTTCATCAATATTTGGTCCAAAAACCATTGTTTCTAATAACTTCTGCACACCTTTTCGGCATGGAAGCAATAAGGGAGTTTGTTAGCTCACTGGGAATTTTTTTTCACTCATCCTTTAAAGCTTCATAAAGAACAGTTTGCTAGGTAAACCGTTGCCCCTTTGTCCGCTGTTTTAGGATTCCCCATAAGTTTTCGATTGGGTTTAAGTCGGGGGACTGTGGAGGCCAATCCAAAACATTTACTCCCCGAGCACCTAAAAATTCTTTAACGAACTTTGAGGAGTGCTTCGGGTCGTTGTTTTGTTGAAACCTCCATAACAACGGCAACTCTCTCATTATTCCAGTTATTTGGTGTAAGGGACCACATGCTTGAGCCGAGAAGCATCCCCAAACCATAACGGAACCGCCCCCATGCTTCAAAGTAGTGCGGATGTTTCCCCGATTTAACCATGTACCTTTCTTTCGGCGAACGTAACCAATACCATCGGTAGATAAGATATTAAATTTGCTTTCATCGCTAAATAAAACGGTTCTCCACTGCGTCAGGGAACGAGTTGAATATTTATGCGCAAATTCAAGTCTAAATAATAGGAAAATTAGAAACAGTTTTTTATCAAACAAAGAGACTACCTTTTTTGACGGTGTTTCAAGGTTAACAGAGGCTTCTTAACAGCTCGGTATGCCCTCAAATTGCTTTCTATTGCACGTCTACGAACTGTGCTTGCATCGAATGACAAGTTGAGGTCCTTAACGATTGCAGTTGAAGACCGGAAAGAGTCTTGCCGGATAATGTTGATAATTTTTTTTATCAGAGTGCATGTCTATTTTTCGGGGACGACCACCAGAATGAAGCGTTGCAATTGATAAATTTTGTCGGAACTTTGTAATTATCCGGGAAACAGTCGATTCGTGAATCTTGAATCGTTTAGGTACCTTCCTTTGCTTCGATCCGTTTTTAAAAGCCTCAACTACCAGCTCCTTTGTTCGGGTATCGTACTTCTTGCCAGCCATTTTTTCAACGCAAATTTAGTGAAAATTGAATAAAAAAAAACCTGCCTATGAACATAATTTATTTGATAAAGAACACTATTTTACTAACCTGATCTGAATATCTTGGAAGTTAAAACAGAAATGAGAGAAAAATAAAAAAACTTGCATATGTTTTGCACAGCTGCATATTTGGCAAGCTAACATTTTTCCCTGGAATAACTAAACTAACTGTACTCTTTTCCGTTTTTATTGCCGAGACCTAAGGGTGTACTGTCAGTAACGGATTTATCTTTAAATTCTTACATATTATAATTGTTTTTACAGTTAATCAAACAAAACGTCAAGAGAAAAAAATTTGCAAATGTTTTGCACACTACTGTACATAAGCGAAGTCCTAGGATAGATTTAAGGACGAAAGGCGCTCGGTAAGAGCCAGTAAGCTAAATTAAGAAACAGTCGCTGTCAAATTAGATTTAAGCATTTTTGTCTAGTATGTAAGTTAACATATGTTATACACCCTGAATGACTCGAACTGCAACCAACTTCAGACTGCATAATTTCCAAACCGTTCATGACAGTGAGCTCAAATTTTGACACATGACAGATAATTTTATTATTTATAAGCCTTTTAAACGATTTGCGTCTCAGTTGTGTTGAAAATTTTTTATCCGCGATGGAATTCAAACGTGATAGTGTGATTGCTTTACATTTGGCTGGAAAACCACAAGTAGCTATCGTTAGAGCCCTCCAGCACCTCAACGTGAATAAATCATTTGTGTATCGAACCATAGCTGGTTACCGTGATACTGGCAGCGTTGAAAAACGCCATGGAGGTGGTCATAAAAAAACAGCAACATCGACAGAAATGGTTCGGAAAGTGAAGGCTCGAATTGAGCGAAATCCGCGTCGAAGTGGAAGAAAAATGGCTCGTGAGCTCCACATATCGTTGGAACGGATGCAACACATACATACACAACTTGAGCTTGGGCTCAAGCGATTGAAGTTCCAAAAAGCACACGATCTTACACCGCAACAGAAAAAAGTTAGAGTTGAAAGAGCGAAGGAGTTGCTACGCTTGCACGAAAGTGGTGAGTTGCCGAATTTGGTTTTTTCCGATGAGTCGCCATTTGTTATCGAGCAATATGTCAACAAACAAAATGATCGAGTTTACTTGCCAGAGAGGTCCTTCGAAAATTTACACCAGAAAGCGGGCAGCACCGATGGTGATGGTTTGGGCCGCCATAACCGTCGATGGTCGCTCTCCGCTCGTATTTTTGGACCACGGCCGTGGCGTCAAAATTAATGCGACCGTATACCGTGAAACAGTATTGAAGCCTTGGGTAAACAATCATTTCGGTCGGAGACCGTGGACATTTCAATAAGACTCGACACCGGCTCACAAAGCGCGCGTCAACCAAGATTGGTTAAAAAACAATGTTCCACACTTCATTTCTTCGACACAATGGATTGCAAATTCTCCGGATGCAAATCCGTTGTATTTCCCTGTCTGGGGTATTTTGAAGGCGAAGGTTGGCACTAAAAAAATACCAAAGTTTGGACCACCTCAAACAAGCACTTCGCCGGGGATGGACCAAAATACCGCAGAGCCACTTGCGTGCAGCGTGCGATGCTTTCTTCGGCCGTCTCAAGGTCATTATTCACGCCAAAGGTGGACATATTGAAAACTACTGATACAATTTGAAAATTGATGTATTTTCCAACAATTTTCGCTTTGGCACAATAAAATTTATCAAAAAATAAAAAAATTATAGCATTTTAAAAAGTCAAAAAGTAAAAAACAAAAATACGATTCAATACGAATCAGTTAGCAATTACAAACCATTTTAAACCAAACTCGACAAAAACTTTCCATCAATCGAATTCACATTTTAAGTATCAGCATGCGTTCATCAACCAATTCTCGATATCTCGATAATTAAAGACCCAGTCTTATGCCACTATTGCATCAATGTACATAAACTCATAGCTACATACTAATAAAAGCGTGTATCCAAATGACCTTCTTGTTATGCAAGGCAAGTCGATTTTGTGAATTTCGACAAAGAACTCTTCATATCGACTCAAAGGAGGATGAGAGCAAAAATAAAAAAATTCGAGCACTCAATTTTTATGTACACTTGTATGAACGTATCTAGCTACAATTTTGGCCTAAGGAAAAAATTAAAAAAAATAACATGCTCCTCAACGAAAAATTGGTGTACGGTTTTGTTGGTCAGAGAGAAATAATGCAAACAAAATTATATACATATACTCGTACATACATTCTACATATTTATATAAGCCCTGGGATAGTTAAAGTTAAACTTTTGATTGCATATACTATATGTACTCGTATGTATCTATGCACGTATCCATGGCAAATATGTTCGATTGTCCTTTCCTCATTCATAGTGAAGAAAAAAAAACACACAATTCAGTTTATTAACCCTAATTGTCTGCACCCCCATTCATTGATTTTCCATACACGACCCTGTAAGTGTAGAAAACTACGAGTACACACAAATAATTTACAGTGTGACCAATATGTGAGGAGTATTTATGTATTCTTGTTAGAATTCTAATTCGAAAAGAAAAAAAACCGGAACCAATGTATCTGACATTGAAAACTTTAGAGTAATTAAACACTCGTAGAATTAAAATAATGGAGTACCATTTAACATATCATTAATTATAAATACTAATTTAAAAATGTTAGAGCAAATCAGAAAAAAATCCGCGGATCTCTGTTTCAGTGGATTGGAAATTGTATTTCAGAATTTCTGATTCGAGTTGTTCTTTAAATTAAACCCGAATCGTAAATAAACGAAAGGATACCACAAGGTTCTGTTTTATCTCCTGTATTGATTTTTCTTCTAGGGTTTGGTTCCAATCTGAAGTGCTTTTACTGACCGACAACGGCAAAGTGAAAAAAAAAAAAAACACACCACACATAAGCTTTTCCTGTGATTCTATGATGCAGATTTTCTGCTATGTTTTTTTTTTCTCTTATAAACTAGTACGCACACAAGGAGTTAAGGTACCCTTAAAATGTTTGCACACAGCGCGGGCGAAGGAAATATAGGGAGGAAAGAAGGATAGGTACCGATGTACGTTGGTTTTAAATGTTTGAATGTTACATGTGCATCTTTTGACAGTTACTTACCGAAGTTTCAGTCACTTTGGACACCCAGTTTTTAGTTGACAGTCGTTTGAGTGAGTCGATGTGAGTGTTTTTTGTGAAAATGGAAAATATTGAGTATCGAGCTGTTATCAAATTCTTGTTTTTGAAAGGCAATAAGCCTAAGCAAATCAAAAATGAGTTGGACTCTGTGTATGGGGACTCTGCACCATCATTTACCACAGTGAAATTTTGGGCAGCTGAATTTAAACGTGGCCGTAAGAGCTTGGGAGATGATGTACGTTCGAGACGTCCAAAAACTGCAACCACTGACGATGATATTGCTAAAGTTCACCAAATGGTGTTAGACGACCGCCGAATTAAAGTGAGAGAGATAGTAGAGGTTATGAAAATGTACAAAGAACATGTTTGTTACATATTAAATCAAGATTTAGTCATGAGAAAGCTGTCCGCGCGTTGGGTGCAGCGTTTGCTTACGTTAGACCAAAAACGTGTTCGAATGAACATTTCCAACGCCCTGTTGGCGCAGTTTAGGCACAATAAATCCGAGTTTTGGGGCCGATTAATTACTGTAGATGAAACTTGGATACACCATTATACGCCCGAAACAAAAATTCAGTCAAAACAGTGGACTGCCAAGGGCGAGCCGGCTCCAAAAAAAAGCAAAAACTGTTTTTTTCGGCTGGAAAAGTGATGGTGACTGTTTTTTTGGGATAGTAAAGGAGTTATCCTAACCGATTATCTTCAAAAAGGAAAAACCGTTACAGGAGCATACTACGCATACGCATACTTGCCAAGTGTAGTAAAGCGGCCACATTTCCAGAAAAAGAAAATCCTGTTTCACCAAGACAACGCGCCGTCTCACACTTCAGCGGTTGCCATGGCGAAAATCCATGAATTACGGTTTGAACTGCTTAATCAGCCGCCTTATTCACCAGATCTAGCCATAAGCGACTTCTTTTTGTTCCCTCATCTAAAAACTGCGCTCGGATGGCAGAGATTTTCGTCAAATGAGGAGGCAATCACCTTCGTGAACAATTATTTTGCAGAGAAAAACGCCAATTACTATTTGGACGGGTTACAGAGAAGTGTGTAGAGTTACAATACTACTATGTAGAAAAATAAAAAAAAAATTTGAGAAAAAAGTCTTGTATCATTGTTCAGTCGGAAACATTTCAGACAACCCTCGTAATTATGAATTTGATAAAAAAAAACACAAAGTTTCTATAATCTTGCAATGAAAACATATTCAAACATAAGCTTGTGTGTAGACGCTGCTCAATTCTCGATATTCCATGAAAATTCGCCAACGTAGAAGAGTATACTGCATAGAAACTCTGGTCACATTGATAACATATGTACGTTATATTTGTATACATATGTACTTCCCTTTAAAATTGACAGAATGTGAATGTGAGTATGAGTATCTGTTTGAGCACGTGAACACGGCAAAATAATAGCACAGGAAATTACTTTTAAAATGCTCCCCTGACAACAGATAGTTTTTGTACACATACCTATTCGTATATTATACGAGTACATCCACATATAGGTCTATATCTCAAATGTTTTTCTATTGATTTTTTTTAATAAACAAAGAAAAAACTGCTGGTAGATATGTATGTATTATTTTTTTTAGAATTTGAAAAAAAAAAAACCTGTCTAGGGGCTCAAAAGAAACATCTAGATATGAGTGGGTTGCAGATTATTCCCATTAGAAAAAAGACTTTAGAAATATGTAACTATGTACGAGTAAACACCACTTTGTTGGTAAAAATACAATTATAGCTTCAACGTGCTGCTAAAAGGTATAAGCATTATTATTCGTGTATTAGGCTGATCGACAAGCACTTTTTTCATTAAAGGATTATCATTTTGGTGCAGCTTTCAAGGCTGCTTATGGTGGGCTGTGTGATGATGGGCTTTGTTATTTGTTTATATACTTTTTCAGCGGTTACATTACAATGTGTTCAATATTCAAATAAGTAATATCTACTATGCCCTGTTCAACAAAAATCTGCAGTACAGGGAAGATAGGACTATTTGCCTCTCACTCTGATTACAATGAAATGCATAAGCACTTCGCTTTGAAAGCTCTCAAAGAGATACCATGATATGCATATTTGTCAAGAAGAATATCTGAAGATACAGTAAGCGACAAAAGTCTACGTACGACCACTATTCTTGCAATCTAACGAGTTCAAAAGCATTATGAAAAAATATAATGATGCAAATCTTGTTTTATTAATAATACACTATAAAATAAATGAATTTAACAAGAACTTAACAAGTGATTCACAAAAAAGGAAAAATAAATAATGACAAAAGTCTACATACGCCCGGCATTCCATGTTCTTTTTTTTGTTATATGCTGATGGAGGATAACGAAAAAGTGCAGTATTTGAATTTTTCCATTTGTGAAAATCACATTTGTGCCTCTCAGTTGAGGTTTGGTCAGCTTCAATAAGTTTTACCTGCGACAATGGCCCCTCGAAGAGAAATTGCGGTTGAAGTGCGAAATTTAGTAATAAAATATAAAAAAGAAAAGGAATCGTTTGGTGAAATTGCAGATTTACTGGATTTAAGCAAGTCAACAGTCCGAACAATATACAATAACTTCGAAAACACCGGTACCGTCGAAAACAAACAGCGTTGTGGCCGCCCAAAGAAGCTGAATCGCCGAATTGTCAGCTTTATCATGAGAGAAGTAGGCAATAATCCAAGAGTGAATGCCACAATGCTGTCTAAAGGGTTGGCAGAAAGATCAAATACAAATGTGCATCCACCCAAAGTTCAAAGGGCTCTCAATAATAACGGTTTCCACAGCAGAACTCCACGCAGGAAACCCCTAATAAGTTAAAAAAACCGAAAACTGCGCTTACCGTTTGCCCAAAAACACATTGAAAAAGGAATGGATTTCTGGAAACGAGTTTTATTCACTGACGAATCAAAATATAACATAATATATTCGGAAGTGACGGGAGAGCTAGAGTTCGGAGAAAAAATAACACAGCAATGAATCCAGAAAATTTGGTTTGTATGGTAAAGCATGGTGGTGGCAGCGTGATGGTTTGCGGTGCTGCTTCTGGCATAGGAAATCTAGCCTTTATTGAAGGTAATATGGATCGCTATCAATACAAGTCTATTTTAGAACTAAACCTGAAAACATCCGTCGACAGCTTAAATCTTGGCACGAGTTGGATCTTCCAACAGGACAATGACCCCAAGCACACCACTCAAATTGTCTAATTTACTAATTTACCCCAAGACAACTGCACACACCAACCCAAGCCCCGGACTTGAACGTCATAGAACATGTATGGGAGATTCTGGAACGCAAGATAAGAACATATGCCACAAGTAGTGCCCCAATGCTAAAACAGAAGCTCCAAGAAGAGTGGCAAGCCATAACAGCTAATGAATTAAATAATTTAGTTGCTTCAATGCCCAGACGCTTGCAGGCAGGTCTAAATGCACATGGTCGACCTACAAAATATTAAATTTATCATTTACCATAGTTTTACCTAATGGATTAAAGATGTTTATGTTAGTTAATATGCCGTATGTAGACTTTTGTCATTATTTATTTTTCGTTTTGTCTGAATCACTGGTTAAGTTTTTGTTAAATTCATTTATTTTATAGTGTATTATTAATAAAACAAGCATCATTAGATTTTTTCTTAATGCTTTTGAACTCGTTAAGTTACAAGAATGGTGGTCATACGTAGACTTTTGTCGCTCACTGTAATTACCACAGAGTTGCCATTTACCTGCTTTGGTGATCAGTTTTATGTTTTTGAGAAAAAATAAATAAATTGCATAAGTTAAATTTTTTCTCTCCGGCGACTGCAACTTATGGAAAATCAAGCCTTTTAGGCGTCAGATGAACTTATGGTAAAACTCTTGTTATTAGCCTCTGGACAAGAAGGTAGTATTGGGTCTACAAGTAAGTTTCCAGCGTTTGTCATAGATGGCGCCACCAGTGGATCCCGGGCAGAAATGTCAGACCCCATGTGTTTTATTTGTAGGTTTTATATCTGTCATCAACTTTGCAGCGTTATATTTGAGCAGTTCTATCGGTGTCGTACATTTTATCGAGCAAAATCATGGCAAGTTTCCAGCCAAATAAACGTCATTTGCGGGAAACGCTGCTTTTATTCTTTAATATGAAGAAAAGTGCGGCTGAGGCCTATCGTTTGCTTTCGGAAACTTATGGGGCGGAATGTATTGGTGAATCGACGTGCCGCGAGTGGTTCAAACGGTTCGAAAGTGGTGATTTTGGAGTTGAAGACAAAGATCGCCCCGGAAAGCCGAAAAGTTTTGAAGACGAGGAATTGGACGCTTTACTGGATGAGGATCCGTGTCAGATTCAAGAAGAACTTGCTGCATCATTGGGCGTCACGCAACAAGCCGTTTCCCTGCGCCTAAAAGCACTGGGATTCATTCAAAAATTTGGAAATTGGGTGCCGTACGAATTGAAGCCAAGAGACGTCGAACGACGATTTTGAATGTCCGAAATGTTACTGCAGCGGTATAAAAATAAATCATTTTTGCATCGTATTGTCACTGGTGTTGAGAAATGGATTTATTATGATAATCCTAAACGCAGAAAATCGTATACAAAGCCCGGCGAACCCGCCCAATCGACGCCGAAACGAAATATTCACGTGAATAAGGTCATGCTCTGCATATGGTTTGATCAAAAGGGTGTCGTATACTACGAACTGCTTCCGAGTGGTGATATCATCAAAGGACCATTATATCGAACCCAACTAATTCGTATGAAGCGGGCATTAAAAGAAAAACGGCCAGAATATGAGACCAGGCATGAGTCCGTCATTTTTCATCACGACAACGCTCGGCCACATGTTGCGGTTTCGGTGAAAAACTATTTGGAGAATAGTGGATGGGAAATTCTGCCTCACCCGCCTTACAGTCCAGACTTGGCACCATCTGACTACCACTTGTTTCGTTCGATGCAGAACGCTCTTACGGGAATACGCTTCAGCTTAGTAGAGGAAATCAAAAATTGGCTCGATACGTTCTTGGGCTCGAAAGACGAGAAATTTGTTTGGTCCGGAATTCATAAATTGCCAGAGAGATGGGGGAAAGTTGTAGCTTCCGATGGACGATACTTTGAATAAAGCATTGTAACTATGTATTCATAATAAAACTTCAAATTTTGGAAAAAAAACGCTGGAAACTTACTTGTAGACCCAATAATACAACTGGAATATATGTTTGTTTAGTTTTAAGCATCTACTTCCTCTTGTATCGTAAATGTATCTTAAGCCAATCATATTTACCCGTTCTTTCTTTATACCTTAACAAAATCGGTTCTATAAAATAGTTTTATTATATCTTAGTATGTACTACAATAGGTGGCCCAAAAGTTATCACCCTATCGGAAGATGCTATAATTTGTGCAAATGGCGGCAAATGTCTATTCTACTTTAACATTTGTGAAGTAAACACTGTGGTGATGTGAGTAAGCAAAATTATAGCTTCTGGGGCACCGAAAATCCGCCCCAGAAGGAGCCATTACACCCGCTTAAAGTTACTGCTGATAAAGTTACTGCGGATGAATTACGACTGGAGAACATGTGGTTCCAACAGGATGGAGCAACGGCGCATACTGCACGAACCACAAACAAAATTCTGAGGGCTGCATTTCTGGGTCGTCTAATCTCTCGTTTTGGCGATTTCCACTGGACGGCAAGATCGCCTGATTTAACCATTCCACATTCTTTTTGTGGGTTTTTTGAGGTCAAGAGTCTATGTCAACAACCCTCAGACTCTTGAAGCCCTCAAAGAGAATATCCTTCAAGAATGTGAGGACCTATCGCCAGAAGTGCTGGAAAATGCTGGAAGTGACGGAAAATGCCACAAATCGTGCTCGAATGGTCATCAATTCTAGCGGCGGCCACTTAGAGGATATCATTTTCTCGACTTAATGGAAAAAAATGTAAGACATCAAATAAATATAATCCAAAAGCAGAGCCAAAATTTTACATGCATAAACAAAATTACGCCACCTTGTACAAATAATGCGCATTTTAACATCCATATAAAAAATTGTAACCAAATAAATGTGTGGTACATTTACATATGGTGACACCTTCTTTTCAATTATTGTAGTTTAAGCTCGCAACAGCTTTTAAAAACAACAAAGTCTAAAAGAACTAGTGAAATTACAAGCAGAAAAACAATATCGCTTGGTTTTGGTGTTTGGCAAAATAGAAAGGGTGTTTTTTTTTAGAGTTATACAAATTCAATATGAAACAAAACACTTAAAGCTAATGTTAATGTCTATGGTATTAGCTTTATTTAATAGATAATTTTATGGCATTAGTGTTCAAATATGACATTGGGCATATGTGCACCACGGCTAGCTCGAATGAAGCGCAATCGTGAAGTCCAATTTTCGACAACTTTATCGAGCAACTGGGGGCGTTTATCATCAATAACACGGGGAATGTTAACTTCCAAATCGTCCAACTTCTCTGTTTTATCGGCGTAGATTAGTGAGTTCACATACCCTCAAAGAAAGTAATCTAAATGTGTGAGATCACAGGATCATGGAGGCCAGTTCACAGGCCCATTACGCCGAATTATACGCTAAGCAAATGAAGGAAGAAGTCAGAAATCATGTTTCTATAGCGCTCTCCATTGACGGTAACATTCTGGCCGGCATCGTCCTTAAAGAAATATGGGCCGATGATTCCACCAGCCCAAACAGTGAGTTTTAATGGTTGTAAGGGCATCTCGACAGAGGCTTCTGGGTTTTCTCCACTCTAAATTCGGCAAATTTGGTTGTTTACATTACCAGCCTCATCGGAGAACAAAATTTTGCGTTAAAAATGAGGATTAAGCTGAATCATGTTTTCGGCCCATTCACCGAACCTACAACGCGTATAATGATCACGGAGTTTCAACTCTTGCACAAACTGGGTCTTTGAAGCCGAGATCTTTCCGTAAAATCTTCCACAAAGTGGATGGGCATAGCTCCAAATGTCTGTGCACTGTTTGCCGTCTTTGGGGATGCCTATTATACACTACAGTGTACGTGGTGCGAAAACGGTTCATCGTATTCCCAATAACTTGCTCAGATTATGTCGACCGTAAAATGGACGTAGCGTACGATAAGTTTGGCGAACCGAACCATGGTTTTCAAAATAAGTTTGCACAATTTGCAAGCGTTGTTCTAGCGTTAATCTATTCATCCTAAAATGTCCAAACATACTAACCGCAAATCAACTTTCAACTCTCAAATTGATAATCTGTACAGTGTTGCCAGTTTAAAAACCAAACCTCTAAAAAAAAAAACACCCTTTACTTGTTTGTCATACAAGTTTTCGGTAAACCTAGATTGCATTTCAATTGGTCGGCTAATCTCTCACTCTTATCCATTAAGTCTAGTGGGATTTAGTAAATAATGAGATCTGTCTGTTCATACAGTATAATAGATATTTACAGAGTGGGACATAATGTAGGACCCTACAGGTTTTACAAACGCCATCGAATGTCAATTTTGACATTTGTGAAACAGAATAAGAATTTGTGTGAATAAGCAAGCATTGGAATGTTATACTCCTGAAGAACACGGCATAATCGTCACGATGTTTTTGATGAACAATTTGTCAGTGATTTTGGCGCATTGATGAGGTTCATTTTCAGCTATGTGGATATTCTGGGTTCTGCAAGTAATGCACGAAGAGCCATTACATCCCCTCAAAGGCACTGCATGGTGCGCTGTTTACGCTGGAGGAGTTTTTTTTTTTGAGAACATTTTCAAATACAGTTTAGCATAAATGTGGCTGCGTTTTAGAGTTACAGTGTGTTATCCCCTTCTTCTAGGCATCGTTGGCATGACTTTTGGGCTTCAAAAAGGCCAAAAAGAAAGAAGTTCAGAGGCGTTGAATCGAGCAAGGTGAAACAAACGGGAAATTATATGACCAGGAAATGTCTTGTACAAAAATGCCATTGCTTTACAGGGGTGTCAAGTGACACCGTTCTATTGGAACCGCACGTTTTTGAGATCCATAGCATAAACAACTGTATTATCACTCTCTGAAATCGGCGGCGTCCTCCAGGAAATGGTCCAATGATGCCTGCAATTCGAAATCCACACCAAACAGTTTGGGACGCAGTCTCTCCCACCCACGCAAGTGGGTTTTTGGGCACTCCAAATGTGGCAACTCTCTTCGGTGTGTATGGATTATAGGCTGGAGTTAGTTGGATTTTGTGGGTATAGAGGCTAAATTCTAGCTAACAAACAAACACGTTTCGACGCTCTGACATCTGTAATCAACCTAGTCTCCTCGATTGATTTTCTTGTTGATGGACTGTTATACTGAGTACATGTTATATATTTTGAGAAATACAACAAGTCAATTTACACTATCTATCTTACGCTCTTTCTATTTCAAATTGTTGCTATTTTATTTATTGGGTCACTCATTGCCTGCAAATCGTAGAACACATTATTCAAAACGACCGCCGCGTTTTTTTATAATAAGCGCGCCCTCAAGGGATTGTTTATACCCTTAAAATGTACACAAAGCTGGCCTTCCAACACAATCTGAGATACTCCGGTCGGAACGTTATTTTTGAGCCTTTGTTGAGTTGGATGCAGAATCTTGTTGGAATGTTCACAGCTTTTTGGAGGTCGGTAACACCTTCATGTCTCACACCCCACAACATCTTTATTCACTTATAAGGGGTTTCACACCGGCTTCCACATCAGTTATTTGATAAATTTTCGCTGACGTTGTTACATCTTACTCGCAAAAATTGCAGGTCGCTAACACCATCATAGCCCATACTTGGTAATGCGCTTTACTTGACCCTGAAGCATACACTCGACTATTACGTTTATTAGAAGATTCTTCAATGGTTAAAATATTCTCGTCAGTGAACAGAATTCGTCGGACAGCATTCTTCTCGTACTGGCTTCGATATTACAACTAGTGTTCAGCGTGTCTTTTGTGTGCACCGTGTGTGAAGATCTTCTTTGGTAACGCAAAAAATAGATTTTCGCGAAATTTGTATGTCACTCAACAAGATTTTCTGTTTTCTCTTTTTCGTCTGATTCCAGACTGCACGACTTGAACGACACTCGGAGCTTTATGGCGGGCGGGCGGACGGACGGACGGACCCATTCCATGATTGTCAACAGGTGAACCCAAGAAATTTTTACACGGGAATATTGCATGTCAATTATCAGTTTACAATACTTCATCCACAATGATTGCGTTTATTAGTTGTATAAAGGTTTTTATGACTGAAGTAGCAATACATACATACATAAGTGCATTGACAGCCTGGATAAGCTTAAAATTAGTAATAGAATGTCGCGTATCTCTATACCAAGCCACAGAGATATTGCGAAAAAGTGTAAAGCGGATACCCTGGTAAGACGAGCCAACTCATGAACTCTCTAAAACCTGCACATGGCAAACTGGGAGAAGAATTAGACAACGATTTGTGTGCACTACTTCCATGCTACTATAAAGCAGGCTTTCACATTTTGCTAATTTCTTTGGACTTAAATCGGAAACCAGAACTAAATGTCTGTATCTCTGGACAGCTTTGGGTGGTGTAAAAGTTTATGGTGAACCTAAACAATTAGGCAGCTCAAAAATCCGATTCCAATAAATATCTGTTTTGTTTTACATTCAAAAATATCTTAAAATTACTGACCGAATGTGAATTCTTCTCCATCCCATATATCTACATTTTCACGCTAATTAATTCAATCTTATAACCTTCCCAAACCACCGCTTAATAGTTATTTTTTAAATGTCTTTTTTTCTTTGCTTTCATCCCATACGAAACTAAACCAAAACATCGGTCAAGGCTCTTGAATATCAGGCGATGTATGAATAAACCTCCCTTTCAAAGCAGCAGACACATACATTTGTTCATATAAACACAGTTGGTTCCGACTTACGATACCTTTCACATGCTTTACACAACCTTGCACTTCCGCATAGTTTATTTAAAACATCAAAAATCGTTAAAATTTCAACGACACTACTGTGCACAATTCGATTTCCCCCATACACGCACGTACTCGTGTATTTAAATACACTTCCTCAACGACATTCCACTTGACCTTGACCAAACGAAAGCCCTAAATAAAACCTCAACCAACATTTTTATGTGTTATGTGGCGTTGTGCCAATAGCGAACCCCTACTCTGTTTCTCTTCGCCTTATTTACGTAAGGAAGTCGCTCAAGTGAACGTTTAGACCGCCACAGTAAACAAAATAAAACAACATAACAAAAAAAACCGAAAGCCACCATTTGGCTGGCAAAAAACTTTGTTACAAATTCGAATCCGATTCGATTTTGAGTCCCCATAGCGCTTTTGTCGTTCATTACGGTTAAAATACATCGATCTCTATTTTGAATGAGGAACCTCCCGGTCCCGCTCACATTGATTTCCGGCTATGGCGGCAGCTACTACTACTTTCCATCTTGTTACTGTCGATCACTTAATTTATGTCGAACCATGTGACACAATCACCGCGGTTTATGAGTACATAATCACAGGCACAACAACATTCAATGAACTTGACAAACTTACCGTCAGTCGGCGTACCTTGTCGTTGTCATCGTCCGTCAGCTTATTAACCCAAAATTAGGTACCCAAAGGCAAACAAATGACTGTTGTTGATCTCGAACCAGAAACCCAACAGACACGGCCCACAACACACAAGAAAAACACTAATTCGAAGTTGTCAAACTGACATCGACCTTGAATCATATCGGTTTTTGCTTTTATTTTTCAGGTTAGGTGACAGTGGAGGCGTTCATTATGTTAGCCATCTTACCTGGAAAGAGAAAAACACAAAAATATAGTTGAATTGAGTTATTGCAACAACACCTGTTCACACTGTTCAATATTATCTCCATGTTCGTTTCAAACATTGCATAAATAGAATACAAAACGTAAATGCTTTTTGCGTTGTCAACTAGACAGAGCGAGCATCTGTATCGGTTTTTGCTTTGCTATACCTAATTGGAATTACACAGAGCTAGTTGAGGTTTTGTATTTGTCTACAACAGTTTCCGTAATTATATAGGAATCAAAGAAAAACAAAATGAAAAAACCAAGATAGAAATACGAGTAGGAAAACGAATATCAACAGCTAATCGTATTATGGGTTTTAACTGTGTACGAGCATTTCATTAAGTTCAAACGTCAATGGGCGTTATAAATAAACATAAGGCCGGCCTCAGTGAGGTTGATGAATGGGTTGAACTGAACTGAACTACATAAACTTGGGGGGGAAAAAAAAAAAAGAAACAATTTTGCTGACGTTTGAAATTGTTTCTGTGCCATCAGATACGAGCATGAGCATGAGTACTGATACGAGTACACATGTCTACTCTAATCTTAACACTCTGGGATTTCTGAACAGTCTTTGGACTCATGGGATCATGAATTGGAGTTATCTTAAACATGAGCTATGGCATCCCCAATTGAGGATAATTTGGTGCTGTCTCATCAGCAAATTTCTATTTGTCATAGTGTGTGTTTAGTGATAAATTGATAGAGCTACTTGTTGGTACAACAAATTTATAAGTAAAAAAAATTATCGTTTTTAATGAATCATTCAAAAAGCGATCGGACAGTTTTTGAGGGTTAGAAAATTGTTTTAAATGAGGCCAGGCATATGGGTGCTTTGATAAAAATTATCCAGACTATCTGAATCTGATAGTGTAGGTTTTTAAAAGTCACTAATTACGACATGCCAACGTTTTCGCAGTTCTGACAAAGAGTAACAACTTTTTAAGAGAAATGGCAACGTCTTTCTACATTCCACCATCACAATTTTGTAAGGAATGTATTTTGAAAACATGTTTCATTTCTTTTACACATTTGATAAATTATAAAAAAATATTGGCCACAAGAAAGATAGCTGAGGTATACCATACGAGGGTAGTCCCAGAAGTACCGGACCTGACGTATAGATGGCGGTTGTTGTTTAAAAAGAATGCCAATTATAAAGCTTTATAAAGCTTACATTTGAAGTTTAACGACGCTAGGTTGTTTAGTTTTTTTTTCGGGCAGCCATCAATAGTGAACGTAACATCAAAACGGAACTGGATTCTACTCTGGGGGAGTCTGCTCCTTCGTTTACAACAATAAAATATTGAGTGGCAGAGTTTAAGCGAGGCCGTACGAGTTGCCAGGACGAACATCGCAATGGTCGACCAAACGAAGGGAGTTCACCAGAAATGTTGAAAAAATCCACAAAATGGTAGGGATGACCGTCGATTGAAAGTGGCTGAACTACAGGGTGACTTACTCGAACTATAACTTTTTAAAATGCTATAATTTTTTTATTTTTTGATAAATTTTATTGTGCCAAAGCAAAAAATGTTGGAAAATCATCAATTTTCAAATTGTATTAGTAGTTTTCAATATGTCCACCTTTGGCGCGAATAATGGCCTTGAGACGGTTGAAGAAAACATCGCATTCCCGGCGAAGTGTTTGTTTAAGGTGGTCCAAACTTTGATATTTTTTAGTGCCAACCTTCGCCTTCAAAATACCCCAGACAGAGAAATTCATCGGATTTATATCCGGAGAATTTGCAATCCAATGTGTCGAAGAAATGAAGTGTGGAACATTGTTTTTTAACCAATATTGGTTGACGCGCGCTTGGTGAGACGGTGCCGAGTCTTGTTGAAATGTTGAAGTGATTGTTTGCCCAAGGCTTCAATACTGCCTCTAACAGTTTCACGGTATACGATCGCATTAATTTTGACGCCACGGTCCAAAAATACGAGCGGAGAGCGACCATCGGCGGTTATGGCGGGCGGTCCAAACCATCACCATCGGTGCTGCCTGCTTTCTGGTGGCCATCCGAAGGTGCAAATTTTCGAAGGACTTCTCTGGCAAGTAAACTCGGTCATTTTGTTTGTTCACATATAGTATTGTTCGATAACAAATGGCTACTAATCGGAAAAAACCAAATTCGGTAACTCACCACTTTCGTGCAAGCGTAGCAACTCCTTCGCTCTTTCGACTCTAACTTTTTTCTGTTGCGGTGTAAGATCGTGTGCTTTTTGGAACTTCAATGGCTTGAGGCCAAGCTCATTTTTCAGTATGTGTTGTATCCGTTCCAACGATATGTTGAGCTCACGAGCCATTTTTCTTCCACTTCGACGCGGATTTCGCTCAATTAGAGCTTTCACTTTCCGAAACATTTCTGTCGATGTTGCTGTTTTTTTATGACCACCTCCATGGCGTTTTGCAACGCTGCCAGTATCACGATAACGAGCTATGGTTTGAGATACACATACACATGATTTATTCACGTTGGGGTACTGAAGGGCTCTAACGATAGCTACTTGTGGTTTTCCAGTCAAATATAAAGCAATCGCACTATCACGTTAGAATTCCATCGCGGATAAAATTTTTTCAACACAACTGAGACGCAAATCGTTTAAAAGGCTTGTAAATAATAAAATTATCTGTCATGTGTCAAAATTTGAGCTCACTGTCATGAACGGTTTGGAAATTATAGCAGTCTGAAGTCGGTTGCAGCTCGAGTCATTCAGGGTGCAGTAGATATGGTAGGCCTTTCAAAAAGTGCTGTTCACTCGCAGCAATAAAGCCGAGTTTTTGGGTCGATTCATAACCGTGGATGAAACATGAGTCCATCACTTCACACCGGAGACGAAGAAACAGTCAAAACGATGGACTCAAAGGGGAGAATCGGCTTCAAAGAAGGCGAAGACGAACATCTGCAGGCAAGGTCATGGCGTCAGTTTTTTGGGATGCACGTGGGATAATTTTCATTGATTATCTTCATAAAGGAAAAACAATCAACGGCGTTCATTATGCGAACTTATATTGCTGCGTTTGAAAGATGAAATCAACAAAAAACAGCGGCATTTTGCGAAGAAAAAAATTCGTTTCATCAAGACAATGCACCGTTCATACATCCGTCATAGCGATGACCAAAATCAATGAGTTAAAGTTCGAATTGCTTCCTCATACACCCTCTTCGCCAGATTTAGGCCCCTCGGATTATTTTCTATTTTCGAATTTGAAAAAAATGGCTCAGTGGTAGAAGATTTGCCTACAGTAAAGTCTGCGGCTGATGGTTATTTTAAGGAGCTCGACGATTCTCACTATAAACAGGGTATCGAAGCTATTGAATATCGCTGGGAAAAATGTATTGAACTAAAAGGAGACTACCTAGGGAAATAAACATATTTTTCCCCAATTGTTTTTTTTGTGGTTTCTTTGTTAAGTCGGGTACTTCTGGGACTACCCTCGTACCGCATATGTTTAACACAACTTGAATTTCCAATATAGGAACCACATAAAAGTTGGCACATGAGATGTGATCAAATGTGGCATCAAATCAACAGAAGATTTTCTACTGTGGAAATCTTGTTGGTGCGTATCATTAATAGTGAAAACTAGATTTTTTTTCAGATTTTCAGCATATTGTAAAAAAAGGATTAACATTCCAAATGAATATGCAGCAGTAAAGAGGAAAGATTTAGCTTTAAAGAACTTCTGTTTTATATCTGGCTCAGAAATATCACACCCTTACTATTTCCAAATTCATATACAGTACAAACTCGATTTACGCAACTAATAGAAATTGGGGCAGTTGCAATAACCGAGATTGTTGCACCTACTGCGTTGTATTTTTTTTTGATACAAATTATAGTTGAAATAGCTTATTTTCTTATAGATAACGACAATGTTATAAAAAAAAACCTTTGTGAAACCAAAGCAAATAATTATTTTTGAACATATAGTATTTTTATTAAATACGAAAACGAAATGTTCGAAATTTATACAAAAATTAATATGTGATACATACAGAATATTAAGTTTTTTTCTTAAAAAAGTTAGATACGAGTATTTTAGATTGAATTTTTTGAGAATTAATGTTTTTTAAAACAGCCCTCTCTTTTATTTTTAGTAGCAATAAAATCTCTTCTATTGGAATGTTGTTCTCTTCGGCCCATTGCAAACATATGTTTAAGGATCGAACTGCATCTTCTGATTTAACTTTTGATAAAGCGGGGGCCGACTCAGCTTCACCTTCACCTTCATCAGTGCTCTCAATTTCTGCTGGATCGTCACAATTACCAGATGACTCAACGTTTTCGTGAAACCAATCAATGATTTCTTCATTGGAGAGGCTAATGCTGGGAACAATTTCAACAAGCAGACTAGAAACGGATGAAATAAATTCTCTTTCCCTTAAGATGTTTGCAGATAGTGTAGATAATGGAAGCTCGTCCTCCTCATCCCAATCACGCTTGGTAGGCATTAAAACATTTCAATATTTCTGGATCGTGTAAGGGTCTACTTTTTCCCAGGTATTAGCTAGCAAACAAACTGCATCCCTTATGTTGAAGGCTTTGAGTTTAGTTTCTAAGTCCATGTTCTCACTTGAAACTAAGTGCGCCAATAAACTTTTTTTTATAGTGGACCTGTTTTTTTTTTTTTTAGGCATTATAAACCTCAGCATGTGTTAAGTTTTTTGGAAAATGGGATAGAGGGAGAAAGAAAGACGTTTGGGCTCAGTGGTTATTTCGCTCCATAGGTGGCATCCATCATTTAATGGGGAGACTAAATTCTTAGTAGAAGTTGGCTTGATGTTGATTTCTAGTCAACTACTCGTCTTACTTGATTTTCATTAACTGAAAAAATGGATGATATGTCTTTCGGCCGAGGCTGCAATTCGAACACCGAACCTTCCGATTTGGAAGCCAGTCCACTACCACTTGAGCCACGCCACCCTTTGTTATGTTGATAACATTTTGATCCATAGGTTGAATGATTGCAATGCAATTTACCGGAAACATCATACCAATTATCAGCCCATCATCGCTTTGCAATTCGTTTTCTTTAGGTTGACACGGGGCATTGTTCAAAAGCAGTAGTGCCTTCTTTTCAAGTCCTTTTGATTCAAGAAAATTTTTTATCTGAAAAAAAACCTCATTAATACAAACACAATATTTTGTATTCTTTTTTTACTTCGGGAACAAACACGTTGTGGAACCATTGTTCGAATAATAGGAATGTCATCCATGCATTTTTATTTGCTTTAGAAAAAACAGGGTTATTTTCAAAGTTTTTAAATGCTCTTGGATTGCCTGCTTTACCAATGACGAAAAGTTTTACTTTGTGGATCCCTGATGCATTTGTCCACGCAAGGAATGTTATTCTTTCCTTGCTTACTTTTCGTCCTGGCGCTGACGCTTCTTTAAAAGAAACAAGTGTTTTGTTCGGCAATATTCTGTAAAATAAGCCAGATTCGTCTGCATTGTAGATCTGATCTGCAGTCAAGTTAAGTTCCTCAATTTTCTTTTTTTATGAAATTTTTGTACGAACGGCTGGACAAGTTCATGTTTATTCGATAATTTTTCACCACAGATTTTCAACATTCGAATACTATGTCGTTTTTTAAATTTCCCAATCCAACCATTGCTGGCGTTAAATGATGGTCTTTCCTTTATTTTATTGTGCAATTGGATTGCCTTTGGCTTTATAATGTCATTAGAAAGTGGAATGTGTTTAGCTCTTTGCTTTTGAAACCATCCATATACAGCCTTTTCCATCTGTGGATATTCAGAAGCCTTCAAACGTTACCCGTTTAACTGATCCAGATTCAACTCGAGCCACAAACTCTCTAAGAGTGGTTCGCTTTCCTTTTATGCGGCTTATTGTTGATTTGTGAACATTATATTTTTCACAAATTGTCTTTACTGAAAAACCCTTTTCTAATTCTGATAAAATATCACTTCTTTGTTTAATAGACAATTTTGTAATATTTCTTGTAACACCCATCCTGTACAAATTTTCCGTAGACACTAATGAAATCGCAACCCATTCATATAAACACAGATGCATTTTATGTGTTTATGTATTATTTTTACAAGGAATTTTGTTTAGACAAACTAGCTGTAAATTAACGGCAGGAATACAGAGTCAAAAGGGAACAGAAAACATATGAATAAACACAAGAAGTTGCACAAATCGAGGTAGCTTTTTTGAAAAGTTGCACTTATATAGTCAAGACGTGGTACAAATTAAGTGTTGCGAAAATCGAGGAGTTGCACGAATCGAGGGTTGGGTAAATCGAGTTCATACTGTATTGACATGGCAACACTGATAGTCAGTTTTCTAACAAAAAGTTGAAGACTCTGAGAGTAGAATTTAAGTAAGGAAAGATTTTAAAAGAAGACAATTTGGAAATGTTGAACTCAAGTTGAAGTAATGAGTGGACCAATCATTTCAAGAATAAATATTATAGAAAATATTCATGATTCACTCAGTGAACACACTTCAAAGACATCGCAATTATCATACAGGGTGGCGCACAAATCCTGCTACAAAAACAAAACGTACTACCTTTTTTTCTGTGTGAGTAATCGGCTTATTTTTTTTTTTATTTTGTTGCAGGTTACTATTTAGATTTATTAAAATGAATACTTGGGATACCGAAAAGAGGATTTGATTAGTGCAGCGGTACGTACCATGCTTTGCAGTCCTTCATTTCCGTCCAAAGGGAATTTAGGCGGGAGTTTGGCGGCATTCCCCTGAGTAGATGGACCATTATGAAAGTGGTGAACATGTTTGCCGAATCTGCAAGCATCGCACGAAGACCGTACGATCGAGATCCCTATGTTCGGGTTCAAGACACAATCGCGGCTGTAGCATCGTCAATTCAGGCAAATCCAAGCGTTTCGACTCGAAACTCATTGGCGCAAATTGGAGTTAGCAGACGGTCATTAAACTTGTTTCCGTACAAAGTCCAAATTACAAGCAAGCCCAACCCTCTGGATTTGCCTATTCGCCTGGAATTTTACCAAAAAACTATTCAAATGGCCGAAGAAGACAGCAGCTTGATAAATTACTTGTTTATGTCTGTATTTCTGGATTAGATTCACTCCATATACGGCAAAGTAAGCAAGCCAAATTGCCGTATATGGAGTGAATCTAATCCAGAAATACTCCATGAGACAGAACTGCACCCAGAACGAGTCATTGTGTGGTGCGCAGTTTCATCAAGGTGCATTGTGGGGCCATACTTCTTTGAAGAAAACGGTATAACAGTAACTGTCAATGGGGACCGTTGTTTAAAGATGTTGAAAGAGTTTTTTTTTTATCCAGAACAGAACTAAAACAATAATTGAGGCGATCCCGACTTCAACCCTACAGGCCGCAATGATCAGGTGTCGCATGGATGAGCGTGGAGGTCATTTACGGTCTATCATCTTCACAAATAATTACATGCACTTATGGGCAAAATAATAAATCCAGCTTCATGAACTAGAATTGTTTAATCTTTTTCTGGAGCTGTTTGTATTAAGCCACTGAAGTGCATACTTATTGACAACTTAGTAAGTCTAAGCCTGCTCTAAGCCGTTGTTCGTATAGAGAGTTCGTCGCAGTTATTACAAAATTCTATGCAAACTGTTACGAGCAATCTGGTTTTATGTGGACAAACAAATAAATACGCTATTACTCTTTTACACAGAAATTGACAATAAATATTGTTTTTTTAACGTCTTTAAGTGAAATTGATTAAGTAATGCATACATTTTTTTTTTCTTACGACTATATTTAAAAAGACTTACATTTTAGAATTAAAAATGGGTCGCAAGAAGCACTGTACCTTTGACGAGGCAGATATTATATATGTAAAATAAAACCGTTTATAAAATGCAAAGCGAGGGCATGAGTTACAGGAAAATTCCTGCAGCGGTCCGCTGTTCTTTAGGGAAGGTGCAGAATGCATTAAAGGAAAAAAAAAACTGAGGAAAAAAGAGGAAGACCTAGAAAAACAACAGCAAGAATGAATCGAAATATCATTTTTTTGGAAGTCAAGAAAGATCCATTCGTCTCGTCAGGCGCCATTTTGTTGAAGTTGAATTCAAATGTTACTTCAAGAACAGTAAGAAGAAAATTGGTGGAAAATAACCTGTCAGCTAAATCACGTAGGAAAGTACTACTGCTCAATGAGAGACCTTTAAAATATAGATTGGACTTTGCACTTCGGCACCAAAATTGGTTTGGTGAGGAAATCCAAAAAAAATTGGAGAAATATGTTTTGGACGGACGAGTGCAAATTTAACTTATTTGGGTAGGATGCTAGGCGGTTTGTAAGGCGTCCTCCTTAAAAACGGAGAAAAAGGGTAATGGAAATATTATGGTTTGGGCAGGATTTTCTTGGTATGGAGTTGGTCCTATACATACACCCTGACTGCCTCCAACTGCAACCAATTTCAGACTGCTATAATTTCCAAACCGTTCATGACAGTGAGCTCAAATTTTGACACATGACAGATAATTTTATTATTTATAAACCTTTTAAACGATTTGCGTCTCAGTTGTGTGTGAACTGCATCTTCTGATTTAACTTTTGATAAAGCGGGGGCCGACTCAGCTTCACCTTCACCTTCATCAGTGCTCTCAATTTCTGCTGGATCGTCACAATTACCAGATGACTCAACGTTTTCGTGAAACCAATCAATGATTTCTTCATTGGAGAGGCTAATGCTGGGAACAATTTCAACAAGCAGACTAGAAACGGATGAAATAAATTCTCTTTCCCTTAAGATGTTTGCAGATAGTGTAGATAATGGAAGCTCGTCCTCCTCATCCCAATCACGCTTGGTAGGCATTAAAACATTTCAATATTTCTGGATCGTGTAAGGGTCTACTTTTTCCCAGGTATTAGCTAGCAAACAAACTGCATCCCTTATGTTGAAGGCTTTGAGTTTAGTTTCTAAGTCCATGTTCTCACTTGAAACTAAGTGCGCCAATAAACTTTTTTTTATAGTGGACCTGTTTTTTTTTTTTTTAGGCATTATAAACCTCAGCATGTGTTAAGTTTTTTGGAAAATGGGATAGAGGGAGAAAGAAAGACGTTTGGGCTCAGTGGTTATTTCGCTCCATAGGTGGCATCCATCATTTAATGGGGAGACTAAATTCTTAGTAGAAGTTGGCTTGATGTTGATTTCTAGTCAACTACTCGTCTTACTTGATTTTCATTAACTGAAAAAATGGATGATATGTCTTTCGGCCGAGGCTGCAATTCGAACACCGAACCTTCCGATTTGGAAGCCAGTCCACTACCACTTGAGCCACGCCACCCTTTGTTATGTTGATAACATTTTGATCCATAGGTTGAATGATTGCAATGCAATTTACCGGAAACATCATACCAATTATCAGCCCATCATCGCTTTGCAATTCGTTTTCTTTAGGTTGACACGGGGCATTGTTCAAAAGCAGTAGTGCCTTCTTTTCAAGTCCTTTTGATTCAAGAAAATTTTTTATCTGAAAAAAAACCTCATTAATACAAACACAATATTTTGTATTCTTTTTTTACTTCGGGAACAAACACGTTGTGGAACCATTGTTCGAATAATAGGAATGTCATCCATGCATTTTTATTTGCTTTAGAAAAAACAGGGTTATTTTCAAAGTTTTTAAATGCTCTTGGATTGCCTGCTTTACCAATGACGAAAAGTTTTACTTTGTGGATCCCTGATGCATTTGTCCACGCAAGGAATGTTATTCTTTCCTTGCTTACTTTTCGTCCTGGCGCTGACGCTTCTTTAAAAGAAACAAGTGTTTTGTTCGGCAATATTCTGTAAAATAAGCCAGATTCGTCTGCATTGTAGATCTGATCTGCAGTCAAGTTAAGTTCCTCAATTTTCTTTTTTTATGAAATTTTTGTACGAACGGCTGGACAAGTTCATGTTTATTCGATAATTTTTCACCACAGATTTTCAACATTCGAATACTATGTCGTTTTTTAAATTTCCCAATCCAACCATTGCTGGCGTTAAATGATGGTCTTTCCTTTATTTTATTGTGCAATTGGATTGCCTTTGGCTTTATAATGTCATTAGAAAGTGGAATGTGTTTAGCTCTTTGCTTTTGAAACCATCCATATACAGCCTTTTCCAAGCCTTCAAACGTTACCCGTTTAACTGATCCAGATTCAACTCGAGCCACAAACTCTCTAAGAGTGGTTCGCTTTCCTTTTATGCGGCTTATTGTTGATTTGTGAACATTATATTTTTCACAAATTGTCTTTACTGAAAAACCCTTTTCTAATTCTGATAAAATATCACTTCTTTGTTTAATAGACAATTTTGTAATATTTCTTGTAACACCCATCCTGTACAAATTTTCCGTAGACACTAATGAAATCGCAACCCATTCATATAAACACAGATGCATTTTATGTGTTTATGTATTATTTTTACAAGGAATTTTGTTTAGACAAACTAGCTGTAAATTAACGGCAGGAATACAGAGTCAAAAGGGAACAGAAAACATATGAATAAACACAAGAAGTTGCACAAATCGAGGTAGCTTTTTTGAAAAGTTGCACTTATATAGTCAAGACGTGGTACAAATTAAGTGTTGCGAAAATCGAGGAGTTGCACGAATCGAGGGTTGGGTAAATCGAGTTCATACTGTATTGACATGGCAACACTGATAGTCAGTTTTCTAACAAAAAGTTGAAGACTCTGAGAGTAGAATTTAAGTAAGGAAAGATTTTAAAAGAAGACAATTTGGAAATGTTGAACTCAAGTTGAAGTAATGAGTGGACCAATCATTTCAAGAATAAATATTATAGAAAATATTCATGATTCACTCAGTGAACACACTTCAAAGACATCGCAATTATCATACAGGGTGGCGCACAAATCCTGCTACAAAAACAAAACGTACTACCTTTTTTTCTGTGTGAGTAATCGGCTTATTTTTTTTTTTATTTTGTTGCAGGTTACTATTTAGATTTATTAAAATGAATACTTGGGATACCGAAAAGAGGATTTGATTAGTGCAGCGGTACGTACCATGCTTTGCAGTCCTTCATTTCCGTCCAAAGGGAATTTAGGCGGGAGTTTGGCGGCATTCCCCTGAGTAGATGGACCATTATGAAAGTGGTGAACATGTTTGCCGAATCTGCAAGCATCGCACGAAGACCGTACGATCGAGATCCCTATGTTCGGGTTCAAGACACAATCGCGGCTGTAGCATCGTCAATTCAGGCAAATCCAAGCGTTTCGACTCGAAACTCATTGGCGCAAATTGGAGTTAGCAGACGGTCATTAAACTTGTTTCCGTACAAAGTCCAAATTACAAGCAAGCCCAACCCTCTGGATTTGCCTATTCGCCTGGAATTTTACCAAAAAACTATTCAAATGGCCGAAGAAGACAGCAGCTTGATAAATTACTTGTTTATGTCTGTATTTCTGGATTAGATTCACTCCATATACGGCAAAGTAAGCAAGCCAAATTGCCGTATATGGAGTGAATCTAATCCAGAAATACTCCATGAGACAGAACTGCACCCAGAACGAGTCATTGTGTGGTGCGCAGTTTCATCAAGGTGCATTGTGGGGCCATACTTCTTTGAAGAAAACGGTATAACAGTAACTGTCAATGGGGACCGTTGTTTAAAGATGTTGAAAGAGTTTTTTTTTTATCCAGAACAGAACTAAAACAATAATTGAGGCGATCCCGACTTCAACCCTACAGGCCGCAATGATCAGGTGTCGCATGGATGAGCGTGGAGGTCATTTACGGTCTATCATCTTCACAAATAATTACATGCACTTATGGGCAAAATAATAAATCCAGCTTCATGAACTAGAATTGTTTAATCTTTTTCTGGAGCTGTTTGTATTAAGCCACTGAAGTGCATACTTATTGACAACTTAGTAAGTCTAAGCCTGCTCTAAGCCGTTGTTCGTATAGAGAGTTCGTCGCAGTTATTACAAAATTCTATGCAAACTGTTACGAGCAATCTGGTTTTATGTGGACAAACAAATAAATACGCTATTACTCTTTTACACAGAAATTGACAATAAATATTGTTTTTTTAACGTCTTTAAGTGAAATTGATTAAGTAATGCATACATTTTTTTTTTCTTACGACTATATTTAAAAAGACTTACATTTTAGAATTAAAAATGGGTCGCAAGAAGCACTGTACCTTTGACGAGGCAGATATTATATATGTAAAATAAAACCGTTTATAAAATGCAAAGCGAGGGCATGAGTTACAGGAAAATTCCTGCAGCGGTCCGCTGTTCTTTAGGGAAGGTGCAGAATGCATTAAAGGAAAAAAAAAACTGAGGAAAAAAGAGGAAGACCTAGAAAAACAACAGCAAGAATGAATCGAAATATCATTTTTTTGGAAGTCAAGAAAGATCCATTCGTCTCGTCAGGCGCCATTTTGTTGAAGTTGAATTCAAATGTTACTTCAAGAACAGTAAGAAGAAAATTGGTGGAAAATAACCTGTCAGCTAAATCACGTAGGAAAGTACTACTGCTCAATGAGAGACCTTTAAAATATAGATTGGACTTTGCACTTCGGCACCAAAATTGGTTTGGTGAGGAAATCCAAAAAAAATTGGAGAAATATGTTTTGGACGGACGAGTGCAAATTTAACTTATTTGGGTAGGATGCTAGGCGGTTTGTAAGGCGTCCTCCTTAAAAACGGAGAAAAAGGGTAATGGAAATATTATGGTTTGGGCAGGATTTTCTTGGTATGGAGTTGGTCCTATACATACACCCTGACTGCCTCCAACTGCAACCAATTTCAGACTGCTATAATTTCCAAACCGTTCATGACAGTGAGCTCAAATTTTGACACATGACAGATAATTTTATTATTTATAAACCTTTTAAACGATTTGCGTCTCAGTTGTGTTGAAAAATTTTTATCCGCGATGGAATTCTAACGTGATAGTGCGATTGCTTTATATTTGGCTGGAAAACCACAAGTAGCTATCGTTAGAGCCCTCCAGCACCTCCACGTGAATAAACCATTTGTGTCTCGAACCATAGCTCGTTACCGTGATACTGGTAGCGTTGCAAAACGCTATGGAGGTGGTCATAATAAAACAGCAACATCGGCAGAAATGGTTCGGAAAGTGAAGGCTCGAATTGAGCGAAATCCGCGTCGAAGTGGAAGAAAAATGGCTCGTAAGCTCAACATATCGTTGGAACGGATGCAACACATACTGAAAAATGAGCTTGGCCTCAAGCCATTGAAGTTCCAAAAAGCACACGATCTTACACCGCAACAGAAAAAAGTTAGAGTCCAAAGAGCGAAGGAGTTGCTACGCTTGCACGAAAGTGGTGAATTGCCGAATTTGGTTTTTTCCGATGAGTCGCCATTTGTTATCGAGCAATATGTCAACAAACAAAATGATCGAGTTTACTTGCCAGAGAGGTCCTTCGAAAATTTACGCCAGAAAGCAGGCAGCACCGATGGTGATGGTTTGGGCCGCCATAACCGCCGATGGTCGCTCTCCGCTAGTATTTTTGGACCACGGCCGTGGCGTCAAAATTAATGCGATCGTATACTGTGAAACTGTCTTAGAGGCAGTATTGAAGCCTTGGGCAAACAATCATTTCGGTCGGAGATCGTGGACATTTCAACAAGACTCGGCACCATCTCACAAAGCGCGTGTCAACCAAGATTGGTTAAAAAACAATGTTCCATACTTCATTTCTTCGACACAATGGATTGCAAATTCTCCGGATGCAAATCCGTTGGATTTCTCTGTCTGGGGTATTTTGAAGGCGAAGGTTAGCACAAAAAAAATTCCAAAGTTTGGACCACCTTAAACAAGCACTTCGCCGGGAATGGGCCAAAATTCTTCGGCCGTCTCAAGGCCATTATTCGCGCCAAAGGTGGACATATTGAAAACTACTGATACAATTTGAAAATTGATGTATTTTCCAACAATGTTTGCTTTGGCACAATAAAATTTAGCAAAAAATAAAAAAAATTATAGCATTTTAAAAAGTTATAGTTCGAGTATTATTGAGGGGAACGATGAGGAAGGAAGAGTATATGAATTTACTAGAAAATGTACTCCTCCCATTTGCCGAAGAAAATCTACCCATCATTTGAACATTTCAGACTGATAATGATCCAAAACATGCAGCCAAAGCAACAAAAAACTGGATAGATGCAAAGGGATTACGAGTTCTACAATGGCCATCCTAGTCGCCGGACCTTAATCCCATCGAAAACCTTTGGAAAATGGTTAAGGATGTTGTAGCCGAAAAATAGAAGAGATCTTTGGCAGGAGGTCGAAACAGCGTGGAAGTCTATTCCTTTGGCTGCGTGTCAGCATTTGGTGAACTCCATGCTAAACAGATGCAAAACAAAGGTCATGCGACCAGATATTAAACACATAAATATATATGATTAAAAACATTTATTACAATCGAGAGTTTTAATAAAAATCTTCAAAATTGTTAACCGTATTTATTTTTTTATAACGGCTTAGAACATTCGTACTAACCAAGTTTTTAATAAGTATGCAGTTCAGTGGTTAAATGCAATCGATGCCACAAAAAGTGGACACAATACAAGTTCATCAAACTGTATTTATTATTTTGTCCATAAGTGTAGAAAAAAAAATGAAATACATTGATTAAAAAAAAAGTTATTAGAATTTCTTATTGTAGCACAATTGGTGTGCCACCCTGTACATGAATGAATTCAATCAAGTCCTTGAATATGCATTTTGTTTAGAGGAATGCCTCGAAACATTACCTCGAAGTCAATCGTGGATTTATGTAAGTTTGAAGGGTCTCAATATTATGATGAACATTAGGTGGGCTGAGCAGACTTTCTGTCAAAATTTCATACCATGTACACTCTAAACGATAGTATATCGCCTTTATTTCAAAAGAATATGCGTACTAAAGAAAATATTGTCGCTGAAAAGGAAAGTACATCCTTCCTCTACGAGAAAAATTGTTCTATTTCCGAGTTCATCATCATCATCATCATCATCACAAGACTGGTGTTTTTCGCTGATTGAGCTCTAGAGCACCTGAAAGTTGAGCCGTTTTGTGTTAATTTATGGCATAACGGGATTGTTAGCAAGCAAAATCGTAGCATATGGAATAACACTAATTCAGAAGAAAAAATAATGAACATCCAATGATCGGTATCCACGCTAGAGACACCATTGGAGCTAATTTTTTTTGTTTAAGATGATCATAGCGATCAATTTCAGGTTGTCCCATGACCACCAACATTTTTGACATATTGAAACTTATAAGCTCAATATCAGAAAGCAGGCCTATCAATCTTGCTCCAAGACCATGCAACTTGACAACTCTCTAATATTTTACGTAAAATCACTGTTGATGAACCACAATCGATTCTTTTGCAGTGAACTATATTTTACCGTTATGCAACGGTGACCCAGATAGAAGACCAGTAAGTAGTCTTTCGATATATGCATGTTCAAAGCATATGAGCGAATTCGTTCAGTCGACGTTTCATAGTCCGTGCTTAAAGCAGCGTATGCCAATAAGAATGTTTAGGGTAATATTTGGTAATTACGGTCAACGATAAATGACACCGACGAGTTAACAAGTAAAGCAAATGTGATTACTGTCATTGTGTCGATCCGTATACATTCAACACAAAAAGTTTACCTAAAGCTATTATAGAAGTTAGATGTAAACTTTTCAATACTCCATCAATTATTATGAGTTATGTGAAAAGTTATCTATTCCGTTAAGATAGTCTTTGACAGCTCTTTTTCTCTCTTTCAAAACTGGATAATAAGGGCACTTTTAATTGCACAATTGAAAAGTAGATCCCACGTGAAATCATCTCCGAAGACAATCACTCGGTTTTCTTGCCTTAATATCCACAACCACACTTGGAATCCTTCAGACCCATTCGGTGTCAATCAGAATGACGGCTCCGAATTTTATAGTTTCGAAAATCCAGGGAGCAACCGTCGACTCGGAAGATTATTTCATAGTAGCTAAAGTATGCATGCGGATAAACCAAACAAAATCATTGTGGCAAAGTTTAACCTAAAAGACCAGTAGCACTAAGTTATGAAGAATGCTTCTGTAGATATACTGAGCTTCATACGACTATCCCAGTAGAACTCTTTAATTTCATGATTGAAGTCGATAAGCATACCACTTTGACCGTGTGGCCAAGGTTCCGATTTGAGTTCTGTATTTTTTGTTAAGTTGGTAAATCTGTTGTTGACATTCCCTCTAAATCTTAGCGTCAATCGTGTTGGCGATTTTTTACAATTTTAGAAATGGATTTAAATTTGCAACAACGAACTTGTACTCGTATGAAATGTTGCGTAAAAAACGGATTTTATGGTGCGCGAACGTTGGAAATGTTGGAAAAGTGTTTCGGCAACGATTCTCTAAAGAAAACGGTTGTTTAATAGTGGCACGAGCGGTTCAAAAGTGCTCGTGGGTCAATCGAAGATGATGAACGCAGTGGCAGACCATCGACATCGAAAACCGACGAAAACATTGATGAAGTAAAAGGAATGTTGGTCAATAACCGCAAATTAACCATCAGAGAGATAGCGGAGGACTTGAACATTGCCTATAGATCCGTCCAAGACATTTTGGTTAATGATTTGGATTTCCGTCGTGTAACCGCAAAGTTGGTGCCAAAAGACCTCAATTTCATGCAAAAACGAGACCGTGTTGACGTCGCAAAAAAGATGATTTGCGAAACTGAATCCGATCCCACATTCATCAAACGGATCATTACTGGAGACGAGACGTGGGTTTATGAGTACGACAAGCAATCCGGACATCAGGCAAGTGAATGGCGTTCACCAAATGAGCCGAGGTCAAAAAAACCACGTGGTTTTCAGTTAAAAAAGAAGGCAATGCTCTCGGTTTTCGTGGATTACAACGGTGTAGTGCATCATGAATTTTTGCCAGAAGGCCAGACAGTAAACAAAGAGTATTTCGAGTATTTGGGCGTTATGAGACGTTTGCGTGAAGCAATTCGCCGAAAGAGACCATAATTGTGGGCAGAAAACTCGCGGAACTTGCACTATGATAACGCACCGTTGCACAGTGCCATCATTATTCGTAATTTTTTGACGAAAAATGCAACAAATACTATCCAACAGCCGCCGAATTCACCTGATTTGGCTTCCTGTGACTTCTTTCTGTTCAATCGAGTTAAAAAATCACTACGGGGAACGCATTGCAGCAGCCGAGAGGAAGTAATGGAAAAATCGCAGGAAGCACTATGTCCGTCGAAAACCGAATATAAAAAATGTTTCGAGGATTGGATCAAGCGCTGGCATAAGTGTGTTGCAGTCGATGGGGATTACTTAGAAGGGGACAATATAGATTTAGATGAATAAACTTGTATTTAAAATTTTCTGAATAAATTTTTCATCAAGGTGGTATGTAATCAAACAAGAAGCATACTGTACCAGTTTGCGAAAAAACAGCAACTGCTCAAAAGTTTTATAATCAACAGAGAAGTAAATGACGACGAACTTTATAGGAAGGAACGACGCCGCAGAAGAAAGTCAGATTTAGAATGGCACATTCAGGTGTGAGGCGACCTTAAATAATTTCATAATTTGCTGTGTGCAACTGGAAAGGAACAGCAAGTTATCGGATCAGTCGGAAAAAGCAGCTCAACCCCGACCTAATAAATAAGTAATTAAGACTATTGCGGAATAGTCAAGCAAACATAAATGTAGGGACAGTGGATATGACCTCATAGATAAATAAAGTGTTTTTCATTAGATGCGCCCCATTTTTCCAATAGGAATTCCCTTAACTAACGCATACTATCTTTTAACAGATGTCATATTTATGTCCTAGATCTATGGCTAAAATCCTCCCAATAAGCGAACATTTCGACGTTAAATAAACCAATTCGAATCGACTTAATTACTTCAAAATGTTGCCGTAGCAGTGAGATAGCCAAACGCGATACATCGAGTCCTCACAGTTCTCTACAGCTAGGCATCTCTCTGTGGCAAAAGGATTTGGCTATACATCTGTATATGATTGCATTAACTGATTGGGCGCTATTGTGTATAGAAGAAGATCCAGATAAACCTAAATGCTGATGACCAATGCCGAAACTGGAATATCTTTATCCGAAGAAAAAAAAACACTATTCACTATCTACTCGTATACTTATAGGCATAGAGCTTTTAGAAAATTATTTTTTCATTTAATTCGGATTCTAGCGACAGAATGGGTGGATACGATGGATAGGGATTATTTAGGATAGACCAGATTACGAAGGACTTAAAGTAAATTAAGGGAAGTTCTCTCATTTAAAAATTATTCACTAATGTGGATTAGATGGTTGAAATGTTTTTAAAGTTCATAAGGGCGGCGATGCCATCTGTTTTATGTTAATTCCTTATTTTTATTTCAAGCTAATCAGAAAGTGCCAAAAAAGCATTAACACTTTGTCATTCATTTATTCATCACTGATTTGCTGTCTTCATTATAACATACTCGTACATACTCGTATATCGACCTTCGATTCTTTTTTTCGACTTTCATGGCTAAAGTTACCTTCTGAAATTGGGTCACTTAAATCCTCCACCTCCACTCTTGGCATTCACTACTTGAACAGGGATATTGGAAAACTATCCGGTTAAATATCTTAAACTTTTTTCGAAATATCTACAACAACACACCCACATAACCTTAACAACATAGTCGGAATCAACTGAAACACATATGTCCACTATTAGCACAAACATTTCTATTTCATTGCGACTTTCCAATGACACTCTAGACAAGAGCATTGATTTTACCTGCCACCTTCCTCTATCATTGAACTTGAACAAGGAAGCTAAAAGTGCAAACACTAAAAATAATCTATTCTAATGTAAAAAAAAAAAAAAACAAAAATAAGTAAAATAAATCCCATAACACTATTATGTATAAGACCAACCCGTACTCGAATCAACTGCAATATTGCAAATGCAAATGCAACTAAAAATATCTCGCCAACATATGACCACAGCGATTTGTGTTTTTTGCTACCGGTGCCAATAGAATCACGTTAAGCTTCCGTGGCTTAACTGGCACAAATGTGTGCTCTCGAATGCCATTTTCTAGTTTGTGTACATAAATGTGTTTCACCGTACCGGTAAGCAACAAATTTCAAAATCGAAATCAAAATAAAAAAAAAAAAATAATTAAACGCCAAAACTAAATTTAAATTTGCGTCATGTGAATTAATTTACACATACATATCGCGTGTGCTGAAAAAAAGTCGAACACCACAACAGCAGCAGCAGCAGCAGCGGCAGAGGCAGAGGGAATGATTTTATAGTAATTGTCCCGACGCGTCCGTAACGTCCCAAACAAATTAGAACGACAGCATACAATTTGAATAAAACGTGCGATAGTAATATGATTCCAGAACATTTATTGGTAATCGATTTGTGTACTTTCTTCCACCGGACATAATTAGAGGAAATTACCGTTGAATGGCGTGCCTTGCAAAAACAAAAAAAAAAAATAATTCTAAATTGACCTTGGCGACGTGCATGATGCAATTCCCTTGCAACGTAAAGGATTACAATCATTTATGCGGAAACAAAAAAAATGTTCAATCACAAATGTAAATTGTTGCATTTTATGCCACAATCATTTGAAACTTTTGAATAAGTTCGGTCAAAAAGACATTTATCAACGGATAATTTTCAACAAGCAATCCAACTTTCTAAACCGAATTTTACGAGATCGACGTTTTGATATTATCAGAATGTGAAACATCAATGAGCAGCCTGCTATGTGGAAATTGGCAAAAGTCACAACGAACTTTTTAATTTCAACTTACGAGTACTGTACTTATTTTAGGTGGTGCGCTACAGTTCGGAGTGGATCTGGGCCTCAACAAACAGCTCTTTCTCTTTCTATTTAGCCCGATCTGTGGCGAGGGCCTTTACCGCGTTGTTACGAGTACTGCGGAATGGATTCGAAGACGTTCCGGGCACGTGTATTGGTGTTCATTAACTCAACATGTCTCAGCTATCAGAGCTGATAAATTCCAGGCCTTTTTATCAGAATAATGTCGCTGTATAGCCCAAATAGTTGGTTACCATGTCTTCTTCCCCAAATTCTGTTTATGCAGATGGCATCCAAAATCACTTGTAAAATAACTTGTCTCTGAAAGTAACCAAGGGCATTTCCATTTCGTTTTCGATTCCGCGCCAAACAGTTGAGCTGGGACCATATTTTACAGATGAAAATGCTACTTAACAACTCAATCCACTCGACAGGTAGTCCATTTCGTCCTGAAGCCTGATTGGTCTTTAGTTTAGATATCGTTATTTAAAACCTTGGAAAAAGTTGTCATCGATCAATATCTACGTTGAATGGTTCATTCTCCATGACAGCGAAATATTGGTAATTTTCGCCGGTAAACAGCCTGGAGAAGATATCTTTTCAAATTTTCACGTGACTTTGACTTCACTACTACGTCCCCATCCTCATTTCTGGATGCGTCTATTCGAAATTTGTGTCCTTGGCATGTTATTTTCACCTTTTGGTAAAACTTTCGGATAGAACTTATGCGGGAGCACATCTCCATGCTGTCGAACGACCGCATCTCTACTTTTTTTTTTTTTTTTTTTCTGAAAAGCCGATGTTCCTTACATCTCTTTTGCTCATATGAGTAGAGGTCGTGATCAAGTATGGATGTTGAAGTGTAGGAAACCCGTGCTTACTATAAGGACATTTTAACCCTGATTCCATTTTCCGATGGGATAGACTATGCTTTCTTGCTGTGCCGCATTCCCAACCTTGCGTTAAAATAACAAAGCACGATTGTAACGTCGTACATTGCTCATACGTTCGGTCAAGCACCTCGTAGAAGCAATTTTTGGCAAAGCTGTCTCTCTGTGCGTATATCGGATCTATATTAACGAATTCAGGCAATTGCTCGGAAGCCTACAACTCGCGACTTATTGCCCAAGTCTTCCTCTGATGACAATTCCACTTCCAAGAAGCAGCGGCTAGCTTCTGTTCTCTACAGCTATTGCTATGGTAGATGTTGGTTTTCTTCTTCTTCTGCCGACCCATCCTATCGCACTTTTTGAGTGATAGAGATACCCGTATTGTAGCGATTTTGGGCCTGCGCTAATTTTTGGATACAACAAGTGAACCGTCACAGGACCGAAACAAACCACGCGTATACCCGAAAGCCGTGGTTCGTTTTTCCGCATCAGGCTCTTTTGTCGACAATGCGTGCTTTTGGGATCGACGACTCTCTTCTTCAATGGATTAGAAATTACCTTTCGGAACGTTCAAGTTGTCTTGGACGGTTTGAAGTCTGATATTCATAAAATAAATGCTGGTGTGCCCCAGGGCTCCGTTCTGTATCCGACACTCTTTTTAATTTTTACCAACGATTTCTTGTCTGCTACTTCTAATCCAATATATTCCTTTGCTGACGACAGTACTCTCTGATTTTCATATTCGTTCCCGGACTCACGTCCCTGCTCTTTGTCTGTAGAACGGGAACACCAGCGTATGTTAAGCTCATTAAAATCCGATATCAACACCATAACTAATTGGGGAACCACTAACGGAGTAGAATTTAACGCTTCCAAAACACAGTGCTGGATGCTGTCGTTAAAGCGAAATTTAAACACCCAGCCGTTATCCATGAATGGCACTTGCATCGTCGAAACCGATAATCTTTCCATTCTCGGTATGCGTGTCAATGACAAGTTACGTTGGAATGACCACATATTCGGTGTCGTCAAAAACGCTGCGAAATGTCTAGGTTTCCTCAAGCGATGTAAGAAATACTATTACCCCCTCTGCTCGGGCCTCAACATATAAGGCATTCATCTGCCCAAAATTGGAGTACAATGCTCACATCTGGTCGGGTACGCCCAGAACATCTCTGCACCTGCTAGATAGGATTCAAAATCGTGCGATAAAACTCATAGATGATACTAATATCACTCAAGCAATGGACGCCATCGAACACCGACGTAATGCTCGTGTCTCACTCTGTTTTATCGCTATTTCCACCAACAGTGGTCCATAGAAATCGCCAGTAGCATTCCGCCCATTCCGCCACTTTTAACCGTAACACCCGCCTCGATATGAATGCTCATCAGCATAACCAGCCCACTTTCGGACGTACTCTAAAATATTGTGATTCGTTCCTAAGCCATACAACTCGCTTACGGAATGCCCTGCCGGTCTCTTTATTTCCTAGTCATTATAGCCTTCAAACATTTAAAACCAACGTTCACCGGTACCTCTCTTTCTATCCTCCCTGATTTCCTTCGCCCGCGCTTTGTGCAAGCATTTTAAGAGTACTTAAATCCCTTGAGCCCTCGAAGATAAAGGACTTCAAATTGGGCGATTCATTCAACTTAAAGAAATGACATATAATAAAATCCAAATATTTTCGGCCTCAGTACAATGTGTTGTTTGCAAACCGGCATCTAAAAACACGTCTTAGTCTGCTTTGCAAGCACACGCAAGATCTCTAATGCTAACGCCAATATCAGATAGTAGCACCATACCTTGAAAGTCTCTTAGCAACCGAACATTGACGGTTGGATTTCTCAGCAGGGTAAGCAAATTAACACTCTTGAAGTCATACACCAAGCGGCCTGGAATAATGCTCGACGCAAATCGAACAAAGTTGCCAGTATCGGCATAAGATACCTGCCGGAAATCAGGGAAATGATAAGGAAGCAACGAAGAGCTCGGAAAAAGTCGCATGAAACTCGGGCTCAAGAAGATAACACGTCCTTTAATAGGCTCTGCAACTTGTTGAAAAAGTCAATCATGGACTTCAATAACCAAGGTATTAATAACTACCTAGAGAGCCTCACAGCGACAAAAGATACCAATTACTCCATATGGAGAGCCGTTAAAAGTCTTCGAAAGCCCCAAATACACGTGGCGCCAATAAGAAGAAACCAGGATGACTGGGCGAAAGAAGATAAAGAAAAAGCTAACGTTTTCGCCGACCATCTTGCAGAAACATTCAAACCATTCGACGGGGAAGTCCTTCCAGAGAATGTCAATACGCTAGACGTGACAACGAACCATCCAATAGAAAATGCTACACTTAGGGAACTTAGACAAGCCCAATAAAACCCCCGGATATGACTTGATTACGGGAGAGATACTTAAAGCGCTACCGAAAATAGGTTTGCTAAAGCTGCTCTATCTTATGAATGCCACCATAAGATCAGAGTATGTACCGCATCAGTGGAAAATTGTCGACGTTATTATGGTTCCGAAACTCGGTAAACCGCTGACTGAAGTCAAGTCATACAGACCAATATCGCTCCCCCCGACTATATCGAAGGTCTTCGACCGAATTTTACTCATTCGTCTTAAACCGATTGTTGACACAAATCGCCTCTTGCCCGATCATCAATTTGGCATTAGAAGCCAACACTCTACTATTGACCATCGAATATAAATTACACCAACTCAATGATGAATTTACACCCGGTCCAGATGGCCTCCCTGCCATATTTCTTAAAAAATGTTCTTCGTCTCTTTCCCTTGCCCTTTCTGATCTCTTTCGTCTATCCCTTTCACAAGGAGAATTTCCTCAGGTTTGGAAAACCTCCTTTATAACCCCAATCCACAAAAAGGGATCAAAGAACGAAATAACAAACTATCGTCCAATCGCTAAACTCTCCCATATACCCAAACTCCTCGAAAGTATTTTGTATGAAGCTCTAAGCTTCCAATGCAAATCACTTATTTCCCCTAGACAACACGGCTTCCTAAAGGGTAGGTCAACCACCACAAATCTCGTTGAATTCGTATCCTTTGCCATCTCTGCCCTAGAGAACGGCAACGAAGTCGATGTAGTTGCAACCGATTTTAGCAAAGCCTTCGATAAAATCTCTCATCGATTAATACTCTTCAAATTGTCTGCCCTCGGCTTTGAACCCATACTGTTAAAATGGATATCCTCTTACCTCGAAAACCGTTTTTACAGTGTTCGTTTTAGGTCAGCCCACTCCGCTCCATTTTTGGCCACCTCTGGAGTTCCTCAAGGTAGCCATCTCGGTCCCCTTCTCTTTATATTAACCATAAATGATCTCGATAGGATCATCAAATACTCGTCCGTCTCCCTTTACGCCGACGATACCAAATTTTTCAAAACCATTTCCTCTCCCCATGACTCCTTCCTTCTTCAACAAGACCTTGATAGTTTTTCGATCTGGTGCCTCAAAAATTGTTTGGAACTTAATATCACCAAATGCCAATCCATCACCTTTTCACATAAGCGGCTCAAATCTCCTCCCCGACTCTACCTTCTCCACAACCAACCTATCTCCTCCGTTGAATCTCTTCGCGACCTCGGCATTTTGTGTGATAGGGAGCTCAACTTCCGTTTGCATATGGATGGGATAATCCTTAAAGCCAACTCTGCACTAGGTTTTGTAAAACGATGGTCCAAAGAATTCACCAACCCATACGTGACCAGGTCCCTCTATATTATCTTTGTTCGTCCCCTCCTAGAGTACGCCAGTCAAGTATGGTCCCCATATCATCGCGTTCATATCTCGAGAATCGAAAGCATCCAGCGCCGTTTTCTTCGATTTGCTCTTCGAGGTTTGCCCTGGAATGATTCTTTTACTCTGCCCCCCTATCAAAACCGTCTCAACCTTATTAACCTAAACACCCTTGAGGAACGCAGAGATGCAGCCGACTTTCTCTTCAATCATCGACTTCTTTCAGGTCAGGTTGAATGCACGTCCCTTCACAATTCTATTTTCCTCAACACTAACCCTCGTAATCTACGTACCCCTCGTCTCTTCTATCTCCCAACCCACCACACCACCTATGGCGCGAACGAACCAATCTCCCGCATGCTACGAAAAATTAATTCAAACCCTAGCGTCTTTGACTTCCACCGCACCACTTCCTACCACAAATCGGTTCTCCTTCATCAGAATAACCAACCTTAGTTTTAGGTTTTAGTTTAAGTTTAATTTTAAGTTATAGCTTGTATTAAGCCGAATAAATGGGGGCTTTCGCCCCCACCAAAATTAAAATTAAAACAAGTGAATCGAATAACCGATGTAATTGAACAAGCAATCGAGTGTAAGTTAGTCTATTCAAGCGAATTTCTTGACGTTTCGCAAGCTATTGATAAGCTATGGCACGAGGGCCTGAAATATAAATTTCGACAAGTCCTACCCGAGCAATTGTTTCATATTTTAAGTTATACCTAGATGAACGACTCTTCCGTGTCAGACACGGGAATGAATATTCCAATTTCAAAACAATAAAGGCGGGGGTGCCGCAAGAAGGCGTTCTTGGCCCTCTGCTATATTTGCTTTTTACCCGCGACACACCGCAAATGGACGATACAGTGCTAGCCACATTTGCTGATGACACTGCCATTTTGGCAACAGCTAAAGCCGTCGAAGAAGCAACTGCTAAGTTGCAACGTACCCTTACACGGATTAACAATTGGACAAAGACTTCGCGAATAGCGCTGTGAAGTCTGTCCATGTGAACTTCACTCTCAAGAAAACTGACAATCTACTCGTGTTTATCAACGCAGTATAAACTCCTTTCGCTAACGAGGCCAAATATCTTGGTATGACACTCGACGCTAAACTTAAATGCAGAGCACACGTTAAGAAAAAACGTGAAGAACTTGAGACTAAGTATAGAGACATGTACTTGGCTTCTTGGAAAGTATTCCAAGCTCAGTTTAGAAAACAAATTGCTGCTATACAAGCAAGTGCTGGAACCGGTCTGGACATATGGTACACAGCTTTGGGTTTGTGTCAAAATTTGTAACATTAACGTCCTACAGACACTCCAAAACAAAGTTCTTCGAGGGTTTGTTAATGTACCGTGGTACATTAGAAACGATGATATCCACAGAGACCTAGGAGTCGAAAACGTTCTGAACGAAATTAAAATGTTTGCGCGAAAACACAAAAATCAATTACAAGAACATACGAATATTTCTGTTCAACAGATCCTTGACGAGACAGATTTATTTCGCCGTCTGCAAAGGACTAAGCCTCTCGATTTAGCGCGGTGATAGCAGCGCTTAGTTTTCAAAATACGCAGGAATTTTCAATGGAAAGTCGCCTGCAAGATATCTTATTAAAGCATTAAAGCAAAATAAAAAAAAACTCTTTCAGACATAAGTTTCTACATATATAAAGCACGATCTTACTATTGCCCACAAGTTGGTGCTTACCGGATATATCGCAAACGTTCATTAGAACGATACAACAAAAATCACCGGTGAACCAGTTTTGACTTCTTACTTGTACTTTCCTCTAAAAAAAAAAAAAACAAACATTTCGAAGAGGATCTTAGTCTGCACCTTTACAAGATCAAATTAACTCCGATTGGGCTCACCGAAAGTTTGAAGAAAAAATCCTGAATTTCATCGAAAAACCATCTTCAGCGACAAAGCTCATTGTTGCCTTAATGCCTTTATCAATAAGCAAAATATGCTTATAGCTATGTGCTTCAAGAGACTACATTGCATCCACAAAGTGACCGTGTGGCATGGATTTCATGCCGAAGGAGGTGTGATTGGATCGTATTTTTGTGTCGATGAAAATGATCGTCATGTTACGGTTAATGGAGTTCGCTATCGTGTCCAGTTGGCAGACTATCTTTGGCCAGAATTAGATTGTCTTGACATCACTGATATGCGGTTCCAACAAGATGCTGCCACACAGCTACTCAAACAATTGATCTATTGAAGGGGAAGTTTGGTAATATATTGAATGACACGCTCAAACCGGAAGTCTTGAAGATAAGTCACGGTTAGAACGGCCTACAGCTACAACTAATGACGAAGACAACGGCTAATAGTCACAACAAGCAAACGATGTAGGCGAAAAACACCACCCGAAATAGGCGCCGAAATAAATCAAACACGGAATAAACCGCTGTCCTTGACAATGATTAAACAAAGATTAAGACATTCTGGAATATTTGGGCAAATTGCTGTTCGAAAAGCTCTACTGCGTCCACAAAACAAGCAGAAAAGGTTAGAATGGGCCTAAAAGCATAAAGACTGGACGGAAGAAGATTTCAACAGAGTTTTATGGAGGGATAAATCAAAATTCGAGGTATTTGCAACAAAACGGACAGTTTTCGTATGTTCAGCACAAAGTGATAATAAAGGGTCTTTAATTAAGCGCTTCCTATCTTCATTCGTTTGAAAGGCTTATCGATGCCATTATGTATGGAATATAACATCGTTCAAATGTTTGCCGCGGCTTTTCTGGGTGGAGTGCATCCGAAATGTCCAATTTTCCATGACTCTGGCCCATAAATCAGGCTGAATTTGACCGATAGCGGCTTTAAGGGCCGCTGTGGTTTGCGGCTTATTTGCATAGACCTGCGATTTCAGAAAACCCCACAGAAAAAGTCTAACAGGGTCAAATCGCACGATCTCGGTACCAGTTCACAACAGCTCGACGTGAGATGACCATGCCCTTGAATCGCTCGTGCAGGATTTCCAATGTGACGTGAGCTGTGCGGCACGTAGTGCCGTCCTGTTGAAAGTACATGTCGTTGGTGTCCATATCATCCAATTCAGGCTAAAAGAAGTTGGTAATCATCCACCTATAGCGCTCGCCGTTGACGGTGGTGGCCTGGCCAACGTCGTTCTCAAAGAAATATGGACCAGCCCAAAATCCACACCAAACAGTGACTTTTTCGGGATGCATTGGACGCTCTTGGATCTCATGTGGATTGGTATCGCCCCAAATTCGACATCCAGAAATGGGCCTCATCGCTGAAGATGATTTTTCGATGAAATTTACGATCAGTTTCCAACTGCTCCAGAGCCCATTCAGTGAATACAGGTCGTTGTCTATGGTCGTTTACCTTCAGCTCATGGGTCAGTTGAATTTTGTGCGGATGCAGCCCCAAGTCACTACGCAAAATTCGCCAAGTTGTGATCTGCGAAAAACCGAGGTCTTGTGAGCGATGCGAAATCGACTGCCTTGGATTCTCCTGCACACTCTCACCGACAGCGGCGATGTTTTCGGCAGATCTTGCGTTTCGTCGACGTACAGGTACGGGTGTGGACTCAAATTTATCCAACAGACTGCGAATAGTTCTCTCAGTAAGATAATTAAGGCAACCGTAAAATGGGCGAAGCGCGCGGAACGTTGCCCGAACAGAACACCCATTTTGAAAAAGCAATTTTATCATTTCCAAGTGTTGTTAAAGACTATGTCCGTCCATTGTGATTGGGCAAAACAGACTGAATAAATGACAGCCAATTTGACAGATGGGCTTCACCAATACGACCGCTATCAACTGTCAAAGTTCGGAGTCCCTATTGGAAGACCCTGTATTTTTCTTCTTTTGGATTCATACAAGGTTTGGCTGAAAATTTTCCGACCGCAACGTAAAGATAGCGGCACTCGTCAACAAAAGCTAGTGAATGCAAGTTGTGCATCTTTTGACAGTTACTTACCGAAGTTTCAGTCATTTTGGAGGCGCAGTTTTTAGTTGACAGTCGCTTGAGTGAGTCGATGTGAGTGTTTTTTGTGAAAATGGAAAATATTGAGTATAGAGCTGTTACTAAATTCTTGTTTTTGAAAGGCAATACGCCTACTCAAATCAAAAATGAGTTGGACTCTGTGTATGGGGACTCTGCGCCACCATTTACCACAGTGAGATTTTGGGCAGCTGAATTTAAACGTGGCCGTAAGAGCTTGGGAGAAGATGAACGTTCGGGACGTCCAAAAACTGCAACCACTGACGATAACATTGCTAAAGTTCACCAAATGGTGTTAGACGACCGCCGAATTAAAGTGAGAGGGATAGTAGAGGTTTTGAAAATGTTCAAAGAACGTGTTTGTTACATATTAAATCAAGATTTAGACATGAGAAAGCTGTACGCACGTTGGGTGCCGCGTCCGCTTACATTAGACCAAAAACGTGTTTGAATGAACATTTCCAACGCTCTGTTGGCGCAGTTTAGGCGCAATAAATTCGAGTTTTGGCGCCGATTAATTACTGTAGATGAAACTTGGATACACCATTATACGTCCGAAACAAAAATTTAGTCAAAACAGTGGACTGCAAAGGGTGAGCCGCCTCCAAATAAAGCAAAAACTGTTTTTTCGGCTGGGAAAGTGATGGCGACTGTTTTTTGGGATAGTAAAGGAGTTATCTTAATCGGTTATCTTCAAAAAGGAAAAACCATTACAGGAGCATACTACGCATCATTATTTGCCAAGCTGAAGGCAGAAATTGCGGAAAAACGGCTACATTTGCAGAAAAAGAAAATCCTGTTTCACCAAGACAACGCGCCTCTCACCTCAGCGGTTGCCATGGCGAAAATCCATGAATTACGGTTTGAACTGCTTATTCACCAGATCTAGTCCCAAGCGACTTCTTTTTGTTCCCTCATCTAAAAACGGCACTCGGAGGGCAGAGATTTTCATCAAATGAGGAGGCAATCACTTTCGTGAACAATTATTTTGCAGAGAAAAACGCCAAGTACTATTTGGACGGGTTAGAGAGATGGGAGCATCGCTGGGAGAAGTGTGTAGAGTTACAAGGAGACTATGTAGAAAAATATAAAAAAATGTTTGAGAAAAATTTCTTGTATCATTTTTCGGTCGGAAACTTTTCAGACAACCTTCGTATTTATTCCCCCCGTTCATTTTACATGATTATGAGTGTACTAAAGAATTTTCGAAATTAGATTTTGTTTTTGCTTCAAGCACTGAGGGTGGTCTCAAACTTTTGACCTGTAGTGTGTACATATTTTACGACAAATATCGCACAATAAAAAAAATAAAACATACGCAGACTCCCTTCTAATTGTCATTTCCATTCCACTTTGAAATTATGAGACCGTTCAACATTCCTCAACTTTTCAAATTGTCAAGTCATTTGCCGTGTGACTTTATTTCTATCTCTGTCTTTGACACTTAAAGCGTTTCATAATTTAAGCGGCAATAGGGCCAGTATCCTATGTCTAGATTTCTCAGTTCCTTCACAACATAATGACTGATATCTGCAAGTGTTTTTGTATGCGATAGTGTGATTGCGGTTGGCATCAGAACAAATGAATAGTTATCGATTCAGTGCTCTCAATGAGGTACACCTACTACAATAGAAAGAAAAATGTCAAAACATTTATCGATTTCATTCGATTGTGTCGTTACAAGTATCTGCCCCTAGCCATTTGGAGGTATATTTGTATAGCACATGCCAACAAAAACAAGAATATCGATTACATAAGTAGTAGGTAGCTCTCGTGTCATAATCGTACATATACCTACAAGAATAATGAAAAAGAAACCATTTCAGGTTCATGCCAAAAAAAAAAAAAAACAAAAAAAACCCAAACTACTTGTGTCAGTGAATTGTGTTTGGCCATTGATAACAAATGCTAACTAATTATGAGCTTTTGGGTGCATCATAATTAACTATCTTATCATCTGACCTTTGTTTTGTTTTCAATTCATTTTTATTCTTTTCTTTTGTTATTATGAAATTTCTTATCGCTAGAGGGCGGACGAACGGATCTGGCATTGGGCGACGCGACGTTTGTTCATCGAAACTGGTAGAACAATTCAAATTTCACCACTTACTCGTAGATCGCATGCGACACCACTCAGTATATTCATGTTTATGCGTTTGGGCCAACTTCTATTAATGGAAAGACAATAAAACAATATAATGCCAGAAACGAGTTAAGTATGTCGTTTGTCAGTGAAAGTGGTTTTAAGGTACCCACAACCATAAATCACTAATAATTCAACAATCTTCTATTGCCTTTCAGGAAAAAATGTCTGAAGCTAAGTAATCGATAGCAATTTGATAATTTGCAAAAGAATTGACAGTTAATGTTGTTTTACAATACAACAAAACAATACTCGTATATGCCTTTTGGTAGACCCTAAAAATCACTGCAACTGACAGTCAGGGTTTGTTTGGTGGAAACATGTGATGTAAGCACAAGTTTAAAATTTAATGCAAAAAAAAAAACGCCACTTGCCATACGGTAAATGTCAGTGATATAACAATTCTATGAAACAAAATGGTAATCTGCGCATTTACGATTTATATCGAAATGGTATTACCTAACTGACGTTTATATTTATGCAAATATTACAGAATTTTGCCTAGAATTTGGTTATAAAATTGTTCGTCAATTAAGCTGTCATCTGCCAGATAAACTCACCAAAGTAAGCACGAGGTAAGGTCTTCTTGTATGTACTAGTCGCGGAATTCTTTCTTCGATGGATAGTTTTTGGGATATACCATACACGTCAATAAACTCGGAAGCATTGTCGGAACTTCCTCTATACTAAGAAAAGTAAAACCAGCAAACTATATTCCTTGAGTTCAGTGACCGATTTTTTCGCAAAAAATTACATAGAAGACATCCTTATTTACAAGCGCGTCATAAAGCTCAAACAGGGTCAACAACTACCACCTCATTCTATTGCCAATCGAAAATTGCGTTTTCGTGACAAGGTGTACTTTAAAAGTATATGTACTGGTATACACTCGGAGAAAAAAAAATAAAACAAGGACTGCCATCATTGTGCTTCAATATGTATTCACACCATTAACATTCATGGTCGATGCATAGCGGTATTATGTGTTATAGTTCCAGGACAATCTGCAAAGGTATTTTCGAGAATTTCATAAGGCATCTAAATTTCACAAATGGCTGCGGTCGATTTTTAATACCTCATTTGGTTAAATTAGTTTGCTACGTCGTACAAGTACACTAACTTAGAAAATATTTTGTTGAAACATATTTTTGTACCTAGTGGCTTTTAGTAAATTTACATCCTTACAAAAATAACAGTACTTTGAAATCCGTAACTGACTCAGATGAGAGCAATCAGACTGCTACTTCTCCTTACGACGTTTCAGCCTATTTCCTAATCAATTGGAGAAACGATTTATGTGTAAAATAAAGTCTTTTCCAAAAAGATGCATCATCTTAAATAACATTTACATTATTTATAAATATTAAATAATGCTAAACAATTTTTTATATGCAAAGTTATTCGTCATTTCTATTATCAATTTGGAGCAGACTTCAATGTTTCATCAGACTTGACCTTTTGGCTAACGCAGCGTCCGAATTAGTAATTAGTTACTAGTCATCAACAGACCCTTATTCAATGATCTAGTCTATGCAGGGAAAGTTTCCATATCACATTGGCATTAAACTCCAAAAATGACTGCAGCACAGCAATGGCAATCAAATATAATATTTAACAAGTCATTGGTAATAAAAAACATTGTCAGGCTTGCTTGAGTCAACACCTGGCTCTTTTAAGTCTGAAACCGTGTTCACATTATCTTGCTTAGTTTAGGCCGTAAATCGTGGCTTGCTAATTCCTTTGAAAGACAGGAGCATGACGCGAATTTCTTACAGATTTTACGAAGACGTTTCTTGCAAATAGTTTACTAAGATACATGTTTGTCTCTAGTTTGTCTCTAGCAATATGTCCTCTTGTGAACGATTTTATTCCCAGTTGCGGAGAGTCTCAAGAGCTGAATTGGAACGGGTCTTGAAAAGATTTTCTCAGGAAATTGTTATTGCTTAGGGGATCTCATTTCCTAAGGTTCTAGTATGATCTTCTTTATCTACGTTAACACGCTTTGGAATACACCCTGAATGGCTTGAACTGCAACCAACTTCAGACTGCTATAATTTCCAAACCGTTCATGACAGTGAGCTCAAATTTTGACATATGACAGATAATGTTATTATTTACAAGCCTTTTAAACGATTTGCGTCTCAGTTGTGTTGAAAATTTTTTATCCGCGATGGAATTCAAACGTGATAGTGTGATTGCTTTATATTTGGCTGGAAAACCACAAGTTGCTATCGTTAGAGCCCTCCAGCACCTCAACGTGAATAAATCATTTGTATGTGTATCTCGAACCATAGCTCGTTACCGTGATACTGGCAGCGTTGCAAAACGCCATGGAGGTGGTCATAAAAAAACAGCAACATCGGCAGAAATGGTTCGGAAAGTGAAGGCTCGAATTGAGCGAAATCCGCGTCGAAGTGGAAGAAAAATGGCTCGTGAGCTCCACATATCGTTGGAACGAATGCAACACATACATACACAACTTGAGCTTGGGCTCAAGCGATTGAAGTTCCAAAAAGCACACGATCTTACACCGCAACAGAAAAAAGTCGAATGAGCGAAGGAGTTGCTACGCTTGCACGAAAGTGGTAAGTTGCCGAATTTGGTTTTTTCCTATGAGTCGCCATTTGTTATCGAGCAATATGTCAACAAACAAAAGACCGAGTTTACTTGCCAGAGAGGTCCTTCAAAAATTTACACCTTCGGACGGCCACCAGAAAGCAGGCAGCACCGATGGTGATGGTTTGGGCCGCCATAACTGCCGATTGTCGCTCTCCGCTCGTATTTTTGGACCACGGCCGTGGCGTCAAAATTAATGCGATTGTATACCGTGAAACTGTCTTAGAGGCAGTATTGAAGCCTTGGGCAAACAATCATTTCGGTCGGAGACCGTGGACATTTCAACAAGACTCGGCACCGGCTCACAAAGCGCGCGTCAACCAAGATTGGTTAAAAAACAATGTCCCACACTTCATTTCTTCGACACAATGGGTTGCAAATTCTCCGGATGCAAATCCGTTGGATTTCTCTGTCTGGGATATTTTGAAGGCGAAGGTTGGCACTAAAAAATACCAAAGTTTGGACCACCTCAAACAAGCACTTGGCCGGGAATGGGCCAAAATACCGCAGAGCCACTTGCGTGCAGCGTGCGATGCTTTCTTCGGCCGTCTCAAGGCCATTATTCGCGCCAAAGGTGGACATATTGAAAACTACTGATACAATTTGAAAATTGATGTATTTTCCAACATTTTTTGCTTTGGCACAATAAAATTTATCAATAAAATAAAAAAATTATAGCATTTAAAAAAGTTGGAGTTCGAGTAAGTCACCCTGTATACCTCCTATAACAGCCGAGCAAGCAATGGGAGCTACATTATTCAAAAATGCAGCACTGGAACACCTTAAGGGGTTAGGCCACTCTAGGATTTTCAAAAAATCAATTTTTTTGTTTTTATTACTTTCAATGGTCCCTTAGGACCTCAAAAATGATATCCCAAAAGATATCAAAGTATAGAGCCTCTTAGAATTTTAAACGCGTTTATCCCAAAAATGTATTTTTCAAGTCGGCCGCACTCATGACTTGCACAATTTTCAACCAATTTCACTTCAAATTATATCTCTAAAATTATATTGTCTAAATAAGTACGTAGAATTTTTTTTACACACTCATTATGATTAGCGAGTCGAACGAAAAAGTTGGCGAATGTGACTCTTTGGTATTATGGTCAGCGAATCAATCAACTTAAGTTCGCCTCAAACGTCAAAAATGTATTAATTATGGTTTGCGAACGTTCGCTAAATTTCTGTCAGAATCACTCGAATCAAAATATTCAGTGAAAAGGAAGGCGAACGATCAGACGCTATATTTTTGTAGGTATTTTGTTTTTTATTTTCGAAAATGTGTGATAGAAACTGGTAAATTCAAAAAAAGTTTTGATAGTGGAAATGGTTTTTTATTAGTTTTAAGTTTTAAGAGAACAAATACTTAGCTGTTGGCAAAACTTGTTCAACTGATGGAGTGAGGGTTCGATGGCTAAAGGCATAGGAGCGTTTGGCTCCTCCAAAGGCAATTAGAAAGAGTATTGGGATAAGTTCGCGGTTGAGCTCAACTCCTTAGGACCGCCAACACGCGAGGGCAAAGAGTGGCATAAAGTAAGATCAGTTTAAAAAATTGTTGAAGTGTGATATTAAAAAATATTTAAGATTTGGCTGTATTATAAGCTCAAGCTTAAAAAAAATGACAACCGGAGGAGGACCTTACACACAGGTCTCTTTGTCTCCCGTGGAACAGGCAGTAGATGAGTTGCTCAGCTTACAACAAACTGTAAACCCAGCAGGTAAATACTTCGGGTCAAGCGTGCACATTTCGCCCCAAGCATCAAAGCTTTTGAACGAAACTGAAGAAGTTGTGCAAGAACCTCTACAACAAACTCTCACGCCAAAACGTAGCAGAACCGTGACTGAAACAAATATAAGGAAAAATCAGAGACTGCAATTCCTCGAAAGCCAGACTGGAACACAAACCGAGCTCCTAGCAGTTTGTAAATCCATTGAAAACCTCTTAGCGGAAATGGCTAGACATGAGAGAAAGAACTACGAATTAAACAAAGAAAGGCTAGAGCTAATCAAATGCAAGGAAGAAGGAAAATAAAAAGAAAATTTTGAGAAAAACGGCCGTCATAAGGAGAACCTTGAACTAAAGTTTAAAAAATTGGAGCTGCAATCTCAAAAATTGGAACTCTGAATTTTATTGTTAGATAGTTTTAAATTTTAAACCTGACAAATTGAACCACCCTTGGGACCGAAGAAAAGTGATCCGATTGTAGAGGTTCCTTTTTAATTGGACCGGTCCCCTTACAAAGGCTTTTCCTTCATGCATACATGTCCTTTAAGAGTGAAGTACGAGTATTATACATATGTATATGTACATAAAAAATGACTGCAAGTTCATAAACCTATAAATTTCCAGAAAATATATTTGAATTTGACTTTGATTAAGAATTAAAAGAGAGGGAATTGTTTTAATATGTATGCATGTACATATAGTACATATTTAATTTAATTTTTTTGTTAAACAAATTTTAATTATGTACATAGTTACATTGCACATTAATTTTCTTTTCATATGTGGATTTTTGTTACTGTCTTAGAAACTTGTCAATAATTTTTGAGAACAATGTTTAGATGCGGAAACGCCTCTTTGTATGAGAGAGGGCCTGGAACTGCTTCAATTTCTCCCTCTGAAGAAGAATCGGCAGAGGTATGTCCCTTATCAGTATCAGAAGGTGCTGGCTGAATGGAATTTAAAAATTCATTTCCCCAATTTTCCGACATGTCGCAACATTATCGTCAAGAAATCTTCTGGCACCGCAGGTTTGAGTATTATCTCCTCAGCAACCACATTGTTGCCCTTTTCCTCGAAAAACCCACATTTTTTAAAACAATTTGAAATGGTTATTGAAGTAACGTCTCCACATGCATTTTTTAGCCAGCTGCAAGCGTCTAACACATTAATTCTAGCTGATAACTCCGATATGTTATTGGCCTCGTCTATGCATAAAATCAAGTGCAGAATAATGTATTTTCTACAATGGGACTTCAAACTTTTTATGATGCCTTGATCAAGTGGCCGTAGATTTTTTAATCCACTTACAACATGTGACGGTGCATTGTCTGCAAAAAGGAGAACCTTCCGATTTTGCTTTTGCATTTTTTTGTCAAAAATGGTTAGCCAGTCTTGAAACAAAGTAGAGTTCATCCAAGCCTTCTTGTTGCTCCTCCAGGTTATTCCCAATGCTCTTTCGATTTTTATATTTGTAAAAGCTCTGGGTTTACCAGCTCTTCCTGTTGGTTAAGGACCGCGTTCGCTAACTAAAGTTATAAAAATTTATCACACAAAATTAAATTACCAATGACCATTACTGGTTCTTTTTCTCCGACTGCGCAGCAAAGCAATGCTACTGTCAATCTTTGCTTTGAAAGCTTGCCACCACTGCATCTTTCATTTTTCAGTTGGAGTGACTTTGAAGGTGTTGCTTTAAAAAATAGCGCGCTTTCACTCAAGTTAAAAATGTTTTTTTCGCCTTCTCCACGAATTTTAAACACAATGTAATGTCGCTTCTTAAATGCCTCAAGCCATCCATTAGAAGCAGTAAAATTTTCAATTTTAATATTCGGTGCTATAGGCAGTGATTTTGCTTGAAGAATTGTACCAGATATTGGCACATTCTTTTGTCTAGCTAAGCAAAACCATTTGAATGTCAAAACATCAATTTCGGCAAAAGATACACATACAACAAATTTTTCAAATGACAATTTGATATTCTCCTTCGCGCTCAAAGTTCTTTGGATTTGAGATTTGCTGCAATTAAAATTCTTTGCAAGATCTCTCTGAGACCAATATTCATTTTCGAAGCGCTTTATAACTTCAACCTTTTTTTCCAGATCAAGCTCACTGTAATTTCGTTTACTTATTTTACTTTAACTTTTTTAAAAACGTATCACTTTATTGAAAATCAAAAACAATCACTTTTAACAAATCAATTGCACTGACTGAAGAACCTCTGCCTACGACCAACATAAACAATTCAAATTGTTTCATTTGCCAACTTACGAAAATTAAAATTAGGGAAATCTCCAAATATGTAAAACAAGGCGTTATAAACTTGGCGGTAACAGCAATTCGAAAAAAAAAAAAAAACAAAATGCGATGCATACATGTGGGGATGGTAAGCCAGACAGACAAACGGAACGGTTATTTACATATTTCGTATTCCCTACGCTTGGTCCAATTAGACGGGTAAATACATTAAGCAACGCATGTTATTTTAGTGGTCCATGGTCTGATTAGCAGGTGCCCCGATTATAGAGGGAGATTTTTATGAAAAATAGCAGGAAATGCGGTTCGAATAGGAGGTGGTCCGATTATAGAGTGTCCCGATTAGCAGGTTTTACTGTACATATATAAAGAATAAAGCTGCTACAATGTAACTAAAATTTCATTTCTTCTTCGCGCACTTTCCAAAGTGTTACTTGGCATTTCAGACTCGGATGCTTCGCCTGAAGGGATTAAGTTTTCTTCCTTTATTATTTCAGGCTCTGTAGCTGCGACAAATATTGTGCAAGGCACAACACACGTTCACTATACTACTTGTGGCCTTTCTCGGAGCATAGTGCAATTTTCGTTCATTTAGAAGGCATCTTAAGCGGCTTTTCAAAACTCCGATCGTCTTCTCCACAATATCTCTTGCTTTTGAATGGAATTTGTTGAAACGTCTAGTTTCCAAATTTGCATTTCTGAATGGAGTAAGCAAATAAGGTAGAAGAGGATAACCGGAGTCTCCTAAAATTTTAATTTGAATTTCAGAAAACGAAGAACATAATACACATCTAGATACATTGTCCTCTCTCCATTTTGGCACCATCTTTCCAACACCACTTTTAACTTGCTGCAGTTCCACAGAAAGCCGTCGTGTGTGGAACCGGGATATCTGGCACCGAATAAATTTAAAAAACCAAACCAAATTGAAAAATAGAAAAACTCACTATCATCGCATTTAAACTGTAATACCCCTTACGATTTAAATACTGGTGGCGTATCTGAACCGGTGCAACAATTCCGATATGTGTTCCATCCACACATCCGATTATTCCAGGTAATCTGGCCTTCCTGAAAAACTAATTACAAGCCTCTTATTGTTCTCTTTCGACACTTGAATCACTTCAGTTAAAACAATCGAGACCGTAAGTTACGTTAGCCCCAAATCAAAATCGTTTCCCACATAAGTTTGATAACTACCACTACCGAAAAACCGAAGTGCACAAGCAAGTTTAAGCAACAGGGAAATTGCAGACGTGTGGATGGAACGAAATTGGTCTCGAATTTGTCTCAAAATAAAGACAAATGCATCCTTATTCAACCGAAATTAAAAGATAAGTCTGAAAATGAGGACTTAAGTAATTTTTTTATTCAGAATGTTCAATAACTCACAAACGATCTGGAATTTCCAAAGGATTAGAACTATCACGGATTTTTCTTCGCATTCTGAACATCTGTACGAGTATTGCTCTGTCGTCTTCATAATTGTCGTCAAAAAATAAATCAACACTGCATATCATGTTTTTTATTATTTAAATTTACTTTAAACCACAGAAATCACACCAAAGTAATTAATACTTTTGACGTTTCGCAACTGTCATTTTATGACTTTTGGTTGGCAACATTGTTTTCAAAGGCGAATGAGAAAGTTCGCTTACCGTAATACGGCGACAGCAGTAATTCGCCAGGGAGTTCGACTCACTAATCATAATAGGGGTGTTAATATGGCATAGTTCATTTGTTATTAACAATTTTCTGGTGATTTTTTTTTTGCGAAGTTTGCAAGTTCGGCCAACAATCCATAAATCAAAAAAAATCCTACGGACTTCTCTGGCTGTTGGTAAGAGAATAAAATTAATGACTCATCATAATTCAAAATATACAGGAGCTGTTGGTACGGCCGTAGACCCTTCTAAAAAGAAAAGGTCATCTGAGAAACGCTGCACAGATGCCATTTTTAAATAAACTATTCTACTAAAATTATGTTTTACAGTCAATCATATGTACAATAAACTTCTACCTTTGTAAACTCGATTTATTTTATAGTTTTTCTGAAAAAAAAAATGTCAAAAAAGCCTATTTTTACAGCCTCTAGAGTGGCCTAATCCCTTAAGTAATATCAATAACTACTTTCCTACTCTTCTACGTTTCATCTTTTCTACTTTTTTTTTATCTTTACTCTATCTCCCCTTGCATAATACCATATTTTTATTTTTGTCTTTATTTATATTTAATTAATTTTTATTATTTGCCATGTCTGGATACAGTGAACACCCGATTTAGTGAAGACATCGATATAGTGAACACCTAAATTTTTACATGGAGTACTCTAAATAGTGAACAATAGAAAACCTTAAAATAGTGAACAAAATTTTCAAATCAACTTCAAGTAGAAAGCAACAGAAAACACACGAAAGATTCACAAATGAAAGGGGGTTTTCCCGTAAATTTTACTTTTGCTCTTGATTGCTACAAAGGCGGTTGTTACTTGACGTTAGCGTCAGCGTTTATTTTGTTATTTATCGAGTGCAAACCGTTTGTGGGCGAAAGCGTGCTATTTTATGTGTATTTAAAAGTTTCTGAATGCTAATAAATTGATAGTGCGATCATGTCTTCAAGGAAATTCCTTTTGTTAAAGGAAAAATCTGAAATTGTTGAAAAAATCGGAAATGGCGTTTGTTTGGCATAAATACAGTGGCGAGCAAAACTTAATACCTGTTTCAAGAAAATGAAATAAAAGACAATAATTTTATGTTTTTTCACTTTATCAAATTATTTTTATTCTTGAATCTACAATTATAATTTACTATTCAATAGAAAATAAGTTAAAAAATGCGAGTCTCTGTTACTTTTAAATATTTTTTATTTATTTTTTTATTGAATAGTGAATTTTTATTGTAGTTTTACAATTACAAATAATTTGGTTAAGTTCGTAATGAAACAATATACAAATATTGTGTTTTATTTGATTTCTTTGAATCATATGCTCATTTTTACTCGCACCTGTATATGAAGTAGCTAATCAACAATTTCGGGAATGAACAAAACGAGACGTAACATTATCTCTCACCAATTGGAGTACCTTAGAAGAAGACTCTTAGAAAAGCTACGGAAGCTATTGAAGGTTTCGATAAAGCTGTCGCATGGCCTAAGGCCAACACTTCTGATTATGCTGGCATATTAGCATTGCGAAGTCTACCCGAAAAAGCGGAACAAAAGTCAATTTTTGAAGGCAAGAAGCAATCGAATTCTTTCAATATATGTTACATATGTACACTTCTATTTTCCTACAAATTTATTCTAATGAACTCTTGCATTTACATACACAAATGTGTATTTTGGGCAAATAAAACGAGTTTTTGAACAAAAAAATGTTAACCTTGAACAACCTGGATACTGTGAACAGGCCTTGCAAAAATTAGTTCACTATATCCAGACACGACTGTAATACAAAATGTGAATAATTTATTTTATATTTAACAGGTCAACTTACACTTTCTTAATTTAATTGTAATTTAAATATTATAAAAGACGTTTGTATGTCTTATTTATACTATTCAAATCAAATAAATTGAAATCTGGGACTCAAAGACGACTCAATATATCGACCATGAAGGAAATGAAATGGAATTAAAGATATCTTGGCTCTCAAGACATAGAACAGAGCAAAGTCAGTGGCGGTAAACCGTTTTTTATTTCAGTTACAAAAGTATCAGTGTATTTATTCCTTTTTCTTCAACCTCAGTGACACCATCTCCCCACCATATTTTTGGGTGACCCGGATCGCGTATAAGCCCGCCTCAATTCATTCCATACTCGAGCATCTGATAAAAGCCATCTCGAGAGCACCAAAAAGCCAGAGATGGCTTTTAGCAGATATCTGTACAAGGATAAAATAGCGTACAGTTCTCAAAGCTCGGATTGGACCGGCCTCATCAGTAGAGTGATCCAATTTGGAAGTTCAATATTGCATAAAACAGAAAAAAGTGCAGCGTAGTGTAAGGTATGATATGCTTAATTATGTATTCCAATGCACTAGCCACCAGAGCAGAAGCAACCAGTAAGTGTGGCAGCAAAACCGTCTACAATATCACAGAAGAACTTACAGGTGGCCAAAATTCCAAATTTCATCTTGTAAAAAACTTAGATGGCAACCTATTGACTCGGATGAGGAACAGCTAAGCAGATGGAGGGATTACTTTGCTGATGCACTAAATCATTTAGCAAATAACGAACCGGCCCAAACCCTGATGGGCGTTACGCTGAAAAAAAGTTTCCGCTACCAGTAGCACTGCAATTAAATCGGTTATTAGGACCTCAAAGAATAACATGGCAGACGCCATCTCAGCGGAACTCTTCCAAGCCGCACCCAACATCTCAGCGGAAATCTTACAGCCATTAATTAGGAGAACAAGGGAGACGGACGACTTTCCCGAAGATTGGAAAAGAGGAACGATTGTTAAACTGCCTAAGTTCCCTTCGTCTGCCAGAAACTGGAGATGAATATGCGTACTTCCAACAGTAATCAAATTAACAGCCTGAGCAAAAGCTACGTTCGATATGATAGCTAAAATTTGAAAAAAGCCATGTTTATAGCACTAAAACCAAGCTGAGAAAGGCTCCGTTACACAGAATGTCGCGGCGATGTTTTGAAATACATACAAACACCATTTCAACGCGGCGTTGATATTGGTCATTTTTATGGTAATGCGAAGCTACTGATCTTACCGCGGCGTTAAAAAACGCATTCTGTTTGACTAAGCCTAGAATTCGTGGTACTATATGGGTGTAGAACGTGGATGGTGACTAACACTGTCACAAGGAAGCAGCAAACGTTTAACAGATGTCTACGCAAAATTTTAAGGGTCCCATGGCCGAACAGTATATCGAATGACAAACTTCTAAGAGAAAATGGCAATGGATGTAAGTTACATCTTACGGCGCAGACAGTTTCATTGCAAAATATGCCATGCAATGGAATCCACTTACTCAATGAGCAGGCCGTCTAAGACAAAAATGTAGAAGAACAGTTGAGAAAGTGCACGAACCCGGTATCAGGCTAGCGGGCCCCTCAGACCACGATGACGCACGGGTGTCATGGATGCCCAATGCCCCACGAGGCTTTCGAGGAACTAAAAAACTATACAACTCATCCCAAGTGTCCCGGATTCCTCCTTAACTATTCGGTGCCACTTATGACCTGCTCTCTGACTTGTTAAAGGAATTCCAGCTTCCAGAATATCAGGTTCTGGCGTCTTCTCATATTAATGGCTTTAGGCTTTGAACAGAAAGACAGATTGCTATCGTCAGTCGATGAGAGACCATGCTTCCTAAATAAGAAGAACTGTCACCTCTTCACCAAAACTCTAAACCTTGTGGCTGAACCATAGAATTTGATGGTTAACCAGCATCCAGAGCTTTGAATATACTCCGTCTTCTCGATTAAATATTTGTAGTCCCAACCGTAACCGCCTTATTTAGGTACAGCTTTAATTGGCGATACATTCCACACGCCTGGAGAGAGGTAGACGTAGTTTTTACCCCCAAACCAGATAAACCTAGTGAACTACCTACATCTTATCGACTTATAACTTTTACATAATTTTTGCTGAAAACCGTAACACTTGGTTAGAGCCTTACTCGTAAACCGGAAATTCTCAATCTCTACATACCCCGTAGCAGTTATAGAAACCTACTTTGGTTTAACGCCACTTCATCTCTACAAACAGGAGAAATTAATCACTCAGATCATATGAATGACCTTCTCTCCGAAATCCTCGAACTTGACATGATCTGCGCGGTAAACGACCGCTTATCTAAGACTCTGTGCTTCGGCAGAAGGTTGAATGTAGTGATCCCAAGCCGAGAATCATGGAACTAAAAACATCCCACCTCAAACTTTAAAGGTATCAAGTGATATACGGATGGATCAAAGATTTACACCGGGGTGGATGCTGGTATACGAGCACTTGATCCAAACATCAGAATTTCCCAAACAATGAGAAAAATTCCCAGTGTATTCCAAACGGAAATACAGTGATGTGCAAAACATACCGGATTTTTCCTGAAAATTTTTCATTGAAGAATTCTAGGGAACAAGAATACAGTAGGGACACTTGTTTGGCAATTTAAGAAAACCTATTGAATAAGTTTACAAATAGAAACATTTTTTAGAGTTTTGCTAAAGACTGTAGCTCAACTCAATGCCATGCCTGTGCAAAACATACCGGATTTTCGAAAGCATCGGATTTTCGAAAGCACCGTATTTTCTTGCTCTTTAACTTGATGATAGTGGCTGCCATTTGAAGTGAGTTATAGACTTAACAAAACTTAAAAGGTCAAGTGTCTCCAATTTGTTCACTAATAAAATGGCTAAAAATGAAATACAGTGGTGTGGTTAAAAATCAGGTGGTAGCGGATTTCAGGGAAGGACTGAAACAAAAATCCATAGCCAAAAAGTATAAAATGCCATCATCGACAGTGTGTGACATTATAAAAGAGTTTCGGAATGGAAAACCGGTCGAAACCATTTACTGTTGAGGACGTCCCAGAAAAACTACATTCCGAACCGATCGGCAAATTCAAAAAATGATTATTAACGATACTTTCTTGCCTTCAAGAAAGATTGTTATTTAGCTCAATCTTTCAATTGAAGCAAGCACCGTACGCAGGCGTTTAAGAGAAGCTGGTTTTTGTTCTTTTCGACCAGCGAAAAAGCCTCTACTTACTGCTAAGCATAGACAAAAAAATTACCATTTTATTCCTTAGTAAATTTTTGATTGAATTGGTCAGTAACGAAGTGGAATACGTACTCTTTAGCGACGAGAGTAGGTTCAATTTGATTGCTTCCGATGGAAGTGTTCATGTTAGACGAAAGAAGGAGACACGTCTTCAGCCACGCCACTGTCGTCCATTCGTGAAGCATGGAGGAGGCTCAATTATGGTGTAGGGATGTTTTTCTGGTGCGGAATGTGGATATACATAAGATTAGTGATATTGTGGATCGTTTTCAGTATAGGGATATACTGGAATCCGTAAAGCTACCATACGCTGACGAGGAGATGCCACTGCGTTGGGTTTATCAACATGATAATGATCCAAAAGATTCATAAAAGTTGGTTAAGGAGTTGTTTGCGCAGAAAAATGGTGATGTGTTGGAATGGCCCCCTCAATCGCCCGATTTAAACCCTGTCGAAAACTTGTGGGCCATTTTAAAAAGACGGGTAGGGTCGAAGATGCACACATTCAAAAACGCACTTATGACGTCACTAAACAATAAATGGGAGAACATTCCAAAAGAAATTTTTGGGAATCTAGTGGCGTCCATGCCTAAAATATGCAAGGAGGTCTTAAAAAACAACAGTTACTGGACAAAATATTAAGTATAACGAAAATCCGGTATGTTTTGCACAGTCCGTTACCGAGTTAAATTCAGATTTATTTTTTTTTGTATAGTAAAACATATTATCGCATAACCATTTTCTTTTCTTTTATTTGTACACTTATTCAATAAGTTTTTTTAAATTGACAACAGATTTTACTTAGGTCCTTTCTGTTCCCTAAAATTTACTAAAGAAAAATGTTCGATAAAAATCCGGTATGTTTTGCACAACACTGTACATGCCATTCAGGGGTGCGAAAATCTCATCCCCGATAAGAGAATGAAGAGCGTTCCCATCCATATATTAACGGACAGTCAAGCAGCCATTAAAGCATTAGGCTCTAATCTTATTGACTTCAAATCAGTCATGCACTGCCTTCATACACTACAAGATCTCTCTCATAAGAACAACGTAAACCTACACAAAATAGGTTTTATTCAAGGAACTGAGTGTCGTCTTTGCATGAAAGGCGGCGAAACAGCGGAACATATTTTATGTGAATGCATGGTTCTAAGTGCATTTTCAAAATCTTCACCAGAGAGATTCTCAATTGTATCAAAAGAGCTGAGCCTCTCTTGGCTCCTAATACTGGTTTTGTTGGTACAAAAGATCTTTTAGCAATCCCCTCAATTGGCGGATCAGATCGCTTTTAGTTCCCTGACGATAGCAGGATATTATAATTAACGCGACAGGCTGAGCCGTCCGAATAATTCTATACAGCTCCTATCCGCCTTTTATAACCTTGACCCTATGATTTTTTTTTAAAAAATCTAAGACAAGGCTCCAGAGACCCATAACTTTCCAGTGTCTCAAAGACTTATAAATTCTAGATTATAACAGTGATAGAAAATTCGCAGCGGATCACAAGCTCAGCGTTTATTTAGTATGCACACTTTTTACCGGAAAAAGAGAAAATAAAACTAAGTGGGCGTTGCATAATAATGACCTAAACGAATACAATTGTCGAATAAATAATATGCCGTGTACCGGTTCAATGGCACACAAAAATAAAAGACCAATTCAACCGAAAAACACAGAATGCCAATGAACTAAAATCGTTATTTCCTTTTTGTTTTGTATTTTGTAGGTCTTCCCCGACAACCGAAAACGTGTAGAAAAAGAGTAATCACCAGCAAATGAGAAGAGTGAATAAATAAATAAAAAAAAAAAAGTATTTCATGCTCGTTACTCATTTCTTCACTGAAAAAGGGTAATAACACCATTTTCAAAAAAAAAAAGGAAAAAAAAACAACCGAATTATTGTGCGAGTAACTGCCGCAACATTGGTTCGTTAACCCGTGTCCACTGAGACAACATTTTCTGTGGCAGACTTCTTTTAATGATGATAATGATAGCATCACCGGCTGAAAAGCGATTCCACGTCTAAATGGAACGCTTGTTAGTTTGATGAACGTAGACAAACCCCTCAACAAAAACTTTAATTCAGTTTGATTCCATAAATTAACCTTCAGTTTGATGGACATTGATTTTTGAAAAGTTTGCGCGCTCTGAAAACTTAAAAAAAAAAAACAACTCAACACCGAAGACCATTTGAAACAGAGACCGCAATGCGGATGCTAAAAAACCTTTACGCATTTCAATGTCACTCCAGGCCCCGACATTTACATATGCATCGTAGTAAGATCTCAAATCAAATAGCAGTCAAACTTGTAATTTGTAAGACTGATCATTTGTTAGTTGGTCGGTTATTGTATGCGGTTTGTTGTTATTATAAGCATAAGCAACACAGCCTCGGAGTTTTTATTCAAACTTATGAGTATAGTTTGACGGGTGCCTTGTTTGCATCAACTGGCTATGTGCGACTTTAAGTTCTCTTCAAATGTTGGGCTTTTTATATTTGTTTTTGTTTTTTTTTTTTTGTTTTTTTTCTGTAACTAATAACACGTTCCTCTATGCAATCAATGTAAACTATAACCAAATACCATTTTCCACATAAAATACAGAAAACCTAAGAATACGAGGAAAAAAAGTCGTTAGATTAGTTTAAACTACGCAACTACGAGTTCCAGTACGGGCATAGACATTGCAACACGTGCCACCATGGTGATATAAGGACGTCAGGGCAAACTGGCTAAAGACAAACGTACTTGTACACACAAGTGATTACAGCATTGAATATTGTTCAAAACTTTGAATGGGAAATTAATTGACTTTGAAAAGTACTCATAGAGTTTGTAAAAAGTGTGTTGTCGGGTTTTCAAGCAAATACAAAGCGTGACAGTGTAACCAGTTTTCGCTGAACTTGAATTGACAGATGATGAAACAGTTTCTAAAGAAATGTAGGACTTCGGTTGTGCATTGTTTATAAGAACTTTTTGAATTGGAAGTAGGATAATTGAGGAATAATTTTCGATAACTACATTATTAACCAGAACTGTTTCCTAGGACTGTTAATTATAGATACTAGTCAGTATGAAAATGACAAAAAGACATCTTGGCTTACTTAAAAACTTAACTAGTTTGCTTTGAATGCAATAAACTCATCTTTGAGCATACTGTTAAATTTGGTGATTCTTTCTTTCTGTCGTAACAGACCTCAAACATTGAAAACCAATGCAGGCAGGTGCTTCTCTTTTTTTTCAATACACTTGTATGCGAATATTTTTATAACGCTAAAGTCCAAAATATCACCCCTAGTCGCCAGCCCTTACGAATGGCAGCGTTACTAGTCAGCAACCATGAATCCCTCGTATTACATTTCCATTTCGGATTAGATCGACCACAAAATCAGGCTATAATTTAATGAGCCTCTTGCAGGTGTTCGGGGTAAATTTCTATAACGACTGGTATATCTGGCCCATTTTTTAATGGGGACAATGTTTTTTTCGGATCGGGAAATATACGTAACAGAATACGAGTAACAGAACAATAACCGGGGTCCTATACTGCCATAAAACAGACTAGATGTGGATCCAGCAAGTGTGATTTATTTATAGTATGTTCCAGAAAAACATACATGTTTGTAGTCAAATTATTTTCTGCATTTAATTGCCGTTGGCGCATTGTTTTCTTTTCCTCAGTATATTTCCATACTTCGGCGGTATAATATCTTTACAAATCAGTGCGACTTTTAAAAAGTGTTTTCTTAGTACTTCAACCGAAGGGGTCGCAAATGAATATTAAGTCGGCAGAAAAATATTTAAAAACATAAGAAGCATTTGTGAGGAAGTCGATAAAGGGATATTAGGAATGCGGTACCTTCGGTGATGGCTCAGATTGAAAGACCAAATGAAGCACATCCAGTAAGGAATTTGTGAATTGTTTCGGAAAAATACCACAATTAGTCTGAGGAACGGAAAAGAGAAATTGTCCAGAAAAGGATTTAAAATACGACACCGTTTAGCAGAATCTGGCATCAAAACCAACAGCTACTGATCCAAACACATATTGAAAAAGGGCTAAGTTGAGCAACGCAGAATTTAGACCGGGATTGGAGCAATATCATATTTACAAATGGGTCATCTTATTTTGTTTATAATTATTGGAAAAAAGCCTTTTCAAAAAAAGACGAAAAGTTTCTGCAGCGTATCGTAAAACATCCAGCAAAAGTTTATGTTTATGGATGCTTCTCGGCCGAAGGATACGGAAAATTGATAGTATTCATGCAAAACCTCGAAGCACCACATGATGCCAAACAATTATAAATAATAATGGTGACTGTACTCCCTACTAATATAATTACGCAATTCATTTTTATATATACTTTAATAAAAAAAAAATTTTATTTAATAAAATTCTGACATTTCTGATTGGTTTTTTAGACACACGTTTTTGTTGAACACACTGTACCTATACACATATTACTGTAATTGCAACAAGAGAGAAATGTTTCTTGAAAATCTTAAGCCTTCGCGATGTAAATGAACGTCTAGTGAGTATTTCATCAAGGCAAAATTTCTAAACTTCAGCCCTATATACGCTTGTGCCCAATACAATAAAAAAAAATACGATACCAAGTTCTCTAAGAGATTCTTCTGTAGCTAACTCAAGCGCAAAAGACAAGAGGCTATCACTGACGCAACTGACGTATTTAAAAACAGTCGCTCATCATCACAAAGCATTTAATTCGATGAAGAATTGTTAGCCACCATTCCACTGCGTAGCAAAACAAGATGTTCTATGAACAAGCGCGAAAGGAAGAATATTTACTTCTCAGAAGGAAGTAAGAGTAATAGAAGCGCGTAATCGAAAGTATTGACAGATGTTACTCCAGGAAGAATATTCTGAAATTTTACTTAAACCTAAAAAGATCGTGCATAGGGGGCAAAAGCTGTAAAGGAATTTCGATAAAGAAAATAGAGTTGATGATAAGTAACATATTAAATTTAAACGATGATAACCAAAACTTCAATGTACATGGTCATCACGCGGTGCTGGTAGCAATATCCAAGCCCAAGACCTAAAAGATGATAAGCTTCAAAGGTGTACCAGCAAATTCGTTTTAAGCACCTGGACATAATTTGGTTAAATGTATACACCAATATGTTTTTTAAACTGGGTCAGATGAGATGTTGCCTGATGAATGGAACTTCAGTATCACAAACTAACTATCATAGGCATCATCATCTTCTTGAACATTGTGTGCAAGACTATCACACTTCGACAGATTCTGTAAAAACTCAAGAAATTCAAATCGTTCAATTCATTTAATTAATGATTCCAAAGTAATCCTCTGGAAGATTTCAACAATATTTTATATCGCGCAATATATGCAAAAAGGTTTACGAAAATGAACTATCAACGTGACGGGCTTGACGGACTTGTAAGATGATAGAACATGTAGAGAAATTCCGGCCTGTTCAGTCTTCGATTCAAGCATAGACTGTCAACGCAGTTATCCGCACTAAGTCGCGCGCACAAGAAAAAAACACAACTAAACTAACTTGGATAATATTCGCGGTACAAACTCTAAGCATCTTTGCTAGTGAATTGAATTGAAAAATAAGGAAGCAGTGGCGGAAAATCTGAAATTGTCAATTTGCTGTCCATCGTCACAGTTTGGCCTTGAACCGCTACGTGAAAAATACTGCCAAAAGATCTCGGCCCAAAATTTCTTTGAGATCCAACTGTTGCAGGAACTATAGTAGACCATAGCTTGCAACGTGAGTACTCAGTTCGAATTCTTGAGCACCTTAAAGTGGATCTTTACTTTTACCGAAAAATCGTGTTTCGTGACGAACCCCAGGTTTGGCTCAACGGATTTATGAACAAGCAAAATTGTCGTTTCTGGAGTGGGACAGATCCAGAAGAACTCCAGCTTTTTAAAATGCTATCATTTTTTTTTTTTTGATAAATTTTATTGTGCCAAAGCAAAAAATGTTGGAAAATACATCAATTTTCAAATTGTATCAGTAGTTTTCAATATGTCCGCCTTTGGCGCGAATAATGGCCTTGAGACGGCCAAAGAAAGCATAGCACGCTACACGCAAGTGGCTCTGCGGTCCATTTTGGCCCATTCCCGGCGAATCGCTTGTTTGAGGTGGTCCAAACTTTGGTATTTTTTAGTGCCAACCTTCGCCTTCAAAATACCCCAGACAGAGAAATCCAACGGATTTGCATCCGGAGAATTAGCAATCCATTGTGTCGAAGAAATGAAGTGCGCAACATTGTTTTTTAACCAATCTTGATTGACATGCGCTTTGTGAGACGGTGCCGAGTCTTGTTGAAATGTCCACGGTCTCCGACCGAAATGATTGTTTGCCCAAGGCTTCAATACTGCCTCTAAGACAGTTTCACAGTATACGATCGCATTAATTTTGACGCCACGGCCGTGGTCCAAAAATACGAGCGGAGTGCGACCATCGGCGGTTATGGTGGCCCAAACCATGACCATCGGTGCTGCCTGCTTTCTGGTGGCCGTCCGAAGGTGTAAATTTTCGAAGGACCTATCTGGCAAGTAAACTCGGTCATTGTTGTTTGTTGACATATTGCTCGATAACAAATGGGGACTCATCGGAAACAAAAACCAAATTCGGCAACTCACCACTTTCGTGCAAGCGTAGCAACTCCTTCGCTCTTTCGACTCTAACTTCTATCTGCTGCGGTGTAAGATCGTGTGCTTTTTGGAACTTCAATAGCTTGAGCCCAAGCTCATTTTTCAGTATGTGTTGTATCCGTTCCAACGATATGTTGAGCTCACGAGCCATTTTTCTTCCACTTCGACGCGGATTTCGCTCAATTCGAGCCTTCACTTTCCGAACCATTTCTGCCGATGTTGCTGTTTTTTTATGACCACCTCCATGGCGTTTTACAACGCTGCCAGTATCACGGTAACGAGCTATGGTTCGAGACGCAAATGATTTATTCACGTTTAGGAAGGCTTGTAAATAATAAAATTATCTGTCATATGTCAAAATTTGAGCTCACTGTCATGAACGGTTTGGAAATTATAGCAGTCTGAAGTCGGTTGCAGTTCGAGTTATTCAGGGTGTATTTTTCAAAAATGAGGTGGGAGCGTTATACACAATAACAAACGTTACCGGACAATATCATTAATAATTTCTTCGAAAACATGGACGACACTGATCTGGACGATATGTGGTTGCGGAAGAATGCCGCTGCCAACAACAAATAATTTTTGATTCAAACTTAATCTTTCCCATTATTTAAAGACAAAAGTTGTATTGCTTTTAAAAAATACTGCTTAGAACATCAATGAAGTTATTTTATCATTGATCACAAGTTTTAGTCAGAGTGGTAGTTCATTCCGATACTGAGAAACCGATCAAGTAAATCCTGATTCTAAAAATCATTTATCCAATTATTTTGGCTTTACACATAACATAAGCTGTTAGGCTTGATTACATTTAAAATCAATAATACTCTAAATTTTGATTTTCGCCGTGACCTTTAGATTGTCTTGCTAAAAATCCAAGCTCATATCCCTAGAGTATGTACAAGAGCCAGATATCTTATTTAAATTCAACTATATAAACTATTGGGTGCCCTTCATTAATTCAATAAATTTATTGGTTATCCGAGTAGCTATCGGTTGCTTTAAAATGAAACTAGCGCCGATTCCGGGTCTGGTTAAGCCTTAGTGATCTTCCATCGTACTAGCATATTTAATAGCGCAATCTGAAAATATTGTGAATGATCTCAGACCACAGGTGCAGATGAAGATAAGCCAATCATCTTACAAAATATATAAGATAAGATTACAGATCGAGAAGGCCGCTCTTGTTACTAAGTCCTATTTGGCTTGAACAAGTCTAGGCCTCCAATGCCAGTAACATCAAGAATAGAGCTGCTATTATACTGAGTTTGACATGATAACTACAGCAGTTCAAAAACTGATGTGACTTTTTGAACATCGTATTTGAACGCATTTGCTACAAAAAGCAAAACATGAACCTAGCTGAATAAATTGAACTAATTAAAATCCAACGAGTTAAGCAGATGGACAGACACGTCTAAGTTCAGCGAAAAGTGTTTTCTGAAATGGTATATAGTTTAATGTTATACTGGGTGTCCCAAAAATCAACGTCAAGCCGGAAACGGGTTATAGGTCAAGTGATGTCGGCTATCACAAAATTATAAACCAGAAATCTAAGTCATGTACTTTTAAAATTATTGGCACTCAAAAAAAATCACGAAATCTGACACCCTATGACGATCTTTCAAGTACTGTGACCGCAAATCTTTACCTTTCTTCAATTTTTTTTTGTCATGTAACCCTGAATAACTCTTCTGTAAATTACGGTCCAAAATTGAAACATAACTACTATATATCGGTTTTGACTCAAATATTGCTTTTTTGTCCACCCATACATCTGAAAATAATTAATCACCCAACTTGAACTGACTGTACTGACAAAAAAATGTACTATGCCATTTTGGGAAGTAACTTTAAAAGATGGCGTATTTAGTCTGGATTCCAAAATGGTATAACACTTACTAGACTAACGCTTAATTGAGGACAAACAAAATATTTTGTTAAAGAAACCCGATTCATAGTTAACTCTTTTTAATAAGCTAAAATGAGTACCAAGTGTGAGCGAGACAGACACTATCGCTGTGATTGAGACGGATAAACACGGCATTTAGACTAGTATGAGTGAAACATATAGGAATGCCACCCTTGTCATTTCATTTCATTTGGTTCCCAACACAGAGCACACAAAACACTACGTTCTCTTGGTGTATACTCTCAGGATCGCCATCTACCGATCTTGTATTTTTCAAACTGTTTGCCTTCACCGGCAATGCAAGCTCTGCATCTTCTTACAAATGATGTGGTAATAAGACGGGCATATTTTCTGGAGTTGATGTCTTCAACGGCTTCTGCAATTTTTTGTCGCAGCTCGTTTAAATTTTCTATCGGCTTAGAATAAACTTTTTCTTTTACTGCTCCCCAGTAAAAAAAATCGAGTGGATTTAAATCAGGTGAACGGGCTGGCCACGAAATTGTACCAGACCGCCCTATCCACCTGTTGGAGTATTCCCAATCGAGGAACTCTCGTACCGTGCGAGCACAATGCGCTGGGCAGCCATCTTGTTGATACCACATGCATGCATAAATATTTAGTAGAACTCGAATGGGCCAATAATTCTACCATTCAAATTTCCCGTCCACATGTTTACTTTAAAACGGTACTGTGATCTATCTTCCCGCATCAGATGTGGATTTTCCACGTGCCACTCGTGCAAATTGTTGGGGTTCATGCGACCATCCCTTTGAAAAGTTGATTCGTCCGACCATAGAATTTTTTCGAAGAATCTCGGATCTTCTCTGAACATCTGCAACATCGTTTGACAAAATTTTACTCGGTCTGGATAATCTCAGGGTGGCAGACTTTGGACTCTTTGGTGCGGATGGAGCTGGTTTTTCCTTAGAATTCGGTTTGCTGTACTTTTGGGCACTCCTATGTTTTCTTCAATTGCACGTACTGAGGTACTAGGGTCTTGTGCGACTGCTTGTAAGACTTGGTCCTCGTAGGGCATGACGGGTCTTCCCTCACTATCGATTAAATTTGGAAAGTGACCCTCTGAGAATGACCGGTGCGCACTTAAAAACACTCGATGATCCGGATGACGGTGAGCATTAGGGTATCTCTCATGATAAAGAATACAGAATAATGCGCTGTTAGCGAAGGAGCGTATCGTACTGCAGTATTGTAGGATGTGCCTATGCGTCACTTGACCTATCACCCGTTTCCGGCTTGACGTTGATTTTTGGGACACCCTGTATATCATTAATTAATTGTTAAAAAAGACCAAGGGGTAGGTCACTCATCGTCATCGAAAATTGCAATTTTAAGAGCCGTATTATATTCCTTGCAACCTAGCCCTGAAACCACGACACCGAATGATATCAGATCAGACCTTTTATTCAGGAGGGACTCATAGAGCAAGCAACCAAAATTATATTGTATGTACACCTTACCAGCGGATTACAGTAAAGTCATTCACATGAATCCCTACACATGATACATACTATTTTCATATCTCTGATCTCTATTCCCTTATTTGTTATCTTAAGATTGCTGGACCCAAAACAATGCACGAATTGTGTACACTCATACATCGTATACAAAAGAATTATATACTGTATATGTACCTACTTATATAGAATATGTTACTTTGCTCTGTGTGCTGTGCATAAATAAACCGAACACAGATTCAAAACAAGACAGAACAAAGTAGATCACATGAAATTTATGATAAACTCCCTTTGTTCCAACTGAAATTGAAATCAGTTTCTATGCTGCAATCAGTGCTTGCTGTTTTGCTTTACGCCATGAAATACCTCTGTGAGCATGACCCCATTTCTTTGCCTTTATTTCGAACTCGTTCTTCGTACGAATATTTAAATTGCTCGCAACACGAAGTGTTTTCCTGCCACAGATTTGAACTTGCTGAGAGTTTTGCCGTTTCGATCTTCCTTTCACCGACCGGTTAGCTTTAGCAATTATAGAAAAAAATAAAAAATAAAAAAATAAAATTGCATTCCCTGACAGAAGACGAGAAACGAGCACACTTGACTTGACTTGAGTTCGTCAATAGATTTCAATGAACATTTACGTTCATTCATCTGCATGCAACCTACTTAAATCATTGTTTTGACGTTGTGTCGAAAAGATTTGAAATGAACGATAAACAAACCTTTTAACGATGAGAGTTTGTGCGCTTTGGTCCCTCGGAAAGGCGCGACATTTATTGCGGAAACTATTTGCGCGCTTGGTTTAAATAAAAGATAAAAGGCACACGCAGCACACCGACAATGAACATACCAATCGTATGCTCTCTGAGCAATGTGGAACTTGTGTGCGTTTTTCATTGAAAACGCACGTCGTAGAGTAGACTTTTAATTTTAGAGCTTGGACGTTATTTTTTTGTGTGGTAATTTCTCGTGGAATATGCAAAAAATGAGGAAAAGGTTTTTATGCGCTTTCTTCAATTGAGAAACCTCAATAGAGGAAATCGAATTGTATGCGGCAACAAACGTAATAAAACGAGGAAAACGCCTATTCGCTTTATAAGTTTCGAAAGTCTGAATTGTCATTAACTGACAGTTTTGTAGATAATGAACACTTAAATATTGTTTTCTAGGTTAAAAACAAATGCCACATGAGCAGGAAACAAATTTGAATTGATCAATATGGTATGCTCAAAAAACAACGATTATGCTCGGTATCGCTTAAAATATGTGTAAAATTTTACATAAGGACTTGGTAAAATTGAGCTGCACTCTTTTGCGAGCAAACGAATGTGCATATTTCGAAATATTCGGAGTATAACATACCTAGTCCTGCATATAAGTTCTGTTACACAATTTCCAGCGCTTATCGTTCAAAACTTCTTGCATGAATAGAACCCTTAACTTTTTTTTCAGAACACATGCACTGATCAGTGTCGAATACTAGTCAGTTTGGTTTCAGTTTGCAAACTATTAACATGGAGTGGGGCGTTAAAGAGAATCGAGTCGCAGTAATAATGTTGCATAAGTGCGGAAAGAGTGCTGGCCAAATTTTCGAGTTGCTAAAACCACTCGGAATATCGAGAATATTCGTTCATCGGCCTATTGCTCGCTTCGGTGAATTATCTAGAGTTGAGGGCAGGCCAAGAAGTGGTCGCCCGCGCGTCGTCCGTACGAATGCGGTAATAAAGGCAGTGCGTGAACAAATTCGGAGAAATTCCCTTAGGAAGCAGAAGATCATGTCCAAGGAATTGGATATATCAACCAGATCTATGCCTGGGCTGATTCGTAATGCTCTGCATATGAAAGCCTATTGTCGGTCCACGGGTCATCTTCTAACTCCTTAACTAAAAAAAATTAGGCTGGAAAGAGCAAGCGACTTTTGCAGTGGAACACGGACACTGGGCATTCTGTTTACGGATGAGAACATTTTTACAGTGGTAGAAGTTTTCAACAAACAAAATGACAAAATTTATGCCACTTCATGTAAGGAAGCGAAAAATGTAGCTCCGTAATGGTTTGGTGGAGGGTCTTTCACCATGGTGTCACATTCATCCGTTTCTGTAAAAAAAGGCGTAAAAACTGATGCAAGAAGATGTGCTAGAGGGTGTTGTGAAGAGTTTGACCAATACCCTTTTCAATGTATAAAGATGGATCCTCCAGCGCACAAAGCCAAAACCACGCAGAAGTGACAAAAAGTCAATATTCCTGGCTTTATAGCAGCAAAAGATTGGCCGTCGGGGAGTCCAGATCTGAATCCACTGGATTATGGTTTGTGGTCAGGTCAGAATTGGAGAACATGGCTTGTAAGACTCCTCACAGAAATTTGGAAAGTTAAAACAGCATTAATCAGAGCTGCGTCTACGATCTCCTTGGAAACCATGCGTGCCGCTATAGCTCAATGGCCACACCCTTTGGAAGCTTGTGTTAAAGCAAAAGGCAGTCATTTCGAGTGAATCCAATGTTTTTTTTTAATAATCAATATTGTAGTCTAACAAATGCAACAATTTTGAATACAATATGTTTACTGGCTTTTTTTTTTATAGCGTTTTATATTTGTAACAGAACTTATGGCAGGACTAGGTAGATCTTTCTTCGAGCATAGAGCCAGGATTTCTAAATAGAGATGGTTACGGAAGAGTTCCTAGAAACAGACGCCAGTATCCGTGATAAGACAGTCCAACAAACGAAAAGAAAAAAAAAGACCTCACCTAAAAACGTTGTTCAGATCCTTCGCAGATCCGGCAGGTCAAATGTCCAATAGTTCCAAGAACCTAATGTGCTGTAATCAAATTGAATTGACGTTTAGCGACGACTGCAATTGCATGAGACTGATCCTATTTCTTCTGATTAAGAGTTTCGAAACATCTCGATAAAACTATCCTGCCAATATTGAACCATGAAAAACAAATAGTGATTAGTGGATAAACCATCAGAAACCCGCATCTGATGTGTTGGGCTTCACTCGAGTCACCAAAAAAACACTCCTGGTTTAATAAAGTATTGTAACAAGCGGTTGAAGCCAAGCCGGTGGGAGGCGTATAATGCAAGGTTGCGTAGAGGGACGATAACTTCTTCTGAACTCTGCGAGCTTATGAGATGGAAGGAGCTAACAATAAAAACAGAGCAGAGTACTAAAAAATAGAGCAGAGGACTCATACAGAGTGGTATATTTTGCTTCATATGTACATGGATATATAAAGTGCTTACAGTCAGTAGTATCAACACTTACCACATCATAGCGTAATGCCTACAACCCAATGCAAGCGTCATCGTCACAAAAAGTCACCCAGAAGTGGTTATTCCCTTATGACTGCCACATTAAGTGGATAGATAACCAGAAAACAAGTCACTTTTGAGGAGGTCGAAAAGCATTCGTATAATGGAAATACATCCTGGAGAGCCACACAAACTATTGCTTATAAGAAAACAGACCGTAATTTAAGATCATGGCATGGACGTAGACAAACAGATTTAGGTCCTATGAGGTATCGTCTAAGCCTTCTCTAACCAGTTCATCGACGGCGTTTCTATTGTAACATGACATCGAGATAAAGCTCAATAAATTCGGAATACTAAATATTTTTCAAAGAAACTTTTCATTCTCTAACAGTTTTGAATTTGCTTCAGGTTTGAAGAAGACGAAAGACTGTCATTTCATCTACTTTTCACAAATATTGTAGTTCATGCCCATTGGATTTGCGAATGTTTTCACTTGGAAGACAGACGCATGTCTGCCTAACAAAAAGCGAATTAGAACGTTCTACCTTCACCTCCTTGATTGTTTTTGACCCCGTCCATGAAGGTTCGACCATGTTCTTTTGCAAGCCCAGACCCACGCCAAAGTCAGTCTTAATTATGTATTGGGTATATAACTTAATTCGTGCGGTTTGCTAAGAGATGGCGTAACTTGTATTATTCCATTGGAACATGCCAGAAAAAGTGTTTTTGCGGGGAGTTCTTCTTCATTACTTTAATATGAAGAAAACTGCTGCCGAAAGTCATCGTATTTTGGTGGAAGTTTATGGTGAACATGCGCTAGCTGAGCGAACGTACCAAAAGTGGTTTGCACGATTTAAAAGTGGTGGTTTTGGCTTGGAAGACGATGAACATCCTGGCCAGCCAAAAAAGTTTGAAGATGAAGAACTGGAAGCATTACTCTATGAAGATTGTTGCCAAACACAAGAAGAGCTCGCAGAATCTTTGGGTGTCACTCAAGCAGCCATTTCAAAACGTTTAAAAGCAGCTGGATATATTCAAAAGCAAGGAAATTGGGTTCCACATGAACTCAAGCCGAGAGACGTCGAAAGGCGGTTTTGCATGTTCGAAATGCTGCTGGAACGCCACAAAAGGAAGTCATTTTTGCATCGGATTGTTACTGGTGATGAAAAATGGATCCATTACGACAACCCCAAGCGCAAAAAATCATATGTGAAACCCGGCCAATCAGCCAAATCAACGGCAAAGCCGAATATCCATGGCGCCAAGGTAATGCTCTGTATTTGGGGGGATCAGTGTTGTATTATGAGCTGCTAAAACCGGGTGAAACCATCAATGGACAACGCTACCGAACACAATTAATCCGTTTGAAGAGAACAGTGGCCGAAAAACGCCCGGAATATGCGACCAGACACGAGGCAATAATTTTCCATCATGACAACGCTCGGCCCCACTTTGCTATTCCGGTTAAGAACTATTTGGAAAACAGTGGATGGGAAGTCTTACCCCACCCGCCTTATAGCCCAGACCTTGCCCCTTCTGACTACCATTTATTCCGGTCGATGCAGAACGCCCTCACTGAAAAACGGTTCACATCAGAGCAGAATATCAAAAATTGGCTTGATTCATTCTTGGCTGCCAAGCCGGCGCAGTTCTTTTGGGATGGGATCCACAAATTGCCAGAAAGATGGGAAAAAGTCATAGCTTCAGATGGGCAATACTTTGAATAATACTATTGTACATATTTTTGTTAAATAAACGTTCAAATTCTGAAAAAAAAACCGCACGAATTAAGTTATATACCCAATATAAATATCGAGATTCATCAGTGCATTCATATATCTAAAGCTTAGCCGAGTGTGCTAGAAAAGGCCCTTATTCAGAATACAAAAAAAAACCTAACCCTAAAGTCGTGAGTAAGCAGTGATGTATTGCATTTACGTGAAAGCTCATTTCAAAAAAAAACCAACCCACGCAAAGGATTAAACATGTGGACTTTCAAAGCAAAACTGAACTTCAGATTCTTGTACCTCAGAGTTCCTTGAATTTACAACATCCAAAAACTACAATAAAAAGAAAAGTCAACGTTAGTCACTGTTTCTTTCCCAACGTTCATCCACTTAACAACGACAATCACTACATTTACGGAAACGTCACGTGTGCTCAAATACGACTTCCTTCGATGATTAGTTTTCACAAGGCAAGCAACGTGTCTTCTACAGAAACAGCTCTCATTTATGACGTAATAAAAATTCATAGCAAAATGTCCTTTAGAAATTCTGTAAGTTATTTATTTTTTTTTTTATTTTTTTTTTTTGTGCGTCTAATGATTTTTATTGATTTTTCTTTGGCATTGTTTCTCTCTTATTTTATTATTTTTTGAAGTCCTTGTCTAAGTCAAGAGCAAATTTCTCCTTGGGTGACCTTAAAACATCTAATGGAATGAACCGCCTTTGACATTGAAATAATAATATGTAGCCAGGATTATATAATTAGATTCGCCCTTGGATAGGTTTACTAGTAAGTGATGCAGTGTCAGATTCAGATACAGTGCTGTTGAAAAGTTCTAGAAGAAAATGGGAAAGGGTTCATTCAAAGACGATTTTTTTTTTTCTTTTAAGTAGGTATGGTAGGGATACTACGAGTATTGTATATGTTAAGTGATGCTAAAAGGGGTAGAAAATTCGATATTTGTGACAAAGTTGTTAAAAAAATCCCGTCGAGCGGAAATATGGATACGAAAATTGAACTATTGTGTGTGCAAATATGTCAATTGCGCATTTTAGTATTTTTGTTAAAGAAAAAGAAAAGCTCAGTTCTTTGAATTTGTTATGGCTGAGTGTCCCACATTCTCCTAACCGGTGCTCAAGTGTTTCTCCGGATTCATTGCATTCTTCTAGTCAAAATTGGAATTACAGTGACCCATACAAATTGTTAGGCTGCTCTTTTTTATATAGCTCAACGCAAGACCTATATGTTTTACCATTAAAATTTTCAAGTAACACCTTGATCTCTCTCAATTTCGAAAGTGTAGTTTACCAGTTACTCCTTTTAAAACTTCAGGCCCTTCTTTATTCTCCTCTGACAGTTTTTTCTTCCATTTTGCAGAAGGGTTCCGGGCCTTTGTGCATCTCATCGTCTACGAGTCTTAGGATTTTATGACAGGTTCACTGCCTGGAAGCAAGTAAATAACATTTTTTGGAGGTTAGCTTGGACTGGGCAGGATATTATTCTCAGAACATGTTTCTGTTCAATTATGTTTAACTCATCTCGTTGGAGAAAGAACTACCAAGAGTTAATATTACGTGTCTACAAGGATGGGGCGATCAGACAAAAAATACTTGTAACGAACAGATTTAATCTATTCTTTCTAGACACGAAATGTGCATTTTTTTGTCGTAATTTGGCCAAGGAGACACTGCGTTTCATATGGTATATGAAGGAAAGAGCGTGAATAACCGGTTAGTGTTGACCGCTTCAAGGGTTGTAAGGTACCCTTAAAATATTTACACACAGCGCGGGCGAAGGAAAATTAGGGAGGAAAGAAAGATAGGTACCGATGTACGTTGGTTTTAAATGTCTGACTGTTACAATGAATAGGAAATAGAGAACTGGGCAGGGCATTGCACAAGCGAGTTGTTCGGATATGGAACGAATCACGATATTTCAGAGTACGTCCGAAAGTGGGCGTGAGGGTGTACTGATGAGCATTCATTGCGAGATGAGTGTTACGGTTGATGGTTTGAAGGGTTGGAATGCTACTGGCGATTTCTATAGAGCACTGGTGATGGAAATAGCGATAGAATAAAGCGAGACACGAGACATTTCGTCGGTGTTCGAGGGTGTCCAGTGACTGAGTGATATTAACATCACCTATAACTTTTATCGCACGGTTTTGAATCCTATCTAGCAGGTGCAGAAATATTTTGGGCGCACCTGACCCGGTATGGGCATTGTACTCCAATTTTGGGCGCCTTATAAATATATTGAGGCCTGATCAGATGGGGTGAATTGTTTCTTACATAGCTTGAGGAAACCTAGATACTTTGCAGCATTTATGGTCATTCCAACATACGTTGTCATTGACACGCATACTGAGAATCAAAAAGTTTTCGGTTTCGACGATATAAGTGCCATTCATGGATAATGGCTGGGTGTTTTGATTTCGCTTTAATGACAGCAGACAGCACTGTGTTTTTGAAGCACTAAACTTCACACGGTTTATAGTTTCCCAATTGGCTATACGCTGTCATTCGCGTTCTACAGCCGAAGAGCAGGGACGTGAGTTCGTTAACGAATATGAAAAGCAGGAAGCACTGTCGTCAGCAAAGGAATATATTGAATTAGAAGTGGCAGAGAAGAGATCATGGATAAAAATTAAAAAGAGTGTCGGAGACAGAATGGAGCCTTGGGGCACATCAACATTTATTTTGTGTTTTTTTTGTAATTACAAAGATGTCACATATAATTCGCAACTTCGTGTTCGGAACGATATTACTCAGACCCAAAACTGATCGATTGTACTCCATGTGCTCCGACTGCCAACAAAACGCGGAATTGGTACCGACGTCCCATGCGGTCCGCCATCTACGTGCTTAACGCGCCCAACCCTGCTTGATTTCGGTGGTGTTCCGAAAGTAGATTCTAATCCATTGAACAAGAGAGTCGCCGTTCGGAAATGCACTCATTTTCGACAAAAGAGCCTGATACCAAACTCTGTCGAATGCCTTAGAAATATCAAATTATCTTGCTTTCGACAGACCGATATAGGTACGCTTGGGTTCCACTTTTCGGTAAGACATGCAATCAAATCACTAGTGGACCTGTTGCCAATAAAAACCATATTGCCGGTCATTGAGAAGTTTTTGTATTTCGAGATATTTCATGTGCGGATGACTTATCGGCGTTTCCATGACCTTGGAAAGAAGGGACGTAAGTGCAATGGGTCTGTAAGAAGAGAGAGAGGAAGATTCGCCTTTTAGGGACGGGCTGGACAAATGCTGTTTCCCATCTGATCGAAAAGAGTGCTAAAGAGTATGATTGATGGAAAAGCTACGAAGTGGTTTTGCCAGCGTGGAAGAACACCTCTTCAGAAGAAGAGTGGATATACCATCTGGACCAGGGGATTTACGTATGTTGAGATCTTTAAGTAATCTTGCTATTACAGGAGTCCGAAAGTGGATTCGTCCCATTTAAGATTCGACGCACTCAAGTGTAGGCGGAGACAATGCACAATCTGGATGTGTTGAGCTGGCCGCAAAGTGTGCTGCAAGCAGATTGGCCTTATCTAAGAAGCTGACAGCTAGAATGTCATTGTAAATGAGATGAGATGGAAGATGAGCCAGAATTTCTGATGTTTTTGGCAAACGACCAAAAGCTTTTACTACCTTTGGGACATTGTTGTATTTTTTGCGTCAGTTGTTGGGCGTATTTGAATTTCACATGCTTAAGAAAGACATTCCAGTCATTTTTGGCTCGTTTAAACTTTTTTCGGTTTTCCTCTGTCGGATTGGTCTTGTAGAACCGGAAAATCAGTTTTCTAACCCTGATAACAGCTCGAATCGTACCACGCCTTTTCTTTTGGTTTGATACTCTTCATCCGATGAGGGATAAATTATCTCATTCTGAAGAGAATAGGGTCTGTGATCATACCCGTATCGGCAGCCGCATCCGCGTCGTTCTGGAAGAAACCTAACGACCAGTTATGATCTCTCATTAGCTGGGGTAGCCCTATGAACCAGCATAATGCCACGGTAAAGCTGTTGGGTATGTCATTCAGATGTCTCTTTTATTAGCTTATTATCTAATTATTGCAAAGTCCATAGCCTTGACGACTGCATCGGTATCCGAATACAATAGTAATTTTCCCGAATCCCAACTTGGAAAATAACACAACCGTTACCAATTCGAAAATAATGTCTCGTAGTGAATCTCTACACCAACCTCGATCTTGAATCCGTCGGTATAGAAAACTAGTTGGCCCTCACTGGTAACTATCCGACTGCTTCATTCAACTTTGTCGGAAACTCAAAATTTGATGATCGGAGACAGATAGTTACTTTTCATTATTATTTTATCTGCGCTTCATCTACATAGGATGGAGGCATGCTATGTTTGGTTTTAGCCGACGCATTATTAAAGTAAGAGTTTAGCAGAGTGAAAGCTAGCATGAGGTGTTGTGGGTGTTGCTATTAGATCGCAAGGCACAGACTTTTCTCTGCACTTTGGTGAGGCTGCCATTTCTTAAGGAAAACCTTTCACCAGACTAATGAGCTATACATTCAAATAGATCTCACAACAACGTCAATGTACAGAGGGTGTAACTTAAAACCCACGTTTCTCTGCATGCTCTGCACAGAAGGCTACATACCCCTTTTTTACGCAATAAGGAATGATTTCTTCTAGGAGTAAGTTAGTTTGAAATCTGTAATTACTCTAAAGTAACGTTTTGAACTCGATAGAGTTAATACAACTTCCCTTATTTTCCTTATACAGAAAAATTGCTCAAAACCAGAATGACATCATCGTCGTAACCTGTAACGCTTTAAGTAACCACGTAAGTTGTGAGAGGACACCACCTTAATATTTGGAAAATTATGCATTGCTTTCTCATAGACTCATCAATTTTAATTCTGGATCTATGTACTTCTTCCCCAATACCACTGAGTGTTTTTGAACCGCTTCTACACCATTTTATGGTTTGGATAGATAAAGTATCTATGTCGGAACCAGCAATTCATGCTTTCTACTACTAATTAAAAATTTTCTGATAAACTTATATTTTCTTATCAACACTTATCTTTTTTTAAGAAGTTTGTTGGTGGGAACATTTTGTTATCTGACGCCTCAAAAAATTGGTTTATGCCTTAGTATCGACATACATTTCATTATTCGTTTTAGGAAATTATAGCCACCGTTAGCCTCTTCCTAGCTAGGTGTAAAATATGTTTCTACTTATTGTACAATGGTTTTTTTAGCCTTTTTATCAGTTCCCTGGTCATCTGCTTAAGTTCCTTTTTTATTTCTCTCGTGCCATCGTTCACAATTTGGACAAGGTAGTGTTTCACCGGGGCACGGGTACATTTTTTTGTCTATGAATGGCTTCATTAGACAATTTAAGCCATATGGTTCCGCATTAGATCCATTAACATCTTGCTCATGAGTGGCATGCCAGTTTTTAGTGCTAACCTGGACCAGATTTGCTTTTGAATTTCTTGAATGCCCTACAGTTTGAACACGATGATTCTATTAAAGATGGCCCGTCAAATACTATACGTAGCTAATTGATGTTTTGCCTGATTTAAAATCAATGACATGAATCCGGAGGATGTTCAATTCAACCAATCTGACGAAATCAACCTCATGAACAACAAGCTGAGCTACACTTTTTAATTGATTTCACCGGACCACTAAAATCTTTCGATTTAACACTGAGAGCATTTTTTGGCTGTCGTTCGTGTAAAAATCGTGCGAAAATTAAATGCAAAATTGTTTTTAATTTTATGCAATGATTTTAAAAATCATAAATGTTGTTGTAAAACTTGTTAGAGCTAATACAGATACTCACAGATAAAACAGTATCCGAACTTACCTGAAAAGATATAAGGAAAGACAAAAAACAAATTAACTAAGGTAGCGCTTTGTATTAGATTTTTTTAGATACAATATATTATATGATTCTGTAAATTCAATAACAAATATAATTAGTGACTATTTTATATTGAGTTGAAGGTGATATTTTACATTCAAAATTCCTACGTTCTAGACAACGATAATGTACGTACTCGTATATTATCGCTTTCTATCATTTTAATTTTAAGAAAGTAAAAATGTCGGCTCTTCTAAAAATTATTGTTTTGCCTTCAAAAATTATGACAATTCAAGATAACAGCGCTTGATGCATAGCGCTGATATCGATATTTATTTTTAAAAATTAATTTATCAAACTCCAACACCATCGATTGGAGTCATCCAACAAATGACAGGAAATATTTTTGACAGATACCCTGCGTCTGCGGTTTCAGGCAGTTCCGTTTAAACCCCGAATTACATAAAAAGACGTAATGTGTCATGTCTCACTCTGTTTTATCGCTATTTCCACCACCAGTGCTCCATAGGAATCGCCAGTAGCATTCCGCCCCTTCAAACTTTTAACCGTTTCTAAGCCTTGCAACTCGCTTATGAAATGCCCTGCCTAGCTCTTTATTTCCTAGTCATCATAACCTTCAAACATTTAAAACCAACCAACCAACCGGTACCTCTCTTTCCATAATAATAAATTTAGTGTTTTTATTTAAGCGGAATACATATGATAAATATAACAGCCAGATTTCAAACTAGAAGACGTATGATCGTACTTATCATCACATTCATGCTGAGATAAGGAGTGAGCTGTCCGAGCCTCTATACTGAAGATGCCAAGGAACTCCCTAGTGAGAATATATGATACATACGAGTTGGATGTGCGATTTGACCGATCTAGCAAGGCGAAAGTGATCTAATATTGTATGATAGGTCCAAATAAGTTCTAAGCCATTGCATACATATGAGTACGTGATTTAGCAAAGGAATCACAGAAAATGTTTCTAGTTCTACTACAAATGGTAGCGTAGTGAACGCTGAAGGAATAAAGGTAAATTTAAATAATAAGAGGGGTAAGCCTCATGTCGTTTGGAAGCCATGCGAAAAACTGAAGGTTGCGCCATAACCTTGTAACTGTTATCAATGTAGTTATCTTGCAGTCGACATGTTAAAGGCGTGAAGATACGTGTTAGAGCGGTTGAGCTAATGCGGTATCCGAAAGAGATATCGCTATCTACATTGATAGCCAGGTCACACTCAAAGCAATGGAATCAACCTACGTCAACTCTGATACAGTCAGGGGCTGTCGCACAGTGCTCAAGGCACTACGCAGTCAGAACCGGGTAAGACTGTGCTGGGTGCCATGACACTGCGGTTTTAAAGGAAATGAACAAGCGGACGAGCTTACAAGAAAAGGAGGGCTACTCGATAATACATAGTGGGCTGCCAATATCAAATCACCTTTTTGCATAGTGAGTGGCACTATAGAGGAAAAAATCACAAAGATTGTCAACTTAAGGTGGTCAAGTCTTGAAGGACACAGGGTAGCCAAGCCTCTTCTGCCGCTTTTTGACGGCTAATAAGATTAAACAGGGATAAGCTTAGGACAGTAATAGGAATCCTGACAGAAGACAGTGTCCTTCTTCTATGGCAGCACGCAAAGGGGGTCAAATTGTCAGATACGGATATCTAGAGATTCTGCGGTGATCTGCAAGCTGTTGAGGACATAACACACATGCTGTGTGAATGCGAGGCAATATCGCGTAGTCGAAGAAGAATTTTAGGCAAATACTTTTTCGAAAACCTAGAGAATAGACTTCAAAGAGTTTCTTGGCTTTTGCAAGAAAGTTGTGTGTTTCACCAGGGCGATTGTTTAGGTTTTCGTCATTTGAAGACAAATTCAAGTGGTTCCACAGGGACCGCGATGGGCCCGTTTTGGTGTCTAGTGTCTATGTGATGGCACATCCATCACACCCCTGTTTAACCTAACAACAGAACATGATATTGAGAACATTGACAGGACAAGGCTGATACATATGAACAGGCGTAGGAAGACTGTATGAACAGCTCTTCTTGCTGGAACTTAACAAGGAATAGCTACGCTACCGAGCGAAACCAAAGGGTTTGGTAAACTCTTGACCGACCAGACATAATAAATGTGATGATTACGGATAGTATTATTAGGACGTAACGTGAAAGGATTTCTATTGAGTAAATTAGGCTCCGGACACATCAATAGACTAAGGTTTAAAAGTTTAGTATCTTCGATACGATTGCAACTTTACAAGCATTACACCAGATCTTAGCGTCTAGTACCTATGGCACAATACACAATCGGAGGCCTTACTCACGTCACTTAAAAATCAACTATCGAGCTTAGTTTTGGTGTACAATGCGGCCATAAACCAACATTTGTTTTTAAGTTGTTTTTAACCTTAATTTTCTGTGGATTTTTTTCTATCTCTTCTAGCCTCTTCCACTAACTGTGTTCTTCGACTTGGCATTTTGTACACCGTAAGGAGGGACCTACGATATTTTGATGACTCTAAACGACGGAAGAGTAGGAGAAGATTTTACTTTTCAAGATTTGTCATTGCCCGCTAAAAGGGTGAGGGCATCAGTACAAGTGTAAAATTCCAATACGACCAAAAACTGAGGCAAAAAATACTACAATGTCCCAAAGGCAGTACAAATTGTTGGTCATTCGTCAAAAACATTAGAATTTCTGCCTCATCCTCCATTCCAACGCTCATTTACAATGACAATTCAGCTGTCAGCTCTTTGGACAAGGCCAATCTGCATACTTTGCGGCCAGCTCAACACTCCCAGATTGTGCTTTGTCTCCGCCTCCACTTGAGTGCGTCGAATCTTCAATGGGAAAAATCCACATTCGCACTCGTGTAGTAGCAAGAGTTTTCAAAGATCTTAACATTCCCAAATCCGTTGGCCCACATGGTGTATCTGAAGAGGTGTTCTTCCACGCTGGCAAAACCACTGCGTAAGCTTTTTCATCAATCCTACTCTTTAGGACTCTTCCCAAGCAGATGGAAAACAGCATTTGTCCAGCCCTTCCTCTCTCTTTTCCTACAGACCCATTGCACTTACGTCCCTTCTTTCCAAGGTCATGGAAACGCTGATAAACCGTCAGCTCATAAAATATCTGGAAACACGGAAACTTCTTAACGACCGACAGTACGGTTTTCGTAGCAACAGGCCCACTGGTGATCTGATGGCATGTCTCACCGAAAAGTGCAACCAAAATGCACCTCAATCTGGCGAAAGCTAGATAGTTGCACTTGATATTTCTAAGGCATTTGACAGAGTTTGGCATCAGGCTCTTTTGTCGAAAATGCGTGCTTTTGGGATCGATGACTCTCTTCTTCAATGGATTAGAAATTACCTTTCGGAACGTTAAATTCAAGTTGTCTTTGATGGTTTCAAGTCTGATATTCACAAAATAAATGCTGGTGTGCCCCAGGACTCCGTTCTGTCTCCGACACTCTTTTTATTTTTCATCAACGATCTCTTGTCTGCTACCTCTAATCCAATATACTCCTTTGCTGACGACAGTACTCCCAGCTTTTCATATTCATTCTCGGACTCACGTCCCTGCTCTTCGGCTGTAGAACGGGAACGGCTCATTAAATTCCGATATCAACAGCATAACCAATTGGGGAACTATCAACAGAGTGGAATTTAATGCTTCCAAAACACAATGCTGTCTGCTGTCGTTAAAGCGATATTTAAACACCCAGCCATTATCCATCGATGGCACTTGCATCGTCGAAACCGATAAACTTTCCTTTCTCGGTATGTCTGTCAATGACAACTTACGTTGGAATCACCACATATTCGATGTCGCCCAAAAATGCTGCGAGATGGCTAGGTTTCCTCAAGCGATGTAAGAAATATTTCACCCCCTCTGATCAGGCCTCAATATACATGAGGTATTTATCCGCCAGAAATTGGAGTACAATGCCCACATCTGGTTGGGTGCGCCCAAAATATCTCTGTACCTGCTAGATAGGATCCAAAACTCATAGGTGATACTAATATCACTCAAACAATAGACACCCTCGAACACCGACTTAATGTCTCGTGTCTCACTCTGTTTTATCGCTATTTCCACCACCATTGCTCCATGGAAATCGCCAGTATCATGCCGCCCTTTCAAACTTTTAATCGTAGCACCCGTCTCGCTATGAATGCTCATCAGTATACCCTCAAGCCCACTTTCGGACGTACTCTAAAATATCGTGATTCGTTCCTAAGCCGTGCAACTCGCTTATGGAATGCCCTTCCTAGGTCTTTATTTCCTAGTCATTATAACCTTCAAACATTTAAAACCAACGTTCACCGGTACCTCTCTTTCCAACCTCCCTGATTTTCCTTCGCCCGCGCTGTGTGCAAACATTTTAAGGGTATTTAATCCCTTGAGCGCGCGCAAATTATAAAAAAAAAAATCTGTGAATGTATCAACCTGAGTTCCTGCACCCTGAAATCGTCCTGTTTCGTCAGTCAGGATGTCTATTAGGTTGTATCACATGGAATGACAGTCCTAAATGAGAAGCATTCGAGTAAATATTATACCAAAATCAAAACTTTAATTGACGACTGTGATAGATACGGACCCAATACGGACACAGGACTTTGCATTGAAAATGTAAAAATGACTAATTTCTCTCAAAGGAAAGCTAAGAGGTAACTCTAGGGCCGCCTAGAATCAGGTAGATTAAAACACCAATCCTTTTTACAATGGATAATTAACTTTGACAACAAGTTTATTCTGTCTGAAAACAGTTAAAGACCTGGGCAGTGGCTAGATGCAGAGGAAAAACCCAAACACATCCCAATTTCCATCTAGAAAATGACAATCTGGTCAACATTGGAAAGATAAAATCGTGTTGTTTCTGGTCCGATCCAAATACAGGCAAGTTGTAGACCTTGCTATGGTCATTATGACAACGTTCACTTTTTGCTCAATGCGAATAACCAACATTTTCGGAGTGAGGCGAATTCGGAAGAAACTTATGAGATTCAACTACACCCACAAAAGTAAACAGTTTGGTGTGAGTGCCTTTTTTTCAAAAATCAAGGCGAAACTCATGTTACAGTCATTGGTTAACCCTACCAGACAATTATCAGTGACTTTGTCTTCGAAAATATGGACAACAGTAGTTAGGTGCAGCGGGTTGGCGCTATTTGTCAAACTTTCAAACATGACAGTAGGAGCAGATTTTACGTCATACTTGTATATTATATCGCGAAATAGACCAGTAAATTGGCCACCGCGATGGGCGATTTGACTCCATTCGATTGCTTCTTTCCGTATGCCAATATTCAGCACTTAATTGGTGGGATATATGTATTCCCAAATCCTCGCGCTTCGTCAAAGCTAGCTAGAGGAAACTAGCGTTCAAAACATTCATGTCGTTGCTTTTATGCTATGCTATGGCCTCATTCGCAGTTAATTTGAACGTTAATTGTGGTTCTATAATTCTTTGGCTTTTACCTATTTCGTATTGCAACGGTGCAGGGAAATAAGCCCCCGGGGACTAAGTCCACTGGGGGATTTAGTTCCCCCATTTAGTGGAAGAAGTTTTCAACAAACAAATTGACAAAATTTATGCCACTTCATCTAAGGAAGCGAAAAATGTAGCTCCGTAATGGTTTGGTGGAGGGTCTCTCACCATGGTGTCACATTCATCCATTTCTGTTAAAAAGGCGTAAAAACTGGTGAAAAGGTTTACCAAGAAGATTAGCGTGTGTTGTGACCGGTTTGACCAATACCCTTTTCAATGGATACAGATGGATCTTCCAACAGGACTCTGCTCCTGCGCACAAAGCCAAAACCACGCAGAAGTGACAAAGAGTCAATATTCCTGGCTTTATAGCAGCAGAAGATTGGCCGTCGGGGAGTCCAGACCTGAATCAACTGGATTATGGTTTGTGGTCCGAATTGGAGAACATGCCCTGCAAGACTCTTCACAGAAATTTGGAAAACCTTAAAACAGCATTAGCCAGAGCAGCGTCCACGATCTCCATGGAAACCGTACGCCAATGCCACACACAATTTTGAATATAATATGTTTACTGGTTTTTTTGTAGCGTTTTATATTTGTAACAGAACTTATGGCAGGACCAGGTAGTTAGCAAATTTTTTCAAGATACATTTAAAGGGATTATATTCCTGTTGACATCCAGTTTCATACTTTTCAGTTTCAAAAGTGACGAGTGTAAGTAATAAAGCTGCCTCCTGACTTTTTCATAGTTTCATTATGTTGACGAAGATTACAGATTACTTTTTCCTGATTTGAGAGCCTAAGCAAGTACTCCTTTTGATCCTAGATTTGGATTTTTACAAGCGTCCAGAACCATCATTTATGTCAACAGCGCCAACAAATAGCGAAGGCTAAGCACTGCGATAATTGACAGCATACCTATATGTAAATGGACATAAGTAGCCGTATGTTCCAGCACATATATGTACATGTGAATGTACGAACCTAAATCCGGAAAGAACTCAAACAAACAAACAATTTAAAGCAGACAAGCATCACAGGGTTCACAACATTCTTCGTAAATACCTCATCTTCAGTAATTTAATCGTGAAGGACACTCTGTTGAATGCAATATAGTAAATAATAAATACTCGTATAACTAACCACACCTCTGATCATCTGATGTGAGTGGGTGCAATATTACACTCCCATTATTGAGTTCAATTTGCAGCACAAAGAATAATTTCCATTCCCTCTGTAACTACAGTTGATTAATAATAATAAAGAAAACAGAAAAAGAAAGAACATTTCCATTCTATAATACTGAGTCTACCTTCAAGATAATTCACAAAAATTAAAAAGAACCGTCTGCAGTCTGCCTCATCAAGTCTCTTTTGCTTCTGACAGTTCTTGTGCATTTACTGTCGCATATCTTGTGCTTGTTTATGACAGGATGTCATTACACATTGCAATTTTGCTTCCTTCCTGCTCGCGTTCCCAATACGAAAAACGAATGCAACAAGCCAACAAGCCAACAAAGCAACAACCAAACCAACTACGGGACTACGGGACTAAAAGAGAAATAAATTTTCTTAAATCATCACCAGCCTCGTCATTGACCGAATGAGGAAATTAGTTTCAGTTCAAATTCCAGCTATGAAAAATTAAGTGGGAAGTGACCCCAAACACACTCCTCTCAACTGGTCCATGTGGTCTATCCTGTGAAGATAAAAGCGCTTTTTCGAAAGTCCCAACGGAAACTATCGCCCCCGGCAACTCTTGTCCTTCATGCTGATTCCCTTGAACTGACAAACCCCAGTAACAAGCGCGCACACAGATAGAGATTCTCAGTATACGAGTATATGTATGTTATAATGCAAAAAGGCAGATACTGGCAATCATCACAGGCAGGCAACAGAGATAAAAACGATTTTCCTGGTTCAGTAATCGCCTGCCTCTTCCTCGTTATTCATTCTCTCTCAAGGAAATCGCTGCAAGAATTTGATTTTCTCGTGCTTTCCTTCATGAGGAAAATTTTCCAAAAATAGATTTTGGCACCTAGCCAGAGCTAATATATTTACTAGAGATTTCATTTCTCTTTTACTAGTTTGCATCTTGCCTTTGCCTGGTTATCCCTTTGCTTTGCTCTTCCTTTACTTGCCGGTGGTTGGCCAACTAGCCAGTATACGAGTATGTAGTATGTAAGTTTAGCCTAGCAACATTAAGAGAAGAAAGGCAAGATAATGAGTAATTCGATGGGTTTTTCACCCTTCAATACGGATAGCACTTGTATGGTGTAGTCACTTCCTTGAAAGAAGACGACGACAACGATGACAATGATGACAACGACGTATTCCTGAGAGTTGTTTCGAAACGAAATTGCATTATTGAGCTGTTGACACAGTTACGAGTAAATGTTTACAAATTCAGTTCAGACGCTAATGTAACTTTTTGCTCTGTGCTCAAACAAAGAAATCAAAAAACCGAAAAAAAAAAGAAATAGATAAACGGATGAAATATTTGACAGTGGAAGCTACACGTTTTATGAATTTGGCAGCACTTTTGGCAGAGTTCTTTTCGCTGAGAAATTATGAGATCAGCTAGGATATGTAAATGATTCGCTTGGTTGTCCAACCAAGAAATTAAGAAACTTAAATAACAACGCAATGACTTGAAATGGATAGTGACTTAAAATCATTGGACATTTGCTAATTTGAGCTTATTGTCTTGCTCAAATAGAAATAGATCTAAGCCAGGATCTACGTATCTTTGTTAAGTCAAAAACTCGCAAATGAGCTGTCACGAAGTCGCTTATTTTAATTGAATATTTTCTTGTGAGTGAGTCCATTTACATCTTCTTGGTTGCGACAACTGTTTAGGAAAGAGCTGTTTAGAAGCCTTTCCCGACAGATACCCGAGGAGCTCTTAAAAGGACCTATGATGTTAAAACCATGCTTCACGATTTCAGTGCTAAATTAGCTAACTGTCTCCAGTTTCGCATTCCAAGTTGGTTGAAGTCCCCAACCTTGACAGAGCAGCGAGCGTTCTCTATCGTCATTCTGCACAGACCGACGAGTTTGGCAAGAGTGCCAAAAATTCGACATGCCTCTAGAACGTCACTATAAATTCTGTCATATGCGGCCTTAAAATCGATGAAAAGATTGTGGGTATCGACTTGGACCTCTTGAGTTTTTTTCCAGGATCTGAAAGAGTTTGAAAATTTGGTGGCATGTAGCATGAAACCATACTGATTGGCAGATAAGAAATTGTATACCCGTGCTGTGAGCAAACATTTTAAACAAACATCTCCGGAGATCGCGAAGATTGAATGTTATATAAAAAAACAAAGTGGGTGCAGTTGAGGGGGTCTCCTTTTTGTATATCGGGCAAACGGTGCTGAGATTTCATTCATCAGGATACACTCTTCTGACCAGATCTGAGAAACGAGTTGGTGTATGCTCTGCACAAAGTCAAAGTTGGAATTAAGGGTAAATACGAGTACCTACAGATGGAGTGAAAAGTGACATCCTTGACCGCCAGAATGCGCTGCTACTGCGAAATAGGTTATGGTGCCTTGAAGTCCGTTCATATTTAGGCAGACATGCCAAATTTCAATGCGATACTGCCTTTAGTTTTGTTTTGACCGCTGATTGTTGTTGAAGTGTTTGGCATCATGTTGAATATGGACAAAAACGATTTTCGTTCTCTCATAAAACATTATTTTTTGAGAGGCAAAACGGCGAATGAAACAAAAGAAAAGTTGAATAAACATTATGGGGCTAATGCTCCGTCAGATTGCACCGTCAAATATTGGTTTCGAGAGTTTCGTGGTGGCTGAAACTTCACTACCGATCAAGTCCGCAGCAGCAGGCCTTCCGATGCGGTTACAGAGGACAATGTCAAAAAAATACATGAAATGGTGTTGGCTGACCGGAAAGTGAAGGTGCGCCAGCTAGCAGATACCACAAAGATTAGTACTGAGCGCACACGCCATACATATTTTGGGCAATATTCTGCATATGAAAAAGTTATCCTGCCGCTGGGTGCCGCGCATGCTCACTCCTGACCAAAACACGAACGCGAGAGCACTTCGAAAGAGTGTTTGGACTTGCTGATATGGAATCGGGCGGACTTTTGGCATCGATTGGTAAATGGATTTGGATCCCTCGGACTATTATCTCTTCCCGAACCTCAAAAGATGGCTCATCAATAAAAAATTCAGCTCACGCGAGGAAATCATCGACGCCACGGAGGCGTATTTTGCAGACCTTCCGGAAAATTACTTTTCGGACGGGATCAAGAAGTTGGAAAATCGCTGGAATAAGTGTATCAAACTAAAAGAGGACTACATTGAATAATATAAAAAAACATTTAAAAAAAAAATTTTTTTTTAATCCCCAAGGAGGTCACTTTTCCCTCCATCTAGTATTGCTATCGTCTATTGTGCCTGATGCCAGGATGTTGTCTGCAGAAGAAATTTTTCTATATTCACAGCGCCGACAGTGACTCTACCACAAGGTATCCTTCTTCATCTCTACAGGTTTCTGTACGGGTCTTGCTGCCTTAACACGTTGTTTTTACCTGTAGGTAAAACTTCCGTACGTTGTTGCTGGACTACAAACTCTAAATATCTTCGGTCGCGTGCTTCCCGTGGCCCGGTTTTTCTTCTGGAGAAGCCGATGTCTTTGTCTTTTGTTCGTAGAGCTCACGAGTGAGCTTCCTTCGTCGCACCGCCGCCGCTTTATACGGTTTTTGTGCATCAAACCAGGGATTTCTTGGTGGCGGTCGGATGAAACCCAGCACATTGTTGCATCTGTGATGACACGTTGGCTGTGTTGCCACAGATGTTCGGTATGTTTGTTTTCTCACAGTAGTTCTTCGTTTTAGCGCTTGCCAAATCCGCATTCCTACCTCGGTTTTTTTTTTTTTTTTTAATTTGCGCGCGCTCAAGGGATTAAGTGCCCTTAAAATGTTTGCACACAGCGCAGACGAAGGAAAATCAGGGGGGATGGAAATGGAAAGAGAGGTACCGGTGAACGTTGATTTTAAATGTTTGAAGATTATAATGACTAAGAAATAAAGAGCTAAGCGGGGCATTCCATAAGCGATTTGTACGGCTTTGGAACGAATCACGATATTTTAGAGTACGTCCGAAAGTGGGCTTAAAAGTTTGAAGCAAAATGATCAATTTGGCGTTTCATTATCCGGAGACCGCCATGTTCCCTTGTTTATATTGAGATGGGAAAACCGTGTGCTTGCTATAGTAACAGTTCGTCCCGCCGCAAAGTCAATAAGCCTAAATCCGTTCCCAGAAGTGATGTCGTTTATACTATGCTTACCAAGTCATATCTCTTGTCGAGATATGAAAGATTAGACTCATGTTAGCGGATTGTCATAAGTCAAAGGCCTCTGCTAATTGATCAGCCGCAAGTGGCCTGTTAAAAGCCCGAACATTCCACGTGAAGATCCAAAGATCGTTCTACTTTAGTCGTTTGCTAGAGTCGTCAACAGTGGATCCGTTATTATCCGAGACTATTACCTGGTGCGATTTTTTTCTATCTCTTTCTTATAGTGAGCCCTATGACAGCGTAGGCCAATATTATGCTACTGGTCGAGCATGCACTTGCCATTTTAGCCTGCATGAGTAAGGATTTACTGTTATCACGGACCACCACTGGGAGGTAGGGCAAGCACTACTATACGAATTTAATTGCGGCTCAGACCCTCTGCTACATCTACTATTTATCAAATAAAAGAAGATCTTTGGTGATTGACGTCAACTTCCGCAGTTATTAGGAGCCACCGATATTCTAATTAGCTTTCTCAGAAACCTGAAATACTGAACTAAGCTGATGATGTTTGTTTGGTCTCACCCCACAAAATTCGCACAGCAAAAACACAGAAAGTTCAATTCGAGTACTTTATGGATCGAATGCAAACAACAAGATTTAAAAATTCCAGGCCTTGGTGGAAAGTTTTCTCCTCCACATCTTATTGGTGCGAGGCCCTTTATAAAGAAGGAGGTATCAATTGATCAGTGGATAATCTAACAGAACAATTGGTCCTCCGAACAAACTCGATGCGGGACAGTACCGAAAATATCTTTTTTTTTCATTTTATTTAATGCGCCCTATTTTTCTAATAGGGACGCCGGAACTGAGGCATGTAATCTTTTGACGGATGTCGTATTTGTGACCCAGATTGTCTACCATTTAATCACGGATTTGAAATCAATTACTACTACGTTACGTGCGTTAACCCCAATTTTCGCCGTTTAGTAATTCCGCGAGGTTATCAAGACCTGAGCTTCTCTCGAACGTCCCTGTGGCGTATTTTGCAAAGGTTTTGGCTTTATGTTTGAGCCAATTCTTGAAGAGTACTGCTGCCGAGATGATGCCAGCGAGTCAGTTACAGTTAAAGGAGGTCGGTATCGCTACATGTTAACCAATTTTTTGGGATAAATTGGACCTGGATGCCTTGAAGAATTCGTGGTTCCACTAGGACAATGCAACTTGCTAGGCACCGCGTGCCAGAATCGACTTATGGAAGACGAAGTTTTGTATTACTCTTATTGCCTGGATGCAGTTTTGTCAGGTTGAATGTTAAGTGTCAATCAGATCGATCACGTCACAATCGTATAGAAAACATGACATGGATTTAAAGCCCGTAACGAAACAGCGCCCAAAATCAAAAATTGATCCACAGTTAAATCGGTGCTCGGTGGACATTGGAAGCAAATTGCGTTCAATAATATGGCCTATGATGGGCAAAATTCCCGGCCAAATATAAAAAAAAAAAAAAAAAACAAAAAAAAACGAATAAGGACGCCGGGAGTAACAGTTGCTATAAAGGGATATATCACCGCCATCCAGAAAGTTCGATGGGAGGGGAGGCTGAGAATAAGGAGGATAAAAAATTTTGATATACAAGGTGGCGCAAAATTAATCACCCTATCGGAAGATGGTATAATTTTTGCAAATGGCATCGTATGTCAATCATTTTTGACATTTGTGAACTAGACAGCTGCAGCATACAAACAGGGAAGCAATGGAGCGCTATACTCCGCAAGAGCATGGAATAATTTTGTCGATGTTTTTGGCCAATAATCGGTCGGTGGTGTTAGCGCAGCGTGAATTTCGACGTCGATTTCTTAATCGTGTCGCGCCAACTGGGCTACTCGACTCGAACAGAGTGGAACCACAGGAGACTATGCAGGGCGTGGCCGCCACAGGACTGGTGGTTCGGCCGAGAACGAAGAAATATCAACCAGACGATGGATCACGCAATTGGGCATCACCAGACGGACCCTACAGCGAATTTTAGTGAAAGACTTATACATGTTCCCTTACAAAGTGCAAACAGTGCATCAGTTAATGCCACCTGACCGTCAGTCGCGTGTGAATTACTGTAATGCCATCCTCAATCTCAACAACCAAGAGGAGGATTTTGTGTCGAAAGTCATCATGAGCGACGAGGCGTATTTCCACTTAAGCGTTTACGTCAATAAGCAAAATTTTCGTTTCTGGGGCACTTAAAATCCGCGTGTGATGCACGAAGAGCCATTACATCAACTCAAACCCACTTTCTGGTGCAGCATTCACGCGGGAGGAGTGATTGGGCCATATTTTTTTGTGCACGCCATCGGCCACTGTTACTGTCGAACGTTAGAGGACCATGATAAACGAATTCTTACTGCGGAAATTGGATGAGCGGGGCTTGGTGAATATGTTGTACGAGCTACAATGGATATTAAGAAGGAAGCGTTTCCTGGTCGTGTAATCTCCCGTTTTAGCGATTTGGCATGGCCAGCAAGATCGCCCGACTTCATCCCAGACTTATTTCTTTGGGGCTACTTGAAGTCGCGCGTTTATGCCAAAATTGGATGATTAATTTTGCGAGACCTTGTACATATACAGTACATACTTACTATTGTGATGGCTATAGGGAACAGAAACAGTGCTTATTCAGATGCGGATTTTCCATCTGCGGCAGATTTAGGTAAGAAGTGATAAAGAACCTCTGAATTAACCCCAAAATCGATTTCTTTTTTATTACGCTGAATGGAATAAACCGCACCCTTTTAAGACCTCTAGAAGTGGTTTAAAATATGAGTCAAAGTGGGAGAACAACGCACAAGACCACAAACGATGCGCTGCGTCCTGCTACCTCGCAGACCACTGATCCCATTGCCTCCAATCCCCTGAGTTCCTTTCCAAGATATGCCTATTTCTGTTTATTGAACTCATTATTTTTATTATTTTTTTTTAAATATATTTGTGGGCGAGCGTCTTATCCGCATGAAGTCTAAATTCGCTAACATAAGCCTAATATGCGTCCATGCCTTTATGGAAGACAAGGACGAGCCCACCAAAGAATGTTTCTACAAACTCTTCGACGAGGCAAGTGAGCAATGTCCTAAGTATGATGCAGGGATAGGAAGGGGGATAATTGGCAGGCGTGGCCTACACGGCATTACGTTTGCCAATGGACTTAGGCTTATTGACTTACGTATGCGGATTTACCAAGCACCACCACATAGAAGAACTACTATAAAAAGATATAACGTAGAAAAGCTGTAATCGCAAGAGACCGCCAAAATCTTTGCCGAACGCGTATCCTGAAATTTCTCAACAACTATTATGCCACCAGCATCAAGTATAGAATACCACTGGCAACACTAACAATATGCCATCAGAGACGCCGCAACTTATGTGCTGAGTTTCCACCAAAGCTCCCTGGTTTGATGAAGAATGCCGGGAAGCACAAGTAGCTAAACAAGAAATGTACAAGCGCCGCTGTAACTAAGAACGGGAGCCGCTGGTGAGCTTCACGACCACGACAAGCGGACGTTTTACCAACAAGAACCTGCAGAGATGAAGACGGAAACCTTGTAGTGAGAATATGAAAAAAACTTCTTCTGCAGACTGTATAACGGCGACGAAGCGCAGCATCACATCGTCAGGCAGAATAAACCATTCCACTTAAACAATCAAAACAAAGTAAAGATAGCAATATCTAAGCCTGAATTCAACAAAGCTGCTAGATCTGACGGCTTACCGGCCGAGGTATTCAAGGATGTTGAAAGTGACTTTGTGGAAAGCATACACCAACTCTGAAAAGTGTATGCCTAATGAATGGAATCTCAGCATCGTTCGCGACTACGCCAACTACATACGTATAAATCTCTTCGCCATTGAATACAAAATTTTATCTGTGTGAACCTCTGAAATCCTTCTTCAACAACCTGATTGGAACCTATCAGTGTGGTTTCAGGCCAGGAAAGTCCACAATCGACCAAATTTTCACACTTCGGTAGAACCTCCAAAAAAAAACTCAAGAAGTCCAAATCGATACACACTATCTTTTCATCGATTTTAAGGCCTCATATCACAGCATTTATGGAGACTTTATGGCACTGAAGCTTTGACTTTATGGAAAGCGAATGGAGATATCCTCGGTCGTTTCAAGAGAAAATTTCTGCGTACAATATTTGGTGCTGTTTGCGTTGATGGGCTTTGGAGGAGGAGATTCAACGACGGACGATACGAGCTGTACCACGACATCGTCCTAGGCAGAAAACTGCGCATCACTCGCCTGAGATGGCTAGGGCCTGTAGAGTGAATGGACATCAATGCCCCGGACTACAGAGTCTTCGCATCTAACCGGAGGGACAGCACACTAAAGAAAGACTTCACCTTAGGTGGTGCGCACAAGTAAAACTAGACCTCAACCCACTTGAAGTGCAAAATTAGATGCACTTAGCTAAGGATCGGGCTAACCAGAGAGGATTGTTGGTTTAGGCCAAGGTTCACCCCAAATTATAGCGCCAGCTACGTAAGTAAGTAAGTAGCACGCATTTAAAAAAAACACATTCAGTTTAGATAAGTAAGCCATTTGAAACTGATGATAACGATGACAACGATTTAAGTCATTTTTTATTTTTATTTTTAACAAAACAATTGTAAAATAAATTTTATGACAGCCCGTTGTCATTCCTCAGGTTTCTTTTGGCAGCAGAGATGTGCTCGCATATACGTTCATTGTCTGTTTTGCCTTTTCGGGTAAAAAGTGTGAAAGTTAAATGATTTAGTCTGAGTTTAGCCTGACATCCGCACTTTCGACATGATCATCGCATCATCAATCAATTTCAGGAAATTGTGGTCTTGCAACGAACATTTTCCCTATAGTCACCGATGTTTTGCTATTCGTTTTCCTATGTATTTAAATGATTAAATGGATTCATTCAATGAATTATTTACCAAAAATTGACAGTTCTAATCTACTCGTAAATCTGGCAAAATGTTGACATGTGTCAAACATTGAAAAGTTAATTCCCAAAACTATTTAGCATATGACAAAACAGACAAGACATTTGTCATTTGACTGTACGTCACGTGTTAAATCGAATGCCATGATGCGTCAAAATTTGTTCTCGGATGACTTTCTAGACTATTAACTGTCAACAATTCCTCATTGTTTGCTCTGAAGTTCTCTGACATCATTTGAATAGTCTTCCGTTTCAGTTCCACCATTTTGGTTTCATCTTTTTGACATTGCCACACGGAAATGATTTTGAAACGAAAAAAAATTGCATAAAGTTCAAGTAAATAACGGTAGGCTGTCATTGTCAACGTACTCATGACTGACAAAAGCGTGATGCGTCATAAAAAATAAACTTTCCCATCCCATCGACAGACAGAAGCGTCAATTGAATTCAACTGGAAAAATAAAAACAAAACAACTCGTATTGCTCAATAATAAATTCAATAACCTTTGTAATCGAGGAATAATTGTCAGTCATCCGTCGCAATTTATGAGAAACAGCCAGCATTATACAGCAATCGTAGCATATGCATATGCCCCTTCGTGTTCTCCTTTAAGCAGATTCTACTCGTAGATCCGCAACAATACACCATGCAAATACGTATGTGGCACGTACTTGTAAGCGCAAAAAATAAGCAAACCAAGAATCGATGAAAAAGTGCAAAAAAAATTGCATTCAACTCTGTTACACACGGCGAATGTATTGTAATTGGATCGTTCAAACGACATCGTCATGTATTCGTGATCCACGCGCGCACACGGGCGCTATTGCCGCGCACAAGTAGCCGAAGTGAAAGATGAGATACTACTCAGCCGGAAATTATACGCTCATCATTAGTCCAACACATGTGCGGCTTATGCGGACTGAGCGGGCTTAGATTGTGCGTACAGCAATCGTCAAGCAAATATCTGTTTATGCTGCTTCTGGTGCTCGATCGCAGCGTCGAATTGTCGCGATCGATTGAATGTACTCGTATTCGCGTAGTCGCTTATAAAAATTAGTATATGTATGTGCATACATTCAGTAGCTTGTTGTTCTTTACCAGAGGCAAGTAACATACATATTTGCTTTTCCTCTTGATATGTTGAATGTATGCACTCGCATATATACAGAGTGAATCATTTGTTTGTGGACTGGTGATATTCTGCGCATTTCGGTCTATGCATTGTTTTCATTGCGGCCTATTTGAAAAATATTAAAAAGTCCAAACAGCATGATCCGTGGGTGTTTGCTTGGATGATGGACGAATGCTAGAAATGTCAAACTGATAACTTGTCAAATGCATCATCAAAATATCGGGCGTAACAAGTGATAAGAAAGAATCGGACATAGACATTCGGTAAAACGTCATTCAGATTTAGATTGCGATCACATCAAACCAGAAACGAAGGCGGATGTTTTTTTTTTCAAGTTAATGCTATCCATAAATATTCAATAAGCCACCCTGTTTCCATATAAATTTCCTTTTAAGGTGTCCTAACCTGGCCATGAGAAATCACACGATCCATAATCTACGATCGATGGATGTTTTTAAACTGTGCTCGAGACGACATGGCCATCTCTAGAATCACAAATGTCGTATTGTGTGGCGTTGTCTCATTGCTTCCTTATTACAAAAGCGGCGATCATTGTCGTTTATCAAGAACAAAAGCACTAAACAGAAGAAACATAAGAAATGCTGGCAAAAACAGAGACAACACGTATGTACATACTCCTAGATATTATTATTGTTCAAGTAATACATATATCTGCTCGGTACGAGCACGAGAATAAGCGCGTAATAAATTCCAATTGTTGTTGCGGTTTCATTTTCATTCTACACACAAGAATTAAGTGGAATATTACAATGGCGAGATGGTAGTCTGCATAAACTTCCTTTTATGTCAAGCTACATCTTTGAAGAGTTCAGTGTAGCGAACGTCTGTTGAATTGTTGACCTCTGAGTGGAAGTCCTTGGTTTCACTGTATAAGGAGTTGTCGTATAGTGTCGTATGTTTACGACAATTTTAATTCCTGGATCTTTGTTTGCTGCAGTCGAAGATATTCTTAGTGCAGAACCTGATGGTTGTAGGAGTTGGATTTCAAAGTTTCTAAAGGCTGAACTATTTCTGTAGTTAGATGAGATTAGTATGATGTCTTTAGTCTTAGTCGTATACCCGTCTTTTGTTTTGTGAGTTTTTCTAAGATTCTGTTTCGAACACAGCGACAAGAAAATCAACTTTTATTGTTTACAATAAACACACAATTTTTTACAACTTGTAGAGTGGCTATTGCTCATCGTTTAAACTGTTCAAACAGTTGCGATTAGCGGATTAAAAATGGAAAAACAGGTAATATAAGCAAATTTCTAAAATAGCTAACAAGGCGTCATACTTTACAAAACAAAAAAGCATACAACAAGAAGATCTTTGTGATTCCTTTTTTTTCGAACTCTCTGTTTTCCAATCGTGAGCCTCCGAAAGCTTATGAAATATATATCGATATATTCAGAGACTTCTGAACTTTGGCAGTTGATAGCGGCCATATTGTTGAAGCTCATCTGTCAAATTAGCTGCCATTTATTCAGTCTGTTTTGCCAAATCACCATGGGCATAGCGTTCAACAACACGTGCAAATGATACAATTATTTTATCAAAATGGCTGTTCTCTTCGGGCAACATTCCGCGCGCTTCGCCCATTTTACGGTCGCCATAATCGTCCTACCGAGAGGACTATTCGCAGTGTGGTGCAGACGAAATGCAAGATCTGCAGAAAACATCGCCGCTGTCCGTGAGTGTGCAGTTAATTTCGCGTCGCTCACAAGAACTCGGCCTTTCGCAGATCACAATTTGACGAATTTCGCGTCGCGACTTGGGCCTGCACTCGTACAAAATTCAACTGACCCAGGAGCTGAAGGTAAACGACCATAAACAACGACGTGTGGTCGCTGAATGGGCTCTGAAGCAGTTGGAAACTGACTAATTTTCATCGAGAAATCATCTTCAGCGATGGGGCCCATTTCTGGATGAATGGGTACGTCAACAAACAAAATTGTCGAATTTGGGGCGATACCAATCCACATGAGAACCAAGAGCGTCCAATGAATCCCGAAATAGTCATAGTTTGGTGTGGATTTTGGGCTGGCGGCGTCATCGGTCCATATTTCTTTGAGAACGACGTTGGCCAGGTTATCACCGTCAACGGCGAGCGCTATAGGTCGATGATTACCAACTTCTTTTAGCCTGAATTGGATGATATGAACACCAACGACATGTAGTTTCAACAGGACGCACTACGTGCCACACAGCTCACGCCACATTGGAAATTCTGCACGAGCGATTCGAGGGCATTTTCATCTCACGTGCAGGTGCTGTGAACTGGCCACCGAGATCGTGCGATTTGACCCTGTTAGACTTTTTCTGTGGGGTTTTCTGAAATCGCAGGTCTATGCAAATAAGCCGCAAACCACAGCGGCCCTGAAAGCCGCCATCGGTCAAATTCAGCCTGATTTATGCGCCAGAGTAATGAAAATTGGACATTTCGGATGCACGATGTTATATTCCATACATAATGGCATCGATAGGCCTTTCAAACGAATAAAGACAGGAAGCGCATAATGAAAGACCCTTTACATACTTATCAAAATCCCGCTTTACAATTTTTTGCTAACATTGTCAAGTGTTCAATCAAGATTTTTGAAGCTTTATAATATTAACACGAATCTTCGATATACGATCGACTGCCACATCTACCTTGCACCATGCTATAAACATCTTAATCTGCACTATATTTTGTGTGAGGCGAGTAAAAAACGCTTGCAGTTTGTTGTTCAGCAGAATGCATTCAAACTTTGGCTTGTAACAGCAGTAAGATGATTTTATAAGTAGGCTTTTCCATACTGATTATTCGGTTGGCTATTTATTGCGCATAAGTCAAAGCAATACTTTTGAGATGTTAAAATCACTACTTTCTTAGCGGTTCTTCAATGCGGATTTATAAAAATCGGGTAATTTCTAAGTAGCTTTTCTGCTGCTTCAAAGTCTTCATGGTGGATTGATTTTTGCTCTTATTTTGGAGCTGCAAACAGCACATAAATTCCTTTCTAGTTTTCTACTAGCAGATCCAGAAACTTAATCGTACAAAGGACGTCATAGGCAATTGGTAAACGAGACCTCGTTTGATTCGAATGCATATCGACGGATCCTTCCTTCTCTTCAGTTAGTCGGCATCCGAAATTAAAATAGGGTCATGTGTGACCACCTGTTAGTTCTTGCAAACCGTTCTGAAGTATGGTGACATGAATAGGTTCCTACTTGTTTGGGGCAATTTGAGTCCAAAGACACTTTGCTTTTCGATTAGTCACCAAGAATTTTCAAAAGGCCACGTCTTGCCTACCAGATTTCGACAATATTCTTGGTGGTAGCAACATTATCCTATAATTTGGATTGGGGAAGCAGTGCACCGATCAATTTCGTAGCTTAGTGCTTGCTCTACTTCCTAGTGGTGGTAACAACATGAATAAATCTTTACTCATTTAGCCTAAAATGGCAAGTGCGTGCTTGATCAGTAGCATAATACTGGCCTGCGTCGTTAAGCGAAATTTCAACACTCAGACATCATCCATGCACTTGCATCGTCAAAACCGATAAACTTTCCATTCTCGGTATGTGTGTCAATGACAACTTACGTTGGAATGACCACATATTCGGAGTCGTCAAAAATGCTACGAAATGTCTAGGTTTCCTCAAACGATGTAAGAAATAATTCACCCCTCTGATCTGGCCTCAATATATCGTACATGAGGCATTTATCCGCCAGAAATTGGAGTACAATGCCCACATCTGGTAGGCTTCGCCCAAATAATCTCTGCATCTGCTAGATAGGATTCAAAACCGTGTGATAAAACTCATAGGTGATACTGATTTCACTCAAACAATGGTCACCCTCGAACACCGACGTATCTCACTCTGTTTTATCGCTATTTCCACCACCAGTGCTCCATAGAAATCGCTAGTATCATTCCGCCCTTCAAACTTTTAACCAAAACACCCGTCTCGCTATGAATGCTTATCAGTATAGCCTCAAGCCCACTTTCGGACGTACTCTAAATATCGTGATTCGTTCCTAAGCCGTAAAACTCGCTTATGGAATGCTCTGCTTAGCTCTTTATTTCCTAGTCATTATAATCTTCAAACATTTAAAACCAACGTTCACCGGTACCTCTCTTTCCATTCTCCCTGGTTTTCCTTCGGCCGGGCTATGTGCAAACATTTTAAGGGTACTTAAATCCCTTGTGCACGCGCAAAGTATAAAAAAAAATAACGGGTTGACTGTTGACGAACCTGCATATGGAATGCTTGACGACGATTCGCATAAACATAAACCCCTCGACAGAGGAGAAGGAGGACCTTACCTGAGACGAAAATCGTCCTTGACAATTTTAGTGCCAAGCTGGACAAGGAGCGCATTTTTGGTAATAATAGAGCCTAGACGGCATCACTTCCGGAAACGGATAAAGGGACCTGGCTGACTCCTGAATGTTCCGAGCACCTAACATAGAGTCGGGCCATTATTTATTGTAGCCAAGATACGGATAACAGCCCAAAGCCACCGAACTATTGTGAGGAAGTTCAACGTCGAACGGCCAAAATCACAAGATACCGATCGAGCGCCAGAATCGAAGGTAAAAGACCAATCACATAATTGCCAAAAAGCAATCAGAGAGACAGCCTATGACCGCCCTAACAAAGAGTTCGATGACAAATACAGACGGGAAAATCTTGAAAAACAGAAGAGCGGCTTTGCAGAAAAGAACGAGAAGTTCTCGCAAGCTCTACGAGCAGAAAAGAGGAGAAGAACATACGTACCTCAGAAGAAAAAAGAAAGAGCACTGATTTTCCCAGTCCTGCTTTACGGCGCAGAAGCTTGGAAACTAACTAAAACCGATGAATTGCTTTAGGGCGCTTCGAGAGAAAAGTTCTTCGGTCCCGTTTCCATCAATGGAAAATGGAAGAGACGTTTCAACAGCTAACTGTATGGGCTGTAGACCGGAAAAAAAGCGCGGACAACCCTGCTTAAATGGCTAGGTCACCTTGAGCGCATGCACACCAGGGTCGCGGCCCCGAAAGTTTTCGACTCCATCCCAAAAGGACAAAGCAGTAGAGGGCGACCTCATCTTAGGTAGCCCACATAAGTGGAAGTGGACCTCGACCAAATACGTGTGCCCAACTAGAGGCAGCTGGTGAAAGACTACACTAGAAGCTGGAGAATCATGTTCGCTGAGGCCCTGGTTTACCCCGAACTGTAGCGCCATGTAAATAAGTAACAACATTTTTTTACAATATTTATAACTTTTTGAATTGTGAGCTGTACGAATCTGCTAATTGTTTGGTGGCGGAATTGAAGACAGTAATCGACAAATTTTTCGCCATTATATGAGTCCTTGGTTGTCGATGACTACTTGGGGATTCGGAACTCTCATCACGATGTAGACACCCTCTTTCGGTATTACAAAAGGCGTCTTTTTTGTATCCAGTTTAGGTTTTAAGTCGAAAACATTTTTGACAAATTTATTTCGTTTTCACGGTTGCTTTCGGGGAGTTTTAAAAGACGCATAACCTCGTCGGTGACCCGCACGAAATATGTATAAAGTTATTTGTTTACGTGTCTAATATTTGATAGTCTTAAATTTTTTTTAATTATTAATTGGATTAATATAATATAATTAATATAATAATATTATTAATAATAAAAAAAAATTAATTATTCTAATGTTCAAAGTAAAAACAATGTTTAATTAGAATTCCCGCGACCAAAATACATATTCTGTAATTTTTTTGTGAATGAAAAACTTTGGCTCTGCTTTTGAATTACATTAATTTGATGTCGAGAAATTGATATCGGTTAAGCGGCCGCCGCCAGAATTGATAACCATTCGGGCCCGATTTGTGGCATTTTCCATCACTCTTGCCAGAACTTCCGGCGATAGGTACTCACAATTTTGACGGATATTCTCTTTAAGGGCTTCAAGAGTCTGAGGGCTGTTGACATAGACTCGTGACTTCAAAAAAACCCCACAAAAAGAGTCTGGAACGGTTAAATCAGGCGATTTTGACGGCCGGTGCAAATCGCCAAAACGTGAGATTAGGCAACCCGGAAATGCAGCCCTCAACATTTGGGTTATGGCTCGTGCAGTATGAGCCGTTGCTCCATCCTATTGGAACCACATGTTCTCTAGTCCTAATTCATCCAAATGAGGAAGGAGAAAGTTGTTAACTTTCTTTGAGTGAGTGTAATGCAGCGACAATAAAGCTTATTCACATGGACGAGATTCAGGATGGCTTGGCGGTCAGATCTGATGTACTGTCTGCACTTTGTAAGGGAACATTTTACAGTCTTTCACCAAAATTCACTGTAAAGACTGCTGATTAATGCCCAATTGCGCCGCACGTCGTCTGGCCTATACTCTGGGATCATCTGCGATATTCTCAGCAGAGCGATTGCTCCGGGGCCGGCCAGACCTGGTTGCATTTCGTGTTGTCCCATACTCTTCTTCGGGAAATCTGCTCCGATATTCAGGCTGCGTCAACACCACCAAATCGTAACATTTATTCCGCTTTCAGGAGTATAACGATTCATGTCTTGTTGACTTGTATCTTAATCCTGTTTACTTCATAAATGTCAAAGTAGAATTGACATTTGGGCCACCTTGTACAATATCCTGGTCATCGCAGCTGTGGGGGTTCAACGACACAATTAACAGAACTTCATCGAGCAAACATACAAAGGGTGTTTTTTTTATAGGGAATTGGTTTTTAAACTGGCAACACTGTTTATACAGATTTGTGGTTAGTACGTTTTGCTATTTTACGATGAATAGATTAACGCCAGAACCACGCGTGCAAAATTATGCAAACTTATTTTGAAGACCATAGTTCGGTTTGCGAAACTTATCTTGCGCTACGTCCATCTGAACAAGTTATTTGGAACACGATGAATCGTTTTCGTACCAAGTACATTCTAGTGTACGCATCCCCAAAGACGATAAACAGTGTGAACAGTCGATTTGCCATCGTGCGCAGCAATTTGAGCTATACCTATCCACTTTGTGGAAAGATCTTGGCTCAAAAGCTCATAAGATCCAGATTGTGCAAGAGTTGAAACCGCGTGACCATTATAGGTTCGGTGAATGGGCCGAAAACATGATTCAGCTTGATCCCCATTTTCAACGCAAAATTTTGTTCTCCGATGACGACCATTTTTGGTTAAATGGATATACAATAAGCAAAATTGCCGAATTTGGAGTGGAGAAAGCCCAGAAGCCTTTGTCGAGACGCCCTTAAAACCATTAAAACTCACTGTTTAGTGTGCTTTATGGGCTCGTGGAATCATCGGCCCATATTTCTTTAAGGACGTTGCCGGCCAGAATGTTACCGTCAATGGTGAGCGCTATAAAAACATGATTTCTGACTTCTTCGTTCTCAGTTGAATGGCATTGACGTGACAGAGCTTTAGTTTAAACAAGATGGCGCAACATACCACACGGCGCGAACACCATCAATTCATTGCTGGAAACATTTGCTGAGCGCATAATTTCGCCTAACGGACCTGTGAACTGGCCTCCACGATCTCGTGATCTCATACCTTTAGATTACTTTCTTTGAAGGTATGTGAAGTCACTTGTCTATGCCAACAAGCCAGAGACGTTGGACGATTTGGAAGTCAACATTCGCCGTGTTATTGCTGATATACGGCCCCAGTTGCTCGATAAAGTTGTTGAAAATTGGACTTCACGATTGCGCTTTATTCGAGCTAGCCGTGGCGCGCATATACCCGATATCAAAAAACACCCTTTACATACATATCTGTAGATGACGCAAGAAGAGAACATGATTTCATAAAATCTTAGAAAACGGAAAACGGCTTTATAAAATTCTTCTGACATGTACTCGTATATGTCATCATACAGCTAGTTCAAGACAAAGTACACTCTTCTTCCCAATGATTCATTGCCAGCATCAATTGAAAAACTTTCAAATTTATCCGTACTGATTGTCAGCCTTGCTTATGCGGAATAAAAGCCGCTTCAATAAAATCTAGCTGAGTACCATCGTAAACAAAAGACCAACTTGACGTTGACGCACAGCAAAATAAAAACAAAAGAAAAGATGCTCAACCTAGAGAAACCAGTTCTTCTTCTCAGCATCGATCGGAGTAATCATTTTAATATGCGGAAAAAATATATCGGCAAAATGTTAATGCCAAGTGAACTGAAACACGTTTAGCATTTCCCAGTCCCCTTGTGTCAAATGTTATTGGGACGAAACAAAAAAAAAAAAAAAAAACCGACACCTCAACTTCAATTGATTGCTAAGACTAACGAGCTTATTATGCAATTCTGCATTACCAGCGCAGCTGTAAAAGATTGCATTGCCTTACAAGACAGCGACAGCGACAGCGACAGCGACACACAAAAATGCATTGAGTTACCAGTACTGGTTTGTCCGTTCCTTTAACAAGTATTATACGAGTATGTATTACACATTGATCACACGATATAACCTTCATATCCATGGTAACTAGGTTCAGATTTTAATTCAAGATCTGTTGCATTTTCCTCTTGAATTACAAATCATGTAGGGCCTCCGTGCCACCAATTAAATCGTTAAATTCGGTATTTTTGTTGGTTAAAGTACAGTTGTAATCGTTCAAAAACACTCATTAAATCGCACACCATCGAGGCCAAGGTTTTTGGCAATCTATCCATAACGCAGAAGGAGAAGATTAAAGAAAGAAGAAAACAAGAAAATACCATCATCTGTCTGGGGTTAGTTTGGACAAGCCCAGTTCGGTGGATTCGGATTCGAATTCGCTCATCGTTCTTTCAGCTTGAACGGCGAACGTCAACAAACACAGTTTGTCGTTTGACGTTTGCGTTTGCATTTGCGCTTATGTTGCCCTGGTTACTACTCGTAGCTGTGGTATTCACTCGTCCTCAGTTCGTTGCACCCTGTGTTTCTTTCTTTGGGTGGCAAATTGTATGCGCAAACAGAAATGTAAACAATGGTAGACAAAGCAAAGAGCAATAGGCTTTACTTTTTTACTGTTCTCTCAGCAATTAGTGCTCAGTCACAATAAGGCACCCAACCATTGTTAGATGGAGGCAAAATGGCGATAACAAATCAAACCTAAACGAAGTCATGGTTATCGTGATTTCTTTTTCTTTCGTTTTATATTTTGCTGACCTTCATTTGATATTAAATATTTGGTTAGATAAAAAGACAAAAAAACGGCAAAAATATAAAAATCAAAACGCGATTTTTTTTCTCTCTCTCTTTCTCTCTTCCCTGGTTGCTGTCAGTAATTATCTCTAATCAAACAAACAACATTGACCTGGGTTTTCATACAGCACAAAGTGTGACGATCATCAATTTTTAGGCTGTTTGTGGTTAACTTTTTTGTTTTGACAACTCGGCAATAGAGCTGGCTTTGTCAAAATTGAAATAGAACAATGAGTTTGGCAGCAGTTGTCAGGAAAACACTTTCATTAGGATCGCCCAAACAATGACATTTCAAAAAAAAAATCAAAATGTCGCGATTTGTTTTGATTAATTGGCTTACGACGAGCATTGTGTTAATTCTGGGAGGCACGTGATTTCTTTTTCTTTTTTTTTTGTCAAGATTTGTGAACTAATGGAATTTTTTTTTGAACAAGCAGTTATAGACCACGTGCTTGTGAGATTCTTTTTTCGTCCCCATGGATCGGTTTTGATTTGTAAGCAAAAAGTATTGTAGTAATGTTCGATTAGAGATTATGCGAATAATGTTTCTTCTATTTTGGCAATAGAATGAGAAAACAATTAAAAAAATTAATTCGAATGACAGTTGAGAATTACAGTACGCCGTAAAATGGAAAATTTGTTTTGGGTTAGCCTTGAGGTAAATACCGCGTGAATCAGACTTGACGCGCACGTGGCGGTCAAACGTCATATTGTTATTTTACACACGTCTGATAATATACACAGTGTGTGTAACGCGAATTCGAAGTTCCAGGCTGTGGCAGATTAAATTGAAAGAGCTGATCAAAGTGGCAGATTTTGCTTAACGTTGTTAGTTTGAAATAATAAATCTAATTACGAAACAGTGTGGGGAGTTTCCAGTTCGGAAAACTAATCTTATAAATCTTTTCGTTAGCACGTAATCTTCGGGAAAACCGAACATGAACATTTCCAGTAACCTTAGTTTATTTCTAAGCACTGGCAATTTTAAGTCTTTGCATAAGCTAAAATAAAAATAGTTAATTTCTATGATATTGGGTCTACAAGTAAGTTTCCAGCGTTTTTTTTCCAAAATTTGAAGTTTTATTATGAAAACATAGTTACAATGCTTTATTCAAAGTATCGTCCATCGGAAGCTACAACTTTCCCCCATCTTTCTGGCAGTTTATGAATTCCGGACCAAAAAAATTTCTCGTCTTTCGAGCCCAAGAACGTATCGAGCCAATTTTTGTTTTCCTCTACTTAGCTGAAGCGTATTCCCGTAAGAGCATTCTGCATCGAACGAAACAAGTGGTAGTCAGATGGTGCCAAGTCTGGACTGTAAGGCGGGTGAGGCAGAATTTCCCATCCACTATTCTCCAAATAGTTTTTCACCGAAGCCGCAACATGTGGCCGAGCGTTGTCGTGATGAAAAATGACGGACTCATGCCTGGTCTCATATTCTGGCCATTTTTCTGTTAATGCCCGCTTCAAACGAATTAGTTGGGTTCGATATAATGGTCCTTTGATGGTTTCACCACTCGGAAGCAGTTCGTAGGATACGACACCCTTTTGATCCCACCATATGCAGAGTATGACCTTATTCACGTGAATATTTCGTTTCGGCGTCGATTGGGCGGGCTCGCCGGGCTTTGTATACGATCTTCTGCGTTTAAGATTATCATAATAAATCCATTTCTCATCACCAGTGACAATACGATGCAAAAATGATTTATTTTTATACCGCTGCAGTAACATTTCGGACATGCAAAATCGCCGTTCGACGTCTCTTGGCTTCAATTCGTACGGCACCCAGTTTCCAACCTTTTGAATGAATCCCAATGCTTTTAGGCGCAGGGAAACGGCTTGTTGCGTGACATTCCGCCCCATAAGTTTCCGAAAGCAAACGATAGGCCTCAGCCGCACTTTTCTTCATATTTAAGAATAAAAGTAGCGCTTACCATGATTTTGCTCGATAAAATGTACGACACCGATAGAACTGCTCAAATATAACGCTGCAAAGTTGTTGACAGATACAAAACCTACAAATAAAACACATGGGGTCTGACATTTCTGCCCGGGATCCACTGGTGGCGCTATCTCTGACAAACGCTGGAAACTTACTTGTAGACCCAATATATGGTACAGTGCCGTTCGAAAAATGTTGGTCAAACATTTTATTAGCCTTTTCGGGCGCAGTTCTTGGAATTTATGAGAGCTCCGGGGTTTTTTTGCACCAGGTAGCAAAATATCGTTCAAATAGCGCATAAAAGTCGATGTTATTATGAATAACAGGCGCATTTAGTTCGTGATAGCAGTCCGCAAGGAACCGAAGTAATTTAGTGAAAAAAAAAAATGGGAACAATCAGTTCAGTGCAAAGCTGACATTTTGTGTCTGTCACGTCTCAATTTGATAACACGTGAAATTTCTGGAAGATTAAATGTTGCTCAACAAACTGTGGCATGGAATTTAAAAAAATATCGTGAGACCGGGACTACCAGCAGAAAGAAAGGCTCAGGGAGGCCAAAAAAAGACGACCCCAGTGGAAGATCGTTTTTTGGTGCTGTACAGCCGTCGGCATCTGTTCAAGACTTCGGTGGATCTTAAAAACGATCTGTGTCGAGCTACAGGAAAAATAATTTCGTCAATCTCAGTGAGGAAAAGGCTCCTGAAAGCTGGACTTAGAGCACTCAAGCCGGATTTTCCAAAAAAAAGTCAGAAAAAAATGGTTGCTCCGGCCTCAAGAGCATCTTAATTGGACTCAAGACATGTGGAATAATGTTATCTTTTCTGACGAATCAAAATTTAAGCTGCATGTTGGAGGTGGGAGGATTCTTGCGCGAAGAATGCATCTTACAGATGTCCCCCAGAACTGAAGATGTGATGGTCTGGGGATGCCTCTCTGGAGATGAAAAAGGTAGAATGGGCTTCCTAGAATCGAAAGTCACTGCAGAAGTTTACCTACGGGTTCTGAAAAATGTATTAGAGCCCTCTGCGGTGGAGCTTTTTGGTGACACTTGCAGATTCATTTTTCAACAGGACACAATGCTCCTTGCCATACAGCCAAAACTGTAAGTATGAACTTGTTTTTATGATTAAAAATAATATTTGCATTTTTTTTTTTAATTCTTAGGTTAAAAAGTATTTCGAAGAAAATAATGTCGATGTATTAAGTTGACCTCCCTATAGTCCAGATCTCAATCCAATTGAGAATATCTGATCAATAGTGAAACTTAAGGTTGCGAAGAAGCGTCCAGAGTTAATTGAAAACCTAAAAAATTTACTTATCCGGACCTGGAACACCATACCTACTTCCACATGGAAAAACCTATCTGAGTCAATGTCTCGCCGATGTGCAGCTGTAATAAAAGCAAGAGGAGGTCCAACAAAGTACTAAGTAAATAGAGAATGTTTCTGAGAAGCAATAAAAAAAAACAAAAACACTGCACCAATTTTCTTTAATCCCTAAAAATGAGGCAGGTACCTAAAAAACCCATTTTTCGGTCTAACAACTTTTTACTCCCGGGACCACGTGTTAAAAATTTTAACATTCTAAATGTATCATGAAACGATTGAAACCACATAGGAAAACAAATTTGACAAAATTCGAAAAAAAAAAGTTTGACCAACATTTTTCGAACGGCACTGTATACCATATGTTGCGTAGCATCTAGGAGGACTGGTAGGCTGCTAGAAAGCAGACATAACGCCCATTTAGGAAGTGCGATGCTTATTATGCAATTGTTGTTATGGAGAAAACAAAAACATCAATTTCAATACAGATCTAGTACTTCTTGCATCCGAAACAAGTTAAAACTAAATTCGCTAAATTCAAACTTTAGCCTTGTACGCATTCGTTCCCTCATAGAGAAAGAAGTCGACGACACGATAGAAGGATAACAAAGCCTTCAAACTATAGCCTAAACATTAGGTTTACATTTTTCTGATCGGTTTTAAGGCAAAACATTTTTAGTGTCATGCCAAGCATAATCTACCGGAGTCACGTCTGTATGCAATCGCCAATCTAGTCTTTTCAACTCGAAGACATATTGTCACAAAGCATAAGATTGACCGCTAACAACTTCGACGATGGTGTATACCAAAATCTCTAAACAAGTTCTACAGCACCAGAAGACCAGTAAGAACGGTGACACGACGCTTTTCAAAATACAGCAACTGGAAGCCTCTCGCCGCAAAACCACTTGCTAATCCAAGAAAAATAAAAAAAATTATCAAAATCATGTGAAGGAACTTATAGATACAAAGAAGAATTTCTAGTCGGTATTCCGAATATAAAAAGACTGTGAAAACTATTCATACCTCTCGTTGACCAAGTCAAAATATAGTGCGAGTTGCCAAATCCAACTCTTAATTTAATAGGGAATAGCCCTGTAAATGTTTGGTTGTTGAGTGCATACCACCTTGATCCCGGAATAGCCACCGTGTGGCGCCCCCATTGTTCCTATTTGAGTTTTGTTTTTCTTTGTTAAGTTGGTAAATCTGTTGTTGATATTCCCTCTAAATCTTAGCGTCATAGCTTGACATTTGCAAAAGTTACGTCGCCAAGAGTACATCTATCTCTGTGTGTGTTGGCGATTTTTTAAAATTTTACAAATGGCTTTGAATTTGCAACAACGAACTTGTATTCAATTTTGCGTAAAAAAAACGGATTTAATGGTGCGCGAACTTTGGAAATGTTGGAAAAGTGTTTCGGGAACGATTATCTAAAGAAAACGGTCGTTTACCAGTGGCACGAGCGGTTCAAAAGTGGTCGTGGGTCAATCGAAGATGATGAACGCAGTGGCAGACCATCGACGTCGAAAACCGACGAAAACATTGATGAAGTAAAAGAAATGTTGGTCAATAACCGCAAATTAACCAGCAGAGAGATAGCGGAGGACTTGAACACTGTCTATGGATCCGTCCAAGACATTTTGGTTAATGATTCGGGTTTCCGTCGTCTAGCAGCCAAGTTGGTTCAATTTCATGCAAAAAAGATGATTTGCGAGGCTGAATCCGATCCCACATTCATCAAAAGGATCATTACTGGAGACGAGACGTGGGCTTATGAGTACGACACGCAATCCAGACACCAGGCAAGTGAATGGCGTTCATGAAATAAGCCGAGACCAAAAAAACCACGTCGTTTTCAGTCAAAAAAGAAGGCAATGCTCACGGTTTTTATGGATTACAACGGTGTAGTGCATCATGAATTTTTGCCGGAAGGCCAGACAGTAAACAAAGAGTATTACGAGTATTGGAGTGCTATGAGACGTTTGCGTGAAGCAATTCGCCGAAAGAGACCAGAATTGTGGGCAGAAAACTCGTGGACTTGCACCGTCGCACAGTGCCATCATTATTCGTAATCTTTTGACGAAAAATGCAACAAAAACCATCCAACAGCCACCGAATTCACCTGATTTGGCTCCCTGTGACTTCTTTTTGTTCAATCGATTTAAAAAACCACTACGGAGAACGCGTTTCAGCAGCCGAGAGGAAGCACTGACGGACATACCGAAAACCGCATATAAAAAACGTTTCGAGGATTGGATCAAGCGCTGGCATAAGTGTGTTGCAGTCGATGGGAAGGGGACAATATAGGTTTAGATGAATTATCTTGTATTTTTAATTTTCTGAATAAATTCCAGGAACTTGATCAAGATGATATGTACATTTAAGAGAAAGAATCTTCGGAAGACACTTTATCTGTTTTCGTTGACAAGTTGTGATGGAGAATTTTATACAGCGAATCATACAAACTGTACAAGGACATCGACTTATTAAAAAAAAAAACCAACGTATTGAGCCTCTACGGATGGACAGCAACACCCTACACCCTGGGCGGCAGAGTCCTCGGTACCAATCTCACTTACTAGGGTATACAGAAAGATTCTACCTTAGGTGTTACGCACATGTTGAAGAAGATCTTAATCAATTTGGAGTAATCAACTAGAGTAATCAACTTAAAATTAGCTAACTGGGCTAACTGGAGAGGCTTGTTGTTTGATTTAACTTGAACTGTAGCACCACCTAAATCTAAGTAGGTAAGTGGATAAACCGATAAACTCTTCCTACGTTGCCACGTTGCCTATTTCTATTTTTACGGAATGGACTCGGATACGTATACGACAAGAATATCCCTAAGTATGTGGTGAGAGATCACGCACAATGACGACACCAATAGTTCGATTGAAATGGCGTTTCGTTATTGAAGCCCATTTCTGAGAACAATAACAATAAAAGAAGTCAGCTGCCTGTCATATGATAGGTATTGAACGTCCAACCAGAATAACCACAATAATCAACATCAGCCAACGTTTTGCATTTGCATATTGCATCCTAAAATCAATATCCGCCGACTTGACATTGGAACAGAAAACAAACACCATTTTGTACTAAATCCTTAAAAAACCACCACTCCAACCTTTTGGGAACAATTTACAATTATGGACACCCAACAAGCAAATCTATTTAAAACAGAAAACGTGGGTGATCACAGCATACGAATATGCCTTTCGGTAGAAAATGGTATAAATGTAAAGAGCTTGGAAGAGGTTGTCGTTCTTACAAGACCAACCCGATTGAGGGAAACCGAAAAAAGTTCAAACGAATGAGAAATGACTGCAACGCCTTTCTTAACCGTGTGAAATTCTAATACAACTGGGGCAAAAAATACTACAATGTCCCAAGGGTAGTAAAAACGTTCGTGCTGCAAAATGTCTAGGTTTCCTTAAGCGGTGTTAGAAATGTTTTTCCCCTTCTGATCTAGTCTCAATGTATAAGGCATTAATCGGCTTTCTATCGCTATTTTCACCAACGAAATTGCCAGTAGTATTCCGCCCCTTCAAAACTTCAACTGTAACACCCGTCTCGCTATTATAACCTGCAAGCATATAAGACCAACGTACGTTACATCGGTATCTTTCTGTGCTATATTTTGAGAGTACTCAAAATGAGTACAAAAAGTGTGTTTAGTTAAAGGCGATACAAAAGCTAAGGTGTCTGGGCCTTGACATACATTTTTGGTTGAAATAGTGCCAAACTGACTCGATAGTAGGACTGCCTGCCATCAGCAGCAAAAAGAGTTTCGGTTTTTGGATAGCATTTACAAAAATATTGAAAATAGTAGTTTTCTTTACTCGAAATAGGTAACGGTCAGAAGGTAGGGAAAGAAAGCCTTTTCGATAGAAGGCATTTGGCCTTCGAGGGAGGTATCACAACTAGAATTGAAGTAGCTAATTGACAAATACGTCCGAATTCTCAGTATTACAGAGATACAAATCGCATGATACAGAAGGATGAAATCGATATTTTTGGCGTTCAATTCGATCTTCTTAAATGGTGACGAACCACATCGTTCTCGTGCGAAAAACATGGAAATATATGGTAGCATACCTAACTGTCCGTACTTTGGAATATGAGCAGGGTTTAGTTCCAAGCTTCGGTATCAAAGTGGTGTCCTTCCGGGATTGAACTCACCACAAAAGTCACATAAACAACTTGTGGATCATAATTGAGTAATGCATCAAGCACAGGCCTGAGTTATAATACATTGTGTTCATCGACTCTGAAAAGGAACTTAGTTTAAATCGAGGTACTACAGACAAATTTACAGAGCAGATCTGAGTAACGGAGAGTCAGAAATGGCCGAGGAGGACGTACGGACGATAAATCAACAATGGTGTCAACAGCCAGCATGGCAGACTCCTTATAATAGGTTTTCCAATAGGGGCGCTCGAGTTTTAACAGTGTATAGCGGTCATGTTAGAGAAGCTACAGTTGTCAAGTTTACAGGTTATAATAATTAATGTTAGGAAAATCATCATTACAGTGTTGAGCAACACGTGCAAATTATTAAACTTCACTATCAAAATGAGGTCAGGTAGAATTACGTTCCGCACGCTACATGATTTTTACTGTGCGCACAATCGTCCTGTTGAGTCGATTATTCGTTGTCATTTGGTGGACAAATTCCAATCAACTAGTTCAACCCGTACGTCGTTGCATAGTGAGGTCTGCAGAAAACTTTGCTACAGTGAACGCGAGTGTGCAGGATATCCCGAGGCAGTCAATTCCTCGTTGCGCCGAAGAACTTGGCCTTTCACAGACCTGAATTTGATGAATTTTGGGTCGGGACTTAGGGCTGCACCCATACAAAATTCAATTGTTCCAGGAACTGAAGGTTAACAACCACAAGCAGCGTCGAGCTTTCGGGGACTCTATTCTGGAGCAGTTGGAAGTACGCTCCGGCCAATTTTGGATGAATGGTTGTGTCAACAATCAAAATTGTCGCATTTGGGGAAATAACATTCAACATGCGGCCAATTAATTGTAAATGCATAAACAAAAAGTCACTACTAACTTCGAACCGCTGGAACCGCTGGAACCGCTATAACTGTCAATGCCCAGAGGGACATAACCAATTGTTTGTGGCCTGAATTGGAAGATATGGATCTCAATAACATATGGTTCCAACAAGACGGCGCTATATACCACACAGCGCATGCAACAACAAATTTGACGTTATGGTTATCTCGCATCGCGACGTCGAATGGTCACTGAGATCCTGTGATTTAACGCCAGTCTTGAGGGGCTACGTTAAATTACGGGTCTATGCGAATAAGACGCAAACGATTGATGCCTTAAAAGTCAAGGTAATCAATGCCATCAATGATATCGAGCCCTCTCAGACACGCGCCGACCAGCGAAGCCGCGGCGGCCATTTGGCCGATATCATATTTCATACATACTGTTATCGAATACTAATACTCTTTCATATAAAAGACAAATTATGATACGAGTTCTCATACACAACTTGTTTTATTTAAATTTGAAGTTCGATAGAGGAAAATCCTGTGTAAATCACTTGCACGTATTTGAAACGGCTTTGGATAAGGATAGATTTACGCTTGACGATCCTCAATATTCATAAAGAAACACCACGGTCACCAGATCATAAAACAAATACCATACTACGGCAGATCCTACAGAGAACCGAACAAGTCCAGATTGATATACTCCTACACCACAGCAGCTATAAAGACGAGCTATACAGGCCAACTCAATGGCAATGACGATGCAGAAAGCTCATTGTTCCTAGAGATCGAAAGCAATCCCATCCAATCTTTTGATGTTAAAAAAGGGTTTAGACAAAGTCAAAAACTGTCATGTGACACCTTTAAGACCACACTTGAGAAAATTGTGCGAAATAATTTTCAAAATTTCTGTGCACCCACTTGCATACGCTCATGACAGTAATACCATGCATCGGCAGAACATCGAGCTGTTACTCGTATTAGTACGTTTGCTGGTATTAAAGAGGAGTTGTAAAGGAGGATGTGTTTGGGTTTCTGTTTACATCGGTTCGGCGGACGAAACTACGAGTATCCTTGGTCAATTTGAACACAAGATTCTTCGAACAATTTTTGGTCTCATATACATTATCCGCCGAATTATAAAACGTGGACGGACCAATATGTGTATTTCAACTCTAAAGAAATCAATGCAGCTTACGTATGTTAACATAGATTAACTTTTGACGCCTTTCACAAATTACGGATAACGACGAACAAACATCAAGGTGCTCTCAATAATCTTAACATCATCTTCATCCATTTGGAAAAAGCTCGACCGCGTTCTCTCAGACTTTAAATGGACGGTGTTAAGATCTCAAAAAATATCGGAGATGTGTGTAAGAAAATCAGATGATAAGTATACGAGTATAAGATGACGCCAATACCTGGGTAAAATGCACAACACTAAAGCAGTATTCAAAGCAATTGCTTTCCAATGTCATGCCTCACTTAAGTTGTAGGATCAAATTTCAACATTTGTACCACTTATGCCATAAGACGTACGAGTAAATACAAAAATTATGATCACGCGAAGGCCATGTTTAATATTTTTAGAAAGTCATTGCAAAATTTATAACTCTGCACTGTGACCAGGTTATGTATGTCAACGACTGATATTAAATCTTATCACTTTGAGGGTATAAAAGAGCTAATCATTCCTCCAATGTTATATTTTTGTTAATCGAAGCTTGTATTAATAAAAACGTTCTATTAGATTATGTAGAAAGTAAGACCAGAAAAGTTCTTGACATTCGTTGGGTAAACCTTAAGAGTGCACAACTTTTCATTAAAAACCAAACTATTCGAGGAATATTTTCCGTCTTGAAATATTAGTCTCTTGAATGCTATTTATACTCAAAATGTAGTTTAAATATATAGCTCGAGATGATACACGCCAAACAAGATTCTTCAATCTACTTGTCTGACAAGACAAAACGTCTGAATCAACGAAATGACAATGCTCATGGTTTTTCAATCATCACATGCCTTTACATCTGCTGAAATGTATTCTATTCCATGTTTCACTCGTTACTCGTTAAAACAAGTGCTCGTCTGCGACGAGGCCCATCTCTGCTTAATTGTTAAAATGAAAACGGGCGAGGAAAAGTGATTTCCCCCATCCCCTCTTCCAAAATCAATCAAAATTTGTTTTAAGTTTTTTTTTTTTTTTTTTTTTAATACAACTAAACCCGAATACAAAAACCAGATATTCAGCTCATGGTCAGGCGTCTACTTTTAAACAAAACATTTGTGGTATATGACGATCGTTAAAACACAAAAATAACAAACCAGCCAAGCAGCCAAGCAGCCAAGTTGGCTCCTAGGGCTATTCTGTGGTTCGTTCCCACATCAGCCATATCCACTTCAGCAAGGGCAAATGATTTATTTAAACGTTACACTTTTCTTTTCATTTTTAATTAAACAACAAAAAAAAAATAATATTTTTGCAAATTACTACAAATTCTTTTAATTACTCCCAATAAAGAACTGAATGGAGCATCGACTAGAGAACATTTTCAAATGGCCAGTGCGGGTTAACAGCTTGCGGTTGATGTCTGCCCTTCTTCGCAATAATACGAGCATGTATGACTCAATGCAAACGACTTATTTCATTGACCTTTCAATTCGTGTGTGGGGCACTTGACACTTGTGACACCAATGCTGCCTCATTAGGGTGCCATCGGATGGATTAGTTAAGCAATGAAATCCGAACGATAGACAACGCACATAGAGCAGTTGTAGGTCAAGCTGAATATTGAGAAAAGAGATTGAGGAAGTTTGTAATAACTGGCACTCGGAAAAGGCTTTTCGATTTTTGATTTTTCAATGTAATGACATTAGATTTGATAAGAAGTTAACCTTTATGATGTACATACTCGAATGCATGTACATAGATGACAATGGCTAACAATGACTTGGGACATGTTTTCTTGATATTGACTGATTGGCTGGTATTATGTTAAATTGGTTAAGTTTGCCGGCAGTTATGGCAGTAAATCCAAGCGCTCAAAAAAGTAAGTGATATAGAAAATTAGAAGAGCAACGGACTTCAGTTTAGTTTAGTGCAGTAATCTATAAAAGCTACCTTAACTGCGAATGGAAAACAAAACCCCAAGGGTTAAGTGGTCCACACGGCAGACTTTTGAATGGCTGAGCAAGTCTGTGCTGAAAAAGTTTTGAGGTTTTCAGGCTACTAAAGCTAACACGTGTCATCTTTTGGAATCCGTGGTAACTGAACTCGACACTGAACACTGCAAAATCTATTCTCACACTAAGGGCAAAAATCGAGACAAAGTTTCTGTCGGAGCCATTAAATCTACCAATCTATCTATGAATAGACTTTTTGTGCCGAATACACTCTCATCATTCAAACTTAGGCAATTTTGTAACAACAATTTAGCTGTTGCAGACATAAGCTAGGAAACGAACGATGACTGATATAAATTTCTAGTTGCGGCGACTTATCTCCCCTATACTTCGGCATTACCGCTACCACCAAAGGTACATAGTAGCCGAACTGATTGAGTACTATGATCCCAGGAAGATTCTATGTTGCGATGCTAATGCTCAGAATACTTTTTGGTGCAGTGCAACGTCAGAGACAATAATCCTTTGCACTCCATAGTAGGTATCATACTTTGAATAAAGTCAGGAATTTCTCACGTCCTTTATGTATTATACAATAGAAAAAGTAAAACGCCAAGGTCCGATCCTTGGGGTACAACAACGGGTATCTGCTGCGGGCTTGAACATGATTCTTTAACACGAACTTGCTGAGTTCTTCCATGTAAATAACTTTTAAACCACTCTAATTCCTTTTCACGAATACCATATTTATAGAGTTTACGCGCTAATATATGTCGTTCTATTGTTTCGAATGCTCGCCTTAGGTCCAAATACACTGCCATTTTAAAATTGCCAGTACCCAACTAATACAGCGTCTTCTAATAGGGACTTCTGAACTTTGACAGTTGATAGCGGCCATATTGTTGAAGCTACATCTGCCAAATTGGCTGTCACTTATTCAATCTGTTTTGCCGAAGCACTATGAACGGACAAAGCGTTCAACAACACGTGCAAATGATAAAATTGTTTTATCAAAACGGGTGTTCTGTTCGGGCAACGCTCGGTGCGCTTCGTCCATTTTACGGTCGCCATAATCGTCCTACCGAGAGCACTATTCCCAGTGTGATGGATAAATTTGAGTCCACTGGTTCAGTAAACGACAAACCAACACCCGCACGTCGACGAAACGCAAGATCTGCCAAAAACATCGCCGCTGTCCGTGAGAGTGTGCAATAGAATCCGAGGTAGTCGATTTCGCGGTGCCCACAAGAACTCGACCTTTCGGACAGGCGCATTTTGCGTACAAAATTCACGCGTACAAAATTCAACTGACCCAGGAGCTAAAGGTAAACGTCCATAGACAACGACGTGTGTTGGCTGAATAGGCTCTGGAGCAGTTGGATGAATGGGTACGTCAACAAACAAAATTGTCGAATTTGGGACGATACCAATCCACATAAGATCCAAGAGCATCCAATAAATCCCGAAAAAGTTGTATGGATTTTGGGCTGGCGGCGACATCGATCCATATTTCTTTGAGAACGACGTTGGCCAGGCCATCACCGTCAACGACAAGCGCTATAGGTCGATTATTACGAACATCTTTTGGCTTAAATTGGATGATATGGACACCAACAACATGTGGTTTCAACAGGACGGCGCTACATGTCATAGAGCTCACGCCACATTTTAAATTCTTCACGAGCGATTCGAGGGAATGGTCATCTCACGTGGACGTGCTGTGAACTGGCCACCGAAATCGTGCGATTTGACCCCGTTAGACTTTTTGTTGTGGGGTTTTCAGAAGTCGCAGGTCGGTACGAATAAGCCACAAACCACAGAGGCCCTCAAAGCCGCCATCGGTCAAATTCAGCCTGATTTATGCGTCCGAGTCATGGAAAATTGGGCATTTCGGATGATCGCCACTCAGAGAAGCCGCGGCGGACATTTGAACGATCTTATATTCCATAAATAATGACATCGATAGGCCTTTCAAGCGAATAAAAAATTTCGATGATATCTCACACACACACTTTGTTTTATTTAAATTTAAAGATAGGAAGGGCTTAATGAAAGACTCTTTAGATGTTTCAGATGAGTGTCCTCGCCTAAATCCGGATTGCACATTAATTGCCTACAAATTATTGTTTCCAATATCTTTTCGTAGATAGGTAACATATTTATAGGTGTCCATTCCTCTGGTGTCCTCGCATTATCGACATTAGTTGTCAACAATGTTGGCTTTCAGTCAAAATTTGTAACGAAAGTAAGGAGATTACCGACTGAAAAGTCCTATCGAAAGCAAGGTCTCGACGAATCTGAGAAAAGCCAACTGGACTTTAATGAGGAGCTCGACAAGCCCGTCCCTGTACCTCTTAAAAAGCCTAGCAGGCAGCTTTAAGTAAATTAGACGGCCTGGAAACACTCAGAAGATTTGATGTCACCTTTACTGAGTCGAAATTAGAAAATATCTATCTCATGGTTTAGACTCACTTCGACCAGATCGAACCTTCTCATAACTAGCTCCCATCACTAAGCTGAGTGTAACACAAAATGCCCTAGCTGGTATCTGGGATTTTGATGATATTGCGTCTTTTGACTCTGATCGCATGGACATACTGTCTGATGCAATGACACTTGAACTCCTGTTGCTGCAAAAGTACGAAATCGACTTTCACTGTGCCCAGGAATGGTTTCGGCCAGAATCCGGGCCTGGAAAGGTATGTAACCAGGTCTTTAGGGATGGCTCCAAAGCCGATGTAGGACGACGCTGGCGTCTTTTTGAAGAATGACAATATCAAATTTCCCTCCTTATTAGAAAAACTTGCGTCTTTCTTCCAAGTGGAAGCTGATCTTAAGTCCTTCCTGAACCTCTTCCAAACTAGCTCAAGAAGGCAAGCCTTTTCTTAACACAGTCTGTAGTCTGAAGTCACGAAAATTTTCGATGAATTCTATTTCTCCTACCAACGCCGTTACAGGACACTACTCTTTTCCTAAACACCTAAGTGTCTAATAGTCTAATAGTGATGACGACACCGCGAAGTACTGCTTCTGTGGATATTCGGCCTACACTCGCATGAGGATGAAAGTTCTCGGCACTGATGTGTGTGATAAAATCAAGTAAAAGGAATTTACAATACAAGGAGTACAATCGACTGATTCTTTGTTTTAAAAAAAATTCCTTACGAATATGGAATTTCGAAGGATTCATCGACGAATACAGCATTGCAGTCAACTTTGACACAGAAGTTCTATTTAACAGTGTCAAAAATCATTATAAAAGCATTCATCAGACTTGTGTTTGAGAACCACCTTTTTTAATGATTAATAGGTGTTTGCTGTACTAAATTCTAGCCATCAGCTCATCATTATACCTAAAACCGGCATGTGTATCCCAATGAATTTCCCAATCTAGAGAGCCATGACCATACAAGTCCAAACCCAGGTCTCAGAAATTTCGGTTACAGGTCAAGAAGTCTTCCTTTGAACCGTGTCTAGAAAAATCATTGAAAAACTCATATCTCACCATCCCATTATATCCTGGAACGCGACCTCAGAGAAGGCTTACATAATCGACCTAGCTTGCAAGTGGTTATCGCTAAAGATGCAGTCGCCCTCCTCCAACTAATCTTCAAAATATTTTCATCAGTATTACGGATATCTCCGCTAATCAGGAAATTTAAGGTCATCAGCGCTCAGATTTTGGCCAGTCATTTGTACAGAATAAGTTCTGGCGTCATTGCCTTACAAGGAATAATACCAAAGCTAAAGTAAGCCGAAGCAAACCGCTCACTGAAAAATAGTCAAACTGCTCAGTGACATATTTACGTAAAAACTTATTCCACCAAACATATGACCCATACCAGCTTGGATTGCCACAATGTTCAAATTGACTTTAGGGAACCCGAGCTGCAGAAAAATTGTGTACAGAGATACTATGTCCTGTAACTGCTCATCTGGCTCCTTGTGGTGCACGAGATTTTGGTCAAATTAAAGTACAATCGCGTTAATTTGACGGCTTATCCTGACGATGTGACCATCTTGGTATCAAGCAAATTAACCCCAGCTCTTAAAGGATGACTTAACCACACACTGCTACTCTAGTAGTTCTATTTGCTGCAAAGTACTAAGACTTAACCCTCTAAGAACGGAGGTTATTCCATTCACCAATAAGAAATTAATACCCAATTCCAAATCTCTAACGGTTGGGGGCAATGAGTGTCGGCTATCTAGGTAAACACAATTTCTAAATGTGAAAGAGACCATCGACGTTGCTTTCTATTCTTCTAGAAAAGCTACAGTATATTGGTAAACAACAATCTTACACACAGCTTTTAAACCTCACCAAGATTCAGAGGACAGCTTGGATCAGTATTTTGTGATCAATCACTACAGCACCCATATGCGACAGCAGCATTCGACACCATCCTCAAAATCATTTCGCTAGATTTATACCCCAGCATTTCAGCAGCTATTAGGGGTATAAACGAGAGTTGTGGTCATTTCCCACCTGAAACCATGCCTTCACATTCCCTTGACATGAGATTCTCTATGGAAATAACAGGAATGAACAGAGTAATAATCAAATCACCGATTTCTATACCGAAGCAGCTCCCATTGTCCAAGTTGTAACAATCATTATGCAGACATTAAGTCTCTGAACTACAGGGTGATCAGATCAAAGATTGTAGAAACTTCTGAATCAGATATCAATAAGTAGACTGAGTATCAGGGCACATGCATACTCCACCCAATAAGAAAGCTGATAAATTGGCGAGGAATTTTATGGGCGCTTCTATCAAAGTTCAGTTAAACTCATTTAAAACAGTCATCGTGGAATAAGCAATCGTTCGGACAAATGCGCCCTGACTTCAACTCGACACGTCCGCCATAGCTAGTTAGAATTACCTACTGAGATGTACATGTCCTCTCTGTTATCATCCCACGGCATCACCAGCTGCAGAGACGAGGAAGAGCTTGAGGTTGGAAGAGGTTTACTTGTTTGATGGGTGTCCTAGAGGACAAACGTAATATTGACTGAGATTCAATAACTATTTCTATTGCAATAGATGTCGAAGAGTCGAAAAGAAAGGACGGATGGTCACCGTAATAAGGTCGTCAAATACTCAATAATCTATCTACTCCACAGACATTTGCACATCTAAAAACATGTTAAGTGGGCGACTTATCTTTATACAGACACTGGATAGTGTTTCAAAATTGAAGGTCACATTAGCTCGAGCTCACTGCTTTAAGGATTGTTGTTTGGTTTTGCAAACCGAGCAGTGTTGGCAATTCCATTTTTAAATTTATTTATTTAACTAGCACTAGGCCTATACGAGTACCTTTAACAAATACCCTGAATGTCCACAGAAGTTTCGTAATGAGCCGGCAGAACGCTCGAATGCTTTCCCATGAGTATAATGTAAGAAGCGATCAGAACAAATTCTTAACAAAATATCCAGCACCAAAATCACCAAGCAACCTTCTGATTAACGGTAACAACAAACAGCGATATCAAACCAGAAGGCAAACAGACACAATATCGTGCATTGCTATCTTAGAGAAGGTCATATCATCCAGCGGATAACGCCTTGATTTCCTCGACGAGCCTCGAAAACAATAACCACTAGGTAATGTCAAGAGATTGTAAAAACAGCTGCGACTTGTCACAATCAATAACACTTCGCTTGTTGTTATTTATTCGCATCAACATCAAATTGTTAAATGTTAACTACGACATCGAAGCCTTATTTCCTTGTCACCTAGTTTTACGTTCGTAATCTATTCGCAAATAATTCAAAGCGTAATCATGATTCAATTTTAAATTCAAAAACAAAATACAAATCCGCATTTACGTCAAAGGCTGAGCTGAAGCGCTGTCTGAGGTTGGTACTTCCCAATAATAGACTCAGAGTCGGATTCGCCGAAAACCGTTCTCAGGGTTTTCCAGTGCATACAGAAAACCTGTGCCCCAATAAAAGTGTTTTCTCAGAAAATCACAAGAAAAAAAGAAAAAAGAAAAAGCAAAACAAAGGTAAACCAAGATAACGCACTTGAGAAGTATAAATGAAAGGTCATCGAAGTGCCAATGGCCTATGGCGGACGTCGAATTACGCGTAGAAAGAAAACGATGCTTCAGGTAGTAGTCCAAATCTGATAAATTCGTATCTGAATTTGAATCTGAACCCACATCGAATATTGATCGGGATTCTGGAGTGGAAAATCTAAAAATGCGAGAGAATCTGAAAGTATGAAATCATACAATGTAAACTCACCTTCAAGAGTGCCAAATTGTTATCCCTTGCCGAATTGAAGACAATCATATTCAGATGCATCCCTGGCTATGACAACGAGGAACAAGCAAACACATACACAACCGAAACAAACAAAATCTAGTGCACTTTCCGCGCCCTCTTTTTTCCTATTCGTATCTTTTTTGTTATCTAACTAAACGACGACGGCACGGCACGGCAACAACAACAAAATTTGCGATATGTAATTCTTTCCTTTTTTTTTCTTCGTTGCTTTCCTAGATAATTCTTATGCCTTAAAGCTCGCTCCTCTAGACTGCTTCTGTGCGTTTACGAGTGTATTGGGGAGTTTCCTCCTTATTTACTTTCTTGATTTTTTACTTTTTTTACTTTTCTATTTTTTGCTTCAGCTCAAAGAGGGGGACGTGTTTTTTTGCCCGCTACTGTTGATTGGACTCGTTTTTGTTGTCTCGCGGCGACGAAATTTTAACAAAATAGAACGAGTGAGGTGAATTTTTTATTTTCGGATTTGCTGTAGCAAGCGCGCGTGTGTATTCTCTTTAAAATTTCCACGAGATAAAGAATTTATTTTTTGTTTGAAATTTTATTATTTTTATAGATATTCCATTGCGACGCCACGAGGTGGTTTCAATTGATTCAAAGGAGACTGGTTGGGGCGAGTGCGGAGCTTAAAAACGACGAACAACGATGACCAACAACAACGACAACAATGCGCGAAGTGCGTAAGAGGAGACCGAGAAAGGATTCTTGAAGTAAACTTATTCACTTCCTTTTTTGCTTCTTTCTATGTTGAATTAATGAATGCTCCGAGTTGAATAATTTTTATTTTTTTTTTCCAATTTTCTGTGATATTTTGAGGAAACGAAAAAAACTTCTTTTTTTTTTGTTGTATGTATTTTTCTTTCAACTTATTTCACATCCGTTCTCTCCGCAATCGTTCTAGTAAGCGATTTTGACAGATCGGCGAATTCGAAGCAACTGAAATCGAAATGAACCGACTGCAGTAAACTAGCAGCAGCGAAGAGGACTGAAAATAAACCGAAGACCGAACACCGAAGACGACAACAGAAACAGAAGCAGAACTCGTCGAGAGACAGGAAATGTTTGACCTTTTTTCTTTTTTTTTTTACATTTTTCCTTCTATTTTGTATATGTGTTCATCGTGGTATGGGTTCATTATCATTTTATTCATTTGTTGATTCATCGGGGGCGAATGAGTGTGCCCGTTATTTTTGTGATTTCAGAATTCAGGTTGTTGGTGACGGCGAATGCGGTTAATGGTGGTAGTAAGCTTGTGTGCTAGGTAGAGATTTTTGTTTTTTGCTGGGTGAACTGAATGAATCTTAACGAAAGATTGAATACATCGTCAAAACAGGGTGGCTCGTTTCGATGTAAATTTAATGCGTCGATTTATTGTATTTAATTGTATTGTTTCTTTATTTTTTTATACAGATTTGCAATTTTATTATTATTATTTCTTAGGTAAGTTAGTAGAAGTTATAATATAAGAGAAAACCCTAGCTATCAAGGCTAACGGCTAAATCTATAAGGAACTTTTTCTTCCTTCGGAACGGAGCGTTCGCGCAAAGAACTGGCCCATTAAGGAGTACAATACTAGATGAAGTGAAAAGCAACCTGATTGAGAATGAAAAAATATTAATTAATTTTTTTAAATGTTTTTTTTTATTCTATTCAATATAGTCCTCTTTTAGTTTGATACACTTATTCCAGCGATTTTCCAACTTCTTGATCCCGTCCGAAAAGCAATTTTCCGGAAGGACTGCAAAATACTCCTCCGTGGCGTCGATGATTTCCTCCCGTGAGCTGAATTTTTTATTGATGAGCCATCTTTTGAGGTTTAGGAACAGATAATAGTCCGAGGGATCCAAATCCAGTTACCAATCGACGCCAAAAGTCCGCCCGATTCCGCATCAGCAAGTCCAAACACTCTTCGGGCGATCCCCAAATTATAGCAAATCTCTTCGCAATTTTTTTTAGCCAAGCGTTCGCCACCCGTTCCCAAGAGCCAGACCACTCTTACTTTTCCTACTTAAATAGCTGCCCACAAATAACTTTGGAATCTGTGTCTATAACTTTAGAGCAAGTCAAAGATAAAATAATAAACCTCAAAGATGATTATTCTGCCGGCCCTGATGATCTGCCCCCTATATTTTTAAAGAAATGTGAAATGCACCTAGCCCAACCTCTTACAGCTCCCTTTCAGCTTTCTATCATCCAGGGATTATTTCCCTCGACCTGGAAAAGGTCATTTATTATTCCCCTACATAAAAAAGGCCGAAAAGACGATATTTCTAACTATCTACCAATTGCTAAGCTGTCCTGCATACCTAAGCTTTTCGAGAGCATTATTTATGACATAATACTTTTCCATTGTACACCTATTGTTTCCCAAAACCAGCACGGATTTCTCAAAGGTAGATCTTCGACCACCAACTTAACGGAATTCGTATCAAGCACTTTATGTGCACTGGAATCTGGAAGTGAAGTTGATGTGATTGAAACCGATTTCAGCTAAGCCTTTTATAGGATCTCACATGATATAATCCTTCTGAAATTAAAAGCTCTTGGTTTCCAAACAAACTTTATAAGATGGGTTCAATCATATTTAAATGAAAGACAGTACTATGTTTTATTTAGGTCCATGGTTTCTGACCCAATTAAAGCCTCCTCTGGTGTCCCTCAAGGCAGCCACCTTGACCCCTTACTATTTATTCTGACCATTAATGATGTTGATTGCATCATTAAAAATTCATACATATCTGTTTACGCAGAAGATCTTGACAGATTTTGTACTTGGTGTCAGCAGAATTTTCTTGAGCTTAACGTCAATAAGTGTCAGGCTATAACGTATTCCCGCAAGCGGCCCCCAACTTCACCCCGCTGCTATCTAATCTTTAATCTGCCTGTTCCCTTAGTGAATGAGTTGCGTGATTTAGGTGTTATCTGTGATAAGGAACTCAATTTCCGTTCTCACATTGATAATATAATAAAGAAAGTCAACTCTGCCCTTGGCTTCATCAAGGAATTTTCCAATCCTTATGTTACCAAATCTCTTTACATAACCTTTGTTAGGCCTCTTCTTGAATATGCAAGCCAAGTTTGGTCAGCTTACTACAGAACACACATCCTCCGGATAGAAGCTGTTCAACGCAGGTTTTTACGATTCGCTTTACGTGATCTTCCCTGGGATGATAGCCAAAACTTACCACCTTATACTGACCGGCGGAAAGGTATGCTCATATGAAGCCCAATTGTCAATACAAACCTTAATCGAGGACGCAGGCGGACCTAACGTAGGTTCGGATCTTCAAAAACTCTCCACTGAGAATTACTCATCAAGTACAACGGCGATTTCATTTCCCGTAATACCATTGTGACCTGGGACCCAGACAAGACTCAGTGAATTCATTCTCACAATTGCATTCAAGCGCAGCTTGGCTGTCGCTATAAATTCCAATGCTTCACCCCATTCTCCGGTTCCTTATCGCTGCCATTTGGATTGCGTATATCTCCGTCTAAAAGACAGACGCAAGACGAGGAGTGAAATCTAACATTGTCGTCCTCCAGAAAGACATCCTATATCGGGTTTTGAGTCATCCGTGAAGACCTTTCTTGTTCTTAGGGAAAGGCGATTGGTATTTTTTTCTGCATCAAGTATTCTGGTGTCATTGCTACAGACGGCATATATACAAGAACAGTGTCAAAAGACAGTCGGCGCGCAAAGTCATCAAAGCTCCAGTGCGGGTAGTACCAAAGACCACTTCGTTTTAAACGGAAGATGTCTTTGAAAATGCAGCCGATGATATGAATATCAAGGGGAGAGAGATTCATCAAAACGTCTAGAGCGGAGCCAAGCGTGTTAGGGAAAGCGCTTATGCACACGAGACAAACCATTTGGAATGGTTTGATCCAAAGGACCCTTCTCGGTGACAGGCCCCAAGTCTTGCCGACAGCGCCTTAGAGGGATCCGACGTAATATGTTTAGTCCACAGAAGTTTGGTGTCCAGTGTGACACCCAAATACAATACTTAACATAGCTACTTTGGAGATTGGATGGCGATACTTTTAGGTACTAGATGAGTTAGAGCAGTTAGTTTCCTCCTTCTAGTAAAGAGAATTTATGGGAGGATTGACTGAAAGCCCATTTCTAGTGCACCAACTGTCTGCGCTTTAGAACAGATAGTTCCTAGACACGATCCAGCAGACAGTACAGCTACATCATCTGCATATGCTTGTGCATAGGTGTCAAACTATTGAGCTCGTTGAGCAGACAGTCGGCCAATATGTACCATAGTAGTGAAGACTGAACGCCGCCTTGCGAGCAACCCCTGTTGACCGCCGCCATCAGATATTGGACGCAGTCAGCTTCCGAAATCAGAGTCCTATTCAACAGCATTGCTTTTATCCCCAAAACTAGTGATTGGTCCATGCCGTGTAGTCTGGCCGAGTTTCACACGCCGTCAAACGTTACGTTGTCGAAAGTACCCTGAATGTTGATGAAAATGCCCAGCGCATATTCCTTCCTGTCGAGTGCGCCTTCAATTCTGAATCTCACATAGATGATGCATTCCCAAGGCAGTTTTGCTCCCATGGATGCATTTCAGCATGAAGGAAGTCAGACTTATACGTCTGAAGCTCTTGGCGAGCGTCTAGTCCTCTTTTGTGATTTTGGGATTAAAGGCTACTCCCACTGTATACCAGGATTTCGGTATGTTTGCCAGTGCCAGGAGAGCAGTGGAGTTACTCTTTACCGTTACCAGCAGCTGATCTACACCTTTTTATAACATAACTGGGTATATGCCATCGATGCTAGGCTACTTGAAACTATCAAAAGAAGTAACAGCGTGTTTAATAGCTTTATCCATCACCACAACTGATCAGATATACCCGCTACGGCGCGTTGCGTTATTCAGCTCACTAGCAGCTTCGTTAATAGGACCTAGTCGGGAGCTGGTTCTGATTTGGTTACCTGGAAAGTGAGCCTCAAGCATAATATGGAGATGCCATTAGTTTTCTAAGTGATTCCAGCGTGGTGATTTTCCCCTTTTGAAGGACAGTAGGCTACTTGTTTCACCGACAGTTTCGATATTTTTGCAAAAGTCTTCCAAATTCGACTTAGCTTTTTTATGTTTTTTTGCTTCGATCTGCAAAGACTGCAGTCTTCCACCGATGTAGTCTGAAGTTTGTTTTTCTGGTTTCTTTACGCAGTATCTGCAGATCTGCGTTCCACCAAGGAACGGACGAGCACTGTTGGACTTACCGAGCTCCTCCTAAAATCGTGTCCTTTTGATTTTCCGCCGATTCCAGAAGGTCGAGACCTTGCACCCGATTCTGAATTCCATATACCTATGGTCTAACAAGGAAACCTCCGATAGTACTTTCCAGCCGGTAATCACCTTAACATACCTGTTGGATAACGTTAAGTCGATTACTTGCTGTCTTATGTCTAAAGTTGGCTGAGGGCCATTATTATTGACAACCAGGTCAAACGATAGTAAGAAATCCAGGAGCTGATTACCTCTCACGTTGCATTTGCTACTGCCCCAAAACTTATTCTGAGCACTAGCATCGATTAGTCCCATCTTCCTGGAATCATAGTACTCATTTGGAAACAAAATGGAAATCAACCCAGATAGAAACGTGAGTCATACCTAGACTTAATAGTCTCGACAAAAGCTTAGCCCAGAAGTGTAAACCCACAACAAGAGAAGAGCCTTTCTTGTTTTCCCGACTCTCTTCTTCCTGTGAGAGTAGATTTTCCACTTTCGAGTTCAGGGTTCTGGGTATGAAGACGCATCAGCACATCCCCCATTGCCCTGAGTTGTCCCGGAACCCATGAGATGGCGCGCGTCAATTTTGATTGTCGGAAAACCTCGAAAGTCTTAATTTTCAGAGTGGGATTTTCGGAACAGACTTGTTCAGCCATTTAAGAGTTTGCTGCCTGGAGCACTTCACTCCAAGAGTTCGGTTTTCCATTTCGTAAGCCTCTGCTTGAATGCAAACAGTGATAGCACTCAGCGTCGTTCAAACTTTTGTCATTGCCAGAGTTCCCAATTCGGAGAGCCTGTGCCCTTTGGCACTTCGCGGATTTCTTGGAGGTTGGTTTTCCAGCGACATCCAAGTTCCGTCCACACGAAATGCAATTCGTGTTGATTGCAGCTCCAGTTGCCGTCTCTTTGAGCCATGCGTTTGTTCCAAGTATCCATTTTCTCCCATCTGCCCCTTAGACGATAGTCTTTAAGAGCGTGGCTCATCTGAAATCCGTTCCACCATTTTAGTTTCCCGAGACAAGTCGTCAAAAACAGCACTCTCACCAACCACTGGTGTATTCTGAGTGAGTTTAACCATAACAGGCAGGACCTCTACGGTACTCTCTAGATCGTTACAGATCAATTTACGGAACATATCGTCAAAAGAGTCATCGAAGTCAAGTGATTCAGCAGCTCCTGGATCAGCGCCTAAATCAGCGTGAGATTTTGTTAGTATATTGGTTGCAGCCTTCAGAATCCGTGTTGAGAAGACCACGGGTGAATTGTCGCTATTGCGAGTACCACCTGGAATATAATTTCTTGGGGTCATCTCCATACTTTTAATCGCGTTACGTCTAGCTAGGACGTCTTTGGCGCTTTCCCGAACCTTAGGATCTCTATACAATAATAGCCGAATCGTATATGTAGCAGTAACATAGAATATCTTTTGCTACAGATCAACGATGATAATGTTACGTGTATGCTAGGTGTCGCATATAACCCCAATAGAAATTGTTCCCCCGCGCCACAGTTCTTAGAAATTACACAACTTTGAGCTCACTATGAACGTATGCGATGACTTCAACTACGATGTCCCTAAATCTGACTCTAGACAACGTTTCTGCTTGCGGTTTAGTTCTTACTAACGTCACTCACTTCGCACCTCACATTCTGCCTGATTTCTGTCTTGTATCAATCTGATCCATCTAAAATTTTACTCCAGAATCAGCTGTCGCTTGAAGGTATTTCAGACCGCGGCCTACTGCGTATATACAAGATCATCTTCTCAGTTCCGGGAGGTTGCTTCTATTGACAACTTTGCTTTGCAATTAGACGCCGCTACTACCTCTCAGCTGTGAATTCTAAGATTGACCACCAGCAATCTGAATTATTATACCTCTATAATAAGCATATTCCGCTGAAGACCGTTATAATGCGTAATAAAAAATGCCCTTGTTTCAAATTTGAGGTTAATAACACCGTTAAGAATCGCAGGAAAAAAATTTTCTAAATGAAAATGGCTGTGTACCTCATCTTTTATATCGAAACTGGACATCCATCAACTCCCTAAGAAGCTTTTGAAGATATTGTGGTCAGTTGGAATTGTAAAAAAAAACAGATGTGACGAACTTATCAATGTTTTCCTTTCAGTCCTATCCTGAACCTGGGTTGCGTTCCGAATAGTGAGCCGTTTTTTATCTTCCGGTGGAATTCAAATTTGATGTAGTGCCAGACATAAAAGTTCTCAAAACCATAGGCTCACCCAGGTCAGATGCCGTTAGCGAGGATGGATGGAACTCCATTTATAAAAATGATTCTGTCTTACTTCCTGAGTAGCCTTTCGAATGCAATCAATTTTTATATTACTTTAAATCCAGATAGGATCAGTTCTTTTCGATGGCCGATTTTCGTATTCTATCATGCCTGCTAAGAGCTTTAGAAAAGATTTTTGAGGGGCAGATCTTTAGTTACCTTGCCCAACATAACCTGTTCTCTCCGATGCAGTCGGGCTTTCGAGCAAATCATAGTTGCGCTACGGCTATGGTAAAACTACTTGATGACATACGGGCTAATTATGGCTTGGGAATATCACTTTACTGTGGCTGCTCGATTTTTCCAAAGCATTCGACAGTGTGAGCTATGATATCCTATGTAGGAAAGTATTTTGTATGACACTTTGCATTTAGTGGCAGGTCGGTGCGTCTGATATGCGCATACCTACGTGGTCGTTGACAAAGAGTCGTGCTTGGTGAGAATTATTCTCTTCAAACCTGTTAGCCTACGTGGCAGCACCGAAAATATATTATAGCTTGGCACCACAGCCCGGGAGTGAGAGAGACAAATGGATTAGAAGAACGACTGGGTATTTCTCAAAAATAACTATTATTTTCTTCTTTTTTTTTTGCTTTCCAATTTAAATTCTCGAAAAAACAGACGCGTGGATTTTGAATACGAATTTTCGAGTTTTTCTTCCCTTTTCTTAAATAAATTACTTATAACTAAGTTAAAAATAAATTCTTTGTTTTAAAAGAAACAAAAAACATTTGTTAAGACAAGCAACCGTACAAGTTCTTCTCAGAACTCAACATTCTTGAAAATTCAAAATCAGATTTCACATCTGCCACGCGGATGGCCTAACTCCAGAAGAAGTCATCAGACAGGAATTCATCAGAGCCTCATCCGTTCAGATCATCATCATCAGCCAACAATCAGATCGCATAAGAGTTTCATTTGTTGCCGCTTTCGCATGGAGACTGGGGTAAGTCATTATGTCTCATATGTCTAGCAATACCTGTAGAAAGGCAAAAAAAACCAGCTCGCTCGTTCCTACGTCCCGAAAATGTAAAAGACCAATACAATTGCCCAAAGTGCAAATCGCGTGGATAGCGCCGAGGAAATGGTTCAGTGCGATGTGTGTAACACTTGGCACCATTTCTCATGTGTGGGCGTCGATGAAAGTGTCGCCCAAACAGATTGGATGTGCGACAGCTGCGTACATGCCTCAAACACCACGAACGTAGTCCAGAACCCTCAGGAGTCAGGCAAAGTCTGCATAACATCAACATCAATGGCAGTGTCCTCACAACCAACACCATCTTCACAGCTGCAACTTCCACCAACTGTAGTTACTTCGCAGCCACATTTCAGAGCCGCCTTTTAGGCTGATCCAGAATTAAAACAACCGTCCGTGTGTTCAAAAAACAGCATGTCAACTTCCAGATCCACCAATCTCAAATTAAAAAAACTTGAGGAAGAGCGTCTTCTTAAAGAAAAAAAAGACCGTGAATACCTTGATAAAAAGTGTGAGATACTCGGTGAAATGGACTCTGACACGAAGGAAGATGCAGTTTCTGAAGCTCTTATTACAAGGCAAGAAAGATGTTTTAAGTGGATATGAGATGTCAACCTCATATGTGAAAATCGTGTGCTTAAGACGGGCATTGAAAACGAAAGTGAGGCGAATAACGCTAATACTGACCACAGCAGAAGAAATCGAGGAAACCATCAAGAAGAAAACATCAGTCCAAAATCTGGAAATACAGGTGGCAGTGACTGGGATAAACAGAAGCTCGCAGAAAATGGCTATAGTCCACATAAACGCTCGAGCAGCTTACGAGATGTTGAAGATCCCTCAAATCAAAGAGTAGAAGTTCCCAGATGCTTCAAGTGTTTCGGATACGGACACCATCAGGCAACCTGCAAGGGCACGTACAGAAAAGGACAAGGGCTCTGCTTCAACTGTGGAGAAGGGGGCCACAAAAAGATCGACTGCAGAAAATCACCAAAATGTTGCCTATGTGCGGATCTGCAAACACCAGCGTTTGCCTTAAATCATGTGCCGGGGTCCGGTAAGTGTCGAGTTTTCCGTGAGGCACTTGAAAATGCGAAGAAAAAGCCTTTACAATGACCAGAATCCTACAGGGAAATATCCACAGGAGTCGAACGGCTGACAATCTATTGTCTACATTACTAAGCGAATTGCAGATTGATGTCGTCATCATCAGCGAACAGTACGTAGACAAAGAGACAAACTGGATAGTGGACACCTTAGGAACCGCTGCAATCTGGATACCAGACACAAGGTCATTCTCCCTGAAAAATCAAGGTACACAAAGAGGTTTCGCATGGCTCAAGACCGATAGACTCACGGTTGTAAGCATATATTTCAGCCCGAACAACAGGATCGACGATTTCCGCCAAAAACTGGATGACCTGGAGGACTTCTTAAACGAAACGACAGGTGAGATCCTGGTTGCCGGCGACTTTAACGTCAGAGCTCAAGAATGAGAGATGCCAACTACAGACTCTCGAGGAAGGCAAATACTTGAGATGGCTGTGAGACAAAGTCTAAACGTAACAAATGTAGGTAACACCCCAACTTTCAGGAGACCAGAGCAAAGAGGCACCATACCGGATGTAACCTTCGCTACGGAATCTACATCCGCAAGAATAAAAAACTGGCGAATAATCGAGGATTATACGGGCAGCGATCATCAATACATTGTTTTTGATTTAGGAGCAAACCAGTGAACTCCTATCTGGAACCGTTCACCAGCACCGAGATGGAACATCAACAGGTTAAACGAAGAGCTTTTCAAATCCGCTATTGAAGAAGGAGAAAGCGCCGTGCTCCAAGTACAAGGATCTGCGGAAGTAAAAGCTGAAGCCACGATGCAACTGATACGGCTCGCATGTGATGCTTCAATGCCCAGGAACGGCTGCAACAACAGAAGGAGAAATCCAGTGTACTGGTGGACAGACGAAATAGCTGAGCTCCGCAGGAGATGCCTACAACTTAGGCGCATAGACACCAGGGGAAGGAGAAGACACGCTGAAAACATAGAGGAAGCTCTGGCGGAGTTCAGAACCAAAAGATCCGAGCTCAATTCGAGCAAAAAAAGGAAGTGGGAGGATCTCCGTCGAGACATAAACAGGGACCCCTGGGGGCTGGGCTACAAGGTCGTAATGCGAAAACTGGGAGCTCAATCGGCACCGCCTATTCTAAACGAAGACAAGATGGAGTGCATTGTAAACACCCTTTTCCCAACTCATCCGGTCAGGCCTCCCGACAACACACCAGCCCGACGACAGGAAACTCCAGGTTTTAACGAAGAAGAGTTGGGATTAGCCGCGCAGATAATGAAAAACAGAAGAGCACCCGGCCCAGATGGAATTCCAGCAGAAGTAATGAAAGTGACTGCCCAAGCATGCCCTAACCTGCTGCTCAACATGTACAACAGTTGCCTCGAAGAAGGAGTCTTCCCAAAGAGCTGGAAAAAACAATGATTGGTACTGATCAGCAAAGGAAAAGGAGACTCAGGCTCCCCATCAGCGTACAGGCCCTTATGTATGCTGGACACTGCGGGAAAACTGATGGAAAAGCTGCTCAAATCACGTCTCATAGATACAGTACAAAGAGCGGGAGACTTGGCAGGAAGGCAGTACGGGTTCAGGAAAGGACGCTCCACGGTCGGAGCTATTGAAGAAGTGATGAAGTCTGTTCAAACCGCCCAACAAGGAAGTTGCCGCTCTAAGAAGATCGTTTTGCTGGCAACCCTGGACGTAAGAAATGCGTTCAACTCAGCCAGGTGGAGTGATATACTAAATGCGCTAAAAAATAGATTCAACATCCCAGCCTATCTATTACATATGATGAAGGACTATCTCAGGGATCGTGAGCTGATCTACGAGACCACAGAAGGCCTACGAAGGAAGGGAGTAACATCTGGAGCAGCACAGGGATCAATCTTGGGACCAGACCTCTGGAGCATCTCCTATGATGATATACTGCAGATGGAGATGCCCGAAGACACCTTTCTCGTTGGGAACGCAGACGACATCGCGGCAGTGATAACGGCAAGAGACACTGAAAACGCTCAAAGAAAGTTAAACCAAGTCATGCGACGAACAACCTTCTGGATGGATGAGCACAGTCTTAGTTTGGCAACAGAGAAAACTGAGATAGTCCTTCTGACGAGGAAGAAAATCCCGACACAAATAGACTTCCAAATTGGTTCTGAAGTCATTAAGAGCGAGGACGCGGTGAGGTATTTGGGATTGAGGCTCGACACAAAACTAACTTTCTGGCAACAGATAAAGTACGCAGCGAAAAGAGCCTCTAGAGTTACAACATCATTCAATAGATTAATGGCGAACATAGGTGGTCCTACGCCAAGCAAGCGCAGGCTATTAATGTCGACAACGCATGCCATTCTCCTATATGGAAGTGAGATCTGGGCAGACGCGCTTCGACAAGAAAAGTACCGGAAGCAGATGGCGGCAGTGCAAAGACTTGGAGCTCTACGCGTGGCTAGCTCTTACCGAACGGTGTCGAAACCAGCCGTCCTTGTAGTCGCAGGAGTGACTCCCATCGATCTCCTAGCGGCACAAAGGAAATACGTCCACGAAAACAAGGCGGAAATTGGAAGCGGCAATCGACCAAGCAGAGCAGCAAACGATACGGAAGTTTACATCGAGGCTGATAAGAAATGTGGCTGAGTGGAAAGACCGGAAACACGGGGAGGTCAACTACTTCGTCACCCAGTTCCTCACCGGACACGGAAATTTCAAAGCCTTTTTACATAGGATCGGCAAAACGGATAGCCCAGCCTGCCAGTACGGCGACTCCCCAGCAGACGACGTACATCACACATTTTTTGCCTGCAGAAGATGGGAAGCCCAACGCACAGCACTGGAAAACAGCATTGGTGCCTTCAACCCAGAAAACATAGTGGAAAAAATGCCGACGAGTGACCTGCACTGGGGAAGAATTTGCCAGTTTGTGGAAGATATTCTAGAAGAAAGAAAAGAGAAGAAGAACAATACCGAGAAAGCACGTAAACCCGAAAGGGTGTAAGATCACAGCCCCTTGAAGTAGTGCGAAGAGCGGTCCCAGGGCGTTGTGTCAGAAGCCACAGGGTTGGGAGGAGTTTTAGTCCGTATGATCCGAAAGCATGCGGAGAGAGCCGGACACAGGGGGATGGTCAACGAAAACAGACCTCCTTATGGTGCGTAAGGCATTTCTCCTACCCCCAAAAGGAAACAAAAAAGTCTCCTCCGCGGTATTTACCTCGGCTAAGTGTAATAACTCACAAATTACGCAAAGAGACCAGTTCGAGCTAAGCTCCTCTCACATTGCTTCACGGTATGGAATTAACAGGGAATTACCTGTATTCAGTGGGAATCCAGAAGATTGGCCACTCTTTATGAGCTCTTTTCAGAACTCAATACGCACATGCGGTTACTCAAACGACAAAAATCTAATTCGTTTGCAGCGAACCCTAAAGGGCAACGCATTAGAAGCTGTTCGTTATAAACTATTATACCCAGAGCACTCCAGCAATTATTCCGACATTACAGATGCTCTATGGAAGACCTGATATCGTAATAAATACACATCTAACAAAAATCAGGAAGGAGTCACCCCCAAGAGCCGACAAACTGGAAAGTCTTATTGCATTCTCTTTTGCAGTGCAGAATGTATGTGCCATAATGGAATCCAACAATTTAGAAGCGCATATCGAGAATCCCTGTCTTATCCAAGAATTGGTCGAACGACTACCGCCAAGCATCAAGCTTAATTGGGCTATTCACAGACAAGAGTGTGCTGAAGCAAACCTGTCAACATTCAGTGGATGGCTACATCAGATAGCTCAAGCAGCAGGCGACGTTTCACCAACATCGTTTAGTGTGAAGAAAAACGACAAGCGTCCATTTACAATGAACAGGTTTGTAAGCACACACGACAAGGTTGAGACTCCAGAAGGCAACAAACTAACCAAGAAGTGCAAGATCTGCAGCAGCGACTGCAATAATCTGGAGTGTTGTTCAAAGTTCATCAATATGAACTTAAATGATAAGTGGAGCATTGTAAAACAACACCGGTTATGTAGAACCTGTCTCCGAGCTCATGACAGGGTACAATGCACTTCAAACAAAAGATGTGGACAAGACGGATATGTTTTTCGACACCACAGACTGCTGCATAAGAACGCTACTCTCGATTCCGATATATCCGAGACAACTAAAATTAATAAAAATAACGATAAATATGCAAATTGCAATATGCATATTTGGAAGAATAGTTCCACACTTTTTCGAATTTTCCCAGTGACATTATATAGCAGAACGACCAAATGCGATGCGTATGCATTTCTCGACGATGGCTCTTTAGTTACATACCATTATGGACGTAAGGCTGGCTCAACAACTGGAACTCGATGGTGATGTCGCCCCACTCTGCTTAAAATACACAACCGACAAGCGCTACACAGAAAAATAAATTCGAGATCATTAATGTAAGAACAATCAAGAACTAGAACCTATCGACACAGTCTCTCGATGCGTGTGAACTGAAGAAAAGATATCAACATATGCATGGAATTCCTATTGCGTCGTATAAAGCGGCGAAGCCACTAATATTGATAGGTCTGGACAACTGGTACCTGGGTATAAATCTTCGTAAGCGTGAAGGTATGAAAAATGAATCTGCTGCAACAAAGACGGCACTTGGCTGGGTTGCTCATGGCATTTATGAAAATAGTCCAAATAATGACTGATTGACTTGGAAAAAGCCTTCGATACCGTATGGTTAGAGAGACTCTTTTTCAAGCTGGACAGGTTGGGCATTAGTAAACCACTTCTGTATATTCTTTTTGATATGCTCTCCAGTAGACAGTTCATCGTGAAGAATGGCGATGTGACCTCTGCTGGAACATTTAACATTAAAAATGTTCTGCAACAGGGTGCGGTAAATTCGCCGGTCCTATTCAACATTTACACAAGCGATCTGATAGGTACACTTCACCATGCCATAGCGTACGCAGACGACTTAATCGCGTACAGATCAGGACCAAAGAAGCAATATTCCGACGACTGGAAGTTGAAAATCAACTTTCAGAAATCGGAAACCATTCTGTTTAGGACGCCTTTGTCTCGGGCGTTTTAACATAAAATAGTTAGGAGCATTCTATTGTCAGAAGGACAAGAGGCGAATGCACCTTTATTAAAAAATATCAAATTGAGTTAATGTGTAGATGGGGTACAACATATTTAAAAAAAAAAAATTCTAAAATTTATTGGGTCTACAAGTAAGTTTCCAGCGTTTTTTTTTTCCAAAATTTGAAGTTTTATTATGAAAACCTAGTTACAATGCTTTATTCAAAGTATCGTCCATCGGAAGCTACAACTTTAGCCCATCTTTCTGGCAATTTATGAATTCCGGACCAAAAAAATTTCTCGTCTTTCGAGCCCAAGAACGTATCGAGCCAATTTTTGATTTCCTCTACTGAGCTGAAGCGTATTCCCGTAAGAGCGTTCTGCATCGAACGAAACAAATGGTAGTCAGATGGTGCCAAGTCTGGACTGTAAGGCGGGTGAGGTAGAATTTCCCATCCACTATTATCCAAATAGTTTTTCACCGAAACCGCAACATGTGGCCGAGCGTTGTCGTGATGAAAAATGACGGACTCATGCCTGGTCTCATATTCTGGCCGTTTTTCTTTTAATGCCCGCTTCAAACGAATTAGTTGGGTTCGATATAATAGTCCTTTGATGGTTTCACCACTCGGAAGCAGTTCATAGTATACGACACCCTTTTGATCCCAACATATGCAGAGCATGACCTTATTCACGTGAATATTTCGTTTCGGCGTCGATTGGGCGGGCTCGCCGGGCTTTGTATACGATTTTCTGCGTTTAGGATTATCATAATAAATCCATTTCTCATCACCAGTGACAATACGATGCAAAAATGATTTATTTTTATACCGCTGCAGTAACATTTCGGACATGCAAAATCGCCGTTCGACGTCTCTTGGCTACAATTCGTACGGCACCCAGTTTCCAACCTTTTGAATGAATCCCAATGCTTTTAAGCGCAGGGAAACGGCTTGTTGCGTGACGCCCAATGATGCAGCAAGTTCTTCTTGAATCTGACACGGATCCTCATCCAGTAAAGCGTCCAATTCCTCGCCTTCGAAACTTTTCGGCTTTCCGGGGCGATCTTTGTCTTCAACTCCAAAATCACCACTTTTGAACCGTTTGAACCACTGTCGATTCACCAATACATTCCACCCCACAAGTTTCCGAAAGCAAACGATAGGCCTCAGCCGCACTTTTCTTCATATTAAAGAATAAAAGCAGCGCTTCCCGCAAATGACGTTTATTTGGCTGGAAACTTGCCATGATTTTGCTCGATAAAATGCACGACACCGATAGAACTGCTCAAATATAACGCTGCAAAGTTGTTGACAGATACAAAACTTACAAATAAAACACATGGGGTCTGACATTTCTGCCCGGGATCCACTGGTGGCGCCATCTCTGACAAACGCTCTAAACTTACTTGTAGACCCAATATAATTCAAAAGTAAAATTTATAAAATTTATAATAAAGAGAACAATGTGTTAAATCATTGGAGTAAACAGATTTTCTATTTCACAATGGTTGAATGAAAAAAGCCAGTTACGAGTGTTGTAGAGCCGTTTGAGAGATAAGACTTCGCCTTTTTTAATTTAATTTAATCCATTAATTAAAGTTACAAATTAAAGTAATACTACAATGAAATTTACTTAAAGAACAAATATGATTACTAAAAATGAATAAAAACTAAAAAATTGCTTTTTATTCTCCTTATCTCACGGCAGCCACGTCGTTTTGCTAAAAAAGGACAAGATGGCGACGAGGCTTCCTCTTTCCGGAGATTTTTACTGCGCGAAGTTTGTTGCTGTTTGAGGTTGAATTTAGGGTCTGGTTACACTCCCCCCTGGTATGCAACCGTGTTTACCATCATCATTTCCAGACCCTCGCAGGTCCAATAGAGCTAGCCTGGCCACCGGGGTGGTATAAACGCCCTTAGCCGTTTGGATTACAGGGCTTCTGCTTCGCCCATCTCGGCGGATGTTAAGTTTAATTACCCTTGCTTTTGGCCAGAGATTACGTGGATTTTCCTCGTCTACTACGAGGACGATATCGCCTTCCTCCAAGTTCTTTGTTGGCCTAAACCATTTAGTCCTTCTGGTCAAGGAGGGTAAATAGTCTCTCACCCATTTCTTCCAAAAGCGATTGGCATATTGCTCGCAGGTCATCCAGTTTTTTTCGTAACAAAACACTTTCGTCTTTAAAGTTGCCGAATGTTTTTTCACCATTAGATGAGCCAACCAGAAAATGATTCGGGGTTAACGCTTCGTCATTGTCGTTGTCAAGGGGAACGTACGTTAGGGGCCTAGAATTTACTACGCTCTCCACTTCCGACATCATTGTCAGCAAAAGTTCGTCGGATGGATTTCTCGTCGGTGTTATAGCCATCAGAGTTTGTTTTACTGTCCTCACCATCCTCTCCCATGCTCGGCCCATGTGTGGAGACATTGGGGGAATAAACGACCATTTAATATGCTGGTCAACAAATTGTTTCGCTATGTCTTCATGCTTCACTTTTGCTGCTACTTTTCGCAATTCCTCTGACGCGCCTCTGAAGTTTGTTCCATTGTCTGTAACTACCTCTACTGGGATGCCTCTTCTTGAAATAAACCTTTTTAAAGTCAGGATACATGCATCTGCGGAGAGACTGTGGGCTACTTCAATGTAGACCGCTCTTGTAGTCAAGCACGTCATTAAGACTCCCCATCGCTTTTCAGTGTGACGACCGACTTTGACATAAAGTGGCCCGAAGTAGTCCATTCCCACGTAGGAGAACGGTTTTGTAAATGACCTTAGCCTGGAGGCCGGTAGCTCACCCATCAAGGGAAAAACTGGTTCATCCCTTAAATTTTTGCATACTTGACAGTTCCTTTTAACTCTTTTTAATAGTACTCTTAGCGTTGGTATGTAGTATTTTTGTCGTAGTTCATTTATGTGATATTCGTTTATAATCAGATTTGTCACTGGATGGTTTTTTTGGCAACAGAATTGGTCTCTTTAAATCCTTCGGTACTCCCTCATGCAGTGGATACGTCCTTGCATTCGCAATATATGGTTTTCGTCGACATGTGGCGATAACTTGTAAAGCAGACTGTCTTTTTCGAGGAGTGCCGAGCTACACATCTTATTAGTTTGTTGAAGGATTGCCATCTCTAAAGGGAACGATTCGAATTGACACTGACGATAAAGGTAATTTTCAGCCCTGATCAGTTCATCTGGCTCCAGGTAGACGGTACGATGACTACATTGCTTTCTAGCTCTTTCCGAAAATCGAAACACATACGCCACAGTATGGACTAATTTGTTCCATCGAGAAAACCTTTCAAACTGTAATTCGCAGCGACTTAATTCTGCATAAGCATCTTCACCTACGTCTACAAAGATATGCAACTGCACTATAGAATATTTAGACTCATCGAATATCTTCACATAACACCTCGGAATCGATATATTTCTTAATTCAGGTAAGTACACTAGTATTCGTTTCCACTTCATATATTGAGCCTCTTCTATATTTTCATCCCAGTCGACTCCAGATCTCCAAACTTCTTGCAACAGCATTTTGAATAGAACCGTAAAATTTGCAATAAGGCCCAGTGGATCGAATACGGACATCAGAATCTTGAGTAATTGCATTTTAGTTGGATACTTTTCAACGTTCATACTAACATCATCAAATTTGTTGGCTTTTAAAGAAAACGATAAGTTATCCATCTCTGGTGTCCACAGCATTCCCAGAATCTTTTCGACAGGCATCAAGTTCCCGTGGTTGTTAAATTCCTTGTTGCAAATGCCAGGCTCTCCCCGCAGTGAGTCCATTACTTCTTTGCTGTTGCTCAAAAATTTACAGATTTCGAATCCAGCGCTGCTATGTATGTCCTTGATCTCGTGTGCTAAGCGTATGGCTTCCTCAGGTGTATCAACGCTATCTAACAGGTCGTCCACATAATAATTGTCAACAATTGCAGAGACTGCTCGCGGATACTTTTGGCTGTATTGGGCCGCATTTCGATTCTTTACGTATTGTGCACAACTAGGGGAACAGCGGGCATCAAATATTAATACCTGCATGACAAAGGTTTCTATTCGGTTTGATTTCTCATTCTTCCATAAGAAACGCTGAGCTGATTGGCCCGATTTCCTTATGCGAACTTAGTGGAAAATCTCCACATAATGCCACCTTTCGCTCTCTGAATCGATATAAAACCGACGTAAGCGCAGGTAGTGTATCAGGGCCTCGCATTAGCAGAGCATTTAAAGAAACTCCTTCAGTCTTTGCCGCTGCATCCCACACCATTAAATACGGGAAATATTGGTAAGTACCAACTGCGATCGTCTTTTTCTAACGCCTCCGTATCTGACAATTTTCGCGAGTACCCTTTTTCTTCATATTCCTTTATCTGTTCGTGGAGTAATTTCGTCAGGTTCGTGTCTTTGTTAAATTTTTTTCCAACAGCAGCAAACGTCGCTCTGCCATTATTCGGGCATTTGGCATCACTACTTTATCATATTTCCAAAGCAGTGGTACAGTATATCTATCCTTTTCACACACGGTATTCTCTTCCTTAAGGCATGCTCGTCCTCCCTGGAAAACAAAATATATGTATTCTTTGTTGTACGTGTCTTCTCCATAGCGAAATATCCTTTGACTAATTGCTACATATTGTTATCTAGTTCTTGCTGACATTCACATGTGCGGACGTTATGGAAATTCTGTACCTTCATTTCATTTGATGCTGAGCCTAAGCAGTCATTTTTATTGTTGCTGTAAGGTCCACTAATTGTCCATCCAAGACGGGTTTTTGCAGCAATTGGTTGTTTCACAGAGCCTTCCCTAACACGCATAGGAGTTGACAAACGTATGTGCTGTACACCGAGTAGAATACGCGATCTCGCATTCTTATAGGATGCAGCTGGAATGCCTTTGAGATACGGATTCTTCTCGCGGAGTGCTTCTAAATTAAGGGTCTGTAAGATCTAATGACTTTACTGTTCGGATGTTATTAACATCAAACCTTTTGCTTGTGCCTGCAGGTGAGATCTTTGCACTAACGCATCTTGAATCCTCTTCGACGCGATGAGTATTTGCTGTCCATTGCAAGCAAAACGGCTGTGATGTCCCGTCCAGTTGGAGTTCGTCAGCTATCTCTTCATCCATCAGAGTAACTGAGGATCCCTCATCTAGAAACGCATATGTGTTAATAAAAGCATGTTTACCAAATATAGTTATGGGAATGATCCTGAAAAGCAATGGAGTTTGCTCTAAATCATTGTGATGAACTGTGTGATGTGTGACGCATGATGTGTTTTGTTTTCGTGGTTGATAATTGTGAAGTAGACGATGGTGTCTATACACACAACCATTTTTGCCGCATTTCTTGTCCAATCTACACCGCTGGCGGTGATGTTGTAAACATGTGCGACACAGGTTATGGCCTTTTACAGTGCCCCATCGTTCATCCAAATTCATGGCAGTAAATGTTTTACAGACTTCCAAGCTTCGGCAAGTTCCTTCACATGCTTTGCATTGTGTGCCTTTAATCGCAGGCACTGCTTGCTGGTGGGCATTTAAAAATGTCTTGTTTATTTTCCGATTTATTCGGCATGAATGTTATAGGCGATACATCGGAAGCTGCTAATGCCAACTCGTACAACCAGTCGCTAAGATGGATGATATTTACGCATTCAATATGCCTTTTGTAAATTCTCCAGTTTAGTTTAATGCTCGCTGGTAGTTTGCTAACTAGCTCTTTAAGCAGGCTCGGATTATTTAGATATTCTTGTAAATTGTTGTCTGCATGATTGCGCTGACATTTTGCACAGATAAAGCAAAACTAACAAGAGTATCAAATTTATCTACCTTCGATAGCGGCTCACTTCGAATCTTCTCTAGTAATGAATCGATTTTTCTGTCTGGTTTACCGAAGAGCATTCTTAATGTTTCGATTATACTCGGGACCTGTTCTGGATACAATAATTGAAATCTCACTGCCTCGAGAGCGGGACCTTTGAGACACCTTTGAAGCCTTACTTGATTTTCATTGTTCGTATACCCGCAAACGTTTGTCGTGTTCTCGAACGCGTTGATAAAAAGAGGCCACTCTTCTGGCCGACCATTGAAAATAGGAAGCTCCATAGGTATTACCCGCCGTGATGCTATTTGACGCCCTTATAGCATTTTATCTCCTATCGGTAAGTGCTCTGGCTTCTTCATGGTGATTGTCTCTTCAGGTTTTTTCAAACCAATGTTGTTACGAGTGTCGAGGTTGGTCTTGAATGTTCCGAGCCAAGTATCGTTGAGATCTATGGCACGCCCGTGCCTTTCTAATTGATCAGGTTTCTTTTCCTTTTCATCTACTTCTACGTTTTGCAGCCAGTCACTAATATTTTGCACAGATAAGGATTGATTGGAACTTCGACTGGATCGCGGCATTTCTTCTTCAAGTATTTGATACTTTTTCATGATGTAATCCTTGTCCCTCTGTTCACGTAGAATATGTTCCTCCTCCAGTTGCTTAAGCCTCAACGAAACTTGTCTTGTGGAGGACAACGACGATGCGCTGGACTTTTGAGGTTGGGGTGAGATTAGCTCTAAGTGATTTGTTGTTTTGCTAAGTGGAATTGGGGTTTCTGTTGCGTTGCGTTTGTTATCACCGGTGACGTCATTCCCTGGTAGTATTAGTTTAGAGTTTCCTTGTGGGATTGCCTTCAACGTTCGCTGTTTTGACGATGTCGATTGTTGTTGCATATTTTGAGAAGAGGTCCATTCGGTTTCCTTCTCACATTTCGCGCATGTAAATTCTTCATCCTCGATGTCGCTTGTTACACCTACACATTTTTGGTGGTACCATAGATTGCAGGCATCACACTGTACCATGTTGTCTACGTTGTCGGGTTTCTCGCATTGCTGAGAATTATTTTGCGAAGTAGTATCGATTGATGGCGGAGTAGATTGCATAGTTTTCTTTAACCCTAACCTATCTTTCTGTGATTTGGACATAACTTACAAGTTATAAGACTTACCCCAACGTTCCGTTCCCTTGACAGTTTACCCTACCGTTATGGCGTGCAGAACGTTTCTTCCTCTGACTTATGGCAATGACCAGCTTCTGCACGACTCTTGAGCTCGTTGCGTGTTCACGTCGGATGTTATGCGTAGTTCGGGAAATTGGTCTTATACCAATGTTGTGTGCGCACGTTTTTATTTCTTCTACTTGCTGTAGAATATGGAATCGGTGTGTGTTGGGTGCGCACGCGATGCTGTTAGATTAGCAAATTTTCCCTCGATGTTGGTTCTGTTAACCAGTTTTTGTCTAAATCAATTTTTTAGAATGTTGTGGAGCCGTTTGAGAGATAAGACTTCGCCTTTTTTAATTTAATTTAATCTATTAATTAAAGTTACAAATTAAAGTAATACTACAATGAAATTTACTTAAAGAACAAATATGATTACTAAAAATGAATAAAAACTAAAAAATTGCTTTTTATCCTCCTTATCTCACGGCAGCCACGTCCTTCTGCTAAAAAAAAGGACAAGATGGCGACGAGGCTTCCTCTTTCCGGAGATTTTTACTGCGTGAAGTTTGTTGCTGTTTGAGGTTGAATTTAGGGTCTGGTTACAACGAGTCTCTTTCAAAAACTTTGACTCCTTTCTTTCGCATCTAATATTATTTGGTAAACTATTAAATAAACGACACGCCGTAACATTATAGAACCGAGAAAAAGTAGTTTTATTGATTTTGGGTACTTTAACGAAATTTCTGGTGTTAACGCGTAAGTTGTAGATACCGTACAGCCTGGCGGCAGTATACCCGGATCTAAGAAAGAATAGTTTAAGTACTTTAAAATAATATAGATGTCTTAATGGAAGAATTTTCAGACTTTTAAATAACTCGAAACTTGGAGTTCTGCGATTAACTCGGGAGATGATCCGAATCACATGCTTCTGTTTTATCAGTAGAGGTTCAATTTTATTAAGATGGGTACCGCCCCAGCACGAAATTCCATATTGAAGTTTAGATTTGAACAAACCATTGTAAATTACCGTTAAAACCGTAGAAGAGCAATAAAGGCTAAGATGATAAAGTTGCCTGACGAGTCTATTAAAATATTGCTTTAGATACGTAGTATGGTCCGTCCAACTTAGCCTATAATCCAATACAACTCCTAAGTATTTAAAGTTTTCAACTCTTTCTATTGCAAAACAGTCATTAGAACAGTTAGCATTATCGTCAAAGGTGGGGATAAACTGACTTTGAGAGAAGACATTATTAAGATGAAATCTTAAACACCCAGGTGAGTGATATCGCAAAGACATATCTTCTGGAATTGTTCCCATAATATTAAACAACATGAATTTGGTTTTGTCACTAATTACTAGTTTATGGAACTTAACCCATCTGCGTAATATTTCTAGATCAGAGTTTATATCTACAAATAAGTCAAGGTAGTTATTGTTGGAGTAAGACCATGCAGTATCGTCGGCGAAAGCTGTAATTCTGCCTTTGAGCGATTGAACAAAAAGTGAATTTACATAAATCAGGAATAAAATTGGCCCTAAAACGGACCCTTGTGGAACACCTATGTTTATAAAATTTACTGAGCTCAGACAGCACTTTATTTTTACCCTTTGCATGCGGTTACGCAGATAAGAAGCAAACCAAGAATGTATCGATCCTCTGAAACCTGCGCTATACAGTTTATTAAGCAGCAACTTATGGTTTACAGTGTCAAAAGTTTTTGTAATGTCTATAAATAAGGCAGTAGAAGTTTTAGAATCATTCAAGCTATTATAGATTTCGTCACACAGTTTTAATAAGGCATCTTCGGTAGATCTTCCGCTTCTAAAACCGTACTGAAACTCACTATAGTAATTAGTTTTATCAAGAAACGATAGCATTCTAGATTTAAGACCCTTTTCAAAAACTTTAGAAAAAGTAGATAAAAGAGAAATAGGTCGGTAACTGTTTGGAACTGTAGTATCTCCTTTTTTATGAAATGGAATTACGACCGATGTTTTGAGTGAAACAGGAAAGATACCTTTTTCAATACTAAGATTAAAAATATAGGAAAGACCATCTGAAATTAGGAATGATATATTTTTAATAATACTACTTGAAATACCATCGTACGAAGATGAGTTAGAAGATTTTAGTGACCGTATAATTTTATGTATTTCAAGTGGTGTAAAACTTTGAAAGAAGAAACTGTGCATTTGAAATTCCTCCTGCTGGATTGTGGGGTCAAATTGCCATGAAGAGTTATCTAGCATTGATAAATCCTGAATGGTACTTGTGACGTTTGCAAAATAATCATTAAAAAGATTAGCAATCTCTAAAGGCTCAGTTACAAGCGTATTATCTTTGTTTAAAACTAAATCAACGTTAGGTTTTTTTCTATTTAGAATCTCGTCGACGATTTCCCATTCCTTTTTAGCGTTGCGGATATTTTCGGACAGCCTACTACTGAAGTAGGTATCCCTACAGAGAGGTATTTCGGTTCTTAGTTCGTCACATAGTTTTTTTATAAAATCTTTTAAGCCTAATATTGTTTGGATGCCTGGTAACACGAATATATAGATGGTTTTTCTTTCTAATTTTCCTCAGTAATGATAAAGTTATCCAAGGTTTGATACAAATAAATTTGTCGCTGTTTTTCCTTATTTTTTGGTTGGAATTCGAGATATGAAACTGCAATTAAGTCAAAAACAAATCAAATGCATCTACTCTGTAGATTTCATCCCAAAATTCAAAAGTTAAAGCTCTACTTAAAGCAATAAAATCGATTTTAGAAATATATTTAACAACAGTCTGCTTAGATCTGAAGACAGCGTTGTTAAGCTGAATACGGGTTAAACAGTGGTCAGTTAGTTTTAGATCGTATATTGCTGATTATAAGTTCCTATGTAACCTTATGTAGATATGTTCTAAGCAAGTGCTAGAGCTGACAACTACTCGAGTGGGTTGGGACAATAATGATTCGAGGCCAAAAGAAGACAAAGTTGAAAGAAAAAGATCGGCATTGGGTGAATTCGATAGAATGTCTATGTTAAAGTCTCCCAACAGAACCAGATTTTTACAAGTTTACTTTTCGAGAAACTCTGAAAATTCATCCACGAACACCTGTACTGAACACATATGTAATCTATAGATTCCAATAAAACAAAACCGGGCACCAGAAATTTCGCATTTTACATTTATTAAGTCAGCACTGATCATATTAGATTTAATAATTTCATACGCCTTATCGCTTCTATAAAATACTGCGATGCCACCAGCTGAATAAGATTCATTGCACGTAGCATCAAATGTAAGATTAGGTATATAAAAATCTGAAACCTCAAAATTGTAGATCCATATCTCAGAGAGGAAAATCAAATCTGGTAAATGGTTCAAAGAAGCAAGATGCGAGTAAAAAGAATCAAGATTTTTTCTTAAACTGCGAATATTTTGGTGTATTACGGAGAAGCCAGAGAAAGAATTATTTGAATGTTCTATACAGAGACAATTTAAGCTATTGAGAGTTAAGCGAGAAAAAATTATTATCACTAGGATTATTATAAAGGGGATCTATAGAAGAATTTATTGCATTTAAAGACAAAGAGGAGCGGTCCGTTATGCCAGAAACGGGATCCGCAGACAAATCAGGCGAGGCGTCAAGCGGTTCAAGCCAAACAGAACCGAAGACGAAGAGAAGGAGGGCGCTAAGTCCAACTTCCACCTTAGCACAACGTCCCTCCCGACCAACTTCCACTGTAAAGCTGCTTGGTGGAGTGAGGGAAGGGGCGCAATCAACTCCCGGACAATTTACCGACAGCAACCCATTCGCTTCAGATGTTCACCAACAGCTGAAAGGGAACAGCTTCGCTTCCTTGGCGTCAACCGAATCGGAAGATGAAGAGGAAGAAATGGAGTCAATTAGTAGTAGCATCAAAATGCTACAACAAAGAGTACAAGCCATTAAAGGAAAGCAAATGCTTAGAAGGAAAAGGGAAGAGGAAGAGCTATCCCAACAGCAACAACAGACGCAGCTAGCTCTAAAGCAGAGCCAACAACACCAAACAAACACAATAGCACAAGTGCTACACAAACAACAACAAAACCTTAAAAACCACCAGCAACAACAACAAGAGAAGCCACAAGAACGGCAACAGCAAAAACAGCAGCAGCCACAACAACAGCAACAGAAAAAACAGCCGCAGCAGCAGCAGAAACAACAACAGCAGCAGCAAAAAAAACAGCAGCAGCAACAACAATAACAGCAGAAACAGCAAATTTCAAAGCAAAGGGTTCCACCTATAAATACATTTAAGATGGAACTACAGGAAACAAAAGAACTATGTAAGTCGGCCATAGGCAATAATTTTTATATTAAAAGACTTAGCTTAGATAGGCACGCGATCCACTGTAATACAGTGGAGCGCTACCATAAAATTAAAAGTTTATTGAAGGATTCGACGACGGAGTTCTTCTCCTACACCCCGAAGGGGGAAAAGCTGCAGACAATGCTGCTGAGGGGGTTAGAACCGTCGACTGATCCGGAGGAGCTCCTTGCACTGCTGAAAGAGAAGGAGTGCGAAGGGCTCAAATTCGTGGGGGTCAAGCCATTTGTCACGGCTAGAGACAAAAGGGAGAAGCGGAAACTGCCGTTCTTTCTGGTCCAGCTAAGTCCCAACAGCAAACTGGATGGTCTAAGGGGTATAAAAGTCCTAGACTACCAGGTTGTTCACTGGGAAAAATTAAAGAGGAGTGAAAACATTTTACAATGTGTTCGCTGCCAAAGGTTCGGGCACGCCGCGTCGAACTGCGAAACGCAACCTCGATGCGTGAAGTGTGGAAAGAACCACAAGTCAGAGGAATGCGCTCTAGGTAAGGACGGAGCGTCGGAAAAAAGCCAACTCTCTTGTGCTTTATGTAGGAACACGGGACACACCGCAAATTATCGGGGTTGTCCCAAATTCCAATACATCAAAAGAGTAAATCTGGCTCGGCAGCAGAAAGTGGAAGTTAAACGTCCACTCGTGCAGGCACAAACACCAGCCGTTACTCCCCAAGTTACCTACGCCCAAATGGCAGCAGGTGGGGGAACTACGGTACAACAAGCAAAGGTAGCTTCTCAGGCTCCAGCGCCTAGAGCACCTGAACCTGTACCTGACATGCTGGCTATCTTGCTCTCTATTCAGGGGCAGATGGCTCAGCTCCAGCGTCAAATACAGGAACAGGCTACGCGGGTAGATCAAATATACGCGCTGCTGCCGGGCCTAACGCACCTCCAGTCGTAATGGGTACGTACATGGCGGAGCAAACCCTGAAGGTCCTTGCAGTGAATGTTAATTCACTGATTAGGTTCGAACGAAGAGCCGCACTATTTAAGTTGCTTAAAGACCAAGCCCCTGATGTGCTTTTGGTTAGCGAAACTAAGCTTACCAAAAGGCACAAAATGAAACACAGAAGATATGAAATATTACGAAGAAACCGACCCAATTCTGTTCAAGGAGGTGGTGTTGCGATCTTTGTAAGAAAGGGACTGCATTTCAAAAGAGTATACAGTCGTGTAGTACGTAGGTTTCAGGTGCTGGAAGCATGCATCATGTACATCCCTCTCCGTAGTGGAAAGCGGTTATACATGGTGTCTATTTATGCATCTAAAGCTACTCAATCCACTTTATTCACCTTAGAGCTCGAAACACTGTTTCGATTCCTGAGGCTGGAATTGGAGGAGAACTTTTTTATTATCGGCGGAGATTTTAACGCCAAACATAGTGATTGGGGAAATAATACAACAAATACTAGAGGGAATCTACTATTCAATTGGTGGAGTTCCTGCTGTTCGATTCACGAATACAACTGACGTGCACTAACCAACAAACTACAAACTGTCTACGCACTTTCGTGTATGACAGTGACCATTGCGGTCTCAGCACCGAAATAACTGTTCCCAATGAAATTGCGGAATTGGATGACTTTGTGCAAAGGCATTCCTACAATTATAGTAGGATGCGCTGGACACACTTCACCAGAACACTGACGAGAGCACTCTCCTCGAATTCGCTCTACCCACCGTCCAACAGGAATCTGTCAAACGAGGAGATTGACAGGTATCTTAGACTAATGGACGAGACAATTAAGCGAACAATGGACAAAACGATACCTCGGTATCAACACACTGACGACGAAGACTTATTCCGCAACGCAACTATTGACGCACTGCACCGACATAAAAGTAGACTGCTGTCAAGACTAAAAACCTTGTACAGACAGTTTACTGACAGACATAACCCGGAGATCATGACATTGAAGTCGTCGATTAAAAACCTCCAGATATTAATAAAGGAAAATTACAGAAATTCTGTAAGTTTGTATTGGAACAATAAAATTCGGGCTGTAAACACCAGCAACCCGAATATGTTCCCGCAAATAAATAAAATATTCCGGAGGAATAATCAGAACGACCTTCCATGTCTCAAAATCGCCCGAACGACGAACAACGAACAAATACTTGTAGCAGCAGGTATCGATCCAAATGAGGCACTTGATGATGACAACTTCTTTGTGATCGAGGATCCGCAGGAGAAGGTAGAAGCTATAGGAGCGACTTTCCAGGAAGTGTACAAGGCGAATGACATCATTGGCCCGAACCATGACCTGGAGAGTCGAGTCCTTGTGCACAATTTCTGCCTTCGAAATGAAATTGTGAATTGGCGATTCGAGAACTCGGGTTTCACCCAGTTCAGTGACGAGAATATGGCAAATAATGTCATCACCAACGAAAGGGTATTACCACCGTTCATTTCGAAGGAAGAGCTCCAAACGATCTTCGAATCGCTTAGAAGTAAGAAATCAGTGGGAACCGATGAAATACCGAACATTGTGCTTCGACATCTCCCACTAGAAGCGGTGAACATTTATACCACCCTGTTTAATAATGTAATGAATAATGCGTATTATCCAGCGCATTGGAAAACTGCGGTGATTTATCCCATCCCTAAAAGGGGTAAAGATACATCCAATCCGGCGAATCTCCGATCGATCAGTCTTCTTCCAAACATCAGTAAGGTTTTCGAGAAGGTGATCAATAGAGTCCTGACTAAGTGGGTTGAGGACAAACATATAGTTCCGGATAATCAATTCGGTTTCAAGGCTGGGCATGATATCATTCATGCTGCGTCTAAACTGGTTTCTGATATCCAATGGAACAAAGGCAAGAAACAGTGCACTGGTGCCTGCCTTGTTGACTTGGAAAAGGCCTTCGATACCGTATGGTTAGAGGGACTCTTCTTCAAGCTGGACAGGTTGGGCATTAGTAAACCATTGCTGTATATTCTTTTTGATATGCTTTCCAGTAGAGAGTTCATCGTGAAGAATGGCGATGTGGCTTCTTCTGGAACATTTAACATTAAAAACGGTCTGCAACAAGGTGCGGTAAATTCGCCGATCCTATTCAACATTTACACAAGTGATCTGATAGGTTCACTTCACCATGCCATAGCGTACGCAGACGACTTAATCGCGTACAGATCAGGCCCAAAGATTGAGGTCATTAATATACTTTTGCAACGTGACTTCGACAAAATTAAGCGATATTGCGACGACTGGAAGTTGAAAATTAACTTTCAGAAGTCGGAAACCATTCTGTTTAGGACGCCTTTGTCTGGGGCCTCTAGGGATACCAGAAAGAATTGGCGAAAGTTCTCTATCGTCGGACAACATGGACAGCCACTTGCTTGTCGAAATGTAGTCAAATACCTTGGGATCTGGCTAGATCAATATCCGTATTTTAACAAACATATAGATGTTGCTCTGGCCAGAGCCAGAGGTGCTTTTGCCCTTACAAAGAGACTGTTTTATAACAGCCAACTCGATGAGATGGTGAAGGTGATCTGCTACATGGCCCTTATCAGGCCCATGCTTGTGTTTGGATGTCCGGTGTGGTTCAACGTAAGAGCAAGTTTATTGGAAAAGATTCGGGTGTTTGAGAGGGCTTGTCTTAGGACTTGTCTTCGCCTATACAGAACTCCAGAATCTGAGTACATAAAGTTCTATCGTAATGAGGTCTTGTACAATAGGGCGAACCTAATAAGAGTGGACAATTTCGTCATTAAGTTGACTCGAAGGCACATTGGAAGAGCAATGACCTCATCGAACAACCTGATCTCCGGGGCTTACTACCCTAATTATATGTATCACGAGAGAGTTCGCTTTGACGGCTTTATTCCTCCAGAAGCGTTCCTCTACCTAGATAGTAAAGGTCTGATCCAGGACAGATTGGCGGTGCCGCTAATCTTCCACGTCGCTCGAACAGCTGCGGACAGGCGACTCAACTACGACAGAGACGTCGCACACGGCAGTGCGGAGCGTCTCCGGTTCAGTAGAGCGGTAGGGAGTCGCGACATGAGGGATGTTGCTCAGCAGCACCAACAATTTTGGTGGCCTTATGAAGGAGAGGATGCTTCGTCGTCGAATTCCTCCAATACTTGTTAGCTTCATGTGAAGCAAAGTGGGTCGCCTAATTTTTTTTAGCCATGGCCGGCTTACGTAGTTTTAAGTATGAGTAAGTTAGATTTAAGAAAAAAAAAATATATAAAAACAAAAACAAAAAAATTAATAAAAATCAAAAATTATAAAAAAAAAACATATATATATATACATATATCTATATATTAGGTATATATATATATTATGTATATATATATAATGTATTAGATGTAAGTAGGTTAAGTAGATTAAGATTTATTTTTAGGTAATCTGTAAGTTTTTAGTTTTAAGTTTTTATATTAATATTAAAAAAAACTGTCCATATACTAAGTTTTTGCTTAAATTTTATTTTCTTAGTTTTAGTTGTAATGTTAATATAAAATTAAATATAGACTGTAAGATACGTCGAAAGACATAGTTTAAGTGCTAGGTTTAACTTAGAGTGCCCGCATGGGGCCAGTAAGTTAGAATAAGATAATTTTAAGTAAATTAAGTTAGTTTTTAAGCGTTTTTTTGTATAGCATTTAAGTGTAAATTAAGTAATATAAATAAAAATGCATAAAAACTGAACTGACACTCCACGAAATAAAGATAAGGACAAAACAAAATAACTTTCTTTAAACATTTATTCTTAGAAATTTAAGAAATACATTTAATTTTTAGTAACTGCATAACAAAACAACTCGAATATAAATTAGTTATGAAAACTAACTCTTATTTTATATTTCTAGTTATTTTTTTTAAATTCTATACGAACGAAATAATGATAAGGATAATGTTTTTACTTTAGTATTTGTATTTGAAATATTTTTGATTCGAAATCAAATCTTAGTACTTAGTGTTTTCTAATTTTGTTTCTAATTACATCTCGGAGAGTCGTGGCATCGAATTAATTAGTGATTGCATCTGATCTATGTCGATTTTTTCCCATTCTCCCTTGATGGCCCTTTTGAGATTTTTCAAATTATCAAACTGACAGCCATTTTTAAAAACATTGCGCGACAAAACCGGCCACACGTTCTCAATGGGGTTTAAGTCAGGGCTGGAAGCGGGCCATTCCAATAGAGAAATATTTCGGGTTTTTAGAAATTCCTTTGTAAACTTGGATGCATGAATAGCCGCATTGTCCTGTTGAAATATAAACTCGCTACCCAAGGTCAACTAAAACATCATCTAAGAGCTTAGTGTATTTTTTGGCTATTCATTGTAGTTGATATAAAACATATAGGTGACATTCCAGAGCAGCTTATAGCCCCCCAAAACCATTAACGTGCCTCCTCCGAAATTGCGAGCATGCCTGAGATGCCGTTCGGCCCTTATATGCCAATATTTTCGGCAACCATCTGGCCCATCTAAATTAAATTTTTTTTCCTCAGAAAATACCACTTTACACCACTCTTCGTCCCAAAATTGAAATTTTTCAGCAAAAGTCAACCTGTTCGCTTTGTGTCGTGCTGTAAGCGTCGGTTTCGGCGTGCGTTTAACATATTCAATGGTATTATCTGACTTTAAAATTTGTTGCACCCGCCTTGTTGACACATTTAGCTTCAGAAGGACTGATGGATTTATTTACAGCAAAACGTCTTATTTCTCGAATATCTCTTGGTGTTAATGTGGTTTTATATAATTTGCTATAACAGTTTTACTTCTTTCTAGAATAGCTCGGATTTGCCCTGTTGTTTTCACCTGTTCTCTGTAAACAGCCACACGTCCTTGCTCCTCTTCGGTCAATGGCTTTCCATGAGGCATTGTAGTTGATATTTGCGAAAATCTAAAGCATTTCAATTTTTTCTAACAAATAAATAAATATTTAAGACTAATACTAATGTCGAAACTCAGCTTAAACTTATATTTTTTTTAATTATTCTTTCACTTAAGCACAACTGGCCTTATCAATATTTCGTACCACAATGAAGATCACTCATCAGTGTAAAACAGATGTGTTAGCACAAAAACGTCATTTGTCGGATGACGAGTCCTCATATGCCTCTGAAAGAGGGGGACATTGCAAAGGGGGCAATAATAGCTTTGCTTCGTTAGCAGCTTCGGAGTCGGAAGAAGAAGAGGATGAAATAAATGCCATTAGTAGCAGCATCTTGCAACTACAAAAAAGGTACTTGCTATTAGGGCCAAGCAAATCGCCCGAAGAGAAAGGGAGCAAGAAGCTAAGGCGAGCTCACAACAACAACAGCAACAACAACTGCATGAAAAAAATGTGCCGGCACAATCAGAAAAAGTGCAGAAAAAACTTAAAACCCAGCAGCAAAAGCATCAAACGCAGCAGCAAAAACGTAGCAAAAAACAGCAGCAACAACAAAACCAACAACAGCAACAGCAGCAGAAAACAAAAAAAGAAAAGGTGCCTCCAATCAACACCTACAACATGGAAGTCCAGGACACCAAGGACTTGTGTAAGTCGGCCATTGGTAAGAACTTTAGCATTAAAAGATTAGGGTTAGACAGGCATGTCATCCACTGTAATTCAGTGGAGGGCTACAAAAAAAATTCAAAATCTGTTGAAGGAAACGACGACGGAGTACTTCACGTACACACCGAAAGGTGATAAATTTAAAACAGTTCTATTGAAAGGACTGGAACCGTCCACTGATCCCGAGGAGCTCTTAAAACTGCTTCAAGAGAAAGAGTGTGAAGGTCTCAAGTTTGTGGGGGTTAAGCCTTTTACCACTCCAAGAGCAAAAATAGAGAAGCGGAAACTACCGTTCTTCCTAGTACAGCTTACTCCCACTAGCAAACTGGATAGTCTAAGGAGTATCAAGGTCCTAGACTACCAGGTTGTTCACTGGGAGAAATTAAAAAGGAGCGATAACATTAGACAATGTGTTCGCTGCCAAAGGTTCGGCCACGCCGCAGCGAACTGTCAAATGCAGCCTCGATGCGTTAAGTGTGGAAAGAATCACAATTCACAGGAATGTGCTTTGGGTCAGGACAAAGAGTCAGACAAAAGCCAACTCTTATGTGCTTTATGCAAGAATTCGGGACACACCGCTAACTATCGGAGTTGTCCCAAGTTCCAAGATATTAAGAAAGTAAATATGGCCCGTCAGCAGAAAGCGGAGGTAAAGCGTCCATCTGCTCAGTTTCAAACTCCAGCCGTCACTCCCCGAATTACCTTCGCCCAAATAGCGGCAGGTGGGGGTAGAATGGTACAAAAATCCGTGGTTGCTTCCTTGGCCCCAGCGCCAAGAGCACCGGAAGCTGCACCTGACATGCTAGCTATCTTGCTCTCTATTCAAGGGCAGATGGCTCAGCTTCAGCGTCAAGTACAGGAACAAGCTAAGCGGGTGGATCAAATCTGTGCGCTGCTGCCGGGTCTAACGCACCTCATATCATAATGGGTACGCATATGGTGGAGCAAACCCTGAAGGTCCTTGCAGTGAATGTCAATTCACTGATTAGGATCGAGCGAAGGGCCGCGCTGTTTAAGTTGCTGGAAGACCAAGTTCCTGATGTGCTTTTCGCTAGCGAAACTAAGCTAACCGATAAGCACAATCTGGAACACAGTAAATATAATATTAGAAGAAGAAACCGACCCAACTCCACACAAGGAGGTGGCGTCGCGATCTTTATTAGAGATCAATTTAAATTTAGAAGAAAATACAAGGGTGTTTTGCGTGGGTTCCAGGTGTTGGAGGCGTGTGTCGTGCGCATACCTCTCGGTAGCGGAAAGTGGTTGTACATGGTCTCTGTCTACGCGCCTGATGCTTCTCAATCCACGCTATTTATCTCAGAGCTCGATAAACTCTTTCGACTCCTTAGACTGGAATCGGAGGAGAATTATTATATAATCGGCGGGGACTTCAAACATAGAGATTGGGGAAATCATATACCAAATACTAGAGGGAACCTACTACTCAATTGGTGGGTTCAGCACAGTGTCATGTACAGACTCGGTTTGAAAGCGACGGACAATCCGTCGTTTCCTAGATCCGGCTCCTATTTGGACCTATTGCTGTACGACGTACGGGTAAAACTGACTGGGAGTAATTTACAAACGCTAAACTGTCTGCATACTTTCGTGTACGATAGTGACCATTGCGGTTTTAGTACCGAAATAACAATTCCTAACGAAACTGCGAAACTGGAGGAGTTTGTTCCTAGGCATTCTTACAATTACAGTAAGACTCGCTGGACGCACTTTTCTAGAACGCTGACTAGAGCACTTTCCTCGAATTTGCTCTACCCACCGTCTAATAGGAATCTGTCTAACGAGGAGCTGGACAGATACCTGAAACAAATGGACCAAACAATTAAACAAACGATCGACATTACAATACCTCGGTATGAACACACGCCCAACGAAGACCTATTCCGCAATGCTACCATTGACGCACTACACCAACACAAAAGTAGACTGCTGTCAAGACTAAAAACCTTGTACAGGCAGTTTACTGACAGACAAAACGTAGAGATTAGGACACTGAAGTCATCAATTAAAAACCTCCAAATATTGAAAAGAGAGAATTACAGAGTAGCAGCAGAATTCGGGCTGTAAATTTTCGCAGCCCGAGTATGTTCCCCCAAATAAACAAAATATTTCGGAGAAAAAATCAATACGACCATCAGTGTCTTAAAATCCCTCGAACGATGGACAACGAACGAATACTGACTACGGCAGGCATAGATCCAAGTGAAGCCGCAGATGATGATAATTTCTTTGTAATCGAGGATCCTCAGGAGAAGGTTGAGGCCATAGGAGCGACTTTTCAGGAAGTGTTTAAGTCCAATGACGTCATTGGTTCAAATCACGACCTGGAGAATCGAGTCCTTCTGCAAAATTTTTACCTGCGAAATGACATACAGAACTGGCGATTCGAGAGCTCGGGTTTCACCCAGTTCAGTGACGAGAATATGGCAAATAATGTCATCGCCAATGAAGGGGACCTACCCCCGTTCATTTCAAAGGAGGAACTCCATGAGATCTTCGACACAATAAGAAGTAAAAAATCAGCGGGAATTGATGGAATACCGAACATTGTGCTTCGACATCTCCCTCTAGAAGCGGTAGACATTTACACCACCTTGTTTAACAATGTAATGAATAATGCGTATTATCCAGCGTATTGGAAAACTGCGGTGATTTATCCCATCCCTAAAAGGGGTAAAGCCAACTCGATGCGAGGGTCAAAGTTATCTGCTACATGGCCCTCATCCGGCCCATGCTGGTATATGGGTGTCCTGTGTCGTTTAATGTGAGAGCAAGCTTAATGGAAAAGATTAGGGTGTTTGAGAGGGCTTGCGTTAGGGTCTGCCTTCGCCTTTACAGAACGCCAGAATCGGAGTACATAAAATTCTATCCCAATGAGGTCCTTTACAACAGGGCGAATCTAAATATAGTGGACAACTTCGCTATTAAGTTGACTCGAAGGCATATTGCAAGAACAATGACCTCGTCCAATAACCTGATATCTGGGGCCTACTACCCCAACTACTTATATCATGAGAGTGTGCGCTCGAAGGACTTCGTCCCCCTGAAGCGTTCCTCTATCTGGACATGAAAGTTCTTATACAGGATAACTTTGCGGTGCCGATAATCTTCCACGTAGCTCGTGCAGTGGGTGAGGGGCGACTCAACTACAACAAAGACGTCGCACACGGCAGTGCGGAGCGTCTCCGGTTCTGTAGAGCGGTAGGGAGTCGCGACATGAGGGATGTTGCTCGGCAGCACCAACAATTTGTATATATATACATATATCTATATATTAGATATATATATATATATCATGTAATTTAATTAATTAATTTTGGTGGGGGCGAAAGCCCCCATTTATTCGGCTTAATACAAGCTATAACTTAAAATTAAACTTAAACTAAAACTTAAAACTAAGGTTGGTTCACCACTCTGAAGGAGAACGGATTTGAGGTAGGAAGTGGTGCGGTGGAAGTCAAAGACGCTAGGGTTTGAATTAATTTTTCGTAGCATACGGGAGATTGGTTCGTTCGCGCCATAGGTGGTGTGGTGGGTTGTGAGATAGAAGAGACAAGGGGTACGTAGATTACGAGGGTTAGTGTTGAGGAAAATAGAATTGTAAAGGGACGTGCATCAACCTGACCTGAAAGAAGTCAATGAATGAAGAGAAAGTCGGCTGCATCTCTGCGTTCCTCAAGGGTGTTTAGGTTAATAAGGTTGAGACGGTTTTGATAGGGGGGCAGAGTAAAAGAATCATCCCAGGCCAAACCTCGAAGAGCGAATCGAAGAAAACGGCGCTGGATGCTTTCGATTCTCGAGATATGAACGCAATGATATGGGGACCATACTTGACTGGCGTACTCTAGGAGGGGACGAACAAAGATAATATAGAGGGACCTGGTCACGTATGGGTTGGTGAATTCTTTGGACCATCGTTTTACAAAACCTAGTGCAGAGTTGGCTTTAAGGATTATCCCATCCATATGCAAACGGAAGTTGAGCTCCCTATCACACAAAATGCCGAGGTCGCGAAGAGATACAACGGAGGAGATAGGTTGGTTGTGGAGAAGGTAGAGTCGGAGAGGAGATTTGTGCCGCTTTTGTGAAAAGGTGATAGATTGGCATTTGGTGATATTAAGCTCCAAACAATTTTTGAGGCACCAGATCGAAAAACTATCAAGGTCTTGTTGAAGAAGGAAGGAGTCATGGGGAGAGGAAATGGTTTTGAAAAATTTGGTATCGTTGGCGTAAAGGGAGACGGACGAGTGTTTGATGATCCTATCGAGATCATTTATGGTTAATATAAAGAGAAGGGGACCGAGATGGCTACCTTGAGGAACTCCAGAGGTGGCCAAAAATGGAGCGGAGTGGGCTGACCTAAAACGAACACTGTAAAAACGGTTTTCGAGGTAAGAGGATATCCATTTTAACAGTATGGGCTCAAAGCCGAGGGCAGACAATTTGAAGAGTATTAATCGATGAGAGACTTTATCAAAGGCTTTGCTAAAATCGGTTGCAACTACATCGACTTCGTTGCCGTTCTCGAGGGCAGAGATGGCAAAGGATACGAATTCAACGAGATTTGTGGTGGTTGATCTACCCTTTAGGAAGCCATGTTGTCTAGGGGAAATAAGTGATTTGCATTGGAAGCTTAGAGCTTCATACAAAATACTTTCGAGGAGTTTGGGTATATGGGAGAATTTAGCGATTGGACGATAGTTTGTTATTTCGTTCTTTGATCCCTTTTTGTGGATCGAGGTTATAAAGGAGGTTTTCCAAACCTGAAGAAATTCTCCTTGTGAAAGGGATAGACGAAAGAGATCAGAAAGGGCAAGGAAAAGAGACGAAGAACATTTTTTAAGAAATATGGCAGGGAGGCCATCTGGACCGGGTGTAAATTCATCATTGAGTTGGTGTAATTTATATTCGATATAGGAGGGGTCCAAGATGTGAGAGAGAAATGGGCCATTGGAGAAGTTCAGTAGGTAACGAAAGGATTGTTTAAAGAAGCTGGTAAATAGGTTGGCAATGGTGAGTGGATCGGTTGATGACTTGTTGTTGAAAGAGAGGGAAGGAGGGTAACCATCGGACTTTCTTTTGTAGTTAACAAATTGGTAAAAGGACTTAGGGTCAGTTATAAGGTTGACTTGGGCATTATTAAGGTAACGCTGTATGTATATATAATATATTAGATGTAAGTAGGTTAAGTAGATTAATATTTATTTTTAGGTAGTCTGTAAGCTTTTAGTTTTAAGTTTTTATAATAGTATTAAAAAAAACTGTCCATTTACTAAGTTTTTACATAAAATTTATTTTCTTAGTTTTAGTTTCCATGAATGTAAAAATAAATATAGACTGTAAGATACGTCGAAAAACATAGTTTAAGTGCTAGGTTTAACTTAGAGTACCAACATGGAGCCAGTAAGTTAGAATAAGATAATTTTAATTTAATTAAGCTAATTTTTAAGCATTTTTTTGTCTAGCATTTCAGAGTAAATTAAGTAATATAAATAAAAATGCATAAAAACTGACTGCTGTTGCTAAACCAGTAGATCTCATGGGAAAAATTTAGGTCAAATGGCATTACGCAATGCCGAAACTTCCAGAAATTTGAACATATTGCCAGCAACTGTGGGATGAAATACAGGTGCGTCAAGTGCAAAGATTAAACTGCTCAAGGACAACAGAAAACATAAAGGATGCAGCGGTTTATTGCACAAACTGCAAAGATGTGGGACACCCAGCCAACTATAAAGGATGCCCTAAATACAAAGAAAAAATCGTAGAAAAATCAAACAGGCCCAAAAGAAAAGGGATCAACGGCTGTTTGTGATGTCATCAGCAGCAAAGAAGATTTTGGCTGGATTAAGTTTCGCAGAAGCAGCCGCTTTAGCTAACAATACGAAGAAGCCAGAAGCCAGGACACATAAACCGACACAACAAGTACAGACAACCACAAAGTTAGCACAACAGTCAGCCAACAAACACCTGCACGCCAACCAGCCACTAGAACACAACACACACAATCTCCACATCACTTCAATATATTTGAGGATACTGAGAGGTTGTTTGGCACTGACCTCTTAACCCTTTTACAGAAGGCAAAAAAGGTGGTACCACCCAACTACGGTATCCTCGATGATAAACGAAAAACAATTATATTGGCTAAACTTATCTGTGAACTATGTGTTCAATAAATAGGCCTAGCGTTCTTACCTACAACGTAAATTCAATTTACTCAGTAGCCAGAAGAAGCGCCCTAAGCTTGTTTATCGGGAAACACAAGCCAGATATTCTACTGTTGCAGGAAACGCTACTGAATGGCTGCAACCCATACAAACCAGTTGGATGTTTTATAGCCCGAGAAGACAAGAGTCCCGGAAAAAGAGCAACTGGAATTGCTCTAAGGGAATCGTTCAAGCATAATCCCATGAAAATCACGTCACGGAAGTAGAGACCCTGATCGTTGTCTCAATGTATAACCATTGTGGCGGTACCAAAACAGACATAGACATTCACCATGATCTTTCCAAGATAAACGACGCATACTCGCTGATTGGCGGAGACTTCAACTCAAGACACCCGCCTTGGCAAGACGATGAATCAACACCACAAGGAGATGCCATCGAGGACTGACTAACAAATAACAGCCACCTACGCTCCTTAGTAGTAGTGTCACAGCCAAGGAAAACTTTTCCCAGGACACCATCACTGCTGGACTTCTTTTTTGGTTTCATCGAACCTCATAAACTTACTAAAAGATTTTCAGAATTTCACCTGCGTTTCCCATGTAAGTGATCCTGATCAATTGGCGGTTGAGTTGAAAATTCATCTAAACCAGAGAATATTTCTACAGAGACAAGTTCAGAAAACACACACCAATTATAAAAAAAATCAACTGAACCCGATTCAAGATTGAAGTCGAAACAGAGCTTCAACTACCAAGTCGTGAAAGGTGCCTGTTAACCCGCGGCTAACTAAAATTTCCTTTTCCAAAAATAAAGATCCAAATTTCAAACGTTTGGTTGTTGATTTTAATTCCTATTGAAGTAAAACGTTATAAAACATACAAAACAAAAGGAAAAAAAATATTCTTTCTTACATTGGTCAGAACCTTGGCATCGAAAACAAAATGGTGCAAAAAATGATATGCACAAGAAATTGACATTTCGAATTCGGACTTCACTCACAACGTTACCAGCTTCAAAAAACCCAAGTTAGAAATTCATTAATATTTTAAAATTCGAAATCAAAAAAGGTTTATTCGCTCGATGACACCCCGGGGCCCGTCTGAAACTCTAAGTGGAAGACTCCAGATCAAAAACAGCGAGCCTACCAACGGCCCTTTTTACCATCAAAACATTGTTAGCCAAACGGACATCCGCAGTTCTCACAACACCATCCGGGCCTGGATAAACGGTTGTAACTCTGCCAAGCTTCTAAGTTGAACGACCTTCAGTTGGCTCCACCACCAGAACAATGCTCCCGACCGTCACTGGCTTTGTATCGTGTTATCTCCGGTAGGTATTCAGTATACCAATGTCTTGAAAATTCTTTCATAAGATGTTGCGCACGCCGACACTGGTCCCGAGCGGAAAACACTCCGGGCGCTGTGACATTTCGTTCAGCATCGCTAAAGAGAATCGAATTCGGGGTGAGTGGCTTGGGATCCTCTACAGGAATGTGAGTCAGTGGACGTCTGTTTATTTGCCCTTGGGCTTCGACTAACGCATTCAGAAGAACGTTCTCCTGCGGTGTCACACCCTTTAGAATGAAATATAAGCTGACCTTGATGGACTTTATCAGCCGTTCCCATGCTCCTCCCATCCAAGGCGAATACGCTGGAATAAAACGCCAAAGAATGCTCTCGTATTTCGCACAGTACTCTCCAAGAGCGGCCTCCATCTCCTTGACGTCCTTCTCCAGTCGATTTTTGGTTCCGACAAAGTTGAGACCGTTGTCACTATAGATGAATCGGGTAACTACACGGTTGATCAAAAATCGCCGCATTGCCAAAGTTCACCGGTCCAAACTGAGATCATTGAGCATTTCGATGTGTACAGCTCGAAAAGTCAAACAGGTAAATATCATTCCATAACGTTTAGCAGAGCTTCTTCCCTATTTAGCACACATCGGCCCGAAACAATCGACTCCAACATGAGTAAATGGCCTCAAGTCGAAAGCCAATCGCGCTTCAGGAAGCTGGCCCATAAGTGGCATGACTGGATTGGCCTTAAGTCGTCTACACATGAAACATCTTGCTTTGACCCGGGCTACAGCACCACGGATACTTATAATCCAAGCTTTCTCCCTGATATCTGATATTGTTGTAGCTGTCCCAGCGTGTAGATTGGCTTCGTGGTAATGTTGCACAAGAAGGTCAACTAACGGATGGGTTTTGGGTAGAATCGCTGGGTTGCGTGCTGCGTACGATAGATTTGCTTTCTGGGCTCTCTACCTTAAGCGCATCGTACCCTCCTTATCTAAAAATGGCGATAAACTTAACAAGTGACTAGTAGATTTTAAACATCGCTACGCCTGCAAACTAAGAATCTCAGCATGAAAAGCATCTTGTTGGATCTTTCTAAACATCCAGTTCTCAGCTTGCACAATCTCAAACGGTGTTGCGAAAACTTCTTTCTCAGTTGCATTTCCCTGTAAAATAATCTGGTGAACAGCTTTTCCCGGAGATATGGGCTGGACTGTATTAAGAAATCAGGTCCCGCAAACCATCTCTGACTTTCAAATCTGTATCGACGACTCACTCCATCTGGTTCCATTATCAACAACGTTATCCGTAGATCCAACAAACCACCATTGATTTGGATCAGTAGTTTCCAAAATCTCACCAACACGTACGGCTACAAAGGATGTAGAGGAACTAATCCACGATAGCACTGTCTTCGAATCGGAGAGAAAAATACGCTCAGCAGGTGGGGGAGCAACGAGGACCAAACATCATCACCTCCATGATGTAGACCAAAGGCTTTCGAGATGTAGCACCATCTCTCCAAAGAATCCATTGGCACTGCTGATCTGTCTCGCTGATCCTTATGCGATGAAACATTTCTCTTACATCGGCATTCACAGCAACTCGCCGTTCCCGGAACTTAAACAATCCGGCGTGAAGTGGAACAAGATTATCTGGCCCTTTTAACAAGTGTGAATTCAAGGAGACTCCATTAACTCTCGCAGCAACATCCGCAATATCTCTGGGTTTTGGAGGGTTCTTATTCCTATTTAGCACGATTTAGCGCGTACCAAGCTCTGGCCCATTTTCGTTTCAAAATCGTCATCAAATGCGATCCTAGCATAACCCTTGGCTACCAATTCACGCATATGTTGGTTTTTCCACTCTAGCAACTCGGGATTTCTTAATAACGACTTCTCCAAACTAATAAGGCACGAACATCTGCCTGGCACACGAAATTTCCACTGGGAGGTCGCACTCCAAATTCTTCCGTGGTGAAATGTCGTTTTACAAGATCGTGAAGTTCTTCATCCTGCTTGATGCTGTCGTGGAAAAATATTTGCGAGGACCTTTTTGGTGGATTAACACAGGATACGTTGGACACACATCCTGACCTTCCAAAAACAGTCCAACCTAGCACTGTCTTGAGAGCATGTGGCTCTTCATCTTTCACAGATCGATTGCCGCGAACCACAAGGAACTTGGCTTGGTCTAAACCCAACAAAATCTTTGGCTTTGCATTACGGAGATCCGGTAACGATAAGTTATTTAGATGTGGATACATCGCCTTCAAAACTGTTGCGTCGATATCTTGAGATGGCAGTTCCAGACCCTTCACAGTGTATATCTCCTTCAGCATATGCCGCTTACGCTTGTTTACGGCTGAAACACATAAATTGGTGCGTACTGAATCCTCAACCCTTGAAACTCCTTTCATCCACTGGAGTGATAGTTGCTCTGGATCACCTGTCAACTCAAGCTCATCGAAAATCTCTTTCTCAAGCATCGTCATCCAAGAAGGCGAAAGTGCCCACAAACTTATCGTTATTCCCGTATAAGCGGATGGGAACAAATTTAAACAGAACTTGTAACTTAGCTCCAACATGCGACGACTGAAACTGCGGTTGTGGGACGTACGGACGAGCAGATGAACTTAAAGTTTGTTTGGGAACTAATGGATGAAGTAAAGGGTGATGACGTTTTGAACAACCTCCAACACCGCATGCCTTCTCTTGCGAACATCCTCTCCATTGATGAGGTGCCGGGTCTAGGCCTCGAAAGCAGATGATCTTGTCTTTGGCATTGGCAAATCTTTGCTCCGCAGTCAAAATCTTAAACTCTCTGCAATCGCTTAACTTATGAGAATCTCCGCACTTTATACAAATGCCACTTGAACAAGAGGGTTCAAGTGGCATTTGTATGTGTCAGCACTCTTCGTGAGGACCCTGGAACGGTAGTAACTCTCTCACAGACAGAAGATTTCGACGGTTTAGACCATCTCTGGAGGCATTTCCAACAACTTGTCGGTGAGAAATAGTGCAAAATCCCCTAAGTTTCCAAAGGGTTTCGAGGATTTACGCTTCTGCCAATCGTGGTACAAACTTGGTGATGATTTGCTTGCAAAATCCGTCAAAACATAGCTGTTGTCGAGCTCCTTCTACAAATCCATTGATTTAATATCCGCAACGAATCCGTTCAATGTCACAGCTCACTGACGAAGCTTTACGTCCATAATTCCATCTGAATCTGTCGAATATCTCAGACGATCGCTTACGAAGTTACAAGCTTCACCTTTTAGTGCCTTTCTAAGACGAGCATTTGCCTTGCCATTACACCTCCCCTCTGTTGTGGTTGATCTGAACACAGCCTCGAAATATGGCCACTCTCGCTTGTCGTGTCCAGAGAATGACTGCAGCCCCTGTACCTGGTTACGATTTAGTATCGTCAATAAGTTTGCCATGTCGGGTTGATGACACAAATCGTCTTGGAAACTTTCCTTGTTATCATGTTTAGCAGGCAGGGGAATTGAAGACGTAGCATGATGAGAACCTGCCAACAATTAACGGGGTGTGCGATCAATTTGACGAATCGCTTCCAGCCTCGCGCTGGAAAGATCCTTTGAGTCAGTAGGCTCAACCTCACCAGTCACTTTCTTTACCGGAACTGAAGATGCTGCTGCCAACTGTGATTTCAGCTTATCCATTTCAACCCTTAGTGAGGCGATTTCACTGTTCCTCTCCTCCACAACCGATTGAGCCACCTTTGCCGCCTCGATAAGAACATCCACCGAAGCCAATACGTCAGCGTCGCTATCTTTGGCGGTTCGTATAGCAACCTCGACTTCCCTTATTTGATCTCCTTGAAGAACACGTTTGCATTCTTGAGTAGCAGTGTCAAACAAGGAAGGATTGAAATCAACACATGCGTAGTGCCACCAGCGCCTACAGGAATCACAGGAAACCATATCGTCGTCATCGAGCAGACTGCAGCTCGGCAGAGCACAGTTATGTTCGGCGTCTACCGGCATTTTTCTTCTCAATTGCAGCAACAATATAGACACCCTTCAATGAAATAAAATGATGTGGACCCGCGGCTAACTAAAATTTCCTTTTCTAAAAATAAAGATCCAAATTTCAAACGTTTGATTGTTGATTTTAATTCCTATTAAAGTAAAACGCTATAAAACATACAAAACAAAAGGAAAAAAAAAATATTCTTTCTTACATTGGTCAGAACCTTGGAAATTTTGCAGCAGTCAACGTATAGCGTGGGCATCGAAAACAAAATGGTGCAAAAAATGATATGCACAAGCTCCAAAAACCCAAGTTAGAAATTCATTAATATTTTAAAATTCGAAATCAAAAAAGGTTTATTCGCTCGATGACAGTGCCTAAATAATGAGGAAATAGTTTCAACGAGCGATAAGACACCACCGTGAAAAGGAGTTCAGAAAAATGCTTGAGAATATCAAACCGGGACTAGATGCCTTCAAGAAAATAAACCGATTCGTGGGGAAAGCGAACACCATCCCGGACAACATTAACTTTGGAACGCAAACACTCACCACACCAAAGCAAAAAGCTGAAGCTTTCGCTAGCCATTTTGAAGGAAGCTTTACTAACCGCCCTCCAGTGCATATCCAGGGATATCGACCAATTGCTTTGCTGTGTTGTGTTGACACGGTTCTGGAATCACTAGTTCTTAGAAAGATTAACCTAGAGAATGGGGAGAGAGGACTTCTGCCATCAAATCAATATGGATTTAGGCCAAAGCATGCAACGTTTCATCCCCTAATGCATCTTCATAGCGATGTGTCCCGAGCACTAAAAAAAAAGCATTTGACAGTGTTTGGATCAAAGGACTCATATTCAAACTTATTCAGTATGGTTTCCCTGGATATTTGGTAAGAATAATAACCAGTTTTCTTAATAACTGACTCTTTTATGTACAGATACACAATAAGAATTCAGCATTAGGAGGATCAACGCCGGAGTACCACAAGGATCACGGCTGGGTCCACTGCTATTTACGTCACCTCGATAAAGTGTTGAGTGACATTAAAGCTATGTGTGCTGCGCAGGTTATCTCCAACCAAAAAACCTGCGAGTTGATAAACTCCCTGCATGACGATATAGACATTCACTTTCAGTCCTCGTCACACAAACAACTCTCCCCTAAACAATGTGATCTCATGCTCAACTCGATCCCTCGCAACAGCAAAATCGTTGATACACCAAACTTCCCGCAGCCTTACCAGAATGTTCCCTATAATACATCGCTCATGGCTGAATTAATGGAACCTGAAGTGGATTCACGCTCACCCCCACAAGTGAGTCATCCGCGGACGGTTCAACCCACTGATTCCTGCGAAGTTTCTTCCAACTCTACAACAGAGAACACTTCTATGTCAGCTCCTCCAATCGCTGCCCCACGGAAGCTTATCAATCATTTTAATTCAACTTGGACACCTTCCGAATGGCAACGTAGACTTGATAAGCTTGCTTCGAAGAATCAATTGGTCACCACGCTTCTTATCAAAGGCGCCCCCCCAAATGCTGATGTTGATTGGATTATAAATTTCTTCGAAAAGAAATATGGCATTACCATTAGCCACTACCATTTGCTTCCTACATCTCACCACAGAAGCAAGCGCAGCTTTAAGCTCAATCTTCCAGCCAAATACGAATGGTTATTCCATAATCCAGATAGCAACAATTTCAATCTTGGAAAGATGCGTGTCTGCAAATGGTTGAAAAATACGACCAAGAAGCAGGATAAAATCCAGCAGTCCGTCATACCTAAACCAACAAATAAGTTAGCAAGTAAATCCAATTTGCCAAGACCCATCTCCTCTTCCCACAACAAACCCAGCTCCAATTGGAATTTTAAAACTAAAACTTTAAGCCTCCCACACATACTCCAACTCCCCCTATTCCACCCCAAATCAAACCCCAACGTCAACGTGTTTCTTTCGACTTAACCCCTACAGCTCAAACTCCCATCGCTCAAACTCCCACCACACAAACTCCCACCACTCAAACTCCCACCACTCAAACTCCCACCACTCAACCCTTAACACACACGCCTTTCCCTAATTTCGACCTCAGAACTGGAGCTAAGTATCCTAATTTCATCAGTTCTCATATTTTAAAACCTACACCGAACTCATTAACCACTCCCTCTTCTACTGACCCCCTTTCGCCACCCACTGTTAAATTAACGTAGTAAACTAGCGATACCACCTAATGTCTCTATGCGCTTTCTAGGCTTAGAGATAAAAAGATATATGAAAATATACGTCTATATCTCGCCTATCTGCACGACAAATCCGACTCGGTGTGCTACGAGGGTAAAACAAAAACAAGCGTCATGGTTTCTATCCAGCAGGAAGGCCTCCCAACCGACGTTAATAGTCTCAGGAAACTTTATACAAAGTATTACGAGATTTTCAATATGCCCCCCCAAAAAGTTGCAGACGATCTTGCCGCTCTTCGCCACTATGTTATGTACACTCTAAAAGAGTCGCACACCTCCAACGCAGTCGACTTGACCACGATACATTTTTTCGACCCTAAAAAGTCATGCAAAAACCTCATGCAAAAAGCTCTCCCATTTGATATCTACGCTCTGACCGAAACTATTCTTATCCCCAACATAAAAAACCAGGAGTTATTCCCTCTTTCTTTTAATGTTTTTCGGAATGATGATCGCGCACACCCCTTGATTGAATCCCCTTGTCGAGGTGTCCTACTGGCTATTCACAACAGCTTCGACTCCTCTCTCATTGCTCGACTTTGTGCCGGTTAAAATAACACTTACTCGTAGATGCTTGTATGTTATGTGTTGTTACATTCTTCCAGCGCAACCTATCGAATCCCACCAACTTGCTAGTACAGCAATTGACAATTTGATCGACTTATCAGACTCGCTTGATGATATCATTATCTTCGGCGATTTTAATCTGCCTCAGCTGAAGTGAACTCCATCTGAAGACCTATGTTTTTTCATCGCTTCCAATCCCATTTCTACTAAGGAATACCTCTTCTTAGATCGGCTAATAAACTCTAGTCTATGCCAAGTCAGTGGCGTTTCCAACTATATGGAAAGGCAATTAGACCTTATCTTCACAACTGATCCCATCAACTCCTCAGTATCGTGTTGTCCCCTAACTCTTTCAACTGTTAATAACTTTCATCCTCCACTTCTTCTCTCATTTTTCCACAACTCTCCCCTTCAATTGCCTCTATAAGCCTCTCTATCAGCGCTACCTGAATAGTGCGCAAACCAATCTCATAAATGACCCCAAGTCCTTTTTTCAATTTGTCAATTGCAAAAGTAAGACTGATGGTTATCCTTCCTCCCTCGCTTTCGAAACCAAATCTTCAAGTGATCCTCCTACCAAAGTTACTAAATCTTACAGATGAATTTGTACCTGGCCCAGACGGACTCCCCGCCGTGTTTCTTAAAAAATGCTCTTCCAACCTGTCTCTACCCCTTTCCAAACTTTTTCGTCTATCCCTTACACAGGGAGAATTTCCCCAGATTTGGAAGACCTCTTTTATAATCAGGATACACAAAAAGGGATCTAAACATGAAGCTACCAATTATCGTCCCATTGCTAAACTCTCTCATATACCCAAACTCTTTGAAAGCAATTTATACCAAGCAAGCCTTTTATTTCACACCGACAACAAAGGGGAGGTCAACTACCACAAATCTAGTTGAATTCGTGTGTTTTGCTCTCTCAGCCTTAGAAAATGGCAAAGAAATCGATGTTATCGCAACTGATTTCACTAAAGCGTTTGATAAGATATCTCATCAGTTGATCCTCTTCAAATTGTCTGCTCTCGGCTTTAAGTCTCTTTTATTAAAATGGATTTCTTCTTATCTGGTAAACCGATATTATAGTGCTCGGTTTAGATCCGCCCTTTCTGTTCCATTCCTGGCCTCATCAGGAGTTCCACAAGGCAGTCATCTTAGCCCCCTTCTCTTCATTCTTACTATTAACGATGTTGAAAGGGTCATTAAACACGCCTCCCTCTCCCTTTACGCTGACGACACAAATTTTTTTAAAACTATTTCCTCTCCCCATGACTCTGCCCTTCTTCAAGAAGACCTTGATCGGTTTTCAATGTGGTGCCTCAAAAACTGCCTAGAACTTAATATAGCCAAATCAATCTTAACCTTCTCACGTAAATCCAACCCGTCTCTTCACCGAGTTTATTTTCTCTATGGTCAACCAATTCCCCTGGTTCAGTCTCTCCAAGACCTTGGCATATTAGTCGACTGTGAGCTTAATTTATGTTCGCATATGGATAAGATGATCCTCAAAGAGAACTCATCACTTGGCTTTATTAAACAATGGTCCAAGGAATTTCCAACCCGTATGTAACCAGATATCTCTATATTACCTTTGCTCGCCCCCTGCCAGTAGTATGCCAGTCAAACTTGGTCCTCCTTTCACCGGGTTCATGTTTCCCGAATCGAGGGTATTCAACGTCGGTTTCTCCGATTTGCTCTCCGTGGTCTGCTGTGGAACGAACCTTTAATCTTATCTCCCTATTAGGACCGCCTCAAACTTCTAAATATGAATTCGTCAGAAGTACGTAGGAATACTGCTGACATTCTTTCCATTCATCGACTTTACATCCATTTTGAACTCCATTTCCTACAATACCAACCCGCGTTGTCCTCGTCTCTTCTATCTACCGGTCCACCGCACCTCTTATGGCTCCAACGAACCACTCTACCGAATGCTCCGAAAGGTCAACTCAAACCTCTCCCTTTTTGATTTCCGCCTGAGCACTCCTCGCCTCAAACAAGATCTCCTCCATCACTTTCTTGGTCCCTAGCTCTTAAGCTTTTCTGTTAGTTTTTAAGTTACGAGTATATTAAGCTTGTATTAAGCCAATAAATGGGGGCCTCAGCCCCCACCAAAATCAAAATCAAATCAAATATGCTCACTCTATAGCAGCAGGGATAGCAACGAAACGAGAACGGGACCATATAAGAAGTCTATGGGAGTACTACTTAAAATGGGGCCTTTCCGGACCCCAATAACAGTTATCAACGGGAGAAGAAAGACAACCCTTGTAAGAAGAAGCCAGGACATCAGGATTCACTTTCCGGATGGTTCAATGATATTACCTTAACAAATGGTAAGGTACCTGGACATAAACTTTAATGAAAAATTTAAGTTCAATGGCCACGCCAGCATAATCCAGAAACGTGCAAGTTTTGCATTGCATTTGGTGCATCCGCTCTTGAGGAGGAGAAGGGGGCTTAGCCAGCGGACCAAGCTACTCGTCTATAAGCAACTAATTAGACCAGTCATCACCTATGCCTGCCCAATTTAGTACACTATTTCACCCAGTATCATCGAAAAAATTAAAATCTTTAAAAGGAAGATCCTGTGCTCCTGTACGGGACTTCATCGGAATCCGACGACACTGAAAAATTACAAGAACGAGCATCTATACAATGTAGCAAGACCAACGCCAATTAACCAGTTCATGATGCAGATCATGAGGAAACTTCTGCTAAATTTCAGTGACCACTCAAACCAGAAAATACAGGCACTGGAACCCAGGCACAGATACCTGGATATAAGGGCTATCACCGAACCAGACTTCGAAAATATCATTTACAACGAAGCGACAAAAAGCATTTTACAAAAAGAAAAACACTGGACATAATAGAGGGTAGTACCCTCAAATAAATTAATTTTACCTTTTATTTAAAATTATCTCATTCTATTTTAATATTTCATTTAAAAAATGAAAAAGTTCATGTAATAGATTAAATGTTGTAACACACAATGTAACCCTAGCCATAAGAAGAACGTCGGGCCCCTATTGTTGAGCCGACAATTTTATTTTTTCGTTATAAATCTAGTTCTAAGTCAATTTGTAAATAGTACGATTAAATAAACAAAAACCTTAATCTAAAAACAATCTTATCCAAACAGGCAACTATTATTTTATTGCTTTTATTTTCTATTTACATTTTCGAACACACATTCCGTCTCTATAAGTTTCACATGGTATCACTATTCCCCCCTAGATGTCACTTTCATTGAATGAGTGAGACGGCTACTACATCAACACATTCTATTGTTAAGTACAAAAACAAACAAGCCCATTTGTTCTTCCATGGCGTTGGAAAATGGCGCCAATTTCTGCTAGATTTTGTAAATCCATTGCCATTCGCCAAACTAAATTATTTCGCAACTGTTTAGTGTTGAATAATTACAAATAAACCCTCCAAGTGAATTTATTTCAAATCCAAAATTTCCTATCAAAACCGCCAGACGACCAATGATTGAGATTCCCATATGAACCCCTCAAAATGGCCGAATTGACAATCAAAGCAATCATCCGCCATACTTGCAAGTGAAACAACAAAACCAAACCAGTGTCAGTTCAGTCCAATTTGTTGTTTTTCATCTCATCTCTTCGCCGCAAAACATTCTACCCATTTCATGTGTCACACTGGTGTTCGATAGAGACAACTGCTGATTGAAAGCATTTCGCCGTTGATTTTGTTTTTGTATTGCCTCTGATTGAGGCAGGCCACAAGCCAAACGTCAGTCTTTGCAGTAAATCGCATCGCAGAACACGCAGGAGTTCGTTCTTGACGTTTTTGTAGTAGCGCTTTATCGTAGCCGTCGCTATAAATTTTTTTTGTTTTTTGATTTCACTTTAGTTCTCTGATTTTCGTGTCAAACAGTGCGTTGGGAAATTGAAAATTGAAAATAAATATAAAATCAATGTACAAGTAGAAGGAAAAACGGAAAAAAAGCAACAAAAAATTGTTTGTCGATGAAATTCCAGTGCGTTCACAATGCGACGCGTCGTCAATTGTGTCTCTGTGTGTCTGTGCCTGAGTCTGGGTTCGCAAGCTAATTGACAGAACAACGATTGTCCGACCGACCACCCCAAGTCGACTTTTGTCGCTGCCACCCTTTAGCCGTAACTGTTAACCACCGCTGTCATCGTCGTCGCCTTTGCCATAGCTGCCACATCCATCGCCATTGGTATCACTGCCGCCGGCATCCGTGCTCGTTGCCGCAATTAATTGCGCATTTCGCTATGTTTACACGTATCAAAAAAACGCTAACGCCTGCCGCTTTCGCCCCTGTGCTAACAAAGTACACATAAAGTGAGTGAGCGCTGCGTGCTAACCCTGTGTCTTTCGTCAGCGTGTGCGCTAGTGTTAGTGTGGTGTAATCGCTTTACACTCTCCAGAGATGTAGGTTGCAAAATTTACAAAAAAAAAAAAAAAGTTTACAAGTGAAACAAAAAAAGGAAAAAGCCAAAAGAATTAAATAATTTTTGGTTATCGTGTTTTTTTTTTTTTTTTTTCGGTTGGCCAAGAAGCAGAAAAAAGAAGAGGAATTGATCGAAGGAAAGAAAGAGAGAGGGAGCGAGAAATAAAAATTGCCTGCCACTCGACGCCAATGCCAATATTCTTTCCACTTTGGGCTCTTGTGCTGTTGTGCTCTTGTGTGTGCGCACTCAGGGAGAAGGAGTGTATGTGTGTGTGACTTATTGAATCGCGCGTTTGTGTGTTACAAGTGGATTAAGTGGTTTTTGAGGGAGCTTAACCGCCGTCGGTCACCATCATCATCCTCACCGTCACCGCCGTCGTCGTACTCGTCCTCATCCACATTGCCGTTGTCTTTTTGGTACTTCTTCTGGCTCACGCCTTGTACTCGAACGTATTTCCCCGCGCCTTCTTCTTGTTCACGTCGCCTTTACTACCCATTCGCGGTTTATCATCATCGGTTTGTTTTAAGTGGTTTTTGTTTGGTCGTTTTTTTTTTTTAATTTTTTTTTTATTGTTATTCCTTTTCTTGTATTTTTACTTTTCGCTCTGCGATTTCTGAGCAATTATCGGAATTCTTTTTTTTTTTTTGTTTTGTTTTATTTTTATTTTATTTCTGTTCGTTTTGTTGCGCCTTTATTGAGCGCTCTCTCTTACTCTGCTTACATCTGGCGTTCGTCGTTGTCGCTGTCGTCGCCGTTGACGGTTGTCGTTGGTCGAGTGCAAGAAAAAGGGTTATCGACGCGTAGTGTGTACGCTATTACATTGTGTTGAAGTATTTAATAAAAAAAAAAAATATATATATATATTTATGAATAAAAAAAATTAACGTCTTACAACGGATGTTTGCACATCCCTGCTCTGGATTAAATCGGTTTTTAAAAATTCCATATTGTGTTTTTGTGTTTCCGTGTGTCAGTACAACACCAATCGTCTGTCTACACCTGGATTAAACTCTGTGGATTATAATAACAATCAAATCGAAGCCAAGCCAATCTTTAGGCAAATCCTTGACAAGTATTCAAGTGATTCATCATCAGTAGGAATGTATCCGGCACCGGTTCGTCATCCTTCAGCTGGGGTAAGTTTATAGACTCATTATTCAATTTCTATCTTCAACTGTCAAATGATAAATGTCAATTTGAAGTCGCTACATTAGTTACTACTTACTCGTGTATAGCGCCGAAAATTTCACTGTGACGTTTACAAATTCAGAAGATAGAGATGACGCTATTCTCTGCTTGTTAATTTTCAGTTTTACTCGTAGTAGCAAGTTGTCAAAGTTAATTTTGATGTGTAATCGGTGCTTTCCCAGCGGCAAAACGCATAGCTAAATTAAACATGAGGTCGATGTGATGATTTTGAAATGTTCTAGGGATGACTTTGAGGAGTATGCAAGATTGGATGCTTACAATCAGGTACAATGTGAATACGAGACATGTGAATTTGTGATACTAGAGTGGGATTTTGTTAACACGTTGCATGCCTTGCCTTGTGACAGTATTATGGAGATGCTTATGTAGAGTATGATTATGATTTTTAGAACAGCTCCAGAGAGTATAATGCTTTTAGGTGAACATGCAGGAAGAATCAGTTGACTATAAACTAAAATGTCAGTTGTGTTGATACAGTTTTGGGAGGGAATACGGAGATGAAATAAATTCTAGTCTGTCCGTCGGATATCCGCTTCTTGCAGTCGGGCTTGTGCTTGAGTTGAGTTTTGAGACTTACGATAAGAAGTCCATTGTGTATCTACCTTTGTGTTTATTACCTTTTGAACACAGTCCTCAATCTCTATGAAATTGATGGGAGTTGCAGCGGGTTGATGTTTTACCGACGGAATACCGCTTTTGAATTTGTTTGGTATATGTTTGAGATAAATATTGCAATTCGGTATGCACTTCAACCCTTGCCTACTGGAAGTCGGGAAAGTGAGGGATTTTGCATTGTTGAGCTTGGTCAGCATCTGCATAAATAACAGAGTTTTGAGCACAAAGAATGTGTCAATAATTTTCTTGTCAAAGATGGTTACCCGTTTTTTCTTTTACTTTTGTTAGCACATGCCGCAAGGCAGATGGATCCTTTCATGGTTAATATTTAAGCAAAGTACATACCCATTCAAACCTGTTGAACGATGAAGGATGTTGCATGAATACCACCAATTGACTTTCAGTTTTGCTCAAATGAAAGGCAATCTCTGAGGTGTTTGGTTCTTGATAGTCTTGCTCTTGTTGGCATTGGGATCTCTTTTCGTAGATGAGGAGTTTCGGATCTCGCCAATTAATTTTAAATCGATCACCGAAAGTTATCTACCCGATGTTTCTTAAATTCTCAATCAGTCATTATTTCCCATCGACGACAGCAGAGAAAAATGCATAGACCTCTGCTTGGAAACGTTGCAGATCATTTTGACTGTAAATGGGAAAACGACGTTATCTAGTAGAAGCCGGTAGTGATAAGAATTCACGAATTCCTTTCACTTTCCCGACGGCATTGTGTAAATTCTTGCAGCCTAAATGAGAAAAGACTATAAACCCGACTTACGAGTTGTAACAGCTTCTGCACCTTCAAAATATGTTGTAGTTTAAGGTTAGCATTTCAGTGCATCTTTGTTTTGGAGAAGCAAAAACTCGTGGAGTAACAAATCGGAAGAATATGCTGATTGCCCGGTGTACTTTGATGAGATATGGCAAAGAGCGTCAGAGTCTTGATTATTCCCAAACAATTACAAATAGTCGATCGGCTCAAATCGGATTGAGCAATTTTTTAAAATAACACAAACTAATGAAAACAAACATCAGAAAATAGATTCCCCCCTTCAAAAAGTGGAAGAGCATATTCGTAATTTTATATTCCGAACTCGTAGGAAACCGTTGTCCAGTATTTTATTTTGTAAATTCAAACCTATTCCAGTAACAGAAATCAAAAATCCCACCCGAAGGACTTTTAATTTAATTGTTTTCTAAGTGCCTTTGTGTTCTTTGGCAATGGGTGTCCTTTGTGGTGCAGCTTATTCTGGTTCTTCGGCTCAATTGCCTCAATCTTTGTTAAATTACAAAGTCAGATGAACTATAATCAGATGGATTTTTTTACTGATTTGAATAGATTTACTTTCAGCTGTTGGAACTTTCGTTTATATTTGTAAATTTGTTCTTTATTGTTTCAGTTTTCTTCGGATTCTGGAAAAAAAAAAATTATAGTCAGTGTCAAACAATCGAGTGAATCGGATTTTAATCAGATTCCTAAACGTTCTTCATATAGGCTCTGAATAAAGTCCTTCGAATTCTCATAAGTAATATGATTTTGTCCATTACAATGTTCTGACGAAGTATGCATCTTCTAACAATGTTGCATAGAGCAAATATTGTATAGAAGCCCTGACTAGGCATCGAGCCTGAAACCTTTTGATGCGGAACCTTAAATATGATCCCTTTGGTCCTCGTGTGGTTCTTTAGATTAATGCCATTTTGTTTGCCTCGAACAATGAGAAAACCGTTTTACTTCAACCAATTCCGTCACTCATGTTTGTGGCCTCCATCTATCGAGAAAGAGAGAGAAAGTACACGACATCAGAAATTCCCAAATCATGGCGCACAGCTATCTGAATCACTCACTGGCTTTAATGGTTCCTCCATTGTCGCCCTTGTAGTTGACTGATTTTTTGTCATTCTATATACAGTCTATATTCATTGCTTTAAGGGCGCGCTACTACCCAACATTATGTGCAAAAGTTCGGTGCAACCTTGTCGGTCTCAAATAAGAGACGACAATGCAAAATCTTAAATACCACCTTGTTCAAAAAGTTACAAGTTTATTGATTTAAAGCGATACAACAGCATTCAAAATAACCCCTATTGACTGCAACGCAATTGTCCCAGCATTTGGCTAAACCATCGAAACATGTCTAGTACTCGATATTCGGTAGATATGGCCTTCAGTGTGCTCAGCGATTAAACGCGTTACCCGAACCAGTGTTGAGGTGAATTTGTGGTGCTTTTGTCAAGAAATATATGCAAAATCATATCGATAATACCTAGTCCTGCCATAAGTTCTGTTACAAATATAAAACGCTATAAAAAAAAAACAGGCCATGTTCTCCAATTCTGACCACAAACCATAATCCAGTGGATGCAGATCTGGACTCCCCGACGGCCAATCTTCTGCTGCTACCACACCACTCCTGTGTGGTTTTGGCTTTGTGCGCTGGAGCAGAGTCCTGTTGGAAGATCCATCTCTATCCATTGAAAAGGGTATTCGTCAAACCCTTCACAACATCCTGTAGCACCAGTTTTTGCGCTTTTTCCCCAGAAATGGGGGATATGACACCATGGTGAGAGACTCCCAACCAAACCATTAGAGAAGCGGGACGATGTCCACGTTGAACCCTTGGAACAACTTTTTTCCTTTCCTTAGATGAAGTGGCATAAATTTTGTGATTTTGTTTGTTGAAATTTTCTTCCACGGTAAAAATTTCCACATCCTAAACATCTGGCCATTGTCCGCGTGCCACTTCAAAAGTCGCTTGCATCATTCCAAACTAATTTTTTTTTAGTTGAGGAGTTAGAAGATGACCCATGGACCGGTGATAGGCTTTCATATGCAGATCATCCCGAATCAGCCTGGACGTGGATGGATCATGTCCAATTCCTTGGACGTGTTCTTCTGCTTCCTAAGGGGATTTCTCCGAATTCCTTCATGCACTGCCTTTACTACCGCATTCGTACGGATGACACGCGGGCGACCACTTCTTGGCCTATCTTCTACTCCAGACAATTCGCCGAAGCGAGCAATAACCCAATAACCGAATATTCTCGATATTTCGAGTGGTTTTAGCGACTCGAAAATTAGGCCAGCACTCTTTCCACAACGCTATTACCGACCCACTCCATGTTAATAGTTTGTAAACTGAAACTGAAGATTATTCTTCACTGATCAGTGCATGAGTTTTGAAAAAAAAAAGTTAAGGGTTCTATTTCCGCAAGTAGTTTTGAACGATAAACGTTGGAAATTGTGTAACAGAACCTATGGCAGGACATATCGTTTAAATAATACTCCTTATTGACTGACCTTTGGGAAGAAATTCATAATGCACGCCATGATTGTAGTCCATGAAAACAGTGAGCATCGTCTTCTTTTTAAGCTAAACACGACGTAGTTTCTATGGAGAACTCATAAACGTGTATGTATTTGGTCAGAATCAACTTTAGAAAGCACGTCTTTTGCTTTTTGTGCAGGACATTTATTTCCTTCGGCACCAGGTATGCAGCGACACGTCTTAAGTCCATTTGGATTGGTTATAATTCCGTGAACGTTTCCAATCAAAGATGTTGGTCATCTCTGCTAACTCTCTCATGATTGCAGTTTGCGGCTAATAAATCTTTGATTTCATCGACATGTTCTTCAGTTGTCTATGTCGATGGTTTGGCAAGACGGTCGTCATCAGACGGGCTTCACGACCACTTATGAAGGATGCATGACAATTCTTTAGAACATCATTGCTGAAATACTTATTCAACATTTTCATTGCTTTTAAAATAAAATTTAATGCTTAGTTTTTGTACCCATTTCAAATATAAACACAACGTTGTATCTTTCACAAATTTCATGCTATGACCCTTAGCGTGAGTCAGTTGTACCAACATAGCAATAAAAAAAAAGACTAGTTCGAAATTTTCTAAACGAGAGTGGCACATATTGGCTATTCCGGAGACGTTTTCAATGAGTGATAAAGCGCTTTCTTACTAGAAAAACACATTAGGTGACCATCGCGATTCTCCCACTTAGGCTTAACTTTAGGAGGTGGTGTTAGAGTTCGGGGTGGGCCAGACAACCAATAAAAGCTCTCAATTTAGCGCCACCTTGCGCTAACTACTCCAGTTGTTGAAAATCTTATTTTACAACGTTCTCCGTTCACAAACTTTTTGGCCAAATGTAATGCTTAAAGATTCGAACCCTTCTAGTAAGGCTATCGCGTTTTTTTCTTCGTTGTTCGTGGGTTACTATCTTAGTCAAAAGAAAAACTAATTTGCAAGCAAGCAATTGATCAAAAACGGTTACTACCCTGAAGCTTAAAGATAAACAAATGCTTCTGGGTATTGTGTTTTACCCTTGTTCACCTGTTTCATTTACCTCCGTTTCTATAATCGAAAACAGTCCGATGAACTTTCCGCATGATGTCTGTCAATGTCATCAGCTTATGGAAATGTTTGCACATATTGTGCCTCTATGGTCTTGAACAAATAGGACGACATAGCAGCCCTTGAACAGGCTCAGTAAGAACGATTGCATTTAAAATTATATTCCTTGCGTAGATAGAACTAACATTTAACTGTCAAAATAAGTTCTCATTCAGGCCCATGTTTTTTTTTTACAGATATTTGTGATCAGAGCAGTCTGACAAATCATCATGAATAAATTTATTCACACTCACTTTGAAAGTCCGTCGTTTATGTCGAAAACTCTCCTAAGTGGTCATTAAGCCTTCTTTCAGCGATAGATAAGGAAATCTGCTATCAGATTTAGATCAAGCGTAGCTTAGGCATAATTATAAAGTAGTAAAACACTTCAACCACTTGTAATCCATTTCAACGTGACCAGTTTTTATAAGTGATCGATCACGACTTTTTCATCACCTACCCACGCAATGTACATACCTATGTGTATACGTACATAGCTATTTCTTTGCTTTCACATTTATTCAAATTTTACTATCCATCATACCAAGTCAGCTGCATTCTAAATCTACTCAATTGTTAACTGTCATCTGTCATCTTCAATTGTGTAACCATGTGCACGATGTCTTTTACTTTCAGAGAAGACTTTTACTAAAACTTCCCCTAATTGACTGTGTCTACATTGATTTTTTTTTTTTTTTTCAATAAAAACAAGCTCTCTAAAAATACATAGTGACATACTCGTATAATATTCCCCCATTTGTTTTTGTTTTATTTTTCAGCCCTTGCACGTGTATTCTAACCCCTTTTGCCATTGAAACCTCTACCCCTAATTAGTTGAAATCCATTATTTAAACTCACTCACCCACTTACACGCTTGCGGTGTTAAAAGTGAACAAATGACATCTAAGAAACGTCACTGCTCGCTTAATATTATAGTACACATAGTTCTATACTATAAAATTTAAATAATAATTTAACACAGTTTCATGTGACAGGAAACAACCCTAGCCGGCGCGCTACTTGTTGTTCCGTCTGATCTGGTAGGTAATGCAAATTTTGTCTCGTAACACGTGTCAACTGATAATTCGTTGCGTGTGACGGGACTTGTGTATGTACATGTGTATCAACATGCGCAACGACCTCACCCGGTCTTATAAAAGTGTCAAAAGAAAAGCAGGCAGACCAAGTGTGAAATTTTAATGCCAAACAACTGTCAAAGTTGAGTTTTAAGTGGCGCAACTAGAAACGAGTAGAAATAACTAAGCTTATTAGATTTATCTTTGATATGAAGTCTAGTTCATTTAATCCTATCGACAGGTTACTATTTATTTTTACCTTTTTTTTCTTTGATGGAAGATAAAATAAAATTTATTGTTTGTTATGTGGACAGAATGGTGTTGCATTAGTTAACAAGCAAATGTGATTAGTTGGTTTATGATGTGTTATTGCAAGCTCTAATGACTTGGCTGCAAAGATAAACAACAAACGTGAAGTGTCTGGTCATAGGCGGTTTTTAAGCATTCTAAACACATCTGACAAATGGCGAAGGGAAAACAAAGCCATTTGTCATTTCACATTTTGATCGATCGTTGACGTTTACACTTCCAATTGTTGAAATGGGGAAATATATTTTCTCTTTCTTTTATATAATATATACAGGGTGTCCCAAAAATCAACGTCAAGTCGGAAACGAGTGATAGGTCAAGTGGTGTCGGTTATCACACCACCCTGAGTAACTCTTCTGTAAATTACGGTCCAAAATTGAAACCTAACTACATCCTGAATGACTCGAACTGCTATAATTTCCAAACTGTTCATGACAATGAGCTCAAATTTTGACACATGACAGATAATTTTATTATTTACAAGCATTTTAAACGATTTGCGTCTCAGTTGTGTTGAAAAATTTTTATCCGCGATGGAATTCAAACGTGATAGTGTGATTGCTTTATATTTGGCTGGAAAACCACAAGCAACATAGCTATCATTAGAGCCCTCCAGCACCTCAGCGTGAATAAATCATTTGTGTCTCGAACCATAGCACGTTACCGTGATACTGGCAGCGTTGCATGACGCCATGAAGTGAAGGCTCGAATTGAGCCTTGCAACACATACTGAAAAATGAGCTTAGGTTCAAGCAATTGAAGTTCCAAAAAGCACACGATCTTACACCGCAGCAGATAGAAGTTAGAGTCGAAAGAGCAAAGAAGTTGCTACGCTTGCACGAAAGTGGTGAGTTGCCGAATTTGGTTTTTTCCCATGAGTCGCCATTTGTTATTGAGCAATATGTCAACAAACAAAATGACCGAGTTTGCTTGCCAGAGAGGTTCTTCAAAAATTTACACCTTCGGACGGCCACCAGAAAGCAGGCAGCACCGATGGTGATAGTTTGGGCCGCCATAACCGCCAATGGTCGCTCTCCGCTCGTATTTTTGGACCGTGGTGTCAAAATTAATGCGATCGTATACTGTGAAACTGTCTTAGAGGCAGTATTGAAGCCTTGGGTAAACAATCATTTCGGTCGGTGACCGTGGACATTTCAACAAAACTCGGCACCAAGTGCGCGTCAACCAAGATTGGTTAAAAAACAATGTTCCACACTTCATTTCTTCGACACAATGGGTTGCAAATTCTCCGAATGCAAATAAGTTGGATTTCTCTGTTTGGAGTATTTTGAAGGCGAAGGTTAGCACTTAAAATACCAAAGTTTGGACCACTTCAAACAATCACTTCGCCGGGAATGGGCCAAAATACCGCAGAGCCACTTGCATGCAGCGTGCGTTGCTTTCTTCGGCCGTCTCAAGGCAATTATTCGCGCCAAAGGTGGACATATTGAAAACTACTGATACAATTTAAAAATTGATGTATTTTCCAACATTTTTTGCTTTGGTACAATAAAATTTATCAAAAAATAAAAAAATTATAGCATTTTAAAAAGTTGGAGTTCGAGTCATTCACGCTGTATATCGGTTTCAACTAAAATATTGCTTTTTTGTCCATCCATGTATCTGAAGATCATTAATCACCCGACTTGAACTGACTGTACTGATCAAAAAATGTACTATGCAATTTTGGCAAGCAACTTTAAAATATGGCGTATTTAGTCTGTATTCCAAAATGGTATGACACTTGTTAGACTCAACGCTTAATTGAGGACAAACAAAATATTTTGTTAAAGAGACCCGATTCATAGTTAACTCTTTTTAATAAGTTAAAATGAGTACCAAGTGTGAGCGAGACAGACACTATCGCTGTGATTGAGACGGATAAACACGGCATTTAGACTAGTATGAGTGAAACATATAGGGATGCCACCATTGTCATTTCATTGCATTTGGTTCCCAACACAGAGCACACAAAACACTACGTTCTCTTGGTGTATACTCTCAGGGTCGCCATCTACCGATTTTGTATTTTACAACAAATGTTCAAACTGTTTGCCTTCACCGGCAATGCAAGCTCTGCATCTTCTTACAAATGATGTAGTAATAAGACAGGCATATCTTCTGGAGTTGATGTCTTCAACGGCTTCTGCAATTTTTTGTTACAGCTCGTTTAAATTTTCTATCGGCTTAGAATAAACATTTTCTTTTACTGCTCCCCAGTAAAAAAAATCGAGTGGATTTAAATCAGGTGAACAGGCTGGCCACGAAATTGTACCAGACCGCCCTATCCACCTGTTGGAGTATTCGCGATCGAGGAACTCTCGTACTGTGCGAGCATAATGCACTGGGCAGCCATCTTGTTGATACCACATGCATGCATAAATATTTAGTAGAACTCGAATGGGCCAATAATTCTACCATTCAAATTTCCCGTCCACATGTTTATTTTAAAACGGTACTGTGATCTATGTGGATTTTCCACGTGCCACTCGTGCAAATTGTGGAGGTTCATGTAACCGTCCCTTTGAAAAGTTGATTCGTCCGACCATAGAATTTTTTCGAAGAATTTCGGATCTTCTCTGAACGTTTGACAAAATTGGACTCTGTCTGGATAATCTCGGGGTAGCAGACTGTGGACTCGTTGTACATTGTACAGATGGAGCTGGTTTTTCCTTAGAACTCGGTGTGCTGTACTTTTGGGCACTCCTATGCTTTCTTTAATTACACGTTCTGAGGTCTTGTGCGACTGCTTGTAGGACTTCGTCCTCGTAGGGCATGACAGGGTCTTCCCTCACTAACCATTAGATTTGGAAATCGACCCTCTGAGAATGACCAGTGCACATTTACAAACACTCGATGGTCCGGATCACGCTGAGCATTTGGGTATCTCTCATGATAAAGTCTGGCTGCAGCACTAGCATATTCCTGAGCAGTGTATCGAGATGGCATGATGGCGTTCACACTACACAATCACGGGATCAACGATCAACACTAGTCCAGAAGAAATCCAGGTTCGACAGAAACGGTCAAATAGCAAATCAAAGTCGCAATGCAATGAAGTCCAATAAAGAAAGCAAGAGCTGGAAGCACGAAATCAACATGAATACAGTATAGCATGATGTGCCTATGCGTCACTGTTTCACTCACACTAGTCGAGATGGCGTGTTTATCCGTCTCAATCACCGCGTCACTGTCTGTCTCATTCACACTTGTTACTCATTTTAACTTATTAAAAAGAATTAACTATGAATCGGGTTTGTTTAGCAAAATATTTTGTTTGTCCTCAATTAAGCGTTAGTCTAACAAGTGTCAGACCATTTTGGAATCCAGACTAAATACGCCATCTTTTAAAGTTATGTTTCAATTTTGGACCGTAATTTACAGAACACTTACTCAGGGTTGCGTGACAACAAAAAAATCGAAGAAAAGTAAAGATTTGAAAGATCGTCACAGGGTGTCAGATTTCTCGATTTTTTTTGAGTGCCAATAATTTTAAAAGTACATGACTTAGATTTTTTGTTTATAATTTTGTGATAACCTATGACCTATCAAACGTTTTGGGACACCCTGTATATCCCGTAAACCAATCATGCATATCGACTTAATTTGCCATTTTGATCTGTCAAATTTGCAGCCAAACCCAATATGACAAGCGTCAGGCAGAGAAGAATGGATTGCAATTTTCGTAAAAATTCAAGTGCTTCGGGCCGGCAATCGACAGGGGGTTTACTGATATTTAGAAGTCGGCTATAAATATGTATGCAAGCGTTAGTGGTATCTATAGTAAGTGCATTGCCATTTGTACAAAAACAACAAAACTACTTGTTCAAAATCGAGGTTAGGGTTTCAGTGAAAAATACCATTAACCCCCCATGTGACGAAGTGAAGGACGGAACATAATGTAACGAAAGCCCAGGGCCTTGGGGCATAAATGACAACTAAGCGATTTGTCGATGCCTGTCGATGCCAATCATAAAGTCGTCGGACGTGCAGTGTTTAATCCGCCATGCCACTAACTAACCTAAGTACTGTTTCACATTTCACAATATGGCGACACTCAGACAGCTGATAATCAGTCTGACAGCTGACACCATCTTTTTATTTATAAATTGTGGAAATTTATTTCTAAAATCACTGCTCAGGAAAAATGTTTCTAGAGCGCGAATGGGACTAGTATTGAGTAAGATACTAATTAATCGATTAGCAAGGAAAACATTATCTCCAGAAATGGACCTATGGCCTGGGCTCCAAGATCGTGTGATTTGACGACGCTGGACAGTTTGCTGTGGGAATATTTGAAATGCGCAGGCTGTGTGGATAGGCCAACAACGATTCAAGATTAGGAGACAATATTTAGCGCAACATCTGTTTGAAAAATTTTCTTCTTGTTCTCAATTTGTTTCACAAACTTTTAAGCCATTAGCCAGCTACTGGTTCCTGAATTCCCAGGTCAATACTTTTTTTACGTTTCACAAACTCCAGAGGCCTTTAAATCCATAGAGCTTGAGGTCCTGTTTTTTTCTCGAATATTTCTTCAACAAAGTTACGTTTTTCTTTTCGAATAACCTCAATACCAACTCTGTTTTTCTACATATGGTCCAATATATTAGGTCAAGGGGTAAAACCCACAGGATGCACTTTATGATCTTTCGAGTTAGATGATTCGAAGCTTGTTGTTTCGTCAAAATTTGTGCCGTAAACATTTATTCCGATGTACACTCGTATGTCAACTTTTAAACTATTCCAAAATTTTAACAGATGACAGTGAGGCTTCGCCCCAAGCCCTTCTCTTACTTACAGCAACAACTGGACGCATTTATGGAGATAGTGTCGTCAGTGTTAACATCCCCCGCACACAGGTTCTGTTCTAACACTAAAAATTGAGGATGTACATATTTCAGAAAATGTTCGGAAGAAATGCTTCTAAACGAACATCAACTCAGACCACTTGTCAATGAAAAAATAATTAGTGTCAACGTGAAATTCAATGATCATATCCCCAATTTGGTTAAGAATGAGGATGTATTGGGTTGTACCATATGAAATGTCCGTAAATTTTTATTCAATCAAAATAATCGTTGGCGTCTATGATGACATTCTTCCAACGTGACACAAGGTCACATATTCCCTTTTTCGCAGAAGTGCTGACTTTTTGAGGCAATGAAATCTTATGACCTCTGCTCGGCTCCGGAAGACCTTCTGCCGGCAAAATGAATCCAGATTGCGGAAAAGATGGTAATCCGGTGGGGCAAATATCAGGAGAGTACGGTGAATGCGGAAGAATTTCAAATCCCAACTGCAGCAGATTTTGCACCGTTACTTGTGAGGTATGGGGTCTAGCATTGTCATGCAAAAGGATCGGGCCTTGTCTATTGACCAACGCAGGTTGCTTTTCAGCCAATTAAGCACGCAATATGTCAATTTCCTCACAATATTTGATAGCGTTTATCGTTTCTCCTGGTTGAAGGAATGAAAAGTGGATTGGTCCTTTCGATGTCCACCAAATTGTCACCATAACCGTGAAGATCGGGCTTGGGGGTATGTTTGATTTTTCATCTGCATCAAACGATTATCATACAGTGTCCACTTTTCATCACTGGTGGCTATCCGGTTCAAAAACGGTGCAGTTTGGTTTCTTAATGTAAGCGATGCGCAGATTTCCATGCGCCGTAGTTTTTGGGATTCGTTCAGTTCATGGGGTACCCACTTATCGAGTTTCTTTACCTTTTTTATGAGAAATTATTGTCATTGGGGATACTCCCATGCTTTGTGCAATCTCCCGCACCGAATTCGTTGGGTTTTTCGGGGCTGAAATCTCCCGAACGGAAGTTTCCAAACCAACGTCGTATAGTGCGTTCGCTAACCGCTACATCCTCCAATGCGTCATTAATGGTTTCCATTGCCAATGACGCATTATGTCCCATTTTCAATTCGTAAAGGAAGAGGATTCAAATTTAAACTCCCGACATCATGGTAAATAATTCCTAGGAAAACAAATAACGGTACTTGAAACAAACCCTAAAATTCTCACCCGTCAAGCACACGTACTACTTTATTTTATAAAAAAAAGAAAATTTAATGTTCTGGCACAGAGGTTCACTCGAGAAGTTCCTATTTACGACTGAGCGAAAATCGGACATTTCATGTGGTAACCCAATAGTCGAAGTGGATTTTCCGGCCCGGAGGCTACACTGTTATTTGTCGACGAGGAGTCGTGCAAAAAGTCTTAAGACAAAACATTTACACAGTACGCAAGCTGGTGTTCTTGATGTTTCTATTGTGGAATTCTTCGATTTCCTTCGTAATTGCTTGAAACTGAATCGTTTTTTCGTTGGTGACTCTTGAAGGTAGTGACATAGTAAAATGTCAGACTCTTACTCTAGACTTAAGAAACGAGTATATTGTCCAACGTTAAGATTTTTAGTTGCAAAGTCGAATTCCGTCAATTCTAATGCTTGATAGCCGTGTGGTGACTAAAAATGATCAGAGTCCACATTTGCAGATCTGAAAGCGGGAAATACCAACATGTCGAAGGCATATCTTCACCATCCCTCATACGTTCCATTTGGTTCGTTCATATTGAGCTAGCCAGATCAATGTGTTGGGCAACCTTGTGGGGCATATCACCCTGTTTTTAATAGAATTCTGATGGCTAGATGATACTATCTCTTGTCGCTTTCTTTCGATTCTACTTGCCATGTTGTGCCCCAAAGATGTCTACCGTTTCATTTCAAAATTGACCTAGCCGGAGCTGTCCTCGAGGCGAGTGTCGTATTCTGTCTAAGAGGTCGTAAAATCCTTGATAGGTAGATAGAGTACCGTTGAAGAGTTTCGCACCTTCATATGTACATATGTATGAAGAAATTATTGAGCAATAGGGCTCGCCATATTAGCTGAAGACATCACCGTTGATCACATCTACGAAATACATTCGCCGTACATTCAGGTCTTCAAAAAATGTGTCCTCAATGTGTATTAACGCCAAGAAACATCCTTACGATCTCTGTCTGAAATTAGATGATTGGCATGATAGGGTCGAGGTGAGATGTGCGTATGAGCTGGTAAAATAAGGTATTAGTCGCCTGCTTCCTACATCGATCACCCTTAAACCTTTGCATGTTTCACCTCTATTGCTAGGGTAAATCAAGAGTTTACATCTTAAATTGATGCAGAAATTACATTTAAGAGGAAATGTCATTTGACAGACCACTTTGTCTACACGCGAAGTCTTGAGAATTTTTCTAACCAAAAGCATCATAACAACAGGCCTTGAGACTGAACATTTATGTGCGTATGTAGCAGAATCAAAATCTAAGCCAAAGGACTATTGGCTTATGAAAAAAAAACGGGAAAAATGTCAAACCTCACATTTATGAAATTTAAGACATTCACACACACTTTGGCTATCCCTCATAAAACTGTCAAAATGAAATCACACCAATAGTCCCATTTGCAGAAAACTTTCGTATGATATTGCCATCGCTTACCAAACTGTCACATTTGACATTTTTTAAACGCTAAAAGCACATTACATATTTCGGTTGCCTTTTTCATGCTCTTCGGCATCACTAAAATCAATTAGATCCATTTCTACCTAATGCCAGGGATGAATGTCCTTCAAATTAAGCAAAAGCACTTGCCTTATAAACCCAAAATGATTAATGTCAAACTGCGCATTCGTCAAGCAAATGATTCTTCCCCGAAATGGATGTAGGTACTCGTGAATACATATCTACCATACAGTTTTACCTTGTCTATTGTTACACGGAATATCATAACATTTTTGCCCCTAACATACCCATGCCTAATTAACCCGAGTTCCATGTAAAAAGTACAAAAAAAAAAAAAAAAATTACCAGACTAAACCCAAGCTAAAACTCAGTCCCACCTCTGACTACCTCCCGAGGGATTACTCTCTTTTTCAATGTCATCAGCAGTAGTGTAGAGAAAAAATAGGAAAAACTGTGACAAATTAAACCTGAGTGCCAGCAATTGCACCCTTAACGGCTTATTAAAGTCATCCGAAGGAGGAACGAACGAACCAACGGAACGGTTCAATAGACGTATGAACCGGACAGGGTGAAGTGAATCGACATTTCAAGGGACTCGTACCGGCAAGGACAAGCCAAATGTAAAATACAAATAAATAACCAATGCAGGTATAGGGGCAGAGTATACCCCAAGGATACAGCCAGGCAAAATCCTATAATCATAAAACTGCCACAACAATAAGCACATTGCCCGTGTTTTTTGTGTCCCGCTTTTGCCATAACGACTTTGCCTTTTTTCTCATCCTCCAGCTCTTGCCTCTATGTTTTCCTTCCCCTCTGCTGCTGCGACTCTGTTCAGCCCTATTCTACGGTACGAGTTCGCTGCTATGCTCTGCTCGTTGAATGTGATGCATATGTCTCAAGAGCCACCCCTTGAAATTGATAATAATAAAAAAAAAAAAAAAAACTCTGCAGACATCTGGTTCGATTTCAAACCAGTTTTTCAATTTCCACTTTCAATACCAGTGTACGAGTATATGGTATGTTAGATGTGTAGCACGTTTTATGCATCGGCAGCAGCATCAGCCGCAATAGTACTCGTACTAGAACCATCAGCAGCACATACTTTAAGTGTACCATCCAAGGAGCACGAAGAGGAACAGCTCTAGAGCTCTGTGTCACAGAGATCACAAGCAGGAGAAATGAGTATAACAAAAAAAAATAAGCAACAAAAAGAGAATAAGTGGAGTGAAACATTTAATGGGATTCAATGAGTGTGTTTGCCTGTCTATAAGCAGAGGACATCCGCTTTGTCACTTATCCTGGGTGATCGATATGATATCATCTCTTGCAAATAATTGCTGAGGGACATAATTCAAGAACACGTTGATATTTATTTATGATGATGCAGGACGACATTGATTTTGCACGTCTGCACCGAGCTAAAACCATACAGATACGTGTACATACATACATATGTGTCTGAGTTTGTAATTGTTTGTTTCGCCAGAGCGTCGCTTTGATACGATTGAATAGGGAAGAGCGCTGGGATTTCGCAAAAGGATAATCTGTCGCAGAGTCTGATATTGTTGTACATTTTGCAATAGTCACAGGGAATGCTATTCAAACGAAAGATTCGCTTGAACGCACGAGTATGTGTATGCGCATACATATGTACGTATAAACGATATACTAAGAGGTTCATCATAGGACTTGGGCTGCGTATCAGTGAAATGGAATTATGGGCCGAATTAGGTCCCGAGTGCTTTATGGAAAGACACAGCGACATGGATAAAACCCAAAGGGTACGTTACAGGGCTAAACTCACAATGAGCTCATAATCACGAAAAACTCCCGACTGGAGGTATCTGGAGGAGAGTTCAATCCAGGTCTGTATAGACCTATTGTGATGTCACGCATGTCTAACTACATCGGCCATCTCATTAAATTCTATTGTGATCTTAGATCCACTGAAATCAGCCAACTTGGAAATTGCTACAGTTGCCACTGTAGACAGACACAGATACTTCGTCCCCTGTTTTTGAAGTACGAGGGCGGGTCAATAAGTCCGTGACTGACTGACTGATATGCACTACATGCGCATTGAAAAGTCTTAGCTTTACTCGAAGACGTCATTCAACGGCAACGTCAGCGCCCATTTATTGGCTTAATACAAGCTCAATCTCACTTAAAAACTAGGACTAAAAACTAAAAGAAAGACTTGAGAAGCTAGGGACCTAGGAAGTGATGGAGAAGATCTTGTTTGAGACTAGGACTGCTCAGGTGGAAATCAGAAAGGGAGAGGTTTCGGAGCATTCGGAAGATTAGATCGTTGGAGCCATAAGAGGTGCGGTGGACGGGTAGATAGAAGAGTCGAGGACAACGCGGGTTGGTATTGTAGGAAATGGAGTTCAAAATGGATGTAAAGTCGATGAATGGAAAGAATGTCAGCAGTATTCCTACGTACTTCTGACGAATTCATATTTAGAAGTTTGAGGCGGTCCTAATAGGGAGATAAGATTAAAGGCTCGTTCCACAGCAGACCACGGAGAGCAAATCGGAGAAATCCACGTTGAATACCCTCGATTCGGGAAACATGAACCCGGTGAAAGGAGGACCAAGCTTGACTGGCATACTAAAGCAGGGGGCGAGCAAAGGTAATGTAGAGAGATCTGGTTACACACGGGTTGGAAATTCCTTGGACCATCGTTTAATAAAGCCGAGTGATGAGTTGGCTTTGAGGATCATCTTATCGATATGCGAACGGAAATTAAGCTCACCGTCGAATAATATGCCAAGGTCTTGAAGAGACTGAACCTGGGGAATTGGTTGATCATAGAGAAAATAAACTCGGTGAAGAGACGGGTTGGATTTACGTGAGAAGGTAGGCAGTTTTTGAGGCACCAGATTAAAAACCGATCAAGGTCTTCTTGAAGAAGGGCAGAGTCATGGGGAGAGGAAATAGTTTTAAAAAAATTTGTGTCGTCAGCGTAAAGGGAGAGGGAGGCGTGTTTAATGACCCTCTCAACATCGTTAATAGTAAGAATGAAGAGAAGAGGCCCAAGATGACTACCTTGTGGAACTCCAGATGAAGCCAGGAATGGAACAGAAAGGGCGGATCTAAACCGAATATTATAATATCGGCTTACCAGCTAAGAAGTAATCTATTTTAATAAGAGAAGCTCAAAGCCGAGAGCAGACAATTTGAAGAGGATCAATTGATGAGATATCTTATCAAACGCTTTAGTGAAATCAGTTGCGATAACATCGACTTCTTTGCCATTTTCTAAGTTGACCTCCCTTTTAAAAAACCATGTTGTCGGCGTGAAATAAAAGGCTTGCATTTGAAGCTTAAGGCTTCGTATAAATTGCTTTCAAAGAGTTTAGCAATGGGACGATAATTGGTAACTTCATGTTTAGATCCCTTTTCGTGTATCAAACAAGCACTTCGCCGGGAATGGGTGATGGTGCGATGCTTTCTTCGGCCGTCTCAAGGCCGTTACTTGCGCCAAAGGTGGACATATTGAAAACTACTGATACAATTTGAAAATTGATGTATTTTCCAACATTTTTTGCTTCGGCACAATAAAATTTATCAAAAAATAAAAAAATTATAGCATGTTAAAAAGTTGGAGTTCGAGTCATTCACCCTGTAGAGTACAGTGTGTTGCAAAATCATATCCCTTTACAGGATAGAATGGGCAGTAAATTCATTCAAACGCTATAAATTACCGGGACCGGAAGGTAACTTGCCAGCACTTCTTACTAGAGGCGCCAGTAGACTCAACTCGGCATTAGTCCGAATCTTCAGCCTTACAATGGAATATATTCCTTCGATTTGGAGAGCAGTTAAGGGAATATTCATTCCTAAGGCAGGCAACAAACCCTATAGGCCTATTAGACTTTCGTCTTTCATATTAACACATTGACTGCTGGTCACTCACTGGAGCGAGGAGAAATGCGCAGTGCCGGCCACGCACTGGTGTTAGGTCTCGCGGTAAAGTTTAAATCCTCAGTAAGAAAAACGGCCACCGGTAACGACCTTTTAGTTTCATCTGGCCTTCAACGTGTTAAAAACAACCTACACAGCATACTCATACACTGGTCTATAACACAGAAAGAGCATTAGACTCTAAAAACATATCCCTCTGCACATTATTGACATTTAGGGTGCTTTAACAACGCGAATTTCAGATCGGTGGAACAAGCCCTACTTCTGTAATCCAAGATTTTCTTTTTTTTAAATTAGCGGCGCGCGCTCAAGGGGTTAAGGTACCCTGAAAATGCTTGCACACAGCCCGGTCGATGGAAAACCAGAGAGAATGGAAAGAGATGTACCGGTGAACGTTGGTTTTAAATGTTTGAAGGTTATAATGAATACGAAATAAAGAGCTAGGTAGGGCATTCCATAAGCTAGTTGTACGGCTTAGGAACGAACCACGATATTTCAAAGTACGTCCGAAAGTGGGCTTGAGGGTATACTGATGAGCATTCATAGCGAGACGGGTGTTACGGTTAAAGGTTTGAAGGGGCGTAAAGCTACTGGCGATTTCTATGGAGCACTTGTGGTGGAAATAGCGATAAAACATAGTGAGACACCACACATTTCGTCGGTGTTCGAATTTGTCCATTGCGTGAGTGATATTGGTATCAGCTATGAGTTTTATCCCACGGTTTTGAATCCTATCTAGCAGGTGCAGAGATGTTTTGGGCGCACCCGACCAGATGTGGGCATTGTACTCCAATTTCGGGGGGATAAACGCCTTATATATTGAGGCCAGATCAGAGGGGGTAAAATATTTCTTACATCGCTTGAGGAAACGTAGACATTTCGCAGCGTTTTGACGACACCGAATATGTGGTCATTCCAAAGTAAGTTTTCACTGACATACATCCCGAGAATGGAAAGTTTATTGGTTTCGACGATGCAAGTGCCATTCATGGATAACGACTGGGTGTTTAAATTTCGCTTTAACAACAGCAGACAGCATTGTGTTTTGGAAGCATTAAATTCTACCCTGTTAGTCGTTCCCCAATTAGTTATGCTGGTAATATCAGAATTTAATGAGCTTAACATATGCTGGCATTCCCGTCCTACAGCCGAAGAGCAGGGACGTGAGTCCGCAATTGAATATGAAAAGCATAGAGTACTGTCGTCAGCAAAGGAATACCATATATTGGATTAGAGGTAGCAGATAAGCGATCGCTGATGAAAATTAAAAAGAGTGTTGGAGACAGAACGGAGCCCTGGGGCACACCAGCATTTATTTTGTGAATTTCAGACTTAAAACCATCCAAGACAACTTGAATTGAACGTTCCGAAAGGTAATTTCTAATCCATTGAAGAAGAGAGTCATCGATCCCAAAAGCACCCATTTTCGACAAAAGAGCCTGATGCCAAACTCTGTCGAATGCCTTAGAAATATCAAGTGCAACAATCTTGCTTTCGCCAGATTAACATACGCTTAGGTTCCACTTTTCGGTGAGACATGCCATCAGACCTGTTGCTACGAAAACCGTACTGCCTGCCGTTCATTGAGAAGTTTTCGTTTTTCGAGATATTTCATGAGCTGACGGTTTATCAGCGTTTCCATGATCTTGTTGAGAAGGGACGTAAGTGCAATGGGTCTGTAGGAGGAGAGAGGCGAAGATTCGCCTTTTTTAGGCGTGTGATACCAACACGAGCGCGCATTAAAAACGAAAGTAACAAATAAATTGCGATTTTAAGTGCTAATTACTCAATTATTTTGAGAAAAAATACATTGTTCAAAATATTATGAATCAATTTTGAGTGCAAAAGTGGTATTAGTTTACCCTTACGAGTGATTTTCTTCGCGGTGCCATATATGGCTTCGTATGCATTAAGAGTTGCGTTTTCGAAAATTTTTTTTTCTCATATTTTTGCTTATTTCATTTAAATTTTCTTCAGAGATGGATAATTTAAACTTTTATCTAAATTTAAACTTTGATCTAAAAGTGATGATTAAGAAGTAGCAGACTGTGATGTGGAATTTAAGACCGTACTAAGAAACAGCGATTGCCTTATAGTGCCCTAAACTGACACCGAATCTGAGTCTGTAATCGAACTATTGTAGTTGCATCGGCTTCAAAACAAAAAAAGACAAGCCTGAAAATATTTTGTATTGCAGAAAAGAACATTTGGATAAGCACAATTAAAAGAATTTTCAATTAACGGGTGCTATTGAATAGCCAGGATCGGTGATTGGACTGAAAATACGGGAGATTGTTTTTCGGCGTTTTTACGGAGGAATTACTTCAATTTGTCTTCGTTCAGTCAAACTTAAAAGCTCTACAAAACAACATAACTATGGCAGAAAACGAGTAATAACAACAGAAATGCAACAGTTCGTTGATATGGTGACTTACATGTTTTGTGGTCAACTGCCACTTATTGGAGTAAATCTGTTGGCCAGTCGGAAACAATAAAAAGGTATTTACGCTTATTTTTGGAAAAAATAAGTCAACGGATTCTGCAATACTTATTCCAAAAGTAGAACGTCTTGCGGTGGGTGAGTAAATAATACCCATTAACTGCCGTCACAAACTGAATCAGTATAACCCAGTCAAGCCACACAAATGGGTTCTAAGTGGAGTTTCAAGATTCAGATTTCAAAACTATTGCTGGAGAGCAGAGTAGCACCTTCTCTGAAAAATGCCCCTCATTTAGGAGGCACTGCAAACAGTGGTCAAACATGTCAACCACCAATTTTTTCCCGATAATTTGTATCACAGTCCCAAATTGCAAGTTCACCTGTACGAAAATGGATTACCATTTTTGGGCACAGTCAGACTAAACAGAGTTCCCAATTCCAAAATATAAGTAGAGAAAGAACTGAAAAAACAAGGTCGTGGTGTGTCACAGTGTCACAGTGTGTTGGAAGCAAGCCAATCCTCACCAAACAGGGAAAGAAAAACAGTACAGAGATATTCCTGCTCCTCAAGCTGTCGAGGTTTATAGCAAATATATGGGTGGCCGTAATTTGCTCGATTCCACACTTGGTTTATACAGAGTTCCTTTGCGGTCAAAAAAGTGCTAAAAGAAAATGTGTTTTCGCATGACAATTTATGCTCAGTAAATGTATGGCTCAGTCAGAATGAATTCGTTTTTGAGAATATACGCGAAACAAACAAATCACTTTTGAAAAAAGATGGCTTGCGTTGCACCAAGTCAGTTGCAATCAGATTTGATAAATGTATTGTATAACTAAACATTGCACTATTCTCGTAACACTTGACGCATACGAAGCCATTTATGGCTTAATTTTTTATTTTTTAAACTAATAACAATTTTTAATTTATTTCAATAAAAGTTGATTAAAAACTCTTAAAAAAAACATTTTAAGAGTCTTTAATTTTTTTCCTGCTCAGGATTTAAGTCATGCAGTAGAGGGTTAAGACCTTTAAGAACTCTTGCTATTACGAGTATCACATCCCGCCAGCAGGACGCATTCACGGTTTTATGCTGTGCCGAATCCACCCTGCAGCATGTTTTCTCAGTTGTAGGTGGTACCACGGTTTGACATCCAAACTGTAAATTCCATTACATATGTAAGATTGACAGATAAATTGTTGTAGATATTTAATCACAAGATAGCAAAGTTCAAAAAATGCAACAAGATTTCCGCATATTTTTGGCTTTTAACACTATTTAAACGAATCAAAATGGATCAACCACTTAGGTAGCTACACATGTTTATGTGATAAATTTATCCGCTTGCATATTTTTATCCTTAAAAAATAAATTGATAAAAACAATAAATACCCATTCCCACCTCAAAGAAATTAAACTGTAACACGTTTACGACCTCATTTCGCATTCAACTCACCGCAAGCGATTAGATAATTAATGACTGGAACTTTAGCATAATTATATTAAATATTCCTACCTACTTCCATTCATCTGTTTTTCTTTTGTTTTTATTTAAATATTTCACTCATAACTGGAGGGGGAAAAAAAAAAACAATAAATAAATAAATAAATCTCAAAAAACACTTAACATCGGGGAGCAACAAAAAAGAGCAATCGAAACAGAAAATAGAAAACATCAATAGCAGTGAAAACAATTGACTTCCGTTGCCTTTTAACGCCCCATTTATGCAAACAAATTAATGAATTTCGAGCCAAAGTCAAAATAAAAATAGCAACAAAATAAAACGAAGAAGAAGAAGGAGAAAAAAAAAAAAAAAAATAACAACAACAAAAGTCGGACTTAACCAAGAAGGCAAATACTCGTCGTCGGAGCAATCTATCTATCTGTAACGTTTCTATTGACATGACACTTAATAACTAAATAAAAATGTCTCGTGTGTACACAAGCGTCGTTGAACGCCGAACGCCGAACGCCGAGCGCCGAACGTCGGTCGTTGGTTGTCGATTGTCGGTTGTTTCCCCTACGCTGACACTTCTGGCTAGCCGCTATCCATTTCTACTTGCCTCAGTCACCTCTTGCTCACCTAGCGTGCTTCGTACGGGATAGTATATGATACATCGGCACATCTGACCACACGGATATGATGTTCAATTTTTCGCCTGACTGACGTTGCCGTTTCTATTTTTTTTTTTTTTTTTGACGCGTCATTCTGTCCAATTTATTATTGCAAATGAGGCGAATATTAATAGAAAAAAAATTGACAGTTTATTTTGGGGTTGGCAGGGCAGGGCAGGGCAGGTTTAGTCTTAAGTCGTTAGTGGCGGCAAATACTCGTATCTCGACGCTCCAAAGATCAATTATTAGCGCAGCGCAATCGCGCTTAAGTATGCTTTTGAAATTTCCCATAATTTATCGTTTATCGCTAGCGCTGAAGTTGATGTACGAGTACGAATGTACATACTCGTACATATGTGTATTTTTCTTTTATAAACATGTGTATAAGGCGGTAGATGTATCCCTTAGGTGTGCAACAAAATTTGATTTATAGGTGGGTGCAGTTAATTTTACTTTCGTTACGAATAGTATTTTGTGCGCCACTTGATTGTTATCGCTCGCGAGCTAAGCGCGTTGTTACTCTGTTTATTTTTTTATTTATTATTTTTTTTTTTTGTCAATCACGTCAAATCAAACGTTGTCGTTGCTGTTTCTCAGTCGTTGCCGTCGTTATGGCAAGCGTTTTCGTTTTATCTCTGAAGTGGTGTTCGCTTGTAGTAGGCTGTAGTAGACAACATGAAAATCGCTCATCTAATCGATAACTAATAAAATTAGATTTTAACTTTTTTTTTTTTTTTTTTGAACAACAAACCGACAAAACAGAACGACAGCGGCGACAGTAACAACAACGATAGTACGTGCTCGGTATGTGATAGTACGTTGCTCGATGTGTATCGATAAGGCGAAATGGAGCGAGCATGTGTAATTGTTTAATTGGACCCCGGGAACTGTGTTGTTTTTATTTTTATTTATTTTTTCCTTCTTCGTCGAATGAGAAGCTCTATTCTACTGGTCTGCACTGTAACCATATGTAGCATGTTTGACTCTGGTGGTTGTCTCAGGGTACACACTCGAGTGTTGTTTATAAGACATTTGTCGTCGTAGTCGGAGTCACATTGTCGTCGAGATAATTTATCGAAGTGCTGTTGTTTATTGTTGTTATTTATTTTTTAAAAATTTTTATATTTTTTTTTACTTTTTCGTTGTGGCTGTACATTATATTTATGGCTCGAGGGTAGAATCAACTTATAATTGATTATTTCGAGAGGGGTGGCACTTGAGAAGGGTCTTGGAGTATACGTGGGCCTGGCTAACCAAGTGCGAAGCCATAAGTCTAACATAAAGTGTTGTGTTAGGTGAGTTTAAGCTTCACTTAATTGCCGGCGGCAAAACTTGCCCAATGTTTAGGCGGCATACGTTTTGTTGTAGAAACCAACTTGAGGATAGATAATGGTAGAGCATTGCTGGCTTAATAACGACGGCTGCTTGTCTTGAGTCACACTTCAAAATTAAGGTTATTCGAAATGAATTGCTGTCTCTTCCTTTAACTCAAACAAAAAAGAAAATCACATTCAAACGTCTTATAATAGAAGGTGTTTGGAAATAAAACCACCTTGACTACGTTCTACAAGGATCCGTCCAATGCTTGACTTCCGTTTTGAATAGATGGGAAAGTACATCGCAATTAATAGTCCCGATATTGACTTCCAAGTCGTCCATAGTTGTTGGTTTTGCCGCATAAACCAACACCTTCAGGTAACCTCAAAGGATATAGCCGAGAGCTGCCAAATCGAACGATCTTGGAGACTAATTGAGACTAATCGAAGCGTGATATAACGCCTATATCACGTCCATATATGTATCTTCTAGGTATTTTGAATCACATCGTTTGTGGGGCTCAGATTTGGCCGATATTTTTGCATTTAAGTGATTCCATTATTCTTCCTTCGGCCTCTTCTTCGAACCCCGGCTAAGACTCGATCCTTTTGAATTGGAATTTCCGACGGTTTCCGTTGAACATGGCAAAACCATTTGGCTTGCTCTGCTTGAAGTTTGCTGAAGATATGGACAGACTTACTTCTTATTAGAGCGGGTTTTGTTACACCCGTTGACAATTGTCATATTTTCATTTCCGTCGTTGTCATTTTTCCTTGATATATGTTGTACATAATTCAACATTGTGCTGTCGTGTATAACAAATCTTTATGTTTAATCGGCATTTTTGTCATTTAAACCATCCCATGCTTGCATTTATTTGCAACATAGAGCCAAGTATTTCAATTCTTCGCAGTTCGGTACGATGACTCCTTATAAAGAAATGTTCGGAGCTGGGCTTGTGGGTTCGGAAAGACGACAATTGCAATATTCGGTCTTAACAGGACTGATTCGTAACCAGTTGTATTCGAACGCCTTTATCTAATAATTAATAGGTCCTTAAAGCGCTTGTGATAGCTGGGTAGGTAAAAGTGGCTGTTGGAAACACCATCCCACTTAGGCCTATTGTGATGCCACGTGGATGTATGATCCTCTTACTAATGGAACAAGTTTGAGCTTACGATGAAGCGTAGGAGACTGTTTACGTCTATATATATTTTTTTTAGATCGTGTAGCTCTTTGTGGAAGAAAGCTAGTAAGTGAAGTTTTCTTCTCTGGGAGAGAGAGAGACATGTGCAGAGTAGGTGGAGGATTGTCTCCTCTTCCTCCTGTAAGGACGCCAAGCCTTCTTGCGTGCTTGCCTGTGAGGCAGTGTCCAGTGATGACCCCTATGATGGCGCTGAGATGCTTCCTCAGCGATTCGGATCCAATTTTGGCTAAAACTGTTTAGTCGCTAGACATGTTGGTCCAACAGTCCACCTAAGGTCTGTGCGTTTATTAACATCCAGCTTTAATATTAATTTGCACGTAGCGATTGGTATACTTACGTTACCCTTTTCCGGTAAAATAAGTAGAGCGGTTCAAATTTTTGCGAGTTCATCGGCCCTAGAGTTCCCTGGAATGTCTCTGTGGACCAGCACCCAGCAAAGGTGAAGGTTGAACTGCTCTGTCATCTCCATAACAGATGATCGGCATTCAAGGCTGATTTTCGAATTTAGTGAGACTGAGTCCAGGGATTTGATAGCGGCCTGACTATCCGAAAAGATGCGGATATCCTTTGCATATATCACGTTTTTCTTCAGCTAGGACAGAGCTTCTTTAATTGCCAAAATTTCCGCCTGGAACACGCTACAGTGATTTGAGAAAACATCGCCATCAACCCCGCTATCTGTTTTATTTCCATCTGTGTAGAAATGGATTGACTTGTCCTCCATGAAAGCATCTTCCTCCCAGAAGGATCTAGAGGGAACTTTGGTGGTCAAATGAATTATTTGTCTACTGTGTAGTTGGTTTAAGGCGAATACCTGCGGTCGCTGCTACTTGCCTGCTGAAAATATCGAGGGGTGTCAAATGAAACAGAATGTCTAATCCCGCAGATGGAGTAGATCGTAAGACTCCGCATTGACTGCATTGTCTAAGGCCGTCCACCAGACGACAACCCCGTAAGTGAGTATCGGTCTTATGACCGAAATGTAGATATAGCCAGTGGGTTATGCGAGGTCCTTTTTAACTATGATCGACTGAATGAAATAGCAAATTCACAGTCAACGCGGTCATGTTGGAAATGCTAACAGAACATAAAAAAAAGTTTAACAATCAAGATGAATCAAATAATGACGAACATAACTACGAATATGGGATCTCTCCATTACATGCAAGAATCATCGAAGTGGTACTTGGATGTACACCGCGACAAGAGGAAGAGGATATTGATGAATCTACATATATTGAAGAAAACAAGAGATCCAAAAGCATTTTCATGATGAGATTGGGCTCGATGTCGATAGACCAAAACAAGGATTTGGAAATACCAAAAACGGGGAAATTTCTTCAAGAATCCCAGGCAACAGCTCGTATAAATGCGATCAATGGAGGCGTAGTAACAAGGCTTGAAGTAATACTTAATGTCTTGCATTGCAGGGAAAAGGTTTAACACTGTGAAACTTAAGGAGTATGCCAAGAAAATAAAAGCAAAAATATTCCGAAAAATAACTCCGACCTACTCTTTTTGGAGAATTGTCAGAAGAAGCTCAGGAATCTAAAAATAAAGACTGCAAGAAATATAGATATCTAAATACTCGTACTTAGTTGTACCATTCTCTTTTCACTACGCCTGATGTAGGAATATGTTTGGATTTAAGAAATCCAAGTTTTCGTGAGATTGCGAAGGCGTGTTACATAGATAAAATTCAAGCTGATTGTATTTTAAGGAAGAATGACAAATTCTTTTACAACTCATATTAAAAGACATCTCAATGTTTCTATTGGTAGTTTAAAAAGGCAAAGGATAGAAACGTTCTACTTCCTGGATCACATATTCGCGATAAAGCAAAAGAAGTAGGAGAGAAATTGGGCTTTCCAAACTTCAGGGCATCATGTGGTTGGTTGGATGAGTTTCGGAGGCGTCATGGTATCGCATTCAGAAGTATAAGTGATGAGGCAGCTGAAATAAATCCAATCGACGTCAAAACCTTTTTAGAAAAGCTGACTTCAATCACGGTAAATTATGCCGCTGTTTGTGTTTATAACGCAAATGAAACTGGTCTGTTTTTATAGAGTCCTCGCTTAGAGAAGAAAAATGCTTGCGTGAATATGGCAAAAGACAAGCAGAAACTGCTGGTGATCGAAAAATCACTTCGTCCAAGAGCTTTTCGCAATTTAAAACTTGACCAGCTGCCAGTGGAATGGAGGAGTAACAGAAAGGCTTGGATGACGCACGACGTTATGTTGGACTGGCTGCGCTCATTGGACAAAAGAATGAAGTTTAAGAGGTAACGCATTTTGCTTTTCCTAGATAACGCTGCATTCCACCCTAAAGAATTGCGTTTCGAAAATATGTTACATATACAAATTGTTCTCCAAAAGGTACATCCGTTTGCCAGCCTTATACCAGGGCGTGATAAGCAATTTTAAGTTTCATTACCGAGTACTTGCCCTCAAGCATATTGTAAACAGCATCGACGATATGCAATCGTTTCAAAAATGCAATCTTGATGTAGAAGTCGATGATTTCCTCTATTTGGACATCAATATAAATGTGAATGATGATGATACCTCACCAGAAGCAATGTTTCAGAAGAACAACAGCAATTCCTACAAAAAATCCCAAACTTTAGTGGAAGATCTAACAAATATTTGCGGCAAAGAAAAATGACGCAAAAGCACTTCAACTTCTTGTGGATCTACAAACTCCTTTTGGAGCATCAATCATTTCTCACAAAAAAGAAACAAATATTTGTATTTCAGTGTAACACCTCGATCAAATAGTTCCCGGAATGTATTGGGTCTACAAGTAAGTTTCCAGCGTTTTTTTTTGCAAAATTTGAAATTTTATTATGAAAACATACGAGGGCGGGTCAATAAGTCCGTGACTTTTGGATTAAACAGATTTTTTGATAAAAAAATAATTTTATTTTTCAACGTAGTCTCAGTTGAGCTCTATACACTTTGTCCAACGCTTCTCCAATTTTTTTATCCCTTCCAAAAAAAATGATTTGTCGAGGTCCTCAAAATAGGCCTTTGTTTGCGAGATGACTTCATCATTGGAGTCAAATCTTTTTCCACCAAGCCATTTCTTCAGGTTTGGGAACAAGAAGTAGTCGCTCGGAGCCAAATCTGGAGAATAGGGTGGATGAGGGAGCAATTCATAGCCCAATTCATGGATTTTTGCCATGGCAACTGCACATGTGTGCACCCTTGCATTGTCTTGGTGGAAAAGAACTTTTTTCTTGGCCAAATGAGGTCGTTTTTTTTTTCAAATCGTCATTGAATCGGTCCAATAAGTTGGCATAATATTCCCCATTGATTGTTCTTCCCTTTTGAAGGTAGTCAATGTGGATTATCCCGCGTGCATCCCAAAAAACAGTCGCCATAACTTTATTGGCTGACAAACCCACCTTGGCCTTCTTTGGCGCCGATTCACCCTTAGAAACCCACTGTTTTGACTGTTGTTTGTTCTCTGGTGTGTTGTGATGGATCCATGTTTCGTCCACGGTTACAAAACGGCGCAAAAACTCCTCCATATTGCGATTAAACAACGCCAAACCTTCCTGTGAAGTTGTTACACGATTGCGTTTGTGGTCGACTGTGAGCAAACGCGGCACCCATCTTGCGGAAAGTTTTCTCATGCCCAAGTGATCATTCAAAATTGAAACCACTGAGCCATGCGAGATCCCTACGGCTTCCACAATCTCTCGCACTTTCAATCTTCGGTCGGCCAACACCATATCGTGAATTTTTTCGATTGTTTCGGGTGTAGAGACCTCAACTGGGCGTCCAGGACGTTCGGCATCTTCAGTGCTTGTACGGCCACAACGAAATTCAGTAAACCACTTTTTTACCATTGAAATCGATGGTGCAGAGTCCCCATAGTATTTATCAAGCTTAGCCTTGGTCTCGGTAATGGTTTTTTTTCGCAAGAAATAATGCTTAATAAGCACACGAAATTCACTTTTTTCCATTTTCTCCTCAAATTAGTGAGTAGTCTGATAAAAATAGCTGTCAAACACAAACTAACTGACGCAGCAAGTTTAAATTTTGACAGGAGTCAACTGACAAATGCCTGTTGACAGGAGCAATGTTGCTGTTTCAGTAAAGAGGTCAGAAATTCAAAAATGCACGGAATTATTGACCCGCCCTCGTAGTTACAATGCTTTATTCAAAGTATCGTCCATCGGAAGCTGCAACTTTCCCCCATCTTTCAGGCAATTTATGAATTCCGGACCTAAAAAATTTCTCGTCTTTCGAGCCCAAGAACCTATCGAGCCAATTTTTGATTTCCTCTACTGAGCTGAAGCGTATTCCCGTAAGAGCGTTCTGCATCGAACGAAACAAGTGGTAGTCAGATGGTGCCAAGTCTGGACTGTAAGGCGAGTGAGGCAGAATTTCCCATCCACTATTTACCAAATAGTTTTTCACCGAAACCGCAACATGTGGCCGAGCGTTGTCGTGATGAAAAATGACGGACTCATGCCTGGTCTCATATTCTGGCCGTTTTTCTTTTAATGCCCGCTTCAAACGAATTAGTTGGGTTCGACACCTTTTTGATCCCAACATATGCAGAGCATGACCTTATCCACGTGTATATTTCGTTTCGGCGTCGATTGGGCGGACTCGCCGGGCTTTGTATACGATTTTCTGCGTTTAGGATTATCATAATAAATCCATTTCTCATCACCAGTGACAATACGATGCAAAAATGATTTATTTATATACCGTCGACGTCTCTTGGCTTCAATTCGTACGGCACCCAGTTTCCAACCTTTTGAATGAATCCCAGTGCTTTTAGGCGCAGGGAAACGGCTTGTTGCGTGACGCCCAATGATGCAGCAAGTTCTTCTTGAATCTGACACGGATCCTCATCCATTAAAGCGTCCAATTTCTCGTCTTCAAAACTTTTCGTCTTTCCGGGCGATCTTTGTCCTCAACTCCAAAATCACCACTTTAGAACCGTTTGAACCACTCGCGGTACGTCGATTCACCAATACATTCCGCCCCATAAGTTTCCGAAAGCAAACGATAGGCCTCAGCCGCACTTTTCTTTATATTAAAGAATAAAAGCAGCGCTTCCCGCAAATGACGCTTATTTGGCTGGAAACTTGCCATGATTTTGCTCTATAAAATGTACGACACCGATAGAACTGGTCAAATATAACGCTGCAAAGTTGTTGACAGATACAAAAACTACAAATAAAACACATGGGGTTTGACATTTCTGCCCGGGATCCACTGGTGGTGCCATCTCTGACAAATGCTGGAAACTTACTTGTAGACCCAATACTTAGAAAATTGCAAATACAAGTTTATTCATCTAAATCTATATTGTCCCCTTCAGAGTAATTCCCATCGAATGCAACACACTTATGCCAGCGCTTGATCCAATCCTTATAACATTTTTTAAATTCGGTTTTCGGTATGTCCGTCAATGCTTCCTGCGATTTTTCCATTACTTCCTCTCGGCTGCTGAAACGCGTTCCCCGTAATAGCTTTTTAAATCGATTGAACAAAAAGAAGTCACAGGGAGCCAAATCAGGTGAATTCGGTGGCTGTTGGATGGTTTTTGTTGCATTTTTCGTCAAAAAATTACGAATAATGATGGCACTGTGCGACGGTGCAAATCCACGAGTTTTCTGCCCACAATTCTGGTCTCTTTCGGCAAATTGCTTCACGCAAACGTCTCATAACGCCCAAATAATACTCTTTGTTTACTGTCTGGCCTTCTAGCAAAATTCATGATGCACTACACCGTTGTAATCCATAAAAACCGTGAGCATTGCCTTCTTTTTTGACTGAAAACGACGTGGTTTTTTTGGTCTCGACTCATTTGGTGAACGCCGTTCACTTGCCTGATGTCTGGATTGCGTGTCGTGCTCATAAACCTACGTCTCGTCTTCAGCAATGATCCTTTTGATGAATGCGGGATCGGATTCAGCCTCGCAAATCATCTCTTTTGCGACGTCAACACGGTCTCTTTTTTGCATGAAATTGAGGTCTTTTGGCACCAACTTTACTGCTAGACGACGGAAACCCAAATCATTAACCAAAATGTCTTGGACGGATCCATAGGCAATGTTCAAGTCCTCCGCTATCTCTCCGATGGTTAATTTGCGGTTATTGACCAACATTTCTTTTACTTCATCAATCTTTTCGTCGGTTTTCGATGTCGATGGTCTGCCACTGCGTTCATCATCTTCGATTGACTCACGACCACTTTTAAACCGCTCGTGCCACTGGTAAACGACCGTTTTCTTTAGAGAATCGTTGCGCCGAAACACTTTTCCAACATTTCCAACGTTCGCGCACCATTAAATCCGTTTTTTACGCAAAATTTACGAGTAAAACAAGTTCGTTCCTTCAAATAAAATTATAAAAAATCACCAACACACACAGAGATAGATGTACTCTTGGCTACGTAACTTTTGCAAATGTCAAGCTATGACGCCAAAATTTAGAGGGAATGTCAACAACTTAACAAAACAAACAGAACTCACATCGGAATAATGGGAGCGCCACACGGTGGTGTGGTGCGGTAACTTTTTGATCAAGGTGTTTACAGCCCGAATTTTGTTGTTCCAATACAAACTTTCAGAATTTCTGTAATTTTCTTTTATTAATGTTTGGAGGTTTTTGATCGACGATTTCAGTGTCATGATCTCCGGGTTATGTCTGTCAGTAAACTGTCTGTATAAGGTTTTTAGTCTTGACAGCAGCCTACTTTTATGTCGGTGCAGTGCATCAATAGTTGCGTTGCGGAATAAGTCTTCGTCGTCAGTGTGTTGATACCGAGATATCGTTTTGTCCATTGTTCGTTTGATTGTCTCGTCCATTAGTTTTAGAAACTGTCAATCTCCCCGTTTGACAGATTTCTGTTGGACGGTGGGTAGAGATAATTCGAGGAGAGTGCTTTACTCTGCTCTACTATTGTATTTTAGGTTTTAATCTCGCTTTGAAGAGTTACACAAGGGGTTTCCATTTTAAAATTTCCTTTACACGGACACAAATTTAGTCACTGTGCCTGTCCGCCTAAGAGAAGTCCCACTGCATGGATAGGACTGTGGGAAAATTAACAATGTTTATAAAATACAGGGTGCGCCATCTTTTATGTCGGTATGTGAATATTGAATAACTTTTTTTTGAATACAACATCAATCAAAGCAAAATAATGTGCCCTTTTTCGAGCATCTCGGGCGTTGAGCTCGTCAACGCTCTGAGACTTGCTGGTGGTGTACACTTTGACCTAAACCCCACAAAAAGAAGTCCGGAAGGATGAAATCTGGAGATCTGGGTGCCCAGGCGATGTCGCTATTTTTTGCTGCATTGTTTGATTTGGAGTGTTGCATGGCGCACTGTCGTCTGCTTGAAACCAGTAATCGCCCAAATATTTTTCTCACATTTGTGGGCAGACATAAACAGCCAACATCCACCGATATCGATTCCCACTGACTGTTTCGCCTTATCTGAAGTAAAGTGGCCAAATGATAGTTTTGGTGCAAACGCCGGTCCAAACAGTAACCCTTTGGTCATGCAATGGGTTCTCCGTTCCCCAAATGCGGCAATTTTGCTTGTTAATGGTGCCAGAGTGTGAAATGGACCTCGTCGGTTATCAAAATTCTAAAAATCAGGTTCAGTGCCAACTATTCGTGCGACTGTTTGACCATATTCCAAGCGACGTGGATGGTCTTGCGGCAATATTCTTTGAGTCAATTGCACTTTATATGGAAACAAGTGCAAATCATGCTATAAAATGCGCCACAAGTTGGTTCGTAACGTCACATGTGGGTTCTCGATAACAATCATCTCTTACCGCTTCAATAGTTCATTGCAACGTCTTGAGCGTTGTTAAAAGCCATGTTCTGTGCTCAACAAAATTCGACACCAAACGGCGAATAGAGTTGTCAGATGGTGCTCGTTGGCGACGATATGCACGTTGAGTTAACACAACTGAACGACTATTTTCAATGTAATGGCGCTGTGTCACTATTTCGGCGTGTTGTTTCGGTGTGAAGTGATTCACGGTTAAAAGTGCACTGAATTGACGTTTCAAAAACATGTCTACTCAAGTAAATCGGTTGATAAATGACAAAGTTATTCAATATTTACATACCGACGTTGGTTTTCTACAACGAACTGCGAGTATGTACATACCCGTATCATGATTGATGATTTACCCCACAAACGATCTACACAAAGATACCCTCTAACAAAGAACTAGTTTTTTTTTTTGTTCGAATAATAATATTCTGTACTCGTATCTATGTATACCTAGTTATGATAAGAATTCCTGAGAAAACCATGTTCGCCAATTAAAAACAAAACACAGATTGCGCTAATGATCTTCACGATCAATCGTTCGTTCGTTCGTCAATTTTCATGGGATCTTCTCAGAAACTCTTTTGTTTTTTGTGTCTCAAAGACGACCCTGCTCGCCGGTAAATACTGCTGAACCTTATATCCGTTGCAGGCAATTCTTGGTAGCCAGTGATCTTGGCGATTTTTCACAAAAAATCTGACACCATAAACCATGTCCAGTTCGGCGGTAAATTCAAGTGGAACATATGTGGAACGTATGTAAGTTACTTCAAATCTAATTCTCTATGCAAAATTGGTGTTTCAAAGGAAACAACAAAATCACCAACACATGTCCGGTTCGTGAAGATGGCGACTGCTCGTTATAATCAACGACTTCTTATTTATTTCTCATAAAGGATTTAGTTTGAAATATTCCGAGAATAACTATGATTTTGTCTTTTTTTTTTTTGGCTTTTTTTTTGGTTTTTGTAATTTATTGAGGTGTGGTCCTTGTCCTTGAAGGATAGTTTTCTGTTTTTTTCAGTCGAAAGCAAAGTGTATGGTGTCGACCGTGTACACGACATCGAGTCAATTTGTGAAACCCAATTCCAAAATTCATTTTGTTTCACTAATTTCAGGCAGCTGCTTGCCTCAGGTAAACGCAATCGGAACTCCACGTGGAGTCGTCGGATTTTTTTACTTGGAAACGAGTGAAATGCGTGAACAAAGTCGAAGTAGGTATCAGTAGTGGCATGCCAGTAAATTGTTCTTGTTTCGTTTTTTTTTTTGTTTTTTTGTTTTTGTTCTTTTCTGTTTTTTGTTGCTTTTTCTTTTTTTTCGTATTTTGGTGGAAATTTGTGTTATTTTTTTTTTTTCGTTCTTTGTTTTCGTTTGAGAAAATCATCAAGGGTAAGCGATTAGGGGTAGGATAGACGTTGATAAGTTTGGCGTGTAGATGGTGTTTTTTCTTCTTTTTTTTTTTTTTCTTTCTATTCATTTAGAGTGAAGGGGGGCCTTGGGCGAGCTTTTGTTCGGAGATACTGAACTCGTTTAAGGACCTCCAAAACTGTATCTGAGGAAGAATTGGGTGTCCATTTATAGATAATCTCGGAATGATTGGGATACTTCTACAATTTTTGAAAATGAACGAAAGGTTTGCTTCAAATAAGTCACTATAAGTCCTTGGGTGGGTTGAGATTTGTTGGCTCCCTTCACATTTTCAATGTCTAGGTACCTACCTATTCCTTTTTTTAAGCACGAGCTACATAATGTATCTTTCAATAGAGAAATAAACTCAATTGGAAAATAGAAAGCGAAATGCCGTCGGGAAATTCAATTAGTCCCACTGAATACAGGGAAAAGCGATTCATTCGTACCATCCTCAGTTCATTTAGAGTGAACGCATTTTGACATTGATACACAGTATTAGCAGAAACATATGCAACCAAACTGCATTTCTAAGTCAATATCTATTATTAGCCCGGGTCTACCCCGGACAACTTTATTTAGCTTATTAACAAGCAAAAACTTAAACCTAGACTTAAAACTAACAAAGATATTCTTAACCTAATATGGGGCGAGGAGAAATGGTGGACGAGGTAGATGTTAAGGGAGTGGCATATTGAGCAGTGCTTTTTTCATTTCGGGTTTTCTGCTATTTAGGTCAAAGACTTCGGCGTAGTTGTTCGTTATACGCAACATTCTAGATATTGGTTCAAAGTGACCGTAGTTGGTACGGTGAGTTCGGATCAGGAAGAGTGGGACAGATCTTAGATTACGGGGATTGGGAGTGAATGCAATATTTTGCGTTATTCTCGAGCACTCGATGTTTCCAGTCAGTAATTGGTGGATAAAAAGTACGAGGGCGGGTCAATAATTCCGTGCATTTTTGAATTTCTGACCTCTTTACTGAAACAGCAACACTGCTCCTGTCAACAGACATTTGTCAGTTGACTCCTGTCAAAATTTAAACTTGCTGCGTCAGTTAGTTTGTGTTTGACAGCTATTTTTATCAGACTACTCACTAATTTGAGGAGCAAATGGAAAAAAGTGAATTTCGTGCGCTTATTAAGCATTATTTCTTGCGAAAAAAAACCATTACCGAGACCAAGGCTAAGCTTGATAAATACTATGGGGGCTCTGCACCATCGATTTCAATGGTAAAAAAGTGGTTTACTGAATTTCGTTGTGGCCGTACAAGCACTGAAGATGCCGAACGTCCTGGACGCCCAGTTGAGGTCTCTACACCCGAAACAATCGAAAAAATTCACGATATCGTGTTGGCCGACCGAAGATTGAAAGTGCGAGAGATTGTGGAAGCCGTAGGGATCTCGCATGGCTCAGTGGTTTCAATTTTGAATGATCACTTGGGCATGAGAAAGCTTTCCGCAAGATGGGTGCCGCGTTTGCTCACAGTCGACCACAAACGCAATCGTGTAACAACTTCACAGGAAGGTTTGGCGTTGTTTAATCGCAATATGGAGGAGTTTTTGCGCCGTTTTGTAACCGTGGACGAAACATGGATCCATCACAACACACCAGAGAACAAACAACAGTCAAAACAGTGGGTTTCTAAGGGTGAATCGGCGCCAAAGAAGGCCAAGGTGGGTTTGTCAGCCAATAAAGTTATGGCGACTGTTTTTTGGGATGCACGCGGGATAATAAACATTGACTACCTTCAAAAGGGAAGAACAATCAATGGGGAATATTATGCCAACTTATTGGACCGATTCAATGACGATTTGAAAAAAAAACGACCTCATTTGGCCAAGAAAAAAGTTCTTTTCCACCAAGACAATGCAAGGGTGCACACATGTGCAGTTGCCATGGCAAAAATCCATGAATTGGGCTATGAATTGCTCCCTCATCCACCCTATTCTCCAGATTTGGCTCCGAGCGACTACTTCTTGTTCCCAAACCTGAAGAAATGGCTTGGTGGAAAAAGATTTGACTCCAATGATGAAGTCATCTCGTCATTTTGAGGACCTCGACAAATCATTTTTTTTGGAAGGGATAAAAAAATTGGAGAAGCGTTGGACAAAGTGTATAGAGCTCAACTGAGACTACGTTGAAAAATAAAATAATTTTTTTATCAAAAAATCTGTTTTAATCCAAAAGTCACGGACTTATTGACCCGCCCTCGTACATCAGCGACTTCACGACGTTTTTTTAGGGTATGCATGCTAATTAGTTCCAGCCTATTTTCATAGGGGGGTAATCCATATGAGTCGGCCCAGGGTAGACCACGAAGTGCGAAACGGATAAACCTGCGTTGGACTGCTTCTATTCTTTGAATGTGGGTTAGTTTATAGGGTGACCAAACTTGGCTGCAATATTCGAGAAGAGGCCTTACAAAAGTAATGTACAGGGACTTTGTAACGTAAGGGTTGGAAAATTCTTTCGACCAGCGTTTGATAAAACCAAGTGCAGAGTTAGCTTTATTTATAATGCTGTCAATATGTGAGTCGAAATTCAATTCTCTGTCACAAATTATTCCTAGATCCCGTACTTGGGTAGTGGAAGGAATAGGCTCATCGCAGATGAAGTAGTTTCTTGGAGGGGGAGGTAAACGTTTGCGGGAATAGGTTATCGCTTGGCATTTGCTGACATTAAGCTCCAAAAAGTTTTGCTTGCACCATACCGAAAACTTATTTAAGTCATCTTGCAGGCAATGGGAGTCAGAAGGCAATGAAATGACTTTGGAAATTCTCATGTCATCAGCGAAAATAGAAAGATTACAATTCTTTAAAATGAGATTTATGTCGTTAATCGTCAGGATAAAGATGATTGGCCCAAGGTGACTACCCTGAGGGACACCAGATGTTGCTTTAATTGGGTCGGATATTGAAGATCTGAAGATGACCCTGTATTCTCGGTCTTCTAAATAGGATTTGGTCCATGCCACAAAATGAGGGGAAAAGCCAAGTTTTTTTAGTTTAAAAATGATAAGTTGGTGAGAAATTTTATCGAATGCCTTGCTGAAATCAGTTTAAATTGAATCGACTTCATCACCGTCTTCTAAAGCATGAAGCAGCGTCCTAGAGAAAAACTCTGTTAGGTTAGTGGTCGTTGATTTACCTTTCATGAAACCGTGCTGATTTGTACAGATAGTTAGCCTACAGTACGGAAGCAGTTGTTGATAGACTATGCTTTCAAACAGTTTGGGTATGCAAGAGAGTTTTGCTATGGGCCTATAATTATCGACTACGGCCTTACTTCCTTTTTTATGAATAGGGATGATGTAAGATTCCTTCCATAGGAAAGGGAAAGTACCTGTTGAGACAGACAAGTTAAATAGGGCAGCAAGGGGAGGACCGAGATGGTTAATACACTCTTTTATTACAACAGCCGGAAGGCCATCAGGGCCGGACGAAAAATCATCTTTAAGTTTGGTAATGTTATCAGACACCAAAGATGTTGTTATATTTAGCAAAACGGATGATGTCTCAGGATAGTTTCTCATATAGCTAAAGTACGAGTAACTAGGATCGGGTTCAGCTGTTTTCTTAGAAAAGGATTTATTAAAATGACAGGCAAAGAAATTTGCAATGGTTTTCGGGTCGGCAGAAGATTCACTGAGAAATTTGAGAGTAGATGGGTAGCCGTCTGATTTTCTTTTGGTATTAACGAACTGGTAGAAGCGTTTAGGGTCTGAGACTAAGTTAAATTGCATGCGGTAGAGGTACTCAAGGTAAAGAGACTCACAAAGTTCAGAAAAACGATTATATACCAATCGATAATTACTGTAGTCGGAATCAGATCGAGTCCTTAAGAATTTATGCCACAACTTGTTTCTGTAATTACAGAGAGAGCGCAACTCCTTGTTGTACCAGGGAGGAGCTGACATGCAGTCCTTTCAGAAGGTATATGGAACCGATTGGGCAAAGCAGGAGAAAATTAACGAATAGAACGTTGATAAGGCAAGATCAATATTAGTCGTCTCAGCAATAAAGTCAAAGTTAATGTTGCTGATGAGGTTTTTAAGTTTGTTAAAGTCGGTTCTTCGGAAGTTAAATGAAAATGCATTTTCCGCATCGACACTTGTGTTACCATTTTCATATGAGTATATAATTGACAAGGGGGGATGAAGGCGGTCTAGGGTAGAAAGAAGATGATCACTCCTATAAACGACACAGTTATCTGAATCGGATGTGAAGACAAGGTCGAGTTGTCTGTTCATTGTGTTAGGTATTCCACTAATCTGATATAGACTTGAGTTGGTTAGGCAGTCCACCATCAAAATTTCTATTTCTGAGGACGAATTAAGAGAGACGAAATGAGACGAGTCGTCGGAAGGCTCCCATTTAAGTTGAGGGAGGTTGAAATCCCCTACTAGAATAATACAGTCTTCAGGTTGTGCATTATCAGTCAAAAAATCCACTGCGTGAACTAGAGGTCGAGGTCTACCAAACCAAAGAACTACTGACGAAAAAGAACAACAGTTCTTGTTACGCCGTGTTCTTAACATAGAAAGTTGTAGGGTAGGTGCATCAATACCCAGCCATTTTGCGTTAAATAATTGAGAATAAGTAAATTAAATAGTTATTTCCATGGGCAACTAATTGTGACTTTAGTTTTTGACCTATCTAACGCGCTGGTAAAATTTGATAGCTGTGAACATCACTAAACCGCGAAAAAAAAATCGCAGTCTGCGTTGTTCGTCGAGAAAGTGAGAAGTGCGTTTTAGAGTTCGTGAGTGTTAGTGGAGGTACCAAACAAAAAACGTGAGTTTCTATGTTTTTTTTAAATGTCTTCCAACTTATCTTTTGTTTTTCTGTTATATTATAATAATTATTAATCATAAAACGTGAAAAAACTACGAGTTTTCATTTTTACATTATTATTAGACGGTGGCCGGTTACTAGAACTTTTTTTTTGCCACTCTGGCCGGACACTAGATGGTTAAAATGGAATTTTTTGGTTCAAATGAAGCCAAACGCTTTTCTCTTTTAGTCCTTATAAATCTTCTGTGTTTAATGTGTAAGGTTTCAGTAAGCGGCCACCAAAGATCACACTGGCCAGTTTCTGATACATTCTGTTTTAGTATCCGGCCATAGAGATAATTTGGTTTATTTTCCTATTTTCATAGGAAATGAACGCAGCAACTGAAGGAAACAATTCGAAAAGCTTATCGCGAAGTGATAAAATTAAGCTTGCCTTGCAGGATATACGGCAAAACGAATTGAGTCACAGAAAAGCTGCTTCCAAATACAATATTCAAAAGACTACTTTACAAGATAGGTTGCATGGGAAAGTAGATGAGGAATGCAAGAAAAAAGGACCAGAATCGGTTTTGTATCCTGAATACGAAAAGGCAAAATGTGGCTTTCCCCTTAAGAAAACGGACCTTATTGACACAGTTCAAAGAATTCTTAAAGCAGAAAAACGTAAAAACCTATTTAAAAATGATCGCCCGGGTAGAACATGGTTAAAATTGTTTTTTCTTTAAAGGAATCCCTACCTAAGCCTTAGAGAAGCTGAGACCATTTCGAAAGGCAGAGCAATTGTAACAGAAAATAACATTAGAAAATGGTTCAAAGATCTCCAGAATTTTTTGAAAGAAAGAGGAAATCAAGATGTGCTACTTGACCCTAGGAGGATTATGAACGGAGACGAAACTAGTTTTTGCTTATGCCCGAAAACAGGAAAAGTCATATCTCCAAAGGGTCACCGAAACGTTTTCCAAATCCAGATGGCCAAAGATAAAGATAATATTACAGTGTTAGCTATGATGACTGCTAGCGGGGAGCTTCTGCCGCCATTAGTAATTTTTCCATATATTCGACCACCTGCCGATATTGTCAGAAGCGTTCCAAAAGATTGGTTCTTAGGAAGAACCGAATCAGGATGGATGTGTAGTGAGACCTTTTATGAGTATATAGCTAACTGCGTCGACAAATGGATTGAAGAGAAAGAAGTTCCGAAACCAGTACTGCTGTTTGTAGACGGTCATAAGTCTCATTTGTCCATGCAACTAAGTCAACTTTGCCATATCCTTCAGCCAGCTGACGTCAGTGTATTTAAGCCGCTGAAACAAAATTAGAAGCAGACGGTAAGAGAATGGCACATGAATAATATAGGAAAGGTTTTGACTCGTAAGGACTTCTGTCCACTTCTTGAAATTGTGGTCACAAAAAACAAAAATTTGCCGCTTACCATAAGGAACGGATTTAGAAAGTGTGGACTTTTTCCATTTGATTTCAAAAAGTGTCTACAAAATCTCATGAAGAAACAAGGGAACTTTTGCGTACCGAACAAGATCGGTTTGCAATAGTTGCATCCGTAATAGTTGAAACTAGAAATGAACTGGAAAGAAATGGGGTCAGTGTTGACAAAATATTAAAGACGTTAGAAAGTGCAAAATTGGCATTTAATCCAGAGCCAGCGCCGGAACACATCGACCTTTCCTCAATTCCGATTAACATTATTTTTGATTTGAACGAAGATGGAACGCTTGAGTTTGCTGACGAAAATCTAAACAGTAACATGTTTTCCGATCATACTGGCATGTTAAATGGAATACCGGAAGGCACATCTTCATCACCAGTTAACCATATCGCCACACCAACTTCATCAAAAAGATCTTCCCTTGCCCAGATAACTTTGAAAGAGCCAAATATTTCTGAAAATTCAGGTTCCCCTTCTAATTCTATCGATTTGAAATTCAATCCACCACATCAACAACACAGAAAACTTCTCCAATACCTCCTGGTTACATTACATATAAAGCACTGATTTCATCAAACAACAGATCAGAATCCTGTTCACCATGCAGATCTCGTTCTCCACTTGCTTTGTCGAAGCATTTGTTTTATCCAGCTCCTTTTACGAAAAATAATAGGACCCCTACACAGCCTTGTAGGTCTCCCTGCGCAATTTCTTCTCAGGCTTGGAGAGATGAAAAATACGAGTGAAAAGAGCGAGCTAAGCAAGAAAAAAATCGATGCAGTCAAAAAGAGAAAAGATGAAAGGTTACGGAAAACAAAAGAAAAAGAAGCTAAAAAGTCAAAGGGACAAAAAAGAAAAGGAAAAAAACAACTCATCAAATGCAACAAATGCAACAAATGCAAAGAGCAGCTTATAAGCGATACAGAAGAAGACGATTTAAAAAACATTGGTTGTGACACATGTCCTCGTTGGTATCACCTAAAGTGTAGTTCAATCAGTTTTTTGGAATACAAGAACTGCTGACGAAAAACAAAAACAGTTCTTTTTAGGCCGTGTTCAAGAACATAGAAAGTTGTACCCAGATGGTAAAAAAGAAACTTTTTTTTTTTATATAATTTGCGCGTGCTCAAGGGATTTACAGTAGTGTGCAAAACACTTGCAAGTTTTTTTTGTTCATCATATTTGGTCCAAAAACCATTGTTTCTAGTAACTTCTGCACACCTTTTCGGCATGGAAGCAATAAGGGAGTTTGTTAGCTCACTGGGAATTTTTTTCCACTCATCCTTTAAAGCTTTATAAAGAACCTTTTGCTAGGTAAACCGTTGCCCCTTTGTCCGCTGTTTTAGGATTCCCCATAAGTTTTCGATTGGGTTTAAGTCAGGGGACTGTGGAGGCCAATCCAAAACATTTACTCACCGAGCCCCTAAAAATTCTTTAACGAACTTTGAGGTGTGCTTCGGGTCGTTGTCTTGTTGAAACCACCATAACAACGGCAACTCTTCCTCAGCGTGTGGAAGCATGACTGTGTCTAAGATCCATTATTCCAGTTATTTGGTGTAAGGGACCACATGCTTGAGCCGAGAAGCAACCCCAAACCATAACGGAACCGCCCCCATGCTTCAAAGTAGCGCGGATGTTTCCCCGATTTAACCATGTACCTTTCTTTCGGCGAACGTAACCAATACCATCGGTAGGTAAGATATTAAATTTGCTCTCATCGCTAAATAAAACGGTTCTCCACTGCGTCAGGGACCAAGTTGAATAATTATGCGCAAATTCAAGTCTAAATAATAAGAAATTAGAAGCAGTTTTTTATCAAACAAAGAGACTACCTTTTTTGACGGTGTTTCAAGGTTAACAGAGGCGTCTTAACAGCTCGGTATACCCTCAAATTGCTTTCTATTGCACGTCTATGAACTGTGCTTGCATTGATTGACAAGTTGAGGTCCTTAGCGATTGCAGTTGAAGACCGGAAAAAGTCTTGCCGAATAATGTTGATAATTTTTTTATCAGTTTGTATGTCTGTTTTTCGGAGAAGACCACCAGAATGAAGCGTTGCAATTGATAAATTTTGTCGGAACTTTGTAATTATCCGGGAAACAGTCGATTCGTGAATCTTGAATCGTTCAGGTACCTTCCTTTGCTTCGATCCGGTTTGAAAAGCCTCAACTACCAGCTCCTTTGTTCGGGTATCGTACTTATTGCCAGCCATTTTTTCAACGCAAATTTAGTGAAAACTGAATAAAAAAAAAACCTGCCTATGAACATAATTTATTTGATAAAGAACACTATTTTACTAACCTGATCTGAATATCTTGGAAGTTAAAACTGAAATGAGGGAAAAATAAAAAACTTGCATGTGTTTGCACACAGCCCGGTCGAAGTAAAACCAGGGAGAATGGAAAGAGAGGTACCGGTGAACGTTGGTTTTAAATGTTTGAAGGTTATAAAGACTAGGAAATAAAGAGCTAGGCAGGGCATTCCATAAGCGAGTTGTACGGCTTAGGAACGAATCACGATATTTTACAGTACGCCCGAAAATGGGCTTGAGGATATACTGATGAGCATTTATAGCGAGGCCGTGGATGGGCGGATTCTACGTAGCATTGTTGGTAGAAATAGCGATAAAACAGAGTGAGACATGAGACATTACGTCGGTGTTCGAGGGTGTCCATTGTTTGAGTGATATTAGTATCACCTATGAGCTTTATTGCACGGTTTTGAATCCTATCTAGCAGGTGCAGAGATGTTTTAAGCGCACCCGACCAGATGTTGGGATTGTATTCCAATTTCGGGAGAATAAACGCCTTAGATATTGAGGCCAGATCAGAGGGGGTGAAATATTTCTTACATCGCTTGAGGAAACGTAGACATTTCGCAGCGTTTTTGACGACACCGAATAAGTGGTCAATCCAACGTAAGTTTTCATTCACACGCATACCGAGAATGGAAAGTTTATCAGTTTCGACGATGCAAGTGCCATTCATGGATAACGGGTGGGTATTTAAATTTCGCTTTAACGACAGCAGACAACATTGTGTTTTGGAAGCATTAAATTCTACCCTGTTAGTGGTTCCCCAATTAGTTATGCTGGTAATATCAGAATTTAATAAGCTTAACATACGCTACCGTTCCCGTTCTACAGCCGAGGAGCATCGGCGTGAGTCCGGAAACGAAAATGAAAAGCAGAGAGTACTGTCATCAGCAAAGGAATATATTGGATTAGAAGTAGCAGACAAGATGAAAAGCAAAAAGAGTGTCGGAGACAGAACGGAGCCCTGGGGCACACCAGCATTTATTTTGTAAATATCAGGCTTGAAACCATTCAAGATAACTTGAATTGAACGTTCCGAAAGGTAATTTCTAATCCATTGAAGGAGAGATTCATCGATCCCAAGAGCACGCATTTTCGCCAAAAGAGCCTGATGCCAAACTCTGGCAAATGCTTTAGAAATATCAAATGCAACTATCTTGCTTTCGCGAGATTGATGTACGCTTTGGTTCCACTTTTCGGTGAGACACGCCATCAGATCACCAGTGGAGCTGTTGCTACGAAAACCGTACTGCCGGTCATTAAGAGGTTTCCGTGTTTCGAGATATTTCATTAACTGACGGTTTATCAGCGTTACCATGACCTTGGAAAGAAGGGACGTAAGTGCAATGGGCCTCTACTAGGAGAGAGAGGAAGATTCCGTTTTTTAGGGACGGGCTGGACAAATGCTGTTTTATATCTGCTCGGAAAGAGTCCTAAAGTGTAGGATTGATGAAAAAGCTTACGCAGTGGTTTTGCCAGCAAGGAAGAACACCTCTTCAGAAAGAGGGGGAGATGTACCATCTCTACCAACGGATTTGTGAATGTTAAAATCTTTAAGAACTCTTGCTACTACACTAGTGCGAAAGTGGATTTGTCCCATTGAAGATTCGACGCACTCAAGTGTAGGCGGGGACAAAGCACAATCTGGGAGCTAGCCGCAAAGTGTGCAGCAAGCAGATTGGCATTGTCCAAAGAGCTGACAGCTGGAATGTCATTGTAAATGAGCGTTGGGATGGAGGATGAGGCAGAATTTCTAATATTTTTGACGAACGACCAACAAATTTTACTGCCTTTGGGGCATTGCAGTATTTTTTGCCTCAGTTTTTGGTCGTATTGGAATTTCACACGCTTGAGAAAGACGTTGCAGTCATTTCTGGCTCGTTTAAACTTTTTTCGCTTTTCCTCTGTAGGGTTGGTCTTGTAGGACCGAAAAACATTTCTCTAACCCTGACAGCCTCTTTACAGCTCGAGTCGTAGCATGCCTTTTCTTTTGGTTTGATACTCTTCATCCAATGAGGGATAAAGCATCTCATTGCAAAGAGAAGAGTTTCTGTGATCATGTCAGCAGCGGCATCCACGTCGTTATCGAGGAAACATAACGACCAGTTAAAATTCCTAAAGAAGTTTTTAAGTCCGCTCCAATTGGCTTTCTCGTATTGCCATACGGTTCTTTTAGGGATCTTTTCTCTAACTGTGTGGTGGGTGTACGAGAATTTAGCTGATATGACACAATGGTCCGACGAGTCTAGAGGGGAGAGCACATCAGCACTTGTCAGAGTGAGAAGTTAAAATCAAGTCCAGGGTGTTTGGCGGTATGGCTGTCAACGTTTGATATTCGCGTGAGCTCATTTACAAGCTGCGTTAAGTTGTTTTCCGCAGCAAAGATCTCAACACACCGTCCTTCTCGTGTTGTCTGTCCTACAAAGGAGCAACATCCCTTCCACTGGGTTAATCAACGTTTTTGGTATCATAGACTTATCCCTGAAGATGGTAATTCGTCTATTGCAAAAGCCCGTCGAAAGAATATATTTCTTACAAAAAATACGAGAACATTAAAATGAACACTTGTAAATAATTTATTCGTACCACCCTCAGTCTATTCGCAGACCATTCTTACTAGTAAGAGTCAGTCTTTTCAATTCAGAGTGGGCGCACTTGGACATAGAAATATGAAGAGGTTTTCTGATGCTTCCTACAAGGGGGCAGCATTGGTCACACTGGCTTAATTGAAGTTGTCATAAACTTATCCCTGGAGATTGCAATCTATCTATATATTACAAAATGCTGTCGGATGAATACATTTCTTACATTAAAATATGTGGAAAGCAAGAGAGGATACGGGGATAGAAGATCATTAGTTTATTCGCAGGCTGTTCTTAGTAGAAGGAATCAATTTGTTGGCTTAAAAGTTGTTTTTTACTATCTAACATTAAGCAACGCACCCTTCGCTGACTAAAATTGAGTTCTTGTCATCCTTAACCTCTCATTATAAATTATCCTGCAGTTTTATTTTTCAAATGGCCTTTTAAATGACAGTAGTTCATTGCAAAACGCCGTTGGGAAAATCGATTTGTGTTTCACCAAATGCAGCAGTAAGGATGCCTACAAACAAAGAGAAGACAAATTTGTTCGTAATACTCGTACCTTCAGTCCATTTTGCAACCTGTTCTTAGTAATAAATTAATTTTTTGTTTGTTTTGGATTTGGGCTGCACATATTTGCACATAGTATTATTGAGATGTTTCTGATGTTATCTGCAATAAACAAATGTCCCTCTCAATTCTACATTTTCCCAGATTTTTCCAAAATGCGTACGTAACTATCTATTACAAAACGCCCTCGGAAAAATCGACTAGTCGCACTAAAAATGCAAAGAAATTTATTTATAATTTATGCATGATGATTTAAATTAATTCGTAGCACCATTTGTCAATACACAGGGTGTTTCAAGTAGAAGATATTGAATTGAGGAAGACACATTAATACCTGAGGCAATGTAGTGTTTTTTGTTGGCCCATAAAAGAAGGACATTTGTGCAGTACAGTGCATCAAACGAATCGATTAAAAAAGGAATAAGTTTCTTTCATATCTTCGAAAATATGTGTTTGTCTGAAATTCGTAGTATCTTCCCTGGAATCTATTTGAAATATACGAGGGTAATCACAGAAGTACTCGATCTAACAAAGAAAACACCATAAATTTGCGAAGAAATGTCTATTTCTCAACATCAAAAAGTTGCCGGAATGTATTGGGTATATAATAACTTAATTCGTGCGGTTTTTTTTTTTTCAAAATTTGAACGTTTATTTAAAAAAAACATGTACAATAGTATTATTCATAGTATTGCCCATCTGAAGCTATGACTTTTTCCCATCTTTCTGGCAATTTGTGGATCCCATCCCAAAAGAACTGCGCCGGCTTGGCAGCCAAGAATGAATCAAGCCAATTTTTGATATTCTGCTCTGATGTGAACCGTATTTCAGTGAGGGCGTTCTGCATCGACCGGAACAAATGGTAGTCAGAAGGGGCAAGGTCTGGGCTATAAGCTATAAGGCGGGTGGGGTAAGACTTCCCATCCATTGTTTTCCAAATAGTTCTTAACCGGAATAGCAACATGGGGCCGAGCGTTGTCATGATGGAAAATTATTGCCTCGTGTCTGGTCGCATATTCCGGGCGTTTTTCGGCCACTGCTCTCTTCAAACGGATTAATTGTGTTCGGTAGCGTTGTCCATTGATGGTTTCACCCGGTTTTAGCAGCTCATAATACAGCACACCCATCTGATCCCGCCAAATACAGAGGATTACCTTCGCGCCATGTATATTCGGCTTTGCCGTTGATTTGGCTGGTTGGCCGGGTTTCACATATGATTTTTTGCGCTTGGGGTTGTCGTAATGGATCCATTTTTGATCACCAGTAACAATCCGATGCAAAAATGGCTTCCTTTTGTGGCGTTCCAGCAGCATTTCGGACATGCAAAACCGCCTTTCGACGTCTCTCGGCTTGAGTTCATGTGGAACCCAATTTCCTTGCTTTTGAATATATCCAGCTGCTTTTAAACGTTTTGAAATGGCTGCGTGAGTGACACCCAAAGATTCTGCGAGCTCTTCTTGTGTTTGGCAACAATCTTCATAGAGTAATGCTTCCAGTTCTTCATCTTCTTCCAAGCCAAAATCACCACTTTTAAATCGTGCAAACCACTTTTGGCACGTTCGCTCAGCTAGCGCATGTTCACCATAAACTTCCACCAAAATACGATGACTTTCGGCAGCAGTTTTCTTCATATTGAAGTAATGAAGAAGAACTCCCCGCAAAAACACTTTTTCAGGCACAAAGTGCGACATATTTGAGTGAAAAAAAATTATTGTTGTTTACGCTTCAAATGAATGACATATACTGAAATGACGTACAATGACAGTAGCTTTCCAACGCATGTTACAATGGAACAATACAAGTTACGCCATCTCTTAGCAAATCGCACGAATTAAGTTATAGACCCAAATACTAGCGAATTTTCAAGTTGCTATTCACCAACTTGAAAAAAGTCAAGTAAATACTACAGAAGTATAAGTACTTACTAGGGTTTATGCATACGGTATTAACTGCTATATTTACTAGTGAAATTCATCCGAAACTAGTAAGTACTTTGTGCCCTAGTAAATGCTTGTTCTCCAGCACTTACTTAAGTTTTATGCATATGAAAATCAAGTATTTACTTAAAAATCGTCTAGTAAAAGCATTTACTAGTTTTTATGCATACGGCCCATTCAGTCAATATGCCATATGCAACACGTTTTGAACTGCCTACCATGTTTGCTATCTCGCGCACTTTTAGTTGACGGTCATCCAATACCATTTTGTGGATTGCCCTTACCATTTCTGGGGTGGTCACGTCATTTGGTCGATCACTGGGGTGTTAGTCTTGACTAGAGTCTCGTACAGCCTCTGCCACCCAATATTGAATCTAGCTCGGCCTTAAAATTGGTTGGACTGAGACCTCACAAAAAAAAGTTTTGTACCTGGGTTTACCCTCCTTTTCATATTTATTCAATTCGCAGTCTGTTCTTAGCATTGAACAGACTTTCGCAACACTAAAAATCGACAATCCTCCAACTCAATCCTTTTCCTCCTCCAAACACTTTCATGTCAATTCTCAAGCATTTTCTCAGCAAAAATACTCGCCTATAAATGATGTATGGTACATACGAGTATGTAGCTAATGTGTCATTCATTACGAACGCTATAAACTGCTTGAAAAGATCTCCCTGTCGTCACTACTGGGCCCTCAGCCATCACCTGCGTCAACTTTCTAATTAAATAAATCGTTTTTGCCGCTTGGTCGTTTATTATTACTATTTTTATTTTATTTTTTTCTGGTCGCCGATTTACTCATATTCGTTCTGTCTGTTGGTATTTTTAAAGGTTGACACCTCTTATTAATCATTTCGACCACTAATTACGTCTCAACTAAGGCAAGTAGAGCGACAAGCATTGCCCAACTATACGGACACCCACCCCTTCGACCTAATCTCATTACAAAACCTTCAAAGTGTAACAATTTAATCGTCAAAGAAAAAGTATCAGCTCCATCTAGTACATCCGAGGAAGCAGATATGTACGTACATAGATTGAACAAAAAAAAAATACCAAAAAAAAATCCCATAGATACTCTTGGTAATTGGGTACTTTTACGAGCTCATCGTGTGGAAAAAGTTCAACGTCTCCTCAAACCAACTGTCTGTTCAGTCGTGCGTCGCTTCGTCATTTGGTGTCGGTGTCGGTGTCGTGTCGTCACCGTCCCATTGCCACTCAGAAGCTCAATGATTATGATAATAATAATAATAATAATAATAATAATGATGATGATGATGATTCCTCCCTTGTCATCATCATAATCAGGCGAAAAAATTTAAATCGCATCGTATTTATGCTGCCGCCTTTCTGTTGCTTCTGCTGCTACTCGTACTTCACTCTGGTGATCGTAAAGTGAGGTCTTCTTCATCATAATCTACATCAGCAGAAGCAGAAACATCAGCATGATAGAGTGCTTGCCGTTGTTAATTAAATTGTCGTCGTTGTCGGTCTTTTCGTAGTCGTTATATAGTCATGACTGCAGTGCTCGTCGATGTCGTTTTGGTTTTGGTTTTTAGGATTTTTTCTTGTAAAATGCTTATGACTGATTTCTCTCAGTCTCAGCTCATACCTGTTCGAATAGATTCATCACATAATCGGCCTGTGACTTTGGCTTATATGTACTCTGTCCTGTGCGGATTTATTCTGTACTCGACCAGCACATGGTCTAGAGATTCTGAACACGAACTCGAGAATGCTTGTTAAACGGATTTAATTGTCACCACCAATCGAGTGCCATCAATCAAAGTGTGCATGAGACGAGCAAGAGGTACGAGTTGAATTTGTTGAAGAAGGAGTGTGTATTGTATGGGGGGGGGGGGGGGGGAGGGGGAGCGTGAAGGCAAAAATGTTTATTTTTCGTTGCACAATTTATGAGTAATTAAATTCGTGTCAGGTGTTGTTGTTCTGCGCGCAATGCCGATGTTCGACTACACCAAGCAACGACACCCGAAAACGTTTTGCCCCGTCGAACATTATGGCCGGGGCGGGCAATAACACGAAAGAGAATGTATGACGAGTGCTCCTTGTGTTTCCGTTCCGTAGATGGTTTATACCAACCATATACATATGTAGATACATATGTGCATACCTACCTACCTACGAGTGGTGTACTCTATGGTTTTATGAGCCGAAGTGGACGGGGTCGTTAAAGTAAATTTACCCGAGCCGACGATGTTGTAGAATTCGAAATGACAAGAGGAGCTGCTCCGAATGGAGTGGGTGAACTGCTCGGTGTTAGTGCTTGAGGTTGGTTGGTTGGTTTTTTTTTTTTTTCTCTCTCTCTCTCTCTTTTGGGTGGAGAATGTCGTTTTGTTATGACCATTTCTGGTTTGAATCACACGGCAAAGTAAATCGGTCATAAACGAACGACAGGCGACTAACGACAGACGGACGTGGGTTCTTAAGTATTCTCCTAAACATTGACAGCACGTCACGATGTGTGGTGTAAACATGAAATTCGACACACATACTATATATATATGTAGACCGTGTAGTAAATCTTTTCGTTTACGATTTACATAATTTCGAGAGCAAAATGTGCTTGCTACTTGGGTAGCGCAACCATGGACATTTATTTATCTTTTCAACGTGCCAGTATATCTATATATAGGTTTGAAGGGTGAATTTTGTTTGAAATAGAGCGTACAGATGAACATTTTTACAGAAGAAAGAACCAGAGTTACCAGAAATGATCACCATATTCGCACTACATACGAGTACTTTGCTTCGATTCGCGAGGTGTTATTAGCATTTGTAGTCAAATTTTTGGATTATTTTTGGATGCACTTCAACAAAGACAGATCAAGAGACTTTTTCATGCTACCGACGATAAATGCTGAGGAGAAACAAGGACATGAATTTCGCCTATTTATAAGGAATTACCAACTCAAAAAGCAAAATACAACAATTCGCTGGATATTTATTCGATTCGCGGCATATTTTTAGCAATTGTAGCTCCTATTTCCGGTTGTAAGGACGTAGAAACATATGTACATTTGCGCTAGGGGATTGTAATGGATTATATCGTTCTCTCTACAACAGGCCATCAGGTCTTCAAGCTGAATTCTGTGAGTATCAGTGATAGTGTTCAATTATGGCTATTGTCCAACATGATAATTCCATGTCCTGTCACAGACTTTGCGAATAACACCTCTCTAGATGTTAACCAAACAATATCAAATTTTCACATTTTTCTAAATCGTTAAGATGCTACTGTCTTTGGAAAAAATTACGTTTTAATAGCCAACTAGGTATCTGAATTGGGTTCCAAAAGAGAGGACTTAAAATGCTTCTCTACGACCTCACCATATTTGTAACCGTATGTCATCGATAAAACAACACAGATGTTGGTTCTAAGTGCTCCGGTTGGCAGGGGAGCATTGCCATAAACTTTCCCTTTCACATGGCCCAGGCACGGTGTCAAAACGTATGATCTCGTCGGCCAATTTTGATCAACATTTCGAGAAATAACTAGGACAGGAAACTTGTTAGTGACATGAACAACAACAGTTTCGTCCCTGTTTCGTAACTTGTGTGATACGTAGCGCCGTCTTGTCCACATCCATACCTCCAACTTTTGGTAAATACGAGGGCGGGTCAATAAGTCCGTGAATTTCTGACCTCTTTACTGAAACAGCAACACTGCTCCTGTCGACAGGCATCTGTCAGTTGACTCCTGTCAAAATTTAAACTTGCTGCGTCAGCTAGTTTGTGTTTGACAGCTATTTTTATCAGACTACTCACTAATTTGAGGAGAAAATGGAAAAAAGTGAATTTCGTGTGCTTATTAAGCATTATTTCTTGCGAAAAAAAACCATTACGGAGACCAAGGCTAAGCTTGATAAATACTATGGGGACTCTGCACCATCGATTTCAATGGTAAAAAAGTGGTTTACTGAATTTCGTTGTGGCCGTACAAGCACTGAAGATGCCGAACGTCCTGGACGCCCAGTTGGTGTTGGCCGACCGAAGATTGAAAGTGCGAGAGATTGTGGAAGCCGTAGGGATCTCGCATGGCTCAGTGGTTTCAATTTTGAATGATCACTTGGGCATGAGAAAGCTTTCCGCAAGATGGGTGCCGCGTTTGCTCACAGTCGACCACAAACGCAATCGTGTAACAACTTCACAGGAAGGTTTGGCGTTGTTTAATCGCAATATGGAGGAGTTTTTGCGCCGTTTTGTAACCGTGGACGAAACATGGATCCATCACAACACACCAGAGAACAAACAACAGTCAAAACAGTGGGTTTCTAAGGGTGAATCGGCGCCAAAGAAGGCCAAGGTGGGTTTGTCAGCCAATAAAGTTATGGCGACTGTTTTTTGAGATGCACGCGGGATAATCCACATTGACTACCTTCAAAAGGGAAGAACAATCAATGGGGAATATTATGCCAACTTATTGGACCGATTCAGTGACGATTTGAAAAAAAAAACGACCTCATTTGGCCAAGAAAAAAGTTCTTTTCCACCAAGACAATGCAAGGGTGCACACATGTGCAGTTGCCATGGCAAAAATCCATGAATTGGGCTATGAATTGCTCCCTCATCCACCCTATTCTCCAGATTTGGCTCCGAGCGACTACTTCTTGTTCCCAAACCTGAAGAAATGGCTTGGTGGAAAAAGATTTGACTCCAATGATGAAGTCATCTCGTCATTTTGAGGACCTCGACAAATCATTTTTTTTGGAAGGGATAAAAAAATTGGAGAAGCGTTGGACAAAGTGTATAGGACTCAAGGGAGACTACGTTGAAAAATAAAATTATTTTTCATTTTCAAAGAAACAAAAACCCCATCAAACAGTAACGTCTTGGGCATAGAAAGCCAGCTTATCGGCAATCATTCTTAGTCCTAACATCTAAGCCTTATAGTACCTACGGCAATTTTGCTTATTGACAGGAAAAAGATGGAAATGTGCCTCATCGCTCAAAATCATTTTTCGATTGAATTTTGAATCAAATTCATGCATTTCCAAATCGCAATCGGCAAAGTAACAATGCGGCTGATGGTCAAGCACCTTAAGTTGTAAGCTGTTTTTTTTTTTGCGTGCGAAGGTGGAATCCTTGCATAGGCACCAATGGTCCGACGTCCATTGGTAGTGTCAAGATTCTTACTGACTAAAACCACCTTCCGGGGACGGATTTGAGCTTCTTGATTCGACAAGGGGTTCTTAGCGAATTCACGTTCCGTTGCTGTTCTAAATTCCTTAGATCGTACATTATTCGTACTGCTGCATGGTTCACCGCAGCCCAAAGATCTTGAGATTTCAACATACAGTCAAAATCGCTTACAACGACATCGGATATAACGACGTATCGGTTATTACGACCAAATTCTAAGGTCCTGGCTGAGTTGCATTATAATCCTAGTGAATAGCAAATCGTTTATAACGACATTGCTTACAACGACCGATTTTTCCTTTTTTTTTTTTGAATTGGTTACAACGACTAAAATCGACGCAGCTGTTGGTGTTATGCATTTTTTCTGAAACGGTTAATCGTTTATCCGTAGATGCGATTTCTGTGTACATAGAATTCTGGATATGTTACAGCTTACCGTTTGTTGACATTCTTCTTGCGTTGTTGCGTTTATTATTGGTTTTGAGTTTGTTCAACAGTACGCGTAGGTGGGAAATTTAGTGTAAATTTTTCTGTTTGACGAATGGTCGCAGAAGTTTAGTTTTATTCGGTGCGCATAAAGTTGTATTGGAAAATGAGTTTCTGACTCTTTACGATTGAAGAGAAAGCAGGTATTATTTTTAGATTGGAAGCTGGAGACCAAAATAAAGACCTTGCCAAAGAGTATTCAGTTTCACACTCCACTATATCCACAATCTTAAAGGATAAGGAAAAAATTCAATTGCAATTTGAGGAAGCAAAATTAACCGTAAAAAAGGTAAAACGTTCATTGCACACTTAGGTTGAAAAGGCTCTTCTAATATGGTTTAAGACACAGAGAAGTTCCGGTATACCCATCAGTGGACCCATTTTGCTAAAGCAAATAACTTTGCCAAGGAGATGGGGAAGAACGACTTCGTGTATTCATCAGCGTGGATACAGCGTTTTCATCAACGTCATGGAATTGTCAGTGGAAAAATTATAGGAGAGGCTAAAAGTGTTCCTAAAGGTGCAGTAGACAATTGGTTGCAGGTTTTTTGGCCCCAACTTCGGGCAAACTATACAGATGAAAACATCTTTAATATTGATGAAACCGGTCTGTTTTTTTAAAATGACACCAACCAATACGCTAACATTTAAAGGTGAAAAATGCATTGGAGACAAAATGGCTAAGGATCGAATTACTGTACTGGTAGGAGCAAATACGACTGGTACAGTAAAGGAGAAGCTTCTTGTTGTGAGTAAATCAAGAAACCCAAGATGCTTTAAGAATGTGAAAAAGCTTGCAGTAGAATATAACAGCAATAAGAAAGCCTGGATGACATCTACAATTTTTGAAAAATACCTTCGAAAAGAAGAATAAAAACCTCTTATTGCTCGTGGATAATTGTCCTGCACATCCAGCAGTTGAAGGCTTGAAAGCTGTACGACTTGAATTCCTTCCACCAAATACTACGAGGGCGGGTCAATAAGTCCGCATATTTTGGATTAAAACACAGATTTTTTGATAAAAAAATAATTTTATTTTTCAACGTAGTCTCAGTTGAGCTCTATACACTTTGTCCAACGCTTCTCCAATTTTTTTATCCCTTCCAAAAAAAATGATTTGTCGAGGTCCTCAAAATGACGAGATGACTTCATCATTGGAGTCAAAACTTTTTCCACCAAGCCATTTCTTCAGGTTTGGGAACAAGAAGTAGTCGCTCGGAGCCAAATCTGGAGAATAGGGTGGATGAGGGCGCAATTCATAGCCCAATTCATGGATTTTTGCCATGGCAACTGCACATGTGTGCACCCTTGCATTGTCTTGGTGGAAAAGAACTTTTTTCTTGGCCAAATGAGGTCGTTTTTTTTTCAAATCGTCATTGAATCGGTCCAATAAGTTGGCATAATATTCCCCATTGATTGTTCTTCCCTTTTGAAGGTAGTCAATGTGGATTATCCCGCGTGCATCCCAAAAAACAGTCGCCATAACTTTATTGGCTGACAAACCCACCTTGGCCTTCTTTGGCGCCGATTCACCCTTAGAAACCCACTGTTTTGACTGTTGTTTGTTATCTGGTGTGTTGTGATGGATCCATGTTTCGTCCACGGTTACAAAACGGCGCAAAAACTCCTCCATATTGCGATTAAACAACGCCAAACCTTCCTGTGAAGTTGTTACACGATTGCGTTTGTGGTCGACTGTGAGCAAACGCGGCACCCATCTTGCGGAAAGCTTTCTCATGCCCAAGTGATCATTCAAAATTGAAACCACTGAGCCATGCGAGATCCCTACGGCTTCCACAATCTCTCGCACTTTCAATCTTCGGTCGGCCAACACCAACTGGGCGTCCAGGACGTTCGGCATCTTCAGTGCTTGTACGGCCACAACGAAATTCAGTAAACCACTTTTTTACCATTGAAATCGATGGTGCAGAGTCCCCATAGTATTTATCAAGCTTAGCCTTGGTCTCCGTAATGGTTTTTTTTCGCAAGAAATAATGCTTAATAAGCACACGAAATTCACTTTTTTCCATTTTCTCCTCAAATTAGTGAGTAGTCTGATAAAAATAGCTGTCAAACACAAACTAACTGACGCAGCAAGTTTAAATTTTGACAGGAGTCAACTGACAGATGCCTGTTGACAGGAGCAGTGTTGCTGTTTCAGTAAAGAGGTCAGAAATTCAAAAATGCACGGAATTATTGACCCGCCCTCGTATTTCCACGTTTTTTAATAAATAGTGAACGTATATTTGTACATATGTGTACATATATTTGTATGTGCCTCAAAAATAAATAAGAATCATGAAAAAAGAATTAAAACAAGGATCGCTACTTGAAAACAGATTAATTTATATATAGGGTCCGCCAAAAATGTTTTTTTTTTTTTTTTGAAAATGCTATAAAAAAAAACTACTGAATATTTTCTCAAATTTCTTTTTTTATTTGAAAGTACAATCCTTCCGGTTAATAATGGAAAATAATTTCATTCAAATGGCTGCCTCGGCTGGCCATGCAGTAGCCTACACGATCGGTCCAATTTTTAAGCACATTATCGATTGTGTGCAGCTGTATTTCACCAATGGCTTCACGAATATTGTCCTTTAAAGCGTCAATTGTCTCTGGCTTGTCGGCGTAACACTTATCTTTTACGGCACCCCACAAATAATAGTCCAACGGTGTCAAATCGCAGCCCCGGGGTGGCCGAACGACATCAGCTCTGCGGCTGATAATGCGATCTTCAAAAACAGGGCGCAAAACATCGAGTGTAGCTTCGGCTGTGTGGCACGTAGCGCCGTCCTGTTGAAACCAAATGTTGCCAATATCCTACTCTTCAATTTTTGTGAACAAAAATTCGTTCAACATAGCCCGATAACGATCGCCATTGACTGTAACGGCCATTCCTTGCTCATTTTCGAAGAAAAATGGCCCAAGTATGCCTCTGGACCAAAATCCGCGCCAAACAGTGACTCGTTTTGGGTGTATCGGCTTTTCAATGTATGCGTGCGGGTTTTCTGTGCCCCAAATGCGACAATTTTGCTTGTTTAGCGAAGCGTTGTTCAAGCGTATACACAACCATATTCGTTCAGCGGAAGGATAAAACTAATTATCTGTCAAATCAGACATGAAATAAGCACTAGTTGAAAAAAAAAACGTTAGATGGCGGACTCTATATATAGGTACCTTGATATCGGTTATAGCGACCTATCGCTTATAACGACCAAATTCGTCAGTCCCTTGGAGGTTGTCATAGCCGATTTTGACTGTATATTGAACTATGTTTCCCGGTGTTGGCCGTTCACCCTTCACACAATATAGCTCTTTCGTTTGTATACCGCGCACCTTCGAAGAAAACGTGCTCCATGTTCTCTACCGCGTTTACGCAACGAGGACAGGACGGACTCGAATCACATTTGCGCTTGAATAGATATTTCCGGAAACAACCGTCAAGAACTGTGTAAGATAGTAATTCAGTTCGCCGTGTTTTCGTTTTACCCAACTTTCAATCCTTGGCCGGTACGTCCATCTCCCTTTTTGGCACTCGTTACATTGTCGTTGCCACGCTTCTATACTGCAGTATCTTTCGAATTTCTGCGCTTGATTTATGGATGGCCCGATTTGCACGCGATTTTCATAAAGTCGTCTAGCTTCTAAAGCGAGAATATCGATTGGTACCATAGAGGATAATGCCAATATCGCGTCGTGGGATACCGTTCGAAATGCACTGCTAATTCGCAGTGCACATAATCTGAACACACATTTGAATCTCTTCATGTTTGTTTTTTTTTATTCGTGACGTCAGACCATATTTGTGCCCCGTATAGCTGTATGGAAGCTACAACTCTCGCAAGCATTAATCGTTTGCCTTGTTTTGGGCCGCCGATATTCGACATGAGTCTCGAAAGAACGCCTATCGCTTTCGACGATTTCTTGCAAGCGTATGCGAGGTGATGCTTGAAATTAAGCCGATCATCAATCATCACTCGCAGGTAGGAAATAATTGTGTGCTCTCCGACTTTTATAGTTATCGTCTCTAGCACCCTTCTACTCGTAATGAGAACGGATTCCGTTTTATGTTCCGCGAGGTCTAAACTCATATCGCGTAGCCAGTTTTTTATCAGTGATATTGCTTCGTTGCAATACAACTCGATTTCTTCAAGTCGTTTCGCCATGACTACAACAGCAATATCGTCCGCGAAACTTATAATGGCGGCTTCCCTGGGGACTGAAAGTCGTAGAATGTCGTCATACATCACGTTCCACTGTAAGGGACTTAACACTGATCCTTGGGGCATGCCCCCTATAATTTTATACAATTTCGTCCCGTCGTCGGAGTCATATAGGAGCAACCAATCGGTAAAGCAGCTCTTGATCAATCTTAACATGTACTTCGGTACATTTAATCTTTCGAGGCATTGTAAAATACGCGACCAGTTCGCCGAGTTAAAAGCATTTTCCACGTCAAGTGTACTTTTTACTGCCTCCTTTCCATCGTCTACCTTCTATGGCCGATTGGGCTTTGTCTATTACGACTTTAAGCGCGTCGATTATCGGCCCTTTCTACAGCCGTATTGATATTCTGCGAGTCCATCATTGGCTTCAATGATAGGCTGTAGTCTGTTGCATATAATTCGCTCTAATATTTTGCCCATAGTGTCGAGGATACAGAGGCCGATAAGATGAGGGCTCCTCCGGCGGTTTATTTCCTTGTGGTAATAATACCAGCCGTTGGTATTTCCATGGTTCCGGAAACATTCCCTCGCTTAAGCATGCATTATACATGCTAACGTCTAAAACGTCTAGGCGTGCCTTCAGCACTATTTTTAAAGCTCTATTTGGTATACCGTCTGGACCAGGGGCTTTCCGATCTTCTACCCTCTCGATAGCAGTGGCGAGTTCATCGGTTGTTAAGGCAGGAATGTGTTCACGTAGTTCTCCGATCTCGCTTAGTAGAACTCCGTCATGTTGAGGGGGAAACAGAGTTTCTACGATTCTGCTGAGAAATAGCGGGCAAGTTGGTGCCGGTCTCTGAGGCGTTTTGAGCTTCGCGGTTATAATTTTGTACGCTTTGCTCCATACATTTTCGTTCAATTGCGTACAAAGATTCCTAAAGCACTATCTTTTGCTTCTTTATACGCTGTCCTCAATATAAAATGTCTATCCGTATCGCGTCTAGACCGTTGGTATTTTCTTCGTGCCTTAAGACAGGCTGATCGAAGTTCCTTAATGTCGTCGTTCCATCAATACGTTGGACGCCGGCGATATTGTGTCCCCGTTCGAGCCATTGATATATCGCAGGCAGTGTGCAGTTGTCGCGTTACTTGACGTACGATCTCGTTAGCTGTTCTACCTTCAACTAAAGCTTCAGCGATTGCGTACTCTAAGAGCTCCTCATCCTCCATTTCTCCTTTACGTTCCATTTCGCCTTCCTAGTTTGAGACTGGGTGTTTCGAGGTCGTGTAAGACGATGGAGATCGATTATAATTGCATTATGGTCACGGTGGGTGTAGTGATTGCTAACGCGCCATGTCGTATGCCTAGATAAGCTGCTACTAACGAACGTAATATCAACAATAGAACCTGCACCTGCTCTACTAAACGTGTTTATATCGTTTAACTTTGCTCGTACGAAGTAGTTTTCCTCGCCGAAAGGTGGTATCTGAAACGTGGTATTACCACATACCCATATGGCGGCTTTTTTCCGTCGCATCATGCGCCCAGTTGCCCGAATTAATGTTGCAATATTGGTCCGAGAGTATTGCAATGTCGACCTTATGCTCATGGACCGTTTGATGCAGCAGATCCTGAGCTACATATTTTCGCGTGTAGCCTCTCAATTGCTTTTTTATACTCTGGGTACCTAACACTACTGGTTATATGCCCAAAGTCTATTCCGTTTGCACTACAGTGCAAGCATTTTGGTTTTGCCTTGCAGTCCTTCAATTTATGCCCGTTTTCTCCGCATCCGAGGCATGCATTCGATCGATCGGTAGGGCTTTTGCACGTTCTTGCCATGCTATGTCCAAACCCAAGGCATTGAAAGCATTTCTTTGGTGAAATTTTTTCTCGGATCCTGCAATAGATCCAACAAACACGTACTTTTCCGGCTGTAAGTAATCTGTTACCGATGTCTATAAGCAACCGTATGGTGGCCGTTTGAGTCCCACCAAAAGTTTTCCTCATTGTCTTTACTGCCGGCGGCTGAACTTCATAATCTTGAAGGAACTCGGTGATGGCAGCGCAAACTTCTTCCTTCGACGTTACTTCGTAAATGTCCTTGCATTCGAGGAATATCTCTTGCGTGATTGAGCGAACGCTAGTATCTTCACCTAATGAATCTCCGATTTTTTCTTTTAGGCTCGAAGTAGCTATCTCGGGAGATTTTTTTAGCGCTTGCTGTTTTCCGGATTCGACTTACGTTTTGTCCGAATTTAATTTCCGCAACAGGTCAACGTACGTAATTTCGCCCGTTCCTTTTATAATAATTGCGTCGGGACGTTTCCGAGCACCTCTTTCGACCTTCGTCGTATTCATTTTGGCAACTTTTCTCTCTCTAAGGGGCTCCAGCTTGGAGGGAGGAGTTGATTGTGGATTTATGCGGTCACTTTTTTGAATGCGTTTTTGAGCGCGTGGTTCTTCTGGCGCTGTTCCTCGATTTTTCTTTGGAGATGGAATCTTAGTACGCTGTTCTGCAGCGTTATTAAGTCTGTCTTCTTCCCTTACCCTCTTTGCAGGACGGTACCATTTAATTTGTGGGCTTAGCGATTTGTCAACTATATGCGCCTGAGTTGTTTTCTGGCAACGATGCCACTGGTATTCGGCGTTCCTCAAGACGAAGATTAATGATTTGCACTTCCCGTTCGAGTTGAGAAACTTTGAAACGCAGGTTAGATGTCTCGACTTCGGCTTCTCGAAAAGCGGACTTGATCAAACTTTCGATTTTGTTGATTTTACCGTGAACGTTGTGCTTGTCTTTATAAAAAGTAAAACTCATCAATTTGTGCACCCAGTTGTAACATTTTATTTCCCGTTTGAAGCGGAGTCTCAGTGTTTGGCGTAACCATTGGGCTCCGATCTACCACTGTGGGACTGATTGGTGGGTTTTCTATCACGTTTTCCTTCAGGACAGTTGTTTTTGATGGTGAACGCGTGACCCTTATACTTTTCTTGAACGGGTCTGTCGCGACATCTAAATGGAGAAGATTCCTTGTAGTATTACTACCTACGGGGGATAAGGTTGCCACCGCCGTAGGAGATATTATTGCAGTCATTATATCTCGACGACTTTGAGACTGCTTTTGCACTCTCCGCCGCCGGTACTGGGGATCCGACTCCCTGCACCGTAACTTTATTTTTCTTTGCCTCACTATCCATCATTGAATTTATTTTAAGAGTAATTCCGCTCTTGCCAGTGTTTTGGTCCGCGGGTGGTATTTGATATTTCTCCCAACCCTGTGTATGTATAGGTTAATGCCCTATCCACACACAGGGGCCCCCTATCCGCCACCTGGAGGCGTGCCCGATGGGAGAACTGGCTAAACTCCACACGGGAAGTTATAGGCTGTGTGATCCAAGTCTTGATTGGGTGTTCTCTGCAATATGTCTAACTCCTGAGCTTCTGTTCTTATCGGCGGTCCGAGTTTCTGTTCCTCACATCACATCACTAGGCAGGTAGGTAGGTAAGAGTGGCTGTTGGATATACCAACCCACTTAGGCCTATTGGCCCATTGTGATGCCACGTGGGTCTATGATCCTCTTACTGATGGAACCAGTTTGAGCTTCTGACGAAGCGTAGGAGACTGTTTACGTCTATATTTTTCAGATCGTTTAGGTCGTTGTAGAAGAAAGCTTCTACGTGGAGTTTTCTTCTCTGGGAGAGAGCTGGACATGTACAGAGTAGGTGAAGGGTTGTCTCCTCCTCCTCCTCGTCCATGCAGCTTCTGCAGAAATCATTTGTAAAGGCGCCAAGCCTTCTTGTGTGCTTGCCTATGAGGCGGTGTCCAGTGATACCTATGATGGCGCTGAGATGTTCCTTATTTAGAAGGATCAGACACTTAGAGCGATACAGATCCAGTTTTGGCCAGATTTGTTTGGTCGCTAGACATGTTAGTCCAACAGTCCACCTAAGGTCTGTTCTATTATTGGCATCCAGCTTTAATATTAGTTTGCATGCAGCGATTATGATACCTATGCTACCCTTTTCCGGTAGAATAGGTAGAGTGGTTCCATTTTTTGGCTAGTTCATCGGCTCTACAGTTCCCTGGAACGTCTCTGTGGCCCGGCACCCAACCGAGGTGAAGGTTGAACTGCTCAACGGATGTGTTGACGTTGTTGAAGGCACTCTCTATGTCCAGGAAAGCAACCATTGTGTACTCTTTTTATTGTAGGGATCGTTCGATGTGGCTAGTCTGTGAATGCAGAGCCGTTTTAACCGACTTTCCTTTCCGTTGACAGAAGTCTAGGATCAATCTGGGATCGTATATGGATATCAATCAGTCGTTCTAGAGTTTTCAGAAGGGAAGATGATAGACTTATAGGTCTGAGGTCGTTTGGGACAACATGAGAACATTTTCCGGTTTTGGGGGGGATGAAAACAACATTGACTTCTCTCCATGACAGTGGAATGTGGATGAGTTCTACACAGCTCCTCATAATATTTCCTAGCGCAGGCAGAATAATATCTGAGGATCTCTGTAGCTCGGCGGGTATTATACCGTCCGGACCAGCAGACTTGTATGGTTTAAAGCTATGCAGTTTGTTTCTTGTGATCAGACCATAAATTTTGGTCCCGGTTGCAGTAGACCTGTTTGGGTTGCTACTGACCGCGAATTGAGAGCTACCTGGAAAGTGGGTGTCCAGTAGCAGGTTGAGTGATTCATCACTTGAGGTTGTCCAAGTGCCATCGGTTTTTTTCAAACAGCTAGGCATCATAGAATTTGTAGAGAGGATTTTTCTTAGCGGTGATGCCTCAGAGGTTTCCGTGATTTTGTCACAGAAGGACCTCCAGGATTGTCGCTTTGCCTTCCTCAGATCTTTTTTGCATGATTTGAGGGATTCTTTGTATGAGTCCCAGTCAGTCACTTTTCTTGTGCTTTTTGCTAAGTTGAAAAGTTTTCTGCAAGTGTTTCTGAGCAGTCGCAGTGCTGATGTCCACCAATGTGGCTTTTTCTTGCCTCTAGGTTGAATAAGAGGGCAGGAAGCGGCCTTAGCCTGATTGAGAGCCAGAGTGAATTCCCTGACCTTCATGTCTAGCTCATCGCGTTTCGGACAGTATTCGTCTGTATTTTAGCCAATCAGTTTTCCGGTAGTTCCGGAATGCTGGTTGGTTGGGAGGAGCATCATTCAGGCTGAATTGGATGTATCTGTGGTCCGAAAAAGAGTGTTCAGACGATACCATCCAGTTCATTAGCATTTGAGTGATGCTGTCGGAGATAAGAGTTATATCTAGCACTTCCTATCGGTTTCTGGTTATAAAAGTGGGCTCATTGCCAATATTGCAAATAAAGACGTTAGTACTTAAAATATAGTCAAAAAGTGACTCACCTCTGTTATTGATGTCGGTGCTGCCCCGTACCGTGTGATGCGCGTTAGCGTCGCATCCGATGATGAGGTCAGTTTTTTTGTCTTCCAGCTTCCAGTACCACCCTTTCTAGGTTATCACCAGGGAGAGGGCCCACATGATCGTGGCCAAGGTATGCCAGTCTCTAGTCTGGCAACGGTTAATTCGGGGTCACTGAGATTGGAAAGTAGATGTGCATTAAGGCTACGTTTCACTAATCTACAAGTTCTGATCTTACCTTTGTCTCTTGTATAGAGCGGGACTTATGCGGGTGTCCTAAGTCCACGAATCACACCTTCTACAATCCATGGTTCCTGGATTAGGATAATGTCTTCTGCGTTTATTGAAAGACGCAAAATGAGTGCGGCCGAAGCCTTTTTTGAGTGATGGAGATTAATCTGGAGAAACCGAATCATTGCTACAGTTTTCCAGAATAGCCTCCACTTCTGAAGATGTACGCAAGAGCTCATCGTCTTCCTCTGATCGTATAGGACCTCGTTTTGCTTCGTCATCGGTTTCCATTTCCGACGGGGTGTCAGATAATGAAATCGACCTCTTGCTTGTCACTTCGGATAGATTGGAATCGTCGCTATCCATTTCTGGAAAGGATATCAACGGTCCAGGATCTGAGGTTGTGTTTAGTGGTGTTTCCGTTAAAGGAGGAGGAGGTTGCTTATCAGCATCCAACCCTTGGATGAATTGACTCGAATCCGAACCGAATTATGCCTTTTGTCTGCGCTAGAGGATTAAGGGATTCTTTATTGATCACGATCAACGCGCAGCTGTAAGAACCCCTTATTTCCTCCAGTCATGAGTCGGCAGGATCAGGTTACTTACTGAGCCTGATGATCTCCAGAATGCTTTCTGGGGAGGAGGGTTCTGCTGGGATCCAGGTACGAGTTCAAGGTCTGCTAGGGATGTCCTCCTTACATACGACCTCGAGTTTTGCACCTGGCCAAATCTCTCCTAAACCACCTATGGCTTTAGTGAAGAGATCGAGAGATCTCTGATTTGCACATGCGATGAGCTTGATGTGGCGTCGCTTGTGATTGGAGGTGGTCCGGGGTTTTCCCGCATGATGGCCAAGAAGTTGCTCGAAAGCTTCAGCTTGGCCAGCTGCCACCGTTCAGGTGTTATAGAACCGTCGGTATCGTTCCTATCGATTACCGCGATTATTATAGCGCCCTTTAGGACTTCACTGAAAGACCTCAGAGATGTGTTGTTGGATGGCCCAGGGGTTTTGGTGTTTTGGGCATCTTGGGAACCGGCACTGTTTCCCCCAACGATCTCTGGCGCTTGGAGGAGTCTTTAAGTGTTTTGGGAGCAGTGGAAGCAGTGAGCAATCCGTCTTTTCATTCAATCTTGCTCTTTATGTCCGCACTTCTCTCAACCTCCGGAATGGATCCGAAGGTTTTGATGATGCGTGAAGCATTTCGGCGTCTTACGTATAACGCCTTAGATGGAGTTTGCCGACGCGGCTGAGCTCCAGATTCTGCCTTGGCAAGAGGAGCTTTGGTAGCAGCGACAAGCCCGTGGCCTGCCACAAATTTGCTGCTGCTAGGGGTGGAGGAAGTTGTAGGACTATGGCTTACCACAGTCTTACCACACCCTGAAGGTTTCTTTTTAGGTTCGTTGCGCTTGCCTTTAGAGGATGGTGCACCATGGCCTGCCACAGTTTTACCTCCTCTCGACAATGCAGGAGCCTTGCCGGTAGTCGGTGCAATCACCGTTCTACCGCCCGGTATTAAAGGAGTACCGGCCTCGGGTTTTGTTTTGTTTGTTTTGTTTGTCCATAGTGTGGTCCCACGAGTAGCGGAGAAAGGGTTGTCCATCTGTACAGAGATCCGCCATATACAGATAAGGCTAACTAATCCGGAGGTCGCCAGGTATCCGGATACTACGTTTGCGACTGAGCTATTTTTTTTTTTGGAAAAGCTGGGCCCTCAGCCAGGTTGATCTTCGGCACGGGTCGTATGACACCTTGATCCAGCCCAGTGGAAAGGGAAGCATTCTTTGGTTTCAAGACTCGTTTGGAGAATTTCTCGAGATTCATTGAACCTACTCAGCCTTTACAACTCGGCAAGTTCGATGCTCGCGGTAGAGGCTCACATCACTAACTTGTTCAAAATCTCAATTTTGCGAGGAAACTTAAGTTTTTGAACTGCTTCAGTAAAATGTACACCACTTTTGTTTCCAATTTTAACAATTTCAACTCATTGTTGGCGCGTAATGGATGGTGTAGCCTTTACTTGTCATCTGCCAAAAAAAAAAAAATTACCCCACATTTTTTGACAGGTGGAAAACAAGCGGACTATTCATTATAAAATCTTTTGATGGCGAAACCTCTATGCACATACTTCAATAAAGCGAAGGACCAAACTATTCCTTTGAGAATATAAAACATCAATGCTTGCAAATTGTCTCCCGCTGTGCCCAAAACTGCCTATCATTGCTCTCTTCGAAGAATTTAAACAATTCTTACACAAACTGAAAATTTAAGTTTCAAATTCTCTTTCTTCATTAGGATTCAATTATGGTTGGAACCCAGAGAATGGCGATTTCCTCTTCTCGTTCTCATCATCCCCGATGATTTAATCAATTAGCGAAACTATGGCGCCGAGTTTTTATATCATTAATTCCTCACGAGATATTCTTTCCCCCTACAAAGAAAAAAAAAAAAAAAAAAAAGAGCTGTCTCCAACTGAATTAATCAAATTAATTCTTGGAATGCTACTGGAGTCGAGTGAAATTGGTCAGAAAAAGTGTGTCATTTGATCAGAATTCCCTATCAGATTTCTATACCCTATCGTGTTGCCTTTAAAAAATTTTCTTTCATCGTTGCCCTTCTAGTGGAATGACTAAGATTCATTTCTTAGTAATCGAATCAATCTTCTTCTTCGTCTCTCAAAAGTGAACATTAAAAATAAAAGAGGAACAGCCCAACGAACAACAAAGGTGTGGTCCCATCCACACACAGAGCTGCTTCTTCCAACTTCTCAGAATCTCATCTAAACTTCCTGAGTGCTTCTTGTGTGAATTTCCGCAGTTCAATTGTGTTCGGAACTTGTCTTTCAAATTCTTAACTGAGAATTCCCGACCCTTACGTGCCAGTTTGAAGATTTGCCACTTACTTCTCTATTTCAACATCTATTCGGACATTGCTAGCTATCGAGGGGAACTGATGGTGAGATAGGGTTGCCAGAAGTCGACTGGTATTCGTGTTTGGGAAAAAGTATCGAGCCTTTGTATAGTAAAAATTAATTTTATTGAACATAATATGGACCGAGTGCAGAATTTGAAAAACTGAGTCGCGTGATTTTCACACTTGCCACTTTTGAAGCTAATTTCACGGCAGCCACAGATTGTTGCAGATACATAATAATCTGTAGGTGCAGCGTCAGGACTAAGTAATATATGCATTCAAACTTCCCAGCCAATGTCCTTCCATTTTCCTGAGTCATCAAACATGTATGCTTGTACAAATAGAGTCTGACGTTGGTCATTATGAAACACAGCAACTTCCCTGTTGATCAATCAAATCACTCGTTTGACCAGACGGTAGTAGCTCATGATGGATTTTGCGCCTTCAATTCCTCTAAGCACAGCATCGCCTTCCTTGCCGTCAATCATTTGTGCCTTGCTATCATTTGTGGAGCTTCATCATCTTTTTTCGACCAAGACAGCTTTCGTACAGGTGGCCGATTTTTCACTACGCGTTGCCATTCGTTTTAAAAATGTCTTTCATAGTCTCTGGGTTTTAACGTAAACCACCTGTCGTGTGGATTTATTTTTACTGGATACCCATACATCCATAGGGAGTAAGGATACGCCTTGCCATCGCTCGCCACAAATAAGTCAGGCCCGGACCGAAATCCGGGGGGCTCCTGACTCCCATGTCACCGTGATTTAAGTCCTGGTAGGGACTACCGGTGGTCTTGCCACCAACAAGACCTGTGCCGTCATCTGAAGATGTTTACGATAAGACCAGTAATATGCTCTACCCCCGCTTTTTATTAGACAACGTCATTGATGGGCGAAGCCTTGGTAACTGGGCGGTGGCCCACCAAATAGCTTTCAATTGTTTTATGGTCGACCAACTAAAATTCCTAAGCAATGTCATGACTGCTAATGTCCCGGTCTTGCTCAACTTTTTCCAGTATAGGCCGACCAGAGTGTGGGGTATTTTCCACATCAATAACAGAGAACACCATAACAGAACAGCATAAACCTTTTCACACGCATGCCTCACATTCTCCCCTTTATCGTAGTAAACTTGTAAAATATACCGAACTCAGAAATTCCACTAATTTTTGCTTCCAAATCAATTTGCATACAACCCGCCAATCCCAATAACTTTGATCATCAATGATCAGAGATTTGAGAGAAGACAGCTATATATGCTCTGGTAGCTTGGTTATATAATGATCAGGCCCTCAAGTGATCATGCATCATCTCCAATTTGCGAGAAATTCATTGTACAGGGTCCTCCAATAGGGACTTCCGAATTTTGACAGTTGATAGCGGCCATATTGTTGAAGCTACATCTGTCAAATTAGCTGTCATTTATTCTTTATTCAGTCTGTTTTGCCAAATCACCATGGACGGACATAGCGTTCAACAACACGTGCAAATGATGAAATTGTTTTATCAAAATGGGTGTTCTGTTCCGCGAGCGCGCTTCACTCATTTTACAGTCGCCATAATCGTCCTACCGAGAGGACTATTCGCAGTGTGGTGGATAAATTTGAGTCCACTGGTTCAATAAACGATAAACCAACACCCGTACGTCGACAAAACGCAAGATCTGCCGAAAACATCGCCGGAGAATCCGAGGCAGTTGATTTCGCGTCGTCGCTCACAAGAACTCGGCCTTTCGCAGATCACAACTTGGCAAATTTTGCGTCGTGACTTGGGCCCGCACTCGTACAAAATTTAACTGACCCAGGAGCTGAAGATAATCGACCATAAACAACGACGTGTGTGCGGTGTATGGGCCCTGGAGCAGTTGGAAACTGACCTTAATTTTCATCGAAAAATCATCTCCAGCGATCAAGCCCATTTTTGGATGAATGGGTAGGGCAGCAAACAAAATTGTCGAATTTGGGACGATACCAATCCATATGAGAACCAAGAGCGTCCAATGCATCCCGAAAAAGTCACCGTTTAGTGTGGATTTTGGGCTGGCGTCGTCATCGGTCCATATTTCTATGAGAACGATGTTGGCCAGGTCATCACCGTCAACGGCGAGCCCTATAGGTCGATGATTACCAACTTCTTTTAGACTGAATTGGATGATATGGACACCACCGACATGTGGTTTCAACAGAACGACGCTACGTACCATACAGCTCACATCACATTGGAAATTATGCGATTCGATGGCATGGTCATCTCACGTGGAGGTAATGTGAACTGGCCACCGAGATCGCGCGATTTGACGCCGTTAGACTTTTTCTTGTGGGGTTTTCTGAAGTCGCAGGTCTATGCGAATAAGGCACAAATCACAGCGGCCCTCAAAGCCAACATAACCCATGCCATCGGTCAAATTCAGCTCGATTTATGCGCCAGAGTCATGGACATTTCGGATGCGCGCCACTCAGAGAAGCCGCGGCGGACATTTGAACAATGTTATATTCCATATATAATGGCATCGATAGGCCTTTCAAACGAATAAAAAATTTCGTTGATACGGGTATATCAAACACACACTTTGTTTTGTTTAAATTTAAAGAAAGGAAGCGCTTAATGAAAGACCCTTTCGTTCAAAACTTTCTAATAAAGGAGATATCTTCAACGCGTCAGTGCGTTTAGAACCCAAGAACCTATACGGAAATCCGGACAGGATTTATCAAATAATCAGAACTCGTCTCTGGGAAACGTTTATTGCTTCAAATGCATTTTAGAAATGTACAGTGGCGAGCAAAAATAAATACATATTGCAAGTGAATGAAATAAAATGCAATTTTTTTATGTTTTGTTTCATTTTAGCTTTATAAAAAAAAATACGAGTAACTGTAAAAAACGAAAATGTTTACTCAATTTTGCACGCTTCTCAAAGTTCTTTTCAAAGTCTTAAGTTAATCTTTGTTTTTTTATTTTAATTATTTTATTCTTAGTCTTCTATTAGGTCTGGATTGAAGGTGAATATTTGTAAGCTTAGTTTTATATATTTTTAGCATAAAAAAATGTTTTTTTTTGTGGAAAAAAAATTAAAAATGAGGAAAATTACAGCAAATAAAGAAAACATCATAAGAATTTTACTTGAGGAAGGACTTTTGGACGACAAATAGCCAAAAGAATACAGGTAAGCCAACGCACTGTACTTTTGGTTAAACAAAGAAGAAATGTGCAGTCCAGTAATGTCAATCCAGGACGACCAAGGCTTTTGACTGACGCTGATGCGCGCTTAATGGAGCGTTTGATGAGGCGAAGAGAGTGCAAGACACCAAAGTCAGCGAGTGGGTAGCTAGAAGAGCCTTACGTAAGATTGGCTTAGAGGCAGCTGTTAAGCAAAAAAAGCCAGCGCTTTCCGACAAAAATGTTAGAGTTCGCCTTAAGTTCTGCAAAGAACATAAAAACTGGAGCATTGATGATTGGACACGAGTTATTTGGTCTGATGAGACAAAAACCAATAGATTCCAGTCAGATGTCAAGGAATATTATTGGCATCGACCAAATGAAAGTCTCCAACAGTACCAGGTGAAAGAAACCATGAAGCATGGAGGTGGAAGCTTAATGGTGTGGGGATGTTTCACCTGGTGGAATGTCGGTCCGCTGGTAAAAATCGAAGTAATAATGAGAAAGGAACAATACCTTGATATTCTTCAACAAAATTTACCAGAATTCGTGGAGGAAGCAGCTTATCCTTAAACATACGGCTAGAAATGTCCAGAGCTTGCTTAGAGAGCAGCCATTTCACACAATTAAGTGGCCAGGACAGAGTCCGGATTTAAATCCGATTGAAAATCTCTGGGCGATTCTAAAAAAAACAGCTTGCGGCCTACGATAGCCACCCAAAGACGACCGCCAATCTATGAGAGCGAATACAAGAATAATGGGCAAATATTCCGCACGGAAATATTGAAGCACTGGTGGAAAGCATGCCAAAAAGAATAAGAAATGTAATTAAAAACAAAGGACCAAGTATTAAATAGGACCAGAAAAATTTAAATAAAAATAACTTAAGAAACGTGCAAAATTGAGTAAATGATGGTTTCTTACACATTTTCGTTTTTTTTTATTGGCTTAAAAGTAAATCAACATTTTAGGATTAAGAATAAATATAGTTTATGTTATAAAGCTAACATGAAAAAAAACATAAAAATTTTGCATTTTATTTCATTCACTTGCTCGCCACTGTATAACAATACACCGATTGCCAAATCATTTTAAATTTGTTATCTTCGTTTATGTTACTTGTCGAGTTTAAAATTTTAATTAGAGGAAACTAATGTCGTTACTTTATAAAAGTGATGGCTATTAGTACTTTGTTGTACCTAACTTTTTACAGTGTCCGGCATTGAAGAATTTATGCTGTAGCTACAGAGGCACTATGATGGGAACGTGTACTACGTGTCAACAGAAAGGGTATTCCACGAAGGTGTAGAATGAGATGATGAGATCATCTACGATCACTTATTTGGGCTACTCCCGTCGATTTATGAGTGAATGGAGTCGAATAAAGAAGTACATTCCACATACAGATTAGGAGGTCATTGATAAATGTGACACTGATTACAGTGGGTTGGATGACATGATGACAATCTCTTTCTATGAAAAAAACTTCCAAAGACGATTTGATTTGTCCATCAAAGAGTTGACAATTCCAAGATTTCTTTAGTTCTTTAGGAGCTAAGATACAAAATAAATCTGGCAATCATGGTATGCACCAACAACAAAAACAAAAATGACTAGCAACGCGGCGACCCAAAATGTCAGATCTCATTCCGACATTCAGTCACTAAACTATTTAGCCAAGAGCTGGGAGTAGGTAGATAGATAGATGTACGACAATGATGATAAACAACGAGAAGCATCACCAGACTTTGTTATACAATTTGCCCCACCTCCCTCTCCTTTTCGAATCTTGTGTTTGCTCTTATTTTTAGCATCACTTTGCTTTGGTTTTTTTCTTTTGTTTCGTGTTCCTTCGCTTCAGTGAAGCTGGGTATTTCAGCGAACTTGAGATTTCTTTTGTTTTGCGAGATTGGTTGTTTTTTTTTTTTTTCTTCCTTCTTCTCAAAGAAAAAAAAGTTGAAAGAAGCGCACAGCAGCATTGGTCGAGGGAAATAAAAATGTATAAACAAAAAAATAAGGAAAAAAAAAACATCTCAAAAAGGGAAGCAACAACAACAGCTTGGGAATAAATTACACCGTCGAGATTGAATGGTCGATTTGTTTATCTCCTCAGTTCGGTTCGGTTTAGTTCAGTTTGGTGTCGGTGTTCTCCTTTTTTTTTTTTGTCTTTCGCTTTTCCTTTTCCTTGGTCGACTTTTGAAAGTTTTTTTTTTTTTTTTTTTTTCGTAACCTATTTTGTGCGTTTTATTGAGAGTCTACCCATAAAATGTGCTGAACTGAAACGAAGCGAAAGCAAGGAGAACAACGATGACCAAAACAGCAGATGACAGCAGTAGATTTGATTTTTTTTTTTCCTTGATTTCTGGTTGGCCTCCGTACAAAGTCGATTCCTATCGTGTAGCCCTTGTTGGTCCTTTTTTTTTGTTTTGGTTCTTTAAGGAGTGTTTTTTTTTTTGCTTGCTTGTGTCGGGACCTGGTTTCTTGCTAGTCCCGAATCCTTTTGAATCTTTTTTTCCCTTCTCTTCCCAAAAAAAAATCGCATTCAATTCGAATTCCCTTGTTCCTTTGGGATTTGATGTTTTTTTTTTTTTTTTCTATTCGTTACCTTAGTATCTTGTAGATACAAATTCCCTTCTCTATAATCAGGAACGAGAAAATAATCTTGTAGTTCGTAGAAAAATCCCGTAGACCGGTTCCTTTTCTTCATCTCTTGGGTTGTTGGTCGGTCGTTTTCTTTTCATTCTCTTCACCCTTTGCCTGTTGGTTGATTTTTAGTCCGTCTTTCTCTCTCTCTCTCTCTCTCTCGCTCTCCGGGGGTATGGTGTGTATCTAAATGTATCTAATCTTCTATTTCCATTCAAAGGTAGGTAGGTATTCGTATTCAGATCCAAATAAGACCGTGTGCTGTTGTACCCAAACTGTCAATTAAAACGAATCGTGGGGCGGAAATATTACATTACACATGCTTAGACAAATGCTTCATCAAAGAGAGACGATGAGAAGTGAGGATAATGAGAAGGAGGTTGAAGAGGTCTCAGTTTGATCCGGTGCAGACCGGAGAGTATGAGGCAGACGGATGCGACAAAGTGAACAGTAATTCAATCGACCGAAAGAAATATCGTGTCACCGTAATTAGGAAATTACAAAAAAAACGAAAAAAGAAAAAAAGAAAGAAGAGAATTCCGAAAGCAAAGTGTAAAGAAGAGAGTACGAATAGAGCAAAAGCAATTTGTTACTCAGAAGTTTTCGTCTGTATACCTAAGTGGGGAGAGGAGAGGAACAGACAGAAGATTGTGGCAAAGATAAGCTGTGGAATGAAGATTGGCGCGGCTGTAACTACTCAATTTGGAGGTGGTGGTGATTCTCCTTTCTCTGCTCGTCGAATGTGACTAAGCACATTTGGTATGCTAAGTGGAAGCATAATGGGGTCTTTAGTACTTGCCAGCGTTGTGTTTTGGATGAGCACTGTTAGGAAGTCTTTATTTCTATCTTTCTTTGTTTTTTTTGTGGTTCGATTGCGGCTATCAGTGCGAAAAATGAGGAATTTCTCGCCTTATGAATACGCAGTGGGCGTTTATTTTTATTTTTTTTTTTTTTCTTCAGATGTTAAGTAAGAAGAATTTGGGATTTATTGTTAAAAAGAAAGAGTTAATAGTTTTTTTTTTTTTCTGTCTTCAAAATAAAAGCCTATTTCATCACAACGGTAGTAGGGCCAATTCAGGTTAGAGCATAGTCTATTTACATTTGCATGCCTCACGTTTGTAATCCTTTACACTTCTATCATATATGGGGTTTCATAAGGCAGCCATCTTGGTCCCCTTCTGTTTATTCCCACTATTAACGATCTTGAGAGGGTCATTAAATACTTCTTCGTCTCCCTTTACGCTGACGACACAAATTTCTTCAAAAGATAAACAATTTCCCCCCATGACTCCACTCTTCTGCAAGATGACTTCGATTGATTTTCAATCTGGTGCTTCGTAAACTGCTTAGAGCATAATATCGCCAAATGCCAATCTATAACCTTCCCACATATGTAAATGCAACCCGTCTCCTCCACGACTTTATTTTCTTTATGGTCAACCAATTCCTCTGGTTCAATCTTTTCAAGACCTTTGCATATTATTCGACTGTGGGCTTAATTTGCTTGAAACCACCTCATCACTTGGATGGTCCAAGCAATTTTCCAACCCGTACGTAACCAGATCTATCTATGTTACCTGGTTCTCTGCTTGATTATTCCAGACAAGCTTGGTCCTCCTTTCACCGAGTTCGTATTTCCCGATTTTCTCTCCGTGGGCTGCCCTAGAACGACTCTTTAATCTTACCTCCCTATCAGGGCCGCTTAAAACTCATCAATATGAATTCGTTAGAAGAGCATAGGAATTTTGCTGACATTCTTTTCATTCAACGTCTGCTCTCAGGTTCCATTGACTTCGCATTTCTCCTCAACTCTATTTCCTTCAATATCAACCTAGGTCCACCATATATCCCATGGCTCCAACGAACAAATCTCCCGTATGCTCCGAAAGGTCAACTCAAAACTCTCCGTTTTTGAACACTCCTCGTCTCAAATAAAATCTCCTTCACCATTCCCTTGATTCCTACCTCTTAAGTCCTTGTGTTAGTTCTTAATCCTAGTTTTTAATCATATCTTTTTCTAACCTAACCATACTGATGCGTTAAGCTTCTTAACAGTATGTTTAAAAATTTAAAACTATTTCATTTACTTTTTGTAGAGTACACATCGAAGTTGGTCAAGGGATAAATTAAGAGAGACCATGGGATTCAAGTTTTTGATTGCCCGTCTCACAATTCAATTCAAAGGGAATTGTTCCAAAACTCAATACTTGAATGCCACGAAAATGTACTGCAGTCACAAAAAACAAGGGCTACTCTATGAAATTTGTTGCTTTTGTTTTGCACAACACTGTACGAGTACTTGGAAAACGACCGTGCAAAGATTCAGTAGTGTTCGCTCAGTTTTTTTTTGTGTGGTGGAAGTGAACTAAATCGTACTTATTCGGGAGGGAGGCCTGTATGATCTAATGGACAAGTAGTTGTTAATCAAAGGATCGATGATATTACTGGCATTAATATTAATTTTGAATTAATAACATTCTGACCAAAATTTCACAACAAAATCAAGCGACGAGTAAAACCACAAAAATCCAGCTTTGCTTCGCAGAAATCAATTTGTTCAAATGCCAAGGGAACTTTGATAGTTTAGTGATAGGCGTAGGTTTTTTAGAAGCACCGCAAGGAATTTAGTTAATAAAGGCTGGTTACCTATTTTAGTGACTACAAGTGTACATATGTACTGTACGAGTACCTGAGAAGAGGGCTCAAAGTTTACTACTTTTCAAGTATTTTGGTTCAACATATAACTGAAGCTGAAATGACTTTATTTCTGTTCAACCATGAAAGACCAACATACGAGTATGTATGTACGTATGTATGTTAGGTGAAAAGGATAAATAAATGTGAAAATATCATACTAGGGCAGGGCAATGAGTACAAGTCAATTGTAAAAGGACAAATATTAGCTTACCCCAGTTTCAGAGTTCTATTTAAAAGAAGTCTTAAAATATGTGTGTTGATTGTAACATACATACATATGTATATACTCGTATCTATGGAGTTGTCACTCTATATTGGTTAAGGCTTCAACATTATTATTGTGCTCGCACTTAAGTCGTGGTGTTCTTGTACTGCATTGACCTTTGAAGTTGCAATACACTGTCGACATAGTTCGTGCTGCAGCATTATGAAACAGGACACAATATCTTATACAGAGTCTCCTTTTGGTTTGGAGTACGGTCTTATTACGTATGTATGTATGTAGTTGCCTTCTGAACACAGATGTCCTTGATGATACGTCAACTGCAGTGTTTCCGAGAACCTCTTGTCGTCTAAGGTACTTTTAATGAACCTATGTGATAGCCAGAAACATTTGAATCCATTAGCAAAATTTATTGCAATACATACAGTGTTGTGCAAAACATACCGGATTTTTGTCGAACATTTTTCTTTGGTGAATTTTAGGGAACGGAAAGAACCTAAGTAAAATCTGTTGTCAATTTAAGAAAACTTATTGTATAAGTGTACAAATAAAAGAAGAAAAAAAGGTTTTGCGATAATATGTTTTTTTATACAAAACAGAAAGACTCAACTCGGTAACGGCCTGTGCAAAACATACTGGATTTTCGTTCTACTTAACATTTTGTCCAGTAACTGTTGTATTTTAAGACCTCCTTGCATATTTTAGGCATGGACGCCACTAGATTCTCAAAAATTCCTTTTGGAATGCTCTCCCATTCATTCTTTAGTGACGTCATAAGTGCGTTTTTGGATGGGTGCATCTTTGACCCTACCTGTCTTTTTAAAATGGCTCACAAGTTCTCGATAGGGTTTAGATCTGGCGATTGAGAGGGCCATTCCAACACGTCAACATTTTTCTGCGCAAACCACTCACTCCTTAACCAATTTTGATGAATTTTTTGGGTCATTATCATGTTGATAAACCCAACGCAGTGGCATCTCCTTTATAGCGTCTGGTAGCATTACGAATTCCAGTATATCCCTATACTGAAAACGATCCATAATACCACTATTCTCATGTATTGGTCCACATTCCGCACCAGGAAAACATCTCTACACCATAATTGAGCCTCCTCCATGCTTCACGGATGGACGACAATGGCGTGGCTGAAGACGTGTCTCCTTCTTTCGTCTAACATGAATACTTCGATCGGAAGCAATGAAGTTGAACTTACTCTCGTCGCTAAAGAGTACAGTTTTCCACTTCGTTGCTGGCCAATTCAAATGGTTTCTTGCGAATCCCAGTCTAGGAAACGATTGGCGTTAGCAAATTAATCAAAGACTTACTATAGAAATAAAATGGTAGCTTTTTTGTCTATGTTTAGCAGTAAGTAGAGGCTTTTTCGCTGGCCGAACAGAACAAAAATCAGCTTCTCTTAAACGCCAGCGCACAGTGGTTGCTTCAATTGAAAGATTAATCTCACTGACAATCTTTCTTGAAGGCAAGAAAGTATCGCTAATAATCATTTTCTTAATTTGCCGATCGGTTCGGAGTGTAATTTTTCTGGGACGTCCTCCACAGTAAATGGTTTCGACCGGTTTGCCATTCCGAAACTTTTCTATAATGTCACACACCGTCGATGATGGCATTTTATACTTTTTGTCTACGGATTCTTGTTTTAGCCCTGTCCTGAAATCCGCTACCACCTGATTTTTAACCACACCACTGTATTTATTTTTAGCCATTAGTGAACAAATTGGAGGCACCTGACCCTTTAAGTTTTGTTAAGTCTATAACTCACTTCAAATGACAGCCGACAGCTACGGTTTTGGCAAACCTCAAAAAATAATGGTAGCAATGCCTTGTTTTTTTTTTTTTCTATTTCTAAATTTATTCAATAGGCTTTCTTAAATTGGCAAACAAGAATACCTACTGTATTCCTGTCCCCTAGAATTCTCCAATGAAAAATGTTCAAGAAAAATCCGGTATATTTTGCGCAATACTGTATGTATGTAGATGGCTTAAAAATTTGAACAAAAGCATGTCTTCACTTTGTAGCCGTTTTAACTCTTTTTTTTTTCACGTTTATGATTAAATTTTAATAACTTTTTTTTTTCTTTTTTCAGGTAAGTTATCGTTTATTTGAAAACTATTGTTTGGATACTGGTAAGCAATGTTACACAAGTTGTTCAATAATGAAAGGATGTGCTGGCCAAATAAAATCAGCTATGTAAAAGGTGTTCTTTTTAGAGGTATACAAATTCAATATGAAATAAAAGACTTGAGGCTAATGTTAATGTCTATAAAATTAGGTTTATTTAATAGATAATTTTATGGCATTAGTTTTTAAATATGATGTCGGGCATATGCGCGCCATGGCTAGCTGGAATGAAGCGCAATCATGAAGTCCAATTTTCGACAACCTTATCGAGCAATAACACGGCGTATTTTGACTTCCAAATCGTCCAACGTCTCTGGTTTATCGGCATAGACTAGTGATTTCACATATCCCCAAAAAAAGTAATCTAAAGGTGTGATATCACAGGATCGTGGAGGACAGTTTATATGTCCATTAAGCGAAATTATGCGCTCAGTAAATGTTTCCCGCAATAAATTGATCGCGCGCCATGTGGCATGTTGCGCCATCTTGTTGAAACCAAGGTTCTGTCACGTCAATGCCATTCAACTGAGGAATGAAGAAGTCAGAAATCGTGTTTCTGTACCGCTTCTGGGTTTTCTCCACTCCAAATTCGGCAATTTTGCTTGTTTACATACTCGTATTCATTTAAACAAAAATGGGCCTCATCGGAGAACAAAATTTTGCATTGAAAATGAGGATCAAGCTGAATCATGTTTTCGGCTCATTCATCGAATCTACAACGCGTGTAATGGTTACGAGGTTTCAACTCGTTCACAAGCTGGATCCTATGAGCTTTTAGGCCAAGATCTTTCCGTAAAATCTTCCACAAAGTGGATAGGCATAGCTCACATTGCTGTGCACGATGGCGAATCGACTCATTCGGATTCTCCTCAACACTGTGCCCCACAACTGCAATAACTTCTTCTGTTCGCACTGTTTGCCGTCTTTGGAGATGCGTATTATCCACTAGAGTGTACGTGGTGCGAAAACGATTCATCGTGTTCCGAATAACTTGTTCAAATGGACGATTATGTCGAAAAGTCTGGCGAACCGAACCATGGTTTTCAAAATAAGTTTGCACAATTTGGACGCGTTGTTGTGGCGTTAATCTATTCATCGTAAAATGACAAAACGTATTAATCACAAATCAACTTTCAACTGTCAAATTGACTATCTGTAGAAACAGTGTTGCCAGTTTGAAAACCAAACCTCTTAAAGAAAACATCTTTTATTAGGAAAATCGTGGAAATTTTAAAGTACAAAGAAGCCCGAAATCGGAGGGAGGAAACGCAAGACAAGGAAAAATTTCAACAGACTGCTGATAATAAATTCCAAAAAGAGCCCATTTGCACCTTCTGAAGGCTTTAAAACAGAATTGTCTGCTCCAATTTGTAGCAGAACTATCTGAATCTGATTGATAGAAGGCATTTTGTTTGGAAGGGTAGCGAGTTAGGTTCCGGCATAAAACAACGAAAGCAATTCGCCTAAACTATGTATAATATATCTATAACCAAAATCGTGGACATGGGCACAACGTCCAATGTCGAAGCGAAGCTAAACTTGTTCGAATCTGATGGTAAGATGTTCGTGAGACGTTCAAAGAACCTTAAATTAGATTCCAAGTACGCCAAAAATATTATAAAGCATGGCGGCAGCAGTATAATGCTTTGGGGATGTTTTTCCTGGATACCATGAACTGTTTAGCGTACATTAACGTCTTAAAAAAAACATTATGCTGTCATATGCGGAGGGAAACATGCCGCAAAAGTGGGAATTCCAAGAGGACAACGACCCCAAACACTGCTCCAAGCAGTGGTTCCAACAAAACAATGTCTTTACTACGAAGTGACCGTCCTAATCTCTCGACTTAAACCCTATCGAACATCTTTGGGGAGTCTCTAAAACAAAAGTAAGGAATAAGGATCATTTATGGCAGGTGGTCCAGGAGACTCGGGATGCAATTCCAGTAGAGACCAGCAGAGCCCTAGTGGATTTAATGCTGTGCCTAAGAATAAAGGAAGAAGTACCAAGTACTGACAAAATAACTAATGCGTGAGACAAATCTGAGCCCCGTGGGACCACCGGTGGTACACGTGGGTAAATGGCTTCAGCCCTGTGTGTCTACTGGTGGACACGAAATATATTCATTTTGTTTATGCCAAACGAGCTGTCGGTCCCCGTTGTGTTTTGATAAAAAACTAACGATTTTTAATGTGTAGTATTAAATTGTTATTTTATTTATTAGAAACAAATAGAAAACATTAACAATTCTTTAGAAATTCGTTTATCAAATGTGAAAATAAAACAATTCAGTTAGAGTTTGTTTCATTTATGTGCTGCCTCAAAGCATGAAATACGCATTAGGAAATTGCATTGATCGCAAATGGTATTCACTCTGTTAGCTTTCTTTCTTGCATATTCACTTCCTTGTTCTTTTGACATGTTGTTATCACACATTGTGCAGCTTTTCCGAGTAAATCTTTTCTGCCCAGATACTTCTTGAAGGTAGTGCGTTCGCTTTATCGCAGTTTTTATGAATAAGACCTTCAACGATCTTTTCCTTGAACTTAGTGATTGTCATTTGTTATTTATTTTATTATATAAAATTAAGGCGTTTACAACAGTGGTTGTAGTCAACAGATGAAATACTACCCTTTTATATCATGTAAGTGTACGTCAAAGACAGATCTATGAACGGTTTTCCTTTATGGTAATCAACCACCATACTAGGCTTATTTGTAACTTTTCTTCCGCTTGTAATGGGCTGCATTGAGCTGTCGTGTTTGGTACTCATCATAACAACCAGTTCCACAACCCAGTATAGAAGAAGTTGGCTTAGCTATAAAAAAGCTTAAGAACAACAAGGCTGCAGGCTTTGATGGTTTACCAGCCGAGCTCTTCAAACACGGTGGCGATGTTTTGGTAGGGCGCACTCACCAAATCATCATCCAAGTATGGGTGGAAGAAAGCATGCTCGATGACTGGACTCCATATGCCCCATCTACAAAAAAGGCGATCCTATGTCTTGCAAGAACTATCGTGGCATATGTCGCATATAAGATCCTATCCAACGTACTGTGTGAACGTCTCAAACCGTTCTGAAACACACTAATCGGCACGTACCAATGGCCTTCCGGGACGGCAGATCGATTTCACACTGAAACAAATCCTGGAAAAGACCAAAGAATTTCAAGTCAAGACTGACCACCTTTTCATCGACTTCAAGGCCGCATATGAAAGCATTAATCGTCAGGAGCTTTATATGGCGATGGCCGAATTCGGGATCCCGGCAAAACTGATCCAGTTGTGTCGCGTGACACTGGAAAATACGCACTGCAACGTGCAGTTTGGAAGTAGCTCCTCCGAACTATTTCAAACATACACCGGATTTCGGCGCTATCATGTGATTTCTTCAATCTCGTCCTAGAGCAGATAGTGCGCAGGGCAGGTGTCAAGACGGAAGGCCCTATCTTCAACAAGTCCGTCCAGCTCCTGGGATATGCGGACGATTTTGATATCATCGGGCGCTCGCAGCGTTCCGTGATATAGGCTTTCACGGCGATTGAAGAACAAGCGAAATTCGTTCGTTGGCCTGGAAGTAAACGAGGACAAGACCAAGTACATGCTATCAACAAAGAATCATCTGTCCACCACCTAGGACAAAACGTCACTATTTATAGCAACAATTTCGAGGTAGTTAAGTAGTTCATCTACCTCGGAGTAAACATGAACTCCATGAATGACACCCTAGTGGAGATGCGACGAAGAATTACCATAGGAAATCGCTGCTACTTCGGTTTGGCAAAGCAATTGGGTTCAAAACTCCTTACTCGAAGGACGAAATGTACGCTTTACAAAACCCTTATCTTGCCAGTTCTACTGTATGGCGCCGAGTGCTGCACGATAAGCAGGAAGGGAGAGCTAATTCTGGGCTCCTTCGAAAGAAAAATTCTTCGATGGATTTTTGGTCCTGTGTGCGATGAGGGCGAATGGAGGAGAAGATACAACCGCGAACTCTATGAGCTATACCAAGATGTGGATGTATTCCAAAAAGTCAAAATACGTCGACTACGTTGGCTCGGACACATCGAGCGAATGGACAACAATGCTCCAGCTAAGATAATCTTCGAATCCCAGCCCTCAGGTTCGAGACGATAAGGAAGACCGAACCTACGTTTGAAAGACCAAGCTATCGCGAATGCCAGAGAACTGGAAGCAGCGTGCCCGGGATCGTAGAGGATGGAAGGCTGAAGTGTTTCAGGCAGAGACCCTCCACGGGTCGGGAGCCCGTTAAGTAAGTAAAGTAAGTAGCATAATTGTATTACCACAAAAGATTCTGTGCCGCCAACCTCTTTCTCTGGACATACTACACTCTGAATGACTCGAACTGCAACAAACTTCAGACTGCTGTAATTTCCAAACCGTTCATGACAGTGAGCTCAAATTTTCACACATAACAGATAATTTTATTATTTACAAGCCTTTTAAACGATTTGCGTCTCAGTTGTGTTGAAAAATTTTTATCCGCGATGGAATTCAAACGTGACAGTGTGATTGCTTTATATTTGGCTGGAAAGCCACAAGCAACATAGCTATCATTAGAGCCCTCCAGCACCTCAGCGTGAATAAATCATTTGTGTCTCGAACCATAGCTCGTTACTGTGATACTGGCAGCGTTGCAAAACGCCATGCAGGTGCTCATAAAAAAACAGCAACATCGGTAAAAATGGTTCGGAAAGTGGAGGCTCGAATTGAGCGAAATCCGCGTCAAATTGGAAGAAAAATGGCTCGTGAGCTCAACATATCGTTGGAACGGATGCAACACATACTGAAAAATGAGCTTGGGCTCAAGCCCTTGAAGTTCCAAAAAGCAGACGATCTTACACCGCAACAGAAAAAAGTTAGAGTAGAAAAAGCGAAGGAGTTGCTATTCTTGCACGAAAGTGGTGAGCTGCCGAATTTGGTTTTTTCCTATGAGTCGCCATTTGTTATTGAGCAATACTATATGTCAACAAACAAAATGACCGAGTTTACTTGCCAGAGAGGTCCTTCGAAAATTTACACCTTCGGACGGCCACCAGAAAACAGGCAGCACCGATGGTGATAGTTTGGGCCGCCATAACCGCCAATGGTCGCTCTCCGCTCGTATTTTTGGATTGTGGCGTCAAAATTAATGCGATCGTATACTGTGAAACTGTCTTAGAGGCAGTATTGAAGCCTTGGGCAAACAATCATTTCGGTCGGAGACCGTGGACATTTCAACAAGATTCGGCACCGTCTCACAAAGCGCGTGTCAACCAAGATTGGTTAAAAAACAATGTTCCACACTTCATTTCTTCGACACAATGGATTGCAAATTCGTTGGATTTCTCTGTCTGGGGTATTTTGAAGGTGAAGGTTGGCACTAAAAAATACCAAAGTTTGGACCACCTCAAACAAGCACTTCGCCGGGAATGGGCCAAAATACCGCAGAGCCACTTGCGTGCAGCGTGCGATGCTGATAAGATAAGGTAGAGAAAATATTGGCAGCTGTTTAAAGCACGAAATTCATTTATACACATTTAGTATTTCAGTGAAATTAATTGACTTCTGCGGAAAAATTTAAGTGAAAGTTAAAAAAGGTTAAAGATCACATTTTTTAAATAAAAAAATAATAAAATAATATCTTAGAACGGATTTTCGGAAAAATAAATATTTAAATCCATAATGGGAAAAGGAAAATATTTAACAGCGGAAGAAAAGATTAAGATAACGGTGTTAAAAGAGCGCATAATTTCCAATAGGGCAATTGCACGTGAAAGCAATCGTTCTGAAGGGCTCATCAGAAATTTCCTTAAAAAAGGCGATTCATATGGAAAGAATGGTGGTTGAAAACTCAAAGGGAACGGAACCGAATTGTCATCGAAGCTACCAAAAACCAGATGACTGCTGGCCAAATTGTTGCTCACCTCGATTTGCCAATAACAAAGCGTGGAGTTCAACAAATTTCATCGAATACTCCGAACGTGGTTTACAAAAAAACCAGCTTAAAAAGCCATTTCTGAAAATCCATCATAAAACAGCTCAATTAGCATTTGGCTTGCGACGAAAAATGAAATACAGTTATATTCTCTGACGAAAAGAAGTTTAACCTTGATGGACCAGATGGTTTCAGTTGTTACTTACGTCACAACAATCCACCAAGAATGAGCATGGAGGCAGTGTAATGATTTTGGGGGCTTTTTCTTCCTTTGGAAAAGCGCAATTGTTCCAACTAAAATGAACTCGAAAACATATTGTGAAACGTTGGACACAGCGCTTATTCCGTTTTTAGAAGACAATCTTGATGACCATGCCTTTGTTTTTCAACAGGACAACGCAATTGTTCACGCTTCCAAATACCCCCAAGAATAGTTGAGACAGCGAAAAACATCCCAGTTATGCGTTGGCCGGCATGCAGCCCTGACCTTAACCCCATAGAAAATGGCACGAGAGGTTTATAAAAAACGGTCATCAGTTTGAAAACATCCAGGCTCCTAAGGAAGAAATTAAGCGCAAATGGAACCTTATAAGTTTTGACACCATCTGCAAACTTATAAGTTCCAGGCCGAATAGGATACTTCTTAAAATGCATATAAATGAATTTCGTAGCGAAAAAAAATGGTTTTGTTTAAAGAAATAGTGTTTAATAGATTTGATTGATTATGATGGTTTTTTTTATTTAAAATACATATTAGTAGAAAGTGTCGACAAAATAATTTTATGTAAAAAATCGCTTACTGTAGTTTGAATAGTTTTATACCGTATCTATGTCTTTTGTTTGTCGTTGTCTTTACGAAAGCAAATTCGACCTCGAAATGGAACAAAGAATAGGGTTCTTTGAATTTAAATTTCAGATATTTTACCAGGTCCAATAATTTTTGACAAGCGATCGTTTGTTTCGATACTATTATCCGCAAAGTGAAGCATACTACATAACTAACATTTTGAAGCGGTTTCGGCTCATAATTTTTAACTTTTTGTTTTCGAAAAGTAAGCTTCTTGACCCATAGTCTCTTAATTGGGGCAAACGAACAAGGCCCATCCACAAAATTAAACCTAAAAATAATCGAATTTCTTCAGGGTTTGTTTCCGTCGATTGCGATGATTTTGGCTTTTGACGTGAACTACATGGTGTGTTACTAATTTTTTGTGCAGCAAACCGATTTATTTCGTTAACAATAAGAATAATTATTTCATCACTGATGAAGAAATTACAAAAATCGACTGGAGGTACTCCATCATTCGCAAAATCTTTGCTAAATTGTTGTCTTACTCCATCAACAGGTTGCCATTCGAGGTGCTGTGTCGTTGCTCCTGGCCTACCTGAATCTGTTTCAACGTCATCTTCCCGAGAAACTGCGCTACTTGAACTCACTTCCTTCGTAAGGTAATGATGACCTCATCAAAAGAATTGTCAGAAAATCCAAGTCCTGGACTTTCTTCACTTTCTGAGTCACTCAAATCTTCAAGAACTCTCTCCAATTGTGCTTGATTTAGACGCCTTGCCATTTTATTAACTGAAAATGATGCAACATTTCCATAGGACTGTCAAAAGGGTGGCCACGCTGTCCCACAAAGTAAATTTACACCCTGGGAACACGTGTTCCACCGGTGGTCATTTTAATAAGTTCACATTTTTATATTGGGTCTACAAGTAAGTTTCCAGCGTTTTTTTTTCTTCCAAAATTTGAAGTTTTATTATGAAAACATAATTACAATGCTTTATTCAAAGTATCGTCTATCGGAAGCTACAACTTTGCCCCATCTTTCTGGCAATTTATGAATTCCGGACCAAAAAAATTTCTCGTCTTTCGAGCCCAAGAACGTATCGAGCCAATTTTTGATTTCCTCTACTGAGCTGAAGCGTATTCCCGTAAGAGCGTTCTGCATCGAAACAGATGGTGCCAAGTCTGGACTGTAAGGCGGGTGAGGCAGAATTTCCCATCCACTATTATCCAAATAGTTTTTCACCGAAACCGCAACATGTGGCCGAGCGTTGTCGTGATGAAAAATGACGGACTCATGCCTGGTCTCATATTCTGGCCGTTTTTCTGATAATGCCCGCTTCAAACGAATTAGTTGGGTTCGATATAATGGTCCTTTGATGGTTTCACCACTCGGAGCAGTTCATAGTATACGACACCCTTTTGATCCCAACATATGCAGAGCATGACCTTATTGACGTGAATATTTCGTTTCGGCGTCGATTGGGCGGACTCGCCGGGCTTTGTATACGATTTTCTGTGTTTAGGATTATCATAATAAATCCATTTCTCATCACCAGTGACAATACGATGCAAATATGATTTATTTTTATACCGCTGCAGTAACATTTCGGACATGCAAAATCGCCGTTCGACGTCTCTTGGCTTCAATTCGTACGGCACCCAGTTTCCAACCTTTTGAATGAATCCCAGTGCTTTTAGGAGCAGGAAAACGGCTTGTTGCGTGACGCCCAATGATGCAGCAAGTTCTTCTTGAATCTGACATGGATCCTCATCCAGTAAAGCGTCCAATTCCTCGTCTTCACAACTTTTCGGCTTTCCAGGGCGATCTTTGTCTTCAACTCCAAAATCACTACTTTTGAACCGTTTGAACCACTCGCGGCACGTCGATTCACCAATACATTCCGCCCCATAAGTTTCCGAAAGCAAACGATAGGCCTCAGCCGCACTTTTCTCCATATTAAAGAATAAAAGCAGCGCTTCCCGCAAATGACGTTTATTTGGCTGGAAACTTGCCATGATTTTGCTCGATAAAATGTACGACACCGATAGAACTGCTCAAATATAACGCTGCAAAGTTATTGGCAGATACAAAACCCGGGATCCACTGGTGGCGCCATCTCTGACAAACGCTGGAAACTTACTTGTAGACCCAATATATCAGCATCAAGTTTTTTCGTGTTCAGGTGATCCATCGTTTCCCAGTCAACATGATTCGAGAGAACACTTACATCTGTGACCTGATTATCTACACCTCCGCGCGAAGGAAATGATCCTTGCCGCATTGCAAAGTGTTACTCATTATGTTTTTAAAAATAAACGAGAAAACTAGAGGGTCTTTCATTAAGCGCTTCCTATCTTTAAATTTAAATAAAACAAAGTGTATGTGAGATATCATCTGAATTTTTTTTGGAATATGACATCGCTCAAATATCCGCCGCGACTTCTCTGGGTGGCGCGCATCCCAAATGTCCAATTTTCCATGATTCTGGCGCATAAATCAGTCTGAATTTGACCGATTTCATGGGTTATGTTGGCTTTAAGGGCCGCTGTGGTTTGTGGCTTATTCGCATAGACCTGCGACTTCAGAAAACCCCACAACAAAAAATCTAACGGGGTCAAATCGCACGGTCTCGGTGGTAGTTCACATCACTTCCGCATGAGATGACCATGTCCTCGAATCAGTCGTGCAGAATTTCCAATATGGCGTGAGCTGTGTGGCACGTAGCGCCGTTCTGTTAAAACCACATGTCGTTGGTGTCCATATAATTCAATTCAGGCCAAAAGAAGTTGGTAATCATCGACCTATAGAGCTCGCCGTTAACGGTGATGGCCTGGCCAACGTCGTTCTCAAAGAAATATGGACCGATAACGCCGCCAGCCAAAAATCCACACAAAACAGTAACTCTTTCGGGATGCAGTGGACGCTATTAGATCTCATATGGATTGGTATCGTCCCAAATTCGACAAATTTGTTTATTGACGTAACCATTCATCCAGAAATGGACCTCATCGCTGAAGATGATTTTTCGATGAAAATTAGGGTCTGTTTCCAACTGCTCCAGAGCCCATTCAGCGAACACACGTCGTTGACTATGGTCGTTTGTCTTTAGCTCCTGAGTTAGTTGAATTTTGTACGGATGCAGGCCCAAGTCACGACGTAAAATTTGCCAAGTTGTGGTCTGCGAAAGGCCGAGTTTTTGTGAGCGACGAGAAATCGACTGCCTCGGATTCTCCTGCACACTTCGGCAAATTTTGCGTTTCGTCGATGTACGGCTGTTGGTTTATCGTTTACTGAACCATTGGACTCAAATTTATCCACCACACTGCGAATAGTCCTCTCGGTACGACTGTTGCCCGAACAGAACAGCAATTTTGATAAAACAATTTTATCATTTGCACGTGTTGTTGAACGCTATGGCCGTACATGGTGATTTGGCGAAACAGACTGAATAAATAACAGCCAATTTGACAGATGTAGCTGCAACAATATGGCCGCTATTAACTGTGAAAGTTCGGAAGTTCCTATTGGAAGACCCTGTAGTTCAATTATATGGAATGTCGTAATGCAAGTTGGCATGGCACCTATGAGAATTGTTGTTTTGAGATTATTTTCCGTTCACTATACTACAGATCATAGGTGATAACAGGCCTAACTAACATGGTGCTCATATACAGATAAGCAAAACATTGCTATTGATTGCAGACTGCAAGTAGTACTGTATGGGCGACGTCATATCCTTAGAGCCTTGGTTGCTCTGTTAATTTTTATTACATTATCATGGCGTTAAGGAAGCAAGCTACTCACTGGAGTAGCGCAGAATGGTTTCTTGTCAAAGTATCGAGCAATGTTAGCCGTACGGTTACGTAGGTCTTGATTTCAAAGGCGGCGATAATTACAGTCGGTAAGTCGAAAATCGTAATAATCTTGAAGGTCTATTGACGGGCCTTCGTATCGCGAGCATTTTTATACCGAATTGAGATTGTAATAAATCTCATCCAGATCAATGTTAACCATATTTTCTAAAAATATTCACTGATTATAGTCCGGTCACAATCTCAGTTTTGAGGAAAGAATGTTGTCGAGCTCTGACCACAGAAATCCGGTTAACCTCGCTCTATTCCTGAAACCATTGACGGTAACGGTGTCTCCTTCCTCATTTCGAAAGAAATGTATTTACAAATGGGACAACTAATATGTACGAATATCTTTATTTACAAATACTAAGCAGTGGATGCAGAAGACCCTAAATGGGGCAACCGGTAAAGATGAAGATTCGAAAGATTTTGACATTCTTTCTTTGACGCAGCGAGCGAAGTTATTTTCAGTACGTACACGTACTTACAGTGAAGTGAAAAAATAATTTCACAAGTTTCCAATTTTTGTGAACGTTACAGGTTTCGAAGGAAAATACAGTTGCCTTCGCCCAAATATTCTGAGTGCTGATGTCTTTGGGTGTTCCAAAATAATGGTTGAAACTGGCATCTAGAAGAAATCTAATGCAAAACGTGTGGAAAAAAGAAAAAGACATTTGCTTCTTCTGCGTATGTGAGGGTTACACCCAATGTCGTGTTCGCGCGTGCTTGCATTGACATATCGAGTAGAAACAAAGCAAACATATGGGGCAATCCATAATGTTATTGTACCTCAAACTTCGCGTCAGCTTTGTATCGTAAATATCGTAAACGCAACTGCAAAGCAAAAGTAAACCTACTCTCTATTTTTGCTCACCTTGACAGTTGACAGTTGACAATTGAGCGTGCAAAATAGGTAATCCATTCCCGTCAGTTGCCCAGAATTCAAAAATACTCATTCTATTTTCGTGTTTGACGCCTGCGATATACAGCAAACCAATAAGAGCTTTTAGTACCACCGAGCAGGCCTCTTAATTTTGTGTCAGATTCCGTATGAAGATGTTCGTCTCTGTTACTATTGAGTTCAACATATTTTCATCAATCAGCTGTAGCCAACTTTCCTTCGGTGATTGAACTCCTCGTGCATATTATTTTACCCCCGGTATGTAAATGAATAACAAGGTTATATCTTCTCCTTCCTCCATCTTGTGCCATCTTTTCCATAAAAAAATTCAGTACGTTTTTCGAAAACCGCTCCATCCCCTTGCATTTCCTCATCATCTTCATTTCTTGCTCAGAATCGGAATCGTGCTCACTTAAATCCACAAAGTCCGGGTCAGTAAAAGAGTCATCATCATCAAAATCGTCGTCAGAATCTTCATCAAAATCTCCATCTTCCAATAAATTCAAGAGATCCCTTTCGAAGTCACCCATTTTCCTCCAGATTTACAAAAAAAAACTCTTACTTCAAATGCAAATAACACAATATTTACCAGATGAATAAAATTTTCAATGTATGCAATGGAGTAAAAGACTGCGACACAGACAGATTCCTTAGAGAACCGTAGATTTTGTGGAGATGTGATCATTCCAACTTAGACTGTTGTTAATCCATACACCAAGGTTTTTAACCTTGTCAACGAACTCGATTTGGTTCATTTCGGAGAAATATGTTAGGAAGATTCATGCTGCTTCTGCTTATAACAAGGCATCTCGATTTAACTGGGTTCAGTCTCAGCGAATTATCTTCAGAACAATCTAGAATTTTTCGAAGATCTTTATAGGCTGCATCGTCAATGAGGCCTAGTTTACAACTCAGGTAAAGTTGTACATCATTTGCACTGCTTACATATGGCAGCGAGGAGTATTTGATTACTTTCGGAAGGTCATTGATAAATATCGTAAATAACAAAGGACCCAGTATGGATCCTTGAGGTACTCCCGCTGAGGTTGCGATAAAGTCCGAAACAGCTTGTTTTCTTCCACCAAGGTATGTTTTGATGGAAAAACTTTTGAGTTTGGAGAGAAACTTCATAAGATCCACTGTATCAAAGGCCTTGGAAAATAAAAGTTATTAGGTCCAAGCTGACTTTAATCATCCTTCCTCTATGTATTACTCCCCAACCCTTGAAGAAAAAATAGTTTTGAAGAAACTGCGCTTGCTTAGGTGATATTGCAGAACTCTCTTGCCCTCCGTCTGAGAAAACATGGTTTCGTTTTAATTGCAGTGTTTGTGAAAGAGTTTATGAAAGTTCTCAAAACTGAGATCTAAACATGTCCATCTTTTTTGCCCTTGCCTTGCCTCTTTGGACAATGTGATTGAGCGCCCAAATTGCAAGAAAAGAAAAGAGTGCTTGGTAAATTCTGTGGTATCTCTGCAAGGAAATTATATATAATGAGCTTGACAACACTATTCGTCGTTTGGTGTCGAATTTTATTGCCGTTCATTAACGCACAAGACGTTCCAATGAACACTGGTTGAAGCGGTAAGAGAGAGTGTTGCCGAGAACCCACATGTGTCGTATCGTCACCACGCTCAGCATTTTGACGTCAGTGTAACCAGCTTGCAATTGGCTCAAAAAATATTGCCGACAGACCGTCCACGTTGTTTGGAATACGGCCAAAAAAATAGTCGCTCGGATTTTTGGCACTGAACCTGATTTTTGGAAGGAAATTTTGATGACCGACGAGGTCTATTTCACACTCTGGCACCGTTAACAAGCAAAATTGTCGCATTTGGGGAACGGAGAATCCACGCGAGATCCATAAAACACCATTGCATGACCAAAAAGTTACTGCTTGGGTCAGCGTTTGCACAAAAACCATCATTTGGCCATTTCTCTTCAGATAAGGCAGAACAGTCGATGGGAATTGATATTGGTGGATGTCAGCTCATTATGTCTGCCCACAAATGACGGTTACTGGTTTCAACAAGACGGTGCGCCATGCTGCACTGCAAATCAAACAATTCAGTTTCTGCAACGAAAATTCCCTTAACGTGTGCTGTCAAAAAATAGCGACATTGCCTTGCCGCCCAGATCTCCAGATTTGACCCTTCCGGACTTCTTTTTGTAGGGTTTTGACCAAAGTGTACGCCAGCAAGCCTCAGACCGTTGACTGGCTCAAAGCAAACATTCATGCCGAAATCATCGTATAACGCCAAAGATACTCGAAAAAGTGATGGAAAACACAGCAGAAAGGGCACACTTTGCTTTGGTCAATAAAAGCAGCCACTTGATTGATGTTGTATTCAAAAACCAGTCCAAATAAATTGTAAGTGACCAAATCAAATAAAAATACCTCGTATATGGAAAGATGGCGCACCCTGCATATATAATCTTCAAAGAACTACCGCCCAAGCCCAAGATTTCATTTTAAGGTGGGGCAAAAGTAATGTCATAATGTAAATTGACTGTCTAACTTGATTGACTAACAAAAAGTTTATTTGACGGTCTAAAATTGGTGACTTCAACTTGAAAAAGATGATATCGGTCAAATCCCCATCTCCTGAGTTTATGCACATTTGTGTTAGTTTTACGGCATTTTGAATTGTTGCTCGCAAAACATCTGGCTCTAAATTGGCGATTTCTTCTTCAAGTGGTCAATGTTGTGGTCAATGCGAGATTTCAAAAAGCACCAAAGGAAGAAGACTGGCGAGGTCTGATCTGACGATTTGGCCTGCTGCTAGTTCGAATCGCCAAATCGTGTGATCACACGGTTGCTGTGTGAGCAGTTGCTCCGTCCTGCTGGAACCTACAATGCTCGAGACCCAATTCAGCAAATTGCGGTAAGAAAAAACTTGTTTAATATCTGTCTGTAGCTTCACATCACTTTAAGTGGATGCAATGGCTCTTCGTGCATTTCATGTGGACTCTGCGTGCCCCAGAAACGCAAATTTTGTTTATTCACATAACCACTTAAGTGGAAATGGGCTTCGTCGCTCATTATGATTTTGGATACTCGCCCACAGCCGTGTTGTCCACGGTCGAACGAGCAATACGAGGTCTACCACTTCTTGCGACATCTGTAGTGAACCTAGTTTGCACGAAATGTTCAGGCAAAAGCAAAACTGTAGCCCAAATGATGCAGGACGACGAGGAAATTATTTGATTCTTTCCAAATAAAAGGATTTGTTGAGGTTTTCTAAATAATCGTTGGTTTGACCGATGGTTTCATCATTGGAACAAAATCCCTTTCCATCGGACCATTTCTTCAGGTTTGTGAACAGGAAATAGTGATTGAGAACTAAATCAGGAGAATATGGCGTATGATAGATCAATTCGTATCCCAATTCATGAAATTTAGAGCTATGGAGACTATTTTGATAGCAGAGTCTTTAACTCATGGTTACAAAAATTTCTGATCCGACCGCATATACCAAAAATGGTTAGAACAGTTTGCAAAGTTCAAAGTTTTCTCTGTCGTTCTCTGAAGTACCTGGACAAGTTAGTGCTGTTGATTCAGAACTTTACTTCTGTTCTGATTTATCGATCTCAGTAATTGGACATATCACAAACAACACCCCACCGAATTTTGCACAAAGCCTTGGGCCGTAAGGGCTATTACCTGAGTGTTGTAACTTTCCCCATTGAGTGACGAAAATGCATAAAATTGGTCAATAATTTAGCCAAAAAATCATTTAGAGCGATAAAGCACAATTTAATCTTCAAGTCTTCGTTGGCCAACAGAATTGCTACATTTAGGGCTTTAATAAAAATCTAAGAATGATATCCGATTGCGGTTTTTGGGTAAGAGGACCTTATTGCTTCGAAAAGAAAGCGGTTTTGAGAGTTACTGTGAATAGTTTGTGCTTTCAAACCATGATCGATGAATCTGTGGCCGGAACTTGAGGGTATGGATGTACCTGATGTTTATTTTCAAAAAGACGCCACTACGTATAACAGAAAGGGATAAACCCTTGCTATTTGGCGAGAACAATTTCTTGGCCCAGTCATTTCTAGAAATGGAGATCAAAATTGACTGCCAAGATTATGCAATTACACACCGTGTGACTTTTTTTTCTTTAGGGTCATGTAAAGGAGAAGGTTTACGCTAACAATTGGAGCATTCCAAGCTGATAGGTATAACATCCCTGCTGTAATCGATGCAATAGACCTACAAATGTGCGAAAATGTAAAGAAAAATTTTATCAAAAGAGCCTGGATGTTCAACAGAGATTGTGAAGATCGTTTGGCTGATATTTTTTGCCCTTATTAATGGCAATTCTTCTTCTATCGGCTGAAATAAAAATTAAATCTTATTTAATAAAAAAACATGTGTTTTCTTGATAAATCAAAATAAAACCTCTTATTGGAAGAATTTTTATAGCTATATTTAATTATTTCTAGAACTTTTCATTTTACTTCGTACTGAAATAGCGCAGCACTGCGTGCTCAAAGGTTATACAATTTGATATTGGTTGCAGACATGTGAATTACCATCGAATCACCCATAGATTTTAGATATGTATGTACCTTAAACATGATCAAAGCCTGAGTAGAATAGAAGGAAACATTATTTAAAAATGCACTCCTGCTAAAGGCTCTAGGTAACTAGAACATTAAGCTGTCTCCAAACATTCTTCTCATTTCTAAAGGGAACCACTTTCTAAAGACACCGCATTGTAGAGACCCACTTGCAATAACCACGACTGTGTTCCGTGTCTGTATTTATTTTCAAAACAAACACCAATAGAATTGATATCTACTGTCCAGTCCAGTAGCTGTACTGTATGTATATTTACCCTCTTTACTATCCCCCAAGCACGTCGTCTTTATTTGTCTTCACCACGGATATTATCGTAGCCATAGCAATGCAAACAAAAGAAAGTCAAATAAGGATTTTCCAACCTTTTTCACTACCCCTCCTCTCCAAAAAAAAAAAAGAGGAAAAAAAAAAAAACACCAAACACATTCTTCGTATCCAAATCATCATCCTCGGAATGGTTTTTGTCTAAGCAAACACGAAAGTTTGTCAACATAGGTACAACGAAAAAAAAAAAAAAAAAAAAAAAAAAAAATGTAGAGCTCATGCGAGCAGATTGTTGGTGCTGAAGAGAACACACATTGTGCCAAAATAAACAGACCTATAGAACTGCGCAAATACAAACGTGCTCGTCGTTGTAAACATTTAAAGAAGATGACGACGACAACGACAACGTCAACGATTTTCAGCCTCTGCCTCCTTATTACCCAGTTCACTATTACAGCCCCAGGACTGTATTAGGTATAATACTGCACAGTGAATTCCAAGCAAGGAGTTATCTTGAACAAACAACTTAACCCACATATCCAAAACACTGAAAAGATTATCGCTCCTAGGTACTACGAACAAAAAAAAAAAAAAAAAAAACTACATAATCAAGAAAGAAGTACCTAAATCCTCTGTCAACAGTGTTAAGTTAACAAACCCAACACCAACCCCAACGACAAGGGCCAGACAAAGAATACAACAAAAAAAAAAATAAACGAAAATCCGACATCCATCTCCATAATAAAATATTTGACAGAGGATTAGCTATTTATTTCTCAACGCCGCCGACGTCAGTTGTATCTATTTATTCAAGAAAGAACGAACATTTCTTGCGAATCGATTGCAACAACTCACAAAATATAGATGGACGCATGCCATACCACAGCACTACACCAAACAACACAGCGGTGAACTACTCAATTAACCTATCCTCCTGTCGACCAGAAAAAAAAAAAAAAAAAAAAAAAAAATATCTGCCAGCCATCAAACTATCTTGCCACACTGCAAACTAAATTGCTTCCCTTTTCTATTCATTCATCAGCGGAAAAAATAAAATTAACCAGAGACGGAGGGGAACGGCGACCTAACGCGCACCAATAAACCCAAGAAAATCATCGAAAAAAAAAAGTAATTCAAAAAAATGAACCCACAAACGAACCAACCGCCAAAAAAAAAAAAAAAAAAACACAAAGAAAAAACTCTGGGGGAGTAATTTGAAAATCCATCATAATTTTCTACATAAAAGATTATTACACGAGGAAAAGATACGACGAAACCAACGAAACCAATAAAAAGCAGTCCAAGCGACAGCCAGACTTGACAGACAGCGAAACGGATAGACGAAACAGCCGAACAACAAAGCGACGACGAGGAAAAACACATCGAAAGCCGAAAACACAAAACAGAAAACACAGAACACAGAACACATTGTGTGTGTTCGTTTGTCCGTCGTATTACCGCAGATAAATAGATAGATACAGATGCAGATACAGATATAGATATATGTAGATAACGATAGCTATAATCATGCCATGCCATGCTTATTCATTATTACCGGTTGCAAATACAGCACCACACAGCCGACACCACACCACCGCTGCCGCTGCCGCCGCCGTCCGTTGTCGCACGCAGTACTCCACACTTTACTCTACTCTACTCTACTCCGGCACTCCAGCACTCCAGCATTCTAGCACTCCGGTACTCCGGTACTCACATCCATCGTCTTGCCCCCTTCGACACTTAAGTAGTTATGACGAAAAAAACCAAACAAAAAAAAAAAAAAAAAAAAAAAAAACGAACCCAACTTCAAACCAAACGAAGCGAAGCAGCGAGAAACAGAAAAACACGATGAGCAGTAATAATAATAATAAAAAGAAGAAGAAGAAGAAGAAGAAAAAAATGAAAAAAAAAAAAAAAAACTCCAACTCGCTAGGGTCTAAAACCCCAACGCGCAAACACTGTGTAGATACACACGCCAACCCAGAGATAGATAGCAAGCTATATACGTGTATATTGCACGATAACCGGCACCGCTAGCAGCACTATAGCTAGCACACCAGAACAGCAACCAGAGCCCACCGCAGCAGCACCAGCACCAGCACTAGCACCAGCAACAGAAGCAGCTCCATAGCTGCTTGATGTATACACACTCCGACACTCGTCTGCTCGTATATCAGCACCATGCAAGCCAAAAACCATCCAACTATTCAACCATCCATCTAAACCGCCTGAGAAGCATCGCTTTTCTACTACCCCCTGTTCCGAACCCTCTACTCTGTTGTTTCATTGCCTCAGTAGTATGCCATGCCAGGCAGTATTGCCTGCCTGCCTGCCTGCTCTTCGTCAACAGATACGATCCAACGCTTGAGAAGAACTCCCTCCTGGCTTCTCGGATTGCCTTGTTCCAAGCTCTTATTCTACATCTCTACCGAGCAGCCAGCAAACCAACGAACCAACCAACCAACCGACCAACCCCTGTCACATTCCCCTTACATTTTGAAATCTTCCCCTCGTTTCCCCGCCCGTGGTGAACAACCACTCTGTTCGAGTTGAGTATCATCCTCTGACGTTCAGTTCGAATGGTGTGTCATGTAGTCTGTTGTTTTCACTGTCGTCACGTCACGCCACCCTTACCATGCACATTTTCTTCATGTTTCGCCTCCCTTCCCGGTTTGTCGTTCAGTCGAATTAGAACTGTTTATTGACCACAGTCACTCTCCACGTGGAGTGTATGCCACAGCCCTGGTATGTTAGCCATTATAGCCAAACAGAATTTCATTAAAAATGAACAAGCAAAGGCGAAGAATGAAATGTAGAGAGGGACGAAGCGATAGGAAATAGGTAGACGACTATGACTATGACTACGACGACAACGACAACGACAACGACGACGATAAGGTTTTTGAAAAAGGCGGCACGGGCTACGGGGTGAGACACTACACTCAATCTACTACTGCTGCCGCCGCTGCTGCTGCTTTGCTTCGGTTACGCTTCATCGTCGTCGTCGTCGTCATCGTCGTCATAGCCGTCGTAGTCGTTGCCATTGCCGTAGTCGTTGTCGTTTCGTTTATGTCTCTTGTGGTGGGGCGGTTGTAGCCCCTGCCATTTGGAGCTCTTCTGCACCTCTTGGGTTGCTAGCTCCCCTGCCCGACGACATGCACTGTAAAGACGTTTTTGTGGAATGAACTGCAAGTTGTAAGGATGATATTTGGGATTTGGGTTTGGTCTTGGGTTCGGTTCGGTTCGGTTTAGTTAGACCTTTACTGTATTGAGGGGGGTTGTTGTGCTACCGTTGTTATAGTCAGCAGCATGTAACAGCAACGGCACAGTACGGGGGGGTGGTAATGTAGATGACGACGATGACAGTGCTGATGGTTGTGCCTTGGATTTGTCTCTGCCCCTTGCCAATGCCTTTGCCATCGGTTTTGGTTTTGGTTTTGCTTTTGCTTTGCTTTATCCGAAGTACTGGTTGGCTTAGTTGGTTGGGCGGGAGTGAACATACGACGGATGCGGATAGCGGTGTACTCGTACATATAGACATACTCCGAACGGCGGCGACAGTGAGGAGGACGCTCTGGGATAATGTAGTCTTATCTCACTCAATTTAATGAATTTCGAATGGTTTTTATCTCGCTTTACATTTAAAAGGCCATAGATTTTCGGTTTTAGGTTTTGAGTTTTAAGTTTTTCGGGGCTACCTATATCTTAGTATCTTTTACTTTGGTTTGGTCTAATCTGATAGAAGGAACTGCTACTGCTTCCCTACTTTTGTTTGTCGGTATATTCGTCTTGCCAACTTCTTGATTTGACTAGGCAATGGTTTGTTTATAGATTTACACTCACAAGAAGCAAAAATAAAAGCGCAACAAACAAAGGACGCGACGCAACACAAGAGAGTAAATAGTGCTGCAGCTGTGTAATTCAAAAGTGTGAAAATGAAAGGGAATTGCCATCGAGTACAGAAAGCATCTGTAATGTCCCCAAGGGTAGTTAGGAAAGATTTCGTATTTCCAGATAAAACGATATACTCTCTCCTCTGATGGGTGAGTAGGTGGTAAGGAATTTGATGATTCTGTTTTTGGGGTGCTGTGACAGATTGCCTTGCTAATTTGTGGAAATTGAGGGGATGTTTGGCAATGACAAAATGGGGTTGAATTGAACTCGCCAGGGATTTCCCTCAGATTGGTATATTTTTAGTGATTAACGTTGGGTCAATATGTAGAGAGAGAGAGAGATAGATTTTGCACTCGATTAACTGGGCAATGGGCAGTGAAACCTTTGCGTTGCTTGCGGAATGAGTATACATCCTCACAGTCGTGTAATGTAAGATAGAAATCTTAATTGAACTATCATCGTTACACATCCATCTATTGACATGAAATTTTCACTTGATTTCAGTTTTTGCCAAGATTTGTTCTGAGATTAGCGTATAAGTTAACACGACCCTCCACTCAATTCACAATTTTACCCACAGTTGTTTGACCCCCGAATCGATCGGCGCATTTTTGCTGATCTCAGCAAATTCACCCAGCAAATGACCACGGGATCAATTCTTGTTCTGTGAAGTGAAAAATTGTATCACGGCTTCACGCTAAATGCGATTCTCGATATCTGAAAAAGTGAAGGCAAATGTCAAAATTTTTTCGTAAGAAGACTTTTTTTTTTATCACAGCCAAATTATTCTGTAAACGGCTGTGGAAAAACAGAATAAGTGTACGAAGCCGAGACAGTGCCACTAAAGAGCAGCGGCGTAAAAAAGCGGTGTTAATGGCCTTCTTCAAATAAAAGACCTATCGGAAATAGATCGCCAAATTATTTCGATCGTAACACCGGAAGCAGTAGAAGGCGTTTCGCAATTCGTTAGTGAGTTAGGCTTCGAACCGGTCCCCATTGAACCAAAAATTACCAGTGGAAACAAATGAGGACTTAGATTAAGCTGAGGATTGACTTTTTTTTTATCGAATTATTATTATTTCCTTAATTTCATTAAAAATTTAACACTGTTTAGACATATTTTACAATGTGTTCGCTGCCAAAGGTTCGGGCACGCCGCGTCAAACTGCGAAATGCAGCCTTGATGCGTGAAGTGTGGAAAGGACCACAAGTCAGAGGAATGCGCTCTAGGTAAGGACGGAGCGTCGAAAAAAAGCCAACTCTCTTGTGCCTTATGTAAGAACACGGGACACACCGCAAATTATCTCGGGGATGCCCCAAATTCCAATACATCAATTGGGGTTTGACATTTGATTGAAGCGAAAGTGGAAGCAAAAAATTTATCTCCGGATCAAAAAGCAAAAAAGAAAAGTGTTTTAAGTGAAAGTTAATTGAGGAAACACATTCACCTTATAAATTAAAAGACGCTTTACCTCAGGCAATTGAAATTCGAGTAAGTTCTAACACCTAAGATATTTTATAGCCAAGTTAAAAATTCCATCATTAAACTAACCTATAACTGGTAAAAAGAGGAATATCCCACACCTCTCCGGAACACCCAGGAAACAAAAAACGCCACCAAAGCTTGAGTAAAATTGAACCAAAACTTGCTATGAGATCTACTTCCACTCTGAGTGTTGAGAGAATGCAGGAAATTCTACTCGAAAACAACAAAAAACTTGTGGAACAATTAGCCTCAAAGGCAGATCTGCAAGATTTCTTTAAACAAATCTCAGCATTGAGTCTGTGACAAGAAGAACTTGAGCAAAAAGTTGTGTATCTGGAAGAACAAAACAAACGTCTTTAGAACCAGCTTGACCGACTCGTACAGATGAGTGCTGAAGCGAATCTTGTTGTTCACCTGCTTGTTGAAGATCAAGTAGACATGAGCGAAAAGGCAAAATCCATTTGCGCCGGGTTAGTTGACTCAACTCCGAATCAAATATAGGATACACAGCCATAACACGAACAAGTCTACGATAGTTCTAGAGATGAGATCGAAGGAGTCTGCCTGGAGCGTGATGAGGAATGCCTTCAAATTGAAGGGTACCAGAATAAGCATCCAAAAGGACTTACCCTTTAACGTTAGACAACGTCGGGCAAAAATGATTCCAATCATGAAGGAGCTTCGTCAAAAAGACGCATTAATAAAAATTTCTCTACGGGATGACAAGCTCCACATGGCCAAGAATGTCTTTACTTGAGACTCCGCGCTTGGATTGAGGTGTGGTGAAAAAAGTGGCATTGAAATAATACAATCTATTTTTGGTGACATTTCGTTAAATAAAAGTCTTTTTATTAATGAAATCAGAAATACAAACAAAAGAGAAAACTTCTCACAAAACTTCAAATTTGACGGCTAAAGTCAATCGCAGCAGTGATGCCAAACTTAGCAAAACACCAATATGCAAAAAATCTTTGGGTCCATCCACAAGCTCTAAGGCGGCTGTACGTGACGCACGATGTGCCCATGTCTACCAGAATGATGCTGAAAAAAACATAATTATCAAGAAAATAACAATTTTAAGCTACAATGTGTCAGGTTTTTAAAAAACAAAATGAATTTTGTAACAATGTAAAAAGTTTTAATATTATATAATGAAGAAATTAGATTTAAGAATATTTTCTCAAACTATGCATTAATCTGGTCTCCTGCTATAAAAACTTCACTTTTTGGGAGAGGAAATGGTGGAACACTATTCGGCTTTCGTAACGACCTCGAAGGACTGTATACGAGTATCTTTGTAAAAGCTGGCGAAATGGATGTAATTAACTTAAAATTGTATACACTGGATGTAGTTTTGGTACCAATCTACTTAAACTGTAATCATTGGCAGCGTGATTTCGATATACTCTGCGACTCACTGCACTCCTTGGACTGTACGAATATAATGCTTATTGGGGATTTTAATGGTCGTGTTGTGGACTCACACAAAATAATTTCGCATCGGGATACAACAGTACTCTGCTGGAACCGTGTCGCAGATCTAAAGACCTAATTTGTCATAACAAAGGAGCAAAAATAATTGAACTTGCTGATGAGTATGACATGGGCTTGTTGAATGGTAGTTCCGAAGGAGATCCAGATGGCGAATTGACCTTTATCAGAGGAACATCATGCTCTATAATAGATTACTGTTTTGTTTCGGGAAATTGGCTCAAGCTTCTAGACAGTTTTCAAATAGGAACCGAGAACTTTTCGGACCACATGCCCTTGGAAGTAACCCTTAATTCTACTGCTAGTGGAACTATGCTTGCACAAAACCATTAAGCCTTCTGCCGAAATTTGTCTGGAATGACCGAATAATGGAATCGTATCAGCGAAACATGAATGTGAATCTTATGGAACTACGCATACAGCGTTATACAGCCAATATTGAAGCTCTAACGGAAATAATAAAGAAATCCATTCCGCAACAGAAAGATTTAAAAACTCATAAAATATTATTTCTCAAACTTCTAAGGTCGAATAACTCCAATATCTTTAAAGCACTCTATCAAGATGCCAGCAAGGAATACAAACACATCTGTTACATCAAAAAAGTAGCCTTTGAACAACAAAACATTGCGATTATAAATAATTCAAAATCTTCAGCTCAGTTCTGGAAAGCTGTCAAATACCTAAACGGACACACGTCTAACATCTCTGTAATTCTTTAAGCCCAGCAACTCAGGACTCATTTCGATAATCTTCTTAATGCCCCCATTAACCTCGCCGCTACATCAATATGCAGCCCCTCTGCTCTTAGACGAAAAATTAGACTCTGCATTTACTCTGGAAGAAGTCAATGAAGTAATATGCAAATCGAAATCAAATAAAGCACCTGGTATTGATCGCATCCCGTTTGAGTTCTATAAAAATTGCACATATGAGTTTCTTGTGAATTCTCTCACAATTGAATTGAAGACTCTACTAATATCTCACAAAAAAGGCGATTACAGGGACCCGAAGAACCACAGAGGAATCACATTTTTAAACACTTCAGCCAAATTGTTTGCTTCATTAATTTACAAAAGATTGTATGAATGGGTACAAGAACATAACATCCTTAAAGAATTCCAAGCTGGATTTCGGAAAGGTTATTCTACAATCGACCAGATATTCTGCTTAACAAACATTGCTGAAACATATAAGAGCAAGAAAAAAAAGTTGTACGCCTTCTTTGAAGATTTTCGAGCAGCGTTCGAACCAATACCACGTGAAGCACTCTTTTACAAGCTTTCCAAAATCAGTGCATCAAGTAAAATTATTCGAATCCTGAGAGCCTTGTATGACAATAATATTGCATATGTGTGGGATGGAGACTTAATTTCTGAAGAGTTCGAAACTTCAATGGGTGTTAAACAAGGCTGTATTTTAAGTGCTCTGCTTTTTATATTATACATCAATGATATAACAGATGATGTCAAATTTGGATTAAGATTCAACGGTGTATCAATTCCTGCGCTGATGTATGCTGATGATATCGTCTTTCTGGGTGACACAACCCCAAGGTATGCAGTTAATGATAAACAGGCTTAATGCATTCTGTAAAAGTTGGAATCTCACTGTAAATCTTGATAAATTAAAAATGATGATATTCAGAAATGCAGGAGGATGCTTCTCACATTTGGAAAAGTGGAAGTTAGACGGGGAAGAGATTGAGGTAGTATCCAGATATTGAGATACCTAGGTATCCTAATATCGTCCTCTTTAAATTTCAAACCACACTTTGAGGAAAAATTAGCTGTTGCTAAAAGAGCTATCTGTTCGATATGTATTCAAAAATAAATATGTATCGCAAAGTGCAAAACAAACTTTGTTCCACTCAACCGCAGCGTCGATAATGCTTTACGGAGCTCAGGTATGGGGTTACAAAGGCTACGATGCTGTGGAAAAATTTCTTCGCTACTTTTTGAAGAAGATTTTCCGATTACCAAAAAATACCCCGAACTATATGCTACATCTTGAAACGGGAACTCCTCCTTTGCTCTTGTACACGCTCAAAATGCACTTCAACTATATCCTAAAAATACTAGAAGTGAATGAATGCAGAATACCAAACGTAGTTTTAAGAAGCATAATTAGAACAAACGGAGGCATTTGCGAGGAATGGAAGAAAACAGCTTCTGAATGCGGATTAAATCTGTCTAGTCAAGTGAACGAGCATCCTCATCTTTTAAGACAAAAATTTAACTTGGTTTTGGAGAATTTTGGCAGACATACATATGACCAATATGTCGAAGAAGCTGAATCGTCAATGTTTAGGAACTATTACAGCAAACTAAACCATTTTCTAAATGAAAAAACATACTTCCTAGATAGTCACGCAGTTGACAAAATAAGTACTATTTTCAAATTGAGAGGGGAACTCGTTCAACTAAACTTTATACCCCGTAGACAAGATCTGGCTCGGCAGCAGAAGGTGGAAGTTAAACGTCCACCCGTGCATATACAAACACCAGCCGTTACTCCCCAGGTTAAATACGCCCAAATGGCGGCAGGTAGGGGAAATATGGTACATCAAGCGAAGGTTGCCTCTCAGGCCCCAGCGCCTAGAGCACCGGAACCAGTACCTGACATGCTAGCTATCTTGCTCTCTATCCAGGGGCAGATGGCTCAGCTGCAACGTCATTTAACTGAACGAACTGCGAGGGTGGATCAAATATACACGCTGCTGCCTGGTCTAACGCACCTGCATGGCGGAGCGAACCATGAAGGTCCTTGCAGTGAATGTGAATTCACTGATTAGGTTCGAATGACGAGCCGCACTATTTAAGTTGCTTGAAGACCAAGCCCCTGATGTGCTTTTGGTTAGCGAAACTAAGCTTACCAAAAGGCACAAAATGAGACACAGAAGATATGAAATATTACGAAGAAACCGACCCAATTCTATTCAAGGAGGTGGTGTTGCGATCTTTGTAAGAAAGGGACTGCATTTCAAAAGAGTATACAGTCGTGTAGTACGTAGGTTTCAGGTGCTGGAAGCATGCATCATGTACATCCCTCTCCGTAGTGGAAAGCGGTTATACATGGTGTCTGTCTATGCACCTAAGGCTACTCAATCCACCTTATTTATCTCAGAGCTTGAGACACTTTTTCGATTCCTGAGGCTGGAATTGGAAGACAACTAGTGATTGGGGAAATCATATACTAAATACTAGAGGGAACCTACTATTCAATTGGTGGGGTCAACACAGCATAACGTATCGACTCGGGCTTAAGGCGACGGATAGTCCGTCGTTTCCCAGACACGGGTTCTATTTGGATCTTCTGCTGTTCGACTCACGAATACACCAAACGTGCACTAACCAACAAACTACAAACTGTCTACGCACTTTCGTGTATGACAGTGACCATTGCGGTCTCAGCACCGAAATAACTGTTCCCAACGAAATTGCGGTATTGGATGAGTTTGTGCAAAGGCATTCCTACAATTATAGTAGGGTGCGCTGGACGCACTTCACCAGAACACTGACTAGAGCACTCTCCTCGAATTCGCTCTACCCACCGTCCAACAGAAATCTATCAAACGAGGAGATTGACAGATATCTAAGACTAATGGACGAGACAATCAAACGAACAATGGACAAAACGATACCTCGGTATCAACACACTGACGACGAAGATTTATTCCGCAACGCAACTATTGACGCACTGCACCGACAAAAAAGTAAGCTGCTGTCAAGACTAAAAACCTTGTACAGACAGTTTACTGACAGACATAACCCGGAGATCATGACACTGAAATCGTCGATCAAAAACCTCCAAACATTAATAAAGGAAAATTACAGAAACTCTGTAAGTTTGTATTGGAACAATAAAATTCGGGCCACCCGAATAAAATATTTTGGAGGAAAGATCAAAACGACCTTCCATGTCTCAAAATCGCCCGAACGACGAACAACGAACAAATACTTGTAGCAGCAGTTATCGATCCAAATGAGGCAGTTGATGATGACAATTTCTTTGTGGTCGAGGATCCGCAGGAGAAGGTAGAGGCTATAGGAGCGACTTTCCAGGAAGCGTACACGGCGAATGATATCATTGGCCCGAAGCAAGACCTGGAAAGTCGAGTCCTTGTGCACAATTTCTACCTTCGCAATGAAATTGTGAATTGGCGATTCGAGAGCTCGGGTTTCACCCAGTTCAGTGACGAGAATATGACAAATAATGTCATCACCAACGAAAGGGTATTACCACCGTTTATTTCGAAGGAAGAGCTCCAAACGATCTTCGAATCACTTAGAAGTAAGAAATCAGTGTGAACCGATGAAATACCAAACATTGTGCTTCGATCTCTGTGAAAACTGAAGTGATAAAAATGTTATAACGAGAATTGACCCCCAGCACCACAAAAATTCTGACAATGCAAGTTCCTCATTATTACCGCAGGTATAAATAAGTTAGCGATAAGTAGAATAAGTTCAGTTGTAATATGGCATTAAACAAATAAAATTGATTTTTTCAGTAAACTCGCAAATCGTAGTTTAACTTACACATACAGTACACTCTCGGTAGAGTTACTACTCTACAGAGTAAACAAGTAGGTAAACCTCTTAGAGTGAATCCATATTTTTAACACAAAGAATGCACAATCTTTCGAGAAAATTTACCGTTTGTTTTGCGTGCTTTATATAGCATTCTAGGTTGGGTAAATATTCTCTTGCAATTACATCGTTCGTCTGATTGGTTTGGACAGTATAGGAAGTGAAAATGAGTCGCAAGCATTTAGAGGAAGTGTACCGATTATGGAATACCAAAAAATAAACTCAGTTTTAAACATAGAAAAATAAAGTTTTATTCTTTAAATATTTATTAATGAACAAATATTTATAAACAAAAACTCAAAAAAACAATAACATTCCATGTCAAACACAAAAACGTTAAAAAAAACTCAAAATGAACACTTTTCAAAAAGTGACCCTAATATGGACCACTATCCATTATAATACAAAACAATTGCAAATTTATGTTCATGTGCATGTTATGGGGGCTTCGGACAGGCTGGGGGTCTTGAAGACGTTGAGGGATTTGGAGGCCTAGATCTTTGAGATTTAAGAGGCTTTCTCGGCTTAGTCTAAAGGCACGTACAGTGACTTACATAATTGATCAGATGTTTTCAAAAATAACAAAGTAAAGGGGTTTTCTTATAAAATAAAAATGAATAAATGTTAAAAAAAATCGAAATTGATTGCTGAATGCATGTTTCTCAAAAAAATAAAAAAATAAAAACAATTCATTAAAACAAGCATGTGATCAATTTTGTGAGTTGGACTTACTTTAACACTTCATACTGTTTTAATATTTTGTATGGTCTCCTTTAACGGATAAAACAGTTTTAACTCTTCTTGGTATGGATTTTACTAAATTTGTGCATACCTCTGGTGGAATATTATCCCACGCAATCTGAACTCTAGACCATAATTCGGCTAGTATCTTAGCCGCAGCACCATACTTAGAAAGTCGCCTTTCATTGTAGCCCCAAAGGTGTTCTATTGGGTTTAAGTCTGGAGATTGAGAGGGTCACTCCAAGACTTCAAACCCATGACATTCTAGCCAATCTTTTGTGATTTTGGCTGTGTAGACCATTTTTGTAGACTTGGTTCTAGGCAAGATGTCAAAATGTCTGTTTATATCTGAGCGGTCATCCGTCGTTCGATTCTCTTGCACATGCCTACACCATGAGATGTTGTACACCCCCAAAGCATAAGGCTACCTCCACCAAATTTGACCGTTTCTTTAACCAGCCTCTTTGAAAGTTGTTGTCCCTTCTTTCCGTCCCGTCTTTTGGTCTCATCTGACCAAATAATCTTCCAGGCCAGTCCTCTTCTGTGTATAATTTATATTTGTTAACAAACGCTTTTCGGAGAGCCATGTGCCGTTTTGTTAGTAGAGGCTTTTTGACTTTAGCTCTACCCTTCAGGGCAGCTTTTCGAAGCACTTTTCTTACAGTTTCAGTACTAACAGCAACATTATCATTGGATAATAATGAGTGTTGAAGTTCAATAGCATTACTACACTCTCCAGAAAGTACTTCTTTCTTCCACTCGGGTTTGTTTCAATCTCCAAGCTTAGTGTTTTTCTTAGTTTGCTTCATCAGCAGAACATTTAATTTTTTTTGAGATTTCTGGATGACTTAAGCCTTTTTTTTAAGTCGTTTTCAATCCCTTACTTCACGTCGGTTTGTATAGCTCTCATTCTGTAAGTCCTTCTCTTTTAAAACTTGATAATTTGATCAAAAATTGGAAAAACCGTAATTTGTTCTTTTAAGGACTGAAACGAATAAAATCTGTAAATTTTAATACGGGCTAGACTTCCAATTCGTAAAAATTGTAATCCCATTTTGTAGCCAAATTAGCCTGTATATTCTCTAGTTTCAGTTTGTTATTGATTTTAGTTCGGTGCGGTTTAAAATATTTATAAAATATGAGTCAAGAGGAATGCCGTAAAAAGATCATCGACAAATGGCTGGAAAATACTTCGCGTCCAAACCATTTCATCGCAAAAAATTTAAACATAGCACGCAGTACAGTGGATTCTGTTATTGAACGATATTTAGAGACGTTGACAATTAAGCGAAAACAGAAAAGTGAACCTAAAAGTGGAGCACATGATACAAATTTGGACAAGAAAATAGTGGGTACCATCGTAAAAAACCGGACTATGTCATCCAGAGATGTTGCTCGGAAATGTAATACCAACCAAACAACGGTACAAAGATCTAAAAAAACGTAACGGTCTAAAAACACGAAAAAAACAAAAAGTACCAAAAGTTATTGAAGAGCCAAAAAAAAGTCATAAAAACACTAGCCCGAAAGCTAGACGAGTTGATCGGCAACAAGAAAGCGTGCTTGGTTTTGGATGACGAAACTTATGTCAAAGCCGACTTTACTGCTCTTCCAGGTGCGCAGTTTTACAACTCGTTTGAAGCTGAGATTCTTCCGCAATCAACAACATCGATTGGGATGGAAAAATTCGGTTCAAAATATCTCATTTGGCAGGCCATTTGCCAATGTGGACACAGAAGCTCGTCGTTTATTACAGCGGGAACAATTAACGGAGAAGTGTACATTAACGAGTGCCTTAAAAAAAACGGTTGATTCCTTTCTTAAACAAACACGAGGGTTCAACGTTATTTTGACCAGATTTAGCTTCAGCTCACTATGCTCATGCGACGTTGAGCTCTCTTGTTGCTAAAAATGTCGACTTTGTCCCAAAAGACATGAATCCACCCAATGTTCCACAGTGCGGTCCCATTGAAAGGTATTGGGCTTTGGTCAAAGCTAAATTGAGTACAAGTGAGCAGTGTGCAAAGGACGTAAAAGATTTTAATGCTAAATGGAAAAGAGTGTCCAAAAAGATCACGGATGTAACTATCACCAACCTTATGAAGGACATTCGAAAGAAGTTGAGGAAAGAATGGGAACCCAAATAATTTTTTTTTATTTTTTGTAATTGTGAATGAATTTAATAAAAACAGAGTTTTACAGCAAATAAAAAAAAAATTACATGAATTATGAAAATATTTTTTTTTTTTACTTTGAAGTTTCCAAAGGATAAAACTTTCAGTCCTTAAATCACACCTACAAATGCTGTAATTTATTTACTTAGTTACGCTTAGAACTTAATTTTTGTAATACAATAAGTTCTTTACAGAATACGCAGAAATATGAAACATGTGATCAATTATGGCAGTCACTGTATGTATATCTTCAACCGGTGGAATGTTTTGTTTCCTGCTCTGCATTGATAACTTCCTCTTCCTCTACAAAATCGGTTTCTGTAAAAATATTCCGATTGAGAGGATAGATTCCAGTTGCTTTGAACCCATTAACAGCTAGTGAAGAGTTTTGAATCCGTAAGTAAGCTTTACCAAACAGCTCCATTATGTCGTAATTGCTCAAAGGTCTTCTGAAATGCAAGAGCCATTGTCGGATTTCTTCACTGTAGTAGCTTTTCAATGCCCCCATATTTGTCCAAGGGTTGCATTTTATGGGTAGAATGTGGGGGCAAACACAAAATCGTTAGTTATATTGTTAGTACGAGCAGAATCTATCAAGTCTATCATCCCTGTGTGACTGTAATGTCCATCTAAAATAACTAGGACTGCGGTTTCTACTGTTGGTTTTGAAAACTTCAGAAAGTGCTCAAAACAATCGAAAAATACATAACACACATAGGTCATTTGTTTCTCCGTCTTCAATGGAAAAATAATTTATCGGTTTCACTGATAAAGACATCAAAAATCAAGAAGCATTCATTTATGCTACCTACATCGTGGAGGCTCATATAATATATTAGGTCAGAGTGGCAGTCGTTCAGGTGTACTTGGGGCAGTTGTAAATCCATTGTAATACCACTACGAGAGCCTGGAAGGGTGGTACTCTAGCTACCCCTGGAATCATAGAGATTTCTTGAAAAAATTGTCAACATTGGTGGTATTCATGGGGCAGAAATCATTTAGACCTCAGAAGAAGTAACTACCAAGGGCAATCCCATTCTAATTCGTTCTAAGGCAGAGTAGTTGCAAAGCAAATGCACCACAGATCCTGCAGAAATCTTTTGCGAGAAATACTCAATCGCAATCCATGTTTCTGATATGTAATTTGTTAATTTTGTACCATCATCTTGTGACACAATGTACATTCGATTTGTGAAAAAACCTCTTGTCTAGTTTTCGTCACAACAACAATGCACAGTCAATACACATCGCTGTCAACGCTCCTCGCACAACAGTAGAGTAAACCCATTGCGTTGTTAGTGTAACTAACATTGATCGCGAAAACTGTCGACGATCGACTATGCATTGTCGGTGTTGATGCAAGATGATGGTCCATAGTCTCTTTCACTTGGATTTATTTCACAGCCGGTGCAACATACTTTTTGGGGTAACATTGTCTAATAAATCCAAGGGTGGTGTGATTCCCAGCGTTTTTTTTGGCAATTCCCATTAATTCTAGCTGCTTCTGAGACAAATCAAAATCGTCGATTCTGATACAATCATTGTCTTTCGATGGCACGGCATCTCTGGATTAACGAGCCTTCCTCGGAGGTTGATCAGCTCTTTTGATTGTTTGCGATCGAGTGTGGGCCATATCAGTTTAGATATCCCGATGAGTCCGCCTAACAATGAACTTAGAAAGCGTGTTGTTGTCGTTGATCCGCGTCTGACCAATTCATAAGTCACGGAATTCCCTGCGACGTCTGAGTGTCCTGAGAACCAACAGATTGTGATCCTGTGTTGCTTAGCCATCTCGAATTTATGTTGATCGAAGTTTGGACTTAGACTTTACGTATATTGAAATATCCGCTGCGCGATTGGTATGATGTATGCAGAGGTCCTCGGAAAACATTCTTGAGTCAATGCTTTCAGCTCTTTTAGAGCCGTCAAATAGGACTTACTACGAATCACTTCGCCTCCATTGTTCGTTTCTGGAATCAGGTGATAGAAGACAACGTTGAAGTTAATTTCGATTAATTGAAGCTCAGTTGAATAAGGGACGCTGCTATGAGTGGATTGGCATGTCCTTCATTTAGCTCTATCAGCTTTAGGGCAGAGTTAATTGAAATATGCATGCAAAAAAGTCTGCAGTTACCAGATGGAGCAGAGTTTAGTCCTTAGTGTGGCGACTTATGCTACCGGCAGTTGTGATAACGAGAATACAAATTGTCGATTTAAAAGTCTACAGATGGTCTTAACATAGGTTCAAGTCTTAAGAAGCCCTCTTCTCAGCCTCGCCAGCAAATTCATCTCAATTTATGAATTGGAAATTCAACCTCCTGACTCGAATAGGAGGTTGTCGGGGCAGGCAGGAGAACAGGATTTATTAGCGCATCTTGAGCATGAAAAATCATGCTAAATCCACTTTTGGAATCCGGTTTCATTGGCAAAGCAACTTCTTTTATAGGCAAAACTAGCGATTCGTCATGTTGTTGTCTGACAACAATGCAGATATATAGATGTCGTCAATAGCTGCGTTGTTTAACGGATGTCGATAAAAATGTTAAATACGAGTCCTCTATAATTAAATGCTTCTTGAATTCTGCCCACGTTGAATTCTCTACAATCACAGATCTGTAAAAGGCACATGGAGCTCAATTGTTGTCCCCATGCTTTCCAAAGGAAAGAAAGCCAGACTTTTGACTTTGGATTCATGGTACAAAAGCGATTTCTTTTTTTAATGTTTTCCAGGGCATTTGGGACAGTGGAGACTAGAATTGAAGATCAGCTTGAAAGTTGGTAGCACTGTCCTATGCGTTTTCGCAGAATAGCCGAATATAGTATATGTCATTGGTGCTGGCTGACTTGAAATCATCAAAGGACGTACACTCGATGACATCTACATTTACATATTCGTATGTTTTTTTTTTTTGTCCGAAAGGACGAAACAATAGTCCATTGTACTCCCTATTTATTCCTTCTACTGAAATTTCTCAGTCTTTCGAAAAGAGATGAGTAAGCGCTTCAGTAATAAAGTGCCTACAGTACCAGCATAGGCATAGCCAGCGCGAGCATAGGCCAGACATTCAGAGAGGTAGTGCTTCACGCTATCATCAACACTTTCACAGCAAGCGTTGCAGAATGTTGTATCACTTAGGCCCAGGACATTTAAGCGCTAGGCAAAAGCGCCCCATTACGACGCAAGTACGCAGCCTGCAGTTTTTCCAACTCAGAGACGTCTCAAAATTTTCGTTTTGTCTGCCGGTAAGACCCAACTCTATTCCTTTCATGGCTCAGATTCTCATTCTCTATTTTTTCCGCTACACGAAATCTGGTGTCATTGCATCAGACGTCATGTCCGTAAGACCAGAGTCAAAAAAACAGTCGTACAAGGTCAACAAAGCTCCACTTATACCAAAGACCGCTTCTCTTTAAACGGAAGATGGCTGTAGGAGTGCAGCCCATGATAAGAATATCAAGGGAAGGGAACAATGCGTCTAGAGCCTAGTGTCACGCATGGTTGTGAAAGCCCCCATATAGCCAAGACATACCGTACTTTGGAGTCCTTTAGAAGCCACAGTGAGGTATTTTCTTTAAGGCTTGTAGATGGAAGTGTAGATCCAAATGACCCTCCTTTGTGACAGGCTTCATGTCTTGCTGGCAGCTCCAGATGGCCGACAGCGCCTTAGACGCTTTCAACGTAACATGTTAAGTTTATTATCCAGGATGACACCGTGATGCCTTTAAAATAGACCAAAGGCGATTGACTGAAAGGTAATTTCTAGTCCATCAATCGTCGAACCCGTCTAGCGTTGCCTGCGCTGTAGAGCAGACAGTCGCTAGAACCGATCCAACAGGGAGTACAGGTACATTGAGCATAAACGTCGAAACTATTGAGAGCATTCAGCATTGGGGACAGAACACCGCCCTGGGGGCAACCAATGTTTACTCCCGCCATCATACGAGTACTCGTATATTAGCTGCAGTCAGCATCCGTAATCAGTGTCCTGTTCACCAGCATTGCTTTTATCCACAAAAGTAGTGATTCGTCACAAGTTGCGCTGTCGAAAAGTGATCAGCGCGTACTACTTCTTGTCGAGTGCGTGTTCAATTTTGCCCACTCTCGGGGGATCTTCCGTTTTGGTAAGCATGTTGCATCTGAGACAGAGAATGTACACATGTAACTCGACCATTATCTTCATGCTCATTAACATGAAGGAAGCCAGACTTTAAGGCCTAAAGGTCTTGGCGAGCGTTTCGGTAAAGCGGGTGCTCTCACTGTTCGCCAGGGTTTCGGAATCTTGCCGGTGCCAGACTAGCAGTGAAAAGTCTCTTCAAAGTTCCTACCAGCGATGTACACTTTTTTGTAGCCTAACTGGGTATATCCTTGGATTGGTTCTCTCCTCCTCTATGCTCACATCGTTTTGAAACTTTTTTTTCTAAAAGTTAACTCGTTCGAGTCTAAATCTCGGTTATTTCAAGATCAACTATCTTACTAGTTCTGTTTACTCGTATAAATGGAATATAGTGAGAGGATGTGCTTGCTTCGCCATAAACCAGCGTGCAAATAGATTTTTGGTACAAATTTGGAAAATAGTATAATTCTCGATATGTTGTATCTTGTAAGATCATTTCAAGGGTAACCCTTATCAGTGGTGTAAAGGTTTTACGATTTTCCCAAGTAATATTAAGGTGTGGGCTTTTACTCATTCATTTAGAGATTAGATATCAAGGCCTTTCAAATTTATGCCGAATTCGAGGTTTAAATTCGAAAAAAAAAAAAATCCAATCGCCTCAGATCAGATAACATACAATCGATTATAAATGTTGTTCGTTTCAGAGCCTATAACAAACAAAGTTCAGAGGAATTGACTTTAACCTCTTCCGATAGAACATTGGAGATTTTGCCAATCAAGATGGACAACATTTGATTCACGTGCCGATTAGGTGTATGATGTAAAACACTCCGAATTTTGTATTAACTTGAAATAATCATTCAACTACAGCGATTAATATCGCGCATTTGAAATTCCAAACCAAACGATATGATTAAGAAGTTGAAGTGGTTTGTGAAGTAACTGGCTTTGAAAATCAGGCCAATCAGGCCATTGATCAGGGCTTTTATCAGTTGTGAGTCATACTCGAATTTATTACAGCAGTCAATTTAAGGTATAAGGGGGGCTGCCGATCGGTGAAGCAATCACGAAATCGAATAAAAAGGATTTAGCTGTTTTGAGTCATTTTAGGAGCACTAATGGAAAATTGATAGCAAGAAATTTGGCCGAATATCGTGTTTTTGAAGTGAAATCGTCGCCCATAATACAAAATTCCGCCAACTTGATCTGGTGCGTCTGAATCGAATGATCGAATGATCGATACCGAATCCATATCACTGATCGGTTTGGATGAAATAATTTCGTATTACGTACAGTGTTGGCCAAAACTAAAACAACTAAAATTGCAGGTCCGTGTTTTGCGATACATTTCATGTAAACTTAGTCCAAAGTTAAAAAATAAATGTCGCAATAGCTTGGAGTATTGTTGATTAATTTATAAAATCAATGAGCAGCAATTTTACGGCCTTAAAAAAAAATACAGATATCCAATTGAATTCACTTGACTTTTCATCTGGCCAAAACAAAAGCGCAACTCAATTTGTTCCGTAAATTTTCCTTAAAGTTCTCGGTTCTAGAAAATCATTACTTTGACCAAACTACTCATGTCTGAATTGTCAATATAAAAAAAAAAGATAATTGAATCATTCGGGCGTATTAGTCTGCTGCAGCGAGATATAAAGATCTTCTTCCCTAAATTTTATCTAACGTGGCCAGAAATAAATACTCCAATGAGATTAAAAGATTCGCTAATAAGAGAATGTTATTAGCGAATGTGTGTTTGACAAAAGCGTGTGGTTTAAAAGAAAACATTTTAAAGCTTTTAATATTTCTCTTACTGCGCAATGTATTCAATATGTTGTCCAGTCTGCTCCATTCCCAATTATCGCCTCTCACTTTTGTCGACAACTTAGTGCCAATTTTTTGGCGTAGTCCTGTGGTAATTGTCACCAAATTCTTTTTAAAAGCAGTTTAAGGTGTTTTATTGTCCTTACATCTTTTACTTTAATCCTTTGCTTTATGAGTCTCCAGACATTTTCAATCGGATTGGCATCTGGAGACTGAGATGGCCAATCCAACACATTGACGTCATTTCTCTTTCTGTGAAGCCCTGACAGATACGATTACGATCGTTGTCCTCTTGTAGGGGCCTATCCACGTCCAAACTCTTTCTTGCACAGTTGGATCATTCTTTGAGCATCAAAAAACTCGGTAATGGTCACCAATCTTCCGAAACCCATCGCGCAGAAACAGCCATAAACATGTACTTTTGCCAGATGTTCCACTGTTCGTTAGACGACAGTTTCACTGTGAGCAGTCCACACACATCTCACAAGGGATTGCTTAAAATAAAAAAGATAAATGAAGCTTCGTCAGTATAAATAATTTTGGACTGGTCCATATCGTTGTAAAGGCAAGCCCACTGAAATCTTTTTCTCTGACAATTTTGCGAATACTGAAGATTGAATCCTCGTGACCTTCTTCTAATATTTAGTTTTAAAAAAAACTGTAAGTACTTTGTTTTTAACGACTTTTGAAATGGTTGCAGTTTTTCCCTGTTCTGGCAAATCGTCAACGTTTCCATGTCGTTAAATCGAATCACCCACTTCCTCACAAAACTCTTTCACTTTCTGAGATAATTTGTTGCAGCTGTAACGGATAATTTTGGTCCCCGTGGATGAGCAACAAGAAACACGGCTTCAAACCGAATCTTATATACAGCACTCATTACGGAATACGTCTTGTGACTTTCAAAAACGAGATGCAACTGAAGTAAAATGTAACTGCGAATTAGAGGAGGAATAATTCTAACAGCAACACGCTTTTGCCAAACACACTGTAAATGTGATATTTCACAATCTGAATTATCCAAAAAGTATTCAATCCCGAAATCGGTGATAAACCGAGGTGGCGGGCCAAGAGTTACCTCATACCGGGAAGTCAAAATGATCATTAGGACAATAAAGAGTAATCGATTTATGTCATCAAGGGAATTACAAAACGAGCTTAGTACAAAAGTTAGCGCTAAGAGCTGTTGATAGTGGTCTTTCATCATTCAGGATCGCAAAGAAACCATTTAATTCAGAGCTAAAGGGCAAGACTGAAATTTGCAAATATTTCAACACTGTACTGTTTTCCGATGAATCCAAGCGGTCAGATGGCTTTCGCCTTCAATCGATGAAGCATTGAGTCCTCGATATTTAAAGGGCACTGTGAAGCATGGAGGGGATAACATTATGGCTTGAGGATGTTTTTCTGGACATGAAATTGGTCTGGACTTATTTACAAAAGTATACTTGAAAACACTATACTGCCACATGCTGAGGAGGAATTGCCACTGAAATAGATATTTCAGAAGGATAATGATCCGAAGCATGCTTCAAAAATAGTTCAATAGTGGTCTCGAGATCAGAAAATCAATGTTATGGAATGGCCAGCCCAGTAATCCGATCTCAGCCTGGTAGAAGATCTATGGGAGATTGCAAATCGGTGAATAGTTCACGAGATGTGCAGAAATTGGGACGGGTTGTCCAGGCTTGAAAAAAACATCCGAAGATCTATAATTTCCAATCTGATCGAGTGTACGCCAAGAACGTTTAGTGAAGTAATCAAAAACAAAGGTTTCGTTGCGATGATTATTATTAAATGTGAAAATATACTACGTAGTTGCTTTAGTTTTGACCAACACTGTATATTAAGTATGAGAACTAAAATATTGCGATTTCACTGATAGTGATCTTCTTCACTTTACAATCTTCAACGTCAGTGATACCAATCGTGACCATTTTATAAATTAATGATCACTAAACGGTATCAGGTTCGATCGACAAGACGTTAAGTACCTTTGCTTTAAGAGGGGCGTTATTTTTGACGTTCTAACCGGTGGTTAATATTGCGCTGAAAGATGATAAACAAAAATACTCGATTGAACAAAGTGGTTGGGTTTCCATTCAACCGATTTTTATTTTTTTTTTATTATTTTGCGTTGTTGATATTCTATCTCGTACTCAATCGGTATTTTTAGATTTATTAGCTGATTGATAAACAGTGTTAGAATTAATTAGATGAGTAGAAATCCTGTTGCCAAATAATTGTATAAAAAAAAAGTCTATCAATTTGTTTTTATTGTTTTTTTCTTTCTCTTTTTAGGTAAGTTACCGAAACTGGAATACTAAATCTTTGTGCTGAAAGTGAATTTCTTAAGAGCTCTAGGCGCAGTAGTGAGTATGTTTTATGGACAGCTTCTAAGTTTGTTTTTACATAACATGATTTACTAGTATTACAGGCATCTTTCAAGTTTAAACGAAAACAATGTGAGGAATTTCAACCTGTTCACTTTTTTTTTTTTTTCAAATTCGTTGGGCTACAAGTGGAATTCCACAGGGTAGTGTATTTTCACCTTCATTTTTTACTTTTGATTAAAGGATTTTCCACCGAACTATCCCCACGTTCTTCTTATGTCTTTTGAGTAAGAACAGAAATTTACAGAACGTTTTTTTAATTTTCGTTAGGCTGAAAGCACCGCATCAGACAAAACGTTTTTTTATTTCAACACACTCCAACCGGAACACAATGTCGCAAAACAAATCATTTCCTTTTTTCTGTTTCGTTTGATGTGCGACATAACTGAGTTTGCGACTTATTTGTGGTGAAGTTCGGTCACACATTCGAGAAAAATCCAAATGCAGAATGAACCATTCAACCTAGACGGTGTTCCGTCCACCCAACCAAAATAAAGTGGGGATAGCAGTGTCCAGGCTACACTACAACAAGGTTGCTGTGTCGATCGGGCTACTTGTCGAGCTATACATTCTGTCAAAATATAACCGGGGCTGAGTTATTCAAACGGACCGCCTTAATGGTTTCTTACAAAAAAATTACTCCTATTTTGACACTGAGTTTGGGCGCCATCTGTCAACTATAATAGTTTGTTGTCAGTAGCCAAAGACATGGGTGGGTCAAACAGTGAATAAACAACATTATTTGAGCGTTTTAGGGAGGGTATCCGCAGAGAAATACCGTGATTGTGGCACCACGATAGTGCACCATCTCACAAATACATTTTTGTGAGCGACTTTTTGACTAAAAACGCTGCCAATATGATCGAGCAAGCACCGTATTCTACAAATATGGCACCCTGTGACTTTTTCCTATTTCCAATATTCAAATTACCACTTCCTGGAACCCGTTTTGAGTCGACATAAGAAAAATTCGCTGAGAGAACTGAACGCGATCCCGGAATATGCCTATAAAAAAATGTATGGGTGACTGGATTGTTCTTTGGAAAAAATGTAAAGCTTGAAGGAGACAAAATAAATTTTCATGATTGATTGATTTGTTTTTTTTTTTATTGACTTAGTCCCGGTTATATTTTGACAGAATGCAAAGGGTCTTCCAATTGTTGAAAGCGGCCACATTGTTGAAGCTACATCTGTCAAATTGGCTGCCATTTATTCAGTCTATTTTGCCAAATCACCATGGACGGACATAGCGTTCAACAACACGTGCAGATGATAAAATTATCTTATCAAAATGGCCGTTCGCTTCGGGCAACGTTCCGCGCGCTTCGCCCATTTTACGGTCGCTATAATCTTCCTACCGAGAGGACTATTCGCAGTGTGGTGGATATATTTGAGTCCGCTGGTTCAGTAAACGATAAGCCAGCACCCGTATGTCGACTAAACGCAAAATCTGCCGAAAACATAACCGCTGTTATGCAGGAGTGTGCAGGAGAATACCAGGCAGTCGATTTCGCGGCGCTCACAAGAGTTCGGCCTTTTGCAGACCACAACTTGGCGAATTTTGCGTCGTGACTTGGGCCTGCATCCGTACAAAATTCAACTAACCCAGGAACTGAAGGTAAACGACCATAGACAACGACGTGTGTTCGCTGAAGGGGCTCTAGAGCAGTTAGAAACTGACCCTAATTTTCATCGAAAAGCAATCTTCAGCGATGAGGTCCATTTCTGGATGAATGGTTACGTCAATAAACAAAATTGTCGAATTTGGGACGATACCAATCCACATGAGATCTAAAAGCGTCCAATGCATTTCGACAAAGTCATTGTTTGGTGTGGATTTTGGGCTGGCAGCGTCACCGGTCCATATTTCTTTAAGAACGGCGTTGCTCAGGCCATAACCGCCAACGCCGAGCGCTATAGGTCGATGATTTTCAACTTTTGGCATGAATTGGATGATATAGACACCACCGACATGCGGTTTGAATAGGACGGCGCTATGTGACACACAGCTCACGTTACATTGGAAATTCTGCACGAGCCATTCGAGGGCATAGTCATCTCATGTGGAGGTGGTGTGAACTGGCCACCGGAATTGTACAATTTGACCCCGTTAGACTTTTTCTTGTGGGGTTTTCTGAAGTCACAGGTCTATGCGAATAAGCCAAAAACCACAACGGTCCTCCCTCAAAGCCAACATAACCCATGCCATCGGTCAAATTCAGCGTGATTTAAGCGCCAGAGTCATGGAAGATGGGACATTTCGGATGCGCGCCACCCAGAGAAGCCGCGGCGCTGACATTTGAACGAACGGAAACGCTTAATGAAAGACCATTTATAAGGCAGTGACATATGATTTGGTAGAGAGAATGCAATAAATCATGTTCAAGATTTGGTCGACAGAAAGCACGCCTGAAGCATAGAGCGTTACTCTTTGCCCGATCCACAAGTAAGGAAACCCTCTTAATTGAGTCGATTATAAAGGCAAGAGTTTGCTCAACATCGCATCCTGAAGCCATTTGTCAACGATCTGATTGGTCCCTATCAGTGCTGTTTAAGGCCCTATGAGCCCAGAACAGACCAAATATTCACAGATCCTGGAAAGAAGTTCAAATCGATACGCACCATCTCTATCGATTTTAAGTCAGCAAATGATAGCATCTATAGAGCCAAACTTATCAGATTGTAGAGAATGAAGGAGAACGCTCGGTGTTCCATAACGATCTCACAAAGACCTTCGCTGGAAAATTGTGCGAAACTCGCAAGTCGACACCCCAGTCACAATTTTCCAAAAGCTTGTACAACTATGTACGAGGTGTGTTCAAAAAGTAAGGTAACTTTTAAAATTTTGCGGGCAACGTGCAGGCGATTATAGATTTTTTTTGCTGTGTTAGTTATATAGGATACTTAGTTTGTTTTTGACAGATAGAAAGGTTGAACGTGTTTTGGTTTGCTCGGCGATTTTCAATTATTATAAAAAATGGAATCACGTACTCTAAAATACTTGAAATGTTGACAGTGGCATACGGTGCACAAGGGGTGCAAGCTCTTCCAAGATGGCCTAGAAGATGCCAATGACGAATTTCTCTCTGGACGCTCTAGCACATCAACAAAAGACAACGTCGAAGCTGTGAAGAAAATTTGTTTTTTAAAATCGTCGAATTACCGGTCGGCTCGTGTGTCAGCAAAGTTTGTTCCGAAACTTCTTAATTTTGATCAGAAGAATCGTCGCATGAGCATCGCTCAGGAGCACTTGAATGACGTCGACGATGATCCTGATTCACCGGATTTGGCCCCATGCGTCTTTTTCCTGTTGCCAAAACTGAAGAGACCTATGAAAGGAGGGAGATTTGCAACGATTGAGGAAATAGAAACGGCATCGCTGGAAGAGCTCAAGGCTATACCAAAAGGTGCTTATGAGAAGTGCTTCGAGGATTGGAAAAAGCGTTAGCACAAGTGTGTTATGTCTGAGGGGATTACTTTGAAGGAGACAACATTAATGTTGATGAATAAATAAATATTCTTTTATAAAACTATAAAGTCACCTTACTTTTTGAACACACATCGTATAGTGCTATTCAAAACAGTTGGCCAACGGCCACATGCGCAGAGAGAGTACGAGAATGGAAATGCCTGGGTGTGCACGTCTTCTTCCATTATTTTTTTGTGTTAAAAAAAAATTATTTTTGTGAGAGCAAATTCAAGAGACCTGCGCTGTAGACTGGGCAACTTTGAATACGCTGATGACATTGACATTATTGGCAGAACTCAACGAGCTGTCACTGATGCGTCCGCAAGTACTGGAACAGAAGCGGAAAAAATGGGTTTAGTCGTGAATGACAGCATAACTAAGTACTCGTATATGATGCTGTCAATAAAAAGGTGCAAACAAAATCAAAAAATCGGACAGAACGTCACAAACGACAGCTATATCTTTGAGGTAGTCAGGGATTTATATAACTCGATAATGACATCTCTGCAGAAATCAAACGAAGAGTTACTCTTACCAATCGCTATTTCTTCGGCCTAAGAACGTAAATGAATAATGAGACACTAAAGACGGGCTTCGCTGGAGGGGATCGGTAGTTGTTACAATTTCTCGTGTCGGCTTTGCCTTTATACAGTGGAACAAGATAACTCACCATCCACTCACAACCATCGATCGCCTCTCACTTGTCACTTAAGCAGAAGATTTCCGTGTATCATTGGTTCCTTCGCTTTTTTTTCCAGCAACGTCCGTATTCTGACTCAACACGCACTTTATCGGATTCGCTATTTCCGGTGCAACTATAGTTGTTTAGCCTTAAAGTAGAACGGCAACTTATTGAACAGAAGGTGAAGTGGGAGTGGATATATTGTACATACGAGTACAACGCACTTCTAAATAATAATCTGCATTGTGTTGTTGTGATGAACATGGTGGAAAATAAGCTTTCTTGGCATCTAAATGTTCTTCTATTCTCGGTTACTGTTTTCCTACTTTCATAAGATGTCCTTTCTTAGAGCCTTTTTTTTTTCTTTTCGGAAATAGTTTCAGGTTCCCATGTTCACTTTGACTGGCCTGAATGCACTTTGGTTCGCGAATATACCATTTAGAATTGCATCTAAATATCTAAAAATTGTTCGTTTCGTCCTGAGGTCGCCGGGATCTGTCTGTAGGGATCCAAGAGAGTGTTACAATGTCGAATACCTGATTAAAATGTCAACCACATAAAACTACGTTCCAGGACGTAATGTCTCGTATCTCACTCTGTTTCATCGCTATTTCCATCAACAGTGCTCCACAGAAATCACCAGTAGCATTCCGCCCATTCAAACTCGCTATGAATGCTCATAAGTATACCATCAAGCCCACTTTCGGTCGTACTCTAAACTATCGTGATTCGTTCCTTAGCCGTACAACTCGCTTATGGAATCCCCTGCCTAGCTCTTTATTTCCTAGTCATTATAACCTTCAAACATTTAAAACCAACGTTCACCGGTACCTCTATTTCTATCCTCCCTGATTTTCCTTCGCCCGTGCTGTGTGCAAGCATTTTAAGGGTACTTAATGCCTTGAGCGCTCGCAAATTATAAAAAAAAAATATCTGGAAATGTTGCGGAAGTCGTTGCCAGCAGAGATATTTCCTGGATCGAGAGAAGTTATCAATATTTCACACTTATTTGAGCTTGATTTTCACAGAACTTCTTGGATTGTGGAGAATTAAATTGTGCTAAGAATAGACTCACGCTTTGAATTACCCGTCAATCTCAACAACAAGCCATTTGTCGACCAGTTGATTGATTTTTATGATGCAGCAACCCCAACACGTCCTGAAGATAACATCGTCGTTGCAGATGAAAGCGTAGCGAAAGATGAAAAAATGTGTATATTCGTCATCGATCGAATATTTGGGGTTATTTTCGTCTCCAATTTTGTCTCGAAGATCTTAGCTCATGATCGTAAGATCTTTCTGTGAATGGACTTTAGAGAAATTGCAAGTGGACGCGTCGTTGAACCGAAAACATTCCATCTTTGGACTGCTCATAGGCGAAACTGTCGCATATGGAGCAAGACCAATCAAAAAGAGAACGTATAGACTCCCTTACATCTACGTTGGTGAACTCATCATTATTTCTTCTAAGATGAGAAAATCTCGATATCGATACCGGACCAGGATCAGTAAACATGTAAACATTTTTAAAAAATTTGGATGACATTGATCCGGATGGCATGTGCCTTTAAGAGTATCACGCGATGTAGGCAACCAATAGTTGACGTCTAGGAAGGCAGCAATGCTCGAGGAAGTGAATAACAATTGAATGCAAGCAACAATCGCCGGTGAAATCGCTCCCAACGGTCACATTAGGCAATTTGATACTAAAGCTGCTTAAAAAAGGATACTTGTGTCAAGTAATGTTGAGATCCTTGCCGTTTTGCCAGGTGTATTCAATGATTAGAACAAATGCCACCGTCCAATTAAATACATGTATAATACAAGTGTTGAACCCAGACAGACTTGCTGGGTGATGAGCATAAACTTACATTCTTGAAAATCAGAATGTCCTTCCAGCTCTACCGTTTAATTTTCTGGCTCCACGTGGAGAACAAAATCCATAAGTTGAACTCTACTATCTTTAAGTTTATCAATTGAAATTAGTACGTTACACTATATCCTGTATCTTATGCCATAACCGCATGCTCCACAATAAATTTCTTTCGAATACTTGAGCATTTGAATTTCTTTTTTCTCTGGTAAATCCTTACACTCTTGTTACCACATGGAGCCATGAACACACAAATACACACACGTACTGATACATGGATTGATGATTTATGATCGCTACTTAAGTCTAAGCATTGTCTCTGCATGTTTAAGGGCACATTCACAATCCAATTCGTTCAATTTATGCTAAAAGCTGTTTGGAATGCTCTACCATTGTCATGAAGCACCGATGAGTCACAATATTTTCTGAGAATATGCACAACTATGCTGTTTCTGACTATTTTTCGTGTTTTAGTTGTTTCTTTGGCTCTGCAGGGCCAACCACTGCATTGTGTAAAAAAGGGTCAATCGATAAATCGAGCATTTAACGATGGAAATAACTTGATGAGCATTATACGAGCATTCATTTCCCGTAGATTTGATGCCAAGTTTTTAACGTTGTCTCTTTTTTTTCTCCTAATTTTCTTAACATTCTGTAACATATAAATATATTAGTTTATATTAATGTCACTAGAGGTCTCATGGAGGTAGTTTAAGATGGTCATTTATGACAGTTGGGGCTCGCCATATGTTAAAAGTGTCCATGCTCTGGCAAGCAATTAAAAATAAAATAATCTGTCGTGCTGACATTTCTTTAAAGTGAATATTTTAGTGCCTGTCAAGATGACAGGCAATTCTCACATGACAACATCTCTGTTGAAAAAGATAACTAAACCCACGTAGTACCCCATCATACTCGTAAAACGTCCAAGTGCTAACAAAGATCTCTACTCATCAATATTCCCAGCACTGTTCCAATTTGTTATCTCCAGTTTAAGGGGGTAAAATTCCAGAGAAACCCTGTCTCCGCCGTCTTTTGTCGTCTATCGACGTCGTCGTCGTCGTCGTCGTCGTCGTTCTATAATAATCATCACCCGTTGCGCTAATCCCATCTGTAGTAGCTCTTTGTCAAAAGCATAGCGCTCTAACCATATTTCTCGCCCATCTAAATCTAAATCATTTCGCATCACAAATGGGATCAAGAACGGAACAACAAAACCATAATCAACTTACATACATATTCGGATCGAGTTCAGTTTGTGGTGTGTTATGGTGAGACGGTGTGCGCGGCGCTGTTGTTCTTGTACTGTTGTGCTCGCTGATGTGCTGGTAACTGTGTTGTGCTAAACCTCAGAGACCCATTCTCCGGATCCCGGTAGTAATAAGAAGCAAGAGACCCAATCTCATTTCGAATGCAAACCCATCAATTAAACGCCACACCACCTCCTGCGCTTTAAATTCTGAGAACTTGGGCTCGGGCTCGGGCATGGTGTATATATGCATTCCCTTGACCAGTCACTCGTTGGGTTAGGGAGCAAGCAAAGCGAAGAAATAAAACTGAAAACCACATCCGACATCCTCCTTCTAACCAACAACGAAAGGAACCATAAAGAAAAGGGGGTGGGGAGAAAAATTCTAAAACTTACTGCCACCCTCCTCTGCATTGCACGAGCCTTCAATTTGTTATTTCAAGCTGAATGACTATGACTACGACGAGCACAACGAGCACGACGACTACGACTACGACAACGACAAATAAAACAACGGCGAAAATAACACAACGATGGTGGATATGGAGGCGAGTGAGCGTAATTTAATAAACGATTTACCCCCTTCGCTGTCTCGCTGGGTTCCAGTCCACCAGGCAGCACCGTGAACCAACAAGAACAATGTGCGGCACGGCAAGACCCAGCCTGGCACACCACTTACTACAAAACCAACCCAAACTTAGCCGAAGCCCAATAATGATGATATAGGGGCACACAGCAATCATGATTACTTTGCTAGATTAATGCTCATGACAGGGGCGACAAAGCGAGCGTGGGGATGACAGTGCGCGGGTAGAGACCTACAACAACAGTTGACGGATAAACCCAATACGATGGCATCAGACCAACTGGCAGAGGGGATGTAGCCGTATACTGTAACCAAGTCTAAATGGAATTGAACTCGTAAAAAAAAAAAAAAAAAAACTAAACGAAGCGTGTAGGTGCCTCTAGGGGATACAGACAACAAAAAAAAAAAAAAGGAAATAAAATTATGTTCAGATATCGTACCCGCGGTGGTTGGACGAGATGGTGACGCCGACAGCATCGGAGCTTCGGCATCGGTTTACAATCAAGAGTCACGATATAATAACGAAATGTTGGTTGGGCTTCCAGAGGGAAGGGAAAAGAATTACGAAGCCTAAGTTAAGACCTGAATGCAAGCACACACACTCGTACTAGTATACTCGTGCAGGGACTACAGACAGCATCGTTGCATTTGGAAACCGCGTTGTTGGTGCTGTTGCTGATGGTAGCGTTTGTGGCGGCGCCCGTAATCGCAGTTGAGAGGAGGTTCTTATGCGACTGCTACAACGATTGACTATAGAGTAAAGATAGCCAAAGCAGCAAACATATTCAAGTGGCTCACATCTAGAGAGGGTCTCTGCATTGTGCTTTGTGCTGTGTGCTCTGTGCTCTGTGCTCCTTTCGCTGTGCGCTGTGTTCGGTGTTGAGTGTTCAGTGTTCAGTGTTCAGTGCTCTGTGAGATGTCGTTAATTGCCGTCTTGTGTGTTATGCTGTGCATTGGGTCCGCTGGTGTTTCGCTTGTTCTGTCGCACTAAACGTGTTGCTTGTAGCGTTTGTCCGTTTTTCAGTATTTCAGTTTGTCAGTTTGTATGCGGCACGACGAAGATGACTGACTGAGTGCCGAAGCCATAGCCGCCGTCGCTGAACCAGCCACAGACTCGCTTGCTACGCTGCTTGTGAAGTGAAAAAGTCGCGACAGCGAACCAGAGACAAGTTGTAACACCTTGTCAAACCAATTAAAAAGCCACTACCGTTTGTTTCCCCTTTTCGCTTTTCGCTTTTCGCTTTTATCTTCTTTTTTTTTTATTTTTTATTTATGTATATTTAACTACGTTTTTTTCTGTCGTTTATGATCGCTGTTGTAGAGTGTGCACTTATCGTTGAGGAGCTTAGACTAGTGTTGTTATTTTTTTTTTTGTCTGGTTTCGTTGTCTAATCGAGTTGTTGAAATCGAATTGTAATCTCTGTATCCACTCAAAGTGTTTCTGACCTTTTTGACTAATGCAAGCAAGAGAATAAAAAATAGAAAAAATATTCAGACTTTTGCTGTGTAGTATTCGTAAGTTGGAGTGTGTGTCAATGCTTCGACATTTGAGGCTTCAGCTCGTGCTGTGTGATTCTATAAATTAGATCGATCGCAGTTCGTGTATGAATTGGTGTGCATGCCTAATGAGCTTTCTGTCATAAGTGACATAAGCGGAAAATTACTGCTCGGTGATCCCAAGCAGTCAGCGATTTATGTGTGTGGTTCTTGGAATTTTTTTTTTTAGAGCATTCAATATCAAGTGTCACTTTATGTCGTTACTTCGTACTTTTGTTTGTACGTAGAGATTTGTGTCGAATTCCAAATTTCTGTTTTGCGTTTTCTGACAGAATGAAGTAGATGCATGTTTCTTTGACTACGTTTTGGCTTTGCTCTATCATCATTTTATGATGTTTGGAAACTACTAGTCATGTAAGCTGGCAGCATTGTACGCTATTTTGTGAAATTTCAGGCAACGCATTACGGTTCTCTTCAACCCATTTCAAGTGTCCTGGATTTTGGCACAACTGTTCTGCGTCACATTTGCTCCTGTTAGAACAGGGGCGAGAACATTGCTTTTACAAACTGTGAACCAGGTACTAAAAGCAACTTTTGCTGGCGGGCCGCTCCCGATCGTTGATACTACATCTGCTTTCAGTGACGATGAGCATTTTTGAACATAATCCCATGGGTTTGACGATGCCGATCTCGACTTGTTCCAAACTGCTAGCAGTTGTAGCTCGGCCATTTTTGGTATGCATTGCCTATAATAATTTATCAGTAATTTATCGAGGAAGGGACGAAGCTTGTGAACGATCAGGTGTTGGCAATATCCCTTGGATGGTGTAGCCCAGGCAACATGACGAAGGAGATCTTGGTGCAGTTTTTCATTTTCAATGTAGAGAAAAACGAAGTTTAGCTGCGAAAGATTGTGTAAAGGTATCGCTGGAATGTTGCAGTAGCATTTTTCAAACCAAATATCATTTCCAGATATTGGCAAAGACCCCATGAAGTGGTGATGGTGGTCTTCTTCACGTCTGCTTCTAACATTGGGACTTGGTAATACGACAATACTGACTTTCCATGAAGCAAAGGGTAGGGGCTCTGGGTCAGAGATGGCGGATATTTGTCGGGGACGGCGATTGTATTTAGCTTCTGGTAATCGCCACAAAGTTTTAAATTTTTTGTCACAAGATGAATCGGACTGACTGACCCATGGACTGCTGAATGGAATAATTCCTCTACTGAGGTAAGTTTGAATTTCGGCTTTTGCAGCAGCGGCCTTAGTATCAGCCAACTTCCTGCAATGATTTTTCGGTCGAAATATTGGTGGAAGGCTTTGTAACGCTGATGAACTGTTCCAATCGAATCTATGATTCGTCGGTGTTCAGCATCAACGAGTAAATCGAAATACTGAAAGAAATCATCTTCTATTGTGGGACATCGACGATAATGTAGGACCAGGACAAGTCTCTACGGAGATTGAAGTTCGAAGAAATCTCTGACAACCATATGTAGCAATCGGTGATGCGTTCGTAGCATACAGGAGCAATTGTGTAAGTTGCTGGCCATCTTTAGTCCACTAAAATCTTTTGACTCGTCATTTTGTAGTAAACAAATAGGCTCCAATGGTTGAGAACTTGGGATGTCGCCGTCAGTCATAGCCACTAATGGTGATGGCGATTGCTGTTTTCTTGTGTCCTGGGTAGAAATATGTAGGGAGCCGTGCAGTGTCTTGTTTGTTCGCCGAACCTACAGGTGATTAATCTTGCACGATTTCCTTTCTGCTTGGACGGCTTCAACTCAACCAGGATGCCTGTCAAAGCTTCTTCAATATAAGTCATTTTTAAAACGAGGACAGCAATTTCGGATCGCAGAGCAGAAGGTCCGAAAATGCATCTCGGCGACAGTTAGCTAGTTAGTCAATGTTTAGGTCATCTAACATTACTAGAAAGCGTTGCAGATCTGGTGGTAGCTTCTCGATCCACAAGATCTCTATCGGAGAAGTTGAGATGCAGTTGTTTTGCCTCTAAGGACTTGTCGAAATTTGCCTTTTTCGAGAAAGTCCAGCCTTTCTAATATTATTTCTTTAAGGTGGATCCTTATGCCATCTCTGAGCTGCTGCTATGTATCTGTTTTCCAGCATGTTGAGTGTGGCGAATTCGAACTCGGCCAGCAGAAACCATAAATCCAAATTGTGTAGGTTGAATGGTGGCAGTTTGGAGGGAGATTTGTTGTGTAAGCTTTTCTTCCATGTTATGTTGCTGGTGGGTTTCCTTATCGGTGGTGTTGTTGGACTCTGGAATTGTTTTCTATGTCTCACTTTCCGATTTCATTATTTTGAATTTGTCGATTTCATTGCAATGAGAAGTGCGAGCACATGGATTGTCGTAATTCTTTCGATTCATGTCGGCGTTACCAATATGGGTTTTATTGAAATGACAACCACACAGAACATGATGAAAGAATGCCAGGATAAAACATTTCCACGTTTGTGGCGAGAAAGTCAGGATGAGTTTTTGTAGTCTGCCAATTATGTTTTGGAACCTTTGCTTCGAAGTTTTAGATGTCGCTGGCGCTGAAGCCTATATACATATTATATTGCTTACACCTCAGCTACTGGAATTTTAATTTTAAATGTAGCGAGCTTTAGATATGTGGTCCACACCTCCTTATTCTCACTGATGGTGATCTTTCTAAGTTTACACGGGAATATGTCTGCCAATATACGGTCACTGTTCGTATTCAGTGACAGAGGCTATCCTTGTTGTTGATGTTTGGATTAGCCAGACATCGGACTACGGCAAAAAGTTTTTTCGGTTGGCAAAGGAAATTCATTACCATCCCAAGGGCCTATTTCATACTTAGAACTGAATGAATGTACAGTGTGTTCAACAAAAACGGGTTTTAGATGCACGAATGCAAAATGTCAGCATTTTATTAAATCATATTTATTTTTCTTATTAAAGGATATATCAAAACGAATTGCGCAATTAGATTAGTAGTGAGCAGTCACCATTATTATAGTGCGACTTTGACTTAATTTTTACGCATATTCTAACCTTAGGCCTCTTCAAATCTGCTTCAAGACCTGCTCAAATTGTTTTATCGTGGCTTTACCACACATTTTCTATCACATCGATTCGCATCAGGATATAGGGACGGCAAATCTATCATCTCTATACCATTTTCCTCTTTCCAACGCGTGCAGATGTGACTCCGGGTGTTTTGGATCGTTGGTCTCTTGAAAAATCCAGTCGTATTTGTTTTTTTCCACAGAGAGATTCGGTAGACTTCAACAAACCCTTCTGGTATAATTTTACCATGAATTGTGCAACGAGGTTTTGTGTGAACACTATTAATTTTCCGAATCCTTTGGCCGAGAAGCATCCATAAACATGAACTTTTGCTGGATGTTTTACGGTGCGTTACAGAAACTTTTCGTCTTTTTTCTGTACAGGGTTTCTTCCAATAATTATAAACAAAAAAAAAGACTCATCTATAGATATGATATTGCTCCAATCCCGGTCTAAATTCTGCATTGCCCAACCTAGCCTCTATTCAATATGTTTTCGGGTCAGCAGCGTTTAGGTTTGGAACTTATTTTGATGTCAGATTCAGCCAAGCAGCGTCGTATTGTGTTGACGGACACTTTAATTCATTTTCTGAACAAATTATGCTTGCTTGCTTATTTCTTGGATGTGCTTGCATTTCTTATACCTGTTTATCCACTTTTTCACAAATCCTTTACTGCCAACTTAATACGTGCGTATAAAAAATTACTCGTAAAAGAAGTAATTTAACGCACGTTTTTCTTGAACACACTGTACATCTTCTATCGTACGTATGGTATGTTAATACGAAGCTGGGCAAAGGCCCTTCTGCACTGCGACCAGATTGATGCATTGTACCCCTTCCTTTCAGTAGTTGTTTAATATTTCCAGAAATTGGATCAGTCGGTGATTAAGTGTTCCATAGACATGCGTCAGAGGAGATAATTCCCAGTCGTATAGATATTTATTACAAGGTTAGTGCTCCGCATAGTACTCCAATCTGTTTTCATTCAAGGGAAAGAGCTATTTCGGCTCTTTTGTTATTTTTTTTATTTAGCCATTTCTTTGAGTGATGGACTTTTATTTGGTCTTGCCACCGCCATCCCACTACTACACTGTCTAGCAGATTGGCTTTTTCCTTTATGTGTCTTTTTGGTTTGTCCAAAAGCTGTTTTGTGGTCTATAGATATTTTATAGCCTTTTTTGTTATATATGTAGTTGAGATGAGGTTCTCAAGTGCTTTTTTTTTTATCTAGGGTTATACCTACTCGTAGGTACTGAACATATTCCTTCAAGTGCACCACAGTCCCTCTATTTCATCTATAAACAGATCTCTTTTTTCCTTGGCGTTTTTCTTGAGACACTCGATGGTAATCGAATTGCATGGTTGCTCCTAATGATAATATCATCTGCAGATCGTAGTTTTTTATCCTCTGGAGTTAAGGATTTGCATGAGGTCATCAACAAGTAACGAGCACAAATAGGGGACAGTGCTCCACCATGAGGATAGCCCTTTATAGTCCAGATTTGTCGTTATTATCCTTCGGTGTAGCTGTTGTTAATTGTAATCTTAGGTACTGTTGCTTGCACTCAGTCACTGCTATTGCTGTATTTGTCATACGGCACGGGCAGTGGCTGAGTGTAGACAATAACTGATGGATAGCGGGTTGTGTGAGTGAGAATTTTGTTGGTGCACTGTTTTCTATAGTTGTAAAGGCATAACACCTACAACGATTGGATTCGGTAAGACAGCGTCAGAATTTTCACTTCGCAACCTTGCTTAGCGTCGTCGGTGTTTGTGTTTTTTTCATTTTCTTATATTGACTCGGGAACTCAGGGTGGACATTGCGAACATCCCCGCCCACACCTCTCAGACCTCTCGGATCAAAGCTACCTGGCTATGAACTAGTGCCACTATTCATTTCTCATCGCGGTCTCATACGTGCGTAGTGATGTAGTTTACCAAATTCCACCACAATGTAGTCCCTGTTCCAACATGGAATTCAATTTCATGTGATTAAAATTCCATATCCGTAAGCAAATTATCCACTACTGCTTTATTTACAGAAGCCCCAAACTCGACAGCAATTCGACCTCTCACAAGTTTGATGCACTGTCTGACTCCATTCAAAGAATTGTATCCCTCTATCCTCATACTGAAATCGTTATTACGGGCGATTTTAATATACACAATTCTGATTGGCTTCGACATTCTGGACAGACAACACCCGAAGGAGGGTGTGTTGAGATCTTCGCTGCGGAAAACAACTTAACGCAGCTTGTAAATGAGCCCACGCGAATACCAGGCGTTGATAGTCATACCGCCAACACCCTGGATTTATTTTTAACTTCTCACCCTGATAAGTAGTCCGTTGATGTGCTCTCTCCTCTAGGCTCGTCGGACCATTGTGTCATATCAGCTAATTTCTCCTACACCGACCACACACTTAGAGAAAAGATTCATAAAAGACCCGTATCGCAATACGAGAAAGCCAATTGGAGCGGACTTAACACCTTCTTTAGGAAATTTAACTGGTCGTTATGTTTCCTCGGTAACGACGTGGATGCCTCTGCTGATATGACCACTGACACTATTCTCTTCGGAATGAGGTCCTTTATCCCTCATCGGATGAAGAGTATCAGACCAAATGAAAGGTATGGTACGACTCGAGCTGTAAAGAGACTGTCAAGGTTAAAGAAGTGTTTTTTCAGTCCTTTAAGACCAATCCGACAGAGGAAAACCGGAAAGAGTTTAAACGAGCCAGGAATGGCTGCAACATCTTTCTCAAGCATGTGAAATTCCAATACGACCAAAAACTAAGGCAAAAAATATTGCAATGTCTCAAACGTAGTAAAAGCTTGTGGCCATTTGTCAAAAATATCCTCCATCCCAACGCTCATTTACAATGACATTCCAGCTGTCAGCTCAACACTCCGTCGAATCTTCAATTGGACGAATCCACTTTCGCACTCGTGTAGTAGTACGAGTACTTAAAGATCTCAACATGCTTCAATCCGCTGGTCCAGATGGTACATCTCCCCTTCTTCTGAAGAGGTGTTCTTCCACTTTGGCAAAACCACTGCGTAAGCTTTTTCATCAGTTCTACACTTTATAGTACTCTTTCCGAGCAGATGGAAAACAGCATTTGTCCAATCCGTCCATAAAAAAGGCGAATCTTCTCTCTTCTCTCCAAGGTCATGGAAACGCTGATAAACCGTCAGCTCATGAAATATTTCGAAACACGAAAACTTCTCAATGACCGGCAATAATTTTTTTCGTAGCAAAAGGTCCACTGGTGATTTAATGGCATGTCTCACCGAAAAGTGGAACCAAAGCGTACATCAATCTGGCGAAAGCAAGATAGTTGTATTTGATATTTCTAAGACATTTGACAGAGTTTGGCATCAGGCTTTTTTGTCGAAAATGCGTGGTTTTGGGATGGACGACTCTCTTCTTCAATGGATTAGAAATTACCTTTCGGAACGATCAATTCAAGTTGTCTTGGACGGTTTAAAGTCTGATGTCCACAAAATAAATGCTGGTGTGCCCCAGGGTTCCCGTTTTAATCTTCGTGAATGGTCTCCTGTCTGCTACTTCTAATCCAATATATTCCTTTGCTGACGACAGTACTCTCTACTTTTCATATTCGTACCCGTCCATGTTCTTCAGCTGTAGAACGGGAACGGCAGCGTATGTTGTTAAGCTCATTAAATTCCGATATAAACAGCATCACCAATTCAACAGAGTGGAATTTAATGCTTCCAAATCACAATGCTGTCTGCTGTCGCTAAAGCGAAATCCAAGCAATTATCCATGAATGGCACTTGGATTCATCGAAACCGATAAACTTTCCATTCTCGGTATGTGTGTCAGTGACAACTTACGTTGGAATGACTACATATTCGGTATCGTCAAAAATGCTGCGAAATGTCTAGGTTTCCCCAAGCGATGTAAGAAATACTATTACCCCCTCTGCTCAGGCCTCAATATATAAGGCATTCATCCGCCCATAATTGGAGTACAATGCTCACATGTGGTCAGGTGCGCCTAAAACATCTCTGCATCTGCTAGACCGGATTCAAAACCATGCGATAAAACTCATAGCTGACCCTCGAACACCGACGAAATGTCTCGTGTCTCACTTTGTTTTATCGCTATTTCCACCACCAGTGCTCCATAGAAATCGCCAGTAGCATTACGCCCTTCAAACCTTTAACCGTAACACACGTCTCACTATGTATGCTCATCACTATACCCTCAAGCCCACTTTCGGACGTACACTAAAATATCGTGATTTGTTCCTAAGCTGTACAACCTGCTTGTGGAATGCTCTGCCGAACTCTCTATTTCCTAGTCATTGTAACATTCAGATATATAAAACCAACGTACATCGGTACCTATCCTTCTTTCCTCTCTAAATTTCCGTCGCCCGCGATGTTTGCAAACATTTTAAGAGTACCTTAACCCCGTGAGCGCGCGCCGCTAATTTATAAAAAAAATAAATCTTGGATTACAGAAGTAGGGCTTGTTCCATCGATCTGAAATTCGTGTTTTCAAAGCACCCTAAATGTCCATAATGTGCAGAGGGATATGTTTTTAGAGTCTAATGCTCTTTCTGTGTTGTAGGCCAGTGTATATAGTGCTGAGTAGGCCTGGTGAAACTAGAAGGTCTGGCCGTTTTTCTTACTGAGGATTTAAACTTTACCGCGAGACCTGGCACCAGTGCATGGCCGGCACTGCGCATTTCTCCTCGCACCCGTGAGTGACCGGCAGTCAATGTGTTAATATGAAAGACGAAAGTCTAATAGGCCTATAGGGTTTGTTGCCTGCCTTAGGAATGAAGATTCCCTTAACTGCTCTCCAAATCGAAGGAATATATTCCATTGTAAGGCTGAAGATTCGGACTAATGCCGAGATGAGTCTGCTGGCGTCTCTAGTAAGAAGTGCTGGCAAGTTACCTTCCGGTCCCGGTAATTTATAGCGTTCGAATGAATTTACTGCCCATTCTGTCCTGTAAAGGGATATGATTTTGCAACACACTGTACTCTATTTCTTGATTCGGTATGTTAGTTCTGCAACCAGGGAAGTGGGTTTGAAGAAAGAGTTCTAATGTTCCCCTAAAAGTGTCTGTTCCCATTCTAGACCATAGCCTATGGGTGTAGTACCTACGTGCTGTATCCCAAGTTGAATGAATTCCACGTTCCTGAAACCATCATCTGAGTCGAGGAAACTTCCACTTTCGAAAAATCGTCAAGCTAGTATGTTGGGCTTTGATTTTCGTTTCGGAGCAATCATAATTGTATAGTGCTCTAACTATGGCCACACTTTCCTTTTTCTTTTCACGCCACTTGCCCACTTGTTCACTAGATGCTGCCACCATCTTGTTGCCTCTGTCAAAGCCATATTTGCCTTTTCTTTGCAGTCGTTCTGCTCCGGCGTATGTGGAACAGTGGATCGCGGTTCATCTGTTTTAACGTGACTACTTCAGGGAATTTAAACTGACGCGTATTGGTTTTTTGTGTCAAGATATGAGATGTCCGTTACAACTTGTTCTTCTTCATTTGTTGTTAGATCTCCATCCTGTAATGAATACTCGTAGTTCGTGAACTAAAGAGTAGGTTTGACGCCTAATTCAGGCGTGGAAACTAGAACCTGATAGTATTCCAAATCTGTTTCCATTAAGTAGCAGAGCAAAATATTACTCAATATTACAGAAAGAATGTTACAATCGTGGTTAACTTTTTCGGCATTTTCGGAGAATACGTTACAAGAACAAACGGTCACTTATTCCAACTCTGATTATGTTTCTTGATTATTCGAATCTCTCGTAATCTGTTTGAGGTAATCTCTTGGTATGTTGCAACTTCAAACCGTCAGCGTTCAAGGTAATATGTAATTTACAACTCAAGATCTACGATAGGAGATTTCATGGCTTCATGGAATATCTTCTCTACCGAAGGAAACAATTAGTATTCCGTTTGTCTGGTCTTTTTTTTATTCCACAACCAATTCGCAGAAATCCCACAGAAACTTGAATCATAAAAACAAAAACAAGCTTGGCATGCGTGTTTTATTAACATGCCTCGGAACTGGAGAGATAGACCCAAAACATGGTCTATACCATCTTTTTCAGTTAATATGGTTTTTATCGCCCACCGGCCGTAATTACCGTCGAAAACTTTCCCAATTAGACCATGACGTGGCGTACTATTATTTTATTACCTGTCAACTGTCAAATCTCTATAACGCAAGTGAATCCCTTATCATAATGATCCTCTGCCCACATTTAACTAGAGCTTAGCTCGTGTATACTATACTCGCATACACCATTCATAAGTAGGAGATATGTGCTTAGTGTCACAATAGCCGTGATAACAGATATCTTCGTCTATCCGCAGTTTTCTATTTTCTCTTATTATGTATTTTGTTCTGTTTATTGTAATTTCTACTGTAGGTACCCCTTCTGTTTACACACTTTTTGTTGGTATGTCAACATTCGTACAATAATTTTGCACCATACACGGCTGAAAATTTCCCCCACAAATATTTACTTGGCGTTTCACGACAACGACAACGACAACGACAACGACTACGGTGACTACGAGTACGAGTACGAGTACGAGTACGAGTACGAGCACAATGACGACGAGACGTCGACGTTTGGGGAGCAAATAAAAAATTCCTCTGCCATGAATGAGTTTTTAAAATTATCACCCGACGCCAATAACAAGCCACAAACAACCGACATACGGACAACATATTTATGAAGGACTTACGACTACGAGTATGTTTATGGAATGACTTGGCTGGTTAAGTGGAAAAATGCCGGCTTATACCCTACTATCAAAGCGATGGTGATCACATGGGAAATGTCAAATGTGACAATTGCAATAAAATTGGAATGGGAACATGGCGATGTCATTTTCGGTTAGCGCTGACATATTTCTTTTGACAGATAACGCACAGAGAGTGTTTATTTGTGGACGAAAACTTGATTAGCAGGTTTTTAGAATAGTTTTAGAAATAGAAATATGAAGAGTACTGAAAAATGACATTTCCCAAATGACAAATTTCAAAATGATGCGTGTGTTAGAGAAATATTTGTTGACCAAATTGCATTTTATGCTCAACTCATTGTGAACATCTTGTGATGGGTGCAATGACAAGCTTTGTGTACGAGTATAGCGCCGTTGAAAATGATTCGTTCATTTGGTTCGTCATTGTATATGGTGTACGCTGCAATAGTTGATCAAATTGTTACAGTTTGTCGTGTTGCCTTTATCAGAAATCTCTCGTTTTAGTGAAATTTAGATTTTCGGTATACATACGTAGGATAGAGGCACTAGCATCCGGACAGTGTTAGTGTCCGGACACTTCGTCGTTTAATTGAGATAAATGAGTACTTAACACATTCATAGTCTAAAATATCAATAACAAAACAACCCTTTATCCGTCATACAAATCCATACAAAGTTTGACATAAAACGACTGCAAGCTGTAAGAGTTACGCATCAGTTTAATGTCTGAGGTGTGAGAGTGCGGTTGTTTCCTCATTTGATGTAAAAAAAAAATAGTGGGCACATTTGGAAAAGTAAGTAATTCAGTATGTATCTATTAAGTTATTCTAATGGAAGATATTTTTTTTTTTCAATAAAATACAATAAACTTAACCCTCTGACCATTTTAACCGTCTACAGACGGTCTGTATTAAATTGAACACATTTTGAGCGGGTACTGTTATCAAATTTGTAAAAGTAAGTACGAGAATATAATTTTGACAACGATTTGTGAAGACCGTTTGAAGACGATTAAAACGGTTTGCGTCAAAAACTTACTTTCTTGGATTTTTTGTACATGATTTAATTTTTAGTTCAGTTTTTACCTATATAATCTTCTTTGGTTAAGAAATGGATAATGAACGTTGTGCCTTTAAAAATTATGGTCAAGATACGAGGGCGGGTCAATAAGTCCGTGACTTTAGGATTAAAACAGATTTTTTGATAAAAAAATAATTTTATTTTTCAACGTAGTCTCCCTTGAGCTCTATACACTTTGTCCAACGCTTCTCCAATTTTTTTATCCCTTCCAAAAAAAATGATTTGTCGAGGTCCTCAAAATGACGAGATGACTTCATCATTGGAGTCAAATCTTTTTCCACCAAGCCATTTCTTCAGGTTTGGGAACAAGAAGTAGTCGCTCGGAGCCAAATCTGGAGAATAGGGTGGATGAGGGAGCAATTCATAGCCCAATTCATGGATTTTTGCCATGGCAACTGCACATGTGTGCACCCTTGCATTGTCTTGGTGGAAAAGAACTTTTTTCTTGGCCAAATGAGGTCGTTTTTTTTTCAAATCGTCATTGAATCGGTCCAATAAGTTGGCATAATATTCCCCATTGATTGTTCTTCCTTTTTGAAGGTAGTCAATGTGGATTATCCCGCGTGCATCCCAAAAAACAGTCGCCATAACTTTATTGGCTGACAAACCCACCTTGGCCTTCTTTGGCGCCGATTCACCCTTAGAAACCCACTGTTTTGACTGTTGTTTGTTCTCTGGTGTGTTGTGATGGATCCATATTTCGTCCACGGTTACAAAACGGTGCAAAAACTCCTCCATATTGCGATTAAACAACGCCAAACCTTCCTGTGAAGTTGTTACACGATTGCGTTTGTGGTCGACTGTGAGCAAACGCGGCACCCATCTTGCGGAAAGCTTTCTCATGCCCAAGTGATCATTCAAAATTGAAACCACTGAGCCATGCGAGATCCCTACGGCTTCCACAATCTCTCGCACTTTCAATCTTCGGTCGGCCAACACCATATCGTGAATTTTTTCAATTGTTTCGGGTGTAGAGACCTCAACTGGGCGTCCAGGACGTTCGGCATCTTCAGTGCTTGTACGGCCACAACGAAATTCAGTAAACCACTTTTTTACCATTGAAATCGATGGTGCAGAGTCCCCATAGTATTTATCAAGCTTAGCCTTGGTCCCGGTAATGGTTTTTTTTCGCAAGAAATAATGCTTAATAAGCACACGAAATTCACTTTTTTCCATTTTCTCCTCAAATTAGTGAGTAGTCTGATAAAAATAGCTGTCAAACACAAACTAACTGACGCAGCAAGTTTAAATTTTGACAGGAGTCAACTGACAAATGCCTGTTGACAGGAGCAGTGTTGCTGTTTCAGTAAAGAGGTCAGAAATTCAAAAATGCACGGAATTATTGACCCGCCCTCGTATAATTAGATCTCCGGAAGATAGGCGTCGAAAGTGCAACCTCTCAAAAATGAGTGAGGAGGAAATTGAAGAAATTATGCAGGAAATTGATGATGAACTTATGAACGATGACTTTAATAGTGACGATACCGTGGCTGATCCTGATTATCAGATCGAAGATCAGATAAAATGTGGTGAAACAACAAAATCAGCAATTTCGGAATGCTTGCGGGGAATGGAAGCATGCGATTCAAGTTCGACATTCGTCGACGATACCAATTGGTCTCTAAACATAATTAATGCTCCAAGTTAGTACCATTTTGTTTGGTATATTTTATTAGATTGTCATAATTTTTTTACATCATTAGTTCCAACCACATCATCAATTACACCAGCTCAGTCATCATCAACGCCTTTATTTTTCAAGCCATCAAAGCGAGCACGGACACCACTACCAGAAGTAGAAGATGACGGTCCTTACATAGTTCCATCTGCTGGTGGTTTTATCCGAGCAAATTTGGCGAGTATTGATATAAAATCAAGTGAATTCTCAAATATTTTGTGGAAAAAGAAACGAATGCAATTACATGTCAACGAAGTTGCATTTCAAGGCAACAGTACTCTTACAAACTGCTTGCTGAATATGAAGAGTCCATTACAATGTTTTCAATATCTCTTTACTTCGGATATAGTGAAAATTATCGTTGAGGAAACTAATCGTGCTGCTCGACAAAAGGATATAAATACTTCGTTTTTAATCACGGAACAACAAATTCATCAATATTTGAGTTTCGCAGATGTAGAACAGCGAGTTGAAAAAGGTGCTCCAGGCTATGATTCCTTGTATTGCATAACAAAACTTTCAACTCTTTTCAATCAAAGTTTTGATAGCGTTCCCAAAACAGCACGTCTTTGTGTAGATGAGCAGATGTGTGCAACAAAAATGAAGCATCACCTTCGGAAATATATGCCTAATAAGCCTCACAAGTGGGGAGTAAAATTATTTGTGTTATGCGATACTTATGGATATTCATATCGGTTTGAAATCTATAACGATGCTGGGGACAATATAATTTTACCAGGAAAACCAGATCTAGGTGCCACCTCAAATGTTGTTGTTCGTCTTACTCAAACCGTTCCGGAATTTAAAAATTATATAATTTACTTCGACAATTTTTATACTTCTTTGCCTCTAATTGTATACTTCCGAGCTAAAGGTATTTATAGTCTAGATACAATTCGATTTAATCGAGTTTCAAACACTAAATTACCAACTGAAAAAGATGAAGAATTTAAAAGAGCTGAAAGAGGTTACTCTGTTGAATATACTTGTGTAGCATATGGTGTGGATATATCCACGGTTTTATGGAAGGACAACAAAGCTGTTCGGCTGGCTTCGAGCTACGTTCAACACAAACATCAAAAGCATCACGATATAATCGAAAAGAAAAGCAGTATGTTGATGTTGAATGCCCCCAGATAATAAGAGAGTATAACAGCCATATGGGAGGTGTCGACCTCATGGGGAAGTATCATATTCGTTTGAAGACACGCGATGTAATGACTCGTTTATTCTACCATTTTATCGATATGACAGTCACAAATGCGTATATTTTATATCAGAATCAGAAATTGTAAAATTACCGCAATTTGGCGAAGCAATAGCTTCTGCATTATGCAAATATTCTCCAGTTCGTACAGTTGGAAGGCCATCAGCTAATAGCCCAGCTTAACCTTCTGGAAAAGGAAAAAAGTGTCCAAGACCATCAGATGACATAAAATATGACAATGTCGGTCATATTCCTGGAATGTTCGACAAATAAGGCAAAAAACCATGCAAACACTGCAAAAGTTCAGACACCCAAATCTATTGCATAAAATGCAACCTAAATTTATGTCTAACCCCAACTAAAAATTGTTTCAAAGACTTTCATCAGTGTTAACAAGTCATTTGTTTTATTATAAAAATTTTTGAATGAATTGCTTTTGTTTGAATTACTCGTACATATTTTTTGTTAATAAAACTACTCTCACTTTGTTTTGAACAGAAAAGCCCAAAATATCACAGGTAAATCAAATTTAGATTTAAGATTTGTGCAAAGAACGTCAAAAATAACCTTTTTTGAATTTTTTGTACGTTTGAGCTTATTTTTAAGGAAAAACGGTTAGAGGGTTAAATATATGTATAAAGTAAAAAAAATCAATAAACTACATTTTTGGCGGCATTTTCGATGTCCGGATATTGAAAATAAAATTTGAGAGGATTTTCAGTTTCCGGACAGACGGACAGACAGACTGTCCGGATACTGAAAATGTAAGAAAAAACAAAAATTCTATTTTCAGCTATCATAAATCATAGCTAGATATGCTTTTTATGATTTAGTAAAAGAGAAGTGGGTTTCTCTCGCGGATTTTCAGTATTCTGACAGGGTTTGATAGGTAGCAGCTGACTGTCCGGATACTGAAACTAAATTTTCAGTATGTAATTTACGCATATAACCTTCCTACCCTTTATTATTTTTTAAACAATGAATGCAGATAAAATAGCTAAAGCCTTGGAGGACATAAGGACGAATAAAATAAGCATACGTAAAGCAGCTGACAAATTCGGTTTATGTCGTTCAACATTACATGGCCGGTTAAAGGGTAAAAGGTTAAATGGCGAAAAGGCAACAAAAATGGGCCCAGATCCTTATTTAAGGGTTGAAGAGGAAGAGCAAATTGCTCAATGGTGTCCCGATCTCTGCAAATGTGGTTTTCCGCTTAAAACAGATGATTTGTTGAATACGGTGCAGAAGATAATAAAAGACACCAACAGGAAAACTCCTTTTAAAAATGATCGGCCGGGTAAAACGTGGATGCGAGCTTTTATGAAGTGAAACCCTTCCTTATCAATGAGGGGAGAGGAAACCATAAGCAAGGGTAGAGCAGTAGTCACAAAAGAAACCATTTTGAAGTGATTTAAAGATCTTAATGAATATTTAAAAAGCATTAGCCAGGAGCATACCATATACTAAATGATCCCACAATTTTAACTGGTGATAAAAGCAGCTTTTGCCTTTGCCCAAAAACTGGTAAAGTTATAACCCCCAAAGGGTACAAAAATATTTACCAAGTCGCTGGTGGAAACGAAAAAGAGACACACTGACAGTTCATATTGTTTTTTTCAGCGGACGGAAAGCTTTTCGAATCAAGACATCGTTGATGTATGCCAAAATCGTTGTATTTGGGTAGAAGCGAAACGTTTTTCGAGTATGTTGCTCACTGCGTTCATAAACGTCTACTGGCTGACAACGTTGAACGGCCCGATATATTGTTTGTGGATGGGGACAAGTCACATATAACACTAGAACTTAGTGAATTCTGTAGCAAGAACCAAATTATTTTGTATGCGTTGCCACCAAATACCACCCACATCATGCAACCGGCGGACGTAAGCCCTTGAAATCCGACTGGAAAACAACGCTACGTGATTGGCAGTCAAAAAATTTGGGACAGGCGCTAACAAAAAGAAACTTCTGTCCCCTATTGAATGACGCAATAGTCAAAAATAAGGATATAGTGGCTACCATGCAAAATAGTTTTAGAAAATGTGGCTTGTATCCATTGAACACTGAAGCTGTTGATTTCTCAAAATGCGTTAAAAACAATGCTGAAAGTTTTGTAATTGCTGAAGCTCCCCAATCTTTTGATCGTGAACAACCCTCTGAATGCAAATTTAATATTGCTGCAGAAGTGATGCAGGCATTATCAAGACACAGTTGGAAAATGTTGGAGTGGATAGTGATGTCGTTTTAAAGGTGATACAAATCGAAGCATCAAAATCAAAAAACGATTCATCAGAAAATTCCTTACTTTACGTCACAGTAGATGCTGCACTTGGAGGGACTGCAGGAGGGTTAGGAGAACGTTCTAAATAGCAATGAAACATTAGAAAAAGAAAGCCAAGAAGTCTCTGGCACTAACTAGGATGGAATTGAGTCTGAAAAGAAACTGATCTCGCCGAAAAATAAACAGTCAAAAGAACTTCAAGTGAAGCTAAAAATTCATCCCCAGAACAGTCGCAAATAAAACAATCTCGACGCGAGAGTATTCATAGTTCACCATCAGCGTTCTCTATCCATTTCTTTTTATCCAAAACTAACTTTGTTTAATAAAAAACATAAAATAAAACAGGGGCCGAATACTGCATGTAACATAGATCACCGAGCGCATTTTCATCGGATGCTTGGCGAGAGATTCAAGCTAATAAAGAAAAAGATAAGCATGACAAAATTGAGGCAATTCAAAAAAGGAAGCTAGATAGATTGACAAAAAAAGAAACCAAAAAACGGGCATATCAACAAAAGAAAAAAACAAGAAACAAGGAGAAATGACAAGAATGCTTTGACGAGCTCCAAGGTTACGTTGAAGACGACAGCCTAAAAAACATTGGATGCGATACATGTGTTAGATGGTTTCATCTTGGTTGCACTTCAATGGCAGATTTGGACTACGAATTAGCGTCAACAAAAGATTATATATGCATCTATTGCTGTGATAACTTTAACAACAATGCTGAGCATAATTAGAACACGCTTATGCTACTTGTGCATCTTTTGACAGTTACTTACCGAAGTTTCAGTCATTTTGGACGCACAGTTTTTAGTTGACAATCGTTTGAGTGAGTCGATGTGAGCGTTTTTTGTGAAAATCGAAAAACTGAGTATCCAGCTGTTAGTAAATTCTTGTTTTTGAAAAACAATACGCCTACGCAAACCTAAAATGAGTTGGACTCTGTGTATGGGGACTGTGCACCATCATTTACCACAGTGAAATTTTGGGTAGCTGAATTTAAACGTGGCCGTAAGAGCTTGGGAGATGATGAACGTTCGGGACGTCCAAAAACTGCAACCACTGACGATAACATTGCTAAAGTTCACCAAATGGTGTTAGACGACCGCCGAATTAAGGTGAGACAGATAGTAGAGGTTATGAAAATGTCCAAAGAACGTGTTTGTTACATATTAAATCAAGATTTAGGCATGAGAAAGCTGTCCGCGCGTTGGGTGCCGCGTTTGCTTACGTTAGACCAAAAACGTGTTCGAATGAACATTTCCAACGCTCTGTTGGCGCAGTTTATCCGAGTTTTGGCGCCTATTAATTGCTGTAGATGAAACTTGGATACACCATTATACGCCCGAAACAACAATTCAGTCAAAACAGTGGACTGCAAAGGGCGAGCCGGCTCCAAAAAGAGCAAAAATAGTTTTTTCGGCTGGGAAAGTGACGGCAACTGTTTTTTAGAATAGTAAAGGAGTTATCTTAATCGATTTATCTTCAAAAAGGAAAAACCATTACAGGAACATTCTACGCATACGCATACTTGCCAAGCTGAAGGCAGAAATTGCGGAAAAACGGCCACATTTGCAGAAAAAGAAAATCCTGTTTCACCAAGACAACGCGCCGTCTCACATCTCAGCGGTTGTAATGACGAAAATCCATGAATTACGGTTTGAACTGCTTGACCATCTGCCTTATTCACCACATCTAGGCCCAGGCGACTTCTATTTGTTCCCTCATCTAAAAACTCAAAAAAAAACTCGGAGGACAGAGATTTTCGTCAAATGAGGAGGCAATCACCTTCGTGAACAATTATTTTGCAGAGAAAAAGGCCAATTACTATTTGGAGGGGTTAAAGAGATGGGAGCATCGCTGGGAGAAGTGTGTAGAGTTACAAGGAGACTATGTAGAAAAATAAAAAAAAAAATTTAAAAAAAAATGTCTTGTATCATTGTTCGGAAACATTTCAGACAACCCTCGTATTTTCAGGTTTCGATCTTTTCCCGGAACAGAACTCCGCCGGTGATGAGTAATTTCACCTCTGCATTCGTCCAAATTTTCGTGTCCCTTGTTTTTTTCTTATATATTGAATGATTTGAACAATTAAAAATTTCATTAAAACTTGCTTATCTGTAGTATTTTCAGGCATTTTCATCAAAACAGAACCAAACACGATCACACAACCAACAGCACAATAACAAATGCAATACCATTCGGACAGCTGCACAATTGCGCTCAAAATGGTACAATGAAAAAGGCTCTACTACATTTATGAATTTTCTGCTTAGCAGTGATGCCAATTCATGCATTCTCTGGTTTGAACATCTTGCGCAATATTGCATTTTTGAATGGGCTCTTAGTTCCGACGGCACTTTCCCGTTTCACTCTCTTTATTCCATTTGCAAATGCGAACGTTTTCTGTTAATAAAGCGCCTAGCTCCATTTTGAGGTTTTCCTTTTAAGAGACCTGGTGGAAATTGACCGCTATATTTTCCCACCTTGGGGCGTTCCATTTTGGAGCTCTCGTTGTAAATTTACTGTCCAAATCTGGTTTCTTTATTTTTTTACGTTGTGCCAAGTTCTCTTTTTGACTTTCGCCGAGTACATTTGTTACTACTTAATTGTTTTCTGGTGTCGTCGTCGGAATTGACGGCCTAGGTAGGTAAGGTCACTTACTATGTACCTTAAAGTTGTAGCTGCATATCGTAAAGTTTTGTCCTAGGTGTCGATGTTGTGTGTGCTTCTTTGTGCCTGTTCACATTGGCGAGGGGATGAAAGTCCACACCATGAACGTCGTGTTCACATTTTCCTGGTGTTGAAAGACTTTTTGACAAGCGGAACACTTGAATCGGAGCATTTTTAATTTTTCAATTTGAGCAGTTGGCCTGAAACATACCTTTTTTCCTCTTTTTTTTTTTACACTTTCCCGCTCATCAGCGATCAAAACTAAAATAAAAAAATATATCAGAGATGGAACCAAATGGAAAAAAACGATGTGCTTCACCTGAAAATGGATTTTCGGTGCAAATAACCCTTCTTCTTCCCACTTCAATAAAAAGCGTTCCATCTCTCTCTGCCCGCGCCAACGTGAACAGACACTTTGTTAACAGCATACCTATACATATCTTGGTTTTCCTTCATTGACCGCTAAACCAATCTTTGCCGCCTCTGCTTCAATAGTGGCAAAAGCTCCTTTGCCATCTCGCTGTATTCTTCCCTATATAATTGAACAGGCTTTTGAAAGATGATCCGTCTGAAATTGACTTGTGAGTTTCGGACAATTCTTTCAAGAACGATGTTGAAAAAATCACATGACAACGCATCATCTTGTTTCACACTTTTTCTGACATTGAAGGTCTGGGTTTTGCCATTACCGATCTTAATAGAGCAGCGTAGTCGAATGAGCTAGGCAGGGATGCCAAAACTAGACATGACTCTATATAGTCCGTCTCTATAGATGCTGTGTTATGGGTCTTTGGGTTTGTTTTTTTAAGATCCGTGGTAATGTGAAAATTTGGCTTTCCTGCGGTGAAACCACACTGAAAGGGCCGGTCAGAATGTTTACTAAAGCGTTCACCTAACACGGCAGACAGAATTTTATATGCAATGTAGAGCAGACTTATTCTCCTGTAGTTTGCTCCAGGTTAGATCTGTAGATCTCCCTTCTTTAGGTTCGGACAAACCCTGGTGTGAAACTGTCGGAAGTACTTTCATCGATGATAACTTGATGTATGCTCCATATCCAATCATCACCATCAAGACAGTTAAGCCATTAGGTCCAACAGCTTTGACTTAATCTTGGAAATTGCTGTCATTCATCTTAGTCTGGTGGATGGAAATATTGTCTGTCTTCGTCCAGGTTGAATAGTTCATTGTGCCTGATGAACGGATGTTGTTGTTCGTCATCCCCGTTTAACAGCCTGCAGAAATAATATTTCCAGATTCTCAGCACCAACTGTGGTTTTACTATGAGTTTTCCTTCCCCATCCTTGTAGAGTTCTGTTCGGGCTTTACAGCTTTGGCATGTTCGTTTTAGTTTTAGGTAAAACTTCAGTTCTTCATTCTTCTGGTTGATGTCCCTGTAGATATAGATATTTCGCTACTCTTCTTGTCTCTTGTAATATAGTTCGCGTCCACATATGCATATATCTCTGCTTGAAAGATGGACGTGCTTTACCCAGATCAGGTTTAAAGTCAAGCCGAAGTATAGGAAAAGGTGTTCTAGATTCATTACGTCATAGGACCAGAGTCAAAAAACCATCAGCGGAGTTGTTGATGACTGTATTGAGTACTGTACTAAGATCACTAAAAGGAAATTACGGTTTGAGAGATTGATTTCAATTGAACTTAGTGTTTACTAATTTCTACCACCGGCGCCGAAGAACTATGGCTTTCACCAATTACGCTTTCGACTTTTAGACGCTGGTCTTTAAATTCTTTAGCGTAACGAGGTGGGGCTCTTCGCTACTCTCTTCATATTTGCAGCTCAATCAACCAAACGTACAGTGACTGGATTCATCATAACCAAAAGGCCATCGCCGATAGTTCTCGGAAATATGTTGATTGGGATTTGCCCCGACAGCCTTGTCACTGTTGTGGCCATCAGCTGGAGTGCATCTGCAGATATAGCCATCAGAAAGTTGTTCTTCATACTGGTTTGACTCGTCCAGTACTTTGTTGGCTAGTTTGATGTCCCATTTGAATTATTTTTTTTTTTTTAGCTTTTTAAACAGCAGTATTCACAACTGAAGTGGCTAATATTACAATAAGATAAGCCTCAGGCAGATAGTGTCCTGCGTTTGCTCAATCCATGAGCAATTGCTAAATTTAGCTTCTCAACAAGCCTTGTATAGCACGATCTTGAGTTTGTTTACGTCGAAAGTGAAAAGTGCGTCTTAACGATTGTATGTTTCAAAGTCCTCCTATCTTTTTTTACCACCTAATTCACGAACCTTTATCTCAATTTCCGTGATACACTATCACAATAATACGAGTAAATCCCTGCACAAACTGTAGACAAAAAAAAAAATCGCAGAGCACGGCAACGTTCATCATTTTAGTCTGCCTAATCTCTTAAGATGCTTAACTCTTTGTTTTTAGAATGGCAAAACTTAATTCATTCGATTGTTATCTGACGCGACACTTTCATTCATGTTTTCTTTTTTTTTTTTTGTTTGTGTGCTCACTAAGAAATCAACAACAACAAGAACAACAACGACGACGAAAAATTCACATATTAGCGCAGGCATTTGCCTTGCGAAAAATCGTTTGCCCCACGGGCAAAGGCTATTAATTATTCCAGAGTGCGCCGCCGCCCCCTTTCCGACTTGCGCTTCCTTTTCCAACACGGAGCGACACGGAGCACCGAATTGCAAGAGGAGGTATAGCCAGCGCCAAAGAAGACTTCACGATAGGAAGGAGCACCTCGAAGCTCATTCACTCATTAACTGGCGTAAATTACGCGCCGGGAATAAGTGACGTTGGGAGGCAGTAGTGGTCGGCGCTGTGCTCAGAGGTCTGTATTCGGGTGTTCAGTGTTTCGTGCTCGGTGAGTTTGTTCGTTTGTACGTTTGTACGTTTGTTCGCCTGTTCGTTTGTACGTTAGGTTCATTTGTTCGTGTGCGGATTTCCTCCTCCTGACAAATGAAATGCGACCGTGGGGGGAATAATAAATGAGCTCTGCCCGAGATGATAATTATCAACAGCAAAAAAAAAAAAAAAGAAAATCAAAAAAAGGTGCAGTGTCGGCTCGAATTGTGAACTGCAGATGTTCCATGTGGAGTCGTGTCGCACACACAGTTTACTTGCTTCTTGCTGTTCTGTGGTGCTCGTTCAGAGCTTCATTTTTCATAACTGAGGTTTAGTGTTTATTTTTTTTCCATTTTTTATGTGTACCGTCCCACCTTTTTGAATAATGTCTTCAAGTGGAATATCTACACCTCCCCGTTCACCCCCTCGCCGATCAGCTCCCTTCACCCACCGTCTCCCTCTCTCTCTCTCTGTCTCTCTCTCTCTCCGCCTTCCCAAAGGTGTGCAATTAATCTTATTCACACACAATTCACACTACGAGTCATACACAAAGGCGGGCACTGGAGAAAAATTGAAGCAGTGAAAAAGTTTTTTTCTGTTTTTTAAAAAAAAAAAAAAAAAAAAAAAAAAAAGGAAACAAACCATAAAAACGAGTAAATTGTGTGAAAGCAAAAGACGATGATGATGGAGATGACGGTAACTCAAATCGGAGGTAATCGGAGGTGTAATGGAGGAATTTAAGTTTCACAAAGGCAAAATAAACACTGCCGGTGCTCACTACGAGCACAGCGACTGATGTTAATCGTCGAAGTGTATATCTGTTGAAGGATTTGTCGGAGCTGGTGTGCTTGCTAGCTGGCTGAAGTAAGTGTGCTCGGCATTCGATGCTCGATGCTGCTGGTCGAACAATGAAGTAAACACAAAAACTCATGAATTATTGTTACAAGAAATATTCGTTGTGGGGTTAGTAAACTGCTGTGGGCAATTGATCATCTGAGTCAGTTTTTTTTTCCCCTTCGGTCTCTGGTCGTTTGCCACTTTCAGCCACAGGCCATGAGAGGTTACATTTTGTAATTATGACTCAATAAGATGAACGGCGGCAAGAAAAATTGGACAAAAAAGGAGAAGATTTAAAGTGCCAGTTATTGTTGTTAAGCGGAGTTTGGTCTTTTTTTTTTTTTTTGTTTGTTCTTAGAATTCAGAAAAGAGACATCATCATATCGTCTTATAAGTTGGCATTTTCATCTTTATATTCTTTAAGCTTTGATATGGGAATTTTGGTGAAAGAATTATAGGTATCCAGAAGAAAGAAAATGCTCAATGAAAACATGGAGTAGCCGGCGTAACTAACATCTTGTTGGGAAACTTTCTAAAACAGAAAGCAAGCATTGAGCATCATTTTTTTTTTTTTTTTTTTTAGGCCAAATAATTGGCTGTTATCCTGCAAAAGTCCTTCTATCTTATTCTGTTAATGCTCTGACCTCTAGGTCATGATGTCTTGTTGCTTGGTTTTAATTTAAATTAGCATTCATCTAGAAACAAGTTACTATGGAACTGCACTTAAATAAGTTATTCATGGGCATTTGATTAGAAACCACATGAAACTAGATTCCGGATCAGAACAGTAGTCAATATTGTGGTTTCAATTTATGAACAATGTCGTTACATCACACATGTACGTGTATACATATACAAATTAAACCGCAAGGCGAAAATTGTATGTATGTTGACACCAATCTATTCATAAGCGAAATTGAAATTGCTATATGCCTATGAATGCATGTAGTCTTAAGCGTCACGATGGGTTTTAATTGAAAGGCGATGGCTTGGGACAATTTTGCAGGGGCATATGAACAGACGGATTTGACATAATCAAGTAGGACAAATTGTATCATAATTCGTCTTAAAAGCTGTTGTAAGTAGAAAAACCACCAAGTAAAAGTAGGCACCTTGTATTTATTTTACCCAAAAAATCGATGAAGGATTCTGCGTGCTATGTTTTCTGTTGTGATGGACAATCGTGATTTCTTCGAGAGTGAAGTTAATTTTTTTTTGTAAGGTTGATGCGATGAGGAAGTACCCCCTGAATGACTCGAAATGCAACCAACTTCAAACTACTATAATTTCCAAACCGTTCATGACAGTGAGCTCAAGTTTTGACACATGACAGATATTGGGTCTACAAGTAAGTTTCCAGCGTTTGTCAGAGATGGCGCCACCAGTGGATCCCGGGCAGAAATGTCAGACCCCATGTGTTTTATTTGTAGGTTTTGTATCTGTCAACAACTTTGCAGCGTTATATTTCAGCAGTTCTATCGGTGTCGTACATTTTATCGAGCAAAATCATGGCAAGTTTCCAGCCAAATAAACGTCATTTGCGGGAAGCGCTGCTTTTATTCTTTAATATGGAGAAAAGTGCGGCTGAGGCCTAGCGTTTGCTTTCAGAAACTTATGGGGCGGAATGTATTGGTGAATTGACGTGCCGCGAGTGGTTCAAACGGTTCAAAAGTGGTGATTTTGGAGTGGAAGACAAAGATCGCCCAGGAAAGCCGAAAAGTTTTGAAGACGAGGAATTGGACGCTTTACTGGATGAGGATCCGTGTCAGATTCAAGAAGAACTTGCTGCATCATTGGGCGTCACGCAACAAGCCGTTTCCCTGCGCCTAAAAGCACTGGGATTCATTCAAAAGGTTGGAAACTGGGTGCCGTACGAATTGAAGCCAAGAGACGTCGAACACAGAAAATCGTATACAAAGCCCGGCGAGCTCCCAATCGACGCCGAAACGAAATATTCACGTGAATAAGGTCATGATCTGCATATGGTGGGATCAAAAGGGTGTCGTATACTACGAGCTGCTTCCGAGGACCATTATATCGAACCCAACTAATTCGTTTGAAGCGGGCATTAAAAGAAAAACGGCCAGAATATGAGACCAGGCATGAGTCCGTAATTTTTCATCACGACAACGCTCGGCCACATGTTGCGGTTTCGGTGAAAAACTACGAGGGCGGGTCAATAATTCCGTGCATTTTTGAATTTCTGACCTCTTTACTGAAACAGCAACACTGCTCCTGTCAACAAGCATCTGTCAGTTGACTCCTGTCAAAATTTAAACTTGCTGCGTCAGTTAGTTTGTGTTTGACAGCTATTTTTATCAGACTACTCACTAATTTGAGGAGAAAATGGAAAAAAGTGAATTTCGTGTGCTTATTAAGCATTATTTCTTGCGAAAAAAAACCATTACCGAGACCAAGGCTAAGCTTGATAAATACTATGGGGACTCTGCACCATCGATTTCAATGGTAAAAAAGTGGTTTACTGAATTTCGTTGTGGCCGTACAAGCACTGAAGATGCCGAACGTCCTGGACGCCCAGTTGAGGTCTCTACACCCGAAACAATCGAAAAAATTCACGATATGGTGTTGGCCGACCGAAGATTGAAAGTGCGAGAGATTGTGGAAGCCGGAGGGATCTCGCATGGCTCAGTGGTTTCAATTTTGAATGATCACTTGGGCATGAGAAAGCTTTCCACAAGATGGGTGCCGCGTTTGCTCACAGTCGACCACAAACGCAATCGTGTAACAACTTCACAGGAAGGTTTGGCGTTGTTTAATCGCAATATGGAGGAGTTTTTGCGCCGTTTTGTAACCGTGGACGAAACATGGATCCATCACAACACACCAGAGAACAAAAAACAGTCAAAAAAGTGGGTTTCTAAGGGTGAATCGGCGCCAAAGAAGGCCAAGGTGGGTTTGTCAGCCAATAAAGTTATGGCGACTGTTTTTTGGGATGCACGCGGGATAATCCACATTGACTACCTTCAAAAGGGAAGAACAATCAATGGGGAATATTATGCCAACTTATTGGACCGATTCAATGACGATTTGAAAAAAAAACGACCTCATTTGGCCAAGAAAAAAGTTCTTTTCCACCAAGACAATGCAAGGGTGCACACATGTGCAGTTGCCATGGCAAAAATCCATGAATTGGGCTATGAATTGCTCCCTCATCCACCCTATTCTCCAGATTTGGCTCCGAGCGACTACTTCTTGTTCCCAAACCTGAAGAAATGGCTTGGTGGAAAAAGATTTGACTCCAATGATGAAGTCATCTCGTCATTTTGAGGACCTCGACAAATCATTTTTTTTGGAAGGGATAAAAAAATTGGAGAAGCGTTGGACAAAGTGTATAGAGCTCAAGGGAGACTACGTTGAAAAATAAAATTATTTTTTTATCAAAAAATCTGTTTTAATCCAAAAGTCACGGATTTATTGACCCGCCCTCGTATTTGGTAAATAGTGGATGGGAAATTCTGCTTCACTCGCCTTACAGTCCAGACTTGGTACCATCTGACTACCACTTGTTTCGTTCGATGCAGAACGCTCTTACGGGAATACGCTTCAGCTTAGTAGAGGAAATCAAAAATTGGCTCGATACGTTCTTGGGGTCGAAAGACGAGAAATTTTTTTGGTCCGGTATTCATAAATTGCCAGAAAGATGGGGCAAAGTCGTCCGAAGGACGATACTTTGAATAAAGCATTGTAACTATGTTTTCATAATAAAACTTCAAATTTTGGAGAAAAAAAAACGCTTGAAACTTACTTGTAGACCCAATAATTTTGTTATTTACAGGCCTTTTAAACGATTTGCGTCTCAGTTGTGTTGAAAAATTTTTATCCGCGATGGAATTCAAACGTGATAGTGTTTGCTTTATATTTGGCTGAAAAACCACAAATAGCTATCGTTAGAGCCCTCTAGCACCTCAACGTGAATAAATCATTTGTGTCGCGAACCATAGCTCGTTACCGTGATTCTGGCAGCAAAACGCCATGGAGGTGGTCATAAAAAACCAGCAACATCGGCAGAAACGGTTCGGAAAGTGAAGGCTCAAATTGAGCGAAATCCGCGTCGAAGTGGAAGAAAAATGGCTCGTGTGCTCAACATATCGTTGGAACGGATGCAACACATACTGAAAAATGAGCTTGGCCTCAAGCCATTGAAGTTCCAAAAAGCAGACGATCTTACACCGCAACAGATAGAAGTTAGAGTCGGAAGAGCAAAGAAGTTGCTACGCTTGCACGAAAGTGGTGAGTTGCCAAATTTGATTTTTTCCGATGAGTCGCCATTTGTTATCGAGCAATATGTCAGCAAACAAAATGACTGAGTTTACTTGCCAGAGAGGTCCTTCGAAAAATTACACCTTCGGACGGCCACCAGAAAGCAGGCAGCACCGATGGTGATGGTTTGGGCCGCCATAACCTCCGATGGTCGCTCTCCGCTCGTATTTTTGGACCTTGGCGTCAAAATTAATGCGATCGTATACCGTGAAACTGTCTTAGAGGGAGTATTGAAGCCTTGGACAAACAATCATTTCGGTCGGAAACCGTGGGCATTTCAACAAGACTCGGCACCGTCTCACAAAGCGCGCGTCAACCAAGATTGGTTAAAAAACAATGTTCCACACTTCATTTCTTCGACACAATGGATTGTAAATTCTCCGGATGAAAATCCGTTGGATTTCTCTGTCTGGGGTATTTTGAAGGCGAAGGTTGGCACTAAAAAATACCAAAGTTTGGACCCCCTCAAACAAGCCTTCGCCGGGAATGGGTCAAAATACCGCAGAGCCACTTGCGTGCAGCGTGCGATGCTTTCTTCGGCCGTCTCAAGGCCATTATTCGCGCCAAAGGTGGACATATTGAAACTACTGATACAATTTGAAAATTGATGTATTTTCCAACATCTGCAAAGGCAGAAAAGTATTCGTGCGGCTTTTTTTTCAAAATTTGAACGTTTATTTAAGAAAAACATGGACAATAGTATTATTCAAAGTATTGCCCATCTGAAGCTATGACTTTTTTCCATCTTTCTGGCAATTTGTGGATCCTATCCCAAAAGAACTGCGCCGGCTTGGCAGCCAAGAATGACTCAAGCCAATTTTTGATATTCTGCTCTGATGTGAACCGTATTTCAGTGAGGGCGTTCTTCATCGACCGGAACAAATGGTAGTCAGAAGGGGCAAGGTCTGGGCTATAAGGCGGGTGGGGTAAGACTCCATCCACTGTCTTCCAAATAGTTCTTAACCGGACGTGGGGCCGAGCGTTGTCATGATGGAAAATTATTGCCTCGTGTCTGGTCGCATATTCCGGGCGTTTTTCGGCCACTGATCTCTTCAAACGGATTAATTGTGTTCGGTAGCGTTGTCCATTGATGGTTTCACCCGGTTTTAGCAGCCCGTAATACAGCACACCCATCTGATCCCACCAAATACAGAGCATTACCTTCGCGCCATGGATATTCGGCTTTGCCGTTCATTTGGCTAGTTGGCCGGGTTTCACATATGATTTTTTGCGCTTGGGGTTGTCGTAATGGATCCATTTTCCATCACCAGTAACAATCCGATGCAAAAATGACTTCCTTTTGTGGCGTTCCAGCAGCATTTCAGACATGCAAAACCGCCTTTCGACGTCTCTCGGCTTGAGTTCATGTGGAACCCAATTTCCTTGCTTTTGAATTTTGAATACATCCAGCTGCTTTTAAACGTTTTGAAATGGCTGCTTGAGTGACACCCAAAGATTCTGCGAGCTCTTCTTGTGTTTGGCAACAATCTTCATAGAGTAATGCTTCCAGTTCTTCATCTTCAAACTTTTTTGGCTGGCCAGGACGTTCATCGTCTTCCAAGCCAAAATCAGCACTTTTAAATCGTGCAAACCACTTTTGGCACGTTCGCTCAGCTAGCGCATGTTCACCATACACTTCCAGCAAAATACGATGACTTTCGGCAGCAGTTTTCTTCATATTAAAGTAATGCAGAAGAACTCCCCGCAAAAACACTTTTTCATAACAATAGAATAATACAAGTTACGCCATCTCTTAGCAAAGCGCACGAATTAAGTTATAGACCCAATAAAGAAATTATAGCATTTTAAAAAGTTACAATTCGAGTAAGCCACCCTGTAGAAAGACTCAACCTTATTCCACTTCCTCAATTTCCCATTCCTCTGTTAAGTGCAGGGGAATGGTATATTTAAGATGACGGTGCGGAGATATATGTACTTAGAACATCCATTCGTGACAACTTGCTTTTTACTATTTGTATGCCGCAAGAAGCTGAACAACTTAACTTATACTTGGCATCAAATTCCAGCTGTAGCAGATTGTTCACCAAATACTGATAGTTAAGGTCGTTCTAATTGCACTATACCGTAACTACTAGCGTTTGTGTTTTATTCGGTAAATTTAGATTGGTTAGCCTCAAGGCGGCTGGCAAGCTATGGTACCTTATGTCAGCACATGCTGCTGCGATTGATGTGTAGTAAATAAACTATCTACAGCTTTTTAGTTAGTCGAAGAGCCTCCATAATCCGACAAAAAACATCGCCTGTAACTCACCGGTTTTCGTTCAAAAAAAAAAAATCCACAAAAGAGCTTGGCAACATATACGAGTATGTACGAGTATCTACGAGTATATAGGTACATATGTCTATGTATAACCGTGCCGTCAACCAAATCGAGCGAATAATTGTTGATACAGTGACTGAGTGTATGCAACAACTGATGGATAGCGGGTTGTGAGTGTGAATTTTGTTGGTGCACTGTTTCCTATTTCTGTAAGGGCATAACACCTGCAACAATTTGATTCGGTGAACCAACATCGGAATTTTCATTTCGCAGCCTTGCGTGTGTGTTTTTTTTATAAAGACTCGGGAATTTAGAGTGAACATAGCAAATATCCATGGGCTAAACAGTAATTACTTTTCTGAATACAGGCCACTTATTTTGACACTTAGTGAAACACAGGTAGATCCCCGCCATGAACTCTCAGTTCACTTTGATCTGAAGCTGCCTGGCTACGTGACCTGTTCCGCAATCCTACTATTGACGCACTGCACCGACAGAAAAGTAGACTTCTGTCAAGACTCAAAAACTTGTACAGACAGTTAACTGACAGACAAGATCCGGAGATTAGGATACTGAAGTCGTCGATTAAAAATCTTCAAACGTTAATAAAAGAGAATTACAGAAATTCTGTAAGTTTGTATTGGAACAACAGGGTTCGGGCTGTAAACATCAGCAACCCGAATAAGTTCCCGCAAATAAATAAACTATTTCGGAGAAAAAAATCAAAATTTTAAAATAGCCCGAACAGACAACGTCCGGTTACTGACAATAGCAGGTATTGATCCAAATGAGGCCGCTGATGATGACGATTTCTTTGTGATCGAGGATCCACAGGAGAAGGTTGTGGCCATAGGGGCGACTTTCCTGGAAATATACAAGGCCACTGATACCATTGGCCCTAATTATGACGTGGACAATCGCGTCTTGGTGCACGACTTCTAGATTCGAAATGAAATAGATCCGAGGGCTCTGGTTTCACCCGGTTCAGCGTCGAAAATATGGCAAATAATGTCATTACCAAAGAGGGTGACCTACCCCCGTTCATTTCGAAGGAAAAGCTCCATGAGATCTTCGACACAATCAGGGCTAAGAAATCAGTGGGGACCGATGGTATTCCGAACATCGTGCTTACATCTTCCTCTAGAAGCGGTGGACATTTACACCACCCTGTTTAATAATGCAATGAATAATGCACATTATCCAGCGCATTGCAAAACGGCGGTGGTTCAACCTATCCCCAAAAAGGGAAAGGATATATCCAATCCGGCGAATCTCCGGTCGATAAGTCTCGTTCCGAATGTCAGTAAGGTGTTTGAAAAAGTAATCAACAGAACTCTGTCTAGGTGGGTTGAGGACAAACATATAGTTCCGGATAATCAATTTTAAGGCGGGACATGATATACAATGAAATAAAGGCAAAAACCAATAAACTGGTGGCTGCCTTGTTGACTTGGAAAAGGCCTTCGACACAGTATGATTAGAGGGTCTTTTCTATAGGCTGACTAGGCTGGGGATCAGTAAACCCCTCTTGTACATTCTTTTTAATATGCTAACTAACAGACAGTTCATCGTGAAAAATGGTGATATGACTTCTGTTGGAATATTTCAAATTAAAAATGGTCTTCAGCAAGGCGCGGTCAATTCGCCGATCCGATTAAGAACTTCGACGATCGAGGCTATTAATACTCTCTTGCAGCGTGACTTCGATAAGATAAGACGATTTTGCGATGACTGGAAGTTGAAAATCAACTTTCAGAAGTCGGAAACCATTCTCTTTAGGACGCCGTTGTCTGGACGCTCTTGGGATACCAGGAAAAATTGGCGTAAGTTCTCGATCATTGGACAACGCGGGCAGCCTCTTGCCTGTCGAAATTTAGTCAGATACCTTGGGATCTGGCTAGATCAGTTTCTGTATTTTTACAAAAATGTAGATGCTGCTCTGGCCAGAACCAAAACTCGCTTTTGCCCTTGCAAAGAGACTGTTTTATAGCAGCCAACTCGATGCGAGGGTAAAGGTAATCTGCTACATGGCTCTTATCAGACCCATGCTGGTATTTGGGTGTCCCGTGTGGTTAATGTGCGGGCAAGCTTAATGGAAAAGATTCGGGTGTTTGAGAGGGCTTGCCTTCGCTCGTACAGAACACCAGAGTCGGAGTACAATAAATTTATCCTAATGTGGTCCTTCACAACAGAGCGAACCTAATACGAGTGGACAACTTCGTAATTAAGCTGACTCGAAGGCACATTGCAAGAGCAATGGCCTCGACGAATAACCTGATATGTGGGGCTTACTATCCCAATTACCTTTACCATGAGAGTGTGCGCTCTGACGGCTTCGTTCCACCGGAAGCATTCCTCTACCTAGATCAGATAGGGTTGATCCAGGATAGATCAGCGGTCCCGTTAATCTTCCATGTCGCTCGGACAGCTGGGGACGGGCAACTCAACTACAGCAGAGACGTTGTATACGGCAGTGCGGATCGTCTCAGGTTCAGTAAGGCGGTGGGGAATCGCGATAAGAGGGATGTCGTTCGGCCCCAAACTGGACAGCAATTCGATCTCTAACGAGTTTGGTGCACTGTCTGACTCCATTCAAAGAATTATATGCCTCTATTTTCATACTGAAATCGGGCGATTTTGTGTTGAGATCTTTGCTGCGGGAAAAAACCTAACGTCATACCGCCAACACCCTGGACTTGTTTTTAACTTTTCACCCCGACAAATATAAGGCTCGTCGGACCACTGTGTCATATCAGCTAATTTCTCCTACACCGACCACACACTTAGAGAAAAGATTCCTAAAAGAGCCGTATGGCAATACGAGAAAGCCAACTGGAGAGGTTTTAACAGCTTCTTTAGGAATTTTAACTGGTCGTTAAGTTTCCTCGATAACGACGTGGATGCCGCTGCTGACATGATCACACAAACTATTCTCTTTGGGCTGAGATGCTTCATCCCTCATCGGATAAAGAGTATCAAACCAAAAGAAAAGGCGTGGTACGATTCGAGCTATAAAGAGGCTGTTAGGGTTAGAGAAATATTTTTTCGGTCCTTCAAGACCAACCCAACAGAGGGAAAACCGAAAAAACGAGCCAGGGATGACTGCAACGTCTTTCTTAAGCGTGTACAATTATGATACGACCAAGAACTGAGGCAAAAAATACTGCAATGTCCCAAAGGCAATAAACATTTTTGGTCATTCGTTATAAATATCAGAAATTCTGCCTCATCCTCCATACCGACGCTCATTTATAGACATTCCAGCTGTCAGTTCTTTGCACAAGGCCAATCTGCTTGCTGCACATTTTGCTCAACACTCCCAGATTGTGCTTTGTCTCCGCCTACACTTGAGTGCGTCGAATCTACAATGTATAAATCCGCTGGTCCAGATGGTATATCTCCCAGTCTTCTGAAGAGGTGTTCTTCCGCGCTGGCAAAACCACTGCGTAAGCTTTTCCATCGATACTACACTTTAGGACTCTTTCCAAGAAAACGGAAAACAGCGTTTGTCCAGTCCGTCCCTAAAAAAGGCGAAATTTCTTTCTCCTCCTACAGAAACATTACACTTATGTCCCTTCCTTCAGCTCATGAAATATCTCGAAACACGAAAACTTCCCAATGACCGGCAATACGGTTTTCTTAGCAACAAGTCCACTGGCGACCTGATGGCATGTCTAACCTAAACGTACCTCAATTTGGCGAAAGCAAGATAATTGCATTTGACAGAGTTTGGCGACAGGGTCTTTTGTCGGAAATGCGTCCATTTGGAATCGATGAATCTCTCCTTCAATGGATTAGAAATTACCTTTCGAAACGTTCAAATCAAGTTGTCTTGGATGGTTTCAAGTCTGACGTCCACAAAATAAATGCTGGTGTGCCCCAGGGTTCTCGTTTTAATCTTCATGAATGATCTCCTGTCTGCTAGTTCTAATCCAATATATTCCTTTGCTCTACTTTTCATTTTCGTTCCCGTCCATGTTCTTCAGCTGTAGAACGGGAACGGCAGCGTATGTTCACTGTTCAGCTCATTAAAATTCTGATATTACCAGCATAACTATTTGGGGAACAACTAACAAAGTAGAATTTAATGCTTCCAAAATACAATGCTGTCTGTTGTCGTTAAAGCGAAATCCAAGCACACATCCATTATCCATGAATGGCACTTGGATTTGTCGAAACCGAAAAGCTTTCTATTCTCGGTATGTGTATCAGTGACAACTTACGTTGGAAAGACCACATATTCGATGTCGCCAAAAATGCTGCGAAGGCCTCTGATCCGGCCTCAATATATAAGGAATTGATCCGCCCAAAATTGGAGTACAATGCCCATATGTGATTAGGTGCTCCTAAAACCTTCCTGCACCAGTTACATAGGATTCAAAACCCTGCGATAACACCCATAGGTGATGCTAATATTATCCAGTCTATTGACAATCTCGAACATATACGAAATGTCTCCTGTCTCACCTTGATCTATCGCTATTTTCACCACCAGTCCTCCATAGAAATTGCCAGTAGCATTCCGCCACCGTAACACCCGTCTCGCTATGAATGCTCATAGTCCAATTTCGGACGTACATTGAAATATCGTGATTCTTTCCTAAGCTGTACATCCCGCTTATGGAATGTCCTGCCGAGCGCTTTGTTTCCTGATCATTATAACCTTCAAACATTCAAAACTAACGTACATCGGCACCTCTCTTTCTTTCCTCCCTAACTTCTTATGAATTTGCCGGGCAAGACTCAGAGGAGAGTTTTTCAGTACCCGAACCTACGTTAAGTTTGCCTACCACCTCCTCGGTTAGGGCAGTTGGGTTTCATATGAGCATAATTATCCAGGTTACCAGCATACCAACTGCTAAGGGTTCAGCGACTTCCCTGCTGTCACTCAGTAGGAAATACTGCAGGCTGCTTAATGGCGTCGTAGCGTCGCACTAAGCATTTGTTAAAAACTTAAGTGTGCTGGGCATAAGAGATACAACATCCTGCGACGCTTCTTGTAAAAATAAAAATTATAAAAGATGTGTGCGTCAAAATGAGAGCACAGAAATGACATAAAGACATGCACCTCAAAGGAGCAAATACCGCCAAAACAAAACACATAATTTTCCTTTCACTATCTAGGACTGACCTTTGCTATTCAGCTATGACAGCTACAACTTTGAAGAGATCGCTTACATTAATCACTGGTAGAAGACGTAACTGATAGTAAAACACCCAATCGGGTATATGAAACGAAAAGGACAGATGTCTCTTGTGCTTTACGTAGATACCTGCCGTGAAGACTTAAGCCTACGGTGCGTCTTCGCACATTATAACAAAACAATGCGTTGATACGCGCCTTTCGGGTAGGACAAGTACTACCACCAGTACCAGATTCGAAGTCGTGTGTAAGGGTCGAAGTCTATCTAATACCTCAACCATTCAATGGGTCATGGCACCCGGTTGCAATACAACTCCACATCGAGCAGACCAATTGGTTCCATAGCAATCCCATGGTTTAGCACAGGTCGTCGTACACTACACATATGCTAAGTCATGAGATGTCCAAGTACCATTAGGTCTATTCTCCCCTACAGCGACCACGATACTCCCACAAGGGGGCCATCTCCTAGATCAGGCCGGAATCATAGTTCCGGTCGAGCTTCGCAACCTTGCGGTCACTTCCAGTGGGGCACCTCACTGCCCAGGACTGGCGGCCTTTCAACACATTTAAAATTTCCTGTGTTCGACGAAAAGGACAAATGGGGGAAGAGATACTCGTATGACTATGAATCCAATGTGGATATCAGACATGCATACATATGTACTCGTATGTATAAAACGAAGCCGTAAAAAGCAGATATCACCGTACAAAGTAGGATAAGCAATTGTGACATACTCGTATACTCCAGCGACTGCCAGAGAGCAAAGAAGAAGCTGGTTTGCCTGGTATTAAATTTCCCCAAAACCACGTCGAAGTCATGTCAACTAAACCTCACTTTGACATTTAATCGCAAGTTTTTCTGTTCCATCGTTCCATGAAGGTAATTCAAAAAAAAAAACGCATCTCTTAATGACTTTACTCAGAAAAGTTTTTCTACTCACTCCATTGTTACGAGTACCCGTACGCCTGAAGGTTAAGACCGCGCAAACCATTAAGTCTGCGCTCCACCCATGGGTTTCTTTTTTTTTTTTTTTGTTTTCTAAAAACCTATTGTTCATCAACGAATCCCACAAAAATTTCTATGATTAATGACGTTTCCTCCGGCTTCATGTTTAAGCTGGAACCCCCCATTTGACATTTCCTGGCAAAGAAGTCACAGCGATGACGAATACTTGCCCAAGAGGCAATCAATTGACTAAACGAGCGGTTTTGCTTCTTTTTTTTTTTTTTTTTTTGTCTTTTTTGTGTCCATTCGGAGTATGAGAACGCGGACTTACGAGCACCAGCCAAAGTCTGTCTTGCGGTAGAGCGGTGCCAATTTGCATAATTTAACCACAAAAGCCCGGGTAAGCGGAGAAAAGGTTGAAGAATTCCGTAAAATGTCAACTGACAACCAGACCGAGCTGGAATGATCGTCTATCGTAATAAATCAATCAATCGGTCTGTGGCGCGATCCGCTAGCAGACTCGAGTCGATTGTAGTAGCAGCAGCAGCAGCAGCAACAGCAGCAAACGATCGGGGAGTTTAAACCAGCATCCGTGGGAGATGGTAAACGAGAAACCGAAAGGAAGAAAACAACAACAACAACAACAAAAAGTTGACGTTGCGATAAATTTACGTTCGGCAATTTGCGCCAATTTACGTTCGCAAGCGCATGTTAGCATAAACACACGGTCGTTGTCGCTTGGCGGTAGCGGCGCTGTGGCAACGGCAGTGGCGGCTATGCAATTAGGTGACATTGCTTGCGGCTCATAATGAAAAGAAAAAAAAGGGGCAGAAGCTCATGTACATTTTCTGGGCTTTGGTTTGTCTGTCATGGGGTGGCAGTGGCGGCGAGGTACACGCTTCTCATGGCACTTGCACTCAAAATGAAATAAAATAAACACAAGGCAAACATTTCGTTTACGTACGAGTACGAGTACGAGTACGGATATACCTTACCGCTTTCTGACACCGTGTGGCTGTAGTACGAATACCTGTGCTCATACTCGTGCTTGTATCAACCAACAACAGGAACTGCAACGGCAATGGCTGTTAGTCGTACCTTTTCAAGTTAAGTTATTTCTCGATGCCGTGTCAAGCTCTCCTCGTCGTCATCATCATCATCATCATCGTGCTGTTTGTTAGCTGTCGGTCGCGTTATGGTCGCCTTGTGTTTGCGGCGTGTAAACAGTCATTTTGGTGAATAAATTCTCAAAGCGGCTATGCTGCTGCGGTCGTTGTTGCTGCTACTCTCCATTTGCGGTTTGGTTTTTGTGTGGTGCAATAATTTATCATGTGTGCTGCTGCACATACAAAATGCACTGTGTTTGGCACAGTAGCGATGGGAAGCTCGTGAACACTAATATCCAAGTTATAGTTTACTACTAGACGCGGAATTTAATGGTGCAAAAAGAGCATATCGCTTATAATTAAAGGAAAAACAGGTTCGATGAAAGGATATGTCTTTGCCACACTTTATGTGTTATATAACTGAATATTTTCCCACTCTTCTGGAAAAGTCTCAGATTGCCAGGTTTACGGAGGAGCTCTACAGATGTTGTTGTTATCTCCATGGGAAGTCCTACCATGAGATTTATTTTTCAGTGCCTTAATTACGGCAGCGTTCTCGTCTCTTGAAGGCGTGAGTATGGGCAATTCCCTTGAGGCAACTTATTTTCATTGTTTGTATATTGAGCGACGAGGAAAATGCTCCGAATTGCAATCAAATGTTCCTAATTTTTTATGAACTCGTCTCTTCCTCCTGCTGGGGTTGCTGTAATGCGAACTCATAACGTTTTTCGCTGCTCAAGCAGTTCCCATGAATCTTCAGAAATCTATATGTTCTGTCGTAAAAAGGTATTGACATCATTGCCATTCTATAGTTCCGGGTATTCAGATCGCCCTCTTATCTGCCCGGTGTCTCATTAAGCGTTGATGACGGCGCTAAACTGGTAAAGAAATTTCTCATACACATCCTTTGTTCGAAGATTCGTTGCGGCGGACCCGATTAATTATCTTTATGCTTCTTCACTTCTTTGCCACGACAATAAGGTTTTTGGCAACATCAAACAGACTCTGTATACCTACTACGCAGAAGAGGACAGTTTGGCTATATAGGGGAGGCATTTATGGCGTACTATTGTACCATTTTTGACCTTCATTCAAAAGTGTTTGTACGTGTACTTTCCAAAGACCACCATTACTTCAAGCATTTGATTATACCGGGTCTTCTAATAGGTACTTCCGAATTTTGACACTTGATAGCGGCCATGTTGTTGAAGGTACATCTGTTAAATTGGCTGTCATTTATTCAGTCTGTTTTGCCAAATCACCATGGGTGGACAAAGCGTTCAACAACGCGTGCAAATGATAAAATTGTTTTATCAAATTGGATGCTCTGTTCGGGCAACGTTCCGCGCGCTTCGCCCATTTTACGGTCGGCATAATCGTCCTACCGAGAGGGCTATTCGCAGTGTGGTGAAGAAATTTGAGTCCACTGGTTTAATAAACGATAAACCAACACCCGTACGTCGACGAAACGCAAGATCTGCCGAACACATCGCCGCTGTCCGTGAGAGTGTGCAGGAAAATCCGAGGTAGTCGATTTCGCGTCGCTCACAAGAACTCGGCTTTTCGCAGATCACAAGTTGGCGAATTTTGCTTCGTGACTTGGGCCTGCATTCGTACGAAATTCAACTGACCCAGGAACTGAAGGTAAACGATCATAGATAACGACGTGTGTTCGCTGAATGGGCTCCGGAGCAGTTGGAAACTGACCCTAATTTTCATCGAAAAATCATCTTCAGCGATGGGGCGTATTTCTGGATGAATGCGTACGTCCACAAAAATACCAATCCACATGAGATCCAAGAGCGTTCGATACACCCCGAAAACGTCATTTTTTGGTGCGGATTTTGGGCTGGCGGCGTCATCGGTCCATATTTATTTGAGAACAACGTTGGTTGGCCAGGCCATCACCGTCAACGGCGAGCGCTATAGGTCGATCACTATCAACTTCTTTTGGCCTAAATTCGATGATATGGACACCAACGACATGTGGTTTCAACAGGACGACGCTCAACACGAAGCTCACGCCACATTGGAAACTCAGCACGAGCGATTCGAGGGCATGGTCATCTCACGTGGAGGTGATGTGAACTGGTCACCGAGATCGTGCGATTTGACCCCGTTAGACTTTTTCTTGTAGAGTTTTATGAAGTCGCAGGTCTATACGGATAAGTCACAAATCACAGCGGCTCTCAAAGCCAACATAACCCATGCCATCGGTCAAATTCAGCCTGATTTATGGGCCAGAGTCATGGACATGGAAATGGACATTTCGGGTGCGCGCCATCTAGAGAAGCCGCTCGCATGCAATGTAAGTTTAGTTTCTGATCTGAATCCAAGATCATTCAGAAATAGCGGATGGAATCTTTCTCACATCAAAGCTTACACCGTCGTCTGATGAATAATATTTTCCCAAATCGCCCCCTAGAATTCTGAATTCTCAAGTGACAACAAACTTTTGCAACTTACTGTCTACAAAATGACATGTGCAGTTCAACTTTTTGTTGTTGTTTTTGTTCTACTGGGAGTATTGTAGCCAAAAACACATTCAAAACAGAAAAAAATCACCTCACTTCGAGTTGGTTGTTCTTGTCTGTCTTCTTTTTTTTTTTTGTCCGTTTGTCAGTTTGTTTTATTTCTTATCTGTTTCGTGAGACAACGCACGCACTTATAAATAAACAAAAGAAATGAAATAAAGTAGAATAAGGAGGAACAAAAAAAAACAAATAAAAAATATCCTCACCATTGACTGACAATTGCAGTGGAAGAAGATCAGAAACCAGAACGACCTCCCTGATCATGATATTGATGTTGATGCTGATGCTGATGCTGATGCTGATGTGTCACGGCGTTGGTACTGGTGTTAGTGACGGTGAAGATGATAATGATGCTGCATCTTTGGGATACCAACCAACATATCATGATCCAAAGCAGAGATAGTTTATGGCCTTTTGGTTTTAGATGGAAATGATTTTCTACCACATGGGGGAATGCGGGCAGAAATGAACGAGTATACGAATGGAAATGAGCAGAGCTCATCGAATCATTCAGCCATGAATACGAGTATGCACATAGATACATAGATACATACTCGTACATATGTGCGTATATGTGGAAGATGCATGTGACGGGACCGGGACATAAGTTATCATAAAACGCTGCGGTGAATGCGTTTGTTTACTTTGGCCAAAATGTGTGGCAATAAATTGATGAAGTGTTGATTTTTTTTTTTTTTGAGGCATTAATAGGTTTTGGATGAATATATTGTATAACCGAACGGGGAGGTTTTAGTTATTTCCGTGATGAAACCGATGCAAAAGACGGTAAACGGAAGTCGACGATATGCGAGATTCTTCGAAAATGTCTGTTTATTTATCGTTTGTGTTTATTGTTTCTTTTTAGAAGGATAGAAGTTAAGTAATTCTCATGAATTAAATGAATTCTTGACAATAGAATGGGATGTTTGGTAGAAAGAAATTGACGATTTTCGATCTGCAATGATGTCATGGCTTAGATTTTGGTTCTGCAAAACCAGGAATAATGCACATGAATCTCATTTAGGCGATCCTAAGCGATCGCTTAGTTCCTATGATGTTAGAGCTGAGACAAGGAGTGGATTGGAGTGCTTAGACCAAACGCTCTATTCCTTTGAGATGAATACCCGTAGAACAATTCAGCGGAATCACTAATGAATGAGCTATTTGAATTTTCTATCACTGTGTACTAGATGGAGTGAAAAGTGACCTCCTTGACCGCCAGAATGCGCTGCTACTGCAAAAAAGATTATGGTGCCTTGAAGTCCGTTCATATTTAGGCAGACATGCCAAATTTCAGTGCGATACTATCTTTAGTTTTGTTTTGACAGATGATTGTTGTTGACGTGTTTGGCATCATGTTGAGTATGGACAAAAACGATTTTCGTTCTCTCATAAAACATTATTTTTTGAGAGGCAAAACGGCGAAGGAAACAAAAGAAAAGTTGGATAAATATTATGGGGCTAATTCCCCGTCAGATTACACCGTCAAATATTGGTTTCGAGAGTTTCGTGGTGGCCGCAACTCCACTACCGATCAAGTCCACAGCAGCAGGCCCTCCGATGCGGTTACAGAGGACAATGTTAAAAAAATACATGAAATGGTGTTGGCTGACCCGAAAGTGAAGATGCGCCAGCTAGCAGATACCACAAAGATTAGTACTGAGCGCACACGCCATATTTTGGGCAATATTCTGCATATGAAAAAGTTATCCTGCCGCTGAGTGTCGCGAATAACCAAAAACACGAACGCGAGAGCACTTCGAAAGAGTGTTTGGACTTCCTGATGCTTAATCGGGCGGACTTTTGGCGTCGATCGGTAACTGGATTTGGATCCCTCGGACCTTAGATCTTTTCCCAAACCTCAAAAGATAGCTCATCAATAAAAAAATTCTGCTCACGCGAGGAAATCATCGGTGCCACAGAGGAGTATTTTGCAGACCTTCCGAAAAATTACTTCTCGGACGGAATCAAGAAGTTGGAAAATCGCTGGAATAAGTGTATCAAACTAAAAGAGGACTATATTCAATAATATAAAAAAAAAATTTTAAAAAAATAAGGTCACTTTTCACTCCATCTAGTAAATGTGGGCAGCGCAACTAGGGGTCCATTCTTTACAACACTTTTGTTACGATTTTATTTTCTGTTTTTTTTTTGTATTTAAGGTGGTGACTGTCTGTCACCAAATAGATCGTCTGTGGCAGTCCGCCTGGTTCTGTGGCTTTGTGTATTTATTATACGCAGAGGGTTCCAGACGTGACCGTCCGTCACTCCACCGAGACTCCCGTCTCTTCGTCTCGTGGATCTATTGGTTGTTCCGTCCGACAAGTATAAAAGCAGAAGTGCAGAGCTGAAGAACCCACCAATTCTTCCCGCTAATATACTTCTCCAAGGAGACAATGGACATAAAATGAACGGGTGGGGCAAAAAGCCGATCGGGCAGGAGAGACCATGATGGAGCGGAGATGCCTTCTAAGGCTAAGGAATCTACGCGATAGGAGAGACAACACAACACAAGGGCAAGAGCCGACGACTTTGTGAATGGCTCTTTTTCACTAAAACATTGGACGCTGGTCTCGCGCCTTCCTCCAAATGGTTACTTCAAAGGACCGTCCGTCCTACCTCCTGTGGTTGATCCTTCAAGATACTAGGAGGGTGCACCAATGGCTGATGGACCCATGGCTGCTCACCACCCTACTAGGATTTTGAAGAACCAACGGAAAAGAATGTGGATGAGTGAGGCCGAAGGGAAAGGGAGAGAGTAGGCCTTGTTGTGGTAAATTTTACCGCAACACTTTGACAAACTCGGGAGAATGCTTATTGGGCGAAAGTCAGCGTATCCGGACGGATTGGAATTCTTTAGAATAGGGGTTACTTTTGCAAGTTTCCTGGCGGAGTGAAAGCAGGATTTAACAAGGCAACAGTTATAAATATGAGTAAGCGTATCTACCACATGTATAAGAATTATTTTAATAAATCTTAGAGATATTCCATCTAGACTTATAGCATTAGATTTTATAGATTTAATGGCAAAAATGACATCGACGCTATTTATAATGTGGCAAGAAAATGTTGAGCCTGAGAAGTCTGACGAACTACGGTATAAATTAGCTTCAGTGGAAGGAGTAAAACTGTCTGAAACAGATGTGGTCGCAAAAAAGTTATTAAATAGATCCAAAGATCTAGAGTCTTAGAGCTGGTTTTAAGCTTAGATTTGTAACAAAACTGCTTTTGTTTGCGAGTCTCCGCGGTTGTTAAGTCTCTCAACTTAACAGATGCGGTCCTATTTGCAGTTGAAGGATAGTTTTCCCATCTGCGGTAGGCTTTGTGTCGAAGTCTCATGAGCTTTTTTATACCAAGGGCGCCCCGGATCCTTAACTACCACTTGCTTAATTGGTACATATTTGTTGAAGAGAAAATCCGTAACCGTAATCGGACAACAAGATAATGACTGGACTGAAGTCGCCGCTAGAGACTTTCGGACTTCGACTGTAGTGGAGGCGTGTCTTGATTCATTCGCAATTTGATCAGTCTAATTGACGGTTGATTAATCAGGAGTCTTCCATGTCCTATTGTGAATATTGAGCTGCGGAAAGGGGTATTAGCTATGAGAACGTCTATTACACATTCTATTAGACAGACTTTTAGGAGCCTTGTCAAGGCTGGAAATCGAAAAACTTCAACCCTCGGTATACTGGTGGTGGAAATCGCGGAACTTATGCCAATGTGTCACCGAACGTAAAAAAACGTAACCAACGCTCGCGGATTCACCCACTGTAATAATGAGCTTCAAAGTATCTTTTCCATGCCAAGATGTACATATGCCATGCCAAGATGTCTTGCCTTCTATCCTACCTACCGTCATACTCGTTATAGAAATGGAGAAAATCTATTCTAGACAAAATTTTTTTGAAGCTGTTTTGAGACAGTGGGAATACGCGCTTGTCCATTCTCCACTTTACGAAACCAAAAAAGAGCGTTCTAAATGACGAATTTGTTCAGTGACCCAATCTCAATGATGCAGAATGTCAAAAACTGGAAATGCCATCTGCATGGCGGGTGCAGATATTCACCAACCTTACCGCGTCTAGAATACAGTTAAGTAATTGAGTAAACTATGGTATGTAAGGGACAAAAGTCGGGCTGCTCAATCGATTATATGTTTTCGTAACTAGTTTTGAACTGAACAATATGTAGGCAGGTAGGTGGGTGGCCGTGGCTCGGTGTGCGAATCCCAGCCTCGCCCGAAAGACATATCCATTTTTCAGTTTCCGAAAATCAAGTAAGACGAGTAGTTGACGAGAAATCAACATCAAGCCAACTTCCACTAAGAATTTAGTGTCCCCATTAAATGTTGGATGCCAAACATGGAGCGAAATAACCGCTGAGCACAAACTTCTTTCTTTCTTTCTCTATTCCATCTTGGTCCAACAGTCCACCTAAGGTTTGTTCTTTTATTGGCATTCAGCTTTAATATTAATCTGCACGTAGCGATTGGTATACCTACGCTACCCTTTTCCGTTAGACTGATTCCAATTTTTGCGAGTTCATCATCCCTGCAATGTCTCTGTGGCCCGGCACCCAGCAAAGGTGAAGGTTGAACTGCTCTGTCATCTCCATAAGAGATGATCGGCATTCAAGGCCGGTTTTTGAATTTAATGAGACTGAGTCCAGCGACTTGATAGCTGCCTGACTATCCGAAAAGATGCGGATATCCATTGCAGATATCACGTTTTTCTTCAGCCAGGACGGAGATTTTTTAATCGCCAAAATTTCCGCCTGGAACACGCTGCAGTGATTTGGAAGACGGAAAAAGTGGCTTAGATTTAGCTTATCTGAGAAAATACCCGCCACCAACCCGGCTATCGGTTTTAGATCCATCTGTGTAGAAATAGATTGACTTGTCCTCCATGAAAGCATCTTCCTCTCAGAAACCATCTAGAGGGGAAGCTTACATGGAAGCTTTTGTCAAACCAAAGTTCAGGTATGATCTAATCGATGTTCTCTGTGAGGATTCCTAATATATTAAGAATGTTAGCGTCAAATGAATTATTTGTCCACTGTTTAGTTGCTATAAGGCGAATAGCTGCAGTGGCAACTGCTTGCCTGCTAAAGATATTGAGGGGTGACAATTGAAATGGAATGTCTAATGCGCGGAAGGAGCAGAACGTAGGACTCCGCTTATGAATTTTTTTTTATATATATAATTTGCGCGCGCTCAAGGGATTAAGTACCCTTAAAATGCTTGCACACAGCGCGGGCGAAGAAAAATCAGGGAGGATGGAAAGAGAGGTACCGGTGAACGTTGGTTTTAAATGTTTGAAGATTATAATGACTAGGAAATAAGGAGCTAGGCAGGGCATTCCATAATCGAGTTGTACGGCTTAGGAACGAATCATAATATTTTAGAGTACGTCCGGGTGTTACGGTTAAAAGTTTGAAGGGGCGGAATGCTGCTGGCGATTTCTATGGAGCATTGTTGGTGGAAATAGCGATAAAACAGAGTGAGACACGAGACATTACGTCGGTGTTCGAGGGTGTCCATTGTTTGAGTGATATTAGTATCACCTATGAGTTTTATCGCGCGGTTTTGGATCCTATCTAGCAGGTGCAGAGATGTTTTAGGAGCACCTGATCAGATGTGAGCATTGTACTCCAATTTTAGACGGATGAAAGCCTTATATATTGTGGCCAGATCGGAGGGGGTATAATATTTCTTACATCGCTTGAGGAAACCTAGACATTTCGCAGCATTTTTGACGACACCGAATATGTAGGCATTCCAACGTAAGTTGTCATTGAGACACATACCGAGAATGGAAAGTTTATCGGTTTCGACGATGCAAGTGCCATCCATGTATAATGGATGGGTGTTTAAATTTCGCTTTAACGAAAGCAGACAGCATTGTGTTTTGGAAGCATTAAATTCTACTCTGTTAGTGGTTCCCCAATTAGTTATGCTGGTAATATCAGAATTTTAATGAGCTGAACATACGCTGCCATTCCCGTTCTACATCCGAAGAGCAGGGACGTGATTCCGGGAACGAATATGAAAAGCAGAGAGTACTGTCGTCAGAAAAGGGGTATATTCTGTCGGAGACAGAAGGGAGCCCTGGGGCACACCAGCATTTATTTTGTGAGTATCAGATTTGAAACCATCCAAGACAACTTGAATTTAACGTTCCGAAAGGTAGTTTCTAATCCATTGAAGGAGAGATTCACCGATCACAAAAGCACGCATTTTCGACAAAATAGCCTGATGCCAAGCTCTGTCAAATGCCTTAGAAATATCAAGTACCAGATTGATGTATGCTTTGGTTCCACTTTTCGGTGAGACATGCAATCAAATCACCAGTGGACCTGTTGCTACGAAAACCATAATGCCGGTCATTGAGAAGTTTTCGTGTTTCGAGATATTTCATTAGCTGACGGTTTATCAGCGTTACCATGACCTTGGAAAGAAGGGTCGTAAGTGCAGTGGGTCTGTAGTAGGAAGAGAGAGGAAGATTCGCTTTTTTTACGGACGGGCTGGACAAATGCTGCATAGACATGCTGTTTTATAACCTCTACTTAAATTGCTGCAGTTAACTGGCCGTCCACCAGACGACAACCCCGTAGGTGACTATCGGTCTTATGACCGGGATGTATAGCCAGTGGGTTATGCGGGGTTGAAGGCTCCATTTATTCCCAATGGCGTTTTTGCAAGAGAATAAAGCAAGTGTAGCTTGAATGTTAGGTTTCCAGTTTAGTTTCCTGTCAAAAACGAGACTCAAATATTTCGCTGTATCGGAAAAGACTAAACTGCTACCGTTTATCGAGGGAGGTTCTATAATTGGAATTTTGTATTTCCTGGAAAAGAGGACAAGATCAGTTTTATGGGGGTTTACTCCCAATATACAGCGATCTGCCCAACGGGTTAATCTGTTATGATTTAGTTGAAGGAGTTCTTTAATGGTATTAAGATGCTTACTGCTACCACCCCCTTCCAAGTATATCACCAGTTCATTTACTACTAAGTTCCACAAAAGGGGAGAGAGGACACCGCCTTGCGGCGTACCTCTGCTGACACATCTTTTAGCAAAAGTCACACCCAGTTTGGGGTTGATTATCCTGTTGTTTAGCATAAGACTGATTCCCAATTGAGTTGTCTACCTGCAGAGTTGACAGCGCAGTCGTGATTGCGGATATGATGACATTGTTGAAGGCACCTTCTATGTCCAGGAAAGTAACCATTGTGTACTCTCTATATTGTAGGGATGTGGCTAGTCAGTAAATACAGAGCCGTGTCCATCGACTTTCCTTTACAGTAGACATGTTGAGCCGTTGACAAAAATCTTGAATCTGAACTGAACAGCAGAATCGCGAAGAATTTTAAAAGACGTTTAAAGCAGACAGCAATCTTTAATTGACATGAAATTCTACATATATGATCTGGTCTAGCTGTATCTAGTTTGGCGGAAAGTTAAAAAAGAAGTTAATCCTTGCGTGCACGAAGAATTACAACAGAATTAATGAGTCTACAAAATACCTTTGTTGTAAGCACGAACATTTGCACCTGTCACAACAGAGCTTTGTCAAACTTTGATACCGATGTCTTCATTCATATCCCTCCCCCACTTCGCTCATTCGTATTACTCTAAGTCTAATAATGCGTAACATGTCTTAACATGCAAATGACAATCATTATCATGTGACAGCAGATACAAATAGTGCTGACGATTAAAACGATAGTGCCGAGTTAATTCCACTCTTATCTGCTTTAGAAAATTTCACAATATTGCTCATTCGCCTTCACAGGCAAAGCCAAGGTGCGAGTATGGTTTGGTTTGGTGTTACACACTTTCAAATAAACACGCGGTCTTATTCACCTTTTATCTCACCTACATTTCCAAACAAATATTTGACAACATTCGTTATGTGGCGACCCTCATCCCCTATGCCGCATCCCATGCCTCTGACATCTCGTGCTCTATTGTTCGGTAAACACAGTTCACACGGCCATAGATACAAACCCCCTCCTCCACATACATGCCCATATGTATGCATAGTACTTGCCTTTGTGTGCCTGCTGTGTCAACAGTTAACGTTTCAAATAATTTACTTAATGCCTCCGCCCTGCTCACCGACGCCGCTGCCGTCGCCGACGCCGACACCGACACCGCCGCTCGACAGCATTTCTAGGTATATTTGTTTGTAATAAACAATTTCATGCGGGATGGAAATATTGAATTTTTTTTTTTATCCTACAGGTCCCTGTCAAATATTTGGTGACGTCTAAGCCATATGGCATGTGACTAATAGTCATATGTATGTATACTCTGACCGAATTGGCAATTTACATACTCGTATGCATATTTAAAATTGAAAAATCGAGTGGGTTAGGCGGGGTAGGCTGATGTTTACAAAATAGAACGGTTGATGGAGATTTAGGGGCAAGAACCAGGGAAATTGGATAACTTGCATCTTGACGTCAAATGACTTATCAGTCTGTTCTCACTCTGTCTATAATCGCAATTGGCAATTGTCGAATTTATTGTTGACGCTATCAGCATTGACGCTTGCGATCTATGAACCTAAGATCGCCTGCATATGATCACTTGCACTTGCCTGTATTCATGATCAATACAAGGTATTCGTTTCTGCTATGATTGCGATCGATTATTATTATTATTATCCAACCGATTGGTGATCATTATAAGCAAGATCACCTATGATCTACTTTGCGAAATGGTACAGTGACACGCTATGAGTCGTAGACTTAATGAGCGATCACTTTAAATTTGCTGTCGGGGTAATTTTCATTTTATTGCTGTTAACTTAAAGCAAGGTCAACTTAGTTAATAGCCCCTAGAGTCATTATAAAGATTTTTGTTTTATGAAATCAGTTCCAACATCTAATAAATTAAATTGCGTCAGCATTTCTTGAAATTTTTTGCTGACCGATCATCATGATCAACGCGATCTTTTTACATCATAAAAATATCAATATCTGATCCGCTGGTGCCGGCAATGAAAAGTTAAAAGCTAATCATCCTTGTCGTGGACATTTGGTAGCATTTGTCAAAATTTTAATTTTATTTTCGGCCTCAAACGCGCTTGCCAAGGTAATACCGGGATTATTTCGAAAAAATTCCACTTAATGGTGTCTAAGTATTGCTGTGGCAAGATAATTCACTGCTTGGTGGTTTCGTTTTGACAAAAAAGAATGAATACACTGTTTTTTTTTTTTTTTTTTTTCGTTTGAAATATCAAGACGGCGGGGGCAATCGAAAGGAGTGGTGGTCGGGAAAGATTAAACAATTTTTGTTTTTGATGGCGCACACAGGAAGCCAATCAAGTGGTGTATTACCACTTGAATTCATGTTCCGATATTTTTATTTTTTTATTTTTTTATTTTTAATTTTTAATTTTATTGATCGTCGTAATTAATCAGGCCTTTTTAATCTATTTGAACACGCAAGTTCTACAAGAATTGGGGAAGAGTGTGATATGTATCTACGACACACCCAACTGTTCTACAAGTGCTATTGCTGTTGTGATAAGATTGTTTTGCGATTTGTTTGACAGGTTTCATTTGATGTTTGATGGTTGTTAAGTGCTTATCACTTGCAACATTAATAACATCATCCGAATTACACAAACAACAAGCAGAAAAAATACGATTTGTACTCGTTCATCGATTAAGAAGATCAGGTTTTTGGTTAGAAAGAGTGATATCACCTTTCAAAGATCAACATAAAACCATTCGCGGAAATAATAATAAAGTTATAGTGATAAACTTCTGGCAAAGATCTATGCATGCATAGATCAATCTTTACTGATCATGCACTGCAAAATTGGATTGTTCGTGAGTTCTCTTGTTCAAATTGACTTGCTTGACGTATAAGTAAGTATGGACAGAACTCGGATAGTATTACCTTTTCTTCTTACTTGAAACTAAGGTTTATTCTACGAAGCCTTTCAGAGCGCTGCATTATTTAGTGGAGCAGTTACCTACAGAAGTTTTCAAAGCAATTCCTTGAACTAACTTATATTAGTACTTCCAAGCCAAATTTTAAGCTAATTTTTATCGTTGTCCAATGGATTGCAGAAACCATCACATTTTGTTCTCCAAATAATAACATTTAAACAAGAATGATAAGCGAAATCACTCTATGAAATGCGGACAACTTTTGCCATACATAAAACAGAAAATGTTTGCATGAAATATCTGGTTGTTTTAATAATTGTTAATATAATCTGCCATACTTTCTGAAGCAATGGCAAGTGATAATTAGTCCATATGCTTTGTACTATGATCTGACTTGGGCTATCAACCGAACATCACTGGCTCCCAGGCAAGATTTGTTACGAGAACAGGAAGAATTGATTTTGCTCTTAAAATTGTACCGACACCCTAGGTAAGTATCGAAAGTGTCAACGTCAAGTCATAGGTGCATATGAATTAGATGTAGGTTAAGTTAGGTTAAACAGGGGTGTGATAGATATGCCATCACACAGACACTACGCACCAAAACGGGCCTATCGCGGTCCCTGTGGAACCAATATAATTTGTCTCAAATGGCAAACACCTGGTGAAACACCTAATTTTCTTGCAAAAGCCAAGAAGGCCTTTGAGGTTCGTGCCGTCTATTTCCTCTAGGTTTTCGAAAAAGTATTTCCCTAAAAATTTTCTTCGACTACGCGATATTGTCTCGCATTCACACAGTACGAGTGTGTGTATTATGTCCTCAACAGCTTGAGTCTCTTTGCGTGCTGTCGCAGGAAACAGTGTTTTGTCAGGATTCCTAAGCTTATCCCTGTTTAATTTTATTTGTTTGATCTTTTGCAGTCAAAAAGCGGCCAACGAGCCTTGGATACCCTGTGTCCCTCAAGACTTGATCACCTTAGGTTGGCTGTCTTTGTGATTTTTTCCTCGATAGTGCCCCTCACTATGCAAAAGGGTGGTTTGATATTGGCAACCTCACTATTGTCGAGTAGCCCTCATTTTCTTGCAAGCTCGGCCGCTTGTGCATTTCCTTTAATACCGCAGTGCCCTGGCATCTAGCACAATCTCACCCGGTTCTGACTGCATAGTGCCTAGAGCACTGAGCGACAGCGCCTGATTGTATCAGAGTTGACGTTGGTGGATTCCATTGCCTTGAGTGCGGCCTGGTTATCGATGTAGATAGCGATATCTCTTTCGGATACCGATCTCATCTGCATTAGCTCAGCGGCGCTGAGGACAGCCAGAACCTCTGATTCGAAGACACTGCTTGCGTCCGGTAGTCTTATAGAAACTCTGAGCTCTGGGTCTTCTGAGAAAATACCAGAATCTGTTCCTTCCTCTGTTTTTAAGCCATCTGTGAAAATTACAATTCCACTCGACCTGATTATTGCATTTTTTTGCCAGTCCTCCCTCTCTGGATATATTATATCATACGGGATGTCGAAGTCGATCAAGGTAGGAATTTCATCCGTAGAATTGGAGTGCCTGGCAGTAGCCCCTTCAGGACTGTGCCATGTCTACTACTGCTACTGCTCTTGAAGTAACCCAGATTAGTGAGTCGTATCGCCTGTAAATCAAGCGGTGTTAGGTGCAAAAAGGTGTCCAATGCTGCTAATTTTCCGTAAATCGTTTTCTTGTTTGTTGCTTTCCACCATACTAGTGCGCCGTATGTAACACCATAGTAGCTTTTAAGCCCCACACTTTTCCTACTGTCCTTTCGCAGATAAAAAGAGCATTATATGCCTTTTTGATTCTTTCCGCTGCCTTAAGAGTCCAGTTCAGTTTTACCCAGAATTACACACAGATATTTTGCGCTGTTCGAAAGGCACAGTTCCACTCCATTGAGTTTTGGGAGTTTGAATCGCGATATCTTGTACTTTCTGGTAAAAACAACCAGTTCCGTTTTGGAAGGGTTGACATTGAGACCACAGCTTTGAAATATTTAAGTATTTTCCCAGCACTATTATGACCACGTCATCTGCGTATGCCGTGGCACTTAAACCCATTGTACTAAGCTTTTTAAGGATGTCATTGATAACCAGCACCCACAGGAGTGGGGATGTGACTCCACCCTGAGGGGTTCCCCTGGTTACAGACATCCTGACCGAGCGTTGCCCAATGAAACAGTTTATTTTCCTGCTTGCAAGCATGTTGCGAACCCAGTTTGTAATGCCGTGTTCAAAGTTAGCGTCTACTAGAGCATTTTTAATGGTGGTGCACTCCACGTTATTGAAGGCTCCTTCAATATCGAGGAAGGCCGCCATCGCAAACGCTCCGAAGTGTAGACTCTTCTCTATTTTCCCCACCGTGTAGGGCGGTTTCTACAGATTTTCCTTTCATGCATGCATGCTGTGGCTCAGTCAAAAAGCCATTACTGCATCTATTCCTAATGTGAATCTCCAATAATTGTCCCAGGGTTTTAAGCATAAATCTTGACAGACTGAGTGGTCCGAAATGTTTTGCTGTTATATGCCCCTGTTTGCCAGCTGTTGCTATGTACCCTATTTTGAGACTGTGTCTAAGAATTTCCGTAATTTTTTTCGATTGTTATCTCCGGTGGTTTCTGTGGCATAATCGGTAGAATACCATCCGGACCGGGAGATTTGTACGGCTTAAAGGACTGAAATGCCCACCGCAATTTTTTCCTATTAATAAGAACACAATCTCCTCTTCGGAACCAGAGAGATCAATGTTCTCAGTGTGCTGTAGCATGCGAGAGTCGCCTGATATTGTGGATCCCCGAAAGTGGGTTTCCATCAGTGTTGCCAGAACTTCTTGGCTACTTAGCTAGGAACGCTCGCTTCCTTTAAAAGCACTTTGTGAAACCTCGTCTTTTACCGCGATAGATTCGCAGTATTTCTGCCATGAAGCCATTTTTGAATCGTTTCCTACATTCCACCACCATTTTGGTTGAGCCCTTTTAGGTGTTCTGTTAGAAGGGCAAGCTTTCTCGAACGTCATGGTTAGTGCCTTATTAATATTTTTGACCGCCCTGTCTAAATTAACAGTACTATCGCAGGTGATTGATTGGGTATCCAGGTGTATATTTACCACTTCTGTATACTTGACTCAATCAGTCCTCCTAGGATTTCTTTGAAAACTACAAACCTTGTTCTAAAAGTTCACCTTGAAGCGTATCCATCGGTGATGGATACATGTAAAGCAAAGATCTTCCTAAAGAAGAACAATCGTGCTTAATCAACGATTCAAGAAAGGAATTTTACTCATGACAAGGCAACAGGTAGAGAACGCTTTTTAAAATATTCAGTGACACTGAACTTCATACAGATCGCCTGTTCAATTTTAGCTACGTCAAATAACGATTTTTACGATAATCAAACATTCAGCTGATGTGTACGACGTCTTCAGTTAACTTGTATTGCATCAAACTGTCAAAATATGACAAAGTTAAGTTTCATTCACAAGTGTAAGCGTCGCATCAATCAATAAGTATCCGAACTAGGTATGAAAACGCAAGTTTTTTTTTTCAAATTTTGTTTTTTTTTTGTCGTGATCTCCTTTTGCTACCATTCAGAACTTTTCCAAACGTTCCTGCCATTTTTGCAAGTCACATATCTTCTTCTGTTAGGCTTCGATCTCGCCGATGACCTCCTCATTGGAACTGATGATTTTTTTTCCTGCGAGCTACGTTTTTATATCGAAGGCAGACAGATCTAAGGAGTACGGTTGATGCCGCAGCAATTCGTACTGTCTTTCATGTAATTTGGCGTCGTCGACTGCGGATGAGTGAGCTAGGAAGCTATCGTGTCTGAAGAACACTTTTTTCTTTGACGAACGAGCAGTGTGTCTCTCTGTAAATTTCGTTTTAAATTCGTCATATAATTCATTGTAGTACTGCCCTGCGTTTCTGTAGAAAATCTATGAATATTATTCCCCATGACCTTTTCCAGCTGCCTTCTTCGGAGCACATTCAACTGGTATGTCTCTGGAGTGCAGTAACCGATCCAGATTTCACCAACGGTGAGGACTCGACGAAAAAACTGCGGATCTCGCTTAAAGAGCTCCAAATACTACTTCGAACTTGACGCCCATATCCATTTATTGCCACCCACTATGAGCAATCGCGACACCCATTGGGCCGATAGTTTTTTATGTTTAACTTATCATGTAAAGTGTTGATTGCTGTTCCGTACGAGTACACTATGCCTACTGCCTTTGCTATTTCGAGCTATTTTGTTGGGCGATAAGACAAAATTATGTCATGAACCTTTTGTACGATTTTCTCTGTTCGTGCTCCTCTTCAAAAACAGATAAACGGCCACGTTTAAATTCGTTGAACTAATATCCCACGGTTGCCATAGTCAAGGGTTCTCACAGACAGCAAACAACTTCACTTTTATTTCTTCGGATTACTGATCGATATTGTGTTTATCAAAACACCAAACACTTTAAAATTAAAACTAACCGATGAATCAATCTGAAATTTGGTATGGAGTCATTTCGAAAGTGGTATTACTCGATGGAAATACCAGCTTTCCTTAGCCACACTACTTGTCTTTAAAAATTTGTAGTTATTGATCCAGCACATAGATCCTGTGTTGATTTTAAGTCGCCTGGTGCCGACTATCTTTGTTGTTTAGGAAGATCTTTGTTTTGCCGACCTCTCTAAGTCTTAAAAGTTTTAAACCCATCGGTTAAATGAAGAATTAGGCTAAAGAGTTTAGAGAAAATGGTAAAGATTTATGTTGGAAAGACTACTACTCCGTCGATCATTTGCCTACCGACTCGTAAGATGTTGCAAGCCTGCTCTTCAAAATCTACCAGGTAGAATTAGGCGTGCTCTTGACAAAGTAAAGAAAGTTGAACAGAGGATTGGTTTCTACTACGACGCATTTTGGTCTACTGTTTTTTTTTAGTTCGAACGTCTACTGTCAGACGCATGGCCATAAAACTTATTGTAAATAACAAATCGAACAGTAGAAGCAACACTTATGGCCACTGGCTCGAGAACGCAAGTCTTTTCCGAACGGAAACAGAAGGGCAGATTCACTAAGTGTTGCTACAATGAGATCACGGGAAATCAGACAAGGCCCAGAAGATAGTTTCTCAGAATAAGGACTAACTTTGTCTTCAGTCAAATTTGCCACGATGGCTAAAGCTGTACGAGGGCTGTTTGATGATAAGTACCCGTGTTGGAAGATAGGTGGCGCTACTGAGCCAAAATGACTATACCATCATTTAGTATAACATCTTTTAGCCCGCCTGTCAAAATTTGGTGACAATCCTTACGCTTACTTTTGTTTTGACACCTTTCCGGCCGAATTCACGGTCTTCGTCTTCTTTGGAGCACGTTCACCGGGTAAAACTCATTGTTTCGATAGCTCTTTGGTCTCTGGTGTGTACCAACGAATCCATGTCTCATCGACGGTCACGAAACTACGCAGAAACTCCTCCGGATTTCGATTAAACAGCGCCAAGCACTACGTCTTTGAAGTGGTCTCACGATTGCGCTTGTTCTCCGGTTTGAGCAAACGCGGCACTAATCGCGCGGACAGCTTTCTCATGCCCAAAATCTCGTACAGGATATTGCCAACGCATTCAGTTGAAATGCCTGCTATCTAAGCCATCTCGCGAATTTTCATTCGGCGGTCCGCCAATACGAGATCATGGATTTTGTTCACGGTTTTTGGGCCACCTGGTCGCGGCTCATCAAAAACCAATTGTAAACGATTGTACGGTGAGGTGAATGGGTCCCATACACACAATCAAGAATGGGCTTGATTTCCTCGCAGGTTTTGCCACCCAAAAACAAGAATCGGATCACGGAGCGATACTGCTCTTTTTCCATGGTCGCAAAAAAAACACTAACACGATGTTTTGAAATGGGTGCCAAAACAAATCTAAGCGTCGGATTGTCACCAAATTTTGACAGGCGGGCTAAAAGACGCTATACTAAATGAGGGTATAGTCATTTTGGCTCAGTAGCGCCACCTATCTTACAACACGGATACTTATCAAACAGCCCTCGTACTTGTTATGTGGACAGACTTGAGAAAGAAAGCATCTTTGCTTTCTGACATCATATACCGATATGCTCGTTGTGAGGGAGGCAACTCCATCTTGGGGCATTTCTTTTATGTCCGTTCGATTTGCGTTTGCTTGAAGCTGCTGATCGTAGGATCAAAAAAATGCTTCAATGAAATTCCTCCTAATCTTTAGTAACTAGGTATATGTTTCTTCAACCCAAAACTCCCTAGACTAAATCGATGATGAATGAAAGGTAATTTTGAGTAAAGAATGCAACAATTCCATTTGGCCTTAGAGTGCTTAGAGATCTCATTTGGGAGTTTTTCAACGGAAGTTGATAAAAATGAAGGAGCTCCTAAGTTGGACTGATAAAGATGGTGATTTCAACTCTAAGAGGTGACTGCGTGAAACACACCGGATATACAGTCGTACTAATGCAGTAATAAGGCGATCTTGTAATCGTTATGGCAACCTCGCTTTAAAGTCTCAAAGTCTTTGAATTGACGATAATTATTGGTGTTAAGTGATATTACTTTTGGGTTAAAATTGCATCATTGTTACGTGTAGTCGAATCACTAGTTTAGTGCCGTTGCAAACTAAAATTTCACCAACAGTTCTCTCCTAGGCAACACGTTCGATACCAAGAAATTATATAAAGTTTTCAGGTATTGTAGTGGCTCTGGGCGATGTTCGATCTTTCTAGACAATAAATCACTGCTTTCTGTTATGAAGATCTTACTACGAATTCCGTCCGGAACGTCCGGATTTCAGTGTTACATACAGATGTATGTACATATTTCTTCCCTGGCCCTTCTATACGCTATTAGATCATGTCATGAGTAATTAGTAGCTATGAACATTACTCAACCAAAACCAATTTTCTCCCGCCTTTAAGACGCCCTCAAACAGCAACTCTTCACAATTAGCGTCTGATCCGACTATAGCGCGTTTCAAGTCCCTATGCAGCTGGAAGGTTGCGCAGTGAGAACATGGAATAATTTTCTTCTCTTTTTGGGATATTTACGTAACAGCTGAACTTTCTTTGCTTCCTTGTGCAATATATTATACCATAACGAATTGATTCGAGCATTTTTAATGGATCAATTCATCATTCATCCATCTTTGAGAGATATGAAAACTTTAATACATACATACATATTTATGTAGTTTCTGTTATGGGTTTTCAGGTAGTGAATAGGTTATATCAGACCGATATATGTAATTGATGCAAAGTTCTGCTATTTTATGACTTACACCCAGCAGACTTTACTCTTAGTAAAAAAAAATATATTCATAGTAAAACGAATACTAATTTTTTACCAATCCTTCATTATGAAAATACTTGAATTAATTGAACCCTTTTTTATTGCTCTTTAATTACTGCAGGTAGTATTTTAATTTTGAATTTGAATTATTTTAAAGTCAATTGTTACACAAATTTTCCTTCCTCATAGGATTGTGTAAATAGTTATTATTCTGATTAATTTTAGAAAATTAATACGTAAGCATCTGACTTTAGGCAGAAAACTGCGCATCATGTAGAGGGTGTGTATAGCGAATGGACACCATTGCTATTGCCCGCAAATACTTCGAATCTACCCCTCTGCACAAGTAGAAGGTGACCTCAACCGACTTGGATTGCGCAACTGGAGGCAGTTAGCTAAAGACCGCACTAACCGGAGACTAAGGCCCAGGTTTATCCCGAACAGTATCGCCACACCTAAACAATATATGAATTTTGATTTAGTTTTGAAGAACTTTGCATAAGTTAGGAAAAGTACATAATATGTGAGCTAGCCCTGCTCTAAGTTCTGTTACACAATTTCCAGCGCTTGTCGTTGCGGGAATAGAACCGTTTTTTTCAGAACACATGCACTGATCAGTGAAGAATTTCTTCACGAAATTCAGGTAACTTCAACACCTTTTCCTCTGTATAATTTGAATCATCAGAAGATTTTTCGGCTTCGATGCGACGATATAAAGTGTAGAGTAAGGTCGGCAAATATGGCCCACCATAATATTTCTTCAATACACAAACGCACGCAGTTAAAAGCACCAAAAACTGAGGCAAAAAATACTGCACTGTCCCAAAGGCAGTACAAATTGTTGGTCATTCGTCAAAAACATTAGAATTTCTGGCTCATCCTCCATCCCAATGCTCAATGAGTAATGACATTCCAGCTGTCAGCTCTTTGGACAAGGCCTAGACTTGAGTGAGTCGAATCTTCAATGGGACGAACCCACTTTTGCACTCGTGTAGTAGCAAGAGTACTTAAAGATCTCAACATGCATAAATCCGCTGGTCCAGATGGTATATCTCCCCCTTCTTCTGAAGAGGTGTTCTTCCACGCTGGCAAAACCACTGCGTAAGCTTTTTCATCAATCCTACTCTTTAGGACTCTTTCCGAGCAGATGGAAAACAGCATTTGTCAAGCCCGTCCTTAAAAAAAGGCAAATCTTCTTCTCTCTCATCCTACAGACCCATTGCACTAACGTGCCTTCTATCCAAGGTCATGGAAACGCTGATAAACCGTCAGCTCATGAAATATCTCGAAACACGGAAACTTCTTAATGATCGGCAGTATGGTTTTGGCAGCAACAGGTCCACTGGTGATCTGATGGCATGTCTCACCGAAAAGTGGGTGGCCATGGCTCAAGTGGTAGTGAACTGGCTTCCAAATCGAGAGGTTCGGAGTTCGAATCCCAGCCTCGCCCGAAAGACATATCATCCATTTTTTCAGTCAACGAAAATCAAGTAAGACGAGTAGTTGACTAGAAATCAACATAGAGCCAACTTCCACTAAGAACTTAGTCTCCCCATTAAATGTTGGATGCCACTCAAGGAGCGAAATAACCACTGATCCCAAACATCTTTATTTCTCTCTCTATCCTATTTTCCAAAAAAACTTAACACATGCTGAGGCGTTATAAGTGTATTCACTTGAGTGATAAGTTCTTTCAAAAAAATAAAAAAAAGTGGAACCAAAATGTACCTTCTCTTCATTCTTACTATCAACGATGTTGAGAGGGTCATTAAACACTCCTCCCTCTCCCTTTACGCTGACGACACAAGTTTGACTCTGCCCTTCTTCAAGAAGACCTTGATCGGTTTTCAATCTGGTGCCTCCAAAAACTGCCTAGAACTTAATATAGCCAAATGTCAATCTATAACCTTCTCACGTAAATGCAATTCGTCTCCTCCCCGACTATATTTTCTCCATGATCTACCAATTCCCCTGGTTCAGTCTCTCCAAGACCTTGGCATATTATTCGACGGTGAGCTTAATTTCCGATCGCATATCGATAAGATGATCCACAAAGCCAACTCATCATTTGGCTTTATTAAACGGTGGTTCAAGGAATTATCCAACCCGTATGTAACCAGATCTCTCTAGGTTACTTTTGTTCACCCCCTTCTTGAGTATTCCAGTCGAGGTTGGTCCCCCTTTCACCGGGTTCTTGTTTCCCGAATCGAGGGTATTCAACGTCGTTTCCTTCGATTTGCTCTCCGTGGTCTGCCCCTGGAACGACCCTTTAACCTCCCCATCAGGACCGCCTCAAACTTCTAAATATGAATTCGTTAGAAGAACGTAGAAATACTGCTGAAATTTTTTTCATTCATCGACTGCTCTCAGGTTCCATAGACTGCGTTCCAATCTACGTTGCCCTCGCCTCTTCGATTTACGGGTCCACCGCACCTCTTATGGCTCCAACGACCCAATCTCCCGAATGCTCCGAAAGGTCAACCCAAACCTCTCCCTTTTTGATTTCCACCTGAGCAGTCCTCGTCTCAAACAAGATCTCCTCCATCAATTCCTTGGTCCCTAGCTCTTAAGTCTTTCTGTTAGTTTTTAAGTTCGATTAAGCTTGTATTAAGCCAATAAACGGGGGCCTCAGCCCCCACCAAAATTCAAATCCATATCTCTTTAAGAATGACGTTGGCCAGGCCATCACCGTCGATGATTACCAACTTCTTTGGGCCTGAATTGGATGATATAGACACCAACGACATGTGGTTTCAATAGGACGACGCTCAACACATTGGAAACTCCGCTCGAGCATGGTTATCTCACGTGGAGGTTATGTGTACTGATCACCGAGATCGTGCGATTTTACCCCGTTAGACTTTTTCTTGTGGGGTTTTCTGAAGTCGTAGGTGGCCACAAATCACAACGGCCCTTAAGGCCAACATAACCCATGCCATCGGTCAAATTCAGTCAGATTTATGCGCCAGAGTCATGGAAAATTGGACATTTCGGGTGCGCGCCATTTAAGCGATGTTATGTTCCATACATAATGGCATCGATAGGCCTTTCAAACGAATAAACATCGAAATGATAATATCACTCACACACTTTGTTTTATTTAAATTTCAAAATAGGAAGCGCTTATTGAAAGACCCTTTACAAATATTTTTGTTCGTGAATTTGCTCAAAGAAATCAAATCGCCCACATGTTCTATCATACAATAAAAACCGTCCACTTCTAGTGGTAAACTTCAAACAAACAACTGACAATACCGACACCTCTTTGCTTTCTTAAAATACAAAAGTGATTTAATGCAGAACCAATGTGAGCATTTGCAATTCAAATATACCATATGAACGCTTCTAAAGCCACTCTTGCTCGTTCACGCCACCACCCATTCAATTTATCTCTATTATTCAGATTCAGCGGTTGTTTTCGAATGTCAATTCTATGCTTTGACCCAGAATGTCATCCGACAAAGGTCCAAGCATTTGGAATTCCTTTTCACTGAATTCGAAATTCATTCGTAGCGCCACAAACTGGCCCGTAGTACGACTATGCAGTAGCCACTAAATATACATAGAGCAGAAATTGATCATAAATTTTCCCCGCCCATCAAAAAATCAGCTTGCTCCAGCCATAATCGTTGAATTAACATTTCAAAGAAAAATTAATCGTAACTAATTAATGAGTGAGATTTCAGGCAAATTGAATCGATCGTGTCGCTTTACGGCCGACGCGCCGCTTTCGCCTCGAGCGTTAAAACTTTACACTCTGCCAGTTCGTCATAATACCGGCAGCGGCTACGACTACATATATACAATATGCATACGTATGTACATCTGTGGAGGTTACTACTTATGACTCTTCAAAGTTCCAGTCCGGCAGTTAACACATTCAAAATTCTGTAGATACTCTCATCGCCGTCATAATTCCTTCTCTGTACGAGTAGTTCAGTATTTTTATTTGACTTAAAACGATCGTTTAACGCTTCGAAATATTTATTTGTTCGATCGGGTGTAGAGGCCGTCGCCGCCTTTAGAACGGGGCTCCGGCCGGGTATACAACACTACACATACACCAACTAACACTTGTGTATTTGCTCAAGAATCCAAACAATGGCATGTGAGCAAATAAAAGGAAATAAATTAAGCGAGCAAAATGAATTAGCTTAATAAAGCTGGAACAAGTTTCTGAATATTCGTGTTTTTTTCTTCTTCTTCTTTTGTCTTTAATTAATGGGAAACACTTGTGGTTTGTCTGGACGGGTGTGACGTGAGACGGACGGTGGTATAGGGTGTTTCAAATCACTATGCAGTAAAAGTACGCGCGCATGTTTTCTCTGAACCTGAACCTGAACAAAAACGGCTATAGTCACTTGATGTTGGCTGCGCCGAGTGTCAGCACAGACTGATTGGTTTCTTGAATGTAATTGGTCGGATTGGCTGTTGCCAAATGTAAAAAAAAAAACATTTTAGAGGATTACAGAATGAAAGCGAATGCGCGGTGGAGTACGCGTATTTTTTTTTATTTTTTTTGAACTTGGCAACGTCATACAGAATGATAATTTCGTACGAACGATGATTACTGCTCAATTTTGTGTTGAAAAGGAACGAGATTGAGTTGGCAATATCAATATGGAATTTGGGAAAAATTGGCTGCCCTTCATTAGATTTGAAATATAGGATATTTCGAGCCCAATCAATATTTACAGCGTGTGCTGTATTCTACCACCTTGATCAAAAAGTTCCCCGGGGGACACCACCGTATGACGCTCCCTTTGTTCCGATTTGAGTTTTGTTTTTTTTTTTTTTTGTTAAGTTGGTAAAACTGTTGTTGACATTCCCTCTAAATCTTGGCGTCATAGCTTGACATTTGCAAAAGTTACGTAGCCAAGAGTACATCTACACTTGCGGTCATAAAAACCGCACCATATCAAAATGATTGAAGAATTGTTAATAACTACGATAATAATTTTTATAATGAAATGAAATTTTTGTTGAGTACTCCGCAGTAGTTTATAAGTATTTCTATCTAATTTCCATCTGTTAATTGAATGTTTGAAAAAAGATATTAACAAAGAAAGAAAAACCAGTTAATTTTCGTATTTTTTTAAAATATTTTTATACAGTCATTTGTTAACAAAATCAAACGATAAATTTTTTATGTATGTGTATATAAGATGTTTAGATATGCCACTTTTACCAAAAAATTATCAATACCGAGTTGCTCCTCCTTTGGCGGTTATAACCGCTTTTATTCTAGAAGGCATCGAGTTTACTAGAAGTTCAGTAATATCCCTTGAAATTTCAGTATTCCATACATGTTCCAGAACTTCATTTAGCTTTTTTTTACTCTCTGGTTTATGTTCAGCCACCTTACGTTTCATTACATGCCACAAGTGTTCGATTGGGTTTAAATCGGGCGAATTAACCGGCCAGTCTAGTCTGGTAATTCCGAGGTCATCAAACGTTGTCTTGAGCTGAAAATTATTTTAAAGACTCCAGTTACTTGTCTGTTTATTATTTATAAAGTAGAAGTTGATTTATAACACTTTACTTACGGATTTGGCGTGGTGGCAAGGTGCAGAATCATCTTGAAAAATGCACTTGTCAGCATACTACTTCTCCATACTTTTGAGCGGGTCATAGTTCCATTAACAAAATGCAAAGGGCCCAAAACGTAAAAAGAAAAACATCCCCAAACCATCTTGCTTTGAGGAAACTTCACTGTTTTGACTATGCACTCGTCCTTGAACCTTTCACCTGCTGACCGTCGTGCGTATAATTGTCGGCACAGAACAAATTAAATTTACTTTCATCGGACCATATCACACATCACCAATTATCCTGCGTCCAATCTTCGTACTTTTTTGCCCACGTCAAGCGAGCTTTTTACATTTTTGTGGTTAGGAGAGGTTTTTTCGCTGGTCGTCTTCCATATAAACCTATCTCCCGTAGCCGTCGGCGTATGGTTTCGGCGCTTAGATCAACTTGATGAAATTTACTCAGCTCTGCTCTTATACGGACAGCACTTTTAAAGCGATCTTTCATCGTACCGAGCCTTTTTTCCTTTCCAGTGGATCCAAATTTTCTTTTTTCTTCATCAGTCGTACGATAGTTGAATGACAGCATCATATTTTAACCGCAATCTCACAATAGCCAAGCCCTTCTTCGACCAAAGTCAATATTTGAACTTTTTCGTCCCGGAGTCAGTTGATGATATTTACCAGACATTTCACTTTTTTTTTTACTTGTCACCGTCACAACTCAATTCAAACTGATTTTTTTTGCACTGAATACGAGGCCGAACTTTATGGGGAATACCCTTCATTAGTATGGCAAAATCCCTTACGATCTGATGTAATTAGGCATTTTTTGAGAACTCATTAGGTGGTGCGGTTTTTATGACCGCAAGTGTATATCTGTTGGCGATTTTTTCATAATTTTAGAAATGCATTCAAATTTGCAACAACTTGTACTCGTATTAAATTTTGCATAAAAAACGGATTCACTGGTGCGCGAACGTTGGAAATGTTGGGAAAGTGTTTCGGGAACGATTCTCTAAAGAAAACGGTCGTTTACCAGTGGCACGAGCGGTTCAAAAGTGCTCGTGAGTCAATCGAAGATGATGAACGCAGTGGCAGACCATCGACATCGAAAACCGACGAAAACATTGATGAAGTACTCGTAAAAGAAATGTTGGTAAATGACCGCAAATTAACCATCAGAGAGATAGCGGAGGACTTGAACATTGCCTATGGATCCGTCCAAGGCATTTTAGTTAATGATTTGGGTTTCCGTCGTGTAGCAGCAAAGTGGGTGCAAAACGACCTCAATTTCATGCAAAAAAGGGACCGTGTTGACGTCGCGAGGCTAAATTCAATCCCACATTCATCAAAGGGATCATTACTGGAGACGAGACGTGGGCTTATGAGTACGACACGCAATCCAGACATCAGGCAAATGAATGGCATTTTCGTTTCCGGTCGTCGTTTTCATGGATTACAACGTTTGCGTGAAGCAATTCACCGAAAGAGACCAGAATTGTGGGCAGAAAACTAGTGGATTTTGCACCATGATAACGCACCGTCGCACAGTGCCATCATTATTCGTAATTTTTTGACGAAAACTGCAACAAATACCATCCAACAGCCACCGAATTCACCTGAGTTGGCTCCCTGTGACTTCTTTCTGTTCAATCGAGGATTGGATCAAGCGCTGGCATAAGTGTGCTGCAGTCGATGGAGATTACTTTGAAGGGGACAATATAGATTTACGAGTAGATGAATAAACTTGTATTTCAAATTTTCTAAATATATTCCGGGAACTTTTAGATCAAAGTAGTATGTGACAAGTCAGTGAGTGAAGACAAAAAAATTATTGACGATTTGGTGCAAAATTAAAAATTTAATAAAATATATTTCCAAGTCATATACCATATTTTTGTGTACTATAAGGTGGCGCAAATTAATCATCCAATCTCAAAATGATTTTGAGCGATGAAAATCTTTATTTGGACCTTTACAATTGTTTCCTTTAAGTGGAAAAAGATTATATCCGCCAAGTGGCTGCCGCCAGTGTTGATACACATTTGTGCCCGTTTTATCGCATTTTCCATGACTTTCTGTAAGATTTCTGGTGATAACTGTTCGCATTCCTATTGATTTTCTCCTTAAGGGATGCGATTGTCTGAGGCTTGTTGGCCTAAACCCGCGACTTCAAGTAGCCCCAAAGAAAGAAGTCTGGGCTGGTGAAATCGGGCGACCTTGCCGGCCATGCCAAATCGCCAAAACGAGAGATTACGCGACCAGGAAACGCTTCGTTCACAAAATCCATTGTGGCTCGAGCTGTGTGTTCGGTTGCACCGTCTTGTTGAAACCACATGTTCACCAAGCCCCACTCATCCAATTCCGGCAGTAAGAAGTCGTGTATTATGTCGCCAGTGACAGTGACCGTATTGCCGATGGCGTCCTCAAAAAAAAAACGATCCAATCACTCCTCCCGCGTGAACGCCGCACCAAACAGTGGCTTTGAGTGGATGTAATGTCATCACACGCGGATTTTCAGTATCCCAGAAAAGAAGATTTTGCTTTTTTTTTTTTATAATTTGCGCGCGCCCAAGGGATTTAAGTACCCTTAAAATGTTTGCACACAGCGCGGGCGAAGGAAAGTCAGGGAGGATGGAAAGAGAGGTACCGGTGAACGTTGGTTTTAAATGTTTGAAGGTTATAATGACTAGGAAATAAGGAGCTATGCAGGGCATAATCGCGTTGTACGGCTTAGGAACGAATCACGATATTTTAGAGTACGTCCGAAAGTGGGTTTGAAGGTATACTGATGAGCATTCATAGCAAGACGGGTGTTACGGTTAAAAGTTTGAAGGGGCGGAATGTTACTGGCGATTTCAACGGAGCACTGATGGTGGAATTAGCGATAAAACAGAGTGAGACACGAGACCTTACGTCGGTGTTCGAGGGTGTCCATCGTTTGAGTGATATTAGTATCACCTATGAGTGATATCGCACGGTTTGGAATCCTATCTAGCAGGCGCAGAGATGTTTTTTGCGCACCAGACCAGATGTGGGCATTGTACTCCAATTTCGGGCGGATAAACGCTTTATATATTGAGGCCAGATCAGAGGGGGTGAAATATTTCTTACATCGCTTGAGGAAACCTAGACATTTAGCAGCATTTTTAACGACACCGAATATCTGGTCATTCCAACGTAACTTGTCATTGACACCCATACGGAAATTGATGGAAAGTTCATCGGTTTCGACGATGAAAGTGCCGTTCATGGATAACGGCTGGATGTTTAAGTTTCGCTTTAACGACAGCAGACAGCATTGTGTTTTGGAAGCATTAAATTCTACCCTGTTAGTGGTTCCCCAATTAGTTATGCTGTTAATATCAGAATTTAATGAGCTTAATATACGCTGCCGTTCCCGTTCTACAGACGAAGAGCAGTGACGTGAGTCCGCAAACGAATATGAAAAGCAGAGACTACTGTCGTCAGCAAAGGAATACCATATATTGGACTAGAAGTGACAGACAAGAGATCTGAAAATTAAAAAGAGTGTCGGAGACAGAACGGAGCCCTGGGGCAGCATTTATTTTGTGAATATCAGAGTTGGAAACATCCAAGACAACTTGATAAAGGTAATTTCTATTCCATTGAAGAAGAGAGTCGTCGATCCCAAAAGCACGCATTTTCGACAAAAGAGCCTGATGCCAAAGAAATATCAAGTGCAACTATCTTGCTTTCGCCAGACTGATGTACGCTTTGGTTACACTTTTCGGTGGGACATGCCATCAGATCACCAGAGGACCTGTTGCTACGAAAACCGTACTGCCGGTCATTAAGTTTTCGTGTTTCGAAATATTTCATGAGCTGACGGTTTATCAGCGTTTCCATGACCTTGGAACGAAGGGACGTAAGTGAAATTTGTCTGCAGGCAGAGAGAGAGGAAGTTTCGTCTTTTTTAGGGGCGGGCTGGACAAATGCTGTTTCCCGTCTTCTCGGAAAGAGTCCTAAAGGGTAGGATCGATGAAAAAGCTTACGAGTGGTTTTGCCAGCGTGGAAGAACACTTCTTCAGAAGAAGAAAAGATATACCATCTGGACCAGCGGATTTATGCATTGTAGATTCGACGCACTCAAGTGTAGGCGGAGACAAAGCACAATTTGGGAGTGTTGAGCTGGCCGCAAAGTGTGCAGCAAGCTGATTGGCCTTGTCCAAAGAACTGACAGCTGGAATGTCATTATAAATGAGCGTCGGTATGGAGGATGAGGCAGAATTTCTGATATTTACAACGAACGACCAAAAATGTTTATTGCCTTTGGTACATCGCAGTATTTTTTGCCTCAGTTCTTGGTCGTATCATAATTGTACACGCTTAAGAAAGACGTTGCAGTCATTCCTGGGTCGGTTTTCCCTCTGTTGGGTTGGTCTTGAAGGACCGAAAAAATATTTCTCTAACCCTAACAGCCTCTTTACAGCTCGAATCGTACCATGTCTTTTCTTTTGGTTTGATACTCTTCATCTCATCGGAAAACGCATCTCATTCCAAAGAGAATAGTTTCTGTGATCATGTCAGCAGCGGCATCCACGTCGTTATCGAGGAAACATAACGACCAGTTAAAATTCCTAAAGAAGCTGTTAAGACTGCTCCAGTTGGCTTTCTGGCATTGCCATGCACTTCTTTTAGCAATCTTTTCTCTAAGAGTGTGGTCGGTGTAGGAGAAATTAGCTGATATGACGCAGTGGTCCGACGAGCCTTATATTTGTCGGGGTGAAAAGTTAAAAACAAGTCCAGTGTGTTGGCGGTATGACTGTCAACGTCTGATATTCATGTGAGCTCATTTACAAGCTGGGTTAAATTATTTTCCGCAGCGAAGATCTCAACACACCGTCCTTCGGGTGTTATCTGTCCAGAAAGTCGAAGCCAACCAGAATTATGTATATTTAAATCGCCCGTAATAACGATTTCAGTATGAGGATAGAGGGATACAATTCTTTGAATGGAGTCAGACAGCGCATCAAACTCGTTAAAGGTCGAATTGCTGTCCAGTTTGGGGCTTCTGTAAATAAAGCAGTAGTGGATAATTTGCTTACGGGTTGCGGTATAATCTGCTTTATAGATGTTTGGGATCTTTGCGAGTTTTTCTGCAGTACGTGATCTGTTAAGGGTCCTAACATTCAATATCCAAAGCCGAAATTCGTTGTCCTTAAAATGTTTGCTGGAGTCGTCAACGTTATATCCGTCCGTGTCAGAGGCTCTTGATTGCCTTTGAACTCTTTTCTTACTCAGTTACTCCTACGCCCAATCCACAACTCAGAGGGCCAGGTTCTTAATAAGACCGCTGGTCAAGGGATCTGGTTAAACAGTGCGGTGGCAGTAGCCTCGCGGAGGCTATAAGATCCGCCGTTGTCCTCTTCAGGTTGCTTGCGTAGCCATTTTTACCGCAGGGTGCTAACACCTCGTTTTAGACCTGCGCTCTTTATACGTGGAAGTAATTCTAAAGGAGGGTGTGTACCAAGTATCTTGAACTGACTAGAACCGTGGGTGCCGCCGTCGATTTAGATATGGGATTCCTCGTCCGCTGTCCTGTTGAAGGAGGGAGAAGTGCCCTAATGCGAACACATATTGATTTTAGTAGGGTGGAGAAGTCTAGGAGACGAGTTGCTTCAATCTAAATAATTCCTCATTCACTAGCCTTGATGAACAATGCCTACTGCATAGCCATATACTTTTTCTTCTCTTGAAATTCCATCAATGAGTCACTCGATTTCATCTACTCGCTACGAATATTGCTAATTCCAATATTTGCCTTGCTGCTTTACTACTAACATATTTCACTACGAAAACAATATTTACATTAGCAGCAGCTAAATAAATTCTTCTAAAATAAATAATTAACACTTATGCGAGCATGTCCTCGTATTGCAAATATCCGCACATAAGTAAACGTTACAATGTATACAAAAAATAAAGTTTAAATTTGCTTACACAGCTTTCGAGAAATTGGTTCAGATATTTTTTCATTTATTGAACACAATTGGCAGCACATATTTTCCCACTTGACACTTAGTCATCGAGCAAATGTCATTTACGACAAGATCGATGTGTACACGTCAAACATGAATATTTCTTGGAATTATGGTTTAAGAAAAAATAAGAATATTGTTGGACTTTGCTATTCTTTGGCACGGGATACTGCCGGATGGCCCTCAGATGTGAATCGCTGGGCTGGATCCCATGTTCAGTTGCATTATATCCTAGGTACTCTATGGCAGGATAAACAAAGCGGCACTTAGACAACTTCAACTCAAGTCCGTTTATTGAAAGGCACTGTAGAACATCACCGAGTAATTGAAGATTGTCAACTAGGTTATCACTCGCGATGACTAAGTCATCCATATACACAACAATACGTTTGGATTCCGTAAAACCCCGGAAGATGCGGGAAATAAAGCGTTGAACTACTATACACTGGGCGCGTTCTTAATTCCGAAGGGCATCCTCTCACATATTCATATTGGCCGTTCGGCGTAACGAAAGACGTAAGGTGAGTGGAACTAGGGGAAACCTTCACTTGATGGAAACCACTCTTAAGGTCGAGCAGTGAAAATATTGTTTTCCCACCGAGGTACTCTAGGCAGTCTTCTATTAATGGGAGTGGGGAATTATCACGAACTGTATATTTGTTTAAGGTCCGATAGTCTACGCACATGCGCGTCTTCTTAGATTTTTTCTTCGTCAGAACGATGGGCGAGGCGTAAGGCGAGTCACTATGTTTTATGATTTGTTTCGCTAAAAAATCCTTCACAATTTTGTCTACCTCCTGTTTCTCAGCAAACGACAGCCGTCGTGGGGGACAGAAGAACGGAGTATCTGTAGTGAGTCGAATTTGCATTTCGAACTCCAAAGATCCGTAATATGTCACGACCGATCAGCAGAGGCATAGGCAAGATTCCATCTGGAATAATCAGAAGGGATACTTTATGCATTTGTTTATCGAATTTAAGGTGGCAAAAGATAGTACCGTAAGTATAGATCTTAATATCTCCTATCCCTTTGTACTAATGTCAATACGATAGATCACCGATTTGGATTTCTTCAGGAAAAATTAGACTACCTGTGTCAAGAAGAGAATTACATTTAATAAAATTTGTGCACTTATAGTAGTTCCATTTACAAAGGTGGCGACACTTACCAATTGTACGGCGTTCAATCTAACTCATCTTCGTCGAATTCTTCATCCTTAGGGTCCATAGTGATAGCGCCGACTCGTCTCTTTGGTGCCTTTGGGCACTGCACAGTTGGCGGCGATGTGGCCAAACGAAGAACAGTTGAAGCATCTTATTTGGCCACCTGAAGGAATAGTATCTGACGAGGCTTTCTTTACGAAAGTTGTGACTACCAATGGTCGAGGAACATTGGGTTTGTTGGTGGCTCGTAGGGCCATAGTCGAACATCTCTTCTCGTACCGCGGCAGCAAACTTTTAAGGTCGGAAAGGCGTATAAAATCGAAAGGTTAGCTGAAGTGTCGGAGAGGCCATCAATGAAGTTGACTTCGTCGATGTCTGCGTGTATGGCGATTTCCTGCATCGATAGGACGTAATACAGGAGGGTTTCTTCACGACGGCGTTTTCGGAGGTTCAACTGGCGATATATAGTACTTCCTGTCGGGTTAGCCTTTTGTCGAATTCTTCCAGAAGGAGATGCTTCAAAGAGCTGAAAAGCAACCACTCGGACCGTCCGTATCAGCATCTTCACTGTTCCCTGCAGCAGCCTGCATGCACAGATGTATTTGGATCTGTCGTCGCACCCTAACGATAGCGCTACGTTCTCGAAGTCTGCAGCCCACTTACGTACCCCATACGAGTCGTCGCCAGAAAACGATGGGACCGCATTTTCCATGTCTGTGAAGTTGATTTTTTTCCCAGGAGAAATGTTCTGCTCAAACTCGGCTAATTCTCGTCGCAGGTAGGCAATACGCTTGCGCCTTTCAAGACGAGCTAGTTCCAGTTCCTCCTCGGCATCAGAATTGGTTGCTGTGGTTCCACCAGAAGTGCGCACGTGTTCGTTGGTAGAAATTGCTGATGAGGACGTCGTTAGAGTGCCCGGCGCCGCAGAAGTTTTTGCATTAGCACAGAATTCAGAAGTCGCAGCATCTGAAGGAATCTCGGAAGTGGTGGGTACTCCGGACGGCGTCTGAGTAGAAGGTGTGACCGCTTCGATGTCCTCGGAAGTTATATAGTATTATCCAGCACGGGGGGACGGAATTTTTGCTCATACAGTGAGCGCAACTGCCCTAGGGAAGCAGAAGGTGGTGCTGGGACGCCGGCAGCCTGCCTCGAATAATTGTGTCTTTATGAGCTTGTTGCTCATTTTCAACGTGTTTTTTTTTTTTTTATCCTATGATGGGTCATCCACACTATATTTTATCGTCAGTCTGTGTGTGACCGCACACCTGATGATTTAGTACTAATATTTTCTTTAGCTTTTATTTATTTCAATTATAATTCTTTTTAATATATCTGACATCTTCCTTATTCTATTCAATCCGAAAACGGAATTGCCGAACTGACTCTAACTTGAAGTTGGTTTTTCGTCTGGTTTGTGTCGACGATCAATCCGAAGTTAGACCCAGTTCGGGTACAGGCGGAATAAAAATTTATTTTCAAAGTACTACCTTATCTAATAATTGAATAAGAGTATGTGCAAATAAAAATAAGTTCAACAGCTGTGTTTAATCTGAGAACTGTCAAAAGATTATTGACATTTCCGATCATTTTCTGGGGACCTCTCCACTCATTAATTAACTATATCATGGGAAATTTGAAATAAAAAAAAAATTAATCTTAAATTTAACTATTGATCCGTTTTTTTTATAATTGCACAACACATTTGAATATTTTATCACAGACATTTAACATTTTTGAATTTTCTTTTCTTTCCAGGTAAGTTGATAGTTGTTTTGAAGTGTTGAACAATAATGAGGAAACCTAACGTAGACGACTGCTTTCCAGGTAGGTTCACTTGACAATAATTGCTCTACATTGATCTTGAGAGTCCCTGCGAAATTTGAGTCGTAAATTAAGATTGAACTCATGACAATCTGAAAGTAAGGAATTTTTCGCAATATACGAGGTAGAAGACTACTGAAATGGAATTGGTCCTGGACCGTTTAGTTATTAACTGGAAATATACTGGGAAACGCAAGGAATTAGGGGCAATCTAAACTAATTTATTTATTTCTCATCTAAAACTCAACAATTTTAGACCTTGCGAAGCCGTGGCTTTTCTTCGGGAGATTGTGTAATAAAAAATATGTAAAGATTGAGCAATTTTTTCCATGTTTTAATATTAGCTATGAGGAAGATCGTTGATGGAACGCTATACTGAAGTTGTATTCCTTTATATGAGTTGAAATTTTTTGGCACTTGCAGCGTACCTTGGCCATGTCGCCTGGTGCTCATCGCGTGGTAGACTGATCGGATAAAGCGCACTACCTTTAATAGTTACTGTACATTAAGCACCAAATTCTGAAGTCTTTGCAGCTTCTTTTGGGTCTAGGTATTCGCTGCATCCCCCCACGCAAATAGACCATACCGAAGTATAGACTCTACCGGAGTGTAGTGTGGTATCTCAAGTGCGCGAGTGAGTAAGACCCATTTTTCAAATCTATGCGCAATTTGTCGATGTATCCATACAAATTGACAGTCATTTCTAAATTTTATTGTGATATGTGTCTCGCTTTAAGACTAGGATTTCGTATGTTGAGATCTTTGCTGCAGAAAACAACTTAACGCAGCTTCTCACCCCCACAAATATTGTACAAGGTCAATGTGCTATCCCCTCTAGGCTCGTCGGACCGCTGTGTCATATCAGCTAATTTCTCGTACACCGATCACAGTTAGAGAAAAAATTCCTAAAATATCCGTATGGCAATACGAGAAAGTAAACTGGAGCTTCTTTAGGAATTTTAACTGGTCGTTATGTTTCCTCGATAGCGACGTGTATGGCGCTGCTGATATGATCACAGATACCGTTCTCTTAGGAATGAGAAACTTTATCCCTCATCGGATGAAGAGTATCAAACCAAAAGAAAAGGCGTACATGGCTATGCAGTAGGCATTGTTCATCAAGGCTAGTGAATGAGGAATTAATGAGATTGAAGCAACTCGTCTCTTAGACTTCTCCACCCTTCTAAAATCAATATGTGTTCGCATTAGGGCACTTCTCCTCCAACAGGACGGCGACCGAGGGATCCCATATCTTAATCGACGGCGGCATCCACGGTTCTAGTCAGTTTAAAATACTTAGTACACACCCTCCTTTAGAATTACTTCAACGTATAAAGAGCGCAGGTCTAAAATGAGCTCCATAATTGTGTCAGCACCCTGCGGTAAAAATGGCGACGCAAGAGACCTGAAGAGGACAACGGCGGATCTTATATCCTCCACGACGCTACTGCCACCAGACTGTTTAACCAGATCCCTTGACCAGCGGTCTTATTAAGAACCTGGCCCTCTGAGTTGTGGATTGGGCGTAGGAGTAACTGAGTAAGAAAAGAGTTCAAAGGCAATCAAGAGTCTCTGAAACGGACGGATATAATGTTGACGACTCCAGCAAACATTTTAAGGACAACGAATTTCGGCTTTGGATATTGAATGTTAGGACCCTTAACAGATCACGTACTGCAGAACAACTCGCAGAGATCCTAGACATCTATAAAGCAGATTATACCGCAACCCGTAAGCAAATTATCCACTACTGATTTATTTACAGAAGCCCCAAACTGGACAGCAATTCGACCTTTAACGAGTTTGATGCGCTGTCTGACACCATTCAACGAATTTTATCCCTCTATCCTCATACTGAAATCGTTATTACGCGCGATTTCAACATACACAATTCTGGTTGGCTTCGACTTTCTGGACAGATAACACCCGAAGGACGGTGTGTTGAGATCTTTGCTGCGGAAAAAAACCTAACGCAGCTTGTAAATGAGCCCACGCGAATGCCGGACGTTGATAGTCATACTGCCAACACACTGGACTTGTTTTTAACTTTTCACCCCGACAAATATAAGGCTCGTCGGACCACTGTTTCATATCAGCTAATTTCTCCTACACCGACCACACACTTAGAGAAAAGATCCCTAAAAGACTTGTATCGCAATACGAGAAAGCCAATTGGAGCAGTCTTAACAGCTTCTTTAGGAATTTCAACTGGTCGTTATGTTTCCTCGATAACGACGTGGATGCCGCTGCTGACATGATCACAGAAACTTCGGTCCTTCAATACCAACCCAACAGAGGGAAAACCGAAAAAACGAGCCAGGAATGACTGCAACGTCTACACGTTGCGTGCGAAGCGTGTACAATTGTAATACGACCAAGAACTGAGGCAAAAAATACTGCAATGTCCCAAAGGCAATAAACATTTTTGGTCGTTCGTTATAAATATCAGAAATTCTGCCTCATCCTCCATACCGACGCTCATTTATAATGACATTCCAGCCGTCAGTTCTTTGCACAAGGTCAATCTGCTTGCTGCACACTTTGCGGCCAGCTCAACACTCCCAGATTGTGCTTTGTCTCCGCCTACACTTGAGTGCGTCGAATCTACAATGCATAAATCCGCTGGTCCAGATGGTATATCTTTTCTTCTTCTGAAGAAGTGTTCTTCCACGCTGGCAAAACCACTCGTAAGCTTTTTCATCGATCCTACCCTTTAGGACTCTTCATGGAAACGCTGATAAACCGTCAGCTCATGAAATATCTCGAAACACGAAAACGTAATTACCGACAGTACGGTTTTCGTAGCAACAGGTCCTCTGGTGATCTGATGGCATGTCCCACCGAAAAGTGGAACCAACGCGTAGATCAATCTGGCGAAAGCAAGATAGTTGCACTTGATATTTCTTTGGCATCAGGTTCTTTTGTCGAAAATGCGTGCTTTTGGGATCGACGACTCTCTTCTTCAATGGAATAGAAATTACCTTTCGGAACGTTCAATTTAAGTTGTCTTGGATGTTTTCAAGTCTGATATTCACAAAATAAATGCTGGTGTGCCCCAGGGCTCCGTTCTGTCTCCGACACTCTTTAATTTTCAGATCTCTTGTCTGTCACTTCTAATCCAATATATGGTATTCTTTTGCTGACGACAGTACTCTCTGCTTTTCATATTCGTTTGCGGACTCACGTCACTGCTCTTCGTCTGTAGAACGGGAACGGCAGCGAATGTTAAGCTCATTAAATTATGATATTAACAGCATAACTAGTTGAGGAACCACTAGCGGGGTAGAATTCAATGCTTCCAAAACACAATGCTGTCTGCTGTCGTTAAACCAAAATAAAACACCCAGCCGTTATCCATGAATGGCACTTGCATCGTCGAAACCGATGAACTTTCCATCAATTTCCGTATGTGTGTCAATGATAACTTATGTTGGTTGGAATGACCAGATATTCGGTGTCGTCAAAAATGGTGCGAAATATCTAGGTTTCGTTAAGCGATGTAAGTAATATGTACTTCACTCCCTCTGATCTGGCCTCAATATATAAGGGATTCATCTGCCCGAAGTTGGAGTACAATGCCCACATCTGGTCGGGTGCGTCCAAAACATCTCTGCACCTGCTAGATAGGATTCAAAACCGTGCGGTAACACTCATAGCTGATACTAATATCACTCAAACAATGGACACCCTCTAACACCGACGTAATGTCACGTGTCTCACTCTGTTTTATCGCTATTTCCATCACCAGTGCATCATTGGATTCCTCCTGCATTGGAGATGTCGCAATCTGCAGGGACCTGTATCGCACCACAATTGCTTAAAGAGGCGAATAAATTCGTTGGTGTAGAAGATGAAAAGAATTGGACCCAGCTTTGATCCCTGAGGGACTTCATATTCAACTTTTTTAATCCAACACAAAATAGCCTGTCGTGCAGATACTCCCTTAGCCAATCTGCCATTATTCCCCTTAAACCAATGCATCGTGACCTTTTAGAAGTTTGGAATAGGTCAGGGTGGCGAAAGCTTTACTGCCGTTAAAGTTCATGAACAGCACCAGAGCATGATGGCTTCTGTTTAATCTATTCTTTGTACAGTTTGCGAATTCTGCTAGCAGTTTCCCTTTGGAACCCGTACTGACTACTGTGGGTGAGAGAGTATTCGTACTACAACTGGAAGCATTGAGCTTGGTCTATTGTTGCTTAGGTGTTTTTTTTTTGTGGTTTTTTAAGCGTTTGGTTTTTAATTGTCAAAGAAGAAACAGGAAAATTGCAAAAGTGTATCAAGTTTTTATTTGAGTTGGTAAATCAATGCTTGCCATTTATTTTCTAAAGATTATTTCGTGTAAATGTTGACCACAACTACGTTTTAAGTGGTCCATGCCGAGAGTCCAATTTTGAATCATTTTTTCGAGCATATTGTATTGTATTGTGGGATCTCGCTAAAGATCGATATGACAGATCTAAGGATATGGGATATGAACGACTGACTGCTTCCAATTCTTGTTAAAAACTGGAGACTTAATTGTTGACTTTGATTTGTCAAATTTTTGTCAAATCATTCGGACGTATGAGATAAGTTAACATACGAGGGTTGAAGATTAGGACCGTGACTCTATAACTGACCGGTCTTTCGCCAAAAAAAAAAAATATATATTCTCCTTTAAGCGCAATACACCACTTTTAACGTTCCTCCAATTTTTTGATCCCTTCCAAATAATAAGATTTGTCAAGGTGCTCAAAAGACATTTTTTTAGGTTTGGAAGCAGGAAAGAGTCACTGAAGACTGAATCCGGAGAATATGGCAGATTAAGGAGCAATTCGTAGCCAAATTAATTCGTCACGGCCAAATGTTTTTATATGTTTCCTTCAAATTATTGTCGAACCTGTCCAGTCAGTTGGCGTAATATTCGCCGTTCATTGTTTTTTCCTTGCGTGCATCCCAAAAAATTGTCGTCATGACCTTGTTGGCCGACAAACCGAGAAACCCACTTTAGCCTTACGATTGCGTTCAGTGATGTCTTGCATTCTCGAACTAGCTTGGAAGTTATAAGTGGGTTCAGCAAGGCTAAGTGGGTTCAGCAAGGCTCTAATTGCAGTTTGGGTGTCGCTACAAATCCAAATACTTCATCCCTTCCACTGGTTCGTCACAATATAGTTCGTTGCCATCACTGTTGCGTATATCGCCGCTTGAAAGGCAGACGCAACTTTTCCTAACGAGGAGTGAAATCTAACAATGTCGTCGTCCAGAAAGACACCAGCGCCGCACCCTATATTGTCCATGACTGCATTCTATTTCAGGCACAGGGAACGTCGATTTTGTATTTTTTCCGCACCAGGAGTTCTGTTGTCAAGGCATCAGACGGCATTTCTATAAGATCAGAGTTATAAGACAGCATATACTCGTAAGTCATCAAAGCTCCAATGCATGTTGTACCAAAGACCACTTATTTTTAAACGGAAGATGACTTTGAGAGTGGACCCCATGATATGATTATCAAGGGGAGGAAGATTTATCAATGCGGTGGAATCAGACATGCTGGGGAAAGCCCCAAGCCGGCAAAGACCGTTCTTTGTAGTCTGGTAATAGGAGCAATAACGTATTTTCGTAGGAGCTTATTCCAGCAGCGCACCGACGCATAGAATATAATACCGTGTAGATCCAGAGGACATGGTGACATGCTCCACGTCTTGCCGATAGCTCGCTTGCACTGTCAGAAGGCCGACAGTGCCGTACAATCTTTCGACGTAACGTGTTTAGTCCATAAAAGTTTGTTACCCAGGATGACACCCAAATACTTACCTTCTTTGGGCAATTGGGTGATGATGCATTTAAGCACTAGATGAGTCAGACCGGACAGCTTCCTGTTATTGACAGATAGTAGTTGACTGGAGCGGTGTTGCTTTTCAAATTACAACGCAGAAAATAGCAGTTGGGGGGGCGACGTTTCAATTGGTTTCGTTGCAAGCAAACGAATTTTCCTTTTAGTACTTGCGTCGTAGTCAAATTTCCTTTCCTTTAATTCACCTGTTCAAACTTTTTGAATTCCCAAATCAAGCTGACTAGCAAGCCGTACTTCAACCAGTCATCCTCCAGAAATCCTTGCACCGGCTACAATGGAAAAGACCATGTGTCGATTGCTGCTGTCGCGAGTAGAACCTCGAATACACAAATAACGCTGATGTGGTTTCACTTCGAGACAGGATGACTTTGGCGTTTAGTTTTATGTATTACGTGGTGTCTTTTTAGAATCTCAGAACCCAAATCCGAACCTGAGTCAAGATGTTGGTCATTCTGACGAAATTTCTACCTCTTTATGAGACCTTTGTGAAGACATCAGCTGTTTCTTGAAACTGCGTCCCTGCTTGATTCAACCCAATGCTCGTTGACATCTTCATTCCTCATTATAAACTAAATTCAATATAAACCCCATCTGCATGTACATAATTTTTATCCCCACCTTCGATAAACCTCCACACCATAGACAGTATAATTTCTCTGAAAATTCAGAACCAAGTCCGCAAGACCACATACTCGTAAACCGCAAGCCTAAGCCACTGCAACCTAAAAGCCGCGAATGGTTTCTCCTATCCGAAGCCACAATATCAATCAATCAATCTGCGTCTTCTGTAACAAAACATGACACTCCCTGTGCGCTCATCTTTAGGAGGGAAGCATAATCGTCGTCAACCCTTATCATATGCTCACATGGCTAACCACCAAAACCTCTCTAGTGATTCATAATACAATTTAAAGCATCGTCGTCCTTCGGCCATATGTCAGTGAAGATAACGACTATAGGTAGGGTGAGGCGAAAGCTGAGTTGAAGTGAAGTCAGCGGATAGATGGATATGTACTCGTACACATGTAACCTAATATGCGTGTAGCAAAAAAGTTTCGCACCTTCTAGAGTGTAGGTAGTATACACCAGTATAACCACTAACAACATCCTTGCTGACTAACTAGATGGAGTCATTTTACCTCTCCGGGGAGTCGTTATTCTTCGCCACCCCTTTTGGAAAACTCATTTACTCAATCCACTTACCAAGAGGGGCTGACCACATGACACCGCAGTCGGTGTCTTCAACGTTTTCATTTCAATTAACTTCTTCGTCCTTCTTCTTGGGCAACATGGACTCCAACATCATCGCCAACTGCAAGTCGAACCCAAAATCCAACTCCACTAAGTCACACCATAACCATTGCAATGCCCCCAAGCCCCATTCCATGGCTGGCACACACAAAATCACCGAAAATCTCAAAACTTCTGTGTGTGTAAAAGAGCTTAATTCCAGTCCAATACGCTTACTACTCAGAGGAGTCCTAGTCCTGAACTTAACTGAATGCCGAGCACTGAGTAATTCTCCTTGTCAGTTCCATACCTTCCCCCTTTCGGTTAATAACAACAACGATAACTACGACGTCAACGACGACCTCTTACAGTGGTTCCATCGCAAGAGACCCTGCGGTTAAAGTGGATCGTATTGGTCGTCGCTGTCGTTGTCGTCGTCGTCGTCGTCGTCGACGTTGGTGCCAATGGTGGTGGTAGTGGTATCGGCAGTGGCGGTCGGGTACATAGCACGACGACAGAGTAGAGAGTAAAGTGGTTCTTTTGCTTGGCTCTGTGGCTTGACATGGCAATAGTCACCCAACCAAGGAACGTAGGAAACCACATTAAACCCTTCCAACACTCTACCTCCAGAACTACCGATTCGCCGCCTCGCCCTGAACTCTAGGGAAAAGCCACAACTAACCCGCCAAGGACTCTGACTACCATATACGACTACGACGGTGACGACGACGACAACGACGACGACGGCAACGACGACGAGAACTCTAACCAAACCAAACCAAACCAAACCAAACCGACGAACCCAGCCAACCCAACGAGTGACTAAAGGCATTAAAATTGAGAGGGTGGCGGTGGTTGTTGTCGGTTGGTTAGCTGGTGGAGCGCTACTAAGAGTCAAGCTGGAGATGGGTTTGAATCGGGGTTGGGTTTGGGGTTTGGGTTTCGGCTAGAGTTTGGGTTGGCATAGCTGGGTAAATATGGTTTCGGATGAGTTTGACAAAGGAACTTTTACTCTTGGGGTTTCTGTGGCAGGGACAAAATTCTATCCACCAGTACTTCGCTGGTTTTGCAAATTTCAGAATCTGGTTGGGGTCGGTGTATTTCTCTCTACATACATATGTGTGTGCATTTGTGTGGCTGTTTGTGAGAAAGTGTGTATGCCAAAAACCACCCTCAGACTTGTATGAATATTTGTGCGGTTTATGATGCTTTGCCGCACCTACCAACACAAAAAGAAAGCTCCGAGCATAAAGAGGAGAGCAGCAGTGGCATTAGTACCGTACCGGCGGCAGTAGCAACAGCAGCAGCAGCAGCAGCAGCAGCAGCACAACATTACCAGAAGCAGCATAGAGTGGTGACTACTTTGTTAGAAGTTCACTATGAGTTTCAGTTGGGTTTTCCGTTTTTGTTTTTTTTTTTTTAGCTTGGTCTCCTCTCACAGTTGGATTGAGGGGGGACTGTCGACGCGGTTGTATACACGGAAGTGCTGGTACAAATGGCTCCTTGCCATATGCAAGTTTAGAGCAAAAACCGACATCGTAGGGGTTGATCGGGGGTTTGTTGCTGTAAATGTGCTGATTGCTCGGATTTGTTTGCGCTACTTTAAATGTCAGTACTAGGTGCTGGTGGAGGGAGAAGGGCGAATAAAAGTGGCACCGACCAGAAGGACAAAAGGATTGTGAGCCCAAAACCGGAACGGTTTTCATTACATCCTACATCCTTGGCACCATCGTCATCGTCATTGATGGTTGTGGTAGGGGCTTCGGGAGATTGGACTGTATTGGGATCTGTGTTGGAGGATTCGGTTTTGTTTTAGTTTTCTCTAAATTCCCCGGTTCCAAGGAATTTATATTCTTCTACTCTAATTACAGGATTTAGTAGAGCAATGGTGCGAGCTTTAGTTTGTATGCTCGTTGTTCTTCTGCTCCTTGGAGTTGTTCGCTCTTTTTTTTTTTGTGCTTATCATCGTCTCGTGTTGTTGCCACCACCAGTCAGGAAAAAGGGAAAGAAAGAGGGAGAGAGAGAGAGAGAGAGAGAGAGAGAGTTTTCAACCAATTATGTTAGTTATGAAATGAGTAGAAGAAACCGTAATTGTCGAAGGAACAGCAAAAGCCGGAGCAGAATCCTGACTATGTAAGTGGGCCGCAAAATTTTAATTGGATAAGCAGAGTATTTCTCGATGTGGTGTTGTATGGGCGCTCTTATGTATGACTGTTGGAGGATGCAGAGGGACAGGGATAGTAGTCACAAACCTTGACAATAAGTCAAGTCTGGATAATATGACCGATGGCAAAAATCATTGCTAATGTTAATTTAAGTGATCTTTAATAGTGTGGTGGGTTGTGGTTGTGGTTTTTCAAAGGAACCACAAGAAGACCGGTCCGCTCTGTGTTGTTCGCCTAGTGGTTTTCTCAAGGAATTGTGTTTTGGTCCCATAAATCTGTTTATTTCTCTGTGCTGGTGCCTATTCCTGTGTCGTTGTTGGTGTCGTTGTCGGTGTCGGTGTCGGTGACTATGCCTGTTCCTGAACCATGTCTGAAATTGGAATGAAGTCGAGTTGAAATGAAGTTGTTGTTTCTTTTGAGGTTAAGTTCTGATCGACTACAAGGCACTAAAATGCTTTGACTTGGAAAAACACGACGGAGAGAGAGAGAGAGAGAGGGAGAGAGTGAAATTGAGGAGGAGAGGAAGCTTGAGGCAAACCACAAACACATTTTGTAGTGGCTGTTAATGGGGTTGAATGGTTAGGAGTTTGTACGGGTTGGTTGCATTTATATATACATGTACTTGTATCTCTATATTTTTGCGGTTTTGAAGCAGAAAGAAATATAGGCTCACAGGAGGTAAAGATTGTTTTTATCTTCTTCTTTTTTTTGTGGCAGTAGTTTTGCGTTAAAAGTGAATTTTGAGAAAGTTCAACGGGTTACGTAAGTGATGTACGGTATGTCCATTGTCCAGCATGGAAAAGGGATTCCATGTACTTTGAGGAATTTGCCTTTGATATGCAAGTTATAGGAATTTTCAATGATCTCTTTAATTTCATCGGAAATTAAGGGACCTCGAAGAACTGTAGACTTACTTAAACCACTTGATTTACAATGGATGCTTTGTTATTTAATCTGTCAACTCCCTCCAGTTGGGCACTCCTTTTTATGAACGTATGATGGTAACCCCCGACGTCGAATGTGTTATTCTCTCCTTTTATGCGAAGCCGTTAAGGCTTTCGGCTGCTTTATAAGATTTAATTGTTGGAATCTTTAAATTTTGCCTTCGGGTTCTCTGGTTATTCCCTTACACAAATATATGTGTACGTCTTATATACGTCTCGAGTACATTTTGAGTTCTTAGCGCTGTCCATGAAATTAGGATATCTGAAAACCGCATGAATTGGATGTAGTGATATTCGATGGAATAAGAAAGCTCTTTCGCCTCTTATCATCTCATTGAATAAAATCGCAAGCTATTTAATTCTTGACTTTGCGATTGTCGCTGGTATTTCTAACGATATGTGATGCGTGGTTGATTATTTTAACTGCTTTCCTAACTTCGACTTCTGTAAAACGTGTCGTTTCATCTATGGCGTTGAATTGTTCATCTATCTGCAATATATTTTGGCAATTAAATCTCTTCCGAGCTTTTCTTCGTTGCGCAATCTGGAAAATACTAGCCTGCTTTTCCAAGCTTCAACGTTGCACTTTTGCTTGTCACCTGCTTATAAACTGTGAACGTATCTTTTCTAATTTTCGATGCCTATATCGATTTCCCATTTATTGTCCAAAGTTCGTAGTCTACCTCAAGACACATGCTTCAGTTTCACTATTTCTGCTGTACTTAGTCTATGCTGCAAAGGTTTATTTTTTGTTCCTTATCGCCATTTTCGCCTTGTCGTTTTACTACCACGTAATTGGGTGCACCCAATATCACTTTAACACAGAATCTTTAGTTTCGCGATATGGTTAACTTTTAGACGGTATTTACCACTGCAGAATGTAGTTTTGTGCCGCTTTTACCTAGCAAATTGAGTATGTATGCAGTCGTCTCACGATAAGTTTTCCACTCTCAAACCGTTTCCACCGAAGGATACGAGTACGTATTTACGAGTATATACAATATGGAATGTACGAGGGCGGGTCAATAAGTCCGTGACTTTTGGATTAAAACAGATTTTTTTGATAAAAAAATAATTTTATTTTTCAACGTAATCTCCCTTGAGCTCTATACACTTTGTCCAACGCTTTTCCAATTTTTTTATCCCTTCCAAAAAAAATGATTTGTCGAGGTCCTCAAAATGACGAGATGACTTCATCATTGGAGTCAAATCTTTTTCCACCAAGCCATTTCTTCAGGTTTGGGAACAAGAAGTAGTCGCTCGGAGCCAAATCTGGAGAATAGGGTGGATTAGGGAGCAATTCATAGCCCAATTCATGGATTTTTGCCATGGCAACTGCACATGTGTGCACCCTTGCATTGTCTTGGTGGAAAAGAACTTTTTTCTTGGCCAAATGAGGTCGTTTTTTTTTCAAATCGTCATTGAATCGGTCCAATAAGTTGGCATAATATTCCCCATTGATTGTTCTTCCCTTTTGAAGGTAGTCAATGTGGATTATCCCGCGTGCATCCCAAAAAACAGTCGCCATAACTTTATTGGCTGACAAACCCACCTTGGCCTTCTTTGGCGCCGATTCACCCTTAGAAACCCACTGTTTTGACTGTTGTTTGTTCTCTGGTGTGTTGTGATGGATCCATGTTTCGTCCACGGTTACAAAACGGCGCAAAAACTCCTCCATATTGCGATTAAACAACGCCAAACCTTCCTGTGAAGTTGTTACACGATTGCGTTTGTGGTCGACTGTGAGCAAACGCGGCACCCATCTTGCGGAAAGCTTTCTCATGCCCAAGTGCCAAGATCATTCAAAATTGAAACCACTGAGCCATGCGAGATCCCTACGGCTTCCACAATCTCTCGCACTTTCAATCTTCGGTCGGCCAACACCATATCGTGAATTTTTTCGATTGTTTCGGGTGTAGAGACCTCAACTGGGCGTCCAGGACGTTCGGCATCTTCAGTGCTTGTACGGCCACAACGAAATTCAGTAAACCACTTTTTTACCATTGAAATCGATGGTGCAGAGTCCCCATAGTATTTATCAAGCTTAGCCTTGGTCTCGGTAATGGTTTTTTTTTCGCAAGAAATAATGCTTAATAAGCACACGAAATTCACTTTTTTCCATTTTCTCCTCAAATTAGTGAGTAGTCTGATAAAAATAGCTGTCAAACACAAACTAACTGACGCAGCAAGTTTAAATTTTGACAGGAGTCAACTGACAAATGCCTGTTGACAGGAGCAGTGTTGCTGTTTCAGTAAAGAGGTCAGAAATTCAAAAATGCACGGAATTATTGACCCGCCCTCGTACCTTAAAACGTGAAGATATGACGAGATTTCCGAAAAGAAAATATTAACTTCCTTAACCCTGGAACGGTAATCTTCGTCGCGACTACAAACACTATTTCATTCTTGTGCGTTTTCTTTTCTCTCGTTATTCGTTATACAGTAACAGGTCGGGGATTTTTCCACCGCTCCGGATACTTTATCAGGTCACCGCTAAAAAAAAAAAGTATTGGGCTGCATGCCAGCGTCTGACGTGGCGAATTTGGTAGTAATTGATGAAATAGACCGTGTGGTGTATCGGGATATACTCAATAACAATTTAAGGCAATATGCAAGAAGACTTAACTTGGGATCTTCCTAGATGTTTCAGTAAGACAACGACCCCAAGCATAGGACCTTAATTGTAAAAGAGTCGCGAATTTGCCACGCTTTGAAACAACTTCATTCGCCACCACAGTCGCCTGAACTCAACGTAGAGCATTTGAAGGATTATGTGGAACGGCAAATTAGAAAACATAAAATCAGTAACGATGCACCTAAGTACTGAAGCGGCAAGGAAGTTTTTATACCAAGTGCGGCAAGTTAACTTTCCTATCTGAAATGAGCGATCTGAAACTTGTGTGAGTATCAGGCGGCTGTGGGTGGTCTCGTTCGAAAGAGTTTTGTTAACTTATGTTTCAGTCGTTCTCATGCGTTGGGGTAGCGGACAACGGACAACCCAGCGCGCCTTCCGAAATCGCTTCAATATTGCACCTTTAGGTCCTGTGCCGGAGCAGAAATCAATTCTTTTGTGGGTCACAATGTCCAGGGCAACTGGTTCTGTGCAGAAAAGAGGAACTGGAGACGCACGTCCCATCAGATCGATCGATGACCGTCCGACATCAAACTTTTTCACAGTATTAGCTTGTCTTTGCGATAATCGGGATATCTGCAACCATCTCTTGACTACAACAAGGTAATGGTCCGAGTCGATGTTGGTCACTCGTAACGTTTGGACGTCCATATTATTGGACGAGCGCCTTGCGTGGATCGTAATGTGCTCAATATGGTCGACGATTGATTGATCATGAGTTCCCAAAGTCTGTTTATGAATATCGAGAAGTGGGAGCCGCGTGCTAGCTACGACAATGTGTCGTTTGGCGTGAATCGTGAATTATAGGAGATGGTGTCATGCAAGCTATACTTTCCGATAGTATTACAGGGGATGCTCCTTTCCCTAGCTTTGCATTCAAATCGCCAAGAATAACAATCGCCGTTGTAGATGTCGCAGTTTTTCATCCTCTTTTAACCAGCAGATTCCATAGCATTTCTTAGACGGCGCGTCGTAACATCTGCTTTGTTGTTCGGCAGCATATTGCCAAAAATTCCACGTACAGATCCGAAGATCGTTTCCGTGTTTCGTTTTCAGGGGTTGTGAACAGTAGATCCGTCCATACCCGAGGCTTTTTCTTACTCCGTGACTGAATTTTTTTTCATGGTTGGGCAGTTACCCCGACAACACAACCCGCAACCTGGAGAGCCAGTTCCACTGTAGATATCCCTTGGACGAAGGGTCTATTAAACCAAAGCCAGTAACACGTTGGCCCATTAACAGCCCATCCGCTACCATCTCGTTTCAAAGACCCTGAGTTAGTCTCGTAAATCCTTACGGGCCTGACCTCCAAATATGTCGGAGTAGCCCAGATAAGGTCTTATTTGGTTTGTTCCGGGATTTTACTTCGCCGTTGATAGTGCTGCTATTTTTGTCTGATTGTCAGCAGCACTCGGACTCACAAGTTTGGCAAATCGAGTCCGGATGGGCATCGTAGCCGATGGTTATCACTTATAGATAAAGTCAGCACTATTGATGTGTAGTAACAGTTACAATACTCGATATCGCCAGGTTGACACCTCTCAGTGCCTACCCGATTTCTACCGCACCCAACCATCTCTTTTTCTGTAATGAATTCGATTCAAAGGCTTTGAAGAAGAACGGAAGAATAGCTATAGGACTTTGATCAGAATTTGTTCCAATTTTTGAATCGGGATAATTGTAGATCTCTTCCAGGCAGACGGATTAGCGTATGATCGGAATTTATTGACGTTATTGAAATTAAAAATCGAAGGATTAATATTTCTATATCAATGTTGTCGTCCAAGACTGATGTAATTTTATTGTTCAACCCAATTTTGCGAACTTCATTCCACTGAAACTTGTAAGTACGATCCGAATTTAGTCTATTGTTGTAAAAGTTAAGTTATGCAGATCTTACGAGCTTAGTTACAAGATTACAGGATGTTTTCTAGTTTTTAAGCATTTCTGAACAACCGAAACGTTTCCGGCGAAAGTAAGAGCCGCCTCCTATTTTGACGGGGTTAAATATTGTATGTCACTTGAAAGCCAGTTAATTTAATCACATGAGTCTTAATAGGAGCATGTTACTAAGTAGGTAGTCAGTTGCGGTAGCCAGAAATTCACTTTGTTTCTTCACGTCAGATGCTAGATAAATACCACTCCAGTCAGTTAGCGAACAATCACAAAAAAAGACTTTCAAAATTGACATTGTGGAAATCGCGATAATGGTTGGACTGAGACGAGCTTTCTTCAACTTGCATGTCGAAAGTAGCAAATACAAGATCGTGATATGAGAATATGGAGGCAAATATGTATGTACATAATTGACTAAAATATTGAACGAGGCTTTTATAACTAGTACATAGGTCAATCAACTGTGATGTGTTACTTACTTACTTAGGACCTGTGCCTCAACCAATAAGCCTCTCCAATTAGCGCGGTCTTTGGCTAATTGCCTCCAGTTCCGCACTCCAAGTTGGTAGAGGTCCACTTTCACTTGCGCGCGCCTTTTAAGGCGAGGTCTTACTCTGCTACGTTGTCCCTCCGGATTAGAGTCGATGATTCTGCGGGCTGGAGCGTTGGTGTTCATTCACTCTATGTACATGTCCCAGCCATCTCAAACCCCCAATGCGCAGTTTTTTTAACCAGGTCGATGTCGCTGTTCTGCTCGTAGAGTTCATCGTCTCCTCCAGAACCCGTCAACGAATACGGGATCAAATATCTTACGCAGAATTTTTCTCTTTAGAAAGGGTCCATGCTCCAGTTCATTGGTTGCTACACTACACAGTTGCCTTCTCAGTTGCCTTCTCAGCCCAAAGAAGCAGCGATTGGCAAGCGTTAATCTTCATTTGATTTCTGAAGGGATATCGCTTTCAGATGTGATAGCAGGGCCAAGACAAAGCCCCTTACTACCTCAAAGTTATAGCTGTCGATTGTTATATTCTGGCCGATTCGTCGATGTTGGGTGTCCCTTTGTGTTGCACTCATTTACCGCTGGACCCATTTTTGTCGCTTCTGTTCCCATACTCACAAACGCACCAGTGACAGCTCGCTGTGTTCTATCAATAATATCAAAGCTATTGAACAGATTTTTGAAAGATCGTACCTCGTGCGTTGGCGCGTGAGTTTTGCACAATTCTTTCAAGTATGAAGTTGAAGAAATTTCATAATAGCGCGTCGCCTTGCTCAAATCCTTTTTTGACAGCAAAGGTCTCGCGTTAACAACCTTGATACAACAGCGAGCTTTTTCCATCGTCATCCTGCACAAGGGGACGAGATTTGGCAAGTATGCCAAAACTAGACATGGCTCTGTATAGCTTAGATGCTGTCATAATATCGATAAAAAGGTGGTGGGTATCGATCTGAACTTCTTTCGATAAAGTGAATATTTGGTCAATTGTGGACTTACCGGACCTAAAACCGTCCAATTTGATCATTGACAAATGGTTTCAGGCGCTCCCACAATATGGCAGGCAAGATCTTATATGTGATGTTCAGGAGACTGGTACCTGCATAGTTGGCACAGTGTAGAGGGTCTCCTTTCTTGTAAACTGGGCAAATGATGCTGAGGTTCCATTCATCAGGCAGACATTCATCAGATCAAATCTTAGAAATAAGTTGGTGTATGCTCTCTACCAGGTCATCTCATGCTGCCTTAAATAGATCGGCGGGTAGGCCGCCAGGCCCAGCAGCCTTATTCGACTTCAGTTTGAATATTGCTATCCTCACTTTCAATGGTTCGCTCTGCCTGACAGCGGAATTTGTATCGCCTTCGCCGTTTAGCAGTCTGCATAAATAGTTTTTCCATATCCTCCGCACCGACTGTGACTCAACTACAAGGTTTCCACAGGTTCGCGTTCGGGTCTTATTACCCTGACACGTTCTTTTTACCTTTTGGTAAAACTTCCGAACATTATTTCTGGAGGTGGAGACGGGCTAACCTCTCTATTTCCTCGATCGCGAGCTTTTCATGCTCTTTCTTTTTTCTCCGGAGAAGCCGATGTTCTTACCTCCTCCTTCGGTCATAGAGCTTACGAGCCGCTCTCGTCCATTTGTGCAGCTTTGTAGGCATGTTGTTTTGGTGCATGTACTTGCCGGCACTCTTCATCAAACCAGGGGTTTCTTGGTGGTGGTAAGGTGAAACCTAGCACGTCAGTTGCGGCTTTTCTGATGTCTTTTCGGCATCTAAGCTACTGGTCTTCAGCACTTGATGATGGCTGCAAAGGACTCTTCTCGACTTTTCTAGAGGTATCAAGTGATGAGCTCACCCGGTTTGGTCTTGCTTTTACACATTAAGCCATGGTCCTACATTGTTAATCGAAGGCGTTTTCTATGAGTTTTTCTGACTAGAAGACTTGTGAAAGATTGCTTTAGGTTTATTGGCTTATATTTAAGTTCTGTGTGCAACAGCGGTCGTAGGTACCATGTGTAAATTTCAAGTATCGGTTTTTTTATCTCTTGAAGTTGCAATAAAGTATTTTTCTCTGTTCTTGTAGGGCGTAATAATTTAATTGTTGGTTCTGCACTCGAATTTCAGAGCACCCTTCCCATTATCTTCTGATTTAGCAACACGCTTCATAGGCCGTTACAAAAATCAGTCTTTAACGACTCAGCTCTGAGTTAACTGCTTCACATTTATTACACCGTTTCACCGCAGAATCCCTTCTTTCGTCCGCCTACAGGAGTCCGAGTCAGATAAATGCTTGGCTGTTTCCCGATCAATTAGAACATTGAACAAAAATTAAAAGAGCAGCCAGTTACCGGCTATAGCCCAGTGGAGGATCTCGCAGATTCTACCCTGGCCACAATGTCGGCTTTTCCATTTCTTATGAACATGTTCTATATCACCTTATTCAGCTCATCCTGCCAGTTACCTTATCAACAGCCTTTGAATCAAAATGCTGTAGTTGAACAAGCGGACTTAGCTTTGTGTGCGCTTGTAAATGAGTCTTTAAGCTATTCCGGCATTTACATTGTCGGAATGTTCCTTTTGTTGGCGTCGTGGATGGGTTCTTTTCCTTCCTACTTTTCCATCTTTCAACATTGCCGTCACTTTAAGGTTGATTTGTGATCTGAGGTGGCTAACAGACATATAGGTTATTTTTTTCCTTTGTTATGAATTGCTTGTTAAAAAACAAGGCCACCTTTCTGTGGTTTACAGATTAACGCCATTTTTATTTTAGATGGCACTGTGTGTGTACATATTGTATATTCCAGGATGAAACCGAGCCTCAACCAATCGAGTAAAGGTGCCTATCCACTTGAACACGCTCTCTAAAGCGAGGCATTTCTTTGCAACACTGTTGTCCTAGCCATCCGACCAGATCAAAGGCGCCTGTAACGTCCGCAGTCGTATCTCTTACAATAATATGGACAGAGAAATAGATCCTCGCTTCATTTCTCGCAAGAGTCCGGTGTCCACTCAATCTGTTCTTCGTCATATCATCTTGTGTATAGAGACACTAATATACGAAGTGAGGTAATGACAGATTTTGCTTGTAGATGTTTTCACTTTCTTATGACTTGCGATTCACATCCAGACTCTATGGCGTAGTAATCAACGAACTTCGCCACTGCCCAACGCTGAGTACCATCTATCTGCCGAAAAGTTGATGGTGGATTTACAAGGACGAAGGGTTTCGAAGGTTTGCACAGTACAGCATGCGGTAGGTAGGTAAGAGTGGCTGTTGGAAACACCAACCCACTTATGCTTGTTGGTCCATTGTGATGCTACGTGGATCTAGGAGGCTGTTTACATCTATTTTTTTTTAGATCGTTTAGGTCACTGTGGAAAAAAGCTCTTGGTGAAATTTTCTTCTCTGGGAGAGAGCTGGACATCTACAGAGTAGGTGGAGGATTGTCTCCTCTTCCTTCTGTAAGTGCACCAAGCCGTTTTGCGTGTTTGCCTATGAGGCAGTGTCCAGTGATGACACTTATGTTGGCGCTGAGATGCTTCCAATTTGGAAGAATCAGACTCTTAGAGCGATTCGGATCTAGCTGTGGTCAGATATGTTTAGTTGCTAGACGCGTTGGTCTAAAAGTTCACCTAAGGTCTGTTATTTTATTGGCATCTAGCTTTAATATTAATTTGCACGTAGCGATTGGTATACCTACGGTACCCTTTTCCGGTAGACTGGTTCCAATTTTTGCGAGTTCATCGGCCGTACAGTTCCCTGCAATGTCTCTGTGAACCTTCACCCAGCAAAGGTGAAGGTTGAACTGCTCTGCCATCTCCATTAGAGATGATCGGCATTCAAGGGCGGTTTTCGAATTTAGTGAGACTGACTCCAAGCACTTAATAGCTGCCTAACTATCCGAAAAGATACGGATATACTTTGCAGATATCACGTTTTTCTTCAGCCAGGACAGAGCTTCTTTAATCGCCAAAATTTCCGCCTGGGACACGCTCCAGTGATTTAGAAGACGGAAAGAGAGTCTTAGATTTAGCTTGTCTGAGAAAACACTGCCACCAACTCCGCTATTGGTTTTAGATCCATCTGTGTAGAGATGGATTGACTTGTCCTCTATGAAAGCATCTGCCTGTCAGAAGGATCTAGAGGGGTAGCTTACATGGAAATCTTTGTCACACCAAAGTTCAGGTGTGCTGTACTCGATACTGGCGTGTCTAAATGGATTATTTGTCCATTGTTTAGTCGAAAATATCGAGGGGTGACAAATGAAAGAATGTCTAATGCCGCAGAGGGGGTAGACCGCAGTGCTCCGCTTATGCATAGACATGCTGTTCTTTGGAGTCTGCTTCGTTTAATGCAGTTAACTGCACTTCCTAAGGCTGTCCACCAGACTACCACCCCGTAAGTGACTTTCGGTCTTATGACCGAGATGTGAGTTTTAGGAAGCTGAAGGGCCCATTTATTCCCAATGGCGTTTTTGTAAGAGAATAAAGCTACTGTAGCTTTATTGACTCTTTCTTGAATGTTAGGTTTCTGGTTTAGTTTCCTGCCAAAAATGACCCAGATATTTTGCTGTATCGGAAAACACTAAACTGGTATTGTTTATTGAAGGAGGGTCTCTAGGCAAAAGACGGTTCGGGGTTCAATACCAGTCGTGGCCGAAAGTCATTTTTTCAGGCAACTAAAATCTCGTGAGATAAATGGTTGTCTAAATATAACATCAAGTCAATTTGCACTAAAAATTTAGTCTCCCCATTAAATGTTGGATGCCACCCATGGAGCGAAATAACCACTGAGCTAAAACATCTTTCTTTCTCTCTCTATACCATTTTCCAAAAAACTTAACACATGGTTTGGCATCATAAGTGTAGTCATACCCACTTGAGTGTTAAGTTCTTTAAGAAAAAAAAAAGTAATAGGAATCGTGACAGGATACTGTCTCCTGCGGCAGCACGCACAGAGACCCAAATTGTGAGATTGGGATATCTGCAGATTCTGCGGTGATCTGCAAGCTGTTGAGGACATAGCACACATACTGTGTGAATACGAGGCAGCATCGCTTAGTCGGCGAAAATTTTTAGGGAAATACTTTTTCGAAAACCTAGAGGAAATAGACGGCACGAACTTCAAAGGCCTTCTTGGCTTTTGCAAGAAAATTGGGTGTTTCACCAGGGCGATTGTTTAGGTGTTTGCCATTTGAGACAAATTATTGGGTCTACAAGTAAGTTTCCAGCGTTTGTCAGAGATGGCGCCACCAGTGGATCCCGGGCAGAAATGTCAGACCCCATGTGTTTTATTTGTAGGTTTTGTATCTGTCAACAACTTTGCAGCGTTATATTTGAGCAGTTCTATCGGTGTCGTACATTTTATTGAGCAAAATCATGGCAAGTTTCCAGCCAAATAAACGTCATTTGCGGGAGCGCTGCTTTTATTCTTTAATATGAAGAAAAGTGTGGCTGAGGCCTATCGTTTGCTTTCGGAAACTTATGGGGCGAAATGTATTGGTGAATCGACGTGCCGCGAGTGGTTCAAACGGTTCAAAAGTGGTGATTTTGGAGTTGAAGACAAAGATCGCCCCGGATAGCTGAAAAGTTTTGAAGACGAGGAATTGGACGCTTTACTGGATGAGGATCCGTGTCAGATTCAAGAAAAACTTGCTGCATCATTGGGCGTCACGCAACAAGCCGTTTCCCTGCGCCTAAAAGCACTGGGATTCATTCAAAAGGTTGGAAACTGGGTGCCGTACGAATTGAAGCCAAGAGACGTCGAACAGCGATTTTGCATGTCCGAAATGTTACTGCAGCGGTATAAAAATAAATCATTTTTGCATCGTATTGTCACTGGTGATGAGAAATGGATTTATTATGATAATCCTAAATGCAGAAAATCGTATACAAAGCCCGGCGAGCCCGCCCAATCGACGCCGAAACGAAAAATTCACGTGAATAAGGTCATGCCCTGCATATGGTGGGATCAAAAGGGTGTCGTATACTACGAACTGCTTCCGAGTGGTGAAACCATCAAAGGACCATTATATCGAACCCAACTAATTTCTTTGAAGCGGGCATTAAAAGAAAAACGGCGAGAATATGAGACCAGGCATGAGTCCGTCATTTTTCATCACGACAACGCTCGGCTCGGCCACATGTTGCGGTTTCGGTGAAAAACTATTTGGAGAATAGTGGATGGGAAATTCTGCCTCACCCGCCTTACAGTCCAGACTTGGCACCATCTGACTACCACTTGTTTCGTTCGATGCAGAACGCTCTTACGGGAATACGCTTCAGCTCAGTAGAGGAAATCAAAAATTGGCTCGATACGTTCTTGGGCTCGAAAGACGAGAAATTTTGTTGGTCCGGAATTCATAAATTGCCAGAAGGATGGGGGAAAGTTGTAGCTTCCGATGGACGATACTTTGAATAAAGCATTGTAACTATGTTTTCATAATAAAACTTCAAATTTTGGAAAAAAAACGCTGGAAACTTACTTGTAGACCCAATATATTGGTTCCACAGGGATCGCGATCGGCCCGTTTTGGTGCCTAGTGTCTGTGTGTGGCATATCCATCTCACCCCTATTTAACCTAACTTCACAATGTAGCCGAACATCTCCAAATCCAAAACAGGGCTAGTACAATAGTTGCCTCCGAGGCCTAGAACTTTAACGAGCTGGAAAGGAAACACCTCCATATAGGGGATTTCTTTAATTTTTCCAGCTACGTGTGCCCAGGTCCTAGTATGGCGTTGTAGACTTGTCAACCATTTTCTACAGATATGGTAGGCAGTTCCAGCTGTTACCAATGCATTCATCATCAGAAAAATTTTTGTAGTAGAGTGACCTTTCTTATGTACTCTGGTCAATTAGAGGTTACTCGTATTTAGCAAGTTTGACATTGTTGATAAAATGTTTCAACCGATGACTAATTGAGTAATTATACGAGGGTTGTCAGAAAAGTTTCCGACCGAACAATGATACAAGACATTTTTTCTCATTTTTTATTTTTATTTTTGTACATAGTCTCCTTGTAACTCTACACACTTCTCCCAGCGATGCTCCCATCTCTCCAACCCGTCCAAATAGTACTTGGCGTTTTTCTCTGCAAAATAATTGTTCACGAAGGTGATTGCCTCCTCATTTGACGAAAATCTCTGTCCTCCGAGCGCAGTTTTTTAGATGAGGGAACAAACAAAAGTCGCTTGGGGCTAGATCTGGTGAATAAGGCGGATGGTCAAGCAGATCAAACCGTAATTCATGGATTTTCGCCATGGCAACCGCTGAGGTGTGAGACGGCGCGTTGTCTTGGTGAAACGGGATTTTCTTTTTCTGCAAATGTGGCCGTTTTTCCGCAATTTTTGCCTTCAGCTTCATTTATTGCGCCTAAACTGCGCCAACAGTGTTGGAAATGTTCATTCAAACACGTTTTTGGTCTAACGTAAGCAAACGCGGCACCCAACGTGCGGACAGCTTTCTCATGACTAAATCTTGATTTAATATGTAACAAACACGTTCTTTGGACATTTTCATAACCTCTACTATGCCTCTCACTTTAATTCGGCGGTCGGCTAACACCATTAGCAATGTTATCGCAGTTTTTGGACGTCCCGAACGTTCATCATCTACCAGCTGCCCAAAATTTCACTGTGGTAAATGATGGTGCAGAGTCCCCATACACAGAGTCCAACTCATTTTTGATTTGCGTAGGCGTATTGCCTCTCAGAAACAGGAATTTACTAACAACTCGATACTCAATTGTTTTCCATTTTCACAAAAAAACACTCACATCGACTCACTTAAACGACTATCAACTAAAAATTTCGCGTACAAAATGACTGAAACTTCGGTAAGTAAGTGTCAAAAGATGCACCGGTAGCATTCACTAGCTTTTATTGACGAGTGCCGCTATCTTTACGTTGCGGAAACTTTTCAGACAACCCTCGTAACGTAAACATAATGACGTCCATTCTATAACCCCTGATTGCAATAATACACTGAGGGTGCGTTGTTTATGATCGAGTCTGCTGGGTTATAAATTCTACAAATTTTAGTAAAATTCTTCCTTGTCTCCCTACAATAGACATACGTGCTCGCTGCCTTGAAGTGATAGATATGCCTGCTTACTCCATGCCCTTTGACAGGAATAAAACAAGTTGTATGACCTCGCTTGCATCATATTTATGAAGGTGGTTCTTTCCAGTTTAAGATAAATCAGAGCCACCAAATCTTGAGGAAAGGTGGCTTGCAACTACAGGCATGTCCTTACGCTCCTCACGTAATCAAGAAAAAAAGCTTGAATTCTTCAATTACTCGCCTTTGCCCTATTGATGGTTTCCAACTTAACGAGAGACCAGCCTGAGCTTATTTTTTCGATTCTATGCAACACAATTGTTTTATAAGAAAGCCAAGCAACTGGCTTCTGGCTTCAAAACCGGAACACAAGCTCTTCGAAACACCGAATTAAACCCAGTCAACGAAGCACAGGGAATAGTAGATGTGTTTGAGCAGCATTTCCAGTAGCATCTTGTAGAGAGAGTGATAGGGCAAGAAGAGAATCCACGTCCAGTCAATGAAGAACCAGTTCCACCACCCAGTATAGAAGAAGTTGGCTTAGCTATAAAAAAGTTTAAGAACAACAAGGCTGCAGGCTCTGATGGTTTACCAGCCGAGCTCTTCAAACACGGTGGCGATGTTTTGGTAGGGCGCACTCACCAAATCATCATCCAAGTATGGGTGGAAGAAAGCATGCCCGACGACTGGACTCCATATGCCCCATCTACAAAAAGGGCGATCCTATGTCTTGCAAGAACTATCGTGGAATATGTCGCATATAAGATCCTATCCAACGTACTGTGTGAACGTCTCAAACCGTTCTGCAACACACTAATCGGCACGTACCAGTGTGGCTTCCGGCCCGGTAGATCGACTCTAGACCAAATTTTCACACTGAGACAAATCCTGGAAAAGACCAACGAATTTCAAGTCGAGACTCACCACCTTTTCATCGACTTCAAGGCCGCATATGATAGCATTAATCGTCAGGAGCTTTATATGGCGATGGCCGAATTCGGGATCCCGGCAAAACTGATCCAGTTGTGTCGCGTGACACTGGAAAACACGCACTGCAACGTGCAGTTTGGAAGTAGCTCCTCCGAACTATTTCAAACATACATCGGATTTCGGCGCTATCATGTGATTTCTTCAATCCCGTCCTAGAGCAGATAGTGCGCAGGGCATGTATCAACACGGAAGGCACTATCTTCAACAAGTCCGTCCAGCTCCTGGGATATGCGGACGATATTGATATCATCGGGCGCTCGCAGCGTTCCGTGATAGAGGCTTTCACGGCGATTGAAGAACGGGCGAAATTCGTTGGCCTGGAAGTAAACGAGGACAAGACGAAGTACATGCTATCAACAAACAAAGAATCATCTGTCCAACGTCACTATTGATAGCAACAATTTCGAGGTAGTTAAGGAGTTCATCTACCTCGGAGTAAACATGAACTCCACGAATGACACCCTAGTGGAGATGCGACGAAGAATTACCATAGGAAATCGCTGCTACTTCGGTTTGGCAAAGCAATTGGGTTCAAAACCCTTATCTTGCCAGCTCTACTGTATGGCGCCGAGTGCTGCACGATAAGCAGGAAGGGAGAGCTAATTCTGGGCTCCTTCGAAAGAAAGAAAAATTCTTCGATGGATTTTTGGTCCTGTGTGCGATGAGGGCGAATGGAGGAGAAGATACAACCGCGAACTCTATGAGCTATACCAAGATGTGGATGTAGTCCAAAAAGCCAAAATACGTCGACTACGTTGGCTCGGCCATATCGAGCGAATGGACAACAATGCTCCAGCTAAGAGAATCTTTGAATCTCAGCCCTCAGGTTCGAGACGACAAGGAAGACCGAACCTACGTTTGAAAGACCAAGCTATCGCGAATGCCAGAGCGCTTAGTCTGGACCACTGGAAGCAGCGTGCCCGGGATCGTAGAGGATGGAAGGCTAAAGTGTCCAGGCAGAGACTCTCCACGGGTCGGGAGCCCGTTAAGTAAGTAAGTAAGTACAAATTAGGAAGACAGCGGTAGAGACGTGTTACTCAATCACAATTTTTGTAACGATGAAACAATAAAACACGCAAAACCGCTCTTACTGTTTGTTTACAGAGGGGTTGCCAAGTCATTAGCACACTTGTTTAAATATCCGGAACTTCCCCTTAATTACTTCCGAAAGGGGTTTTTCCCGAATTTTATTGCTTTGACTTGACCTATGATAAAAAGATTTTTTGGAATTCCCAGAATTAATTAGATAAAATATTTCTTCGCTATGTTGATTGGTATTTAAGAATTTGACATAAAAACCGTTTTTTTTAAAACCGTGTTTATGACTTGTCCACCCTCTGTATATTATCGCAAACGCCGACCGCGGCAAAGCGGCTTGTGTCAAAGGCCGAGCCAATACAGCGGCGATGTCATTTAACAACATACTTTAGGTATAATTGTAATAAGGTCGATTTTACTTTTTTATTAGTCCATTTGAATCCTTGCTATTAATATGTATGTACCGATGTACCGATTAGATCCGCGAATAAAGGAATGTTTAGCCGCGAATATAGGAATTGGGTCGCATTTTTTAAATCCGCGAATAGCGAAAACGCGAATGAAGGAAGCGCGAATAAAGAGCTTTTACTGTATATCAAACCCAATTATAAAGGCTTCGCCCATCAATGACGTTGTCTAATAAAATGCGGGGGCAGAGCATATTACTGGTCTTATCGTAAACATCTTCAGATGACGCCACCGAAGGTTGCTACGATTTGACCAGTTACAAATTGCCGGTCATAGGTCTTTTTGGTGGCAAGCCCACCGGTAGTCCGTACCAGGACTTAACCTACGGTACCATGGGAGTCAGGACAACCCCGGATTTGTCCGGGCCTGACTTGTTGAGGTAGGCCCCCTTGTGGGAGCGTCATGGTGGCTGTGGTTTAAAGTCAAATCGCGGGTAGGGTCTTCCTGTTGGTTTGACCCATTGTAGAGTAGTAAATCGGTCTCGACCCATACCAAGGGTAGAACTTGTACCTCCAACACAGTTCCGAATTGGTATCAAAGGATTGACGGAGAGCCATGGCAAGGCGTATTCTTGCTCCCATGGATGTATGGGCATCCCGTAAACATAAGTCTACAGGACAGGTGGTTTACATTAAAAACCAGAGACTAATGTATAAAAGTTCATTCTCAGTGGAATTGTGGTTATATTCGCTTAGGAAAGAGACTGTTTAAACTTATGAAAAAGTCTAAGGTGTTTCCTTTTAGCCAAGATCCAAGCGCCATATTCCAAAAGTCGGTTTTAAGTATGTACAGTGAAATTTGACTTTAGATTTTCGCAACGGCTGTATTTCTACACCCTGAATGACTCGAACTGCAACCAACTTCAGACTGCTATAATTTTCAAACTGTTCATGACAGTGAGCTCAAATTTTGACACATGACAGATAATTTTATTATTTACAAGCCTTTTAAACGATTTGCGTCTCAGTTGTGTTGAAAAATTTTTATCCGCGATGGAATTCAAATGTGATAGAGTGATTGCTTTATATTTGGCTGGAAAACCACAAGAATAAATCATTTGTGTCTCGAACCATAGCTCGTTACTGCGATACTGGCAGCGTTGCAAAACGCCATGGCGGTAGTCATAAAAAAAACAGCAACATCGGCAGAAATGGTTCGGAAAGTGAAGGCTCTAATTGAACGAAATCCGCGTCGAAGTGGAAGAAAAATGGCTCGTGAGCTCAACACATTGTTGGAACGGATGCAACACATACTGAAAAATGAGCTTGGGCTCAAGCCATTGAAATTCCAAAAAGCACACGATCTTACACCGCAACAGAAAAAACTTAGAGTCGAAAGAGCGAAGGAGTTGCTACGCTTGCACAAAAGTGGTGAGTTGCCGAATTTGATTTTTTCCGATGAGTCGCCATTTGTTATCGAGCAATACTATATGTCAACAAACAAAATGACCGAGTTTACTTGCCAGAGAGGTCCTTCGAAAATTTACACCTCCGGGCGGCCACCAGAAAGCAGGCAGCACCGATGGTGATGGTTTGGGCCGCCATAACCGCCGATGGTCGGTCTCCGCTCGTATTTTTGGACCATGGCGTCAAAATTAATGCGATCGTATACCGTGAAACCGTCTTAGAGGGAGTATTGAAGCCTTGGGTAAACAATCATTTCGGTCGGAAACCGTGGACATTCCAACAAGACTCGGTACCCACAAAGCGCGCGTCAACCAAGATTGGTTAAAAAACAATGTTCCACACTTCATTTCTTCGACACAATGGATTGCAAATTCTCCGGATGCAAATCCGTTGGATTTCTCTGTCTGGGGTATTTTGAAGGCGAAGGTTGGCACTAAAAAATACCAAAGTTTGGACCACCTCAAACAAGCACTTCGCCGGGAATGGACCAAAATACCGCAGAGCCACTTGCGTGCAGCGTGCGATGCTTTCTTCAACCGTCTCAAGGCCATTATTCGCGCCAAAGGTGGACATATGATACAATTTGAAAATTGATGTATTTTCCAACATCTGCAAAGGCAGAAAAGTATTCGTGCGGCTTTTTTTTTTTTCAAAATTTGAACGTTTATTTAACAAAAACATGTGCAATAGTATTATTCAAAGTGTTGTCCATCTGAAGCTATGACTTTTTCTCATCTTTCTGGCAATTTGTGGATCCCATCTCAAAAGAACTGCTGTTTTCCAAATAGTTCTTAACCGGAATAGCAACGTGGGGCCGAGCGTTGTCATGATGGAAAATTTTTGCCTCGTGTCTGGTCGCATATTCCGGGCGTTTTTCGGCCACTGCTCTCTTCAAACGGATTAATTGTGTTCGGTAGCGTTGTCCATTAATAGTTTCACCCGGCTTTAGCAGCTCATAATACATCACACCCATCTGATCCCACCAAATACAGAGCATTACCTTCGCGCCATGGATATTCGGCCTTGCCGTTGATTTAGCTAGTTGGCCGGGTTTCACATATGATTTTTTGCGCTTGGGCTTGTCGTAATGGATCCATTTTTCATCACCAGTAACAATCCGATGCAAAAATGACTTCCTTCTGTGGCGTTCCAGCAGCATTTCGGACATGCAAAACCGCCTTTCGACGTCTCTCGGCTTTAGTTCATGTGGAACCCACTTTCCTTGCTTTTGAATATATCCAGCTGCTTTTAAACGTTTTGAAATGGCTGCTTGAGTGACACCCAAAGATTCTGGGAGCTCTTCTTGTGTTTGGCAACAATCTTCATAGAGTAATGCTTCCAGTTCTTCATCTTCAAACTTTTTTGGCTGCCCAGGACGTTCATCGTCTTCCAAGCCAAAATCACCACTTTTAAATCGTGCAAACCACTTTTGGCACGTTCGTTCAGCTAGCGCATGTTCACCATAAACTTCCACCAAAATACGATGACTTTCGGCAGCAGTTTTCTTCATGAAGAAGAACTCCCCGCAAAAACACTTTTTCAGGCACAAAGTTCGACATATTTGAGTGAAAAAAAATTATTGTTGTTTACGCCTCAAATGAGTGACATATACTGAAATGATGTACAATGACAGTAGCTTTCCAACGCATGTTCCAATGGAATAATAAAAGTTACGCCATCTCTTAGCAAACCGCACGTTATAGACCCAATAGGCTTTTAAAAATTTGGAGTTCGAGTAAGTCACCCTGTATATAATTTGAAACGCCGTCGTAAAGTCGTTGCTTGCCATATCCAGTTGGGTAACGTCATAGAACCGCCTATCCAATATGATGGCTAACTCACTTAAAGTTTCTTGCGTCTTAAGAAAGCCAGTATATTCACAGCTCTACGTACACAAAATATTTTATTCCAACTCGCTATATTCATTCGTTCCCACGGATCATCTCTATAGCACAGTCGTGGTAGCTGCACTTAATGCGGACACAACGTCTGGTGCTCATATTGCACTTGACCAAAGGAATGCAGTGCACAGTAGAGATTCCCATGCACCTGAGCACCAAACACACCGGATGAATGCGGGATTGCTACGTAAGCAGTTATATGGTAGATTGTTTAAGGTTGAACATTGTTAGAATTTGAACTCAGGTAATGAAGTTTTTCTTTTATATAAAATTAAATAAACAATTTAATTAATTTGTACAAACATACATATGTACCTATGTGCAGGTGTAAAATCACAACGTCCCGTCTATTTTAAGGTTTTAATAAACCTTGAGGAATTTTCTATCAATTAGGTGCCATCCGAAGCACATTCGTGTTGACTTGTGTGTCCTCCATGTCCTCCATGTCCTTTCCTTTAATTGAGTGAAAACCCCTTTTACTATGTGAATACATCTATTCATTAACCTCGAAGGAATGACATTCCACTTACCAATACTAAAAGCAACATCTATCGCTACCACTACCACTACCACCACCATCACCATCACCATCGCCACTACTAGTCTCACAAAAGTCTCAAACTTGTTCTAAAAATACAAAAAAATCAAAAAAAAAAAAAATGGAAGGAAAATTTGCCACCATTTACTACAACTTCCTGTCGTTCGAGTCGCTTTGAGTTCAACTCACAACCCCTTAAATGCTCCCCTTACCCTAGAACATTCATTAAATCACTCACCCACTCGTTTAATTTTGTTAATTTAGTCCTTGAAAACTGTTCTTTCATTCCGCCCCATTCCACTGCACTCACTCCTCCGCCCACCGGCATCATCCAATGACGTGCCACAACTCAACAACGAAGCTGTTTTCCCACATTTATCGCCAGAGAGACAGTTCCACTTTTCATGGTCTTTGCTTCTGTTACTGCCGCCTTTTCCTTTTGCCGCCCTCGCCACTTGTCGTTGTCCTTAGACTTGTCGTACACTGTGAGTTACGTACGGTATACTCGTACATACATACTCGTATCTATGCTATGTGTGTTTGGATGTGCTAAAATCAGAAATTCTGACAGCGCAACCGAACTTCAGGATCCCACATCTATCCTTCCGCAACCATTAACAAAGACCGGATGAATGGGGTGTAGTGAATGGGTGTAGGGAGGGTGAGTGATGAAACCGGGTAAGCAGATCCGATGCAAAGGCAAAGTGTCTCGGTGTACCCTTGAAAGGCTAAAACGTGGGGGACAATATTCCTCTCAATCGTCGTTTTTGGTTGATTTTTTCGCATCTTCTTTTGCTTTCGAGTACTTCTGCTACTCTCTGTCTCTCCCTCCACTGCTATCCTTGTTCGAATGTTCACGTTCACAACGGTAATAGAGGATATCAACCCTCAATGGCGTTTCATCGCCATTGATTCCGATTAAAGTGACGATGCCTGAAGTGATGGGGGTGGTGGATGGGTGGTTGGGTGGTTGGGTGGGTGGCCATGAGTACCAGTACGTGAGTGTGTCTATATCTATGAGAGTATCTATGACTATGCCTGGCTGTGACTTTGCGTGTGTTATATGATGATTGGTACAAAAGGTCGACGGGAATGACAGGCGTGAGAGAGAGATGGTGAGAGGGTGAGAGGGTGAGAGAAAAGAGATAGATAGGATGATCCCTTTTGTGTTTAAGTTGCCAAACGAAGTATCCAAATTGGAGTGGAACAAAGCAATGAAGTTGTGCAAACTATGCCGGTAGGGGTTGGTGGATTTGTTAGTCACAAGGATTAGTCCGAGATCTATTGTAGCTGAGAGTATGTGGGGGAGTTTTTGATGGCTGAAAGACGAATATAAAGACGAAGGAAGGATTTTAGGTTAACTTTTTGCCATCAAATACGAGTAGTTGTGGTCCCGTTTCGTTGATAGAAAAAAAAATAAAAAAATAAAGAAGGAGAAGAAGTAGGTACTCGTATCTCACAATCCAAACCGGAAAGTATGACCATTTCATTTCCGATTTCTAATTAATCCAGAGACAATTTCCCGACGTTGTTTTCGTTTTTTTTGTTTTTTTTTTTTGTTTTTGTTGCCTCTCCATATTCTTTTGAAAGCGCCTTCGTTGTCTGTTAAGCGTTCCATGTTCGGGTAGTGGCAGTGAAAGCGGAAAATCCTTTGTATTGTGCGATTTGTGTGAAATTTTTCGGTCTCCACGTGGAGTCGTTCTCCTGGCAAGACCACCATGAACGACGAGGAACGATTTTTCCTTTGGCAAGATGTGTGAAGGAAGCTGTAGAGATGGAGAGATGGAGTTGTGGGTGTCTATCACGTTGGGGTGGCAGATGTTTTTCGAATGATTTCGATGGTGCCTTGGGATTTCATTTTTCTCTTTTTTCTCTTTTTTTTTGCAATTTTTATTTTTTTTTTTATTTTTTTATTTATTTCGATTGGTTTGACGATGGTGTGGATGGATGGTGATGGGCTGGAAGGATATGAGCAATGGTTCCATCAGTCAGAAGCAGATTAACTTAGCTTTGGCATATATTTCAAGGATTGCCGCCTTGTCACGTCTCTTTTTTGGGAGAAATTTTGAGTATTCGTGAAGCTTGGAGGCGAACCTGACTTGCTTTCTTAATCCACCTTCCATATGGACTGGAGGGATTCCAACAATTCAGGACATTACATGTATTGTACGTGGGTGCGTTTTTGGGTTTCTTTAACTTATTTTCTGTAAATTTGAAGTTTTTTTTTTTTTTTTCCATTGTTATTGACGACTTGGCCTTGTGGAACGGGCACCTGTACAAGGTTGTCGTTATGGGGGTTATTTTTTGGCTGTTTATCAGAGGGAATATACATACACACATGCATACATATGTATACGGTGGAGTCGTTAATTTTGTTTTATAAAAAAGGGAGTTCTCGCTCTTTGCACTCAATCTTAGCTTAACCTCTTTTTTAAATATCTGTTTGGCATTTTTTTTTTTTATTAACTTTCAGCCCAAAGATGTGATTGACACGAGACAATCCATCAGGAAGATCCTCCTGTTGTTTATTATATCAGTTAGTAGTTCCTGATGATAGCTTGTCACATCCAGATGTCCAGGGATGTTAGCACAAACACACTTCTTAAATTGTCATTTCTTTTTCTAGTCGGCACAATCGAAGGGCATTTTTGCATAAAAACGAATTATTTGTGGTCTTACCTTCTCTATAGGTTTATGCATGCAGGACGATCTATTTCTCCTTGTTCGGTAAACCCATTATGAATTTTTACTTCACAGCTGTGCTAGTAACGCCGGTGTTTGTGTTTGTCTTTCTTTATAATGGCTCGGGAATTTAGAGCGGATATTGCCAATATACGCGGGCTAAAAAGTCATCACTCCTCTCTGAATACGTCCACGACTGTAAATACAGACCAGCTGTTTTGGCACTTAGTGAAACACAGGTAGATCCCCGCCCACACCTCTCAGATCACTCTGATCTGAAGCTACCTGGCTACGAACCAGTGCCATTACGTGCGTAGTGATGTAGCTTACCAAATTCCACAACAATGTAGTGCCTTGTGGTTAAAATTCCATCTCCGTAAGCAAATTATTCACTACTGCTTTATTTACAGAAGCCCCAAACTGGACAGCAATTCGACCTTTAACGAGTTTGATGCGCTGTCTGACACCATTCAACGAATTTTATCCCTCTATCCTCATACTGAAATCATTATTACGCGCGATTTCAACATACACAATTCTGGGTGGCTTCGACATTCTGGACAGACAACACCCGATGGACGGTGTGTTGAGATCTTTGCTGCGGAAAACAACCTAACGCAGCTTGGAAATGAGCCCACGCGAATACCAGACGTTGATAGTCATACCGCCAATACCCTGGACTTGTTTTTAATTTCTCACCCCGACAAGTGCTGATGTGCTCTCCCCTCTAGGCTCGTCGGACCATTGTGTCTTATCAGCTAAATTCTCGTACACCCACCACACAGTTAGAGAAAAGATCCCTAAGAGAACCGTATGGCAATATGAGAAAGCCAATTGGAGCGGACTTAAAAACTTTTTTAGGAATTTTAACTGGTCGTTAAGTTTCCTCGATAACGACGTGGATGCAGCTGCTAACATAATCACAGAAACTCTTCTCTTTGGAATGGGATCCTTTATCGCTCATCGGATGAGGAGTATCAGACCATAAGAAAAAGCATGGCACGACTCGAACTGTAGAAAGGCTGTCAGGGTTAGAGAAAAGTTTTTTTTCGGTCCTACAAGACCAAGGACGACCGAGGAAAACCGAAAGAAGTTTAAACGAGCCAGAAATGACTGCAACGTCTTTCTCAAGCGTGTGAAATTCCAATACAACCAGAAACTGAGGCAAAAAATACTGCAATGTCCCAAATTCAGTAAAATTTCTAGAAATTCTGCCTCATCCTCCATACCAACGCTCATTTACAATGACATTTCAGCTGTCAGCTCTTTGGACAATGCCAATCTGCTTAGTGCACACTTTGCGGCCAGCTCAACACTTCCAGATTGTGCTCTGTCCCCGCCTACACTTGAGTGCGTCGAATTTTCAATGGGACGAATCCCCTTTCGCACTCGTGTAGTAGCAAGAGTACTTAAAGATCTCAACATACATAAATCCGCTGGTCCAGATGGTATATCTCCCCCTCTTTCTGAAGAGGTGTTCTTCCACGCTGGCAAAACCACTGCGTAAGCTTTTTCATCAATCCTACTCTTTAGGACTCTTTCCGAGCAGATGGAGAACAACAGTTGTCCAGGCCGTCCCTAAAAAAGGCGAATCTTCTTCTCTCTCCTCCTACAGACCCATTGCACTTACGTCCCTTCTCACCAAGGTCATGGAAACGCTGATAAACCGTCAGCTCATGAAATATCTCGAAACACGGAAACTTCTTAATGACCGGGAGTACGGTTTTCGTAGCAACAGTTCCACTGGTGATCTGATGGCATTTCTCAACAAAAAGTGGAACCAAAGCGTACATCAATCTGGAGGAAGCAAGATAGTTGCACTTGATATTTCTTTGGCATCAGGTTCTTTTGTCGAAAATGCGTGCTTTTAGGATCGATGACTCTCTTCTTCAATGGAATAGAAATTACCTTTCGGAACGTTCAATTCAAGTTGTCTTGGACGGCTTAAAGTCTGATATTCACAATAAATGCTGGTGTGCCCCAGGGCTCCGTTCTGTCTCCGACACTCTTTTTACTTTTCATCAACGACCTCTTGTCTACTACTTCTACTCCAATATATTCTTTTGGTGAGGACAGTACTCTCTGCTTTTCATATTCGTTCCCGGACTCACGTCCATGCTCTTCGGCTGTAGAATCGGAACGCCAGCGTATGGCAAGTTCGTTAACATTATAACTAATTGGAGGACCACTAACAGAGTAGTTGCTGTCGTTAAAGCGAAATTTAAACACCCAGCCGTTATCCATGAATGGCAGTTGCATCGTCGAAACCGATAAACCTTCCATTCTCGGTATGTGTGTCCATGAAAACTTACGTTGGAATGACCACATATGGTCAAGCGATGTAAGAAATACTTTACCCCCTCTGATCTGGCCTCAATATATGGTATAAGGCATTTATCTGCCCGAAGTTGGAGTACGTTACCCACATCTGGTCGGGTACGCCCAAAACATCTCTGCACCTGCTAGATAGGATTCAAAACCGTGCGGTAACACTCATAGCTGATACTAATATCACTCAAACAATGGACACCCTCGAACATCGACGTAATGTCTCGTGTCTCACTCTGTTTTATCGCTATATCCACCAACAGTGCTCCATAGAATTCGGCAGTAGCATTCCGCCCATTCAAACTTTTAACCGTAACACCCGCCACACTATGAATGTTCATCAGTATACCCTCAAGCCCACTTTCGGACGTACTCTAAAATATCATGATTCGTCCCTAAGCCGTACAACTCGAATATGGAATGCCCTGCCTAGCTCTATATTTCCTAGTCATTATAACCCTCAAACATTTAAAACCAACGTTCACCGGTATCTCTCTTTCCATCCTCCCTGATTTTCCTTCGCGCGCGTTGTGTACACGCATTTTAAGGGTACTTAAATCCTTTGAGCGCGCGCAAATTTGTTGTTGTAAGTATTCAAGATTGATGTGAACATACGTACTTAGATGGCGGTACAATCCGGAGTCTACCAGGGCTTCAGCTAACATGCTTCTCCAGCTAACACGATCTTCTGCCAGCTGCCCGTATGAAGTTGTCTGAGGACCTCTTCCACTTATCTGCGCTGTCCCTCAGGGTTGGGATACGATTTTCAAAAAAATTATGTTTTTACTTTTTACAGGTAAAAATATTTCCACCGCCTCTAGGCGGGGTTGGGTCGTTAGAGGAAAAAAAAAAAAACAAACAGGTGAAATTATGAAAGTAATAGTTTATTGAATAAATAATCATGAAAATGTATCAAAGTAAGATAAAAAGGAAGTGAACAATGTTGTATAGTTGTATATTACCTACATTAACGTTGATGGTAGTCAAATAGTCAAAGAAACACGACTTTGTGGTGGAATTGCAGAGAGGTTCAATTTACATTTGATGCAAAATGCCTGTGTTTCTGACTTACGTCCTGGGTTTTTGCACAACTTTTTGCCCTTGCGGTCGAGAAATACGCACCAATGGCCCACGTTGTCGTATCGAACCTCTGGAAGTGGAAAATAACACTTTTTTTGGCTTGCGGATTGGTGTTACTGGGGATGACGTTGGACGACCTCTCGGTTTTTTTTTTGTTTCGTTCGAAATCATGCACAATGATTCCGCAACTTTAGAGCGAAAATTTGGCAACTCGATGTTGACTCCCTTATGCAACCTATGAAGAAGAATATAAGCGTTAACCATTGCCACATCCAACAAGTGGAAGAAGTATGCGGTGAGTCCATTTTCGGGTTTTCATATGTATATGATAACGACCAAGAAGACCATTCATGACACATTCGACACCACCCATATGTCGATTATACTCTTTTATTATAAATGGACATCCTGTCCCATCGTGAAGATTTGGAGGGTGATGGAACAAGCTCTCGAGATAGAAATGGTTTGATACCAACATAAGTCAAACACTTTTGTTGTTTATCCACAAAACGGTCCGTTAGCGTTAGCGACATATTCCTCGAAATATCCTCGCTCAATTTTTCGCTTCATCAGTTCAGCATCGCTCGACAATTTTATGTTTGGCACTCGATTTGAGCGCACGGTTCCCAAACTTCTTACTTCAAACATACCACGGCTTCTTAGGTATGTTAGCAGGCCCAATGATGTGTAAAAATTATCAAAACATAGAATATGGTTCACGTTGTCTGGAATTTTGTTGGACAAACGTACAACGACGTTTGATAAAGCTCCGATATCTGGTGCATTTTCTGGTACCACGTTGTCTCCTGCACCAGAATAAAAATGCATATGAGAAGCCCATGTTGCCACCCATTTTTGTTCGTCTACACAAAGGGTTGCCACATCTGTTCGTCTACACAAAGACGATGAAGCATCGGAACAGACCCAAAGCGTTGGTTGAAATGGGTTAGAAGTGGTCGAACTCGATGCAACTTGTCATATCCAGGCTGGCCGTTCGGGATCATAGTTGTTATTGAAATGCAAGAACTGGCGCATTTGTTCGAATCTCATCCGTGTCATTGTGGTCCGAATTGCTTCCAGCGAATGTCTTCCCCAGTTGGAACGAACAATTGGAAAGCGGTAAATAGACATGAAGAACATGATTCCAATGAATTGTCGAACCTCTTGGTTTATTGGTTATAAATCGAGTTTCGATGTTCTGCTGGAACGCATACAAATTCATTTCATCAACCATATATTGCATAAATTCATCAGTCACAAAGTAATGGAAGAAGTCAAATGGTGTTTTCAAAGATATTACTTCATCTGGCAGCTCTTTCAGCCCGCGAAAAACGACTTCGTTTACATGCAGCTACATTTTTTTTTTTTGCCCACAACATGTATATGAATTCCTCAGCATCATTTTTCATTGTATTCGAAGTATTAATGAATTGGCCAGTGCTCGAACAACTCGAACAAGAAGAAGGTGTTCTTCTTGTAATTCGTTGTCATTCGATAAACGTTTACGTTTTCTATAACGTGAAGGGGTAAAATTAGGCTCAGAAACACTAGCGGAACTAGATGCGGCATTAGCTCTGGCGTTTGAATCCGAAGCAGCAACGGATGTTGAACGAATTGTGCTAAGGCTGAACTCGGCACTTGATGACTAATGTCTAAAGCGCTAATGTCCAGACTTCCGTTTACTGCATCCATCAGGATCTGACTTGAATTCATCAAACAATGATCAATCAAGAGTTCGTCTTCAGGGCAAATAAAATCTGGATCGTCAACATCGTCGTCATCGTCGAAATCATTTTCACCGTCAGTGTCTTCAGAGCTTGAAATTGCATTCATCAATTCAGCTATTTCGTCATCTGTCATCTTCGACAGGCTCCTCAAAGATCTTCTCGACATTGCTACCTAACCAAAGCACTGAATCAGTTATGGAGAAATAACAAACAACAAATTACACTCAACTGCCTGACCCCGCCTCTAGACGGTAGCTTATCAGATTGAAAAAAAGATCATACCGTTACATGTACGAGTACGAATGCTTGTTAGCTTTACCCCGCCTAGAGGCGGTTGTAGGAATTAGAGGGTTAAGTTCTTTTTTGACTTTGAAAGCAGCCTGGGTTTTGTCAATACTGATATTGATGGAACGCAGCCTGCATTTCACATCGTCATTCAGCATAGTCGAATAGCAAGCACGACAAAACTAGACATAGTTCTGTATAGTTCGTGTCTGTCGATGTCGTCGTCATATGCTTTAAAATCGATGTGTCGACTTGGAACTTCTGGGTTTTTTCCATGATCAGTCAGATTCTTTACGGGTGTTCTTGGGCGTTCAAATAATACGGAAGGGAGGAATTTACGCGATGTTGAGGAGACTTATTCCCGTGCAGTTCAGGGGATCGCCTTTCTTTATGACTGGACGAGCTTGCTTACTTTCGTCGACCCAGATTTTGCAGATGAATTGGTGTATTCTCCGTTTCCAATCATCATTTGTTGCTTTAAACTGCTCTACAGCCAAGCCATCGGGTACAGCAGCTTTAGCTTACGCTTATGTTGTGCTGATTTCACCTTGATTAGGTGGACGGATATGTCCGCAGGCCCAGTTAGCCTGCAACTGAAAAATAACTCCTTTTATGCATTGCGTGTTGAGTACTGGTACTGATCCTTGATTACATCGAAACAACGATTAAGGCAGGAAGTAGCCTTTCTCGCTTTTTTTCTCAAACTCTTGTCTGCAGTGATAAACTCATAGATCTGTGCAAGTCGCTATTTCCAAGATCCGATAGTTCAGTCAAACGGGCTGTCGGGACTGGACCAGTATCGTCGAAAAAATCGTGGCACTGGACTCTGATCAATTTCGTTTACGAGGTTTTACTTCTTGGGTGTCCCACTTAGTCAAAACGTACCCACAGTTGAAGTAGGCATCACACCACCTTTTAGCAACGTCATCTTAGACCCATATTAGCGGGATGTCACAGAAAACAACTCCTACCAGAGTAGTTGTTGCCGATAATATCACATTTGTGCATACATATGTAAGCCCAGGACGTAAGCTCCAGGTATAGCGGGGTTCCAATAATGGTGGAGTATTTTTAGAGACGTCAGTGGCCAGGGTCACTAAGAAGTCATTTTCTCTTCTTGTCTTCATTGAATTCTGCATACATTAATACTTACTCCCCAGAGAATCGTCACACAATTCCCACTTCCTCCAGTGTATACGCGTACTCTTAACCGCGTACATTGTAGGCTTATGTGAGTGTGCAGGGCATTATGAACTACTAAATAATTGGGAATATGACGCCAACAATATACCAAAGTTCTGTTCACTGGCAGTAATTATATTCAAGATGCAATGGTAATTCAATATGGACATAGTAGCAACTGCGTTAAGCTGTTCCAACCTAAAGTCTTATTGCGGCTTTAAACCATATATGTAGGTAGTACACTGCTATCAAGTTATTCTACCCTCCACAGGTTTTTTAATTGGTAACATCCGTAAATTTCCAAACGGAGTGGCTTACTAATTCACTCTCCAATGCCATTGTGCTTAACCGCAAACAACATCAAAAGATTCATAATCGAGATACCTACATGCCTCCACGACTACCGTCGTCCAGTTAAGTATTCCAATTTTAAAAAGCAGCCCCGTCAACACTTAAAATTGAACAAGCTCCCATCACCATGCCGTCAGTTGTCCATGGTTTGCACTTGATGTCAATTCAAATAAAATCGAACCCAATCCTTAATCCACTTATACCAACCACTCAACCACTTCTCGCTCACACCTGTCATTAATAAATGAATTTAAATTGTTCTCTCTCCCTCACTTTATCCACCCACCCCTTGCTGCTCTGACATCTGTGCACAATCACCCTCATGGAGTACTCGTACAAACATTCAAACGATCCACTTCACTTGCTGAACAACACAGAAAAAAAAATTCAACATCGTTGTCGCCACACACCACTCACACCACTTGCATACATGAATTTTGTTTTTTTTTTTCTACTCATTCCAAAGAACCGCAGTGGTAGAGAGCAGGGGTCATGAGAAGGAGGAGTAGGGAGAAAAAAAAAGCAAAAAAAAAAAAAAACATGTTGTGCCTATTTACTCTCAAATGAACGAACGTTTTCAAGCAGATCCATCTCAAGAACACAACAACAACAAGGACGATACCATCAGAAACAGCGACTTCTCGAATGACTACCTACCACGGCAACGTCAGCGACAACGAAAACGACTATGAGCATGACTATGACTACGACTAGGACTACGACTGCGACTACGACTACGACTACGACTTTCGTCGACAACGACGACAAACTTTTTGGAGTGTGAAAGTGTGAAGAGGGTAAAAGCCCATTTTTTATTATCCGGCAACCAAACCTCATTCCTACAACGTCGTTTCGTCTCCTTTAGTACATAAGAGTCCTTCTGCCATCAGAGAAACAACCCTCATACACAGAGCATAGTCGAACGGCAAAAGTACCACCACCATCAACACCATGACTAGAACCAGCACCAGCACCAGCACCAGCACCAAATCCACCTTCTCAACCATAAATTTGCTTGAAACACGTTTTTATGTTACTACCCGTCCGTCCTTTTGGCTTGGCTGCCCTAACAGCTCCAACAGCCCTAGCAGCTCTCTTACGACCGACAACAACGACGATGTTGGTTGGGATATGGTGCAAGTATAATTTCCTCTCGAATAAGTTATCGTAAGACATTTCCTGAATACGAAATTTTCTACCACCATCTCTCCCTTTACTACTCCCTCAAGGCAACCCACAATCCTCCCAGAGCTCCTGTGTATAACTTGCTGTCCGTCCAACCTAAAGGCAAAAACAAAAAGAGAGAAAAAAAAAAAACCGAAAACGAAAAAAAAAAAAATAAATGCGGCCAAAGTGGTTTGTGGAGAAGGAAATCAAGGAGAAAGAGACGGAAGAAGAAGTTTTAACCCCAACTCGAATCCCAAGCCCAAGCCCGAAGTAATAAAAAAAAAAAAAAAAACCAAAAAAAAAACCCATAAGGTACGGTTAATGATGAGGGTAAGCTGCTGGGGGCAAGCCAACCAAGGTTCAGTTCAAACCGCAAAAACATAAAAACCGCCCCACACATAACGAAACGAAAGTTTCGGGCGAAGGTGAAGGGGATCAAAGAACACCGCCAAAAGGGAAAAAATATAAGAGAAAGACTTTCAATCGGGGACGACCCCCCTCACTGAATGGGAAATTATTTTATGGATGCCGCTCCTCGTTGCCTGTTGTGTAGTACAAATTAAAATCCAACCCTTGTGCCTGTCACCGTTATCATCTTCGTTTCCCATCAATCCACCTACTCTTGTTCTTCTTTTTTCCCCCCACCTTTATCATTCTCTTGCTGTCTCTTTCATCATCGTTTACATCATCATCGTCATGGCATGGTTCTTTATGTTGTTATTGTTGTCAACATCAACGTAACGTAGGAGTTCTACTTCCACCCCCCAACAACTCTATTCTTGTGAAGAATGGAGTAACCAGTAATGATGATAATAATAACGCGACAGTGATTATAGTGAGAGCTGACTATCCTTCTACAGAAAAACACAGCCAAAACCCTAAAACACATCCCTTTAGACCCCACCTAACATACTCAGTAGTCAGTACTTTTGGTTTATGAGGAGTTTACGGGAGGAAATCGGTATAAGAAAACAAAAACAAAAACAACAAAAAAAAAGGAAAGCTTCTCATGATGTGGTTCTTCTGGTTTTTCTGGTTTTTCTGGTTTTTGTTGTGTCAATAGATGGCGGAGTGATGGTTGGACCGGCTTGTTTTTATTTGTTTGGGCTTGTCCCATCCTCTTTACTTACTCTCTTTTTTACACTCTTAAATCACTTTGAAATTCTCTTTTCACAAAATTTATTGTATTTTTGATCCTTTTTGCACGGTCTTACTCATTTGAGCTTTTTATTCTCTTGACTCCTTTTGAATACAGCTTTTTTTCTCTTAATTTCTATTCACATTCCTTTCTTTCATGTTCATTTCGAATTTATGCATCTCTCTCATCGCCCATTTCGAAAGCTTAAACTTTTTGGTTTTCAAATAAATTCTCAGCCCTCTTGCTCATAACTCAGTGAAAGCTCAATCGCCAAAAAAGCACATGCGCTTAGCTTAAATTTCTCTTTCTCTTTAATAATTGCAATTCTCTTACCATTACCTACCGTTAAATCATGATTAGGAACATAATAAAGCAGGAACCAAAAAGTGGTTGTGTTAAGTATTCTGTGGGAAAATAAATAATTTTTGCAGATAGTTATGATGATGAATGAGGTTTAACCCTACCAGTGATAATAGTTGGGCCGAAATTGTTGAAATTGAGCGTCTGGTTCTGGTACTCGTATATGGAAGGGAATTTGAAAAATGAAAGCGACGATGGGGGGTTGTAAATGGGGTTTACCGTAAAGGCAGTACCTACTCGTATTCGTATTTGAATTTTTAATAGGACATTGAGAAGGGTATTTTGGTGTTGGTTAAATTGGGCCTGTTTATGCGCCATCTACAATGTTGGGGGCTGGGCGGTTGATTGGTTGGTTAGTTGTTCTATTTTTAACTATGGGCAGGAAATAATTTGTAATTTTGAATACAGAAAACGACAAGAGATTTATTATTTGTTTGGGGGTTTCTCCGTCATTTTTCTTTTTTGATGAAGTGGAATTGAGTAGAGAGGGATATCTTCGAATTGAATGTAATGGAATTTTGATTTGATTTGAGGCCCGGGTCAACCCTGGACAGATTTATTAAAGCTTATATGCGTGCATATTCTTAAAACTAACAATTTCGCTTAAAACTAAAGGGTTTAAGCGGTTAAGGAAAGTGAGAACGTGGGATATAGAATGTTCTTGAGGGACAGTTCGCAGAGGTGGTAGTCGAAGAGAGGCAGAATATCGTTAACTTCACGAAGCATTCTAGACATTAGCTCCAGGTGTCCATAATTCGTGCTGTGAAGATTGAGCCGGAAAAGTGGCACACATCGTGGGTTGGTGTTAAAAGAATCAAGTTGAAGTAAAGAAAGACAATCAACATTACCAACTAAGATCTGACGAATAAAGAGAATATCAGCAACTTTTCGGCGTATAGAAAGGGGTTGTAAATTTATAAGTTTCAGTCGATCAGTTTATGGTGATAAGTTTTGGCTCTGATCCCAGGGAAGAACACGCAAAGCAAATCGTAAAACCCAAGTTGAACAGCTTTTGTAGTAGAGTTCCCGCTCAACTATTTAAATCAACGGGGACGGATTTGGTAAAGTTCATGCGGCAACTCGTCAGAGATGTCCAAACGAACGATGCCCAGTGAATGGAATCTTACAACTGCCTGCCCGATCCTCTAGAATGGAGACTGTCTTCACTGTTTCAACTATACTCGTAGAGCAAACAGTCTTCTTAACATCTACACTACTGTGTGAACGTTTGAAACTCTACATCAGTAATCTGATAAGTTCTTATTGTTGTGGTTTAAAGACTGGTAAGTGCCCTATTGACCTTATGGCTGATATTGAAAAATACCCAGAAACTTTTAAGGCCGTATATTGCATAAGTCATGCCTGCCAAAACGTTCGCTACACCATAAAAATCAGCAATGACTTCAAAATAAAGGATTTCGACAAGCTGATGCACTGCCATGTGATCTGTTCAGCATCGCGCTCGAAATAGTTGTGCGAAGTTTACAAGCAAATACCAGTGCGACAATACTTCAAAAGTTTGCAACTACTGACGTACGCTGACGGCATTAACATTTTTGTTTTTTTTTTTATATATCACCGGCGCGCTCTCAAGGGGTTTTGTACCCTTAAAATGATCGTACACAGCGCGAGTGAAGGAAATTTAGGGAGGAAGAAAAGACAGGTACCGATGTACATTTTTTTTAAATGTTTGCAAGTTATAACGACCAGGAAACACAGAGATCGGCAGGGCATTCCATAAGCGAGTTGTACAGCTTAGGAACGAATCACGATATTTTAGAGTACGTCCGAAAGTGGGTTTGAGGGTATACTGATGAGCATTCATAGCGAGACGGGTGTTACGGTTGAAAGTTTGAATGGGCGGAATGCTACTGACGATTTCAATGGAGCACCACAATGGAAAAAAAACCACCGAGCTGTCACTATTAGAGTATTTAGAGCAGAAGCGGCGGTGATTGGTTCATTGGTATTTGAGGATAAAACAGGGTATAAGCGGTCGATAAGAAAGGATATCCAACACGAATGACTGATACGGTACGCCACAACCTGTAACTACAGGGTGGCTTACTTGAACTGTAACTTTTTAAAATGCTATAATTTTTTTATTTTTTGATAAATTTTATTGTGTGCCAAAGCAAAAAATGTTGGAAAATACATCAGTTTTCAAATTGTATCAGTAGTTTTTCAATATGTCCACCTTTGGCGCGAATAATGGCCTTGAGACGGCCGAAGAAAGCATCGCACGCTGCACGCAAGTGACTCTGCGGTATTTTGACCCATTCCCGGTGAAGTGCTTGCTTGAGGTGGTATAAACTTTGGTATTTTTTAGTGAAAACCTTCGCCTTCAAAATACCCCAGACAGAGAAATCCAACGGATTTGCATCCGGAGAATTTGCAATCCATTGTGTAGAAGAAATGAAGTGTGGAACATTGTTTTTTAACCAATCTTGGTTGACGCGCGCTTTGTGAGACGGTGCCGAATCTTGTTGAAATGTCCACGGTCTCCGACTGGAATGATTGTTTGCCCAAGGCTTCAGTACTGCCTCTAAGACAGTTTCACGGTATACGATCGCATTAATTTTGACGCCACGGTGCAAAAATACGAGCGAAGAGCGACCATCGGCGGTTATGGTGACCCAAACCATCACCATCGGTGCTGCCTGCTTTCTGGTGGCCGTCCGAAGGTGTAATTTTTCGATGGACCTCTCTGGCAAGTAAACTCAGTCATTTTATTTGCTGACATATTGCTCGATAACAAATGGCGGCTCATCGGAAAAAATCAAATTCGGCAACTCACCACTTTCGTGTAAGCGTAGCAACTCCTTCGCTCTTTCGACTCTAACTTTTTTCTGTTGCGGTGTAAAATCGTGTGCGTTTTGAAACTTCAATGGCTTGAGCCGAAGCTCATTTTTCAATATTGTGTTGCATCCGTTCCAACGATATGTTGAGCTCACGAGCCATTTTTCTTCCACTTCGACGCGGATTTCGCTCAATTCGATCCCTCACTTTCCGAACCATTTCTGCCGATGTTGCTGATTTTTTATGACCACCTCCATGGCGTTTTGCAACGCTGCCAGTATCACGATAACAAGCTACGGTTCGAGACACAAATGATTTATTCACGTTGAGAATCACTCTTACAAATCACTGTTTCTTCGGACTAAGAAGACAACTGAGAAATGGGTACTACTCCTGCACGACAAAGGAAGCACTGTATAAGACTCTAATCCCTTTCTTACTGTATGGCGTTAAACATAGACTTTAAGACAGATGAAAATTAGCTTGATTATTTCGAGAGAAGTTCGTGGAGTGACTTGTGAACCCTATGTAAGGTCTATTCTGCGACGTTGAACTCGTCAGGAGGGCTGGGATCTCGCAGCTTTGACGGCTAGGAGATGTTGAGCGAATGAATCCGGCCCGAAGTTTCTTTCGAATTCATACGCGAAGCATAACCCAGTAAAGAGGAACCTTGCCTTATCTGGTGCACTCAAGTGGTGTGCGCAACAGGTTGCGGTTGTCGCAAGACCACACTTAATATAGAGAGCTACTGATTGAGAGCCAGTTGCACACAGGAATGTATCGCCATCGAAAGTAATAGTGATAGTGTGACCGACTCATATAGAGGTGTTCTTGGTCCGTTCTCCTGTTAAGTAGGCTTTTTCGAATTCAGTAAAGAGCAACTGAGGCGGAGATTTCCTGTACATATATTGCTCTATGATGATTTAGGCAATATGATACCCTGTAACATTCCCGACACGTTCTGAGTGCGTCCTCAACCGTGATGAGAAAAGTACGATGCAAAATTTTAATAGGCCGTAACATACGAGTACATAGGCATAGAAGCTTCCATGTGATTCTGTATGCGGTCCTGCTTTTGCCCCCTCTGTCATGTCTTACACTACGGCTAATTTCTTCCTTCTTTCTGCGAAACTGAGGTTCAAGATCATCTATGTATACTCGCTCATAAGACGGCTGCGGTCTGATCCGATTTAAGTAATATACGTCCTTCGCTCTGCGGCTTTTACAATTCCATCTGTTCAGTTTAAAAAAAAGTTTGTACTCGTTTACAAGCATGGAATGGGGTGACATAGAAAATCGTGTAGTGGTGATCAGCTCTTAAAGGGAGTTTTTGTTGAAGGTATACAAATTCAATATGAAATAAAACACTTGAAGCTAATATTATTGTATATTATATTACCTTTATTTAATAGATAATTTTATGCCATTAGTGCCAAAATATGACATCGGCCATATCCGCGCCACGACTAGCTCGAATGAAGCGCACTCGTACAGTCCAATTTTCGACAACTTTATCGAGCAACTGGGGCCGTATATCAGCAATAACACGGCAAATGTTGACTTCCAAATCGTCCAACATCTCCGGTTTATCGGCATAGACTAGTGGCTTCACATACCCCTAAAAAACGTAATCTGATTACTGGTCCTCTTCCTGGGATTACAGGACCGTGGAGGCCAGTTCACAGGTCCATTTGCGCTCAGCAAATGTTTCCCGGAATAAATTGATGGTGTCGCACGCCGTGTGTCATGTTGCGCCATCTTGTTTCAACAAGCTCTTGTTTCAACAAAGCTCTGTCACGTCAATGCCATTCAACTGAAGGACGAAGAAGTCAGAAATCATGTTTCTATAGCGCTCTCCATTGACGGTAACATTCTGGCCGGCATCGTCCTTGAAGAAATATGGGCCGATGATTCCACCAGCCCATAAAGCACACTAAACATTGAGTTTTAATGGTTGTAAGGACATCTCGACAAAGGTTTTCTCTACTCCAAATCCGGCAATTTTGCTTGTTTACATACTCGTATCCATTTAACCAAAAATGGGCCTCATCGGAGAACAAAATTTTGCGTTGAAAATGAGGATCCAGCTGAATCATGTTTTCGGCCCATTCACCGAACCTACGTCGCGTATAATGGTCACGCGGTTTCAACTCTTACATAAGCTGGATCTTATAAGCTTTTGAGCTAAGATCTTTCCGTAAAATCTTCGACAAAGTGGATAGGCATAGCTCCAATTGCTATGCACGATGGCGAATCAACTCATTCGGATTCTCCTCAACACTGCACTCCACAACGGCAATAACTTCTTTTGTTCGCACTGTTTGTCGTCTATGGGGATGCGTGTTATCCACTAGAGTGTACGTGGTGTGAAAACGATTTATCGTGTTCCGAGTACGAGTAACTTGCTCAGATGGACGATTATGTCGACCGTAAAATGGAGGTAGCGCACGATAAGTTTGGCGAACCGAACCATGATTTTCAAAATAAGTGTGCACAATAAAATGGCAAAATGTACTAACCACAAATCAGCTTTCAACTGTCAAATTGACAATCTTTAGAAACAGTGTTGCCAGTTACCTCTAAAAAAACACTCTTTACAAGAGTTATATGGCAAAAGGTGATATCTTTCGGACCTTGCGACCGCTTGGAATCACTCGTTGTTTTGTTTGCCGTATTGATGATACTGGTTGAGAACATGACCGTCAAAGATCCGACCGTCCATGCACTGCGAGGACTCCGAGAGCCATCACAGTTGTACAGACTCGAATCAGACGCAAACCACTGACTAAGCAGAAGATCTTGTCGCAGGGAATGCACATTTCGCAAAAATCCACGTCTCGCATCATCAAAGAAGACTTGGGACTTCGTGCCTACAAAAGACACACTGGACAGCTGCTAACACTAAAAATGGTCATAGACAAATTTTGTTCACCGACGAGAAAATTGTGACCGTCAAAGCAAACATATTCCTAAGGTTGAAAGAGGCCACCACCCTGCATATGTAATGGTATGCTAGGGAGTGAGCTACGATGGCATAACCAACCTCCATTTTTGTGAAAAAGAAGTCAAGACTTCAGCGAAAGTTTACCACACCAAACCAGTGTTTTGGAAGACGTCGTTAAGCCGCTGAAAACCGAAAAATGCTCGCAAACAAGCATTGGATATTCCAAACCGCTCAAGGGTGGCTAAAAAAATATGTACCCGACTTCATGGTAGTCCGGCCCTCAACCCTTTGGATTACAAGTTGTAGTCCGTTTTAGAGGGAATGGCCTGCTCTGAAATATTGAGTCTTTGAAGCGAGTTCTTGTCCGCGCTGTCGACACCTTTCCGATGAATGAGGTCCATAATGCGATTGATGATTGGCCAGTACGTCTCAGGTCGTGCTTTAAAGCAAATGGCGGCCATTTAGAATGAAGTCTTCCATAACTTGTAGCTAGGAATTTGACAAATAAAAAAGTAGAAATTTGTTTTTAAAAATATCAGCGCACAAGTATCATTTTGCGGCTACTGCTGTTGTTGGATGTAATAACGCGCGCAATATTTTGGAATGTCGAAAAGCCTCCTCGTAAATTGCTTGTCAGATAGCTAACCTGGGAATACAATCTGTTGCAGATTGAGACAACATGTTCGGACTCCATGCCTCATAATTATTATGGCGATTTCATCCTTGGGTGTGTAATTTCAGGCGGCAGCCAGTTTCCTGTAGAAGTCATCCTTCACGTCTTTATTTGCAAGTGGGCTTAAGGGCAGCAGGCTTCCTCTCGGTGTTGAGGTAATCATAAGCTTTGTACCATGCTCATATGAACGATTGAAAATGATATATAGATGCAACTAGGACCTACGGTACGAAGTTATACAAGGCGTTTCCACGTTCTATAACACACCTACTTCCTGAAGGGGGTTTAACTCATTTTCAAAGTGAAACTTAAAATGTTTCTCTCTTCGGGTTTGCTCACTAATAGTGGTACGGGAAGAGAACATTTCGGCAGAGAACTAGTCGATTGTACTCCTTGTAAATTCCTTGTACTGAAATTCCTCAGTCTTTTGTAAGAAGATGAATAAACAGTGGTAAAGTTCCTACAGTACCATCACCTGCAAAGTTGGTAATTACTGTCACAGCAAGCGTAGACTGGTGGTGATTAGTAAAAGCGTAGTGCCCCGTTACGACATAAGTCTGTAGTTTTTCTTTCTGAGGGACACCAGAAAAATCGTTGAGTTTGTTTTTAGAAGGCCGGTATGCATACGTTTGTTCTGCCAGCATCCTGGAGAGTCCTATCTGCAGTTATACTTGAAGGAAGCCCAATTTTCAGTGGAAGTCCTAACCGACGACTTGGGCAGACCAAACGTAGATGCGCGTCCGTCCTACAAACTTTTAGAAGAAAGTTCATCACCTGTCTCATTTCCTATGATCCAATTGTCACTTCCGACCGCATTCAGAAAAGTCTTGTATTCGCTTGCATAGTTTGGAAATGGTGAGCAGATTCAGCAAGGTCTTAAGCGCAGCATGGTACTCGCTACAGACGCTTATACTAGAGTGAAATATAAGCGTTGCATCTACCAGTAATGGGTCATCACCATTGTAAGTTCACAGCAAAGGGAGACTTCCTGAGTATAACCTCATTCTACTTCAAAAAAGGGCTTCAATTTGAAAAAATAAGTCACTTTCATCATCATCAATTCACTGAATCTTTTGAAGCAAGACTTAAAATTTATTTTTTGATTTCAGGGATTTTGAAAAACTGGTCTCTAGTAACCGTTTCGGGTGTCTTTTATGAGTACTCGATTTATGAGTACAATTGTTTGCTCAAGCATCTGTCTTATCCGAGTGACTGTAAACATCTGAAATATACAGAAATGCGCTGAAGTGTATTGTATGGCTTTTCGGACTCAAGTTTAGGAGAAGAACAAAGTGGAAAGCGATGATATCACTACTAAGTGGTACAAAAGCACTTTTAGGTCGCAGTGCGGTCAACCGCAATTGGTTGATCAGATCCTTGCTAAGAAGGACAAAACCTTGTAGTGATTACTTGTGTTGCTGTTGCTGTTGCTGTTGCTTGTACATCATTGAAACCTATCTTGCATATTTGCAGTAGGTCAATTAGTAGTGTTCCTCCTAGATCCGAAGTCTAATCTTGAGATATCCCATTAAATCAACCCAGAGTTCACACTTTACATTTGATCACACAGCCGCGCCAATCATACAGTGAGGGCAGATTAAGTCTATTTTCGACCTCCTCATCTAAGAAAAGTAGTTAATTATCTAATTTCTGGAACCAACTTTCTCCCACTTTTGACTTGACACCTCCTTATCCGCTGGGAATATCAAAATGAAAAAAGAATCACATTTGAATTATTTGTGCTGGTTTTATGATTTATCCATGGTGCCCACGTTCGAGTAGGTACTCCGTATGTCCATGACCCACCTCGAAAACCATATATCGTCATCCTCCGGAAAAACTGGCATTTCTCCCTTTCCACCTCCGGTCTCTTATGTTGGTGTTCAGGGAACAATTCTCCCTGCCAAAGTAGGCAATCAACCAGACCCGATTTGCTTTCACTTCCCGGCCTATATGTCAAAGCCCAACCCAATTTAGTCCTTCGTTTTCATATTCATACAACAGAGCCAAACTCAGAAGAGCAGAAAAAAAATTGAAAAACCAAAGAAAACAAAAAACAAAAAAAAAGCCTTGACATGGGTGTACTTCCTCTGTGTTTCGCTCCAAAAAAAAAAAAACGAGGAACACCGGAGAAAATTGTAAAATACAAAACAAAACAAAAAAAAAAAAACAATAAATTGGCATATGTGGTGTTGTGCTATTGTTCTGTTGTATGTGTGAAACAAAACACAAAAAAAAAAAAAATTAAAAACAGAAAACAGAATAGAGCCAGCGTCAGCCGATGCCGATGCCGATCCGACCCAAATCATAAAAAACAACTCACGGAGTAAATTCGTTTTATATTCCACCCACGTTCCCAGTTCGTAGTCCCCTCTCCACACCCTCAAATAACAACACTACACCATCTCCCATGTATCAGCGGCACCAGCAGCACCAGCAACAGCAGATAGGGAAGAGGGAATCAGGCACACCAGGAACAAAAAAATGAAAAAAAAAAAAAAAATTCTTGTTATGTGTGCGGTGTGTTTTCCTCTCCACCGATCGGCCCCTTAGGGGTTAACAATTTTTTCTTTTCGCTCCACTCCTGCTTCCTCTCGTCGTGATCCTTTGGACCAACCTGCTACTTCCTCTCCACTGTTGTTTTCTTGTTTCTTGTTTTTTTTTTTTTTTTTTTTCGTGCGAAATCCGTGTGCACAGGGTGTGCATCGCATGTCATAAATAAAATTCTATGCAAATCTCGTTTAAAGAAGACGAACAAGAAAAAGTGGGGTAAAGAGTAAGAGAAAGTACGGACGGGATGGCACGGGACATATACACAATTCGATTACTCGTCGAATGAAACGTAAGCAGAGAAGGTGCCCGAAGAGGCGATGGATATGCAAGTAATCCCCCTAGACATCATGGTCCTCAAGTGAAAAAATACAACACACATTCTCAACAACAGCAAACATAAAAAGGGGATGCCGATAAAATGGATGGAGATGATGGAGCAGGTGGTGGATGATGGTTCAAGCGAAGCTGAGAGAAGGTAGAAACGAGGATGATACACCGAAAGTTATTTCGGCATTTTATATCATTTTTTGTGTCCCATTGCTGTTGCTTTGCTACACCCACCCACCGACCCACCCACCCCCCAAACCAACTGAACGAGCTAACCAACCAACCACCCAACCAACCGACCGACCGACCGGCGGTTCAACAGACAGACTAAGAGGGTCTGTGTTATGTTTTATTTGGCAAACACATTGTCAATGTGACAGGAGTGTCGCGCTGCTGTTCTTCTGTTGTCCTCGTCCTCATGTTTGGCTTTTCTTTTTCTTTTTTTTTTTTTTCTGTTTTATTGCTCCTATTCTGGATTGCACACGAAGTGATGGGAGGGAGGAGAGTTTTCTCGTGTCAGTAGTGTTTTGGGTTCTGGTTTTGGATTTATTTTTTATTTGTTTTTTTTTTTTTTTTCTTTATGTTCCGCAATGTGAGAAAAGCAGGAGGAGGAGGAGGAGGAAAAAAGAAAAACAGGAGCAGTTTCAGTTCGGTAGAAGAACAGACTACTCTACCCCCTGTTGTGCAAAATGTTGGTTAGGTGCTGCTGCTGGGGGCTTAAACATTTTTTGTTTTTTGTTCTCCTTGTTTTCGAGGATTCGAGCTCGAGCATTTTACGTGTGCAACCAATGTTGCTTATTTTTTTTTTTGGTTTTTATTTCTTCATTTTGTTTCGGCTCTCTGGGCTTTGGGTAGTCTCTTGTTGTTTTGCTGTGTTGTGTTCTCCTTGGTCTGTTTTTCACTTCTGTGACAACCGGAAAACATGACATGATTAAATGCACAAAACGAACGAGCACGAGGACAAGAAAAGAAGGAAGGCTTCACGAATTGGCTGAGGAGGATTCTTTCACAAAAAAAAAAAATTTTTTTTCTTTCACTGGCGAGGAGTAAATTATTTATGATTTGACCTTAGTAGGGTGTGTTTGGTTTGTTAGATTAAGAGACGTAAAGTAGATGAGTTTTGACAGCTTTCGATTGGTGTAATCATATCGTAGATTAGAAAGAGTCATTTGCTGGCAATCCACGTATAAGAAAACACCAATTGCTATTCATTGTAAGTACTCAATGAACCAATAAAAAGGGTGTTTTTGCAAGAGCAATACAACTTGTTTTCAAATAAAAACCAATGGAATTGTTTGAAGAATGGTTCATGATATCATGGTTCGAGCACGACTTCAGGCATATACATGCATACATACATAGCTTCTTAAGCCACTCTTTCGGGCAGTTTAGGCTTTATCCCACAAGTATCCTTTGAATGTTGGCTTCCATGTCCTGAATAATGCGGCTTGTAAGCGTGCACTATACATAACCTCACATGAAGTAATAATCGATTGACGTTAAATTGCAATTTATTGGCCATATCTCTGCTTCATTTCGCGAGTAACTGTTGTCATTGAATCGGGTCCGCAGTAAGTCAATGGTTTCATACGCCACCTAGCACTGTCCTGCTGGAAGCAGATATCATCCGGACCAATGTCGTCTATATACTCACTGATCATTGTTGTCTAACGTTGGCCATTGCCTTAAACGCGTGCTCCGGCGTCATTTTTGCGACCAACGATGCCACCAGCGCACAGTGTTTAGTTTGGTGTTCTGCGGGTCTAGACTTACAAAATGAAGCTTAACATTTCATACCCGGCAACGGGGTGCCAGAAACTCTTCGAAGTTGTGGACGAGCATAAATTGCGTATTTTCTATGAAAAGCGCATGGGAACCCAAGTTGAAGCCGATGTCCTCGGCGAAGAATGAGCTGGATATATTCTTCGTGTAATAAGTAAGCAAATGAACTGGCTTTAATGAGTGTTTATTAACAACTGCTTGACAACGTACAACTGATCTCAAGAGAGTGGGAGATTGGCAGAAACATACATCATTACACTTCGCATAGCTAGAGGAAATGATAAACAAGGGTTCCCCATGAAACAAGGTGTCCTCACTCACCCACGGCCGTGTCCGCTTGTTGTTGAAGAAGGGACATTCCTGTTATCGTCCCCGTCGTATCGGTGAACGTAAAAGGAAATCAGTTCGTGGATGCATTGTCAGTGCCAATATGCCAATATGTCAGTGTTGGGTATTTACTTGGTTATTTTCCACAAGGGTGAAAAAGAAATCCCCGGTTTGACCGACAACACAGTTCCACGCCCTTTGGGACCAAAGCGGGCCAGCAAAATCCGCAAATTGTACAACTTGACCAAGGAAGATTATGTGCGTCGCTTTGTAGTCCGTCGTCCCTTGCCAGTCAAGGATAACAAGAAGACAACTTCAAAGGCTCCCAAAATCCAACGTTTGGTTACGCCTGTTGTCTTGCAAAGGAAACGCAGACGTCTAGCATTGAAGACAAAACGTCAAACTGCTTCCAAGGAAGCCGCAGCCGATTATACCAAGTTGCTGGCTCAAAGGAAGAAAGAATCTAAAGTCAAGAGGGAGGAAGCCAAGAGGAGGCGGTCAGCTTCAATGAGGAAGTCCAAGAGCTCAATTTCCAGCGAAAAGAAGTAGTGTGATGGACTTTTTACCACTTGATTTCAATAAACTTAGTGTGACGAATCGCTGATTTAGCTTGATTTATTTAAGAAACTGACATGTACAAAATTAAACTAAAGCCGGTTTCTCTCAGAGAGTAAACCTCCTGCGTAATGAGACTGTGCAATTTTTTTTGTTGTAGTTTAGTGCAACAAAAAAAAAACTTCAAATTGTGTATAATTTTTTTTATAAGAACGTCAATTTGAAGAGCAAGTGTTTATATCGTTTTTAATTGGTTCGCGTACATTTTACAGCTTTTTTTTGTTTTTTCTCAATAAGTAAACAGACAATTGATATAAAAGTAAGTTTTTCTTAAATAATTAGAGATTTTGTTTAATATAAGGGGCAAATGAAAGTAAAATTTATAGATAAAATATGTGTTTTTTGTATTCATTAGACGAAAAGTATAGTTGTTCAGTGTTGTTCCAGTTGGAGACCATGTTTGTTCTAAAGCCTTGCATATACACTGCTAAAATGTATTTCAACTTCTTGCGCACAGATGCGACACTCATACTAAATTTTCCGATTTTTAGCATGCTCATCGAAATCGATGCTGTTTTTGCTTTTGTTATGGGTTACTTTAGCCATATACTATTTTCTGAGGCTGCAACAAAGTCAGTCAAATTAACCTTAAAAACTTTATGTTTAAGATTTGACGAGAGATGGGCCAAAAGTGGTCGACATAGAGAGCGCTTCGAAAATTCAAATTCTAGGTTCTCTACCACAACACATCTTAGATGAAATACCTTCTTCATCTAGAGTAGGAAGACCGAGAAAAAGCTTTTGATGAGTGCTGTGAGAAAAGCAAGAAGAGAAAAGTTAAAACCATTTTAGATCCTTTTAGCGCTGAAGAAATTGCAATACTTAGATAAGACGGAAAAAGAAATACTGCTATTGCAGTGAAAACATTATCTGAAAGTTCTCCGAACCGAGGTTTGATTGTTTTGTTTTGTTTTTTTTTTTTAATATTTTTGTAGGTTAAATTCTGTTATTAAGGTTCTATTGTGAGGAAAACGCTAAAAACACCTGCTCCTGGATTTTTACCAATAACTGCAGATGATGCACTAGCATTAATCACGGACATTCAGCTTTCAACTCAACAGTACGAAATACTACGCCTAAAAATTAACAACAAAGTTCCCCATTTATTACCTTCATACTACAAAATTAAAAAAGCTAAGACGAAATGCTACCCAAATGATAATGGATTGCAAAGTTTAGTAAATCACAGCGTTGAGCGTTTATGTTTAGCTCAAAAAGATGGTGCTCAACAGAAATCATACAAACAAAAATTTTCTGCTGATGATAATTCGGATGAAAACCTTTTTTGTATCTCAATGGTTCCCATCCTGATGTATTTCTTTAAGACTAAAATTAAGCAAGTACTTTGGCAAAACCCTGCCCCATCATCAATCCGCCGATATTGTCGACCAATAAAACTAAATTTTGCTAAATAAACCACAGAACTGATCAAGTCAGAGGTAGAATCAATTCAAGATCAAATTAAAGCCCTACTTCCTATAGAATTTAACATTGACAGTTTGCATATCATAATTAAACCGGTCTTTTTGTTAACTATGATTGACGGAAAAATTTGTACTGCTTTATCATCTACAACATCTTCATCGCAAACGTGTTACATTTGCGATGCCAAACTCTCCGAAATGAACAATTTAACTAATCTTTCAACTAGGCAAGTGTCAAGGTGTGGCAGATAAGAGACCAAGGCAGTAAAGAAAAAGTCAAAGCCAGAAAAAAACTAATCCAAGAAAAATTTAGAAGAGAAACAGGGTTATTGGTAGATATTGCCAACTCAACAGTCTGGCAATACTAATGACGGAAACACGGCTAGAAGATTTTTTAGAGATGAGGAAAAGACTGCCCAAATTACAGGGATAGATAAAGAAATTATCAAAAAGTTTCATATCATCTTAAGATGCTTTTGAGAAGTATGCACAGGAAACAAGGGAACTACAGGGTGAATGATTCCAACTCCAACTCCAACTTTTTAAAATGCTATAATTTATTTATTTTTTGATAAATTTTATTGTGCCAAAGCAAAAAATGTTGGAAAACACATCGATTTTCAAATTGTATCAGTAGTTTTCAATATGTCCACCTTTGGCGCGAATAATGGCCTTGAGACGGCCGAAGAAAGTATCGCACGCTGCACGCAAGTGGCTCTGCGGTATATTGGCCCATTCCCGGCGAAGTGCTTGTTTGAGGTGGTCCAAACTTTGGTATTTTTTAGTGCCAACCTTCACCTTCAAAATACCCCAGACAGAGAAATCCAACGGATTTGCATCCGGAGAATTTGCAATCCATTGTGTCGAAGAAATGAAGTGTGGAACATTGTTTTTTAACCAATCTTGGTTGATGCGCGCTTTGTGAGACGGTGCCGAATCTTGTTGAAATGTCCACGGTCTCCGACCGAAATGATTGTTTGCCCAAGGCTTCAATACTGCCTCTAAGACGGTTTCACGGTATACGATAGCATTAATTTTGACCCCACGGTCCAAAAATACGAGCGGAGAGCGACCATCGGCGGTTATGGCGGCCCAAACCATCACCATCGGTGCTGCCTGTTTTCTGGTGGCCGTCCGAAGGTGTAAATTTTCGAAGGACCTGTCTGGCAAGTAAACTCGGTCATTTTGTTTGTTGACATATTGCTCGATAACAAATGGCGACTCATCGGAAAAAACCAAATTCGGCAACTCACCACTTTCGTGCAAGAGTAGCAACTCCTTCGCTCTTTCGACTCTAACTTTTTTCTGTTGCGGTGTAAGATCGTGTGCTTTTTGGAACTTCAATGGCTTGAGCCGAAGCTCATTTTTCAGTATGTGTTGCATCCGTTCCAACGATATGTTCAGCTCACGAGCCATTTTTCTTCCACTTTGACGCGGATTTCGTTCAATTCGAGCCTTCACTTTCCGAACCATTTCTACCGATGTTGCTGTTACCACCTCTATGGCGTTTTGCAACGCTGCCAGTATCACGGTAACGAGCTATGGTTCGAGACACAAATGATTTATTCAAGTTGAGGTGTTGGAGAGCTCTAACGATAGCTACTTGTGGTTTTGCAGCCAAATGTAAAGCAATCACACTATCACGTTTGAATTCCATCACGGATAAAAATTTTTCAACACAACTGAGACGCAAATCGTTTAAGAGGCTTGTAAATAATAAAATTATCTGTCATGTGTCAAAATTTGAGCTCACTGTCATGAACGGTTTGGAAATTATAACAGTCCGAAGTTGGTTGCAGTTCGAGTCATTTAGGATGTATATACTCACTGATCATTGTTGTCTAGCGTTGGCCATTACCTTAAACGCGGGCTCTGGCGTCATTTTTGAGAAAATAAGGATCAACGATGCCACCAGCGTGAAGATTATACCAACTAGTGGACCTTTGTGCGTATAATAGAGTCTCTTCTGGATTTGACTAATTCCATAAACGATAATTTAGCTTGCTCTCAAGCCCATTGAGACAGAAGTGAACCTCGTCACTAAACACGATCTTTCGATTAAAATAAGGGTCGACTTTAAGCTGCTCAAGAGCCCAATCCGCGAATTTCCGTCGCATGTCATGGTCTCGTGGATCTTATATAGGTGTAAGCCAAGATCTTTCCGTAACATTTTTCAGAATTGACATTTCCAGATCTTCCGCAACACTTTCACATACATCGGTTACAGCTTCTTTTGTACGCACATTACGTTGACGCGTTGTTGGCTTTTCATCATGTAAGGTGAAGTCATGCAAAACACGACGAATAGCGTGCTCAGTTTGTCCAAAACAATCACGTAATCTTCTATACGTTTCTGTAATTGAATATGCATATATACCTACGCATACAGTATAGTACAGTATATTCAAAAAGTTCGGGGACTGATTTAATGTACAAGTGGGACCGCTATGTTCAGCCGAAAGAACTACATATGTCGTATAGTTCCTCCTTTAGTCGCTGTAAAAAGTTGAAAGCGCACTCGTCGTTATTGGCAGCCCAGTTTAGGCTTAAAAATCAGTTACTATTCACCCACTGTACTCGACGGATTTGTTCCGGCCGACTTTTTTCTATTCTCTAAGCTGAAAACTACCATGAGACGGCTTTGATTACATGGAGGCTTTTCAACGAATTGACTGCCTCTAGGGACTCTATGAATACATCGTGCATGTGCATTGCAAAGGAGTAAGACTTCATATAACTGGAGACCTTTCTTTAGAGTTATTTTCTATATTCTTGAAAAAAAAAAAAAAAAAAAAACAGCCAGTAGCTGCGATTGGTGGCCGATCGATCATTGTGCCTGGATTCTCGCCAACACTTACAAAATTCGAAATTGACCGGCCTGGCCGCGGACATTTGGGAACACCCCTCATAATTATGGAAGCCCAAACAACTATAGTTTTTTTCGGCACCGATTTCTGCGTCTGTGATATTGAAGAAATTGATCTAATTGGAAATACAAAGTTAAACAAGTTGAGTGCTACACCAGTTAATTTACTTTCTTATTCCATTCCCATTCACTGCTAGATTTGATTTGATATGACAAACCAAATAAAATGCAACCCCCAACGGACATATTATCACATTACATCTATCCAAAATGTTAACCACGTAATGTGCTCCCTTCATACGAGTACGGTAAGTCACAAACCGAAACCTCATTCAAGACCATGTCACATTGACATTCCCTAGCTAACTATTCCACCTACCTACGACTTAGCATACACCATTTTCGTTCCTAGTTTCAGTGGGAATAATTTCATTTAACCCCCAACGTCGTCGTTGTGTGTTATCGGTGAGTGGTCTCGCACTTCATTAATCAAGGTAGGGGGGGTCACAATGTGGCACGGTCGTCCTTGAGTGATTTATACTTTTCGTTTTCGTCGTTTTGCCTACCGTCCTTCTTGATAATGTTGAAACCAACACCAATGCTCACCTATATCCTCACGAGCAGTTGTAGAACTTCAGGCAAAGCAGTACCATCTACCCGTAGTAGTAGCGGTAGCAGAACCTTTTCCACCACAACTAATTAATCAAAAATTTCCGCCTTCCGAATGGCTACCTATTTACTAATACCGTCCGTACCCACTCCTGATGAGTTGAAAATCTTCTGAAATGGTTGTCATGCTATTCGACACCACCGCCATTTATACCCCCAAACCACTGACATTACCACGGATATTGCCGCAACCAGCAGCAGCACATTCAAAGTTCTCATCGGACACATTACAGAATAGTAGAGCAGAATTGGGTTTGCCGGTTATGAGACAGAGGGGAACCGAGGTGTATACCATTTTGGTAGGTACACTTAAACATATCAAACTACCCAAAGAAGGCAACTAGGAGCAGCAACTACCGCAACTAGCCTCACCTAATACAAGTAATTCACACCGAACAACCATCATCCACACCGCAATCGCATTCCCAAAATGAAATACCAACATACAAAGGCCGCATGGACATGGAAGGGTTGACTACGCCAGCGGTGTGGTAATGGTATGTGTGCTTTTACTACCCTCAATCCACTTGACTGTGTGTACCTCTTCAAATTGGCGCCAATATACAGTACCGTACAGAACGGGGGGCAGCGGGTGATATACCATACGTACGACTAGATGGATGGAAACACAGAAACCAATTTTATATTTAACCACTAACAGCAAGAGGTAGCACAGAGCAGCAGTAAAATTCATTTTCCAACTCCAACGACGTATTCCCGTTCCCATCGCCATCGCCACCACTACCATTCACCCTACCCAGTAAGTTGGATTGGAGGTAATGAAAATAAAACCGTGTTTTAGACAAATGCAAAGTCGACAGTCATCGAGAGAACACAAACTCAGACACCGTACTTGGTTCGGCGTACACCCATGATAAGGGGGTTGTCAAAGTCACCCTTACACCCTTACACCCAGTCAGCCATCAGCCATCAGCCATCAACCACCACCTTCCTATCCTTACCTGCGGGTTGTTTTGCGTTGCCAACCCTGTGGTGTACTATGTTCAGTGCGCCCGTACATAGTATTACGGTCGTGTGATGATTTTACGTTTTGTGTGTTGTTCACTCTCTGTTAATTACGCACTCATTTAGCGGTGAAATGTCTTGCGTGACTGCTATTATTTGTTGTATATTTATTTAGATGGGTGGCGGTTGGTAGTAGGTTTCTAATTTCTCTTCTTTTTCTCTCTGTTTTTCTATTTTCTATTTTTCCATTCACTGACAAACAAACATACGCATAGACATTATATTATTTACTGCATTATCATCGGCGGAACCCCATATTTGCTCTGGTAGGCTGTCACCGAGCATGAGAAACAAAAGTTAAAAGCCACGCGTCGTGCCGCGCCACGTAATACGAATATGTACTCGTACGAGCGAGTACTATATATTTGCTACAACAGGACACCATTCATTCACCCTACCTAACTTACAACACGAAATGTCTAAACAAATGAAAATGGAAAATAATGCCAGTGAACTGGGCATATTAAGGACGACTTTGTTGTTTTTTTTTTTCGTTCCAACTCAGCCAGCGAGGGAAAATGAAATGACAGTGCGGCCGCTGTTGTGAATAGGAGGAGTAAAGAAATAGCAAATTCCTATCAGTGGCATTTGTGTAACTTACTTATTTACATACAGTCAGGGGTGGACCAGGGCGTCAGCTAACATGCCTCTCCAGCTGATACGGTTTTCGTCGGTTGAGCTGGTGTTCATGCTTTCTAGGCAGCTAAGCCGGAGTATCCGACCTTTTCTGACGAGGTCGGCATCGCTGCACAACGCGAACAGTTCGTTTCCTCTATTCTCCATAGATGCAAATGCGCCTGAAAATTACCTGAAGAACTTTTCTCTCGTTTTTGTCCGCGTTCGTCAAGTTTCTGCCTCGTAAAACTGGACTGCGATGATCAGTGTCCGTATAATGTCTTTTTGGTTTCTCGATAGAGGGCCTTGCTTTCTGAGTTCAAAGAAGCGGCGATTAGCAAGAGTGATTCTTCGCTGGTGTCATTATTGTCGGAGTTGGTAGCGTAGACAAGGTAGATAAAATCTCTTACTATCTCAAAGTTGTAGGTGCCTATCGTAACGTTTTGCTCTAGACGTTGATGTTGTATGTCGCTCTTTACTGACAGCATATACTTTCTTTTCCTTCATTGACCGCTTCTGCTTCAATAGTCGCAAACGCTCAATTGACAGCTCCCTGTATTCTTCATATTATGCGAATATCGTCTGCATACGCAAATAACTGAACAGACTTTAGAAAGATGGTGCCTCTGGAGTTGACTTGTGGATTTCGCACAATTCTTTCAAGAACGATATTGAAAAAATCACATGACAATGCATCGCCTTATTTAAGTCCTTTTCTGACATTAAAAGGCTGGGTTTTGCCATTACCGACATTGATGGAGCAGCTACATTTCCCACCGTCATCCTTCATAATCGAATGGCAGGGATGCCGAAACTAGACACTGTTCTGTATAGTTCGTCTATATAGATGCTGTCACATGCGCCTTTGAAATCAATGAAGAGGTGGTGTGTGTCGATTTAGAACTCCTGGGTTTTTCCCACGATCTGCTTAATGTGAAAATTTGATCTACGGTGGGCTTTCGTAGCCTAAAGGCACACTGACAGGGACCGGTCAAACAGTTTTCGAAGGGTCTTAGGCGAAAGGGAGGATTTTATGTGCTGAGGTAAATTTTGTAGTTTGTGGAGTTAAAAGGCAAACAATACTGCGGATCCATTCGTCGGGCACAATTTCGCCGATCCAGATCGTTAAGATGAGTTGATGTATGATCCAATCATCACATGCTGCTTTTAAAGCGGCTACTCAGTTAAGCCATCGAGTCCAGCAGCTTTGCCAGACAACAATTTGGCGTAAGAAATAAACGTAGATGAGGTGAGGGTTACGTATCGGGATTTCAATTTAGGCCCCTTCTTCCTAAACTCAACTGAGCTTCAAAAATGCAATTGATTCTATTTAACTCTATTTCAGTTCAGGTTGCACATAAAGGCATCTTAATCCAGCTTCAAGGCAAACTCGGATGCAATATGTATACTACCAACTTATTCTTGTCAAGAGGAACTCTCCTGAACTTCAATGCGCGAAAGATCGTCACCGCAAGGTCAAAATCAGAATCAGTATTGCTAAACATTTAACTGACCACAACGCCTACTTGATACAAAATGCATAATACAAATCTTGTTTAGTTTGTTTACTCGTAAAGTGCCATTGCCAAAGGTCAGATACGTCCACTATTCACCCCTAATTGTCTATAGCTCCAGCAGACGTCAATGTACAAGATGCTCATCTTTTATGGCACAGAGTGCCATTGTAGATAGGATCCCTTTTTTATGGTTTAGACGATTATTGTATCTTTTTCGAACCGGCTTTGGCTTAGCTAAGTGGTGTTGCTTCGACTTAGCTGTGATCGAGTTGAAAGACGCTGGAATGGTTCTTTGGGGCCAAGAAGAAGAGGATGCCTAGGTGTTGCGTTGGCGTGAACTGATAGCAAACAGTGTGTGAACTTGGCTAGGAGCCGCTGCATCGTAGATAAATCTCCAGGACCTACATAAAGTTTTCTTAGTTGTTGGGAGTTGCAAGACTAGTTACCTGTTCTGTTACCAATCCGATTTGGGTGATGGTAGAACACTGCATTTTTAGTCCGGCTATTCCTAGTACAAACGTGAAAGGAGACATGCCAAGTGCCGATTTTTTTCCACTAGGGAAAGATTGGGCTGAGGACCCTTATGTCCTTTTCCAGGACTGCATGACAAAAATTGCTTTCTTGACAGGTACCTTCCATTATGTCTGCAAATCTCGGTGGGTTACTGTCTGATATAATGATGTGAATGTCGAGCGCATAAGCAACAATCTTGTATTCGAAGTTTTCTATGTTTTCAGGACAAGGCGAAAGGAGATTTCTCTTTGTTAATTCTCTAATATTGGCACCAATTTGTTAGGCATATTAGAGTACATATTTATTTATTAAAAGAAGATAAAAGTACAGATCAGGCAGGATATTTTCTTTCGAGGGTCTTTTTTTTACAGTCTGGATACAGATTTCTATGCTCCTGAACACAGCGTAGCAAAAATTGCTTTTGCTCTTCCTTTGCAGTGATCAAACCATGAAAATCTTTTACAGCTCATTCAGCCGTATCATTAACTGCTCTTAAAGTAATCACTTTCCTGAATGGGCAACATCTTTATCCCATGTAGAAACGGGTCTCTGGAGGAAATTTTTATCAATTTTTAATCGAGAAAATACATAAATTTGTGCTCTTGACAGACACAAAATCACTTAATGATTTTCCCGCAACAATAAATAAGGCAGTATTATTAACAATTTATTGAAAACAGAATAAAAAAAAAAGTACTATTTATTGTATTCCTACTTATATACTATATAATCGGACATATCTTCTTCAGATGGAATGTATCGCTTCCCAGAATCATACAAACTCTCTCTTTGGAAATTCACTACAATGTTCGTTTTGGTTTGTTCATTAACTTCATCATCAAAAATGGATAAAATGGCAATTTCTTCTGACAAGTACCAAAGATGTTGACTAAACTTGCTCAGGGCTGCTTTGGAGATCAATTTGTCAACAGTTTCATATTCCTTAAGCCTCTTTAAAAAGCACAAATCTTGATTTGGTGCCTTCACCGCCAGACTACTTCCAAGCCATGGTTTTACATATAAAACCGCAATAAATAAACAGACGTCTTGAAGTGCTCGCCTATCCTTGGCGCTAATGTTGCAACAAACATATCTTTAAAGAGTAAATAGCTCTAGCCATCCACCTTGCTTGATGCGTCGCACTAGGAGGTCTAATTTTAATTTTTTTTTCATTGTCTCCTCCTAAGAAAATAATAGATAGTTCAATCAGTTCCCGATAATCGTCACGTCCAATGGTTTTCTGCAGTTCTTGATTATAAATTTTTGAACAGTGGGATATCAGCACTACTTGTGACTTGGTGGATTTTTGTAATTCCCTGTCTAGTTTTTGTTCCAAAAGTACACAAGCTTGATGTACTTTGTCATCAAGGTTCCAGTCATAAAGTGCGTTCAACACAGCTTTAGCTTGATCTTGGCCGCAAGAGCTCTCCAATTTGGGTACAGCCAGAAGTTGTTCCTTTCCTCCAAATGAAATTAGAATTGGAAGGCGTTTTTCTTTAGAACTTCGCACGTCAAGTCCAGGTAATAGTTTTCCATCCCGGTGAACGGTCACCATTTCAGGCATATTATTCAGAAAATCTGATTTTATAGATACCGCTCTATCTTTTCGACTCTGTGTGCGAATACGTTGAATAGACGATTTGTTTATCGGAAAATCATCACAGCTAAGATCTAGTACTTCTACTATAGCCTGAAGTATATAGACAGAATCCCTTATGCTTAATTGACATCTATCTAAAGCTGCAACTAATTTAGGCGTGATAAAGTTTTTCCTTCCTCTTTTTGTAGTAGTTTCAGAACTTACCATTTGAGAGGTGGATGCCAAGGGTTTCATCAGAGCTGGTAAGTTGATCGTGATGTCCTTGCGTTTGAATAGAATCTTGCGTAGTAACAGATGACGATAAACCTCCGAAACCTGCTCAATCTACGATATTTGTAAAGAAAATTGCTCTTTATTTCCGGCCCGCTTTAACAAGTGCTCAGGATTTCTAATTGAGAATAGAAAAATAGGAGGACCTAAGTTATAACCTTGTGGCATACTTCGATCGTTTTGATGTAGTTAGTTTAAAATGGAAGACCAATATATTTGTACAAGTTTACAATACTGAAATAGTGCTATTTCTTAAATTAAGTCCGCAACGAACAGTCAGCCATGTCTGAATTAGCTGCTTCATAAAAACCATCATGTTTTCCGTCTTTCACATTGTGGTTCTGTTTCCATGAGCTCCAAATTTTGGGTATCATTGGGAGCACTTCATGCATGAATATGTTTTGGTTCCTAAGATGTTTGCTGTGATCTGAAAACGATGTAAGTTTTCTCAAGTCTATGAAATTGCAGACTTTTCGCTCTTAAAAGTCGCTTTTAATCAATTCCATGGCGGATGAAGATGATGATCATGGAGGAGAATCGTAAGCTGGAGGAGATCAATATTTGTCTTTCTGTCTTCTTTTTTCTTGAATTTTCTTTTCTATCTATTACGAGTACTTTGAATTTTTTTCTGAATTTCGTCTCTATCGTTGGTGTGGAATCATTCTTTTGAAGAGTTGTAAGGTTAATTTTATGTTTTATGAAAATGACTAGTAATAGTATTAAAATAGTAATGCTCCACTAGCCTATTATGGAGGCGAACAACTGCGAGTTATGCTTAAAGTTTTGTGCAAACAATGTGATGGCCTAAAGGTTTGTCATATAAATGCTCAAAGCTTGCATGCAAAAATTTATGAATTTAGGGATGTGTTTGTGGGGTCAAATATAGATGTTATATGAAAAGATTTTGTATACAGTTTATCTGGTCACAATTTAATGCGTGCAGATAGATGTAATCGTGTAGGTGGTGGTACAGCAATTTATATTCGAGACAGCATACATTTTAAACTAGTTGTAAAATCAGACGCGTCATCTTTGTTTGAATATTGTTTCATTGATATTCCAAACGGAACCAGCAGTTGTTTGCTTGGAGTTATTTATCGCCCCAATAAACATATTGACTTTTCCAGGTTACATTTTGAACTTGAGCGCTTCTCTTCTCTTTACCTAGCAGTGATCCGTTGTGGAGATTTCAATTGTGATTTACTTCAGAAAGATACCACACTTAGTTTTCTCACTAAAATAAAAAGTTTTGGCTTATCAATAGTCAACACTACAAATGCTACACATTTTTCATCAAATACTTCTACACTTTTAGATTTATTTTGTGTCAATAATATCGGCAACGTTCTGCTTTATTCTCAACTTGAGGCACCTGCATTCTCAGGGCATGATTTAATGTTTGCGACTTTTAAAGTTACTCCACAGGTCTGTTAATGTAAATGCCCTAGAAAATAGTATTCACGAAATCAACTGGCAAATGATTTTTTCAATGGCATCACCGGACGATCAAGTTGATTTTATTCTCAAACTTTAGTAAACCAACTTTTTAGTAATATGCATGTACCGCTGAAAACAAAACTTTCTGGTATGGAAAGAAAATCTTGGTTTACGGCTGACATACTTATTTCTATTAAACAAAGGGATCCAGCGTACATGCGATGGAAGCGCTTTCGCGTTCCTGAATTGCTCTCTACCTTTCGAGCCTTACGAAAAAATGCATGCAAAAAAGTAAAAGAAGCAAAATGTGGACTGTATTCAAAACGCTTAAACAAAAACATACCATCAAAAACGTTATGGAAAAATATTCGAGAGCTTGGTGTTGGTCGACAAAGAGAACATTATTCAATGGATGTATGTCCCAACTATTTAAATGAACATTTCTCCAAAGTTGAAAGCAGTAGTAATCAAAATACTTCATTTGTAGATGAAACTTTTCAGGATGTTGACCCTGAAAATGATGATTCTCAAACGTTTAGTGGATCGTTGAATGGGATTTTGCCGGTTGTTGACCCTGTACAAAGCACTGATGAAGCAAATGAAACCTACCGCATTCCTTTCAATTTCAAAGGCTGGATGATGCGGATGTGTTAAGTGCTGTAATTAAAATAAAATGATGAAATACATCCACACTTCATCAAAATGATCCTACCCCACATTCTTCCTGGGCTAACGCATGTTTTTAATACTGTAATAACAACATCTTCTTTTCCATCTCTTTGGAAAGTGGCTAAAGTTATACCAGTCTTAAAAAAACCAGCCACTCGATTATCTCAAGAAGAGTTTAGACCAATCCCAATTTTGTCATTTCTGTCGAAGATTCTGGAAAAAATTTTACACAATCAAATTTCAACCTTTTTAAAGACATTCAAACTCTTAAGTGAAAATCAATCCGGTTTTAGACCAAACCGCAGTTGTGTATCCGCTACTCTTCAGATTTCAGACGATATTAGAAATGCTATGGATAATGACTTGGTTTCATTTTTAGTTCTCTTAGATTTTTCGAAGGTATTCGACAAAATTTATCATAAAAGACTTATTAGAAAAAACTAATACAACAATTTCAGTTTTCACACACAGCTGCAAAACTGTGGAAGAAGTCAAGCTGTTGTTATTGGTAATAAAACGTCCCATCTTTTAAATCTTTTCCGTGGGGTTCCTCAGGGATCCACACTTGGTCCACTCTTATTTACGATCTTTATTAATTATCTTCCACTCCAATCTGAATACTCTTCAATCGGTTTGTATGCTGACGATGCTCAAGTTCTTATAAGCTGCAAGTTAGGTATGATTGAAGATGGTGTTGTGAAATTGAACTACTTCGCTGGTCCAATACAAATAGTATTCACCTCAATTCACAAAAGTCCAAATGCTTAATTATTTATAAAAATAAACTTGATAACAGCTACTTTCCTGCAGTATATCTCGGAAACGAACAAATTGAATATGTCGATAAAGTTATGAGCTTAGGCATTCTATTTAATTCTACCCTTACCTGGGATGACCATATTCAAACTGTTGTTGGAAAAATATATGGATCCTTACGGAGTCCTTCACTTTCGAAGCAAGTTACTCCAAGTTCGGCGTAGGTTGGCAAAAACTTTGATCCTTTGATCTAACTGTGGCGTTCAATAATATAACTCGATATGTATACAATCTTCGACGATATGACCATATTTCAAACTATCTTTACACGTATTTCAAATATTTTTCCCTTAAAACATTGAACAAAATCATTTTAAACAAAGAACCTTCATATCTAATTCAAAAAATACAGTTCACTAACTCATCTCGTTCTTTTACGATATTGCAACCAAGGTTCACTTGCAGCAACTCGGAGCGTCAGTTTTTCGTTTATGCCATAAAGCAGTGAAATAGCTTACCCTCTTTCATTAGAAGGCTTCGCGGCACCACACAATTTGAGACGGTTTTATTCAGATACTTAGTAAATAATTAAATTTAACATTTAGTGTAATAAAGAATTTTGTTTTGTCATTTTAAATCAATAATAACTAAATGTATAAATAATAATTAAAATTGATTTGAACTTAAGTCTAACACTATACTTTTTCTAACTTTTACTATTAATTATAGGCCTTTAAGCCCAATGTAAAAGATTCTTTGGAAATACAGGGTGTCTGACTCTAACTCCAACTTTTTAAAATGCTATAATTTTGTTATTTTTTGATAAATTTTATTGTGTGCCAAAGCAAAAAACGTTGGAAAATACATCAATTTTCAAATTATATCAGTAGTTTTCAATATGTCCACCTTTGGCGCGAATAATGGCCTTGAGACGGCCGAAGAAACCATCGCACGCTGCACGCAAGTGGCTCTGCGGTATTTTGACCCATTCCCGGCGAAGTGCTTGTTTGAGGTGGTCCAAACTTTGGTACTTCGGTATTTTTTAGTGCCAACCTTCGCCTTCGAAATACCCCAGACAGAGAAATCCAACGGATTTGCATCCGGAGAATTTGCAATCCATTGTGTCGAAGAAATGAAGTGTGGAACATTGTTTTTTAACCAATCTTGGTTGACGCGCGCTTTGTGAGACGGTGCCGAGTCTTGTTGAAATGTCCACGGTTTCCGACCGAAATGATTGTTTGCCCAAGGCTTCAATACTGCCTCTAAGACAGTTTCACGGTATACGATCGCATTAATTTTGACCCCACGGTCCAAAAATACGAGCGAAGAGCGACCATTGGCGGTTATGGTGACCCAAACCATCACCATCGGTGCTGCCTGCTTTCTGGTGGCCGTCCGAAGGTGTAAATTTTCGAAGGACCTCTCTGGCAAGTAAACTCGGTCTTTTGTTTGTTGACATATTGCTCGATAACAAATGGCGACTCATCGGAAAAAACCAAATTCGGCAACTCACCACTTTCGTGCAAGCGTAACAACTCCTTCGCTCTTTCGACTCTAACTTTTTTCTGTTGCGGTGTAAAATCGTGTGCTTTTTGGAACTGCAATGGCTTGAGCCCAAGCTCATTTTTCAGTACGAGTATGTGTTGCATCCGTTCCAACGATATGTTGAGTTCACGAGCCATTTTTCTTCCACTTTGACGCGGATTTCGCTCAATTCGAGCCTTCACTTTCCGAACCATTTCTGCCGATGTTGCTGTTTTTTTATGACCACTTCCATGGCGTTTGCCAGTATCACGAAAACTAGCTATGGTTCGAGACACAAATGATTTATTCACATAAAGGTGCTGGAGGGCTCTAACGATAGCTACTTGTGGTTTTCCAGCCAAATAGAAAGCAATCACACTATCACGTTTGAATTCCATCGCGGATAAAAATTTTTCAACACAACTGAGACGCAAATCGTTTAAATAATAAAATTATCTGTCATGCGTCAAAATTTGAGCTCACTGTCATGAACGGTTTGGATATTATAGCAGTCTGAAGTTGGTTGCAGTTTGAGTCATTTAGAGTGTATATAAATAAATAAATAAAATAAAATAAAAGTCTTCTCTGTTTTATATCGATTGGCACCATTTATAGCCACAAATTGTTCGAGAGTCACCACTGTTCAATCCAAACGGCTGTACGGTAGTTGATATCTACTTGGGAACGGCTACGACGACGACGACGACCGTGCTGATGATGATGATGATGATGACGATGGTGTTGGTACCATACTCTGCTGGTTGGTTTTCCTGATCAGTGTGCGGAAATAATTGGGAGTTTGTGAGGGTGGTAGCAAGTTGAGCGGTGTGAAGGCGGTAGCGGCATCAAATTAACAACAACAAGGCGCGTACATAAAGGAAAAATTCGAAACCAGAGGCATCACTTAAAATGCTGCGCACGATAGGGAAGTTTTTCCACACTGGGGACAATTCAACCCCCAACTTTAACCCCAACCGGCAAATCGACAACGACCGACAACCGACACAGAAGATGAAGAAGGGCTTGCCGGTGGACGGAAGAACGGTTGGAGGTTGGATGAGTGTATGAGTGTATGGGTGTACCGTTGTACCGTTGTACGAACTCTGACTGTTTTACGGCGGCATTCGTTTGTGTAAGCATACACCAACCATCTCGAAACAACAGTAGGATACAACAACAGCAACAACAGGGTCAAGAGTGTGAGTGAGAAGGTGTAATTCATTGAAAATTCTCCCACACTGTTCACCACCGCCCCCGAACATCTGTATGTGTATCTATCATTCCATGGGAGAGAAAACGACCATCACCACCATCCCCCACCAGGATCACCGCACAACATTGTTTTCGCGTGTGGAAAAGGACTTCTGACGCCGGTGGGAGAGTGAACTCAAGTGAAGTGAAGTGTGCGGTGGTTTGACTGAATGGAGTGAATAGGGTGAACTCAGTCGAAGCCACGTATAGGTAATGCAGTGGGATAGAGATGGCACTAAAAGGAAAAATTAAAGGAAACTCTTGCAAAATTAATCGACTGTCGTTCGTCCGTGCAATCGGAAACAGGGGTGAGTACGACGTTGTAAGCTATGGTAGCGTTCACTTTGTTGGTAGCAGTTGTGGAGTGGGGACACTTTTGGAAGAGTGATAGTTACTCGGCAGCGGAAGACAGACTGGGTATTTATGACCCTGCGGGAACAGTCTTAATATGCCGACGTGTAAAGGGAGTCAGAGGTGTGGTAACGTAATGCTTTTCTCTTTTTTGCCTTAGAGTCAAACCATCAAGCACCCTTACTACCAGAAGAAAATTGTTAAAGTCGGAAATAATAATGCCGTCGGAAGTTTTTTTTTTTTTTGGTTGGAGGGGTGACAATAGAAACCGTTGACTGACTGACGACGACTCACTGCTATTGACTTGAGTGAGAAGTGCCTTTAGGTGGGAGCGGCAGTATAAGTGAATAGCAGAAGTTGGTTTACTGGGGGGAGGATAGATGGCAAATGGAGGGATATAGATGGTGGGTCAATAATGAAGGGCGAAATGTATTGTACTAAAGCCAGGTCTAAGGGGGTGAGGTTAATGTCTGATGGCGTGAACTCGTTTCAAGTCGTCAATTATTCACGACACCCCATGACCCTTTCTAGTTTTTTTTATTTTTTTTATTATTATTATTATTTCTCTGTGTCCCCCTTTATATCGATACAGGCTTCGGGTCGTCAGGTTTTGGTTAAGCCTGTTGTGCAGAATCGGGGTTATATTTGAAGTAATTGGTGATTTAACGGTAATACGCCGTGTGGAGCTAATAAAATCGTTTTTAGTGCGACCACGAGGGTTCTTGTAGAGAGGAGGATTTGGGTGAGGGTTGATTCGTGTAACTTTTTTTGTGAATGCGTCCGTTTGTTTCAATTCTCTTGGTTGGTCTCTTCTGTTCCCGAACTTGATTCGACCACAGAGCGTAAGCTGAGCTGAGGTTGGGTGGTATTCCGGTCATGCTTCTATCGTTGGACAAACGGAATTTTATTGGGTAAATAAATTAATGCCTTGTGCCTAGTACTTTAGTACCTTTGGCTGGATGTGTCCGTGTTTTATTGGATGTGTTTGTCTAGTTGGGTGTTTGCTTTTAATGCGTATGTGGCGTGTTTGTCGAACGGTTATAAAAGCTCGGATAAATAGATAGACAGAGATATGAACAGATAGATAGTCGGCTAATGTTGTTGATTAGGAAACAAAACGTTTGAGCAATGGTTCAAGTAAGAGTTTATTTAATTGATCTGTGTCAGTTCTGTTGGTTCTGTTGGTTCTTTTGTTCCTTATGTCTTTTATTTGTTTTTTTTTTTCTTGTTTTTGCTTGTATGAGGGTGATTATGCGTAGGCAGAAAGTCGGTGAATAGAGAGAGAGAGTAGAATGATTATTGATAATGAAGAACTTGCGACTGTTCTTTGACGTGCAAGATTTAAAATCTCAACTGAGACTATTACATAGTCGCCACCTATCAATCATCGTACCAGCGAACGTAGTACGACCTTTGAAAATTGCAATATGCATCTTTGAGCCGGTGTGATGGTTGGATTTGTCACCTGCGACGAAAGTTCCGTGCTGGGTGATATTCGGAAAAGGTCAGGGGGGATGGTTTGTCATCGTGTAGAGAAGTCGACATACATAATGCATCAGAAATTATGCCAAAAACGAACTTCACTGTTAAATAGTCATGCTTCCATCCTGCTGTATGCTAATGCAAGTCGCAGAGTTAATGGTCTTCGAAGCTAGTAGGGTTAGTATATGAAGTCTTGCTTCATCCGCCCTACTCAACAGATATGTATGTAGATGACAATGTGCATTGTTTTATGGAATAAACTGTCTGAATTCATAAAAAGGTTGTAATTTCTACAATGAGTTGCACTCGGCTTTGGGTTTTTTTTTTTTTTGCCTTTTCGACGTGCATACATACAATGTTGTGCAAAACATGCCGGATGTTTTGTTATACTTAATTTTTTGTTGTTGGTTTTTAATATCTCCTCGATAGGGTCTAAATCGGGCGATTGGGAGGGCCATTCCAACATAACAACATTTTTCTGCGCAAACCACTTCTTAACCAACTTTTATGAATGTTTTGGGTCGTTATCATGTTAATAAACCCAACGCAGTGCCATCTGCTCCTCAAAGTATGGTAGCATTACGGATTCCAGTATATCCCTACACCATAATTGAGCCTCCTCCATGCTTCACGGATGGACGACAATGTCGTGGCTGAAGGCGTGTGCACTTCTTTCGTCAACATGAATTCTTCCATCGGAAGCAATCAAGTTGAACTTACTCTCGCCGCTAAAGAGTAGAGTTTTCCACTTCTTTGCTGACTAATTCAAATGTTTTTTGCGAACAACAGTCTAAGAAACGATTAGCGTTAGCAAAGTAAACAAAGACTTACTCGAAGAATAAAATGGTAGCTTTTTTATCTATGCTTAGTAGTACGTAGAGGCTTTTTCGCTGGTCGAAAAGAATAAAAATCAGCTTCTCCTGAATTGAACACACTAACATTCTTTCTTGAAGACAAGAAAGGATCGTTAAGAATCGTTTTCTTAATTTGCCGATCGGTTCGCAGTGTAGTTTTTTTTGGGAAGTCCTCCACAGTGAATGGTTTTGACCGGTTTTCTATTCCGAAACTTTTTTATAATGTCACACACTGTCAATGATGGCATTTTATACTTTTTGGCTATAGATTCGTGTTTTAGCCGTGATATGAAATCCGCTACCACCTGATTTTTAACCACGCCACTGTATTTATTTTTAGCCATTTTATTAGTAAACTAATTGGAGACACTTGACCTTTTAAGTTTTGTTACGTCTATAACTCAATTCAAATGACTGCCAAAACCATTATTAGCAAGTTAAAGAGCCCAGAAATACGGTATTTTTGAAAATCCGGTATGTTTTGCACAGGCGTGGCATTGAGTTGAGCTACAGTTTTTGATAAAACTCTAAAAATAATGATAGCAATGCCTTGTTTTTGTTTCTATTTGTAAATTTATTCAATAGGTTTTCTTAAATTGCCAAACAAGTGTACCTACTGTATTCCTGTGCCCTAGAACTCTTAAATGAAAAATGTTCAACAAAAATCCGGTATGTTTTGCACAACACTGTATATATTGTAGCTGTTGTATTGTTGTTCATGCTCGGTGTGGCTTTATGCCGTGTTGTGATGGAATTAGTTACTTACTTAGAAAGCGCTTTAGTTCGTGGTGAACTTGGTCCTCAACCAACAAGCCTCTCCAGCTGGCACGATCTCGCCAGCTGACTGTGCCGTAATCAAAGTTGGTTGAGGTCCCTTCGATTTGCGTACGCCACCTTAGTTATGATCGTTGTAGAAGGCCGGAGTTCTGGTGTCCAATAGCTCAGATCTTTTTCTTAGCCTGAAATTGCATGGATTTTTCAGTAATAGTTTTTCGACACGCCGCGCTTACGATTCTCAATCCTTCCTTTTAGATTATTATCTTTAAGTCGTGTTTATACAGTCTGTCCCGAAACTTGTATTTCTTATGGCATTGGAGTAGAACGTCTAATACAATTTAACTTGGTCCACACAGTAACTAAACGGAAATGAAAATGTTACCAATGTCAGCGGACGTAACGAGACTTGATCGACGTTCGAGGAGTCTCCTCATAAAGAAACTGATGTGGAGAAGCCCCAGACGGTTTGACATGTTCAACCAAGATCGTCGGGAAATCCTGTCTAAAAAACATTAGAGTGGCAGTCTAGATCCTAAGAAGAGGCCGGAAGAAAAATAATCGGATCACGCAAATGGGAAAACACCAGTAAACTATTGGCCTCACGATGTGATCTAAAATAGAGTGACCTATATGTAGAATGCTTCTAAGGTTCTAAAGCAATACAGACGCAAACATAAATATGCAACAGTAGACGCGGCCCGAATGTATAAATTTTCAACCAAAAAGCATGATGCCAAACTTTGTGAAACTCTTGAAATATCATTCGCAACTATGATACATGTGGACATATGAACTGCATCACTGCAGCTGCAAAGTTCGTAGTAAGAAAATTGAACTTGTCCAAATAGGTGACAAATCGAAAATCATTCCAAAAAGGAGCGGTCCGGGCGGATATTTTTTACTTCAAGTTTTGGTTATCATTAAATTATACAGACTTAAGTTATTTCGGGCTCATTTAAAGTTTTCTTTCGGATCTTGGAACGATATTTTTAGTAAGGAAACAATATTTATAGTTCCTTCAACACCGCGTGGGTTATTGGACGTCCACAATACCCGCGATCATCATGTTCTGAATTCTGCAATGCACTTATGTAAGTTTCTTCCAGCTTCACTCATTCTCTTCATTGATGGCTTATTTTGCAGTAAGGTATGACTAATCCACTGCCATTTTCTATTTCATATTTGGATGTCCATAGGTTCCTGATCCGTAATCGCATGAAGCTGGTTCGCCTCGTATATAGACATATATTGTCGTTGGATCGAAACAGTCTCAGCTAGGTTTTAGTGCTGGAAACCTTGCTTTTTCCAGACTTTGGCCATCATACCCAACGCAGCTCTTGCTTTGTTGATCCTACTGTTCACGTCCAAGTCTGTGCCATATTTAGACGATAGTTGGTTGCCTTCTAAACTTTTTTATCCAGGAATGCTGATTAAGGCATTGATGTTATTTTGAGTGTTGGGGACAGAAGTGCTTAGAGCCTTAGTTTTTGTTTTGAGCCCAACTTTATACGCCTCTGCTTCTTAGTTAAGGAGCATTTGGTACAGGTCCATTATCTTATGTGAAAGTAGACAGAAGTCATCGTCGTAGTTCATATCTTGAGATATGATGTCATTGTTCATCTCAGCCCCATATTTGTTCTCGAGAGTGCTGCACGGAGCACGTCGCTAATTACAACAAGGAACAGCAATGGCAAGGCAATGCAGCCTTGTTGCACTCCGCTGGGTCTCCGAATTCATCTGATACCTTACTATTATGTAGGACATGACATTTACCACTTTTATAGGTTGTCATAATTATCATAATTATAGCGATGAGTTTTTCTGGCATACCTCTCCTGTTAAAAGCACGCCATATATCATCTCGATTGGAGCTGTCCGAGGCCCTCTAGAAGTGACCAACACGTATCGCTGAGATCTATACTTCACGCATTGTTGGATAATATTCCGTACGAAAACCTGCCTCTTCATGGTCGAGTGTTAAATTGTGATGCACTCCAACTTGTTCTAGCAATGTCAGGTTTCCCTCCTTAGGCAATTTGAGAACCATTCAACCAGTCTTCCAATCTCCGGGAAAAGTTTCCCTCTTCCGTGCTTTTCTATTATGTTATATGTAATTATTGGAGAATTCTTAAAACGGTTAACCGTTTAACTCCTTTTTGTCCCTGCAGCTTCTATGGGCCTTATTGTAGGGAGCTCCTAAAGACCCTGAGTTCTGAAGAAGGCTCGTTTTAGAATTTTTTGTGATGCGAGGAAGACCTGATTTATAAATAGAAATACTTTTCGCCGAAAAATTCTAGGTGAACCGGAATGCATTCCAAGCTGGCCTCCATTTTGTCTATTTTGTCTTATATGACAATTGAAGCATAATCCTTGTTTTTTTACGAAATCTCGCTTCCCCTTTATGCTTAATTTCCCAAATCCTGGACACTTCTCTATATAATGATTTTCTGGACAAAACACGCAAATTTATGAAGCAAGAGCTGCACACCTAGCTCTGTTTGGCGGATTAAACTTATGAGTTGAAGTTCGTTGTCCAATCATGCAAACTTCATAAATTCGCCTATCAAAAAACTCGAGAAGCTCTTTAAATGTTGGATTCTTCTTCTGAGCACTTTCTCGTCTCCATTGAGAAGATTTGTTTAGCTTCGACGAAACTACAAATACAAGCCAGCAATCCCAATAATCCGTTGGAATTTTCATTGTTTTTAAAGCACCGACAGAATCGCTAACCGATGATTTTAAAGCCCTTAATCCTTCCTCTGAAACATAAATTAATCCTGGTTGATCCATTATAGCTTTCAAATGTTCCTCAACTATAAAGTTTTCCTTGCTATATGTAGCTACTAACTGTTCATATGCTGGTATATAATTTACTTCGGTGTTATCAAAACTATTAATCGATGAAGCTGCATCTTGAGATAACGAGCTTTTCAAATAGTAAAATTTCTGTCTATTACTCAATTTCGGATTGTTATGAATGAGCGATAGATACATATCATGAAAACTGGGCTAATTTTTCAATTTACCATCGATAATTGGTAGTTTTGTAGGACTAAGTTTAATTTCTGGATACGGATACCCTGTGGAAAGGGCAGAAGTCTGTGCAGGTGTTTTGATAAGATTGAACTTTAGGGATTTGCTGCGGTGAAATAGGTTGTTCAACGTCAGAAAATTGGTTCACAGTTTGATGCACTGCAGCAATATGATTGGCACGAGGTTGAACAAATCGTGAAACAATCTCTCCAAGTGTGGCTTGATGATCCAATAGTGTGGCAATTGCAGAGTTTATCTTATTAATTGAAGTTTGATGAACAGCTGTCCCATTATTATCATCTGACCCTTCATGTGTTACTAAACCTTTAAATAAAGACTTTCCCTTCGAACTAGCTTGATAATATTTCTGCTCTACCTCACTCCGTTGACTTTCACTCTCTATTTTAAGTTCTTCCACGTTAGTTATTAAACCTTCTATCCAACACTGAACATCATTGAACTCTTTAAAATACTCTGACAGCTTACCTAACCTCTCTTCAATAAGTTCTTTCATGCATAAGTTATCCCCAGGCGCATCATTAATAAAATTACAACCACGTGTTAACTGTCCTTTTATTTTAGCCCTCTTGCGCTTTAGTTCTTCCATCTTTTAGGTCAAGTATTGGGTATATTGGGTCTACAAGTAAGTTTCCAGCGTTTGTCAGAGATGGCGCCACCAGTGGATCCCGGGCAGAAATGTCAGACCCCATGTGTTTTATTTGTAGGTTTTGTATCTGTCAACAACTTTGCAGCGTTATATTTGAGCAGTTCTAACGGTGTCGTACATTTTATCGAGCAAAATCATGGCAAGTTTCGAGCCAAATAAACGTCATTTGCGGGAAGCGCTGCTTTTATTCTTTAATATGAAGAGGCCTATCGTTTGCTTTCGGAAACTTATGGGGCGGAATGTATTGGTGAATCGACGTGCCGCGAGTGGTTCAAACGGTTCAAAAGTGGGGATTTTGGAGTTGAAGACAAAGATCGCCCCGGAAAGCCGAAAAGTTTGGAAGACGAGGAATTGGACGCTTTACTGGATGAGGATCCGTGTCAGATTCAAGAAGAACTTGTTGCATCATTGGGCGTCACGCAACAAGCCGTTTCCCTGCGCCTAAAAGCATTGGGATTCATTCAAAAGGTTGGAAACTGGGTGCCGTACGAATTGAAGCCAAGAGACGGCGAACGGCGATTTTGCATGTCCGAAATGTTACTGCAGCGGTATAAAAATAAATCATTTTTGCATCGTATTGTCACTGGTGATGAGAAATGGATTTATTATGATAATCCTAAACGCAGAAAATCGGATACAAAGCCCGGCGAGCCCGCCCAATCGACGCCGAAACGAAATATTCACGTGAATAAGGTCATGCTCTGCATATGGTGGGATCAAAAGGGTGTCGTATACTACGAACTGCTTCCGAGTGGTGAAACCATCAAAGGACCATTATATCGAACCCAACTAATGCGTTTGAAGCGGGCATTAAAAGAAAAACGGCCAGAATATGAGACCAGGCATGAGTCCGTCATTTTTCATCACGACAACCGCTCGGCTCGGCCACATGTTGCGGTTTCGGTGAAAAACTATTTAAAGAATAGTGGATGGGAAATTCTGCCTCACCCACCTTACAGTCCAGACTTGGCACCATCTGACTACCACTTGTTTCGTTCGATGCAGAACGCTCTTACGGGAATACGTTTCAGCTCAGTAGAGGAAATCAAAAATTGGCTCGATACGTTCTTGGGCTCGAAAGACGAGAAATTTTTTTGGTCCGGAATTCATAAATTGCCAGAAAGATGGGGGAAAGTTGTAGCTTCCGATGGACGATACTTTGAATAAAGCATTGTAACTACGTTTTCATAATAAAACTTAAAATTTTGGAAAAAAAAAACGCTGGAAACTTACTTGTAGAACCAATATCAATATATTCGTGCGGTTTTTTTTTTCAAAATTTGAACGTTTATTTAAGAAAAACATGTACAATAGTATTATTCAAAGTATTGCCCATCTGAAGCTATGACTTTTTCCCATCTTTCTAGCAATTTGTGGATCCCATGCTAAAAGAATTGCGCCGGCTTGGCAGCCAAGAATGAATCAAGATAATTTTTGATATTCTGCTCTGATGTGAACCGTATTTCAGTGAGGGCGTTCTGCATCGACCGGAACAAATGGTAGTGAGAAGTGGCAAGGTCTGGGCTATAAGGCGGGTGGGGTAAGACTTCCCATCCACTGTTTTCTAAATAGTTCTTAACCGGAATAGCAACGTGGAGCCGAGCGTTGTCATGATGGAAAATTATCGCCTCTTGTCTAGTCGCATATTCCGGGCGTTTTTCGGCCACTGCTCTCTTCAAACGGATTAATTGTGTTCGGTAGCGTTGTCCATTAATGGTTTCACCCGGTTTTAGCAGCTCATAATACATCACACCCATCTGATCCTACCAAATACAGAGCATTACCTTCGCGCCATGGATATTCGGCTTTGCCGTTGATTTCGCTGGTTGGCCGGGTTTCACATATGATTTTTTGCACTTGGGGTTGTCGTAATGGATCCATTTTTCATTACCAGTAACAATCCGATGCAAAAATGACTTCCTTTTGTGGCGTTCCAGCAGCATTTCGGACATGCAAAACCGCCTTTTGACGTCTCTCGGCTTGAGTTCATGTGGAACCCAATTTCCTTGCTTTTGAATACATCCAGCTGCTTTTAAATGTTTTGAAATGGCTGCTTGAGTGACACCCAAAGATTCTGCGAGCTCTTCTTGTGTTTGACAACAATCTTCATAGAGTAATGCTTCCAGTTCTTCATCTTCAAACTTTTTTGGCTGCCCAGGACGTTCATCGTCTTGCAAGCCAAAATCACCACTTTTAAATCGTGCAAACCACTTTTGGCACGTTCGTTCAGCTAGCGCATGTTCACCATAAACTTCCACCAAAATACGATGACTTTCGGCAGCAGTTTTCTTCATATTAAAGTAATGAAGAAGAACTCGCAGCAAAAACACTTTTTCAGGCACAAAGTTCGACATATATGAGAGAAAAAAAACACACAGCACATTTGGTATAGCACTTGTTACCCGATGCTCTTCAAATGTCCGACACAGAGCATAATTTCTTTTTTTTGTTAAAAAATTTTCCCGTCTATACTATGTTATACCGATTACTTCATTCGGCTCGATTAGGACCAAAATGTTTAGCGAATAAAACAATTATTTTATTTATTTGATGACTGCTTTATTTATGATGTTTGCGTGGTGGAGGTTTTGCTGCTACTGAGCTCGAATTTACATTGTGGCTTAACATTGGCCTTGCAATAATACGGTAAAAACAAGATAATTAACATAAGGGGTTAACCAAAAAGTTATCGGATGATAAAGATATTGGATCGTATGATTTTACAATATTCTACAATTATAACAACCGAGAATTGGCGTTAGCGCTCTTGAAGCCATCGCCTTCGAATTTTGGTAATCAATTTCAATAATTTGTAAATGTTGCTCATTTAAGAACTGAACGATGAATAAATGGTACTAGACACTGACAAGCAACATAGTTATGACAGTTCACAAAAAAAAAAAACATTAAAAAAAAAAAGATTATGTAATTCTTAATGGAAAACCCTTTGCACATATGAGTACGTTTCTAATTTCTGTATGGAAATAACACATGTGTTAAAAATTTTATGAAATAGATCACATTATTCACGATGTTAGGTTTTCACAAGTTCAATAGAAACGAATCTACTCCATAGTCAATTCTCATCTGGACAATCTAAATTGGATCCACTTCACTTGTTCCACTGTTTATTACCGTCAGATGTGAATACTTTTTTTTTAGTTTAAAGCTAAACTTCAAAACTTACTGCTCTACTACTCATAAAGTACTCTCCTTTATTTGTTTTATTATTATTTTTTTTGGTAAAAAAAATCTATTACTACTAACAACCCCGTATAACGCAATAAAACCCTTTATTTAAATAAAAAATAACTAACTGTGTTCCACCATAAATTGTATATGGCTACACATGTATATGTTTATATGCTTGTGTGTTTGGAAAAATTCACATCCTTTTTCCGGTATTTCTTTTTTTTTTTGCCACACATGGTGCCAAATAAAAAATCTGTCAACCGAAAATATATTCATAAACAGGGGGGCGAATAAAAAATTGAAAAATATAAAAGGCTGCCATCCCCTAAAAAAATAAAAAAATAAAAAAAAAAACAGTTTGATTGTTATTCTTCTTTTTCTGTTTTCAAGGGAAGAATCCACCACCTCTAGTTGGGTGTTAGAAATCGACAGGAATAAATATCATTCCATCAACCCCCCCGGCAGGTAAAAAAAAAAGTTGAAACTCTTGAACTTTTATGACAAAGAAATTTTGAAAAACCTCACTTTCTTGGATTTCGTTTGGGGTAAATAAAAGCGGACAAAAGCTTTTTCCTTTTTTTAAAACGGAAAAGAAAAAAAATAGGGGAGGAGGGACGACTTTAACTTGGGAAAATTGTTGTCATTTTGATGGCGCCTTTCCAAACAAGACAGGTGAACAGAGCGTGTAAATGATTTTGTGTGGATTGCTGACGCCCTGGGGTGGATAGAAAGTGGTAGAATGTTTGGAGGAAAGTGATAAAAGGGTTTAGATGGCTGGTTAGCAGAGGGTGATGGTGAGACACTTTTGACAAAGTCTCGATGTGGATTCGTTTTGGTTTGTAATTTAGATTCGGTCTTCAACTTAATCATATAGGCGGTGTAGATAACATGTAGTGCTGATTAAAACATTCCGGATTTTTTTTTTCTCAAAACATGTTTTCTTTTATGTTAAGAAAATGTCTATCGAGATTGCTAACTTTTAACTAATTTAGAACAGCTATTTAAAATCGAATGGTATCTATAAGAAAGTAATAGATTAATCGAAATTAAAATAAAAAAATAATAACTCTTTTAAGTTACTCTTTAACATCCCTGTGCATCTAAAATCTTTTGGGAAGTCTTTGTTGTTTCAGCTCAGGAACTGACAGTTGTGAGCTAAGCAAATTAAATTTTTATTTAAAAAGAAAAAAAATGGCTAAGACTCGCCATAGCAACGAAACTCGTTATAAAATAATCCAAGAGTTTCAAGCTGGTAAAAAACAAAATGCAATCGCTAAAATGTTAAAAATTTCTACGTCAACAGTTTATGACATTATTAAAAGGTTTTGAAGTGGGAAACGTGTAGAAGCCGATCATTTTGGTGGACGCCCACGCAAAACATCATCCAAGACTGATAGGCGCATAAAGAATTTTGTGCTTAAAGATCCATTTGCATCTTCCAAAACTATTTGCAACGAGCTTAATCGTCCTACTCGTATGCTAGATGGAGTGAACAGTGACCTCCTTGGGAATTAAAAAATTGTTTTTTTTTTAAATGTTTTTTTTTTTATTCTATTCAACATAGTCCGCTTTTAGTTTGATACACTTATTCCAGCGATTTTTCAACTTCTTGATCACGTCCGAAAAGTAATTTTCCGGAAGGTCTGCAAAATACTCCTCCGTGGCGTCGATGATTTCCTCGCGTGAGCTGAATTTTTTATTGATGAGCCATCTTTTGAGGTTTGGGGAGAGATAATAGTCCGAGGGATTCAAACCCAGTTGCCAATCGACGCCAAAAGTCCGCCCGATTCCGCATCAGCAAGTCCAAACACTCTTTCGAAGTGCTCTCGCGTTCGTGTTTTTAGTCAGCAGTGAGCATTCGCGACACCCAGCGGCAGGATAACTTTTTCATATGCAGAATATTGCCCAAAATATGGCGTGTGCGCTCAGTACTAATCTTTGTGGTATCTGCTAGCTCGCGCACCTCCACTTTCCGCTCAGCCAACATCATTTCATGTATTTTTTGGAGATTGTCCTCTGTAACCGCATCGGAGGGCCTGCCGCTGCGGACTTGATCGGTAGTGGAGTTGCGGCCACCACGAAGCTCTCGAAACCAATATTTGACGATGTAATCTGACGGAGCATTAGCACCATAATATTTATCCAACTTTTCTTTTGTTTCCTTCGCCGTTTTGCCTCTCAAAAAATAATGTTTTATGAGAGAACGAAAATCGTTTTTGTCCATACTCAACATGATGCCAAATACGTTAACAACAATCAGCTTTCAAAACAGCTGAATAAAAGACAGTATCGCACTGAAATTTGGCATGTCTGCTAAATATGAACGGACTTCAAGGCACCATAACCTTTTTTGCAGTAGCAGCGCATTCTGGCGGTCAACGAGGTCACTTTTCACTTTATCTAGTAGTCCCAAGTACTGTAAGAAAGCGATTACGAGACTTTGGCCTTCACTCATTTCGACCAGTAAAAAAGCCACTTCTTACTGCAAAGCAGTAAACTATGAACTGTGTTTCGGAAGACTATTAATTTCTCACTTTAAACGCCTGGTCAGAATGGAATGTGCTTTAACCAAGTGGAGAAGTGTGCTCTTCAGTGATGAAAGCAAATTCAATTTGTTTTACTCCGATGGCGGGAGAACGGTAACGTGCCCAAAAGAAACACGATTAAATCCACCAAATGTACACTCTACAGTTAAGCATGGAGGAGCCTCGGTTATGATTTGGGGCTGTTTCCCAGATGCAGGCACTGGCTCGTTACACCAAATTACCGGAATAATGGATCGTTTCCATTACAGGGATATTTTGGAATCGGCCATGCTTCCATACGCTGAAGAGGAGATGCCCTTGCGTTGGGTGTTCCAGCAGGACAACGACCCAAAACATTCTTCAAAAATGTTAAAAGAGTGGTTTGCGACAAAGAACATTTGCGTACTTGGTTGGCCTTATCAATCGCCGGATCTGAACATGATTTAGAATTTGTGGGCGATTTTAAAAAGGCATAAAAGGAAAAAAAAACGCATGCTTCAACAAGCTCTCTTTTTGCAGCTTTGAAGAATGAGTGGGAGAGTATTCCGCCTAGTGGAATAGATAATCTGGTGGCCTCGATACAAAGCAGTACTAAATAATAAGGGTTACTGGACAAAATATTAACAACAGTAAACAAATATTTTGAAATTGAGTTTAATTTTAATTTTTTTCTTTTTAGGTGTTTTGAAAATGAAATTTTTGTTCATAACATAGTTTTAATATTAAATAAAATCTTGGCTATTAACAAAAAATCTAATGTTTTTTATCTTTTGACTGCCAAAACATCAATAAATAAAAATGACCAAAGAAATCCGGAATGTTTTTGCCAGCACTGTAACACATTGGCTGAAAAGTCCGTGCCGTTTCTAAGAGAGGGCACCACTTGAATTAAATCCATACCATTTTCAGTTAGTACCTTCAAAAGATACGTGTATAAATTTGACAGCTGTCGGACAATTAGTTCTCGAGATATACCGTTGTGAGTGAAGCAACTTTTGTTATTGTGAAAAAAAAAATGGATTCAAAGCAATTTCGTGTGTTGATTTATCATTGCTTTTTGATGAGAAAAAATGCTGACGATGCAAAGAAATGGCTTGATAAGTGTTACCCGGACTCTTCACCAGGCAAGTGCATTAAAAAATTTAAAAGTGCTCACTGGTCATACCAGCACCGAAGATGATGCACGCAGTGGAAGTCCAAAAGAGGCTGTTTCAGATGAAAACATCAAAAAAGTCCACAAAATGATTACGAATGATGGTAAAGTGAAGTTGATCGAGATAGCTGAGGCTGTGAAGATATCAAAAGAGCGTGTTGGATATATCATGCACGAATATTTGGACATGCGAAAGCTCTGTTCAAAGTGGGTGCCGCGTTTGCTCACAGTCGACCAAAAAGAACAACGTGTTGATAATTCAGAGGAGTGTTTAAAGCTGTTCAACCGCAATAAAGCCGAATTTTTGCGTCGGTATGTGACAATGGATGGAACTTGGCTCCATCACTTCACACCAGAGCCAAGTCGGCAGTCAGCTGAGCGGCGAGCAGGCTACGAACCTCGTCCAAAATGACCAATAACTCAACAGTCGGCTGGCAAGGTTATGGCATCCGTATTTTGGGATGCATATGGAATAATTTTCATCGACTATCTCCAAAAGGGGCAGACTATCAAAAGCGACTATTGCATTGCGTTGTTGGAGCGTTTGAAGGACGAAATCGCAGAAAAACGGCCGCATTTGAAGAAAAAGAAAGTGCTGTTTCATCAAGACAATGCACCGTGTCACAAGTCGATGAAAACGATGGCAAAATTGACTGGCAGAGTTGACTGGATTTAACTGCACTTAGTTGATGTGTGTCTACCTCAATTAGATTTATATCTTAGTGTTAGTTACAGATTGTTGCTCTTATCTTCGTTTTCCATTACTTTCTTCTTTCTAACCCAATTTCAAGTCAGTTATTCAATTGGATGGGCGCAAAGACTTGCGTTGTAATTTCAAATAACTTTCAATTAGCCCTTTGTTAGATTATTTTCAGGGTTAGGGTGAGGCTAATTTGATTTTTTTTTTGTTACTAAGGAAGGGGGAAACATGTCAAATCTTGAATTGAATAAACTCTGAGTTTTTTAATATTTTTATTTCATTATTTTTAACTGTTCAATTTGACTAGATTTTAAATTGTCTTTTTTTTCTTTTCAGGTAAGTTCAAGTGTCTCTTTGAAGATCGATGCTTTATTTGTAAGTATGTTTGGGCAAGAAAAGCTTCTGATTATGAGGCACCATCTTCTTCAGTTTGCCAAATATCATACTGCCATTTGATAAAAAATAACTGAGACGTTTACTTATTTACTTCTTCGAGAAATCCGTATCTCGGGAACAATATCTGCAGCAAGTTCTGTACACGCCTTTTAGATCTTTGAAGTGATATTTTTAGTACACCCTACGCCTTTCTCAACAGTAAACTTCGCGATGAAATGTAATTTCACCGGGTGGTCGACGACCTTTACATCAACTGAAGTACAAAGGATGATTTCTGAGTTTCATGTATGTCATCTGCTTTCAGAAAAGTAGGTAAATGTAAGGTAAACTTGCTATTTTCAGATGACCAATTAACCAAGAAATATTAACATCAGGATGTGAAGGATGTAAATGGATATCCCACGAACATAATGTGGGAAAGCATAATAACATAATCCTAAATAGCAATAGTTGATGGTTTATACTGCTGATCAAAAACCTTTTGATCATTGTCCGCTTTGTGTTCATTTTGGTAAACAACTAATTGTCCTTAACATGTTTCTTTTATCTTCTGGAAACTACTGCGGGCATTATGCGGCCTTTCTTCTTCTTCTGGTTTTCGATGAATGTGCTTATGGGTCATGCTTCATCAAATCAGGAATTTATGATGCTAGATATGGCATCGCCGAATTAATTTACGGAACAGCTTGAACTGATTCCAAGTGGTAAGTTATAATGTCGTCCAAACAAATTTAAAAAATGATCTGGTAACTCACCCTTAGAGAATATCACCACCGATTTCAGCAGCGAACTATTTGAGCCTACCTTCTTCTATGCTGAAAGTAAGAACTGTACTTCATCGATAGATTCGATTATTGTGTCGAAAGCCGTTACTTATTAGCCGTGATATCATATATTCGTTGACATTTGTTGGAAACGCTGTGCTTCCCCAAGTTATGCAGTTTTTTATCCGGTAGGCCAAGGACTACTTGCAAAAAGTTATAGACGATGTAGACTGATGCCGTGTGGCAGCTGGTGATGATGTATTGTAGTAACAACTCATTTCCTAAAAGCCTAATTTTATTAATTCACATATCCTAAACCCCACATCTCACCCCTCATCCATCTCCATATCCAACCATTTATTTCTACCCCCCTCCTCCACTGACCCTATTCTTGACCCCTTTTCCACCTACGGTTAAACTAACACAGCAAACAAATGGCACCACAGAAAGTCGCTATGCACTCTCTAGACTTAGAGAAAGAAAAATATACGAAAACATTCGTCTCTATCTTGCCTATGTATGTACATGACAAATCGGACTGTTACGGTCTGTTACGAAGGGAAGTCCAAAACCAGCGTCATGGTTTCCACCCAGCAGGAAGGCCTTCCTACCGACCCTATCAGTCTCAGGATCCTTTATGTCAGGTACCACGAGATTTCCGCTCAGAAAGTGGTAAACGGCCTCGCTACATTCGGCCACTACGTCCACTCTAAGCGAGTCTCACACCTACAGCGAAGTCGAGCCAACCACGATAAATTTTTTCGTCCATAAGTTGGTTCCCTTGCCAGCACTTAAACCATCCCGCCTCACACCTCCACCCCAAAATATCTTTCCTACTTTTTACTACCAGAATGTAAGAGGTCTTCGTTCGTCTATTTACGCCCTGACTGAAACCAATCTGATTCCCGACATAAAGAACCAGGAATTGCTCCCCTCTACTTTCAATGTTTTTCGCGACGACGATCCTACCCGGCCAAATGATGAGTCCCCCTGTTGAGGCGTCCTACTGGCGATCCACAACAGCCTTAACTCTTCCCCCATTACCATTTCTTCATCCTCTAAAGTCGGCTTTTTCGCAATAAAAATATCACTCGCCTTCAAGTCCCTATATGTTGCTACATCCTACCAGCTCAACATACTGAATCCTACTAACTTGGTATCGATGCGATCGACCAGCTAATGGACCTGTCTGACCCTATTGACGATATCCTTCCTATTCAATCGTTTTTCATCGCCTCAAATCCAACTCAGCAAAGGAATGCCTCTTCATAGGTAGTTTAACAGACTCAAGTCTAGGCCAAGTCAGCAGTATATCTAATTACATGGGCAGGCAACTAGACCTTATTTTCAAAACAGATTCAATTACTTTGTCCTCTGTCTCTCTCAACAATCGATAACTACCACCCTCCCCGTCTTCTCTCGTTTTTTCACTCATCCTACGATTTTCATAAGGCAAACTTTTACAAAATCAGTGACTATCTCTGCAGATCGCCCTTTAACTTTCACAACCTAAATGTAAATGATGCCTTATCTATTTTTTATAGAGAAATATTTAATTCATTTTCCCTTTACGTTCCGTTTTCCCGCTTTAAAACATCATCTACTAGTCCTCCCTGGTGTTCCTTACGACATAAGAGAAACAAGTTATGGTCTGTTTTCCTTCGCACCAGGTCCTTTTCGGACTATTCCAACAATCTTGGCGCTTATCTCCATTTCATCGAACTTCACGATTCCCTTTACCAGCGCTACCTTAAAAATGTGCAAATCAACCTTATAAACTACCCTAAGTCTCTTTTCCAATTTATTAACTACAAGAGAAAGTCCGATGGCTACCCTCCTACCCTCTATGTCAACAAGTCATCAACCGATCCACTCACCATTGCCACCTTTTTCAAACAATCCTTCACTAACGACTCCTTTGTACCGAATCCATCCTGTTTTAATTGCCTACTGAATTTCTCCAATGGCCCACTACTCTCTCACACCCTGGATCCGTCTTATATCGATTATAAATTACACCAATGACGAATACACTCCAGGCCCAGATGGCCTCCCTGCAAAATTCCTTAAAAAATGTTCTTCCTCTCTTTCCCTTGCCCTATTTAATCTCTTTCGTCTATCCCTTTCACAAGGAGAATTTCCTCAGGCTTGGAAAATCTCCTTCGTAACTCCGATCCACAAAAAAAGATCAAAGAACAAAATAACAAACTATCGCCCAAACTCTCCCATATACCCAAACTCTTCGAAAGTATTTTGTATGAGGCTCTAAGCTTCCAATGCAAATCACTTATTTTCCCTAGACAATATGAAGGGTAGGTCAATCACCACAAATCTGGTTGAATTCGTATCCTTTGACCTCTCTGCCCTAGACAATGGCAACGAAGTCGATGTAGTTGCAACCGATTTTAGTAAGGCCTTCGATAAAATCTCTCATCGATTAATACTCTTCAAATTGTGTGCTCCCGGCTTTGAACCCATACTGTTAAAATGGATATCCTCTTACCTAGAAAACCGTTTTTACAGTGTTCGTTTTAGGTCAGCCCCCTCGGATCCATTTTTGGCAACCTCTGGAGTCCCACAAGGCAACCATCTCGGTCCCCTTCTTTTTATATTAACTATAAATGATCTTATATTAACCAGACACTCGTCTGTCTCCCTTTACGCCGGCGATACCAAATTTTTCAAAACCATTTCCTCTCCCCATGACTCGTGTGGTAGCAAGAGTACTTAAAGATCTTAATATACATAAATCCGCTGGTCCAGATGGTATATCTCCCCTACTTCTGAAGAAGTGTTCTTCCACGCTGGCAAAACCAATGCGTAAGCTTTGTCATCAATCCTACTCTTTAGGACTCTTACCGAGCAGATGGGAAACAGCGTTTGTCCAGGCCGTCCCTAAAAAAAGGCGAATCTTCCTCTCTCTCCTCCTACAGACCAATTGCACTTACGTCTCCACTCTCCAAGGTAATGGAAACGCTGGTAAACCGTCAGGTCATGAAATATCTCGAAACACGGAAAGTTCTTAATGACCGGCAGTACGGTTTTCGTAGCAACTGGTTCACTGGTGATCTGATGGCGTGTCTCACCGAAAAGTGGAACCAAAGCGTATATCAATCTAGCGAAAGCAAGATAGTTGCACTTGATATTTCTAAGGCATTTGACAGAGTTTGGCATCAGGCTCTTTTGTAGAAAATGCGTGCTTTTGGGATCGACGACTCTCTTCTTCAATGGATTAGAAATTACCTTTCGGAATGTTCAATTCAAGTTGTCTTGGATGATTTCAAGTCTGGTATTCACAAAATAAATGCTGGTGTGCCCCAGGGCTCCGTTCTATCTCCGATACTCTTTTTAATCTTTATCAATGATCTCTTGTCTGCCACTTCTTATCCAATATACGGTATTCCTTTGCTGACGACACTACTCTCTGCTTTTCATATTCGTTTCCGAACTCACGTTCCTGCTCTTCGGCTGTAGAATGGGAAGCAGTGTATGTTAAGATCACTAAATTCTGATTGTGGATTTTTTCCTCTAATTGAGGAACCACTAACACTAGAATTCAGTGCTTCCAAAACACAATGCTGTCTGCTGTCGTTTAAGCGAAACTTAAACACTTAGCCATTATCCATGAATGGCACTTACATCGTCGAAACCGAAAAACTTTCCATTCTCGGTATGTGGATGTCGTCAAAAACGCTGCGAAATGTCTAGGTATCCTCAAGCGATATAAGAAATATTTCACCCCCTCTGAACTGGCCTCAATATACGTATAAGGCGTTTAACCGCCCGAAATTGGAGTACAATGCCCAAATCTGGTCAGGTGCTCCTAAAACATCTCTGCACCTGCTAGATAGGTTTCAAAACCGTGCGATAAAACTCATTGGTGGTACTAATATCAGTCAATCAATTGACACCCTCGCACCCCGACCTAATGTCTTTTGTCTTACTGTGTTTTATGCTATTTCCACCACCAGTGCTCCATTGAAATCGCCAGTAGCATTCCGCCCATTCAAACTTTCAACCGTAACACCCGTCTCGCTATGAATGCTCATCAGTATACCTTCAAGTAGATTTTCGGACGTACTCTAAAATATCGTGATTCGTTCCTAAGCCGTACAACTCGCTTACGGAATGCCTTGCTGATCTCTGTGTTTCCTGGTCGTTATAGCTTATAAACATTTAAAAACCATGCACATTGGTACCTGTCCTTTCTTCCTCCCTAAATTTCCTACGCCCGCGCTGTGTACAAACATTTTACGGGTATACAAGCCCCTTGAGCGCGCTCTCATTATAAAAAAAAAAAATTACTCCTTCCTCCTTCAACAAGACCTTGATAGTTTTTCGATCTGGTGTCTCAAAAATTGTTTGGAACTTAATATATTCTACCCAAATGCCAATCCATCACCTTTTCACATAAGCGGCACCAACCTCCTCAGCGACTCTACCTTCTCCACAACCAACCTGTCTCCTCTGTTCAATCTCTCCGCGACATCGGGATTTTGTGTGATAGGGAGCTCAACTTCCGTTTCCATACGAGTATGGATGGGATAATCCTTAAAGCCAACTCCGCTCTAGGTTTTGTAAAACGGTGGTCCAAAGAATTCACCAACCCATACGTAACCAGGTCCCTCTAGTAAGCCAGTCAAGTATGGTCCCCATATCATCGTGTTCATATCTCGAGAATCGAGAGCATCCATCGTCGTTTTCTTCGACTTGCTCTTCAAGGTATGCCCTTTAACGATTCTTTTATTCTGTCCCCCTATCAAAACCGTCTCAAACTTATCAACTTGAACACCCTTGAGGAACGCAGAGATGCAGCCGACTTTCTCTTCTTTCATCGACTCCTTTTAGGTCACGTTGAATGCGCATCCCTTCACAACTCTATTTTCCTCAACACTAACCCTCGAAATCTACGTGTACCCCTAGTCCTTTCTACTCGTATCTACCAACCCACAACACCTCCTATGGCGCGAACGAACCAATCTCCCGTACGCTACGAAAAATCAACCGGATTTCAAATCCGTTCTCCTTCACCACTCCAACCAATCTTAGTTTTAAGTTTAATTTTAAGTTATAGCTTGTATTAAACCGAATAAATTAAAACTCATGATATTGAAGGAAACGAATCCTACAGAGAAGGATCTTTAATAAACTGAAAATCCATCTCAGAACCCAACTAATCGTGGTGGTTTTCGAAGTCAACTTAATATGATTTCTATTTAATTTGATTTCAAAAAACAATTCTCATATCTAATGCTTCGTATAACATGCGGATTTCAAAGTCTATTCAAGTCGCACAACACTTCAATTACTCTCTAGAATTGCTCCTTTCCGTTGTTACAACTACACGGCATGTCATGAACAAAAACTCATGTGTCCGGCACGCTTCACAGTTTCAATTTTGTAAAGTCAAACTCGCCGTTCCATGTAAAGATGTAAAGTATCCGCCTGTGGAGCATAACCAATCGGTCGTGACACGCTATGAGACAATAGACACATAGACAATCAAATTTAATCAAACGAAACCGATAAACCACGAAACGTTTTTTTTTTTCTTAATTAACACACTCCATCATGATAAATTCAAAAAAAAAAAACAAACAAACAAATCATCTGTTTTCCCTGCTCCAACATCAATCCCAATGAAGATGAACAACGCACCCGGTAAACATGGAATGAACATTTCAAAAATTTACACATTCCCTTTGGTCCCTGTGAGGAAACAAAACATGTTCATGAGGTGAAAGAAGTCCCGAATAATTGCTCATGGGCATGGCTCTGATAAAGTCCATAAAATGAAAATAAGACCCAAGACCATCTCTTAATATTGCCAGCTACCCATCACCCCTCTATCCTGTGTCGAAATTACATAGAAACCAACATGTGCCGTCGTAGTCACAGCCACAGGATTCACCTGGAAATGAATGGTGGCAGTGGCACTGGTCGTCTATCTATCTCTTATTCGGCTCACTACAATTCGATTCTGTCCTGTTCTGTTGTGTTTTCTTGTGCATGAGGGTTCCTTTATTGAATTTATTCCCAATCGTCCTAAACATGCGATATCATATGTTTTCATTTCGACTACAAGAGGCCAAAACCTCTTCATCACATTGCCGCAGTATGAGTATCGGAGGATGGATACTCATACCGGTATTCACTAGCTGTCCTTCCACATCCTGATCCGGGATTTCTTTCCTAAATCCCTTGTATTTCCCTCCTGTTGTTGAATTTGGATTTGTTTTTTTTTTTTTGTGTCTAATGCTTGTCTAAGCATTTCGTTCCGCTTGGAGTGCCATATACTCCTTCTCATAGTGTTGTGTGTTGGGTAAGTGCGAATATGTGTGTCGATAAATTGCTATATAATCTCCGGTCCTTCCTTGGCATCGGTTTTTATGAGACAAAAAAAAAAAAAAAAAAAAACAAAAAAATCATAAAAGGAGAGCAGTAACAAGGATGTGGGAAGAATATCCTTAAACTCATCCACTTTTGCCATATCAATTTACTTCAACTACAATCTGCCTGAGTCGTTTCTAAGGGAGTTTCCAAGGGACATACATATTCCTTACATACATAGGTACATATCTATCTACTTACCTTGTTTTATCTACCTCTCAACCAACTCATATTCCCTGGAATATCTCCTGCTTTCAACACACTGGTTCTTTGTATTCTTTTGTTGTCTAGTTGCAAAAAAAAAAAAACAAAAAAAAAACAGAAACACAAATCCTCATTCCAATCCCAAGGTGAAATCGAGAACGACGAAGGTGGTAAAAAGGACTTGAACCGTGTTCTGCTGCTTGTTTTATCCATCATCATCATCATCACCATCATATACACACACGCACATACCATCTAACGTACAGATACACTTTGAGATGCAAACATGTGCGCCTTCTTAAACAAAGAATCTTCTCTCTGTGAAAACAGGACAAGGCAGTGATAACCCATAGTAAACTGGGAGCACAGAATAAGTCTAAAAAAAAAAAAAATGTGTACTGTTCACCCGCATTATGTATAAACACACTCAGCTACTCGTACATACACACAAAACGATTTGCACATTTAATCCCACCGAACGACAAAAGGATCTAACCAAAAATCCAGAGAACAAGTTGGACAACATTTTACCCTTCAGAGTTCTGAGAGTCACCCTTCAACCCTTCGTCCTGAAATTAACTTGAAGAAAAAACAAACAGTAGCAATCACTTAAACGCTTTATTTTCCGTAGGTCCTTTTCCAATCATATGAAGGTATGAGTGCTTTGTATCTAGTCGCCCAGTATTTGTAGAAAAGCAGAGGGAGGGTATTGTGGAATGTGAAATGTGAATGTGCCCGGAGTGTGTAGATAACTCCCTTGTGGTATTTATTGAAACACAGCCCACGTATGTTCGTTTGTTCCCTCAATTTTTTTGGTTTTCTTTGTTTTTTTTTTTCGATTTGTTTTGGCCTTTTCTCGCCTCATCCTCTTTACCTCAACCGAAAAATCATCTGCACACCATAATCCGATAATAAAATCCTTATAAAATCCTCCACAAGTCCTTCACGTCCTTCACGTCCTTCACGTCCTCCTGCCTGCCTTCTTATATGCGGATGATGACGACGACAACGACGAAGAGGACAAGAGGCACGATGTTCGAGGGTATGGGTACATATTATAGTCGAACGTTCGTTCGGTATAAGCATCCCTTGATTCTGTCGGTTTTTCGGTTTCGGTTCCCATGGGAACAACCAAATAAACCCCTGAAACAACCAAACTAAAGAACCAACAATACGAGTGTATCTCCTTCCCCATCCTTTCTGCTCTGTATCTTTCCTCCATCTAGCTTCAACATCATCATCGTCGTCGTCGTCGTCGTAGTCCTTTTGCATCTTTCGACTATCATCGTCATCATCATCATCATCAACTGGGTAGTAGACTAGAACAGAACAGGCAAAAAAAAAAATAAAAAAAAAAAAATACCTGTTCTCTACACATTTCCCATCCACCAGAGCAAAAGTGTGTGCACAAGGATCAAAAGGTGCTATGATGGTTAAGGATGTAAAATTTTATATCCCTACATATATTGTAAGAGTATAAGCAGGGAGTGAGTACGAGTGTAAACAAGTACGAATAGGAGTAGGGAACGGGAATGTATCTATGGATCTTTTGTGTTGCTCATATCTACCAGTATCTACCAATCGTCTCTTCACAGTTCTCGTCCTTGTCGTGATGGTAGGTATTAAACATCGTGAGAGTTGACTCACACTACTCACTGCACTGCCCACCAATCCCCCCCAAGGGCAAAATCACTCACTTTCAAGTACTCCTACATAGTCATTTGGTCCGCTCTGGCATTCCTGCCCGCATTTCAAAACGAGAGGATAATCGAAGAGGAGCGTTTGCCAATGTGGCAGAATCAAGAAAGAGAGAGTACCAAATAAACCAAACACTATGCTGTGCAAATATTAAAGGACATGCCAAAGGATCAGACTTCTATTAGAGGAGTAGGGGTTTATGCCATTGAGGAATGATGACAAAATTTCTATGGAGTATCCATAGGTACAGCATGTGTGACTAGGTATAGCGATATAATATTATTTAGGGGTGATAGGAATAGTATGAAAGGTATCGTCGTTGTCCTCAATAAAACAAGATAGACACTAAAAGTAAGGCAATCAAGAGTTTATGGAATTTTATGTTTTCAAGGATGAGTAGCGGCAACGACAACGTGGATGGTGATGAAAACGACAACAGTAAATGGGCAATGCAATCCAAATTATTCTGTCTCATACGAGTATGTGTTCGTCGGATGTGGAGGAGAGAAAAGGAGATGCATACTATATTATGATATTGAAACAGGACCGGTTCAGGTAGGTAATTTATGCAGTTGGGCGAGCAATTTAAATCGCCTACAGGCAAAGAATTTTGAGATTTAAGTGGGTGAGACTTTTACGGATGACTGACAGAAATAATCTTGAGTAAAAACGCTCTAAATTTTACATTTTAGGCCCAGTCTGGGGATATTATGTGCCCACTGTCAAACTTGTCGAAAGTTTTTATTCCTCTATCCTTTTGTTTTTCTTTGTGGGTGTCAAGGAAATCCGATTTTTTGTTTTTGAAATTTTATTCCACGGCGTTCTGCTCCGTTTAGAGAAGCCTGCAACCAGCGTATGCCATAAATCATAGATTGACTGAGAATACGGCCAATTCTAACGCAGGTTCAGATCCCGAGAAATTGTCCTCTAATTTTTGCTTAGATATTTCTAAAGCGATCTCATTTCCCGTGATGTTTTGAATTTGCTCTTTCGAGTTCTGCATTGAGCGAAGCCTTACATTGATAAAATAAAGTGGTTAAGGGGTTGGCTTAGGCCTTAGGCTCAACTTAACTGTCACTATCGGAATATATGTGTAGGTACTAAGACCCTTTTATCTGTTTTTCACAATAAAGTTCAGGGCATTCATGATTTTGTAGCTTGTAGTCCGACATCCTTAATGGTTTTGAAGTCGTTCGTTTACAATCGTTTTTCAAATTCTGACAAAAAACAATTCTAAGTAAATGAAATTTGACTTCATGTAGCCGGAGGTCTGGCTTTATTACATTGACCAGCAGGCCCCGAAGATCGCTAGTAGACGCGGAGGGTCTACTAACGGTCATTTCTTGTTTAAATGGATGTTGATATTATATTAGAAAACCAAGTGGATCAAGATCCACCTGTACATTTAGCTCAACACGTGTTTGTTTTTTTTTTTTATAATATGCACGCGCTCAAGGGATTTAAGTACCCTTAAAATGTTTGCACACAGTGCGGGTGAAGGAAAATCAGGGAGGATGGAAAGAGAGGTACCGGTGAACGTTGGTTTTAAATGTTTGAAGGTTATAATGACTAGGAAATAAGGAGCTAGGCAGGGCATAATCGCGTTGTACGGCTTAGGAACGAATCACGATATTTTAGAGTACGTCCGAAAGTGGGCTTGAGGGTATACTGATGAGCATTCATAGCGAGACGGGTGTTACGGTTGAAAGTTTGAAGGGGCGGAATGTTACTGGCGATTTCAACGGAGCACTGGTGGTGGAAATAGCGATAAAACAGAGTGAGACACGAGACATTACGTTGGTATTCGAGGGTGTCCATTGTTTGAGTGATATTAGTATCACCTATGAGTTTTATCGCACGGTTTTGAATCCTATCTAGCAGGTGCAGAGATGTTTTGGGCGCACCCGACCAGATGTGGGCATTGTACTCCAATTTCGGGTGGATAAAGGGAGGCCAGATCAGAGAGGGTAAAGTATTTCTAACATCGCTTGAGGAAACCTAGACATTTCGCAGCATTTTTGACGACACCGAATATATGGTCATTCCAACGTAACTTGTCATTGACACACATACCGAGAATGGAAACTTTATAGTATGGCAAATGCCATACATGGATAATGGCTGGGTGTTTTGGAAGCATTAAATTCCACTCTGTTGATAGTTCCCCAATTGGTTATGCTGTTAATATCGGAATTTAATGAGCTTAACATACGCTGCCGTTCTCGTTCAACAGCCGAAGGGCAGGGACGCGAGTTCGGAAACGAATATGAAAAGCAGAGAGTAGTGTCGTCAGCAAAGGAATACCATATATTGGATAAGAAGTGGCAGACAAGAGATCGTTGATGAAGATTAAAAAGAGTGTCGGAGACAGAACGGAGCCCTGGGGCACACCAGCATTTATTTTGTGAATATCAGACTTGAAACCATCCAAGACAACTTGAATTGAACGTTCCGAAAGGTAGTTTCTAATCCATTGAAGGAGAGATTCATCGATTCCAAGAGCACGCATTTTCGACAAAAGAGCCTGATGCCAAACTCTGGCAAATGCCTTAGAAATATCAAGTACAACTATCTTGCTTTCGGCAGATTGATGTATGTTTTGGTTCCACTTTTCGGTGAGACACGCCATCAGATCACCAGTGAACCAGTTGCTACGAAAACCGTACTGCCGGTCATTAAGAGGTTTCTGTGTTTCGAGTTATTTCATGAGCTGACAGTTTATAGGCGTTTCCATGGCCTGTGAAGGATGGGTCTGTAGGAGGAAAGAGAGGAAGATTCGCCTTTCTTAGAGACGGGCTAGACAAATGCTGTTTTCCATCTGCTGGGAAAGAGTCCTAAAGAGTAGGATTGATGAAAAAGCTTAGCAGTGGTTTTGCCAGCGTGGAAGAACACGTCTTTAGAAGGAGGGGAAATATACCATCTGGACCAGCGGATTTATGTATATTAAGATCTTTAAGTACTCTTGCTACTACACGAGTGTAGTAACCTTCACCTTGTTTCGAAATGCATTAAAAGAAAATTCTTCAACATCAAGGTATACTGCATGGATACAGCAAATAAGTTTGAAAACTACTACCCCAGTAGGTCAATGTAGTTTTCATTCCCAAAGCCTAGAACGACTGATTGATATCCATATACGAGCTAAAATTGATCCAAGACTTCTGTCAACGGCTCAACATGCCTACTGTAAAAGAAAGTCGGTGAAAACGGCTCTGCATTCACTGACTAGCCACATTGAAGGATCCCTATATGTAGAGAGTATACAATGGTTGCTTTCCTAGACATAGAAAGTGCCATTAACAATGTCAATTCATCCGCAATCACGTTGTCAACTCTGCAGCTAGACGACTCACTTGTGGAGCTGATCAGTCTTATACTGAAAAGCAGGATAATTAACTCCAAACTGGGTGGCGCTTCTGCTAAAAAGATTAATACCCTTAAAGAACTCCTTCAACTAAATCTCAACAGATTAATCCGTTTGCCAGATCTCTGTGGATTGGGAGTAAGCCCCCATAAAACTGATCTTGTCCTCTTTTCTAGGAAATACAAAATTCCAATTATAGACCCTTCCTCAACAAACGGTACCAGTTTAATCTTTTCCGATATTTCGGTCTCATTTTTGACAGAAAACTAAACTGGAAACCTAACATTCAAGAAAGAGTCAATAAAGCTACAATAGCTTTATTCTCTTGCAAAAAAGCCATTGGGAATAAATGGGGCTTTCAACCTCGGATAACCCACTGGCTGTACAGCTCGGTCATAAGACCGATACTTACGGAGTGGTAGTGGTGGACGGCCTTAGAAAGTGCGGTTAACTGCATTAAACTAAGCAGAGTCCAGGGAACAGCATGTCTATGCATATGCGGAGCATTGCGGTCTACCCTACCCCCCTATGCTGCATTAGACATTCGGTTTCATTTGACACCCTTCGATATTTTCAGCAGCGGCGACTGCAGCTATTCGCCTTCAAGCGACTACAAAGTGGACAAATAATTCATTTTGCCACGCTAACATTCTTAAATCATTAGAAATCCTCACAGAGAACATTGATTACACCATATCTGAGCTTTGGTTTGACAAAGACTTCCATGTAAGCTTCCCCTTTAGATCCTTCTGGGAGAAGGATGTTTTCATGGAGAACAAGTCAATCCATTTCTACACAGATGGTCCCATAACCGATAGCGGGGTTGGTGGCGGTGTTTTCTCAGATAAGCTAAATCTAAGCCTCCCTTCCCGTCTTCCAAATCACTGTAGTGTGTTCCAGGCGGAAATTTTGGCGATCAAAGAAGCTCTGTCCTGGTTGAAGAAAAACGTGATATCTGCAAAGTATATCCGCATTTTTTCGGATAGTCAGGCCGCTATCAAGTCCCCGGAGTCGGTCTCACTAAATTCTAAAACCGGCCTTGAATGCCGATCATCTCTTATGGAGATGGCAGAGCAGTTCACCTTCACCTTTGCTGGGTGCCGGCCCACAGAGACATTGCAGGGAACTGTAGGGCCGATGAACTCGCAAAAATTGGAATCAGTCTAACGGAAAAGGGTAGCGTAGGTATACCAATCGCTACGTGCAAATTAATATTAAAGCTCAATGCCAATAAAAGAACAGACCTTAGGTGGACTGTTGGACCAACATGTCTAGCGACTAAACAGATCTAGCCAAAGCTAGATCCTTCTAAATAGGAAGCATCTCAGCGCCATCATAGGCACTGGACACTGCCTCATAGGCAAGCACGCAAGAAGGCTTGGTGGGTTGGAGTTTCCAACAGCCACTCTTACTCACCTACCTACTTACCCCTGGTACAATGCGCCAACAACGGTGCATACAATTTTAACACGCATTCCTGAAATGTTGTCGGATTCTATTCTTCCAATTGGAATGCTTGGAGAGGAAGTCCAAGAAGCACGAAACAAAGAAATTAAGCGTTTTCCAGAAAATTTTCCATAATCTTTTGGTTTCTTCTGGTCCCAGGCAGTGTGACAAAACTTCATCCTAAAAAAATTAAATCGTATCCTTCCGAAATTTTACAGTTCTTGAAGGAACCAGAATCTGATGAAGCCAGAGTCCGTATCGGTTTCGCAATGAGATCCTTTAGGCTAGTTTATATATTTTACTGCTCCTCTACAAATATTAGGTCTTCCAGCATGAAATGTCCGTTTTCTACATCAATTGCGATTGTGCGATCAGTGCGCTAAGATAAGACGAGTGTGCGTAAATTAAAAAAGTTGTGTAATTTATGGGAATATGGGTAAGTTGCATTTATGTCATCAGAATTTCGACGCCTGATTTTCACTCTATGTCCATGTTTTTCACTTCTAAAGATACACTTACTCCAAGGGATTTGTGGGTGCTGTATCTGTTTCAATTTGAAAAAAAGTTCTCTGCAGCAGGATGAATGTTTGCAATGAAAAAAAAAGTGCAACATCGGTCAAATAATTTTCATAGCGGAAATGTTAGCCTTGGAAATGAATCAGTAAACAGTGCTTTGTAGCAAATAAATCAAAGGACTTCTTTAAAAATGGCATATTTTCGTAACCACAACATTGGCAAAAGATCGTTGATGCGAAAAGACAATTTTTTTTTAATAAATTTTCACTCATATTTGTGCATTTCGGACCAAATAAATCGGACATTTCTTGTTGAAAGACTGAATATTTTTGGGAGAATCCACCTATGTGCGATGTGAGCATCTTAGGCTCGATTAATCGTAAACCCTTCTAGCACTGTTTCCTATCTCCATCTTCGATCCATCCTTAAAGTGGATGCACTTTTTTACACCCATTAAGCTGACTCAATCTTTCTTTCAACGATTCTTTCATGTTGAGATCTAAGAGCAAGTATCATGCTCTCATGGCATGAATTGTGTGCCAATATCTACATGCAATCCCCTCTATTTTAGTCATTAATTTAAGGTAGCTAGTTTTCTTTGTCGATTGTCGCCATACTTAGCTACCGTAGGTTAAGATGGTCCTGAGGTTAGGTCCCCATCTTTTCACAAATGTACGACTCCGATAGTTTCTTTCTTTGCACGTTCTTCAACATTGAGCTTCCAACTCGATTTATTATGTATCTAATATAATGCCTAGATATTTAGGATTGTTGGATAGCCGTAGGGTTGTTCCAGCTATGGGGGGGAAGGTCAAGTTATGGAGTTATCCTTTTAAGTGTGACAAGGATACAGGTCTGTCTGTCTGTTTTTGCGGGTTGATTCCAAGCTCACACAACTTGCCAGTGGCCATAGGAAAGAACCACATCGTTCGCGTACGCAGTGGCTTTTGTTCTTTCTCTTCCTACATATTTCGTTGGCAACTACGGCCTACGGAAGTGGTGATAAGAGGCGCTCCTTGTGGGGTGCCTCTTGAGGTAGTGACCCTCAAACGGTGTTTCTTAATGTTGCATTGACGTTCCCGCTGCGAAGCATTGATGTTATCAGGTTCGTTAATGCCGGAATAACTCTGACATTTTTTAAGTTAGCGAGAACGTTAGCAGCCCAAACATTCTCCTAACGTGTTTTAGGAAGAACGAAGGAAGGCAAATTAGGCTTTAAGTAATAACAAGTCATACCACCTTGATCAAAAAGTTCCCGCACCCAACCACCCACTGTTCCGATTTGAGTTCTGTTTTTTTTGTTAACCATTAAATGCGCAACTTAATTAAAAGTTGTGGAAAAAATATATTTCATAGCTATATTCGAGATAAAATATTTTAAAAAATTCTATGATTATATTTTTCATATTATTTAAAAAAAAACAGGTATGGCACTTTTGAAATCACAAAAAGAAAAATGTTTTGGTTTTAACCCTTTTTATTTATAAAATTTTTTTAGTACATTTGAATATTTTTTGTTATATTTTTTAAGAAACATTGTGAAAGTTGTAAAAACACTGTTTTGTTTTTGTGTCACATAAGGAAACATTTGATTTTTCGCAAAATTTTTGGGTAAAACCTTTGCAATTTTGGTATTTGCATCTTTGCTGTTGGTCTAACCATACTGGCCAGTGCGAGATCTGATCTAGCCTAACATCTTTGGCAGGTGTTGCTTGAGCTGGTCCCCTTCGTGTCTTTTCGTTCAACTTACCTTCTACACTGGAACTACTAGGTCGACCGCATCTTCCATAATGATTCATCCAACTCTAACCTAAATTTGCAAAGGTTCAAAACTCATAGTATCCAAGAATTATGCTCAGGTCCAGTAAATGGTAAAACAAGAGTATAGTCCATTTGCGGCTTTTCATCGATACATTTTACCGACCGATAAAGCTGTCCATAAGGTCGACTCCACCCATATGAGCGTTGTATTCCCGTATTATCATTGGACACGGAATAGACACTTTTTCTTTCCTTGCCTTGTCGAATCGCGTAATGGTGGTGACTGGTTCCGTGCTCACATATGTAGATAATAGAGTTACTGGTTTGTTGTCCTTCCAGATTTCACTACTCATATCTATACCATCAACATTTGTAACATATTCTTCGTAAAAACCTCTGGGAACGTCTTTATTCATTAGTTGCTTTTTATCTGGTAGCTTGCAGTTACGAAGACGATTTATTCTTACTGTTCCAAGTGAATAAATACCTTCCTTTGCTAAATATGTCAATAGTGGTAGAGAAGTGTAAAAATTGTTGAAGTAAATGATATGATTTACGTTGCGTGGAACAATCCGCGCTAGTCTAATAACCGTGTTCCCCGATTCCCCCAATTCCGGTTCTCCAGCTAAAAGGCTGTTCTTCTTTCCACTCCCAGCATATACTTCAAATTTGAAAATGATGTAGAGTTTGAAGCCCCACTTATGTGGTTTGTTCGCAAATATTGCTTCATATAATGGCTCATTTTTGTGGCACACATCTGCTCATCTATAGACAGTTTTTGATAAATTGGAACTTTACTGAAACGATCGTTGAGGTCATCAATAAGAGGTCTAATTTTGTAAAGTCTATCGTATTGCGGATGTTCTCTAGGTAAGCTTTGATCATTGTCGTTGAAGTGTATTATAGTTCCAAGTTTTTCAAATTTCTTTAGTAGCATAGTTTCTTTGATTGGCCCATAACCAGATTTGTTGGACCTATACAGCCGTGTGCTAGGACATTTAAAAATAGAGTGGTAAATCAGTATTCCTAAAAAGTGATTGATGTCATTTTCACTCATCCCACCTGGATTGGAAATTTCGTTCTGCGTAGCATATAGGTTACTCTCTGTAACTATTTTTTTTCTAAGACTATGAGTAAAAAAGTATGAAAAGAATTCATATGGCGTCTTGTAGCATAATAGTTCATCAGGCAATTCAGTTTGCTCTTGAAATTGAACATCCTCATGGTTTTTTATCAATTTTTTTCTTGCGCCACACTAGGGGTCTTGCAAAAGCATGACCTAAAGGACCAGCTGTTTCGCAATGATGGCCAAGATCTTCTATGTTCATGACAGACAGACCACTATTATTTTCTAGGTGAACCACCATCGTCAGTTTCATCGGGTTCGTGTATTTTCTGATTAGCCTGACGAGCAAATCTGAAATAATCTTCATCATCTATATCCGAGTCTGACTGATTGCAGCCATCCTCGGAGTCATTCAATTCTTCTTTGTGACATTCGAGACATACTGAAAACAAACAAACCCAGATCATAAAATATGACTCCACCATGCATTACATATGTATCTGCGTATTTTCGCAGAAAATTACTGCTAATGATGGTCTTTCGCAACAATTTTGTTGTAACTATAATAATTTTAAAAGTTCTCACCTGAATAAATTATAAAAGAGGTCGAGGGAAAAAAACGCAGTCACCACTAATCGAAAGCTTTTCACTAATTTGACATTTGGATCGCGAATAGGAAACCAACGAGAATACAAACAGTATTGCCAGTAATACGAAACTTTTAACCAAAGTCTAATAATTAATTTGCTTGGATTTTTGTTAAAATATAATGAACATATTGCATTTTATCGTCATTTTATTGGGATGTTGTTTACATACAACAGTGCGCGTTTAAGGGTTAAGTTGGTAAATCTGTTGTTGACATTCGCTCTAAATCTTAGCGTCATAGCTTGACATTTGCAAAAGTTACGTAGTCAAGAGTACATCTATCTCTGTGTGTGCTGTGGCGAATTTTTACAATTTTAGAAATGGATTTAAATTTGCAACAACGAAATTGTATTCAATTTTGCGTTTAAAACGGATTTAATAGTGCGCGAACGTTGGAAATGTGTTTCGGCAAAGATTCTCTAAAGAAAACAGTCGTTTATAAGTGGCAAGAGCGGTTCAAAAGTGCTCGTGAGTCAATCGAAGATGATGAACGCAGTGGCAGACCATCGACATCAAAAACCGACGAAAACATTGATGAAGTACTCGGAAAAGAAATGTTGGTCAAGGACTTGAACATAACCTATGGATCGGTCCAAGACATTTTGGTTAACGATTTGGGTTTCCGTCGTGTAGCAGCAAAGTTGGTACCAAAAGACCTCAATTTCATGCAAAAAAGAGATCATGTTGACGTCGCGAGACTAAATCCGATCCCACATTCATCAAAAGGATCATTACTGGAGACGAGACGTGGGTTTATGAGTACGTCACGCAATCCAGACAGCAGGCAAGTGAATGGCGTTCACCAAATGAGCCGAGACCAAAAAAACCACGTCGTTTTCAGTCAAAAAAGAAGGCAGTGCTCACGGTTTTCATGGATTACAACGGTGTAGTGCATCATGAAGTTTTGCCAGAAGGCCAGACAGTAAACAAAGAGTATTATTTGGGCGTTACGAGACGTTTGCCGTGAAGCAATTCGCCGAGAGAGACCAGAATTGTGGGCAGAAAACTCGTGGACTTGCACCGTCGCACAGTGCCATCATTGTTCGTAATTTTTTGACGAAAAATGCAACAAATACCATCCAACAGCCACCGAATTCACCTGATTTGGCTCCCCGTGACTTCTTTCTGTTTAATCGAGTTAAAAAACCACTACGGGGAAAGCGTTTCAGCAACCGAGAGGAAGTAATGGAAAAATCGCGGGAAGCACTGATGGACATACCGAAAACCGAATATAAAAAATGGTTTCGAGGATTGGATCAAGCGCTGGCATAAGTGCGTTGCAGTCGATGGGGATTACTTTGAAGGGGACAATATAGATTTAGATGAATAAACTTGTATTTTTAATTTTCTGAATAAAACTTTTTGATCAAGGTGGTATGTATAAGACGCATATGCATCACAATAACTGACGACAAGTACCAGCTACGGGAGATTTATTGCTCTGGTCCGGAAATTTTCGACGTACTCGTCTACCTGGAAAACAATTTTTTCTTTCCTTTTTCTGCAGATCTTGTAAATGGCCATGGTTTGCGGATGTAGGCTCTTATTAGCATATTCCGGATTCGGATTCCGGAGTAAGTGACACTGCTATAACATCTTAAAGTCTTCAGTCAGTAATTGGGCGATACGTGACTTAAAACTCGCTGGAATATTTGAAATGCAGTTCTAAATGTCATTCTCCTTTAAACAGTAAACGATGTCATAAGATGCTTCGCTACTAACTTTCCATGCTACAATAGATGATCATCCTGAAGGACTAGGTCTTTTGCTACATTCCTATCGCTAGAGCCCCGGATTTTTGTAAACGATCATCATCGATGTCAAAGTAGCTTGATATTTAGTTGTTTGCAGATATTAGTTCCATTTTTGGCCATTCTCCGTTGCCAGGAATTAAAAGTCCAAGATAACTTACTGCCTAAGTGTGCGGTGCTTCGGGGTTGATAAAAGACCGCCGGCTATCAACTTCAAGGCTTATCATCTATCAGAGGACGTTTTTCTTTTATTAAACTTTTTCTAAATTTAGTTTCATTTATTAATGGGTAGAGTATTGAGTCGTTTTGCTGCTTCTAGTTTGATTATATCGTAGATTATAGTAACGATGGGCCAACATATGTAGTCGGAAACAGCGTAGTACATACTACAACGAGTACAAATTGCAATAAACTAAAAACAGTGACAACTTTGTCCATTCTCACACAAAATCCGCCCCTGTTAACGCTTTCGGTTCATATGTATCTCATGACTCAGCTCCACTCCCTTATCCCATTTAAAAATAAAAAAATAAATAAACATTCCGTAATTCACAGCTTTCACCGCAGCTTGAAACCTACACAACATACTCCTCCAACTTCTAATCCTTTGCCACTGCTAGCAAAATCTTCCTCCCATCACCATTGCTCTAGTGCAAAATCCAACCACCACTCAGTCGTACTTGTTTCCTGGGTCGCTTTTCGTGTCGATGTAGCGCACAAACTGCATAGATACGGATACGAGTACATTTGAAGGATTCCAAGGAAGCCAGAGCAAATGGATAAGCGAAGGCAGAAGGACAGAAGAACAGAAGAACAGAAGAAAAAGCAACAAACAGCCAGATCGCCAGATAAACAGTCAGACAGTCAGACAGCCAGACAGACGTATAAAATGACGTGTTCCATATCCTGTATCCCACCACAAACCCTATATCATATTCCGTTCGAAATCTCTGGTTTCGTTTATACTCGTATTTTCCAAAAGGGTGTTCGGTACGAGTACGAGTAGATGGAAAATTGAGGAGGTAAAGGATGATAGGATGATAGGCGACATCAGTTAAGAGCTCACATCTATCCAAGTGGCTGTGACTGTCAGTGGTATCCGGAGATGTGTCGTTCGAAGTCGCAACTCCAAAACCCCTTCGACAAAAAAGGAGTAGAAGAAAAGTTGTATCCTTTTTGATATCAAACCACTTAATCGTTCCAATAATTTAGATGTCAGAGCTGGTGGAATAATATTTTGAAATACAGTCGCATCTACATCTAAAGCTCGCCAATTCTGAGCATGTGCAGGGGCACGCAACACTTGAGAAGGATTCCAATTCGTAAATCTCTTAATTGGGACTCTGAAGAGAAATTGTTTATTCTCTTTGAAACCCATATCCAATTCCACCCATCTTTCTGTGCACCCACACCAATGTAACATAATAACGGAAGTCATTTTCGGTTGAAGAGTTTCCTTTTCGTGTGGCATAGCGTGTTGGCCACTTAGTGTTGTACACGAAAATATTTTATTTAACGCTGCTTCCTCTTAATTTTAATTTACTCACCGCCGCCTTGCCTTGTTAGTCTCCAGTCTCCAGTCTCTATCTGTATGTTTATAGAGAGTTAGATGTTTGATATAAGTGGGGATTGGGGGCGCCTGGCAAAAATAAGAAAAGGAACACATTTTAGATTACTCTTGGGATGGTCAACATAGAGTGAGGGGTATCCGGTCTTATGTTTGCCTTTTGGGTCCCCTCCTACTCCTTACGAGAGTATATCGCCAAATTGAGGTCATGTTGACAATGTTTAGGTTTTAAGGTTCGAGATACAATTAAAATGTTTTTGCTAGATGTGGCAGAGAGCGGCAGGGGATCATACCTCTCCCCTGGGGGTATCATAGAAAGGAGAGAAATAATTTCAGGGTTGTTGTGGCTAGGTTAATGGTAGGGGTGAATTTTTCGTCAACGGGGGGGTTGGAGAGAAAGAGAGAGACAAGGAGTTTAAGCATGGAAAATGTAATTCTCATGAAATCTTGGGAGAGATAATTTATTTTATCATGTCGGCGAGTGGTAACTGGTTTTTTGGGGAATGAGTGATAAAGTAATGAGATGGGTGGCGGCAGTAGTGTTTGTAGAAGGCAAGGTCAGTAGACAGACGCATAAAAGATTGTTTCTTTGGTTTTAAGCGAATAAGTTGGGGCCATGGAGGAGGTTAATATAAATTTTGTCGGATTTACCAGTCATCGGGTGGTGTGTGTTTGGGTGTAGAGGGCGTAGAGGGCGTAGATTTGCGATAAGGGTAATGTAGTGACGGAGGTTTTGATAGTACTTTAGTTGATTCTTAAGGTTTTTTTTCATGAGTATTCGTTCTCGAGTCGGTTTGATTTATGAATACAAGGAAAATGTACTTCGAAGTTGTTGGTTTTCGAGTTGGTTACGCTGTATTATTAGATAGTTGAGTGTGGAGTTTTTAAAAAATAATGAGATGAAGATTTGCGATTTGACAACTTGGGAAATTAAAAAAAAAAAAAAACCTGGCTAGGCTTTATCAAGACCATAGGAAGCCACTATCCTCTAGAGCCTGTCATTTCGCCTTTGAGAAAATTGTTTTATGGTTTCTGCGCTAGATGTACTTAACAGGCTTCCGAATCGCTAATTCACCTGCTTGGAGCAAGGCAGCGTGCGTTGGTTAGCAGACACGGGACTATACTGCTCCATAATACGAGGGTAGTCCGAGAAGTACCCGACCTAAATGGAAGAAAACACAATAAAATTGAGGAAAAATATATCTATTTCTCTACGTAGTCTCCTTTTAGTTCAATACACTTTTCTCAGGGATGTTCAATAGCTTTGATACCGCAGACTCCACCTCTTTACTGTTGGAAAATATTTTACCACCGAACCATTTTTTTTTTTCAAATTCGGAAATAGAAAATAATCCGAGGGAGCTAAATCTGGCGAATAGGGTGCATGAGGAAGCAATTTGAACTATAGTCATTGATTATGTCCATCGTGATAACGGATGAATGAACTGGTGCATTGTCTTGATGAAACAAAACGTTTTTCTTCGCCTAATAGACGCCGTTGATTGTTTTTCCTTTCTGAAGAAAATCAATGAAAATTATCCCACGCGCATCGCAAAAAACTGACGCTATGACCTTGTCTGCAGATGGAACTGTCTTCGCCTTCTTTGGAGCCAATTTTCTCCATTGAGTCCATTGTTTTGACTGTTCCTCCATCGCGGGTGTGAAGTGATGGACTCATGTTTCATCCATGGTTAGGAATCGACGCAAAAACTCGGCTTTATTGCTGTGAAACTTCGCCAAACACTCAATTGAAACATTGTGAGTAATCGCGGCACAGCTTTCTCATGTGATATACAGCAAATGCCCACCATATCTGCTAGTTCACGCACTTTCAATTGACGGCCACCCAATACCATTTTGTGGGTTTTTTTTTTCAACATTTTTGGTGAATTCACTTCAGTTGGTCGACCACGGCGATATTCGTCTTGGCAACTCGTACGGCCTCGCTTAAACTCTGCCAACCAATATTTTGTAAACGAAGAAGCAGACTCCCCCAGAGTAGAATCCAGTTCCGTTGTCATGTGGGTTGGATTGAGGGCTTTCAAATGAAAGTACTGTATCACATGACCAATTTTTTCCATATTTAAAAATTCGTTGAGACCGTTCACTATTGGTGGCTGCCGAACAAATACTAAACAACATAACGTCGTCAAATAAATTTAAGCTTTATAAGATTGGTACTTTCTACAATAGTCATTCTTTTCAAACAACAAGTGGACTGGCTTCCAAATCGGAAGGTTCGGTGTTCGAATCCCAGCCTCGCTTGAAAGATATATCATCCACGAAAATCAAGTAAGACGAGTAGTTGACTAGAAATCAACATCAAGCCAATTTCCACTAAGAATTTAGTCTCCCCATTAAATGTTGGATGCCACCCATGGCATCTTTCTTTCTCTCTCTATCCCATTTTCCAAAAAAACTTAACACATAAGTATATTCATACCCACTTAAATATTAAGTTCTTTAAAAAAAAAAAAAAAAAAACCGCCACCTATACGTCAAGTCGGGTACTTCTGGGTCTGCCCTCGTATAATCCATACAAGCGATAATTGACAGAAGTCTTGAGCAAGGACTTGTACCCATGTTGCTTAAAACATCACTCAGACGCCCAATTTTGTAAAATGGTGTTAAAAACAATTGGGAGAACTATAGGCCTACCGCTATTCTAACGGGAGTTGTAAAATGTTTGAAAGAAATGGTAGTGCGACTATTAAACACTTTCATAAGCAAACATAGAATACTGCAAGGAAGCCAGTACGAGTTTCAAAAAGAGAAAAGCACCGGAACACTACTGGGAGAGCTCTCCAATTTGGTGACTTACGAACTTAAATCCAAAACATCACACACTCATTTTGTTCGTGGATTTTAGATGATTTAGGATTTGATAGATACGCCTAATCCTAATAGGGGCTAATTGAAGCTTTAAGTAGAATCGGTATAAGGGGACCTCTTGGAAAGTGGATGGAGAGTTTTTTATCCGGAAGAACAGCTAAAGTCAAAATATTGAACAGAATAAGTGAAGGATTAAATACTCAATACGGTATTCCATAAGGCTCGAAATTAGGACCTTTGCTGTTCATACTTTTTATAAATGAACTTCTTCGCTTTTTTGAACGAAGTACGGTTTTTGCGTTTGCGGACGATATAGCAATTGTTGTAAAACACAAATCCCTTTCAACAAATATCATGCAATCATCAGAGTTTGATAATAATCTTTCGAGGAGGTATCATAATAATGGTTTGGTAGTTAACGCGAAGAAAACCAAGCTTCATGCACGTTCGCACTTCAACACAACCAAAACTTGCTACAAATACATATGTACCTTCGAAATGAAGACGGTCCCGCAACTCCAAGAAGTGATCCTGTAAAAATAGTGAAAAGCATTAAGTACCTAGGAGTTATAATCGACGAGCACTTCCTATGGCAAGGTCACATTCAACAAACTCATTAAGCAACACTCAACGCTAGAAGTTCAGAAGCAGGTGTGCTAAGCTCTGGTGGAATCGCATTGGACATACGGCGTACTCGCTTGAGGCCATATTTAAAATGACAGCTATCTTAGAGTATTATAAGATCAAAGGTTTCTGCAGCCAATACCTCAGATAAGAACGAAAGGAAAAAATTTTAAATAAAACAACAACGATGTGAGATATAAAATTGATTCTGGCTTTATTTTGAAGCTACGTTCATGCCATTAAGTGTAGAATAGCACATCATTCAAACGGCCGCCTCGACTTCGCTGGCAGTGCTTCAAGCGGTCGGTCCAATTTTTGATGGACGCCAACAGCGTGTCGAATGTTGGGCTCGAGCTCGTCGAAAGTGGTTGGCTTGTTAGCATAGACTAAGGGCTTGACATAGTCTCAGAGGAAATAATCGAGTGGTGTCAAATCGCATGATCGCGGCAGCCAATTGATGAACGGCGAGCGTGAGATGACCCAGTCCCCAAATTTATCCTTCACAACTTCGAGCGTTGCGTCGCTTATATAGCATGTAGCGCTGTCATGTTGGAACCACAGCTCGGATATATCGATGTTGTCAAGCTCTGACCACAGAAAGTCGATTAACATTGCTTTAGACCTGAGACCATTGACGGTAACGGTGTCTCCTTCCTCATTTCGAAAGAAATAAGGTCCGATGATACCACCATGCCATAAACCGTACCAAACAGTCAATATTTGTGGATGCATTGATGGTTGGTTCAACACTTGTGGATTGTGTTCGCTCCAATAATGGCAAATTTGCTTGTTGGCATAGCCGCTGAACCAAAAATGGGCCTCGTCCGAGAAGATGATTTTTTGTCCAAAATCCGGACTCCGGCTAGCATTTCCAGCGCCCAATTAGCGAACTTACGCCATTGTCTATGGTTGTCAGGCTTCAATTCTTGCGTCAGCACAATTTTATACGGATGTAGGCCCAAATGCGACCGTAAAATAAGCCAGGTTGACTCTCTGGCGCGGCCTAATTCAGCTGATCGGCGCCGAATCGCATATCTGAGACTTCTTCGATACTGGGCGCTACGGCGGCTATGTTTTTTTTTCATTTCGCACCAATATCTGCCTAATTGGTGGCTTAAGATCCAAAAGAGCGTACTCACGCTCAAACTTTTCCACGGCACAACGAATTGCCAGTTGTGCTCATTTTGGTTTCAGCACGTACGAGTATCGCGACACTTTTTTTTTAAAAAATTTACTCCGCACTTTGTATTTTCTTTGAACGCCTTTGCCTTCAGTGTCCAAAAATCGAACTTGATTTCTCAAAAAACGTCTATTTTTTAAAAAAAAAAAAAAAGAAGGTGTTTGAAAGAAAGAATGTTTGTTAGGGATTTCCATTCCATTCGAAGAAAATAGACCTGAAAACAGGAAAATATAGCAAAGGGAGTGGAAATGCCATCGATGTATTGGGTATATAATTTATTTCGTGCGGGTTTTTTTCCAAATTTGAACGCTTATTTAAGAAAAACATGTAAAAAAACATAAAAAATTCAAAGTATTGCCCATTTGAAGCTATGACTTTTTCCCATCTTTCTGGCATCCCATCCCAAAAGAACTGCGCCGGCTTGGCAGCCAAGAATGAATCAAGCCAATTTTTGATATTCTGCTCTGATACTCGTATGAACCGTATTTCAGTGAGGGCGTTCTGCATCGACCGGAACAAATGGTAGTCAGAAGGGGCAAGGTCTGGGCTATAAGCCGGTGGGGTAAGGCTTCCCATCCACTGTTTTCCAAATAGTTCTTAACCGGAATAGCAACTTGGGACCGAGCGTTGTCATGATGGAAAATTATTGCCTTGTGTCTGGTCGCATATTCCGGGCGTTTTTCGGCCACTGCTCTCTTCAAACGGATTAATTGTGTTCGGTAGTGTTGTCCATTGATGGTTTCACCCGGTTTTAGCAGCTCGCAATACAGCACATCCATCTGATCCCACCAAATACAGAGCATTACCTTCGCGCCATGGATATTCGGCTTTGCCGTTGATTTGGCTGGTTGGCCGGGTTTCTCATATGATTTTTTGCGCTTGGGGGTGTCGTAATGGATCCATTTTTCATCACCAGTGACAATCCGATTCAAAAATGACTTCCTTTTGTGGCGTTACATTTCGGACATGCAAAAGCGCCTTTCGACGTCTCTCGGCTTGAGTTCATGTGGAACCCAATTTCCTTGCTTTTGAATATATCCAGCTGCTTTTAAACGTTTTGAAATGGCTGCTTGAGTGACACCCAAAGATTCTGCGAGCTCTTCTTGTGTTTGACAACAATCTTCATAGAGTAATGCTTCCAGTTCTTCATCTTCAAACTTTTTTGGCTGCCCAGGACGTTCATCGTCTTCCAAGCCAAAATCACCACTTTTAAATCGTGCAAACCACTTTTGGCACGTTCGCTCAACTAGCGCATGTTCACCATAAATTTCCACCAAAATACGATGACTTTCGGCAGCAGTTTTCTTCATGAAGAAGATCTCCCCGCAAAAACACTTTTTCAGGCACAAAGTTCGACACATTTGGGTGAAAAAAAATTATTGTTGTTTACGCTTCAAATGAATGACATATACTGAAATGACGTACAATAACAGTAGCTTTCCAACGCATGGTCCAGTGGAATAATAACAACGGAATAATACAAGTTACGCCATCTCTTAGCAAACGGCACGAATTAAGTTATAGATCCAATACAAGTAATTCAAAAGTATGATTAGAATTTTTTTTTTTTGAAACAAATGCCATTACCAACTCGTTACCTTGGCAATGCCTAAACACGGGCTTGAAAAAGTACATACCCTGAGAAGCGAAGTGGTAATAGCATTGATGATCAAGTTTTGGAAGTGGTTGTCTATTAGCGGCCTTTACACGCAAGCGCTTTACTACGTGAATGGATTGGAGTGTACGCGCCGGAGCGTGATAAAAAAACGAGTGAAATACCGAGCGCCAGGAACGTGGTACCAACATTTGGTTACAAAGTCTTTCACTCGTGTACAACAGTTCAACAGTTTTCGCTACATGTCCATGATGATTCCACTTTTACTATCGCGCTCAATCACGTGGGAAAGACTTGTACTACCCAAACGGGGAGCGCGAGCCATCACTCGGTACTGAGCGCACGCGCATTCCGTTGCACAACTCGTGCCATTACACGAGTATTTTTTCGCGCGCGAAATCACGCATTACAGGTTTTCGCGCGGTAAAGAAAATACGTATGGGGGAAGCTATTACCAACTCGCTTCCTAGGCATGATTTTGGGAAATCCTTGCTTTTTCCAAGATTTTCAATGATGATCCCTTACTGGGTATTTTCATCGTATTACTCTGACATTGTACATGAATTCCAACAGGTTTTTTTGTTATAAAAAAAAAAAAAACAACCAAATCGAAGGGGAAACCCCATGACAAACAGCAGCTTTACACCCGAACAAGCGCACAGGTACTCAATCGTTCCAGATCTACTTCAAACGTCAAGTTCCATTTGTTAATTCATAAATAAAAATCCAGCACTGCTGCTGCGTACATATGTATGTATTTATGTGTTCCTATCCTATGGACACCTTTTAACCCCGCCACTCAGCTCAATTCGACCCTGTAGTGCAGCCCATCATCTCTACGGTTGCTACTGTTATTTCTGTGCTGTTACTACCGCTGCAACTCAAAGATTAACATTTTCATCCCTCCTGGGGCATGGCATGATTCGTTTTGTCGAACAAAAATAATAATAATAAAGAAATAAAAAAAAAAAAACAACACACACAACAAAGGTAAACCAGGAACCGAGCAAAAAAAAAAACCAGCACTCTCATCTTCACGATAACTATGGTTGAAAGCTACTGGAGGGTAGAGTGTGATATGACTACGAAGGAAAAAATAACCGACACTACAAGGGGTTTGCTCTAGTGGCATGCTATACATATGTACGAGTACATATACTGTACTGCCTGCAATAATAAACCAAAACCATCCAATTTTGTTTCCATTCCTTGGATTCGTTTTTATTTTTTTCCCACACCCCATTCTCAATCTTCCGAACCCAATACCTTCCCACAAACCCTCCATTTCAACCATTTCAACCATTTCAACCATTTCATTTATTTCGCCCATCCAACCCATTCACTCATCCACTCTTCTACTCCACTCTCTGTGACTGTTTTCACGAATTGATTTTCAAATTTCCAAATAAAAAAAAAAAAATAATAATAAATAAAAACTGTTACAAGGCAAAGAGCAAAAAAAGAAAACTTCTTTTCAAAAGAAAAACGAACAAAAATATGTTTCTCTCGCCTCTGGGTGTGGTGGAAGCAAATAGCACGAATGAAAATGACCAAAACAAATAGAACGAGAACCAAACAAAAAAAAAAAAAATGGAAAAAAGCAAAATTGCGATGGAAAAAAGGGACTTGGGAAATGCTTGTTCCAGTGGAAATGTAGTCCGGGCATCATGGTTGCCATGTAGACCGATACAATTCTGAAGTTCTCGCTCTTAAAAAAGTTACGTCTACAATTTTTAGAGCAAGATCACTCTATCACTACCCATTAGGCAGTCGGTTTTAATAAGCGCATGGTGATCGTAGGTCGGCAACAGAAAACTTTCTTTTCATTTGTCGAAATGTGCCGATCTTAGTTTATTTAGGGCCGTTTTATTCACTCGCAGTTGAACACAACTCTGGGATTTTTATCGTCAACTTGAGAAATGGCTTTTATTCACCCAAAGTTGACCCACTCAACGTACGATATTCAAAAGTTGAGAAAATCCAAAGTTGATCAGATTTTGATTTCTCAGCTCCCCGAAATAAGGACTGAAACGAATAAAATCGGGCTATACTTGCAATGCATAAAAATTGCAATCCCATTTTGTACCCAAATTAGCCTGTATATTCTCTAGTTTCAGTTTGTTATTGATTTTAGTTCGGTGCGGTTTTAAATAAGTCCGTGCCGAACGTCCTGGACGCCCAGTTGAGGTCTCTACACCCGAAACAATCGAAAAAATTCACGATATGGTGTTGGCCGACCGAAGATTGAAAGTGCGAGAGATTGTGGAAGCCGTAGGGATCTCGCATGGCTCAGTGGTTTCAATTTTGAATGATCACTTGGGCATGAGAAAGCTTTCCGCAAGATGGGTGCCGCGTTTGCTCACAGTCGACCACAAACGCAATCGTGTAACAACTTCACAGGAAGGTTTGGCGTTGTTTAATCGCAATATGGAGGAGTTTTTGCGCCGTTTTGTAACCGTGGACGAAACATGGATCCATCACAACACACCAGAGAACAAACAACAGTCAAAACAGTGGGTTTCTAAGGGTGAATCGGCGCCAAAGAAGGCCAAGGTGGGTTTGTCAGCCAATAAAGTTATGGCGACTGTTTTTTGGGATGCACGCGGGATAATCCACATTGACTACCTTCAAAAGGGAAGAACAATCAATGGGGAATATTATGCCAACTTATTGGACCGATTCAATGACGATTTGAAAAAAAAACGACCTCATTTGGCCAAGAAAAAAGTTCTTTTCCACCAAGACAATGCAAGGGTGCACACATGTGCAGTTGCCATGGCAAAAATCCATGAATTGGGCTATGAATTGCTCCCTCATCCACCCTATTCTCCAGATTTGGCTCCGAGCGACTACTTCTTGTTCCCAAACCTGAAGAAATGGCTTTGTGGAAAACGATTTGACTCCAATGATGAAGTCATCTCGCAAACAAAGGCCTATTTTGAGGACCTCGACAAATCATTTTTTTTGGAAGGGATAAAAAAATTGGAGAAGCGTTGGACAAAGTGTATAGAGCTCAAGGGAGACTACGTTGAAAAATAAAATTATTTTTTTATCGAAAAATCTGTGTTTTAATCCAAAAGTCACGGACTTATTGACCCGCCCTCGTATGAGTCAAGAGGAACGCTGTAAAAAGATGATCGACAAATGGCTCGAAAATACTTCGCGTCCAAACCATTTCATCGCAAAAAATTTAAGCATTGCACGCAGTACAGTGGATTCTGTTATTAAACGATCTTTGGAGACGTTGACAATTAAGCGAAAACAGAAAAGTGGAGCTAAAAGTGGGACACATGATACAAATTTGGACAAGAAAATAGTGGGTACCATCGTAAAACACCGGACTATCTCATCCAGAGATGTTGCTCGGAAATGCAATGCAGTCGAACTTACCTATAGTGAACTTCTATATAATGAAGTTCTCCGTATAATGAACTAATTTCAAAGACACAGCTTTCTGGTCCTATTTTAAGTGTATTTTTGTCTCCATATGATGAATTTTTTCATATTATGTATTTTGTCATTTCAAAACGCTTCAACATCTGTACAAATATCGACCGTAACGGTACTTTTAACTATTACTTGTTTGTTTGTTCGATGTCTCTTCAAGACTCCTTGTCTGTTTTATTCATCTTCGATGCACAATTTACTCTTGAAGTGAGTTGAAGTCACTGAGTAAAGTAAAAATGTCGCAGCGAAATAGTATTTCTCTTGAAAAAAAAGGTGTTAATAGGGAGTAACAAAAAAGAAAGATATTGCCAGCAGTTTGGAATTTGGAAAGTGCAGAAGACGGACAATTAAGTGCTAAACGCAAAAGACTTCGAACATGTTTTTTTTTGTGAGGATATTGATGAAACAATGCTGAAATGAAGGAATCTTCCTATATCTGGACCACTAATGAAGGAAAAAGCCAAAGAGTTTGCCGATGCCTTGGGACACGAAGAATTTGAAGCGAGTACAGGTTGGATGGATAAATTCAAAAAATGGCACGGTATTGTTCAAAAAACCTTATTTGGAGAAAGTTCTGATGCCAACATACAAGATCGCAATGAATGGGCATTGAACGTTTTGCCGAAATTGATACAAAAATATAAACAAGACGACATCTTTAATGCCGATAAGACTGGCTTGTTTTTCAAATGCTTGCCAAATAAAAATGAGAAGTGGTTTGGTGGAAAATATATTGTAGCAAAGAGCGAATAACCGTTCTGATAGCAAGCAACATGACCGGATTGGAGAAGCTAAAATTGCTTGTTATTGGAAAAGCTAAAAATCCACGATGCTTTAAAGAAATTACATCATTAGATGTGCTTTATGAGTCTAACAAAAAAGGCAAGGATGACTAGTGAGATTTTTACAAAATGGCTTTTACAGCTGGACAATACGTTTGCTTGTTGATAATTGTACTGCGCATCCTAGGTAAAAGTAAAAGATAAATTGAAAAATATTGAGCTTGTCTATTTTCCTCCAAACATGACTTCGTTACTTCAACCAATGGACCAAGGAATTACCAAGAACATAAAACAACTTTACACAAAGCGAATTGTAACGAACATATTAGCACAAGTGGATGATGACAAACCTGTTATGGCCATAGATTTGCTGCAAACCATTCGAAATCTAAGCACGATATGGGACGTCTATGTAAAACCAGAAACAATTACGAACTGTTTTAGAAAGACAGGATTTTCAAAAGATGACATTCAAACACAATCTCCGCAATGGAATGAAGAGGGCTTTCTACCATTATCCCATTTGGCGGTTTTACAGTCTTCATTTAGAGCAGTAGCAAATATTGATTCATCATTTGAAGACTTCGTCAATGTAGATATTAATGTGCAGACCAGAGAAAACCCGTCCGACGAAGATATTCTCAGCAGTGTCTTAGAAAGTCGTGAATAAAGTTTAGGATAACCCAAGGTTTTTCTTTTATTAATCTTTTTGCAAAATAAAAGTTTGATGAAAAATATTTAATTCTATTGGGTCTACAAGCAAGTTTCTAGCGTTTGTCAGAGATGGCACCACCAGTGGATCCCGGGCAGAAATGTCAGACCCCATGTGTTTTATTTGTAGGTTTTGTATCTGTCAACAACTTTGCAGCGTTATATTTGAGCGGTTCTATCGGTGTCGTACATTTTATCGAGCAAAATCATGGCAAGTCTCCAGCCAAATAAACGTCATTTGCGGGAAGCGCTGCTTTTATTCTTAAATATGAAGAAAAGTGCGGCTGAGAGGCCTATCGTTTGCTTTCGGAAACTTATGGGGCGGAATGTTTTGGTGAATCGACGTGCCGCGAGTGGTTCAAACGGTTCAAAAGTGGTGATTTTGGAGTTGAAGACAAAGATCGCCCCGGATAGCCGAAAAGTTTTGAAGACGAGGAATAGGACGCTTTACTGGATGAGGATCCATGTCAGATTCAAGAAGAACTTGCTGCATCATTGGGCTTCACGCAACAAGCCGTTTCCCTGCGCCTAAAAGCATTGGGATTCATTCAAAAGGTTGGAAACTGGGTGCCGTACGAATTGAAGCCAAGTGACGTCGAACGGCGATTTTGCATGTCCGAAATGTTACTGCAGCGGTATAAAAATAAATCATTTTTGCATCGTATTGTCACTGGTGATGAGAAATGGATTTATTATGATAATCCTAAACGCAGAAAATCGTATACAAAGCCCGGCGAGCCCGCAAAATCGACACCGAAACGAAATATTCACGTGAATAAGGTCATGCTCTGCATATGGTGGGATCAAAAGGGTGTCGTATACTATGAACTGCTTCCGAGTGGTGAAACCATCAAACGACCATTATATCGAACCCAACTAATTCGTTTGAAGCGGGCATTAAAAGAAAAACGGCCAGAATATAAGACCAGGCATGAGTCCGTCATTTTTCATCACGACAACCGCTCGGCTCGGCCACATGTTGCGGTTTCGGTGAAAAACTATTTGGAAAATAGTGGATGGGAAATTCTGCCTCACCCGCCTTACAGTCCAGACTTGACACCATCTGACTACCACTTGTTTCGTTCGATGCAGAACGCTCTTACGGGAATACGCTTCAGCTCAGTAGAGGAAATCAAAAATTGGCTCGATACGTTCTTGGGCTCGAAAGACGAGAAATTTTTTTGGTCCGGAATTCATAAATTGCCAGAAAGATGGGGCAAAGTTGTAGCTTCCGATGGACGATACTTTGAATAAAGCACTGTAACTACGTTTTCATAATAAAACTTCAAATTTTGGAAAAAAGACGCCGGAGACTTACTTGTAGACCCAGTACATTAACAGATTCAGAAAACGATGAAGAATTGGCCAGTGAAGAAGAGTTGTTTAATGCGGTGCTACCTACATTAGGTCGAATTTCTTCATCTCTTGATGTAGTTCGAACCTTCGTGGAGATGAAGAGCAACGTACCGAACAATGTATTTAAGTCGCTAAATATATTAGAAAGCTTTACCTGATTATTTTAAATAAAAGTTGAAAACACATAAAAAATATCAAAATTTCTGTACAATGAAATTTCTATGTAATGAAGTTTTTTTCTGGTCCCGTGCGAATTCATTATAGGGTATTTCGACTATACCAAGTAAACAATGGTACAAAGATCTAAAAAACGTAACGGTCTAAAAACACGAAAAAAAAAACAAAAAATACCAAAAGTCATAAAAACACTAGCCCGAAAGCTATGTCAAAGCCGACTTTACTAGAGTAAGTGCTGCAAATATGGCCCATGTTTGCAATATGGCCCACCACAATATTTCACAACAGGAAAAGCATACACATAGCGCTATGCATTCATTTCATTCATTTTCGAACCGGTTGGTGGTCATTGAAACGTGATTTTTGGGTAAGTTTTGCTAAGTGTTTTTGTATAAAATTTTGTGAAAATAGTTTAATGTTTTTATAGCATTGTGTAGTGGTCAAATTGAAATATCATTATATGAAATCAAAATTATTTAATAGTTTATGAAGTGTGTGGTAATTAAAAAAATAGTGAAAAAGCCCGATATTGGTAATATGGCCCACCATACGTGTTCCTATTATGGCACAGTGGGCCATATTTAGCACACTATTATGCATAGCAATAACATGATTGTTTAATTTTTTTTTTATAAAGAATTAATGGCTTCGAGAGCTACACAACCGCCAAAAAAACGACAGGCGTGGAACAAAGAGGATATGAAAGCAGCATTAGATGCCATTAAAGAGAAGAGTATGGGGTTCTTGAAGGCATCGAAACAATTTAAGGTGCCTAAAACTACCTTGAGGCGTTTGGCTGCACAGACACAAAAACCAGTGGAAGATTTGGTGTCTACTAAGTTGGGCAGAAAACCCATCTTCCCTCTAGAGCTCGAGCACTCTTTAGTGGTATATACGCTATTGATGGAAGCAAAGTTGTTCGGTCTAACAAGAAAAGACATACGATCATTAGCATTTCAACTAACTATTAGTGTAAAAACAATATACCGAACCCTTTTTCATTGCAACAAGAAGTTGCAGGTAGAGTTTGGCTTCGGCTATTCCTTAAACGCCATCCATCGAGCAAAAGGATTTTCCAAGGAAAATGTCGCTATTTCCTTCGACCTTCTAGAAACAGAAGTAAAAACGTACAACTTTTCTCCAAACAACATATATAAAATCGATGAAACGGGACTTTCGGTTGTCCCAGCAAAAATGCCAAAAGTCTTAGCTATGAAAGGTCGAAAGCAGATAGGAGCACTCACCTCAGCTGAAAGAGGATCTTTAATAACTTCAATTTTATGTATGAGCGCAGGAGAATTGTTTGTGCCACCGATGGTTATCTTCCCTAGGAAGAGGGATAATCCTCTTCTTATGAAAGGTGCACCGCCTGGATCAATTCATGCCAAACATCCCTCTGGATGGGTTCAAACCAATTTATTTACAAGATAGTTCAAGCACGTTCTTGCAATGGTGAAACCTACTGAGTCGTCTCTAGTATTGCTCATAATGAACGGACATGCCAGCCACACAAGGAACATCGAACTCATAGAATTGGCTCGTATTCTTTCCATTCCCCCGCACTCTAGTCATAAAATCCAACCTCTCGACAAAACATTCATGGGATCCTTAAAAAAATATTTGACAGAGGACAATACGATAAACAATACGAGAGCCTTGACACATTTTGACATAATTGAGTTATTTGGAAGAGCATATTTGAAAACTCAGACTGGAGAAATAGCAGTTAAAGGGTTTGCATCCACTGGAATTTGTCCTTTTGATAGGCATATCTTCAAGGACCACGATTTCCTTGCAGCAGAGGAAGTTGATGAAGCTCTAACAAAAATAAGTGATCCACGTTCACTTGATGCAATTACTGCGCCAATTGATGAGCTTATGATACTGCAACCAAATCCAGTTGAACCTCAATTGCGCTTCCTAGAACCTTGCTCTTCTCCTGATATAAATTTAATTCCTGAGACAAACCAAATAGAAGCAAACTCATATGAAACGGAAGCTCACATCTCAGAACCTTCTACTTCTACTGGTATAAGATCATCTTCGTATACGTTTCCTCATGAAATTTCTCCTGTTCCAATCCGAGTTAAAAAGATTTCAAATTGAGGAAGAAAACCAGGAAAGGCAGAACTTATTTCATCATCACCATACAAACAGGCCCTCGAAGAATCATTAAAAAATAAACACGAACGAGAATTGAAGAAGCAAACAACTGGACATGGAAAAGAAATCAGCAAATTAGAAAAAAAGGTAGATACAAATTTTAGATAGGTTTTAAAATTTAAATACTTTATAATTGTTAATTATTCCATAAGGTACTCAAGAACTTACATTTTGGGGACATAAAGCGAAGCAACATTCCCCACAGAAAGAAAAACCAACGTACAGAAGAATCTACTTCATCAGAAAGTGAAAACGATTTTATTCGGGACGATTTATCTGATGAAAGCCCTGATCGAACTAATAAAGAAGATTCTAAATACATTTATTGCTCTAGTCTGTTTTCTGAAGACAAGGCAGGTGAAAAATGGGTTCAATGTGTTGTCTGTACCATGTGGGCACATGAAGATTGTTCAGGAAACGAAGAAAAATATTTCATCTGCGAATTTTGCTCTGCATAACATAGATAGCAATAGTAAATTGTATTAATTATGGACCACCTTGGTCCATATTTAACACAAGGTGGTCCATATTAGCCGCACTTTATTTAAAAGTGTTAAAATAACTTTCTTTAGTTTTGTATTTATTTATTTTTGTAAAGCTGTGTTTTATATTTTATGTGTATGCAGACTGATAATGAAATAATTTCTTTAGCTATTAAAAAAAAAAAACAAAGTGAATGTACGTAACACTGGCTGTTTTATTTACAAAAAAGTTAAGGGTGGGCCATATTTGGGACACTTACTCTAAAACCAAATGATTCCGAAGAGATAAATAATACGAGTAAAAGATTTTCCCACATAAAACTTTTTGCTGAATTAGCTATTGCCACAATTATCGATCCAAGACACAAAACCAAATACCTAACCAATGATGAAATACATAGAAATCTGCAAGACGGAAATTTTAATTTTTTTAAGACAACAATTTCCATCTAAAATGAAATTGTTAATATATTGTTAATATATAGTATGTAGTTGCTTTTCCTTCAACTTCTTCAATCTCAAGCCCCAAGAAAACGAAAATCTGTGGGATACACATGACAATGACAATATGTCGGCAATACTTGAATCATGCAATTCCGAAGATTTTCCACCTTTCGAAGAGTATCTCAATTCTTATCTAAAAGTATCTTTGCTTACAAGGAATGCGATATTTTTAATTACTGGGCCTCAAGTTCTTATACCTACTTGAAAAAAGTAGCTAGCAAATATTTATCAGCTCTTCCTACAAGTGTAGCGAGTGAGCAATTATTCAGTGCTGCTGGACAAATTTATGCTGATCGGATGGCTAATTTGCAGGGAGAAAATGTAGATAAACTTCTGTTTCTTGCATATGGTGTAATATTAAGTTATTTCATTTTGATTATTAATTCCACTTCATCGTTTGTTTTCTCATATTAACTTTGTTTGTTGTACTAACGTGTTATCGACTGTAAGCTTTTGGATTGTTTTTTTAAAAGTAGCTATTTTTTGTTTTTATTTCTTTGTTAAGCATTCATTTTGATTGTTACGTTTATGTGTTAATTAAAAGAGTCTACTGAAATATTTTACTGGCTATTTTGCTGTTTTTGTCATTATAAAATAAATAAATAAAACAAAAAATATCGACTGATCAATTTTATCAAAGTGATCATTATATTTTAGGTTCTCTATCATTTTGAAATACAATCTCCATTAGATTCGGCTTCAGCTTCAGCCGAAGGTGATGAAAAACCGAAGTTCGGCTTCGGCTTCGGTTTCGGCCAAAAATTTCGCCTTCGGTCGGACTCTAGTTAACAGTTAAGCGAAAACAGAAAAGTGCAGCTAAAAGTGGAGCGCATGATACAAATTTGGACAGGCAAATAGTTGGTACCATCGTAAAAAAAACCGGACTATGTCATCCAGAGATGTTGCTCGAAAATGTAATACCAACCAAACAATAGTACAAAGATCTAAAAAACGTAACGGCCTAAAAACACGAAAAAAACAAAAAATACCAAAAGTTACTGAAAAGCGAAACAAAAGTCATAAAAACACGAGTCCGAAAGCTATATGAGTTGATCGGCAACAAGAAAGCGTGCTTGGTTTTGGGTGACGAAACTTATGTCAAAACCGACTTTATACTCTTCCAGGTGCGCAGTTTTACAACTCGTTTGAAGCTGAAATTCTTCCGCAATCAACAACATCGATTGGGATGGAAAAATTCGGGTCAGAATATCTCGTTTGGCAGGCCATTTGCCAATGTGGACACAGAGGCTCATCGTTTATTACTAGATGGAGTGAAAAGTGACCTCCTTGATCGCCAGAATGCGCTGCTACTGCAAAAAAGGTTATGATGCCTTGAAGTCCGTTCATATTTAGGCAGACATGCCAAATTTCAGTGCGATACTGTCTTTAGTTTTGTTTTGACAGCTGATTGTTGTTGACGTGTTTGGCATCATGTTGAGTATGGACAAAAACGATTTTCGTTCTCTCATAAAACATTATTTTTTGAGAGGCAAAACGGCGAAGGAAACAAAAGAAAAGTTGAATAAATATTATGGGGCTAATGCTCCGTCAGATTACACCGATAAATATTGGTTTCGAGAGTTTCGTGGTGGCCGCAACTCCACTACCGAACCGCCCTCCGATGTGATTACAGAGGACAATGTCAAAAAAATACACGAAATGGTGTTGGCTGACCGGAAAGTGAGGGTGCGCGAGCTAGCAGATATCACAAAGATTAGTACTGAGCGCACACGCCATATTTTGGGCAATATTCTTCATACGAAAAAGTTATCCTGCTGCTGGGTGCCGCGAATGCTCACTCCTGACCAAAAACGCGAACGCGAGTGTTCGTGTTTGGACTTGCTGATGCGGAATCGGGCGGACTTTTGGCTTCGATTGGTAACTGGATTTGGATCCCTCGGACTATTATCTCTTCCCAAACCTCAAAAGATGGCTCATCAATAAAAAATTCAGCTCACGCGAGAAAATCATCGACGCCACGGAGGAGTATTTTGCAGACCTTCAGGAAAATTATTTTTCGGACAGGATCATCTACAATAGTACTTACTTTTGTCGCGCTACAATTCAGTGTGAACCTGGGCCTCAACTAACAAACCTCTCCAGTTAGTCCGGTCTTCTAGCTAACTTCTCCAAGTTGATTGAGGTTCATTTCTACTTGTTCGCGCACCCAGTGCGGCGAGGTCTTCCTCTAATGCGTTGCCCCTTCGCGTTTGGTTTGAAGACTCTGACTGGTGGAGTCTTGGTGTGCATTCGCTCTACTTGTTCTAGCCACTGATACGCAATTTTCTGACTAGACCGATGTCGCTCTACAGCTCGCATAGTTCGTTGTTTTCCAAAGCCCGTCAACGCAAATGGAACTGAATATTTTTCGAAAGATTTTCCTCTCGAAGCGACTGACGATACGAGGGCGGGTCAATAAGTCCGTGACTTTTGGATTAAAACAGATTTTTTTTGATAAAAAAATAATTTTATTTTTCAACGTAGTCTCCCTTGAGCTCTATACACTTTGTCCAACGCTTCTCCAATTTTTTTATCCCTTCCAAAAAAAATTATTTGTCGAGGTCCTCAAAATGACGAGATGACTTCATCATTGGAGTCAAATCTTTTTCCACCAAGCCATTTCTTCAGGTTTGGGAACAAGAAGTAGTCGCTCGGAGCCAAATCTGGAGAATAGGGTGGATGAGGGAGCAATTCATAGCCCAATTCATGGATTTTTGCCATGGCAACTGCACATGTGTGCACCCTTGCATTGTCTTGGTGGAAAAGAACTTTTTTCTTGGCCAAATGAGGTCGTTTTTTTTTCAAATCGTCATTGAATCGGTCCAATAAGTTTGCATAATATTCCCCATTGATTGTTCTTCCCTTTTTTCCCGCGTGCATCTCAAAAAACAGTCGCCATAACTTTATTGGCTGACAAACCCACCTTGGCCTTCTTTGGCGCCGATTCACCCTTAGAAACCCACTGTTTTGACTGTTGTTTGTTCTCTGGTGTGTTGTGATGGATCCATGTTTCGTCCACGGTTACAAAACGGCGCAAAAACTCCTCCATATTGCGATTAAACAACGCCAAACCTTCCTGTGAAGTTGTTACACGATTGCGTTTGTGGTCGACTGTGAGCAAATGCGGCACCCATCTTGCGGAAAGCTTTCTCATGCCCAAGTGATCATTCAAAATTGAAACCACTGAGCCATGCGAGATCCCTACGGCTTCCACAATCTCTCGCACTTTCAATCTTCGGTCGGCCAACACCATATCGTGAATTTTTTCGATTGTTTCGGGTGTAGAGACCTCAACTGGGCGTCCAGGAGGTTCGGCATCTTCAGTGCTTGTACGGCCACAACGAAATTCAGTAAACCACTTTTTTACCATTGAAATCGATGGTGCAGGGTCCCCATAGTATTTATCAAGCTTAGCCTTGGTCTCGGTAATGGTTTTTTTTCGCAAGAAATAATGCTTAATAAGCACACGAAATTCACTTTTTTCCATTTTCTCCTCAAATTAGTGAGTAGTCTGATAAAAATAGCTGTCAAACACAAACTAACTGACGCAGCAAGTTTAAATTTTGACAGGAGTCAACTGACAAATGCCTGTTGACAGGAGCAGTGTTGCTGTTTCAGTAAAGAGGTCAGAAATTCAAAAATGCACGGAATTATTGACCCGCCCTCGTATCTTTATTCGTTTTTCATGCTTCTGCGCCATAAAGTGGAGCTGGGATGATATATAGAGTCTTCTTAGTTTACTTACTTACTTACTACTTACTTACTTACTTACTGCTCAATCGCCTTCTTAGCCCTAAGAAACAGCGATTGGCATGAGGGATTCTTCGTTTTATTTCTTCTGGGGTGTTGTTGGCAGAATTCATGGCAGATCTAAGGTAGGCAAAGTACTTTACTGACTCGAAATTATAGCTGCCGATTCTGGCGTTCTGTTAAATTCGTCAGCGTTGTGTGTCCCTTCTTGTTGACAGGATATACTTGGTTTTGCCCTCATTCACCGCTAAACCCATTTTGGCAGCTTCCGTTTCAATACCAGCGAACAGTTGAGTTCTCGCAATTATGTCGATATCATCGGCGTAGACTAGTAGTTGCACAGACTTTTGAAAGATTGTGCCTCCAGTGTTCATTTGTGAGTTGAGCACAATTCTCTGAAGTATGATGTTAAAGAAGTCACATGACAGCGCGTCATCTTGTCTAAAACCTTTTTGGCATCAACGGTCTCGGTTAAGTCTTTATCGATCTTGACGGAGCAGCGAGTTTGGCAAGAATGCCAAAAGTAGACAGGGCTCTATATAGCTCGTTTCTATATATCCTCCTCTATTCGGCCTTAAAATCCCCCCTATAGTTAACGCTGTTGAGGGGGTCTCTTTTTTTGTGGATGAGAGGGATATGGTGCTGAGATTCCATACATCAGGCATACACTTTTCTAACCTGATCTGAGAATTGAGTTGATGCATTCTAGCATATCCAGAAGCTTTAAATACCTTGACCGGTAAGCCGTCAGGTCCAGCTGATTTGTTGGATTTTACCTCAGATATTGCTATCTTTCTCAGTCCCTCATAGAAATATATCATCGGTCCCTTGTATCTGAAGCCTGATCCGAACGTAAGATTTGGCCATATCTCCTTCAAAGCTTAGATGCGGGCCAAAGCTCAGTGCAAACGGCGATTTCATACTTTGTCCATTAAGATGGACGAGCCGCAAAACATTGGTAACAAAGGTCAAGAGCAAACTCATAAATGCGATTAAACAAAGCCAAGCGGGCATCTATGGTTTATTGAAATATGGTGGAAGCTGACATAATTTTATAAGAGTTTATCTTATCAAACATAACATAGACAAGGAGATCCACAAATCACCCTCAATAGTAAGCCGCATATTTTGTTAAAATTTCATTAAAAATCGTCAGCGCAATTGTCAACGGCATATGTTGAAATTGGGCATAAGTTGAGTTAGAGCTGTCAGTTTTTTCCTTCCCATGCAGAAAACAAGCTCACTTTCAATACGTTCGACTAAGAGCCCCTTTTGTATTTCAATAGCGCCGTCTTGCGACCGCGGTTCATATATCCAGGGTACATAGAGGTCTACATGGAAAAGAATTCTGTTGGGGACTGTCTTTCTAGTATGAGAGCCAATCGTGAAAGAAGAAACGTGAAGACGCCTAATGACGCATCTTCCGGTCGAGTAATTCAGAAATTCAGATATGTTGATGCCATTATTAAGTCCTTCATATGGAGGTTTGAGTCTTCTCGTAGAGCGTCAGACCTGTTGTCGGATCGGTACTCAGACTTATAAGTCATAACAGAGATCACAGAAGTGATATGTAGAATAGTTCACTCGACTTGTTGTATGCTCAATCAACCACAACATGGTTAACGCAACAAAATAAAATTTTAAATTCATCATTTGAACCCAACCGAACTCTGGCAACCCTAACAGGTATACATAGACCGGATAAAGGAACGGAAATTATTATACAATTGTGCCTGTAGTAAAGGGAAGGGGAAGCCTTCCTCGTCATCCTTTTTTTCCGATTTGTTTTTTTTTTTTTTTTTTTTCAGGTTTCCTTTGTTGACAGTTGAAAAGGGTTGTATAAAGGATGTCTCGTGTACTTTTCGCCAGAACTTCAAACACAGACACTCTTAGTTAGTCAAGACCCATAGCCATGTTGCCAGCAGCGGCAAGAGTAAAGAGTAAAAACCCATAAATATATATCCGCCACGCTGTCTATGTTGAACATACAGCACACAGGACTGAGTACAAGGATTCAATTGAAAATGGGCTACTTATCACATTGTTTATGTGCCTGAGGCAACCCTACAAAACGTCGAATACGAAAAGGAAATAGAAGACGATGTCGTCGACTCAATGACAACAGCTTTGTGAACGAGGCCAACTACAACAAATACAAGAACAGCTATAACGACAAAGAAAACGAAAACGAAAACGAAAACGACGACTCTGACTACAAGAACCGACGAACGACGAACGACGAACGATGACGATGAGTGAGTGTACAAAATTTTAAAGGAGGTTTTGTGAATCTATGAGATTGCTCTTTTGTCAAGAAAATGCCGAGGAGGAAAGTTAAGTCTTTCCTCTTCCTCGTAAGGTTTCGTTTCTACATAGATTGAAATACTTAAAGTGAAAGCAGATGATGATGATGGAATTGTCAGGGTTGCAGAGGTAGAAAATAAAAAAAAAGGATAAGTGTAAGTGGTTAACTGTCTAGGGGTTGTATTTATACTGCTGCTACTACTGCTGGCGGAAACGACAAGGGAATCAATTTAATTGGGTTTATTCATGATATCCTCTTTTGTGATTCCTATTTTTATTTTTGTTTATTTATTAACTTTTTTCGGAAGTAGTTTTTTTTTTTTTGTCTAAGCCAACAAAAGTGGTAGATTTTTATGGATTGAATATTGGGATCTTTTTGGTAGGTGACTTCTATTTGGATTATTATCAATTAGATGTAAAGGGGCATTGGATGACACTACTAGGGTTGGCAAATAAACATGGAATGTTTGTCAGAAGAGATTGTTGACATTGTTTCATAATCCATCTGCCGAAAATGTGTGGAGGTTAAGGCTTCCATCGGCATGTTATTTGGGAAAGATGGTCGGAACATTTGTGGTAAGTGAGATGACAGCTGTTGTAATGCGTGAAAGATTCTAGTTCTTACTGAATGCTATTTAATAAAAGCTATAAAGGATGTTTGTTATAACTTTTAAACCGTGCTGTAATATTTAAAAGTTCCTTAACACTTACAGTCTTGTGCAAATTAATCTGAACAAACACTTTTTTTTTTTTTGAAAAGCTAGTATTATTTATTTAAAAAGTAAAAATAAGTAATAAATTATTAAAATTAATATTTAATGTGTCCACCGTTGTCTTTTAACATCATTTTAACTCGCTTTGGCATGGATTCCACCAGTTTTTGACAGTTGTCAACGATTTTTGGATCCCGGTGCCACACTTGAATAACTGACTGACTCAATAAGTTTCGTTTTGGTTGTATAATTCATTTTTCTCAGCCTGGTTTTGCATATAGCCCATAAATTTTCAGTGGGATTAATGTCTGGCGAGTTGCCGGGCCAATCCAAAGACGTAATACCAAACTCAACGAGGCCAAATCTTGTAGAAAAATTGGGGTTTCTGCAATTCAATTTCGACAGCTCAGGCACCAGACGTCTATCCAGTAATTCAATATATTTGCCACTGCTTATCATCCCTGGAATTGGAACTAACGATCCTGTCCCAAAATAAGAGAAACAACCCAACAAAAAATTGCTTTACAGGGTGTTTCATTGTCTGTTGGAGTGGCTCACCATCGGACCTTCGAACATATTGATGTTTCGTACTCTGCACGAAAAAATGATTCTCGTCCGAAAAGATCACCTTTTTCCATGCATTCGCTGTCCATTCTTTATATTTGCGAGCCCAAGTCATTCTGTTCTTTTTCATAGCAACAGCCAGGAGTTGTTTCTTCAGAGGTTTCCGTGCTTTTCGTCCAACCTCTAGGAGACGTCGCCGAACTGTTGAGGCATCCACGACTGTTCCTGCGCTCGCAAGATCTTTTTGTAAGTCGTTACTGCTTTTACTTGGATTAATCCGACTGTTTCTTATAAGAAGAGCGTCTTTTTTCTTAGTGGGTTTTCGTTTTCGTCCACATTTCCCTGCTCGTTGCGGTAAAATCGACCTGGTTTCTTCATGGCGTTTAACGATGTTGTTAACTGATCCTATCGATATTTCACACTCATCTGCTATCTGTCTCTGAGTTTTAGACGTATGCTCAAACAAAGTAATTACTTTACTACGGATTTCCACGGAGATATCTATTCTTAAGCACTTCTAAACAACAAAGCAACAAACTTGACAGCAATTTAATTCTTGTTCACACAAATAGCAAAATTTAAATTCAAACATTTTTCTCAAACATTAGAAACCCTCACGAACAAAGTTACGGCAGAAAAATGCTTTCATATCATTCAAACCGATTACACCGCACACACTCTGAGTGAAAGTGTGGCGGAAGATCCGAAATTGTCAATTCCAATATGTGGAAAATTATATCCAAAAATCTCGTCCAACACTTCTATAAGATGTAGCTGGTACAGGATTTAGAGCCACGGGACCGTGTTTAGTGATGAGGCTCACTTTTGGTTCAACGGTTTTATAAACAAGCAAAATTGCCGTTTCTGGACTGAAGCACATTAAGAACACATATATAGCCACGAATGCGGTGTGATCTTCACGTCTTCACACCGGTGGCATCATTGGTCCCTATTTTTTAAACAAATGATGCTGAAGCACGCTGTACTTAGTACTAGCAAATGGTTTTGGTACACGGTCTTCCAGCAACGGCGAAGTCGGTCTGGCCGATTGTAGTACGCACCTCATGCATTGGAAAATTTTCCACTACTCGGACAAGGGAGCACTTCAAAGACTCAACAATTGGAAGTCGAGCAGTGCAAGCCATAGTATCCAAAACAGACCAGGGTTTGTAATCTAATTGATTGATGTCTGGGACACCAGATAACTACTCATCTGTGGGCAACGAAGTTCGGAATGTGGTTTTTGAGCCATGTTTGAGTCGTTTTTGCCTTATGAGCTGGAGCGGAGTCTTGTTGAAAGGTCCACGGTTTTGTTGAGGGGCTCCACATCGTTCTCTAAAATGTCCGTTTGATACACTTTCGCCGAGGTTTTGACACCTTTCTTGCAGAAATGGAGCTCATCGTAGATCTTAACTAAATCATCACAGAAGCTGGGTGATGCAATTTTGAGCTCACGGAACGAGTTGAGATGCATGATCGTGATGACAGAGTAGAGTATACACTCTATCGTTCTGTTTGTTCAATTCAACGGTGAAAATTTTTTCGTCAATAAAAAGAGTTCGTCTGTAACTATTCTTCGCGTACTGTTGCAGCAATTACATATATGGCCGGTTGATGGGCAAGTAGCGCCGTCCTGTTGAAACCACATTTCACCAATGTGAATGTGAGTGAACGCAAGTGAAAACCACACCGCAACAGTTAATTTTTGTGGATGTATAGTAGTGGCGTCTCATGAAGTATTGTACATGTGTGTTTGCAGCCGTCCAATAGCGCATATTTTGCTTGTTGACAAAGCCATTTAGCCAGAAATGAACTTCATCACTGAAGATGATTTTGCGGTGAAATTCCAAATCTGTTGTAACCACTTCAAAAGTCTGACGCCCCAAATGGTTTTCGTTCTTAAGTCAATTTGATCTTATACGGGTGTAGGCCGAGATCCTTTCGCAACTCGATGTCAACAGATGCACTCAATATTTCTTTCTCTCACTAAAGACTAAAATTTTTTTACCAAATTATGAATTGCGAGTGGGGGCGAGATTATAACGATCGAAAATTGACGTCAGCTCTATTAAAGTTGATCCCACCGCTTCCGAATTTAATAAATTTTAATAATTTGTAACCGTTGCTCGTTCGGGTAGGGTAGACCGGGGACAATAGTAACACTTTTGCTTTCAGCTCTTATAGAATTTATTATTTAATATTTATCAAAAAGTTATATACAACAATAGATAACGGATTTTTTCCCCAGTATTATAACTTAATATTAACCGACAAGGAGCGATAGGAAATAAGATATATGCACTTTTAATGCAATGGGACAATTGTTACAACTGTTGTCCCTGTACCCGGGTCAGTTGTAACAGTGCCTGAGGGCAGTTGTAACATAGCTAAGAATGAAGACAAATTATGTTTTTCTCAACCTTTTGATTACTTTTAGAGTATTATTTAGAGTATCTTATTCTGACTCACAATTGTGACAAATATATAAATTATTTTGTATGGTACACTCTTCATACGACCAGTTTTTGCATTCAATGCACTGCACCCACTTTTCTCCTCCTTTGCTTGAGATATAGGCCTCTAGGCACACCAAACAAAAGGTCTCGCAATTCTCTTCTTCACTTGTGTCCGATTCCTTGGCTATTTTCCTCCTCTTCGCTTTAATTTTATCACACATCTTTTTCTTCTTTGAGAAATTGAGATCCTTTAAAACATTTCTTCTCTGGTTTTCATTGAACTCAATTCGTATAGCCTCAATTTCAGGAGTATCGGTATAGATAGTTGAATTTCGTGTCTTGTTTTTTCTTTGAGTTTTAGGTTCCCTAGCTGATGCTTTTGGAAAAGCTGATGCTTTGAAAAATTTCAGGTGAAAAATTAGGTCTGCCAATATTTCTAACTTCATCAGCACGGTGGACCTCTGCGCTTGTAGATGGTTGTGGATTTAAATGAGATAAAGTTGTCACAGTAAAATTGCTAGGACCTTGAGAATCAGCAGATATGCTAGACAAATGTTTCATCAACTGGATCAGACATATCCGCAGTTTGGTTGTTCTTTGAAATTGTGGTTAGATGGGAGTTTATATGGCCTTGAGATGTTGTTCTCAAGCTTCCAGCATTTGCCAGACTTGAAGGCATCGGTCTATCCGTTACATACGATGGTGCAAAATCAATCTCAGTAAATATGTCTCTGTTAAAAGGCATTATTCTTGTAGTCCTAAATCCGGCTTGGATATTATTTTGGGTTAGCACCAAAGGCAGAGCTATTCTTACGATTTCTGGAATATTGTAAATCGTCATTGTCTTACCTGGATTATTCCATAGCCAGTTGTCTAAGGCAGAGTTCACAGCTTTTGTAAAAGGTCCGTATACAGAACGATCCAACGGTTGTAGCCTGTGTGAGCAATGCGGTGGGAAAGAAAGAACCACTATCCCATTTTCTTTACAGAAATCCAGAGCACGGATTGATGTATGGGAAGAATGGTTATCCAGTAGAAGCAAAACCTTGTGACTTATTGAAGAATTAGTATGTTGCTGGAAGTGTTTCAACAATTGCACGAACTCCTTTTCTTGCATCCATTCACTGGCATTGCCTGTTCCAATTGAACCAATTGGACCAACCCTCACAAAATGCCTTTGGTAGCAGAGACGGGGAAAAATTAAAAATGGAGGGATAGCGTTTCCGATAGCATTTATTACGATTGTCACTGTGACAAGAGTTTCTCGTTCACCTGAGGTCAAAGCTCCAACTTGTCTTATCCCTTTTCTTGCCACAATTCTGTTAGGCTTTTGCACGGTTGCCACCCCAGTTTCGTCAACATTGTAAATGTCTTTTGCTTCGAACTTATATTTATCTAAAATTGTTTGCAAGTTGTCACAAAATAATTTGACATTTACAACATTGAAACTGATTACTCAGCCGACTGAGTACTCCTAAATGTCAATTCTTGGTGTCTCTTCATGAACGACGAGAACCAATTTTCTCAAGCTAAAGAGTTAACGTCCCATTGTGGCGGCCTCCTTATTCCATAGTACACTGCCAATTCATACGCCAACTTTCTTATTTCTTTAGGTGCGAATCCGTAGTAAATTTCTGCGGCTCGTACAATGTAGCTTACCATGGTTTTTTCCTGCTCAAGACTAAATGTTTGATTGCAGCTTTTATATCCCATAGTTACTGCTTCATTTCCGCTTGCTTGACTTTTTTTCTTTCCATACCTCATCAGAGAAACATGGCATGGATCATATTTTTTTACAGCAGCACGGATGGATAAACTATTGTTATTTACCTCATCGTATGCTTGTTGATAAATGGAATCGTCTTTTGATCCTCTATTGGTTTTTCTCTTTCTATTGCGAGGCATACTAAATATAAAAGTGATACGATATTAAATCAAGCTGACATTTAGCATTAAGGTACCCCTGGAGGCAGTTGTAACATGTTACAATTGTCCCCAAACGGGAATGTTACAACCGTCCTCGTGTGCCTTCTCTACATAAAATACCTGTCTTACCTGTTTTATTAGAAATAGTCGGAGTAATAACAAAACACAAGAAGATAGAACGATATGCACTGAATATACTATAGAAAATAAAATTAGCGAATTTCAAATAAGAAAAAAAAGTTATTCGAAAATGTCTACCAATGAAATAATTTACTTTATAGAGTAAAAAATTATCTTCTTCTCTAGTGATGTCTACTCTGCACAGAAGCCGTAGAGAAACTGTGACATCAATGATGGTATGCAGATGCATGTACTGGGCCTGTGAGAGAGAATTTGCAGTTACAGTTTGTGACATATTGCGAGTGTTACAATTGTACACTGAACCATTACTAAATGGTAGACATTGACGAGCACAAATGACAGTTCACAAAAAAACATTAGGGGTCCGCCTTCACATTTAAAAAAAAAAAATTTATAGTTCTTAATGGAAAACAATATAGAACTCTTAAAAAAAAAAAAACCTTTATTGTTTTAGTCAGATATTAGAGACATCTTATCAAGTCTTAAACATAGAAGAATGAGAAGTAGGTCTTTGCTATAGGGCTGATCCAAAATATAAAATCTCGTTGGGCGATATACGAGTACAACTCATTGACGGACCGACACCTTATCTGTAGCAAAATCGGACCAGGAACTCTGCCAAGATAAACAATTAACACTATCCAAAGATTTCTCCAAATTGGTGAAGTGGCATGTACCATTCTGAATAACGGTCTACTACCTACTCACTTATGCGCTAAATAATCAATTTGGTTGGAGTAAATTACCTTTCAACTTACACCCGGTTTACTATCGCAGATAGGTTGCTCAAAACTGGTACTAATTAGCATTGAAATTCAAAAATGGTTGGTCATCGTAATCGTGATTGCATAGCGCATACTTACTTTTTCTTACCATGACTGACGTATTCTTTGTCACTGCATACCTTGTTTTTATTGATAGTGATGGGTGATGACATTAGTTGTTTCTAATGTAAACGATTTTGTTCTTTTCATCACTTACTTACAGAACTTGTCGCCTACCGAACAATCCTTTATCATTTATTAAGAAGAGCGCGACTCTGAATTTAATGTGCGACCAGGACGTTCGTTCTTAGCGCTCTTAATTGTTTTCCTTACGTAGAATGGCGTTGAAGCTCAGATTGGACCTGCATGTCAACAAACAGCTCTGTCCATAGTGATCCAATTTAAGTCTCTTTATACATGTGCGAGTAGGTGAAGTTTTCCTTTACTGCGTTGTCCTTTCGAGTCGGATGCGTAGATTTTCCAGACCGTACGGCACAGTTCGTTTTTTTTATTAAACTCTATGTTTAAGGTTCATAGAGCAGGATTGGGATGGTGAGAGCCTTATTTGAAAGCTTTCTAAGTTGTTGCATGATTGTTCAATACTCGCAGACTTACCCGGCTCAGAAAAACAACCATGACTTCAAAGTATCTGTTGATGAACTCAAAACATTCTTCGGTATTCTTTTATTGACTGGTTACCATTCATTGCCTCGAGAACGTTTGTACTGATGCTATAATGTGTCTATTGCGTCAAGAGCTATGCCAAGAAATCAATTTGAGGAAATAAAAAAATATCTTCACTTGGGTAATTCCATGAAAAGTGGATATGAAGAAAAAAAAAAAAAAGGGAATTTCCAATCCGTTTAATTATGTCAATCAATTAATTAAATATAGCAACGTTGCTAATTGCATTCAAATTTTAAAAAAATGTTATATATACAACCCTTTTTTTGATGATGCACAATAACAAGTGCAGACATCACCAAATATTGACACAAACGTATTTTAAAGTATCAGAATTTCAGTGTTTATTTTGTTCAAGTCGGTAAGTAAAATTTATATTCTCGTTACAAATAAGTTCATGTTTTTAGTTTTACATTAAAACCGCTATTCGTATAACGTTTATTGTGTAAAATCGTGCAAGTAATGTAACGTAAATTTTGTAACGCGAGTTACCAATGAATGCTTATTTTTCCGGTATTTTGAAATTATTTGGTCCGACTCACTTGATTTTTATATTTTTGCTTCCGAGTGCTGTGTCGTTGTCGAAAAACAAATATTCTTTTTGTTATCAACTTTAGTTTCTTCAGTTGTTAAATACGAGTTGCCTTTTTTGTAGCTCTAATTTCTTTAAAGATTTTTTTGTAATTTAATTTTCTTAAAGGTAAAATGCCTTGAACAGCTGCTGAAAAAATTAAACGAAGGAGAGAAAAATTATAAAGAGAAGGAAAATACGAAGAATACAAGAAAAAACATCAAGAGACGTGCAGAAAAAGTAGATTAAAGTAAAAATTGGAAATTGAAGGTCTTTCAGTTCACAAAAAACAGGAGTTAATCAATGACCAAAGAAGGAAAACAAAAGAACGAGTAGCGAGGTTTAGATTAAAAAAGAGTCTTCCCCAAGATGACTCGTATAATGGACCGTTAATAACACCACAATCATTAGGAAAAGCCACAGCACGGGCTCGAAAAGCTTTGTCAAAATGTCCCATTAAAAAGAGGTTAGTGCCAAAAAAAAACTACTTGATACCAGTGATGAAGCCTGTTGCTCCAAGTCAATCCAAAAGAAACATGCATCATCTCTAAATGAGGAAATAAGAAAACAAATTGAAGAGTTTTATCAACGTGACGATATAAGCCGACAAACTCCCGGTCTCAAGGATTCCATCAACATTCGCCTTGAAAATAAGAAAAAAGAAAAAGGTCCAAATTCCGCATCTATACGCATCACTATCTGAAACTTATGCACTTTTTGTTAAAGAACATGGCGTAATTGTTGGAAAGTGTAAATTTGCAAAATTGAGGTTGAAACACGTCTTACTATCGAATAAACTTTCTCATAATGTTTGCCTTTGCAAATATCATGAAAATTATTGCTTAGCATTTATTTCACTCCATAGTGCAATTGGAAGTCCGAAATATAATCACGATTGTGACATGTCAAGCAAACAATGCTGGTTGAATGCTTGTAAGCTCTGCAAAGACGAATTGAAAAATAAACTGGACGAATGGGTTGAAAAGTGTGATAACTAACCTCCGGAAGTAACATGGTATGTGTGGAAAAACCGTTGACGGAAAGATAACCAAAATTCAGGAATCTGACATTATTTCTGACCTAATAAAACATGTTTTGGATGTCTCCAAAATTCTTTGAGCACACGTACTTCAAGAGATGCCAAGCCAACTCATCAGGATAAGCTTCTTGTATCGTCAGATAAATATGACCCTGCCATTGCATGTGGACTTTTCGGAAAATTTCACATGCATAGCTCAAGATGAAATTCAAAGTTTTCATTGGATGCATCCACAGATATCTCTGTTCATCGTTTCTTTGTGGTTTAATAAAGAGCAACACCCAATCGTCATTGTCTCTGAAGATTTACACCATGACAAAAAAAAAGAGTGTTATATACATTGAGCTACCGCAGAGTGTTAACCAGGTGAATATATGGTCTGATGGTCCGAGCTCTCAATTTAAAAATAAATTTATTGCTCAGAGCTTAAAAATGCTGCAAGAAACAAACAAGAAGCATATCCTACATATGCATATGGAACTATTTCGCAACGTCGCATGGAAAAGGCGGTGCAATTAAAAGATTTGTTAGAAATAAAGTATTACAAAGGCAAACCGTCGTCGTCAATGCTGAACAATTCGCTGATGCAGCAAAGGATTCTTCAGTAAAAATAATTATATGTTCACCCAAGGACATTGAAAACATGACCAATGAAATGAATTTGGATTCACTTTTTTCCAAAGCGCCATTGATAATTGGGATATCCAAATGTCATATAATGTCTTGGGTAAACAATACACTACAAACGGCTCAAACATCAGAAGAATTAAATATGGGCATACAAGAAAATCAAAGCTTTCGCAAACAAACATATGATTCGGAAAGTGACAGTGAAGACGATATTCCCTTAGCTGTGTTACGAAAAAGATTGATTTAACAATTGTTATATTTAAGCTTAAATAAAATATAAAAAAAATCTCACGAATTTAATAGGTTGTTTTTTTTGTAAGTTACCTTTTTTATGTAACGCGAGTTACCACCTTAATTTTGCATTATTTTCAAATAAATGTTAGATATGTAAATTTGTCCATAAAGCCTCGTTTATTACATATTTTTTTGCAAATTCTGTTATTGAACTATTAATGAACCATGCTGAGTGTCGCAGAAATTTTCAATGGAACAACCTGCTAAAAACATACCGTCCAAATTTGTAACGCGAGTTACGAGGGGCGTTCAATATATTCTCGGTATCGATATGAACAATTTAAATTGTTTTTATTTTTCAATATAATCTCCCTTAACATCAATGCATTTGTTACATCTTGAAATAAGCTTTTTTAAACCCTCAAAATAATAAATTTCCTCTTTCTCTGCAAAATACCGACTTGAGTTCTTCATCATCCGAAAATCTTTTTCCACGAAGACATTTTTTCAAATCCGGAAACAGGAAATAATCACTAGGGGCAAGGTCTGGACTATAGGGTGGGTGTTGGATTTCTTCGAAACCACAATCTCGCGCAGCAGCCTTGGAAACTCGCGCCGTGTGAACAGGAGCGTTGTCATGAAGAAGCAACACACCCGCTGCGAGTTTACCCCGTCTTTTCTTTTTAATTTCCTCCCGCAAATTATGCAAAGTGGAAGCGTAGGATGTGGCGTTGATGGTTTCACCTTTTTTTTTGTACTCAATGAGCAAGATTCCCTTTGAGTCCCAAAAAACTGTGGCCATGAGCTTCCCGGCAGACGGAGTGACTTTGGGGGGTCTGTTCCTTTTTTATGCCACTGCATGGACTCTTGTTTGCTTTCAGGGTCATAGTGGTGGACCCATGTTTCGTCCCCGGTAACAATTCGATCCATAACACCGTCCGCGTTCTCACTACACATCTCCAAAAGCTCTCTACAGCATGCGATTCTCACTTTTTTCTGAGGCGCTGTGAGCATTCGTGGCACCCACCTTGCACTGACCTTTGAAAGGTTAAGATGGTCATGAAGAATGGTGTGAATGGTACCAATTGAAAGCTAGGTGATCTCTGCCATCATTTTCACCTTTATTCGGGCATCCTCAAGAACAAGTTTTTCGACTTCTTTGATGCTTTCTCCCGTACAAGCAGTAGCCGAGGCGCCGGAGCGGGGGTCGTCTTCAATGCTCTCTCTGCCTCTCTTGAACTCACTTGACCACTTTTGCAAAGTTGATAATGAAGGTGCGGAACCCTGGTAAACAGCCACCATCTCTTCATGAATAGTTTTTTGACTTTTTCCTTGCTTAGTGAGAAATTTAATTACAGCGCGATGCTCAATTTTCACCATCATCGTCTCAGTTGCCATTATGATTCTGTTTAACTAGAGATAAAACGCGAATTAATAATCACAATTATATGAAATTTTACATGAATGCACTAAAATAATAGTATTACTTGATAAATAAGTCAATTTATATATACAACCACAGCTTCACCCCGATACCGAGAATAGTTTGAACGCCCCTCGTACCATGGAATTACCCATTTGTGTTTTTCACCAAAATTTGTCCATAGACGAGTCAATGGTGAAGTACTTTGGGCGGCATCCGGCGAAACAATTTATACGGGGCAAGCCAGTGCGATTCGGCTACAAAAATTGGATGGTCACAAGTTCAGACGGATACTGTTACGCCTTCGACTTGTATTGTGGAAAATCTCCAGAAGCCGATCAAAAAGAGCCATTGGGTACAAGAGTGGTAAAGCTATTATATTACTCCACAAACGAGGCACAAGTGCTAAAGACCATGTGGTGTTTTTTAACAAGTTCTTCACTAGTTTCGAATTGCTCCGAGATTTACGAAAAACTGGTGCAACAGGTATCGTTCGCGAAGAACCAGGAAGCGTCCTCTAGTTGGAGTGAAGGAAATGAAAAAGAAAAATTGTGCTGATTTTGACTATCGTTTCGACCAAGTCAACCAAATTTTATTCGTCTCCGTTGGCTCGACAACATTCTCTGCACCGTGGGATGGAGCGCGCAGTGGAGAAGAAAAAACAGTAGACGTTGGCATTCCGCATTTTTTTTAAAGCTACAACAAGGGTATGGGTGGTGTAGATCAAGCTGATCAATCAATTTCATTGTACCGCACTGGTATCTGGTATACGTGGCAAAAAACGGTGGTGGGTTTTGTTCACGTACATGCTGGATCTAGCCGTGGCAAACGCATTCACATTCTAACGAATGATGACAAGTTAGATCAGCTTGAATTTCGTCGATACATTCGTCACTATTTGAAACACACAAGAAGTGAAAATTTGCGTCCAACAGCTTTTGTAATGCCAAGTCTACAGTATGATTAGGTCAGTTACTATTTCCACCGCGACGTTTTATTTGGGCCCTTTACAGCTTCATTTCAATCGAAATTGAAAGACAATCATTGCCCTACACTTGACTAGAAATTATTACAATTAGATAACACGTCATTCCACTTCACTTGAAGTAGATAGGTATCATCCAACTTCACGCTATCCTGATTCTTTCACTTTCCCTCCATCTTAGTCTCTGGTTTTCTTCCAATGTGAAAAGACCGAAATGGGCTTGTACTCTACCATCAATACGAAAGAAAGAAAAACAAAAAAAAAAAAAAAAAAATTATTCAATCAAAAATTCAATATGGTTAATTTAACATCTCAAAAAATACAAATTTCCACAACAATAACTCATCCCACATCCCAAAATCGACACAACAACAAAAGAACAAGCTCAAACAACAAAAGGACGAAATAAAAAAAGAATTTGGGGGGAAAAAAAAAACACGAGCCAAAATCCCACTCTCAATTGTTTTCTAAAAGCAAATCATTAATCCCAATCCGCAACACACGCACTCCACTCACTTCGGTCCTTTCCTGGCTTATAGTCCTCGATGATGGCCTACAAAGAGCAAAGCAATACCACCCCCCAGCCCCCACATAACACTCGGCAAATAACATTTATTTATTCTCCATTGACTTGTAAGAGGGCGCAAAGCAGAGGAGCAAAAAAAAAAAAAAAAAAATGAAAAAGAAACGAAACGAAACGAAAAATATATAAAGCCCCGAGAAGAATAATCCATTTACCCTCTACGGACCCGGAAGGATGAGGCGGAGGAAGAGAATAAAAATAATCAACAACAACAGCTTAAGGGTAACGAACGAATGAATACACAAAACAAAAAAAAAACAAAAAAAAAAGTAGTCCGTCGGGGTGCGCCAGGAAGAAGCGAGAAATGTTTTTACATTCTTTTATGATAGTCCCATTAGATACATTTAATCTTTATCCTCCCTTTGCAAAGAGGATACAAGGATACGGGCTGTCACTATGCCATAGCCATAGCCATAGCCATAGACTAGACAAACACACGTACGCACCAACTTTGGTGGAAAAACATAAATTCAATGAAGATGAAGAAAATACATATGTACGACCACAACTACGAACGACTACGAGACTAGCAAGCAAGCACACAAAAGCCAAGCGATACACAAAACTACCAAGCGCATCATCATCATCAAATCGACATCCTCTCCCTATCTTATCCTCACAATCACCACAACCACCACCACCATCACCATCACCACCCACCGACACTACCCAAAAGGAGCAGGAGCAAAAGCAAAGACGGCGGAAAACTCTCCACACAAATAAGTGTCAACTGCTTTACCATCTTCAATCTTCTACTCCTACCGTCATCTCATGGCATCAGTGTACTAGAGTTGAGTACCAGCAGCAGCCGCAGCAGCAGGAGCCAACGCCAAAGCCAAAGCCAAAGGAACAAAATATAAATAAATGTTAAAAAAAAAAAAAAAAAAAGGAAAAGAAAAACGAGCAAGAAAAAAGGTGAATAAAACTTGAATTGGATAACAGACATAACCCGAGGACTTCCTTTCTGGTTTCATCCCACACATAAATATATAGCTTCATCCGTCGGCATCATCTCTCTCTCCCATTCTATATTTTAGTATTCGAATTCGTTTATTGTGCGCCTTGCTAGGTTTTACCAGCCAAATCTGGTCCTGTCGTCTTTCTCTCCTGGTATACCCTTCGCTTTCTTAAGAATACAACAGATTACTGTCACAGTGTCACACTGGCATGGTGTTGTTGCGGGTGCGGATAGCGATTGGGGGCTGAAGGGCTGAAGCTGAAGCTGAAGCTGAACCAAACAGTAGAGAACAGAAATAAAGGACCACAACATCTACCACCGAAAAGAGCATCATCATCTATTCAACGGAGCGTAAAGAGGTCCGTCGACCCACACATAAGCCAGCTTTGGTTGCCTCTCTGTATAAGGCAAAGTGGAAGTATTCTGGGCGGTTTTTTTTTTTTTTTTTTTTTTTTTTTAATTTTTTTTTGTCATTTTTTCTTCTTTCCGTTTCAAAAAGCAGGATCAGCAGTGAGCAGTGGAATGAATAACACAACAAAAGGAAAAGATTTTCCTTCATCTTATACCGAGCGCGTAGTCTTTCGTCTCGTCGTCCGTCCACACTCACCCACCTCTCGACTTTGGTATAAGTTGTGTTGTCTTGGAAAATAGATTTTCATTTCCCATCATCGCGCAACAATTTTGCAAAGCGTTAGGGTTTGGTTTTTTCCTCCTTTTTCTTTTTTTAAAGGATTTTTGTGGACTTTTTCTTTTTTTTGTCATATTTTGTCTGTGTGTCATGTCCTTTGTTGGCTTTTCGAGTCGATTTTTTTTTTTTGCTTTGATGGTGTGCCCTCTGTGATCACAGGGGAGAATATTTGTACCCATTGCTTTTGGCGGTGCGCTTAGAATTTTTACTCCAATATCTTTAAATGTTGAAAAGGTGGTAGGGGGTAGGGGGGTAGAAGAAAAGAAGTTCACATTGATGCGATGATTGGCGACGGAAATAACAAGGACAGCGGAAAATAAAACGAGTTGACGTGGTACGATGGGTATACAAGCAGATATGTATTACTCCCAAGGGTCGTAGGATTTTATTTTTATCTTATATCCATCCACTGGTGAGGTCAGACGATTGTTTTTTTTTTTTTTGTTTTACTTTAGGGTTCAGGATTTTTTAGATAAAAAAAGAATAAAGGAAAGGAAATGGTCTGAAAAATTTGCCATTGGAGTGATGACATTGTTGGCATTAAAAAGCATTTAAAGGGCCAGCAACACTCAGCACACGAGTAATTTCTTTACATATCACATTGATTAAAAAGTTCCCGGGGGACACCACCGGCGGCACTCCCATTGTTTCGAATTGAGGTCTGTTTTTTTTTTTTGTTAAGTTGGTAAATCTGTTGTTGATATTCCCTCTACATCGTAGCGTCATAGCTTGACATTTGCAAAAGTTACGTAGCCCAGAGTACATCTATCTCTGTGTGTGTTGGTGATTTTTTACAATTTTAGAAATGGATTTAAATTTGCAACAACGAACTTCGGATTAAATTTTGCGTAAAAAATGGATTTAATGGTGCGCGAACGTTGGAAATGTTGAAAAAGTGTTTCGGCGCAACGATTCTCTAAAGAAAACAGTCGTTTACAAGTGGCACGAGCGGTTTAAAAGTGGTCGTGAGTCAATCGAAGATAATGAACGCAGTGGCAGACTATCGACATCGAAAACCGACGAAAACATTGATGAAGTACTCGGAAAAGAAATGTTGGTCAGTAACCCCTATGGATCCGTCCAAGACATTTTAGTTAATGACTTGGGTTTCCGTCGTGTAGCAGCAAAGTTGGTGCCAAAAGACCTCAATTTCATGCAAAAAAGAGACCGTGTTGACGTCGCCGAAGAGATGATTTGCGAGGCTGATTCATCAAAAGGATCATTACTGGAGACGAGACGTGGGTTTATGAGTACAACACGCAATCCAGACATCAGGCAAGTGAATGGCGTTCATCAAATGAGCCGAGACCAAAAAATCGACGTCGTTTTCAGTCAAAAAAGAAGGCAATGCTCACGGTTTTCATGGATCACAACGGTGTAGTGCATCATGAATTTTTGCCAGAAGGCCAGACAGTAAACAAAGAGTAGTCGTATTATTTGGGCGTTAAGAGATGTTTGCTGTGAAGCAATTCGCCGAAAGAGACCAGAATTGTGGGCATTAAACTCGTGAATTTGGACCATCGCACAGTACCATCATTATCCGTAAATTTTTGACGAAAAATGCAACAAATACCGTCCAATAGCCACTGAATTCACCTGATTTGGGTTCCCAGTGACTTCTTTCTGTTCCAGAGAGTTAAAAAACGGGGAAAGCGTTTCAGCAGCCGAGAGGAAGTAATGGAAAAATCGCAGGAAGCGCTGATCCACATACCGAAAACCGAATATAAAAAATGTTTCGAGGATTGGATCAAGCGCTGGCATAAGTGTGTTGCAGTCGATGGGGATTACTTTGAAGGGCACGATATAGATTTAGATGAATAAACTTGTATTTTTAATGTTCTAAATAAATTCCGGAAAATTTTTGGTCAAGGTGGGGTTCTTTTCTTTTTTTTGTCAACCTCTAATACGATTTCTCGTGAGACGGATACTTTACTCATGGATTCGATTTTTTTTTTTTGTTTTACATCTGTAAATTGGATAAGTTCTACCGGCGATTGAAGTTTTATAGAATCAATGCTCTGCTTCGCCACTCACTTTTCGGCACTAGAAAACTTAAGCAAATGCCTCTTCTGGGCGTTTCAAACCCGCAACTGTACATTTTCAGGAACCATACCAAGCTGTTAGGCTGTTTTAGTTGGCTCCTGAACGGCTGTAATGGAGCTTACTGCTGTTTAACAAGCTAGACATTCCCAACTGTTATAATGTGATGCCTAGTTGTATGCCGTTGAAGTCCATACGATCTTTTGTTAGTCCTGTCATGACTACATACATTGCTATACCAAGCTGGTTGCATCTTAGGCTTGCTTTCTTTAGGGCACCAGCGGATTTAAAATACTTAATAAACGGCATAAGAGCTTCGATGTCGTTTATGTCCATGCTAGTTTCTAGCGACATCCACTGTCCTACAATCCGCAGAGATATAGTCATGAGTTGGTACCCAGGAAAAAATGTCTCGCTAAGATTTTACAGAGCTACAGTTATGAACAATAAATTAGGGTCACGGCTTTGTTACAAATATTTTTAATCGTTTTATCTTTATTGACTACAACGACATCTTGTTGAGAATACTTGTAGTTATGCTCTAAGAGCACCCAAATTTGGCAACGTCAAACAGCCAAAACCATCGGCAGGTCTCGAACCTTAGCACGATCACATCAAACTTCTCTCAAGTTAAGATCCTTTCAAGTCAGCTTCGGCAATCCAGTGTGAATTAGGAGCGAGAATTTCATCTCGGGCATTAAGAAGGCGATTGGCGGAAATGAAATCTCTTTGGCAAAGAGACAGAAAAGAAATCGAATGTTGTTCGCGAAATCGCACCTGAATTCGTATGGCCCTGTTGATAGGAAGAAGTGTCGTAAAATCCTGTGGTCTGGCGAATCGAAAATAAACCTGATTGGTAACGTTGTCAGACCTTGGGTAAGGAGGCCAAAAAACGCCGAGATGAATTCTCGCTATACCACTAAGACCTTAAAACATTAAGGTGATAATATAGTGGTGTGGGGCTGCTTCTTGTAGGATGGGGTTTTTTTGGATTCTGGGTACGATGGACAAGCACACGTACGTCTGTTAATATACTTAAAGACCTAGTGTCTTTACGCCTAGTGGAATTTCAACAAGACAATGAAAAACATTTGGGGTCTAGGATAAGGCCTGTGCAATCTCCCGACCTAAATCCCATTGAGAATTTATTGAAGATTGTTAAGGAACAAATCGGACCAATAACCAAGGAAGAGTTGTGGCAAAAAGTACGAGTACAGTCGGCTTGGTATGTTATATCAAAAAGTACAATACTTGTAGGGCGTTGGCAGATTCATTACCCTCTAGAAGATGTAAGGCTGTATTTAATTAAAAAGACCAGTTGACAAATAGATCTTATCTTTGCTAACCAGTTTATTGGTTTATTTGTTTATTTTTTTTTTTATTTGACGTTGTGACCCTATTTTATTGCCCTTCAAAAAAAGTCTTTTTTTTTATTATGTTTATAATTTTTTTAAGTTTACTTAATGAGGTTGTTCGGTTTTTTTTTTTAAGCTTAAAACAAGAAATTTAAAAAATTGACAATGAATTTGCAGACTTTCTTTGGTATATTACGTAAAGTATGCTGGTGACACTATTTTATTGTTCATAACTGTACGTACATATACATATTTGAAAGATTTGCTTTTGATAAAAAATTTGGGGGCTCAGAGCCTGTACTAATGCCTTCCATTGTTTATGCTCTATTGCTTGATCTCTAAATCAATGGTTCCGTGATTGTGAAATTCGTAAAACAGGTGGATAAGTTTTCTTTCTTATCATTTGCATTCAGCGCCGTAAAGCAAGACTGGTTAAGAATTTGGATTCTAGTTGTTGTGTCAAATCTACTTACTTACTTAGCTAAGGCAGCGCTACACTCCGGGGTCGACCTGGGTCTCAACCAACAAATGTCTCCAGCGAGCTCCACGCTAAGTTGACATTTCAGACCGCAACATTGGTGTCCATCCGCTCTACATGACCCAGCCACCTCAGTCGTTAAACCTTCACTCTTCTGGCTAAGTCGATGTCGTTGTACAGTTCATCATTGTATCTCCTCCTCCAGTTCACCATCTATGCTTGCAGGACCGAAAATCATAGAAGAATTTTTCTCTCAAAACAACTCAGAGCACCCTCATCAATTTCTGATAAAGCCCATGCGCAGAGCAGCACTGGGCTTATAAAGGTATTATATATACAGGGTGTCCCAAAAATCAACGTCAAGCCGGGAATGGGTCAAGTGGTGTCGGCTATCATATAATTATAAAAAAAAAATCTAAGTCATGTACTTTTCAAATTATTGGCACTCAAAAAAAAACGAGAAATCTGACACCCTGTGACGATCTTTCAAGTGCTGTGACCGCAAATCTTCACTTTTCTTCGATTTTTTTTTGCCACGTAACCCTGAGTAACTGTTCTGTAAATTACGGTCTAACTAAATCGGTTTTAAATAAAATATTGCTTTTTTGTCCATCCATGGATCTGAAAATCATTAATCGCCCAACTTGAACATTTTGGCAAGTAACTTCAAAAGATGGCGTATTTAGTCTGGATACCAAAATGGTATGACACTTGCTAGACTAACGCTTAATTGAGGACAAACAAAATATTTTGCTAAACAAACCCGATTCATAGTTAATTCTTTTTAATAAGTTAAAATGAGTACCAAGTGTGAGCAAGACAGACGTGACGCCCTGATTGAGACGGATAAACACGCCATTTCGACTAGTGTGAGTGAAGCAGATAGAGATGGCACCCTTGTGAAGCAGTGGCGTTCAAGCTGGGTTCAATTATATTCCTCAGCGAAGATCTCAACACACCGCCCTTCGGGTGTTGTCTGTCCAGAATGTCGAAGCCACCCAGAATTGTGTATATTGAAATCGCGCGTAATAACGATTTCAGTCTGAGGATAGAGGGATACAATTCTTTGAATGGAATCAGACAGCGCACCGCGAGACCGCGGTGAGAGAAGAATAGTAGCACTAGTTCGTAGTCAGGTAGCTTCAGATCAGAGTGATCTGAGAGGTGTGGGCGAGGATCTACCAGTGTTTCACTAAGTGCTAAAACAGCTGGTCGGTACTTGCAGACGTGGACGCACGCAGAAAAGTGATGACTTTTTAGCCCGTGTATATTAGCAATATCCACTCTGAATTCCCGAGTCATTATAAAGGAACACAAGCACAAAAAATACAAAATGGGGAGGAGAAAAGAAGAAGTCAACAGACAACAGATGGAATTGGGAGTGGAGGATTTTTGGGGCGTGATTTGCACGCAACAGAGTATTGTGTTTCAGGACAATGCAGAATTTCTATTATTTTTGTCTTTACTACCTTTGGGGAACATCTACTATTACTTTTTTGCCCTCATTTCTTGTGATTATTTCCTACGGCGTTCTTCCTGGATCGAAGTCATGTTGCATACTCAAATTTTCTGGTGTTTTATGAAAGTTCTTACGTTTTAGGAGCAAACTCTGAAGTCTTTCGCTTAAGGCGACTAAACTCTTAAGTTGTCACTCTTAATCGAGGTTGATAGATCTCTAGAGCTAGAACAGTGCTCCGTACATTAATTTCCTACTTGTGTATATACTCGTATATGCAAATATATTTTTTGTATTTATTCAAAAAGAATTTTTATGAGAAAATATTGATTTCTTTTCTTTTTTTACTTACAGGTAAGTTCTCGATGATTTTAAAACAGACGTTCTGGTAAGAAATATTAATTTGTTCGCATATGGCACGTAGCGACATCCCATTGAAACTATATTTCGCCCTGATCAATAGAATCTATATTTTTGCAGAGAATTATTAACCGATCGTGGTCCGGGTTTTCTGTGATCTCCCGTGATAAAAATAAGGACCGCTAATGTGAACAGAACGTCTCTTGTGTTTTGCGTGAACGCCTGACAACAAATGACTTAAGTTCACGGGATGTCCATACATCCATGGGACCCAGGATACACCTGTCCAGCGCTTACCCACATTAGTAGTGCAAGACCACAAAGGCATAAACTCCATCCTTGGCTTGAGTCGAGGCCGACCTTAAGGTAGGCAGGTAGGTAGGTAGGTAAAAGTGGCTGTTGGAAATACCAACCCACTTAGGCCTATTGGCCCATTGAGATGCCACGTGGATCTATGATCCTCTTACTGATGGAACCAGTTTGAGCTTCTGACGAAGCGTAGGAGACTATTTAAGTGTATATTTTTTAGATCGCTTAGATCGTTGTAGAAGGAAGCTTCTGCAGAAATCGTTTGTAAAGGCGCCAAGTCTTCTTGCGTGTTTGCCTATGAGGCAAGTGATGACACCTATGATGGCGCTGAGATGTTCCTTATTTAGAAGGATCAGACACTTAGAGCGATTCAAATCTAGACATGTTGGTCCAACAGTCCACCTAAGGTCTGTTCTTTTATTGGCATCCAGCTTTAATGTTTGCACTCAGCAATTGGTATACCTATGCTACCCTTTTCCGGTAGAATGGGTAGAGTGGTTCCAATTTTGACGAGTTCATCGGCTCCACAGTTCCCTGGAATGTCTCTGTGGCCCGGCACCCAACAAAGGTGAAGGTTGAACTGCCCTGCCATCTCCATAAGAGATGATTGGCATTCAAGGGCGGTTTTAAAATTTAGTGAGACCGAGTTCAGGGACTTGATAGCTGCCTAACTATCCGAAAAGATGCGGATATCCTTTGCAGATATCACGTTTTTCTTCAGCCAGGACTGAGCTTCTTTAATCGCCAAAATTTCTGCCTGGAACACGCTGCAGTGATTTGCATAGACATGCTGTTCTCTGGACTCTGCTTAGTTTAATGCAGTTAACCGCACTTTCTAAGGCCGTTCACCAGACTACCACCCCGTAAGTAAGTATCGGTCTTACGACCGAGATGTATAGCAAGTGGGTTATGCGGGGTTGAAGGGTCCATTTAGTCCCAATGGCTTTTTTGCCAGAGAATAAAGCTATTGTAGCTTTATTGACTCTTTTTTGAATATTAGGTTTCCGGTTTAGTTTTCTGTCAAAAATGAGACCGAAATATCGGAAAAGACTAAACTGTTACCGTTTGTTGAGGGAGGGTCTATAATTGGAATTTTGTATTTCCTGGAAAAGAGGACAAGATCAGTTTTATGGGGGTTTATTCCCAATCCACAGAGATCTGGCCAACGGGCTAATCTATTGAGATTTACTTGAAGGGGTTCTTTAACGGTATTAAGATGCTTACCTTTGACGGCTATAGTAACGTTATCCAAATAGGCAATCACCCTGCTACCACCCGCTTCCAGGTATATCAGCAGTTCATTTACTACTAAGTTCCACAGAAGGGGAGAGAGGACACCGCCTTGCGGCTTACCTCTGCTGACACATCTTTTAGCAGAAGTCTCACCCAGTTTGGAGTTAATTATCCTGCTTTTCAGCATAAGACTGATCAACTCCCCAAGTGAGTCGTCTACCTTCAGACTTGACACCGCAGTTGTGATTGTGGATGTGTTGACGTTGGTAAAGGCACCCCCTATGTCCAGCAAAGCAACCATTGTGTACTCTCTATATTGTAGGGATCGTTCGATGTGGCTAGTCAGTGAATGCAGAGCCAATTCCACCGACTTTCCTTTACAGTAGGCATGTTCAGCCGTTGACAGAAGTCTTGGATCGATTTTAGCTCGTATATGGATATCAAACAGTCGTCCTAGAGTTGTAAGAAGGAAAGATGACAGACTTATAGGTCTGAGGTCCTTTGGGACAACATGAGAACATTTTCCGGCTTTGGGAATGAAAACTACATTGAATTCGCTCCATGACAGTGGAATGTCGATAAGTTCTACACAGCTCCTCGTAATATTTTCTAGCGCAGGCAGAATAATATCTGAGGACCTCTGTAGCTCGGCAGGTATTATACCGTCCGGACCAGCAGACTTGTATGGTTTGAAGCTATGCAGTTTGTTTCTTGTGATCAGACCATGAATTTTGGTCCCGGTTGCAGTAGGCCTGTATGGGTTGCTACTGACCGGGAATTGAGAGCTACCTGGAAAGTGGGTGTCCAGTAGCAGGTTGAGTGATTCATCACTTGAGGTTGTCCAAGAGCCATCGGTTTTTTTCAAACAGCTAGGCATCATAGGATTTGTAGAGAGGATTTTTCTTAGCCGTGATGCCTAAGAGGTTTCCGTGATTTTGTCACAGAATGACCTCCAGGATTGTCGCTTTGCCTTCCTTACTTCTTTTTTGTATAATTTGAGGGATTCTTTGTATGAGTCCCAGTCAGTCAATTTTGTTACGCTTTTTGCTAAGCTGAAAAGTTTTCTGCAAGTGTTTCTGAGCAGTCCCAGTGCTGATGTCCACCAATGTGGCTTTTTCTTGCCTCTAGGTTGAATAAGATGACAGGAAGCAGTCATAGCTCAGAGGATCTAGTTTCTGACAGTATTCCTCTGTATTTTGGCCGGTTTTCCGGTAGTTCCGGAATGATGGTTGACTGGGAGGAGCATCATTCAGGCTGAATTGGATGTATCTGTGGTCTGAAAAAGAGTGTTCAGACGATACCATCCAGTTCATTAGCATTTGAGTGATGCTGTCGGAGACAAGAGTTATATCTAGCACTTCCTGTCGGTTTCTAGTTATAAAAGTGGGCTCATTGCCAATATGGCAAATAAAGAGGTTAGTACTTATAATAAAGTCAAAAAGTGACTCACCTCTATTATTGATGTCGGTACTGCCCCATACCGTGTGATGAGAGTTAGCATCGCATCCGATGATGAGGCCAGGTTTTTGCCTTCCAGACCTTAAACCTCCAGTACTTATTGCAATTCTACATCGGACGAACCACAAGTGGAAGACCCTTTCCTGTGACTTTAGGTTTAAACCACGCCACTATGACGCTCCCACCAGCCGGCCTACCTCTTCCAAATCAGGCTCGGATCGAAGTCCGGGGGGCCCTGACTTCCATGGTACCGAGTTTTAAGTCCTGGTAGGACTACCGGTAGTGTCCTGCCACCCAACAGGACCTTATGACCCGCCGTTTGTAACTAATCGAATCGTATTGTAGTAACCTTCAGTGGCGCTAAACGCTGAACGATAACACCAGTAATTGCTCTGCCCCCGGGCGGGTGCCCCGATAATGCGAAAAGTGCGGAAGCCGAATCAAAGGGTACATTTACGAGTATAATATAATAAAGCCTGTAGGATTGATAGGCCCACAGCACTCACACTATGTACATACTCGTAGGTTTGCAACTAAACGTCGAGGCTACTTGAAACTATCGTATGCGGCGCACTGCGAGAAAAGGACGCAAGTGATGGCCTTGCTGCCTAACACCTGTAACCACTTGAAGCGGTCAACGTTAATTTTGAATCTTGTTACTTACAACGGCGGCTTTCTCCCCAGTTAGCGCATTCCTTTAGTTAACACTTTCCCGATAAGAAGGGGGATTCACTCAGACATATTTTCTTAGATTTTCTCACATAGCAAGATCTACGAGTCTGACTCTATACAGCAGTGATGGTCTTGCAGCTGTGACGATGGTTCTATAATTTCGAGCGTTTTCTTAAAATCCCTTTGGTAAGATGGTGCAAAAAGGTTTTCGTATGCTCCTAGTATGTTTGATCCTGTCACTAATTTTGAGGTAATTTTTAAATAGCAGTAACAATGCAACCCGTATAATCTTCTAAAGTCATGGCGTTCATACAGTTCATTAAGACACCTATGTATTCATCAAGGAAAACTCAGAATGGTAAAATGGTTAATTGTACTTTCGCTCTTCATCAATCGCGGCTTCCACTTTCTAAAAACAACAAAAGTATGTCTACGAGGCTAAGAAATGATTTAGTTGGACAGAGTACTTCTTGATCTTGATTACTTGACGTATCTACATACCGGGTGAATGACTCGAACTCCAGCTTTTTAAAATGCTATAAAAAAGTTCCCATTTTTCGTCCGAAAGGCAGCTATAACATCAGAAGCCACGATTCAAGAAGAACTTCCCAAAACCTTGGCGTCCCATAATGGAACCCACTTTACTTCGAAGGAATTCCAACTTTTTTGTCGAAGCAACTCAATAAAACACGTAACATCAGCGCCGTACAATCCAGAATCCAATGGAGCTGCTGAGAGGATGGTACGCACTTTTAAGACCGCTCTTCGAAAAATTTTGCTGGACACACCACGGTGGAACGAAGCTCTCCAGGTTTTTCTCTCTACATATCGCTCCACACCAGATGCATTCGGGAATTTCACCCGCTGAAAAACTCCATGGAAGACAACATCGAACTATTCTCTTCGCGATGATCCCAGAAGCCAACAAAGTAAATTCAACATTCAAACCTAAGTTTACTACTGGTCGACCAGTCTTTGTACGCCAATATCAACGTAAAGAAAAATGGATTGCTGCAGTTGTAGAGAAGCACTTAGGAAAAAGAATGTATAAAGTACGAGCTGACACAGGGACATTCCGGCACCACCAGAACCAGATGAAATTTTGAACTCCAACTGAGAGCAAGGATAATCATGATCTCAACACACCATCAAACAGAAGCATCACACGACAATGAGCAAATTTCAAACTATTCAAATATCATGGTGCATCCGGATTCAACAACACTTCCTATTATAGAAGATGAGCATCAATCAGGCACTACGCGCCAACGAAAACAGGTTGTGTTTTACCCGAATTAAGTGAGGGGGAAGCTGTTATACAGGGTGACTTACTCGAACTCAAACTTTTTAAATTTTATTGTGCCGAAGCAAAAAATGTTGGCAAATACATCAATTTTCAAATTGTATCAGTAGTTTTCAATATGTCCACCTTTGGCGCGAATAATGGCCTTGAGACGGCCGAAGAAAGCATTGCACGCTGCACGCAAGTAGCTCTGCGGTATTTTGGCCCACTCCCGGCGAAGTGCTTGTTTGAGGTGGTCCAAACTTTGGTATTTTTTAGTGCCAACCTTCGCCTTCAAAATACCCTAGACAGAGAAATTCAACGGATTTGCATCCGAAGGAATGAAGTGTGGAACATTGTTTTTTAACCAATCTTGATTGACGCGCGCTTTGTGAGACGGTGCCGAGTCTTGTTGAAATGTCCACGGTCTCCGACTGAAATGATTGTTTACCCAAGGCTTCAATACTGCCTCTAAGACAGTTTCACGGTATACGATCGCATTCATTTTGACGCCACGGTCCAAAAATACGAGCGGAGAGCGACCATCGGCGGTTATGGCGGGCGGCCCAAACCATCACCATCGGTGCTGCCTGTTTTCTGGTGGCCGTCCGAAGGTGTAAATTTTCGAAGGACCTCTCTGGCAAGTAAACTCGGTCATTTTGTTTGTTGACATATTGCTCGATAACAAATGGCGACTCATCGGAAAAAACCAAATTCGGCAACTCACCACTTTTGTGCAAGTGTAGCAACTCCTTCGATCTTTCGACTCTAACTTTTTTCTGTTGCGGTGTAAGATCGTGTGTTTTTTGGAATTTCAATGGCTTGAGCCCAAGCTCATTTTTCAATATGTGTTGCATCCGTTCCAACGATATGTTGAGCTCACGAGCCCGTTTTCTTCCACTTCGACGCGGATTTCGCTCAATTCGAGCTTTCACTTTCCGAACCATTTGTGCCGATGTTGCATCTCCATGGCGTTTTGCAACGCTGCCAGTATCACGGTTCAAGACACAAATGATTTATTCACATTGAGCTGCTGGAGGGCTCTAACCATAGCTACTTGTGGTTTTCCAGGGAAATATAAAGCAATCACACTATCACGTTTGAGTTCCATCGCGGATAAAAATTTTTCAACACAACTGAGACGCAAAACGTTTAAAAGGCTTGTAAATAATAGAATTATCTGTCATGTGTCAAAATTTGAGCTCACTGTCATGAACGGTTTGGAAATTATAGCAGTCTTGAAGTCGGTTGCTGTTCGAGTCAGGCAGGGCGTATGTACGTAAGCTTATAGTTATTCTTATAGCGCCTGAAGAGTTGGTGCTTCTGTCTCTTGGCGTTTCATGACAATAAAAACCATCGCCTTGAAGTAGTATGTATCACCATTTCCTTCGATATAACCGCACACAATAGTCTTAAATAACCCGAACCAGTTCCCATTAGAGTCCAAATTGTATTGTGACTCGACTTTGCCTTTGTCTTATTGTTCGTGACCAAAATCCATTGTTCCAAATTAGTTGCCTGTTTAGGCGCCAAGCGACAACCATTATCCAAAAGAGCAGCCGACTTCTATTTGACTTTCAGTGAAAACCATAAAAAAAAAAAAGGAGATATTAGTCGACGCCCCCATATCAATCTTTTTCATATCTTTTCATTTTTTGATCGTCCGTCCTTCTCCACGGAAGAGGTATGTAGAGAGGTACATATTTCAAAAATATTTTAAGCAAAATTCATTTTCGTCCCTTAACAGTTGGCCTATACAAATAGGAGTACCTACACCGAAATCCGACCCTGAACCCAAACGCAAACCCAAACCCAAACCCAAATAATATTCTTTTCCAATGTTCAACAAAGCGTGAAATCAAATATCATCACTCACGAGCACAAACGGTATCCTTCAACAAACTCTGCCATCGTCCCCTTCTTTATGTTGTATCGTCGTCGTTCCCTTCAAAAGGTGGCATCCATGCAATAATTCATATTTTTTTTCAAACCCTGGCTCATCCCATTCGCTTAGTTGCGATGGTGGATTTTTGTTTTTTTTTTTTTTGTCGTTCTTTTTATGAACCTTCTTCCACCAGCTCCATGTATTGATTCTAATTTGTGTTGTCCATTCCGTTGGAGCACGAGCTCGATCATGAAGGCGGCGGTATTGGCAAAGTGTAGGGTAAGGTAGAACACTTATTTTATATTTATTCTCATTTTGAACGTTTATCGACGGGTTTCATCCACACTCCTGTACCACCCGAAATGGGAACCATTCCATTGACGATCCTATTTGGACAGCAATCTCTGACATTTGTTCGTCCTTACTACTTTTTTTTTTTTTCTTGTTAACTTTGTCATGCTTGTTCTAGAGAGGGAGGGAGGCTCTGGTATTTTGCTTTTTTTTTTTTGTAACCACTCTCACGTCATCGTCAACATGGTAACACACTGAATGGAGAGCGTTCGTTTGCATCATATTTCCGCACAGAATCGCCCACGATAAAAATCAGAAAAAGAAGAAAAATCTGTAAAAGGACACCAGCGGTCTATGTGGCGCTCAAACACCGGCAGCAATAAACGACAAAAAGGAAAACCCAAAGCAAAGCAAACGAGTGTACACACAGAAGAGAGTCTGATTGGTCCTTTTTGGTCCTTCAAGCAAGCAAACAAACGTGTGTACATATGTATACATATAGATTCACACAAACTCGTAGCGCCGGGGAAAAATTGGTAAAGAAAAACTTCTGCAGGAGTCGCCAATTCGCCATCCTTGCTATCGCTATGCCTTCTTGTTCTCTTGTCCCCTTGCCGTTCTTTCCACCATCACTATTTTCAATTGTACGAGAGTATTTATTCGTGTTCACTCAACTTGAACTAGCCCTCGTCCTTGTCATCAGTGTGTACGAGTATGCTGTGTGTTAGCTATGGGTATACCCCCCACCACCCATTCAACCATCAATCCAACCATCCATCTATCCAATTCCAATCCAGAAAGAACTATGCACTACATTTTGCAAATCACACTCCAAAGAAGGATCCACAAACAGCCGCATACATACGGTAAAGTTGTTTTTTTTTTTTTTTTTTTTTTCTCTCTCTCAGCTTTCTGTTCTGTGTTTGCTTTCATCCCCTAACACTGCGGACACCCACATCCCACCCAGTGCTTTTGCCATTCCTTTGGTTTTATTGTTCCCTGTGATACCGAGAATTTATCCATACCAACCGACTCAATTCGACTCGACTCGACTCGACTCGACCCGACCCGAACATCCTCTAACCCTCGGTGTCGGTTCCTCACCCTAGCAATAATCTCCTGCAGCAGCCTCAATTTGGTCGGCGAATATAGTCTCTCACACTTTTATGCGCTCGGTGACGGTAACGGTGTACGGTGTACGTTGTACGGTGTTTGTTGAGGATTTCTGCTGCTGCTTCTGTTATTGTTATTGTTGTTGTTGCGCGTTGTATAATAGGATAGGGAATGTGAGCGTAAAAGGGGTGGAAAGATACCATCTGATCCATTCCCATACTGTAGTAAGGTGACTTGAACAAATGGGCTGAAAGGAGTGAAGAGGATTTTTTTTTTTTTGCAACCCTTCTCTGGTTCAACCACCCCCGCCTCTTCTCAGGCGTTATCCAAACCATTTTGGATTTTTTTTTTGCATTTCAAACTGTGAACATGAGCTCTTTTGTGTGATTCTGTTTTTTTTTTCTTCTTCTTTCTGTTGTCCTGGCAAAATTGTCTTTCTGGATTTTTTATTTTCTACAGGGTTGCCTGACAACCACCCCCCTATCCGCGAGTATATTTTCCGTTTTTCCTTCGTTGGAACTACAAAAAAGAAAGACGATGAAGGAATGAATATAAATTTCTGTGCTAGGGGATGTACATTGAAAGAAAAAGAAAATAAAACGGAAAAGGATCTGCTGGGATTTTTTTTTTTTTTTTTTTTTCTAGTTCCTGTGGCTCCTCCGTGTAACAGGGCACATCTGCTGTTGGTGGTGAATTGGTTAAGGATTAGTAGATAGAATCGAAGGAGGTGGAGAAAGAAAGGATTGGGGCGGTAAAGTGAAAATTGAGTCGACTGTTTGATGGGGTGGGGTTTATTGTCAGGCGATCAGTTCGTCGCTTGGCCGTTCGTTTCGTCAGTTTTGTCAGAGCAGCGGAGCTATGTACGAGTAACTTGAGGGAACTTAGAAACTGGGAGTGAAAAAAGGGACCCAATGGTTGGTTGGTTGGTTGGTCAGGGGTAGAAGGCAGTAGTGTGGTCCGGTTTTTCGTTGTTCGACGATTGGTGTGGTTTTTGCACAAAAAATAAAACCACAATCGTTCGTGCCGAAAAAAAATTCCGAAGCTTCTAGGCTGCCGAGCAGCACACCCTTAACCATAATTTAGTTTACTTTCCGGGCAACTATGGCGAAAGTTGGTTTTGCGAGGAAATGCAAGGAGAATTTGAGGAAGGGGAACAGAAAGATAGTGAAGAAAGAAGTCTTTTTTCGATTGTTTTTTTTTTTTCCCCTTATTTTCTATGGTATTTTAACCTCAGTTGGCTGTGAAAAAGTTGAAAGAATTAAGTTCTTGGAATAAAGAGGGGGTTTTTCCTTATTGCGGAAATGACGGGGGAAAAAAATGGTCAGGAAATGGCGAAATTAGACCAAATAGAACAAGAAGAAGAGTGTGGAAAGAACGCAATCCTACCAAAAGTGATAGCTTCACAAGATCTGAGTGGGAGAGTAGTATCTGTATATTGTAGAATACTTGTGGTTGAAGTTCGATGGTTCTGAACAAATCATCGGATCTAATGAAGTAGAAAATGGTCAAGTGCATTGGAATATGAGGTCAATTTGTAGGCGGAAGTAAAGATTTAAAAATGGATGCCCATTGCCAAGTGTTGCAAAATCCATGTTGTGAATATTTCTTACACGAAAGCTTATTTTCTTAAAGAAGCACGACATCAAACATTATAGTAATATAGTTCACAAGTACCCTGATTTGTGTACGTTGAGCTCCAGCAGGAATTTCTGACCATGATTTAATTTTTTGTACATACAATGTTCACTTTTCTCGGGCTCGACTAGGTACCACTGTCGTTCCAGTTTAGAGATTTTTCTTCTGTGGACAACTATAACTTGCAATTGAATTCAAGCCAACTACCATGGCGTAATTCCTATTATGCCTCAAATGTCAACGATAAAGTCAATCATCTGCAAAGTCTACTACTGGACCTTTTTAATAGGCATGTTCCATTAAAGACAGTTGCCGTTCAAAACGGAAATTGCCCTTGGTTCACGTGGGAGGTTCGAAATGCCATGAAAGACCAACTATCGTCAAATGGGAAATATTTTCTCGGGCACGCAATCATGCAACCTTTATAACGCGAACAGCTAAGAAAAGATATTTTCTATCTAAACTAAGTGCTGACCAGTCCTCAAAAAAAAAAACTATGGAGCAATCTACGTTCAATTGGGGTCGGGAAAAATGCTACCCGCGTCGGTACAATGACACTTGATGTTGATAATCTCAACGGCGCATTTTTTTCCGGTGCCACAAACAACCTGAATTTTATTCCTGAAGCAGTTGTTTGAGTTTGATTTTGACTTTGAAGTCGTCTCCGAAATTGATATCGTTAATACCATTCGCTCAATTAAATCAAATGCTGCTACAGGTGAAGATGTGATACCTATTCGGTTTGTGAAGATGGTTTTTACCTCATATTTTGAGCTCTCTCACACACATCATACCTAAATTATTATATCACAACCTCTTCGTTTCCAGACAACTGGAAGTTGGCAAAAGTTATCCCTGTGCTGGAAAAGCCTCGACCCTTATCGGCAAATGACTTTCGCCCAATTAGCATTTTACCGTGTCTATCGAAAGTCATGGGGAAAATTCTTGCAAATCAAATCTCGAGTCACATCAAGCAACATTGCTTGTTATCGCCAGTTCAGTCTGGTTTCCAAGCTCATCATCATAGCTGTCCCACAGCCACAGCCTTGATTAAAATTCTGGATGATATTAGAATTATCTTTGATAGGGATAGGGATTATCTAACAGAAGCTCAGACTGTATTTTGGTTTTAGCGAAAGGTCAGTGTGCCTGATGGATAATTGCTTAGGTAATAGGTACCAGATAATTGCACATGGTGGCAGATCCTCCAGTTTTGCTGCGTTACTTGCTGGAGTGCCACAAGGATCGATACTAGGACCAATCAATGTATCAATTCATCTTTATGCTGATGATGCCCAAATTCATTTATCACGGCCTACTGCTCTGATTGAGGATCTAGTAGTTAGAATAAATGAAGATCTGTCAAAAATATACAACTGGTCACTACGTAATGGGCTTAATTTGAATCCAGACAAATCCCAGATGATGCTGATTTCTAAAAAAAAAACAGTGCGATACGGATGAACTACCACCAGTGTTCTTAAATAACAGGCAACTCAAGTTTGTAAACGTTGTAAAAAATCAAGTTGAATTGATTACTCTCTTCCAATGACCACGTAAATTATGCCATTGGTCGAATCTATGGTGGCCTGCGTAAGCTTCGGTTATCCGCCAGTTTTACCCCAACATGCACGAAACTTAGACTTGTAAAAACCCTGTTTGTACCCATTATTGACTCCATAACTATTTACTGTAAGCTTGACTCCCTCTTAGAACACAAATTGCTTGTTGCGTTCAATGCTATGATTAGGCATGTGCATGGGCTGAATCGTTATGACCATGTTTCTCACTATCATAAATTGGTTCTAGGATCTACGTTTCAGCAATTTCTAAAGATAAGGTGCTGCCAATTTATGTATAAACTAATATTTGTATAAAAGATCGCCTAAATATCTATTTGATAGGCTTCAGTTTGCGTAATCGACCAGAACAATGAATCTTATAATTCCTAGTTTTAACTACTCCTCTCGCCTCTTCTTCATTCACATCACCAGACAATGGAACTCTCTGCCAACAGCGACAAGGCAAATAATGGAAGCTAACAAGTTCAAAACTGCCGCATTAGAACACTTTTCCTGATTGCAACAACTATACTTTCTTTTTTTCATAGATCTAACCTCCTTGGTCACTCCCTTTTAACTAGGGTCTTCCTTCTTTTACTATTTCTTATTCTACTTTTTTTTCCTGTTATTTAGGTACTATATTGTAAAAGACAACGTCTTACTTGTACACACGAAATAAATAAATTAAATGAAATGAAATATTTGATGATGGCGGGGCGCAGTCAGTAAGCATAACTTAACCAAAAAGCGGTAAAAGTAAACTTTTCTGACGTGTTATCATCCTTTCGGCGGACTGTGGTGAAGCACCGAAAGTGAAATCCTCTGTTTATGAGCAATTCTCACTCTCCCGCCGTTTAGAATAGGCTAAAAACCGTAGGCTGGCTGTGGTCCAAACGATGAGGCATGGCGGTATTTCAATAATGGTCTGGGGATGTTTTTCCTCCGTCGGTGAAAAAGGAGAAGTGCAGAAGTATACTAGAGTAGCACGCCATAAATGCCCGTCATTTACAATTATGCAAGATGATAACCCAAAAGATTCTTCTTAGTTTTGCCGAGAATACGCAGACTAAAAAAACAGTAATCCAAACCCCGAATTCAACCCAGTAAATGTGCTTTGGGACGAACTTCACAAATAGGTTCACAGACAGGGGCTAATAGCGAAAAATAAAATTTGAATAGTAGCCTGACGTTTAATAAGCTGCCTTTCTAGCTGGCGCTGTCTTTTGCCAGCTGCGTCCAATAGCGCGCATAAGTTTGGCTGAGATCCACTTCCACTGTCTATCGTGACATTTTGCCTTAGACGTCGGTCGGTGTTGTTTTTCTTTCATTGACCATTTCTACTTCAAAAGTCGCAAATGCTCTATTAGAGCTCGTTGTGTTCTGCCCCTTTAAGTCAATGTGGTCTGCTGTGTATGTCATCACTCATAACTGAACAGACTTTTGAAAAATGATGACTCTATAGTTGACTTGCGAGCCTCGCGCAATTCTTTCAAGAACGATCAATCACATAACAACGCATCACCTTGTTTATGTCCTTTTCTAACATTAAAGGTGTCGGTTTTGACATTACAGACCTTAATGGAGCATGGTGCTTTCATACGAAACCACACTGATAGGGGCCGGTCAGACTGCTGACGAAGAGTCATATAGTACGTCTTCATATGCATACCACCTTGATCAAAAAATTTTCGGAATTTATTCTGCTTTTTTTTTTTTTTTCTGCCCACAATTCTGGTCTCTTTCGGCGAATTGCTTCACGCAAACGTCTCATAACGCCCAAATAATACTTTTTGTTTACTGTCTGGCCTTCTGGCAAAAATTCATGATGCACTACACCGCTGTAATCCATGAAAACCGTGAACATTGCCTTCTTTTTTGACTCAAAACGACGTGGTTTTTTTGGTCTCGGCTCATTTGGTGAACACCATTCACTTGCCTGATGTCTGGATTGCATGTCGTACTCATAAATCCACGTCACGCCTCCAGTAATGATCCTTTTGGTGAATGTGGGATCGGATTCAGCCTCGCAAATCATCTCTTTGGCGACGTCAACACAGTCTCTTTTTTGCATGAAATTGAGGTCTTTTGGCACCAAATTTGCTGCTACACGACGGAAACCCAAATCATTAACCAAAATGTCTTGGACAGATCCATAGGCAATGTTCAAGTCCTCCGCTATCTCTCTGATGGTTAATTTGCGGTCATTTACCAACATTCCTTTTGCGAGTACTTCATCAATGTTTTCATCGGTTTTCGATGTCGATGGTCTGCCACTGCATTCATCAACGGCAACAGGGTTATTGTCCTGCAGATGGCGCAGTATGCTCTGTATCCAACAGCATCTGCCGCTTTAAACAGCGAATCCTCCAAGGCTATGAATCTTTGTGACCTCTCTGCTCACACGTTCCGCTTCCGCTTCGCTGTTAAAGCTGCAGACATAGTCATCTACATAATGATTTTCTACTACGGCGGAAACAGCTTCAGGCGCCTCCTTGGTAAATTAGGCAGCGTTGAGATTTTTAATAAACTCGGCTGCACACGGTAAACAAGCTGCTCCGAAAATCATTGATGTCATCAGGTACGTTCGAACTGGCTGGTTCTCATTCCCGTCGCGCCATAGGAAACGCTGAGCGTGTTGATCGTATGCTCTTATTTTAATCTGTGAAAACATCTCTTGAATATCTGCGGCGACTGCGACGGGGCCTTGTCGGAACTTGAACAATACTGAAAAGAGCGGTTTGGCCTGCTCCGGTCCTTTCAAAAGCATTGAGTTGAGTGATACCTCTCTAGTCTTAGCGGCGGCGTCAAAAACGATGCGTAGTTCTCCTGGCTTACTGGGGTTGACAACTGCGAAATGCAGTAAATACCATGTGCGGCTGTTTACTAGTTCTTCCGAGGCCATTTCTCGAGCATAACCTTTCTCGATGTAGTTTGCCATCTGCTGGGAGTACCGTTCTGCGAATAATGGGTCCTTTCGCATTTTTGCTTCCACGTTGAGAAGCCTGTTCTTTGCCATGTTAAAGCTGTTGTGCAAAGCAAGCCCGTTTCATAGCGTTGTCCCACCTGCTTGGTCGTTTTATTAAGGATTTTTGTGGCTCTTATATCCTCGGCTGATTCTAACAACACATCTGTTTTCTGCACTCCGAAATTCTCAGTGGTAGAGTACGAATTGACTATCTGTTTGATTGACGTTCTCGTCGGCATGTTTCGGCCCATATGCCAACCAGCCGAGCTTAGTGTACCCTACCACTGGTTCCTTTTGTGTTCCCTCCAAAACAATACTGGCAATCCCCAAATAACAGTTGTCAAGACCCAGAAGAAGAGATGGTTGTACGTTTTCATAGTTCTCAATCGGAATGCTCTTCAAATGTTCGAAGTCGTTTTTGCAAAATGTTTGCGTGGGTAAGCCTAGGTTGCGTACAGTCTTTACATTGCGAAGTTCGTATTGATGGGCTTCTTGATGCTTTCCTCTGATGTCACAGGATATGGTACGAGACGATTCTGTCACCAGTTTCTCACCAAACCACTAAAGAGTCAACTGCTGCTTCCTCCCACTGAATCCAAGTTTGATGGCCACCTCATCTTCCAATATCGAAATTGACGAATCTTCGTCCAACAATGCGAACACGGCTATCCCGCCCTTTGGGCCTGACAACACGACTGGTAGGATCCGAAAGAGGAGTCCAGGTACAGATGGAGTACGAAAATTTTGTAGTCTTTCTGGACACTGTTGGAAGTTCGTGGCAATTGGCGACAGATCTGAAAGCTTTTCGTGCAGCAGTTTGTGGTGAAATTTATGACAGCCTTCTGTCTTGCATCTGCGTCGACCTCGGCAAGTTGCGGTGCTATGGCCCTGTTTTAAACATGAAAAACAAAGCTGCTTACCTTTAACGGTTAGCCAACGCTAACTGTTGTGGAGTTTTTGAACACACTGCAGTCCGCAATTCGATGAGGCCCGCCACAGCACGTACCTAATAATACTCTTCCTTGTGAACATCCTGGTATTGACTGGGAAGTTTCTTCATTGAAGTGAAACATTCGACGAGGCTGATTCGATTGAATTCTGGGTGGCGTCATAGCGGGCTGCGGCAGCAGCTGCACAAATCTAGCCAACTTACCTAGCCAATCCGAAAAATCTTTGAGCGTGGGGTGTGACTTCAGTGACAATGTACAATACGTTTGTACATTGCACGCCTCGATCAAAATTGGATTACTCAAATGGTGTTCGCAGTTGGCTGACTCCAGAAATGCGACGATGTTCCTTACTTTCGTGGAGAAGGGAATTAGTTGATCAATTCGCTGGTTGTTCATAGGTGGCCACTGCTGGATTTTTGCCGAGCTGAGCTTTGATTATGAGCTCTGGCCGTCCGAAATGAAATCTGAGCTCCTCAATGCCGTCATATCCACATTTTTGGGGTGGATAAGGAGCGAGGAGACCGCTGGTGTTCTCCGTAGTGGTGTATGAAAAATTTCTTGTTGTTTCGGTAAAGTTGGCTAAAAATAGTGGCCAGTCCTCTGGTGCACCGGAAAATGGCGGATGATCATATAGCTTGCGATGTGTAGATGACGTTGTTGCGCTTCGTAAGCACCAGTAGTTTGTCTTTCTCCTGACTGCAACGATCTGAGACCACTGAGATACCTTTTTGTGCTATGTTGTTGCTTTGGCTGTCTATTCGGTCCCTTAAACGCTGGGTCTCTACTTGGCTGGCCACAGTTTCCCTACGACTGCAATCTGTAGAGCGCTTAATTATTCCAACATCGTCCTCATAACTTGCTTTTGACCCTGGGCGTCTGCTGAGTTTTCAGCTGGCCCTGACGCTGCGGCCACAATGTCTTCGTCACTTGACATCACGACAATAATTTAAAAAAATTCTTAATTTTCTTTAATTTGCACGACAGCAGAACGGACGCTAAGAGCTAAAATTTGTTAGAAAGGCTTAAATGTCACAGCAATGTAACGGCTAAAGAAATATTGAATACTTTATTTTAAATAAGTTCAAATTCTAAATTTGGCTACAGATTTAGCTCTTGTGTTTCTTGCTTGTCCTCAGCTGCCGAATACCTTTTAGAAACTGGTAAAACCAAATCCTTTGTTTTGTCGTTTGCGATAATTTTATAGAACACGATCACTGATTGGTCACCCAATCAATTGTTAGTTCTTATTTAAATGATTGCTCCCTCTGGTGGTCGGCAGCAGAGGTAAACTTACATTAAGAGTGACATTACATGACAGCAATGGTTGTCACATTCTAGCCTCGGAATGAAGGCTGACGCTTCTTTAGATGACCGGCATATTAATCCTTCTGTTTATTAAAAGATTCTTCAACGTAGACGATTTTCTCGGCAGTAAGCAAAACTCGTTGGTAGGGATTCGTCGACGATTCATGAATTAACGCTCCTGTTAGTAAGTGCCCACGGTGACTTTTGTGTGTACCGATTTTTGCGAAATGCTCATCTTCCATGAAAAAGTATCTTGTTTTCGAAGTGTTTTTCGCCGGGGGATCCTTAGAGGCTCCAAATTCCTCCTGTATCCTCGACTAACTTCGCATTGCGATAAGCAAAATTGTAAGTGGTTCCAATCGGCCACAAGTTCCGAGACATCTCGCCTTTTTCAATGCTGCAATTGTGGAGACCAACTACAACAGTACGAACTCATTGTAAGCAACTAGGTACTCGTAAGGCCAACAAATTTTCAATATTGCATAAATGTTGCACGTCAAATACCAGTCAACATGAAATGCGTTCAATACATCTTTCATAAATCAATGTGATAAGTGAGGTACCAGACAGACTAGGGGAATCCGCAAGCGTAGATTTTCTTCGTCGCCCTTCTTGATCGGTGAATCTACCTTGAAATCCACAATATCTTGCCGTAACTCTTCATTTCCTATGTTCAGGTAGTCAAGAACCTGAGTATGTATTCCTAGTTAAACAGATGTTTTTACTGCAAAACCCATTTAAGATCAAAGGCAAAGAATACAATTAGTTGAGAAATCCTTCATTTTAATTACAAAGCCAGATCAGAAGTCAATTTCTTCATTTGAATATAACCAATTGACCGTTATCACTTATTGAAATCTCCATTATACAATCCGCCTTTTCAAATTGCTTTGAAAAATCTCTCACTGCACAATGTTCAATTTTAACTGAATTACTCGTGCCGGTTCCAAAAAAAAAAAAAACACGGAAAATGAAATACAACACACAAAGTCCTTCTCCTTGAAGAACCCCCTACTATCCAATTCAATTTATTCCAATCACAACTTTCCTCAGTTTCTCCGCTTCTCTTCCACCTTACCCATAATTTTTCATCGAAATCAAACAAAAATTCTTTTACGCCGAACAATATACAAGGATCAACCAAACAATCAACATCTTGCAGTAAAACCCAAGCACACAACTAGAAACTAGACCAAAAGGGAAGGGCATAACAAAATGTACTAAATAAAAAAAAAAAAAAAAAAAACAAGAAAACAACAAAAGGAACTGTTAGCAAATACTTAACACCATCACCCTCTTGTGGTCTATCGGTAGAAATAAATCTTCAATTTACGAACACAAGATACAACCAACCAACCAACCAACCAACTCAACTCAACTCGTCTCTCTGCTATGTACTCGTACTCTTAGTAGCAGAAGAAAATGAAACCATTTTTCTCATTTTACACTTCACCCTTAGCTGTTTCCCCATTGCTGCAGCAACTAACTAACGTCCATCCGGCCGACCGACCGACCGACCAACCAAGCGTCTCTTATATATTACACTAAATCCTACTTTCCATTCAGGCAATCTATCCAACCTTCAACCCATACAACTCCGACTCCTTGCTGCTTGGCGGGTGGTTACGACAAGCAGGATGAAACAATAACTCACTCCTCTTACTTACACTGCCCTGGGTGTCTTCCGTTTCGTCCTGTCGTTCCAAATACTTGGCTATTGATCAAATAAGATTACCAACAATCAATCCATTGTACACATGACTGATCACTTAAAAGAAATCAATGACCATTTCTCCGTCTCCCTGCCCTTCTCACGAGGGTGGTTAGAAAACAAAACAAAAAAAAAAAAAAAGAAGCTTTTGCACACACATGCCATGGTGTCCTTCATGTGCAGAGGTTCTTTTCCTTCTTCTGTCCTATATCCTCTATTGTCCTGATAGCGGTGCTCTCCTCTGTCTTTTCACTCTACTCGTATTCCCGGACAAATATCCAGTACCCTCCTGTCACAATGCGGTGGCATAAACAACCGAGAAAGAGTGGAATTCCTTGGTAAACTTTTTTCCACACACACACACACGCCCACCAGGCCCATCCACTACAACTGCTGTATGCATTGGTAAAAAGGAACGAACGACCAACAACGGAAGGGATAAACGAATAGATGAACAGATATGGGGTAACATGACGACGACCCACAGACGCGGCATACAAACAGATGAGAGAGAAATTCCTTTTTATTTGTTTGTTTGATTTTATATTCCCGTTTCGTGTAAAATGGTTTCATTTGTTCCATTAGGACGTCAAGGATTGTGGTGAAATGAAATTGGCCATCCTTTTATCCTCCCTATACCCGTTCGTTCCACACATCAAAACAACCCTAAATTGAGCACTCACTAACAAATCCTTGACGATACACCAATCAGGTTTTCAACTCTTGCCCTTTGGCATCCTTTTCTCTGTGTTTTCCCTTCGCTTTGCCGCCATCTCCTTAGTTCTTATTATTGCCGTTCATTTGTCTATTGAGTTGGGCGATACGTGAGTTACAAGAGCGATAGATACCAGAGATACGACAACCACACGTCGAGTTATGTGTGATGTGACTCTGATACCAGTAGGTGGTATCGGATGGGGGTTGGTTGGTGAGTAAAAGATTGAAACTGCGCTGGGGATTTATCGTCTTTCTTCATGAGCACGTCCGATCATAAACTTTTTCTGCTTCTCATGCTTCTACTTTGGTTTTTTTTTTTTTGTTTGTTTTTTTTTTCTTTTTTTTTTCGCCTTCTCTGAGTCACTGAATGGATGAATGACTGACTGACAAAACAGAGTCCTTCGCCTCCTCCTTCTTCTTCTTCTTTTCCATTCCACCCTCGTCCATATCGAGAGCAACATCTTTTGCAAATTTATTCCGCAAGGGATGAAGTTCTTTCGTCAACATCGTCATTTCGTTTGCAAAAAAAAAATAAATCCACCACTCTACACCCTCTCTACTCTGTACTCGTCCTTGGGATAATAAAAAGAAAAGGATACGACGGCAAAGATGGGGGAGGGGGAAAAAAAAAAAGAAAGAAAACTCTCATTAAGCAGGAGCACAGAGGAGGCGAAAAAAATTAAATCCTTCGAATGCGGAAAGGTAGAGTACAAGGGAGAAGGCAAAAGGCGAAAGAAAAAAGAAAAATAAAAAAAAAATCATCACATCACACTTCAGTTGAGCACAACGATAAGAATCGCAATGGTGGGGATGGAAAGGACGAGTAAAAGTTTCACAAGGACTCTGCCAATTCAGACACGACGATGAGGATGAGTACTACGGCGAGGACGACCCTTGGGAGGACTACAACGACAACGATGGCGATAAAGATGAACTCTGTGGGCAGAGGGAGTAAATAACACACACACACAACAGAGCGAAAAAAAAAAAAAAAAAAAGAAGAAGCGAAAGCATCCCCCAGTGTTGTCATCGTCGTCGTAGCGTTGTAGTAGTCATCATCATCGTCGGAGGCAGGATATTATATCGGATGTGGGTGAAGTACGATTTGAGTGTGATGTGATGATGATGATGAAGATGACGATGATAGGGATGCCAAAGCATGCAGGCAAGCATCATCATCATTGGCGTCGCACAAAAAATACTCGGATGTCAGTGATGGAATAGCTGATGGGTGCTCCATGAATGAGACAGCTATGAATGGAGTGGGTTCTTTGCTACTTCTCTGCTGGTGCTTCTACTTCTACTGAAGCAATGTCGGGTTCTTTTACAAGGGTAAAGGGGAATAAATTATCGTAGATTTATCTGATTTAGAAATGATTGAATTAGGCACGTTTCCAGTTGCACAGAAAAAAAGACGAAGACTAAACAGGCGTCGAGAGGAGTGGTTTGTTGAGTACTATAGAAGCCAACGAGTAACGACAACGCTGGAGATGACGATGAGCAGCATCGGGTAATTAGGTTAAGTTGCCAGGCGCGATTAATTTGTTCCTTTTTTTTTTATTTCTGTAATGAAATGAAAACTTTTATTTGTGGTACTTAATACAGGTGTGGGTAAAGGATTTTGTAAAGCCTGTTAAATAAATTTTCTATTGTACAAAGTTTAACATTTCACTATTTTTTCGATCACCTTGTCTGGCATCATTTTGTTAATCTCCGGCCCAACACCTTCAAGTCGATATACGAAATAAATAGAACGACAAAGACCAGCAGTTGTCTGATTGCCCGGCGTTGCTAAATTGGTCAATACACAGTTAAATCATACCATTTGCAAGAATTATGTTAGCGGTTTTGAGATTGTTGATTGTAACGACCCAAAAATCAGCTTGACAGAATTCAAAACCGATCTTACTGCAGCTTCACTAACTCCCAGAAGAAACCGAACTTCTACCAGACCTAGTACCATGTACATACATCCTTCGGAATGGTTGTCGATATTACAGAAATTAAAGTTTGCGGCAATGACAAAAGAGCACTCAGACTAAAGACCAATCCAAGGTACAAATGATTCGCCTCCTCCACCGACTTTTCACTGCCATCAAGATTGCCTACATATGTATGTATGTATATCTTCACTTGGAAGACAGACGCAAATTTCGCTACCGAGGAGTGACATCTCATGCTCTCCGTCCTCCAGAAAGACACCACCACGGAAACCTAATTCGGCTTCGGAACCATCCGTAAAGACCCGACTATATTCCTTTCCTGGTCAAGATTCTGGTCGACAGCATTCTTGGGCACAGGGATAGTCCATTTCGTATTTTTTTCACAGCGGGAGTTCTGCTTCACTAAAACCAGAGTCAAAAGACAACCGTCTCGCAACGTCTTGTAAGCTAATGTGCGTGTTTTACTGAAGACCACTTCTCTTTAAGCGCAATGGCTTGGAGAGTGCAGCTGATGACATGAATATCAATGGCAGGAAGATTCATCAATGTGTCGAGAGCTGAGTCAAGCCTGCTAGGGAAAGCCGCAGTGCAGTTTTTTTCCATGAAAGCTTGTTTTACCAGGCAACCGACGCATAGGATATAATTGACCTTATCAAAGTCGTGTACATCCAAAGGACCCTCCTCCTTTGCATTGCCAGAATGCCGACAGCGTCTTAGAATCTTTTGACGTAACAAGTTTAGTCCAGAGAAGTTTATTTTATCCAGGATAACCAACCCAAATAGACTCAAATACTTTGTTTCTTTGGAGAATTGGATGTTGATGCCTTTGAGCACTAGATGAGTAAGACCAGTCAGCTTCGTGCTTCTCGTCAAGAGAACAACCTCAGTTTTGAGAGAATATACTGAAAGTCCAGTACCATCGTCCGTCGTGATCATCGATCACGTCTAGAGCTGCCTACGCTTTAGAGCAGATCGTCATTTGGCATGATTCAGCTGACACTAGAGCTACAACATCTGCCTATGCTTCAGCAAATATGTCAGAATTCCTGAGAGCGTTATTAAAAACGTTGAGAGCACGTGTTAAGTTTTTCGGAAAATTGGATAGAGAGAGCGAAAGATGTTTGGGCTCAGTGGTTATTTCGCTCCATGGATGGTGTCCAACATTTAATGGGGAGACTAAATTATTAGTGTAAATTGACTTGATTGTTGTATTTAGGCAACCATGCAGCTCACGAAATTTCAGTTGCCTGAAAAAAGTCTTTCGGACAGAGCTGGTATTGAACCCCGATTTCGAAACCAATACACTACCACCTGAGGACAGAGTAGTCTTTTTGATCTAGGTAGGTAGGTAAAAGTGACTGTTAGGAACACTAACCCACTTCGGCCTATTCGCCCATTGTGATGCCACGTGGATCTATGATCTTCTTACGATGAAGCGTAGGAGATCGTTTACGTCTCTATTTTTTAAATCGGTTAGGTCATTGTGGAAGAAAGGTCCTAAGTGAAGGATTGTCTCCTCTTCCTCCTCGTTCATGCAGCTTCTACAGAAATCGTTTGTAAAAGCGACAAGCCTTCTTGCGTGCTTGCCTATGAGGCAGTGTTTAGTGATGATACCTATGATGGAGCTAAGATGCTTCCTATTTAGAAGAATCAAACTCTTAGGGCGATTCGGATCTAGCTTTGGCTAGATCTGTTTAGTCGCTAGACATGTTGGTCCAACAGTCCACCTAAGGTCTGTTCTTTTATTGGCATCCAGCTTTAATATTTAGGAACTGGTCGTTATGTTTACTCTATAACGACGTGGATGCCGCTGCTGACATGATCACAGAAACTATTCTCTTTGGAATGAGATGCTTTATCAATCATCGAATGAAGAGTATCAGACCAAAGGAAAAGGCATGGAACGACTCGAGCTGTAAAGAGGCTGGCAGGGTTAGAGAAACGTTTTTTACGGTCATACAAGACCAACCCGACAGAGGAAAACCGAAAAAAGTTTAAACGAGCCAGAAATGACTGCAACGCCTTTCTTAAGCGTGTGAAAGGCAGTACAAATTTCTGGTCGTTCGTCAAAAATATTAGAAATTCTGCCTCATCCTCCATCCCAACGCTCATTTACAATGACATTCCAGCTGTCAGCTCTTTGGATAAGGCCAACCTGCTTGCTGCACACTTTGCCGCCAGCTTAACATTCCCAAATTGTGCTTTGTCTCCGCCTACACCTAAGTGCGTCGAATCTTCAATGGGACAAATCCACTTTCGCACTCGTGTAGTAGCAAGTGTACTTAAAGATCTCCACATACATAAATCCGCTGGTCCAGATGGTATATCTCCCCTTCTTCTAAAGAGGTGTTCTTCCTGGCAAAACTACTGCGTAAGCTTTTTCACCAATCCTACTCTTTAGGACTCTTTCCGAGAAGATGGAAAACAGCATTTGTCCAGCCCGTCCCTAAAAAAAGGCAAATCTTCCTCTCTGTCCTCCTACAGACCCATTGCACTTACGTCTCTTTTTTCCAAGGTCATGGAAACGCTGATAAACCGTCAGCCCATTAAATATATCTCGAAACACGAAAACTTCTCAATGACCCGCAATATGGTTCTTGCAGCAACAGGTCCTCTGGTGATCTGATGGCATGTCTCACCGAAAAGTGGAACCAGAGCATACATCAATCTGGCGAAATAAGATAGTTGCACTTGATATTTCTAAGGCATTTGACAGAGTTTGGCATCAGGCTCTTTTGTCGAAAATGCGCGATTTTGGGGATCGACGACTCTCTTCTCCAATGGATTATGGTTGAATCGGAACGTTCAATTCAAGTTGTCTTGGATGGTTTTAAGTCTGATATTCACAAAATAATTGCTGGTGTGCCCCAGGGCTCCGTTTTGTCTCCGACACTCTTTTTAATTTTCATTAATGATCTCTTGGCTGCTAGTTCTAATCCAATATATTGATTTACTGAGGACAGTACTCTCTGCTTTTTATATTCATTCCCGGACTCATGTCCCTGCTTTTCGGCTGTAGAACGGGAACGGCAGCGTATGATAAGCTCATTAAATTCTGATATTAACAGCGTAACTAATTGGGCAAACACTAACAGAGTAGAATTTAATGCTTCCAAAACACAATGCTGTCTGCTGTCGTTAAAGCGAAATTTGAACACCCAGCCGTTATCCATGATTGGCACGTGCATCGTCGAAACCGATAAACTTTCCATTCTCGGTATGTGTGTCAATGACAACATACGTTGGAAAGATCACATATTCGCTGTCGTCAAAAAGGCTGCGAAATGTCTAGGTTTCCTCAAGCGATGTAAGAAATATTTCACCCGCTCTAATCTGGCCTCAATTGATAAGGCATTCATCCGCTCAAAATTGGAGTACAATGCCCACATCTGGTCAGGTGCTCCTGAAATATCTCTGCACGTAATGTCTCGTGTCTCACTTTGTTTTATCGCTATTTCCACCACCAGTGCTCCATTGAAATCACGAGTAGCATTCCGCCCATTCAAACTTTCAACCGTAACACCCGTCTCGCTATGAATGCTCATCAGTATACCCTCAAGCCCATTGTCGGACGTACTCTAAAATATTGTGATTTGAGCCTAAGCCGTACAACTCGCTTACGGAATGCCCTGCCGATCTCTGTGTTTCCTGGTCGTTATAGCTTACAAACATTTAAAAACAATGTACATCCGTAGCTGTCCTTTCTTCCTCCCTAAATTTACTTCCACGTAGCGATTCTGGTAGAAAAGGGTAGAATAGGTAGAGTGGTTCCAATTTTGGTGAGTTTATCGGGCCTACAGTTCTCTGGAATGTCTCTTGGGCCTGTCACCCAGAAAAGGTGAAGGGTGAACTGCTCTTGATCTAAAGCATTTAAATTTAAACTTGTCACACTAAGCTTCTTGGCATTTACGACACCTTGAATTTTTGTCTTACTTTACGCATAGAATTACTGGCTAGAGACTCGTAGCTGCAGAATTTTTAACCTGCAGAGCTGATTGATGATTTTGTGTCCTACCTTTGCAGAACTCTGTAGGCTGTCCCTCTAAAACGACAGCTTTTATGTGTTCGCCGTCTTACTCGTTTAGCCAATTTCTTTTCGGCTTCTATAACTATTTGTCCACATATAACTTTTTTAAGCAGCGTATCTACGATTCCCTGTGAATATTGGCGTTTGTTGAGGGCGGTGGCTAACCGGAGATTTTCACACTTAGAGCATGATTGAAGGCTCTAGTTATTCAAATCGTGCTAAAGCGTCTAACGTTGAGCTTTTCTTGCATTCCGTTTATGTTGCATGATTTTTTATTTGACAGTCCGGCTCTGAATCGGGCGGCAACCAGCACCCGTTAGAGGTGCATACAAACATACCTACATGCGCCTTCCATCGATCAGTGTGTAATCGATCGATTCGTCTGGCGTTTCGGCTGTGATTTGGTATACTTTCGCCGAACGAAGTCTTGACTCCTTTTTCACACGTCGTAGCTCACTCCCCACCCTACCATTACATTTGCGGGGTGGTGGCCTCTTTCAACCCTTGGAATATATATGTTCTGAAGCTTCTTTTGATGTCCGAGCACACACTCGATCATTTTGCTTATTAGTTCATTCGACGTACAAATTTTCTCATCGGTGGACAAAATTTTTCTGTGAGGATTTTTAGCGTACTGTTTTAAGAGAGCTTTTGCGACTGTTAGCAAGTGTCCAGTGTGTGTTTTGTAGACACTAAGACCCAAATCATCTTTGATGGTGCGAGACATGAATTTTTGCGAAATGTTCATTTCCCGCGACAAGATCTTCTACTTTCTCAGTGGTTTGCGGCTGATTCGAGCCTGCACGGCTTTGATGGATTCAGTAGTTTTCACAATGCATGGACGGCCGGATCTTTGACGGTTACGTTCTCCACCAGTATCCTCAATACGATCAAAAAAACAGCGAATGATTCCAAGCGATCGCAAGATCGAAATATGTATATCATCTTTGCCACATTACACTTGTAAAGGGCGTTCTTTTTAGAGGTTTAAAAACTAGCAACACTGTTTCTACAGACTGTCAATTTGACAGTTGAAAGTTGATTTGTGGTCAGTACGCTTTGCCATTTTGCGATGAATAGACTAACGCCATAACAACGCGTGCAAATTGTGCAAACTTATCTTGAAAACCATAGTTCGGTTCGTCAAACTTATCGTGCGCTACGTCCATTTTACGGTCGACATAATCGTCCATCTGAGTAAGTTACTCGGAACACGATAAATCGTTTTCACACCACGTACACTCTAGTGGATAACACGCATCCCCATAGACGACAAACAGTGCGAACAGAAGAAGTTATTGCCGTTGTGGAGCGCAGTGTTGAGGAGAATCCGAATGAGTTGATTCGCCATCGTGCACAGCAATGTGAGCTATGCCCATCCACTTTGTGGAAGATTTTACGGAAAGATCTTGGTTTAAAAGTTGATAAAATCCAGCTTGTGCAGGAGTTGAAACTACGTGACCATTATACGCGTCATAGATTCGGTGAATGGGCCGAAAACATGATTCAGCTTGATCCTCATTTTCAACGCAAAATCTTGTTCACCGATGAGGTCCATATTTGGTTAAATGGATACGAGTATGTAAACAAGCAAAATTGCCGAATTTGAAGTGGAGAAAACCCAAAAGCCTTTGTCGAAACGCCCTTACAACCATTAAAACTCACTGTTCGGCGTGCTTTATGGGCTGGCCCACATTTCTTTAAGGACGATGCCGGCCAGGATGTTACCGTCAATGGAGAGCGCTATAGAAACATGATTTCTGACTTCTTCGTTCCTCACTTGAATGGTATTGACATGACAGAGGTTTGGTTTCAACAAGATGGCGGGCGACACCATTAATTTATTGCGGGAAACATTTGCTGAGTGCAAATGGACCTGTGTACTGCCCTCCACGATCCTGTGATCACACGCCTCTAGATTACTTTCGATAAATCAGAGACGTTGGACGATTGGAAGTCAACATTCGCCGTGTTATTGCTGATATACGGCTCCAGTTGCTCGATAAAATTGTCGAAATATTGGACTTCACGATTGCGCTTCGTTCGAGCTAGCCGTGGCACATATATGCCCGATATCGTATTTAAACACCAATGGCATAAAATTATCTATTAAATAAAGCTAATATCATAGACATTAACATTAGCCTCAAGTGTTTTATTCCTAATTGAATTTGTATACCTGTAAAAAAAACACACTCTATAAGCCGATCACAACGATACGATGTCCGATATCACCTCCCGCGACAAAGAGGCATAAAACCAACGTTTTAAATAACGGTTAACATGTAAAGAGTGCAACTAATATTTTATTTAAAATGGTTGTAATAAAAATGTTATCAATATTTTATGACTAGACTAGCGTCTTGGTATCCGGCGACACTTGTTTAGAGTTGAGCAGTGACTTAAAGCATTGCTGTGACCATTTTGGCTTTATTTAATACTTTTCGGGGATGTTTGTTGAGTCTTTTGTGAAAGTTAATACCGAGGTACTTGACTGCATCTCGTAGCGGAATATTGCTTCCATTGATCTCTCGTTTTAAGGACTTACTATCTTTCACTGCAAGATGATGTCCTTTCCCGCTTGCATTTCAGAAGCAGGTCCACGTTTTGAAGCATGTTATAACAGAAAAATATCAGCGTGAGCTCATTTACGAATATTTATCTAAATTCGCCAGCCTTGCCTGGTCATAAGTATGGAGAAGTGATTCTTTTCACTTTTAAACTAACCATTATCAGCCAGAAGATATTACATATATACTCGTATGTATGTATGTATGTGCCTATGTGCATATGTATTTTCTGCTTATTTCAATTCCCTGCCCGGTCGATTTGCTGATACCTTCAATTGACAGTTGGAATTCAGAAAATGTTTGCCTTCAAAATCACTTCAAGTGTGCCTCAGGGAAACCATTTAGGACCCAATCTATTATCTTCTTTCTTTTCCAGCGAAATCTCGTATTATTCTTTAAAGAAAGCGAACGTATTGTAAAAGAGGACATTTCCTGTGCGAAACATTTCTATAAATGAGCAGTTCTATTGGTGCATTGTAACGAATCCTTTCTGGTGCGTAATGCCTGGCATGCAACCATCCCCCTTAACCCCCAACCAAAGCCAACAAACATTCCTCTCTTCCTTTTAATTTTTCCACAACAGTCAAGTACAATGCAATACAATTTTTTCCCTTTTTAGTTTACAGGCATCAAGGTTTTCTAGCTTTTTTTTTGCTGTGCTGCCAAGTAAAGCTAAACCAAGAGGATACTGACATCAGAAGGGTTGTTGTTTGCGAAAAAATGAAGACCCCAGCCCAGCACCTCTGTTGCAACGGACATATTTCTGTATTAATGATTTTAAAACACAAAAAGTAAAACTAGGCCAAAAAAAAAGCCAGACTAGAGCGAGTGCAGCCTCTTGTTGGGAAGCAAATCTAAAGAGCCTTATGCTCGTAGGTAGTACATACTTCCAATTTGTTCGTTTTTTGGATCGTTCATGCAGCAATAGATGACAGACAGGCTACAGGTACTAGGTACGCCATGGATAGGATGTGGGGGCAGTTTTTTTTTTTTGTAAATCTAAAACCCCTTCGCATGGACGGAATATTCGCACATCCTTTTTGACATTAAGAGCATGGAGTGGATGGAGTTTTTTTTCCATTTTTGGAAAGTTCTTTGGTTTGATTCACGAGCCAAAGCTCTTCCGTTGTTTAGGTAGCTCTGGTACACTTTTTACATTCATTTTTTTAGGAGGATACCACTCACATGCTTTATGTTTTTTTGTGTTAATTTTGGGTAGATGGTTTTGCATTTCTTTTTTTTTTAGATTCTTGTCCTGTTTCGTTTGGGAATTCAGAATTCTGTCTGTGTGCAGATGAAATCGTGCTGGAAAAATTGAAATTTTTGTTGGTAACGACATGGAAAGGGACGTTTTAGACGAAACAGATGCACTATAAATGCACAATAGAGTGTTATCGACAACAAAGCTGCAACTACTTTGGCAGAAGTAACAAATGTAAAGAATTCAGAAGACTAACAAAAAAAAAAAAAAACACACAAAAAGTATAGGTTTTGAGGGCTGAACAAGCTATGGATGCATAACAAATTTGGTTGTTTCTGCTAACGAGACTGTAACCATAAAATGTGCCAGTCAAGTGTACACCTCAACCATAGGTTGGAAATCTGTGTCTAGTATTCGTTGCTGTTTCTATGACTTTTGAAATTTTTGAATTCTTGATGGAGGCCAGCTATTTTGTCATTGTTAACATGTTACGTATGAAGAGGCCTTTGAGTAAAGGACCATATCGCTGCTTTCTGGAACAGAAGTCCTTGGTTTCAGCCGAATGTTTTGAGAGGCGGCAATCAAAGCGTGTCAAGTACTGCGTGCTGGATACTTGGAACAAACATGAAGACTCCCTTCTAACCATCTCTCTACATTTACCACTGAAAGTAGCTTTCCTAGTCGGTAGCACTTCAATGCAAAACATTTCCCATTGTCCAATTGACAATGATCAGACTGAAACTTTAGATGCAATGTCCTCAAAAAGCAGTTTCCAATGATAAAGGTAAAAAAACTTGTATCGCCACAAAAACGCAGAGAAGCATTCAGTGCAAAACTTTTTCTCTAAATGCAGGCCCTACTGATGCAGTCAACAATATAATTTGCCAAACATGTAGAAGTTTCCTTTAAGGTCCTTTTGTTGAATTCATACGAGTCCATAAATATTGTAGGTTTTGGATCCTTCGCAGACTAGGAAGGACTAGTTTTTTATCTGAGTACGCATACATTTTTTATATTCGGTTTTCGGTATGTCCATCAGTGATTCCTGCGATTTTTCCATTACTTCCTCTCGGCTACTGAAACGCGTTCCCCGTAGTAGCTTTTTAACTCGATTGAACAGAAAGAAGTCACAGGGAGCCAAATCAGGTGAATTCGGTGGCTGTTGGATGGTATTTGTTGCATTTTTCGTCAAAAAATTACGGATAATGATGGTACTGTGCGACGGTGCAAATCCACGAGTTTCCTGCCCACAATTTTGGTCTCTTTCGGCGAATTGCTCTACGCAAACGTATCATAACGCCCAAATACTCGTAATACTCTTCGTTTACTGTCTGGCCTTCTGGCAAAAATTCATGATGCACTACACCGTTGTAATCCATGAAAACCGTGAACATTGCCTTCTTTTTTGACTGAAAACGACGTGGTCTCGGCTCATTTGGTGAACGCCATTCACTTGCCTGATGTCTGGATTGCGTGTCGTACTCATAAACCCACGTCTCGTCTCCAGTAATGATCCTTTTGATGAATGTGGGATCGGATTCAGCTTCGCAAATCATCTCTTTTGCGACGTCAACACGGTCTCTTTTTTTCGTGAAATTGAGGTCTTTTGGCACCAACCTTGCTGCTACACGACAGAAACTCAAATCATAAACCAAAATGTCTTGGACGGATCCATAGGGGTTACTGACCAACATTTCTTTTCCGAGTACTTCATCAATGTTTTCATCGGTTTTCGATGTCGATGTTCTGCCACTTCGTTCATCATCTTCGATTGAACCACTTTTGAAGCGCTCGTGCCACTGGTAATTAGAGAATGGTTGCCGAAACACTTTTCCAACATTTCCAACGTTCGCGCACCATTAAATCCGTTTTTTTACGCAAAATTTAATACAAGTTCGTTGTTGCAAATTTAAATGCGTTTCTAAAATTTTAAAAAATCGCCAACAGCCACAGAGATAGATGTACTCTTGGCTACGTAATTTTTGCAAATGTGAAGCTATAATGCTAAGACTTAGAGGGAATGTCAACAACAGATTTACTAACTCAACAAAAAAAAACAGAACTCAAATCGGAACAATGGGAGCGCCACATGTTGGGTGTGGTCGGGAACTTTTTGATCAAGCTGGTATATGCGAATATAAATCTTACTCGGATCCATCCAGCAGTGTTCAGCGATCAATGTATAGTATATGAATGAAGTTAGTACTGAAGAAGTACAAAAAAACTTAAAGACAACAAATCAGCAGGTGAAGATGGTATACGACCAAAGGGCTTAAGAAATAATGTTGAGGTTCTGGCTCCGGCTTTAGCAAAACTTATAAACTTGAGTCTGGAACAATCAAAGATTCCCGAAGGACTTAAAATATTCGTCATTCGACCGATATACAAGGGTAACGGATAAAGTCCTCGAAGAGGTGGTATTCAAAAGACTTATTCAATATTTAGAAAAGTATAATATATTTTCAAAAAATCAGTTCGGCTTCAGACAGAAAAAAAGTACTTTTATCGATTTTAAGAAAGCCATAAAAATATTCTAAAAGAGATGGAAAAAACTGGCATAAGAGGACCACTTTTGAGGACTACCTAAAAAACCGTAAATACATATAAAGTCAAAATTAAACAAAGCCTAAGCAAAGAAAAGTCTTCAAAATATGGAGTTCCACAAGGATCCAAATTAGGACCGTTAATTTTTATTATATACATGAACGATATGCTTGCAGCTCTTAACAAAAGCACAGTTTACGCATACGCAGACGACACGGCAATTATCGTTAACCACAAGGACGTTGAAGCAGCTGAAAAAATCATGCAGAAGGAGTTTGATATAGTCACAACATGGTGTCACGACAACGACCTGATCACAAATGCAAAAAAAACTAAAGTAATGCACATACGTCCTCGGCACATCCTAAAACACAAAATCTTAATAAAAATGCATGGTTATGATTGCCTACATAAGGTTAACAGTCATCAACTTCTTCGAGCTGATGACAACTGCTCGACGATCCTGGATAATGTATCTATATACAAGTATTTAGGGGTCACCGTCGACTACAATTTTAAGTGGAGTTTATCATGTTGAGGCACTAATAAAAAAACTCAGGGGATCCGATCCGCTGCCGCTCTTTTCCATCTTAGCTATCGATGTCCAGTAGATGTTCTTCAACAATGCTATTGTAGTGGAGTCTCACCTAAAGTACGGCATCCTAGCGTGGGGCAACACGCCGCAGCTCCAGCGGCTAAACTCATTGCATGCTAGCATACAAAAAATAGTTAAGAAGTCAGAACAACATCATGGTATGATATAAGACAATTTCTCACAATAGAACAATTGTATAAGATGGACATACTATCAACTTTCAAAGATGATAACACCTATAAGCTACCAACCCAACAAGCAGTTAACACACGTAGACGACAACAAAATAAGTTTTTGGTCCCAAGATTCCGGAACTAATATGGACGTAGAAAGTATGCAGTTGCTGTTCCGGCAATATCTAACGAGCTTACAACACATTTAAACAATTTTCCGAAACCAGTTTTTTTAAAAAAATGTTAAAAAAATGTTCTTAATTCAAATATATAAACGATAAACTGTTTTTTTATGTACGTGTAATGAATTTGTATTTTGAACTCAACATAATGTAATGTAATTAATTTTAAAGACCAATCTTCTGCAGACAAGCCCCCTGGCTTTGTCTTGAATGTCAATCTTTCAGAGCAAATAAAAATTCAATTCAAAACAAAAAAAAAAGCACTTCAAGCCGCATGTGAGCTGCTTTAACGAGTAAAAGACTGATACTCCTGTATGCAGTTTGCATTTTTTTCACAAAGCCACCGAGGGACATTCGTCTTGAAGGTTCTGAGAAACCCAGCCTTGAGCTTTGGTTCTAGTATTTTTTTAGCGATCTTATTTACCGATTGCCTTGCACTTGCTTTTCTTAATATTGTTCATGAGCAAAGGGTTCGCTTAAAAGATACACATATGCTTACCTTAACTGAAGTCTTATGTCGGCACCCTCCAAGACAACGTCAGCGCCAATTTTTTGATTGCTTATTGAGCAATCCGTATGGATTCGACTATGTTCCTTTCCTGGCTCAGATTCTATTTGAAACTTGTCATGTGGACTTCTGTTGTTATAACGTCAAACCATAAATTAATAGTGGCCAGACAATTGACTCACAGGGCGTGTAGTAGGGGTCTCATTATTTTAGCCGGAAGATGGTTTTAAAGTTGCAGATAATTATATGCGATGACACTAAAAGATTCTTTATATTTTGGAGTCCAAAAGCAGGAGTAACAGTAACATATTTGGTGGAAGATCATTAAACCAAATGACCATTGCAACAGCTCTTGTTATAGCCATATAGCTTCAAAAGACTCTCTTCACAAATAAGCCAGAAAGCCGAAAGACCTTTGAAAATCTTTTTTTCAAAAATGTTAATTTTGTCGATAAGTGCCTTGAGTCGGAACATCCAGTTTTCTACTTTTCATAAAGCGAATAACTTCAGTCTTAAAAAGATAGAATGAGAGACCATTACCTGTGTAATGTTTGTCTAATCCAACCGTTTATACTCGTACAACCGCAAACATGAGTGTCGACAATAGAAATTTGAAATTGTAGAAAGTCAACCACAAAGCACTTAGTCCTACGAGCAATCCCAATTCGCTTTTTCGGATTTCCACGTTGGCAGGCATATTAGAAGTGAAACAAATTATGCACACGTAGAGCAGTTTTGGGCGGATATTTCCTAGTAGGTAAGATGTAGTCAAAGACGTATTTATGGTTCCAAAGTTCTTGGAAAGTGAGGCGTCATCTGTATAATTTTTTGCTCAAGATCCTCTTCCGAGCTGGAACCAAGTTTTTACACCTTTTGCAGTATAGAGACCACTGTAGTGGTTGGATTCTTAGGTGCCAGCAGTCTGGCTGGTTGGCCTTTCTACCTTTCGATCTTTTCGCAAAAGTCCGTATAGACTAACACGTCTTTAAAGTAAAATCTCAGAAACTTGATCTTAAAATACCCCCAGCCTTTTTCCCCAAATTAATCTTAAGTGAACTTGTCAGATTTGCCGAAGTCATTCCACTATGTCCCGCCAAGGTTGGTAATGACAAAACCGAGACCTTCAATGTCAGAAAGGGGCACAAGGCGATGCGTTATCATGTGATTTTTTCGACATCATTCTTGAAAGAGTGCAAAATTCGCAAGCCAACTCCAGAGACATCGTTTTTCAAAAGTCTGTTAAGTTACTCGCATATGTAGACCACTGCGACATATTGGGAAGAACACAGCGAGCTGATCAATGGATCGTTTGTGACTATTGTAGCAGAAGGTGCAAAGATTGAAGGAAAAACAGATCATACGCTGTCAACAAAGATGTACAAATAATATCGACGCCTAGAACGAAACGTCCCAATATGCATATACAACATCAACTAACAACTACGATAACGACACCAGCGTGGCAAATCATGCGAAGAATCACTCAACGCAGTAGAGGACGACCTCATCGCACAATAGATGGCGCCAACTTCGTGTGCGCAAATGCATACTTCTGTGGAGTGATCGTTAGTTGATGTTCGTGAGCATGTTTGCGGCACCTCGATTATTGGGAATACCGCCAGGGTACTTGATAAATCTGCTACGAGTAAGTGGAAAGTGAATAGTTTTGTTGGATCAATGATCACCTGGCTTCTGAATTTTCTACATATCGATGGGAAGACAACGTGGAATGTCGTAACAACCATTCGCATTAACATGTGAAAGTAGTTTATGTTATGAATGTCCAAATAATGGCTAAGTCATATGGAAATTATTTCAATTTCACTCGAATACCTTAAGTGCTATTGCACAAAATAAACAAAACATCACGATATATTACAAAAGATTACCCATCAATTACCCTGATCATACCAATCTACCTCAAATTACTTCAAAAAAATTACCAACCGCTAGTCATTTATCTGCTCATGTGTACCTACTCGATGTTATTAACTCATTTCCCACTTACAATTGCCTTTATTTGTTGTTGTTGTTGTTGTTGCTTTTTTTTTTTCCTACCAACCTCTTACCACCATCGTCGTCAATAAAAATACCAAAACCCCCTCACATCAGATGTGTGTGACGTGTTTGTGTAGGAGGGTGGTGGTGGTTGCGATGTTGTCGATGGGGGTAGTGGTAAAAAGAATGGCATGCCAAACTCAACCACGATTTCCGTTTAACTACACATTAATCACGTGCTCGTGTGCTCTGTATTCAGCTCGAAGCGTATCAAACTGACAAACCAAAATAAATTTAATTTATTTACACATTACAATGTGGTGTTCTCATTTTCAATAAAATTGAATAATACGGTTTGCCTCGAATTCCCAGAGACACAGGACAACAGCCACAGAGCTAGTAGTGTACTCCCATAAACCAGAATCCAACCAAAATGCCACCCAACATCTACCTATACCTACATATGCATCCACCTTCCACCGCATTTACCAACGTAGAAAAATCATTTTTGTTGTCTCCAAAGAGAGAAAAGATACAATTTTGTAATTTAAATCCTGCGCATTGCATCGAAACATCCCTGTTCTCTAACTGTCAAAAAGTCTCTCTCAGAGTTATTCTCTTCATATCCAATTTCAACCCCCCCCCCTAGAAAGAGTACACACCAAATTCTCTTTAGTAACGAGTCCTTGTGCGAAAGAAATCCTTTCTGGTCTCTGACGAACTCTTACTAACATTTTGTTCGTCGAGTAGTTCGGTTCGTGTGGCAGCATCGCGTCAAACGTGAAAATAAAAATAATTCGTCCTTCGGTGTACTTAACAAGGAAACCACCATCGAGCCAACCAACACACTCGTAAACGGAGATGCGCGTATGTGTTCATGATACGGAGTAATTTTTAATAACCCCTCATTATCAGTGATTATCCTTTGTGTAGTTTTACACGCGACGACGATGAAAATCGCCGCCGGAAAGGACGAAGGATAAGAAGCAACAACACACACCAAAAAAAAAACGTGAAAAGCAAAAGTGAAATTCCCACAATAACAAAAAATAAAAATAAAAAAACGCGCGCTGTTATTAATCGTGTTCGTATTCTTGTTTGCTGGTGTCTTTTTTCCGCTCTTCTCTCACAAGCTCTTTCTCACTCGACATGTATCTATGTGTGTTTTTAAATTGAGTGCGTGTCCTTAGGGTGATTATATTTCAATTAATCCTGCTAACCATTGTTATCCGTTACCGGGAGTTTTCAGCTTTTTTTTTTTTCGGAAATTAATTGATCGAGGGAATTTCGGTGTGTGGTGTGATATGCGAGTGTGTGTGCTCAGTCAAATGTCCTTTTTTTTCTCCCAAAACCAGAATGGAATGAAAATCTTTCGTTTTAGCATCTCCTCTCTGTTTTTCCTCTTGAGTGCATTTACAATCATTTAATGCACACACTAAAAGTGGTATGTGATGTGTTCAGCCGTTAGAACGATGGATGAACCATATGACGTCTTTTTGGAGTTGGAGGGACATAAAACAAAAAAAAAAAAAAAGGACTTAAGTACGACGACAATGAATCCTTTTGTGTCATGAAGTACACCAAAGCAAGCAGGCGAAACAACAAAACAAGAGAAGAAAAAAAAAAGCCGCGCTGCTCCTTTTCACCGCGCTCACACCACAAAAATAGAGAAAAAGAAAAAAAACATTTTTTCCCAGTTGCTGCGATCCATTACGTTGCTAGTTGCTACCACCTACCCTTTTCAACTATTCAACCAACCCGCCAACCAATAGACCCTCTCTTGAGCGCAAGGAAGTTTTTATTTTCAATTCCTTTTTTTTTTTGTTTTTTTTTGTTGTGTGCCGTTCAGCTTCAGGTTCTCTCTTTTCGCTTCTCACATCACTGGGTTGGACATTTTTATTTGCTGTTTTCATTTTTCTTCTTCGTTTTCTTTATTTTTTTTTTTTGTTTGTGTTTTGTTTTTGTTGTAAGAAAACACGACGAACGAGAAAATTCAACTGTAAAGCCATCGAGCGCCACCACCCTAGGGGTGGTGTGGTTCTTGGTCTGTACTGTTGTACTGCGATTGAGGTGCAAAATCGTGGATACGGAAGGAGATTCTCATGAAGTGGGTGTTGAGCACAAAAAAAAAAAAACCACGGCATATGCATACCCAAACAAAATAAAGGAAAAAAAAAAACAACGTGTTGTGTACTGTGTACTCGTACTTCGTATAGAGGGGTGGTTTATTTTGTAGCCAACCCCACCAGCGTTATCAACCTCGCCCGCCAACCCTTTACTCATTTTTAACTTTGTCGTTTGTTTTCGTTCTTGGTTTTGTTCCCCCTTGTTCCTACTGTTCCTTCTCCATCATAGTGCGCGGAGTTGCGAGGATAATCGAGCAGATTGTAAATGAAAGTTTTCTTCTTTTTTTTTTTTGTTATTTTGTTGTGCCTTTGCCTTTACAACCCTTGGCCGAAGCAGCAGGCACTGAATACTGAAAATAAAGAAAAATTCGTTTACTTGAGTGGATAGTGGGCGGTAAAAGACCCGATGAACGAATGAAAGCGGGTTGAGGGGAAAAGAAAAAATTGTCGTTGTTAACAAAACCCAGCTACAACAATGATAATGTCATAGAGACTTTTAGAAACTTTTTTTTTTTTTTTTTTTTGGTACTACGTTAAACCTTACTCTTTCCATTACCCTATACTTTACCTTATCCCTTACCTCTATCATTACCCTCTCGATGATGGGATTTGCTTTTTTTTTTCTTCTGGGGTGTCTTGCTTGCAATGGTTTTGGGGAACGACACAGGACGAACCCGAGTGTTATGGTACACTTGAAGTTTGTGTGAAAGTGGACAGTGATATTTTGGAATGCGGAAAAGAAAGGGGTTAGAAATGGTAAAGTGGCCGTCAGTATACAGAGATGATTTGTAGTGTTATTCTCAGTTCGCCCTTCTTGTCAACCCAACCCTTGGGTGTTCGGTGCGCTTGTTTTCTGTTTTTTTTCCGTTTTCTTCTTGAATAACTCTTCTGACTGTTAGGACTTTCCGGTTAAGTTTTTTTTTTTTTTCTTCCACTTTTTCCTGAAAATTAGGTACGTTGGTTGGGGTTGTCAAAGCGGGGGAGGAAGGAAGTAGAGTTGAAGAGGAATTCTCTTTTCCTTATTTTTTTTTTATTTATTTATTATTTTATTTTTTTTTTTAAAGAAAAGTTACTCGTCGCAGCCGTGTCGTGTTATATACGATGAAGGGGCTCTTGTTATTCTCACGTAAATTGCGGCAAAGAAGACCGACCGGTCAGAGAAAAAAAAAATGGGTGGCAGAGGGCAAACAACGAAAGAAAAAAAAAAAAATAAGGAAAAATTCTCCCCTGTATAAGGGGGAGGTGCACGAGTATAAGACGAAGTGGAAATTTAATTAAATGGTAATTGGTCTTAAGAGCTTTCGTGGGTTCTTTCATTTTTCGATTTTCTCTCCTTCCTTCCTCCGGTTTTTTTTTTGTTTTTTTTTAGTGTTCTCTCGACTTTTTCTGTTTATAGAGAAGTGGTATGGTTTTCTAATGAGGAGCAAGGGTGGAAAAAAGGACATTTGAGTGAGCAATTTGTGCACAAAGTGTAAAAGTGTTTTTTTTTTTGTTCATTTTAACTTCATTTTAGTTCTTTCGTTCGTTCTATTCTATTCTAGAGTGAGTAATATGCTATTCGTGGAAAAATTATAACAAAGTGTTGATCTATCGGAATGTGATAAATTTCAAAGAAAGAATGTTGTTTTTGTTTGTTTTTTTTTTTTTTTTAGTAAAAAAAAAAGGAAAATAGTGTTTCAAGGATAAATATAGGTAGCAAGCCCAAACTTCTTAGGGAAAAAAAGAATTGAGGGTTCGCCCGAAGCCAAAAAGGGATAATTACACTAGGCAGGCAGCTGGAACTAATAAAAACAGAAAAACGAGAAATATTTCGGATTACCCTGGGATAACAATTAAAACCGGATAAATGAATGTCAAAAAGGTATGATTTTAGTCAGTTTATTTTGCATGTGTATGGATATTTATTTGTATCCGATTGTATCGTCGGAGGACTTAATTTCTTTTTTTTTTCCGTTGTCATATTTGTGGTGTACAGGTTAACGAAATCCGTCGGTGAAAATGGTGGTTTCCGATATGGGATTGATGTGGAAATAAAAAAAATGTTTGTGGATAACACTAGAGTGAAAGTCAGATGGGCGATGGGTTTCAGTGGCGATTTGTGTGAAGAGTGTAAATTTTGCGTGATACTATCAATTACACGTGCATTTTATTTGAACAGTGTTAATGGAGAGGATAACAGAAATTCGGGGTCAGAAGCTACTGAAACTGATGAATGTGGAAGGTATCCCACACGCGATGTGAGATATGGAATCCGGCTTCGTTGATTATGGGCACATTCCGTTCAAGCTGGTTTAACCAGCGGCAGGCAATCAAATTTGAAAAGGGGCCAAAATACGAGGGTTGTCTGAAAAGTTTTACGACCGCAACGTAAAGATAGCGGCACTCGTCAATAAAAGCTAGTGAATGGTAGTTGTGCGCCTTTTGACAGTTACTTACCGAAGTTTCAGTCATTTTGGACGCGCAGTTTTTAGTTGACAGTCGTTTGAGTGAGTCGATGTGAGTGTTGAGTATCGAGCTGTCAGTAAATTCTTGTTTTTGAAAGGAAATACGCCTACGCAAACCAAAAATGAGTTGGACTCTGTGTATGGGGACTCTGCACCATCATTTGCCACAGTGAAATTTTGGGCAGCTGAATTTAAACGTGGCCATAAGAACTTGGGAGATGATGAACGTTCGGGACGTCCAAAAACGCAACCACCGACGATAACAAACATTGCTAAAGTTCACCAAATGGTGTTAGACGACCGCCGAATTAAGGTGAGACAGATAGTAGAGGTTATGAAAATGTCCAAAGAACGTGTTTGTTACATATTAAATCAAGATTTAGGCATGGGTGCTGCGTTTGCTTACGTTAGACCAAAAACGTGTTCGAATGAACATTTCCAACGCTTTGTTGGCCCAGTTTAGGCGCAATAAATCCGAGTTTTGGCGCCGATTAATTACTTTAAATGAAACTTGAATACACCATTATACGCCCGAAACAAAAATTCAGTCAAAACAGTGGACTGCAAAGGGCGAGCCGGCTCCAAAAAATGCAAAAACTGTTTTTTCGGCTGGGAAAGTGATTGTGACTGTTTTTTTGGGATAGTAAAGGAGTTATCTTAATCGATTATCTTCAAAAAGGAAAAACCATTACAGGAGCATACTACGCATCATTAATTGCCAAGCTGAAGGCAGAAATTGCGGAAAAACGGCCACATTTGCAGAAAAAGTAAATCCTCAGCGGTTGCCATGGCGAAAATCTATGAATTACGGTTTGAACCGCTTGACCATCCGCCTTATTCACCGGATCTAGCCCCAAGCGACTTCTTTTTGTTCCCTCATCTAAAAACTGCGCTCGGATGATAGAGATTTTCGTCAAATGAGGAGGCAACCACCTTCGTGAACAATTATTTTGCAGGGAAAAAGGCCAAGTACCAAGAGAGTTGGAAGCATCTCTGAGAGAAGTGTGTAGAGTTACAAGGAGACTATGTAGGAAATTTAAAAAAAAAAATGAGAAAAAATGTCTTGTATCATTGTTCGGAAACTTTTCAGACTGCCCCCTCGTATCTCCATACAGCTCTTACCGATGACCACAACGGAAAACGTGAGCTAGTCACTTTGACAAGCGTCGACAATTGCGTTTCTGGGCATCAGTTTTTCGCGGCTTTTGCGATAGAGTTGTAGAGGTCTCATAAAAGAAGTTCAAATACAGATAGCGACGGAAAAGAGATATCAGACGAGTTACAAGACTAGTGTACTCATGTGCCCATTTAAATACAGTAATCGTGTCAGTAATAAAACGCCTAAATTAATCGTATCTCGTACTTGCATTTCTATGCGAGTGTAAAGCGGCTAGTTACAGAGGAATTTCAGTATGATGTTGACGTCATCCTCTCAGCAAGCACCGGGAAAGGTAGTGCTTCGAAAGGTCACTTCAAAATGGTCGGCAGTCTTTTCTGTGAGGTAGGAATGCCGCATCCATTTTGTGGATCCGAAAGTAAATTTAAATAAAACACATTTGTGATTCAGATTTCGATCAATAACATCATTCAAATATCCTCCGCGGGAGTTCTTGCAGGACTTGATTCTGACAAGATAATTTTCGCTGACTTTTCGTCACATACATATTGTCATTCAGTCTCAACATGACGAATATTCGTTTTCAACGCGTCAAGAGTTTGCGGATTATGTGCATAAACACGATCTTTGTGGCCAGCTCACATCACCAAAACGCGAAATAACTCATCCAGGAATTTTTTTCTTGCAATAAAGCCGAAATGGGTCGTGTTGTATGAGATGTGGCTTAGTCTTGCTGAAAATACATGTCTTCCAGATCTATATCTGCGAAATTCGGCTAACAATTGACTATACATGGTGAGGAGAATTGACGGTGATGGTTACACCTTCGTCATTTTCGAAGAAGTATGGACCAACGACACGCCATACAGTGAATTTTGTTGAAGATGCAATGGTCTTTCAACAGTTATATGCGGATTTTCACGACAATTTAGTTTGTTAACGTATCCACCGAGTGAAAAATGAGCCTCATCACTGAAGAAACTGTTGTGTGAAAATTGGTCCTCCAAACGCTGATGTTCAAATACCCAATTGGTGTATGTTCTACGCATTCCGTGGTCAGCTGGTTTCAATTCCTCAATGAGTTCAAGGATGTAGATGCAAAATACGACACGTAATGTGCCATAAGACAAACCCACACGCCCTGTTCGCCGTGAATTCGATAGATTTCTTCACTAACGGGAGCCACATATTTTCTCTAGAGCTTGCGTTTCGATTATGGATAGGCCTTAGGACATTTGTAACAGAGCTAGCCTCTTCGAATTTCTTGTTTCCGTTTTGCCTATAGTACGGTCAGATTGGACATCTCGCTTATAATGTGCGAAACGCGACCATAAACTCGCTTGTAATGCGCGAAACTTACCTAGTGTACAGTCACTATTTTTGTAGTAAGTTTTCACAATCTTAACACATTCAGCAGTTGTTAAATGATCCATGTTGTAAAATTGCAGACCTTAAACTAGACATATACACTCTCGAACGACAGTTCGGTTTGACGTATGTGATTGAAACACGGATGTCAAATCCGGACCACGAATTGGATGACCCTTTGCAATCGGCCATGTCTCGCCACTGATTTTGGCACAATAAGACCAAATCTTCCTTCTTTCGGAACCTGGTCATAGATTGGCTTGAAATTTTGTAATCCTCTTGGTTATTTTCCTTCAGAGAGTTTCAATATAGCTTTGTCAAGTCTAAGGCTTTGGGTATAGTGATAAAAATGTTTGGCTTGTTTAGCCTAAATAAGATTTGCCGTCGGACGTACGGATTTAAGAATTTGTTCTTTAAACGGGTTGACATCTGCGACGCAATTTCTGTTATAAGACCGCACAAAAGTGCAACGTCATTTAGTTCTTACCCTAGGAATTCATCTACAAGACGCTCTTGGATGAGTGCATTTTGAAAAGTATTGTATCATACATAGTTGGGTACCTGGGAACCACCACCAGGAAGTAAAACAAACAGTTGATTATGAACATGACCGCTGCTTACTCATTCAGCCACCCATGAACTATTTTCAGCGAAAAAAAAAAAACACAAGTTTCGAATAAAAAAAGTCCGGAAAACACTCCCTCCGGCTAAAAACTTTAGCACTACCCTAACAGTATTCCCATGAGTCCTTGATGCTAACTCTAAGCAACACCATCATATCCACTGAAGAATAAAGTGTCCAAGCTTAAGATATAAGTATGTAGGTACATACATATGTACTGATGGCTAGGGAGCAGAGAATGAAAAAAAATCAGTCAACACGTGTACCGTTGGTAACGTTAACTTCTAACGAAAGGGTAATTAATATGGCTTGCTGCGGCTGAATAGCCAAAAGTACTAGGTGGCGCAAAAGTCATCAGCCTAGATGCTATAATTTTTGCAAATGTCGGCAAATCTCAATTCTGCTTTGACATTTGTGAGGTAAGCAGATACAAAATACACGTCAACAGGACATAAATCGCTGTATACGTGGAATAATTGCTACGAATTTTTTGCGGAATAATTCGTTGGTGGTGTTGGCGCAGCGTGAATTTCGGCGCAGATTTCCCGGTCGTTCGACACCAACTGGGCAAATATACTACGACGTTTAGCCGCTCGCTTAGAAGAGTATGGAACAACATGAGATGCTGCCAGGTCTAGCCGGCCCCGGAGTAGCCGTTCTGCTGATAATATCGCAGGTTTGGTTGAAGATGTCGTAGAGGACCCCGGAGCACCGGAGTAACGACGACGTGCCTCGTAATTGGTCATCAATCGGCGGTCTTTACAGAGCACTTAGGTGAAAGACTTTAAGATGTTCCCTTACAAAGTGCAGACAGTGAATCAGCTCTAAGCTGTTGACCGCCAAACGCGTGTAACTTACGCTGAAGCTACTTGGAATCACGACCACGAGGTAGACAATTTTTTATTGAAAATCATCATGAGCGACGAGGCCCATTTCCATCTCTGTGAATATGTGAATAAGCAAAATTATCGCTTCTGGGGCACTGAAAAGCCGCGTATAACCCACGAATAGCCATTACACCCGCTCAACTTATTTGTTCGAAAACGCCGCGACCCAAAGGAGTACTATGGAAGGCGAGCGCTACAGAGCCATGCTCAATGACTTTCTCCTTCCTCAATTGGATGTATTGGGACTGGAGAACATGCGGTTCCAACAGGATGGAGCAACGGCGCATACTGCACGAGCCACTACCGAAGTTCTGAGGGCTGTATTTCCGGGTCGATTTGCACTGGTCGGCAAGATCGCCTGATTTAACCATTCCAGACTTATTTTTGTGGGGTTTTTTTGAAGTCACAAGTCTATGTCAACAAGCCTCAAACGCTTGAAGCCCTCAAAGAGAATATCCGTCAAGAATGCGAGGACCTATCTCCGGAAGTCCTGGCAAGAGTGATATCACAAATCGGGCCCGAATGGTCCTCAATTCTGGCGGCGGCCACTTAGCCGATATTACTTTCACGACTTAATGGAAACAAATTTAAGACATCAAAAAAACATAATCCAAAAGCAGAATCAATGTTTTCCATTCATAAAAAAAAAATTACAGCCAAAGAACATCGGGTGACAACTTGAATAGCAAATTAATGAAGAGTTCACTATTTCATACTGCTTGCATAGGGTTAATTCTGTTTACATTAAAGAGCCATGAATATCCAAGAAAAACGGGAAGATAATTTATTCCATTACCAGTCCACAAAGTTTCAGTAATGCAGAGCTAAGATAGCTAACACTTACCTCCTCATCAGGACCAAAGGCCTGTGATGCGCTACCAGCATATGCAGGACAATAGAAGAGAATATGTTCGACAGTATCGTTTTACTCTCAAGAACAATAGTACATCTGAAGGTCACCTGCGGTCTCGGTCAACAATTTTTTTTTAAAGGTCAAAAAGGTCTTTTGGTGATAATGTCAATGGGCAAAAGGGATCTGGTTTCAATCAATCCGTGTAATGATTGGATTCTGAGGACTTTTCTTTTGACCTTCATCTGTAGTCTAGACAAAGTTTTATGAAAATTAAGCCCATCAATGGGAAGAGTTAAACAGTGCCTTAAATTAAACTTTGTGCACATTGAATACATAATTATTAACATGCGGAAATTCTTCAAAGCATCTGGAGCACAGGCCAGCTTAGAGCTCTTAGCTCCCAGCTTCTATCCATCACGGATCAATGTTCTTTGGAATTTGAAAGAAATTGTCTTATCATTGCCGCATAAATCCGTAGGGTTAGCTTTGTCGACAAGGTGTCTTGGAACGCCAGAGGGTCTGCGTTGCCTTGGCCAAACAGTGCCAGTGCTATTCTGAAACAAATAGGCTTTTTGTGTGGCCCATGTTTTGATTTCCACTAACATAGATATAATTCGGGATCATTTTGCAATGCAGGTCTAGAAAAGGTTATACTATATGGACAACAGCACCAGTGTCTCATAAGGCAAAGCCGGTGTGATCGTTTTGAGTAGATTCTCGAAGCCCGGCATGATGTTTTCACCGGTTTAAGAAAGGCGAATCTGTTCGATGAATTAACTTAAGACGCGTTTGTTTTAAATTTTTGCTGACAAATTCGGTTTATTGCTTATAACGAAATCTTCATTTTAATTCCAAATTTGCTTGAAACCGAAACTGGGAAAATAGTGGTCTTTGCAGTGCTAAAACGCTTTTCGAGAAGATGTCTTTGTTAATCTTCAATCTCACGTGCATACAATTTCATGGTACACTACACTCTCTGGTCATTCACCGTTGACCCTTGGGTTGACCTTATGAAATTCGAAGATACTTCTAAATCCTCGAAATTGACATCCATATCAGCATTGCGAAATGAGTCCGCAATTTCTTGAATCCGGTTTCTTCCGTATATGTATGGGAAGTTAAATTACATATCCTTGAGAAAAGTGTTCCCTGTTCCCTTGTATACACATTTTTACATCTTGTAATTGCCTTGCCTTCTATCCATCAACCGTCTGTCCCATGATTCAGTTGTATATTCGTGAAATTTGATGAAAGAAAACTAATTTCGTTACAGAATTTTTCATTTAAATAATTTGGGGAAAAGTTTGCTTTTTTCCCTGGTTTAACAACTTTTACAATTTTTTTTACACACATACATACACACTATATGTATGCATATACTCGTACAAGTATATCCATCTGAAGGTCACAATATGCCTTCCTGATTGATGACTTTTTGGGGGTGGAATAAATATTTTCACACTTTAGTCATGTTGTCTAAAACTTTTCATTAAATCTAGAAGATTCAATATTTTTTCAAATTTGTTACATATTTATTTGCGTAGTGGATCTTGTTTTCGAAATATTAGATATGTTTTGCCATCTCTGGCATTTTTTTTCTTTTCACTAACAAACTCACAACAGCGGTAATGATTTAGATGTTTGTCTTTTTGGTCAAAACATTGAGGGATGTGCTGTTGGAATAGATGAGAAATAATCAATTTATTTATGCGTAAGATCTGACAGCTAAAACTTTCAAACCGTGCTGCTATTATTGACAGTGTTTTGACACTTATTTGCAGTATTGCATGCAACATCGGATACAAGAACGTATATGCCATATTGTATGACCGTCTGAAACCCTTCCTCAATAACCTGATTGGTCCCTATCAGTGCGGTTTCAGAATAAGAAAGTCCACAATCGACCAAATCTTCACACTTCGGCAGATCCTGGAAAAAACTCAAGTATTCCAAATCGATACCCCTCATCCTTTCACCGAATTTAAGGCCACATATGACAGCATTTATAGAGACGAGCTACATTATATAGAGCCATGTCTAGTTTTGGCATTCTTGCCAAACTCGTTTGTTAGCGCAGAATGACGATGTTGTGTCAAGGTCGGTAATGGCTTAACCGAGATCTTTGATGCCAAAAACGGTTTTAGACAAGATGACGCGCCATCATGTGACTTCTTTAACATCATACTTGAGAGAATTGTGCAGAACTCACAACCGAACACTGGAGGTACATTCTTTCAAAAGTCTGTGCAAGTACTAGCGTACGCCGATGATGTCGATATAATTGGGAGAATACAGCGGTCTGTCACCTGTGCGTTCGTTAGTGTTAAAACGGAAGCTGCCAAAATGGGTTTAAACTTAAATGAGAGCAAAACCACGTATATGCTGTCAACAAGAAGGGACATGCAATATTGACAAATTGGGCAGAACGTCACAGTCGCCAGCTATAATTTCGAGGCAGTATGGTACTTTGTCTACCTCGGCTTTGCTATAAATTCTACAACCGTTAAAATTCACAACCTCATCATTCCGAGTGAAGAAAATCTCTCCGTCCTATTCGGACTCCCACCTCTGGAGAGTCAATATCGAAACCAAACGCACCTGAGTTTCAAACCACTACATCACAAACTTTCCTTTCTCCTCCTTCTATCTTTCCGCCCGCGCCCTGGCAAGAGTATAAGGGTATTCATAACCCCTTAGGCGCGCGTAAATTAAAAAAAAAAAAAAAACAACACCTCAACAGAAATAAAACTAAGAATCACTCTTGCCAATCGCTGTTTCTAAGATGGCTACGATGGCAATTGCGTAGTAAGGCCCTATCCCGAACTAAAGAGACTCTATATAAGATCTTATTCATCCCAGCCCTACTTTATGGCACAGAAGCATGGGCCATATCGAAAGCGGATGAAGATATCCTCAGTCGTTTCGAGAGAAAAATCGTTCGAAAACTATTCGGTCCCATTTGCGTCGATGGGCTTTCGAGGAGAAGATTCAACGACGAACTGTACGACGACATCGATGTAGTCAGAAAACTGCACATCAGTCGGCTGAGATGCCTACGACATTTAGAGCGAATGTGTACCAAGACTCCGGCCCGCGGACGGACAACGCCGTAGGGAGACCTTCACTTTACATGGCGCGCACAAGTAGAAGGCGACCTCAATCGACGTGGAGTGCGCAATTCGAGGCAGATAGCTAAATAGCGAGTTAACTGGAAAGGCTTGTTAGTTGAGGTCCAAATTCACCCCGAATTGTAGCGTCACCTAAGTAAGTAAGTAAGTAGATTCCAGAAGAACGCTTTCGTATCACTCAAACTTGTTTTGAAAATCGGTCTTCAGCTCGGCGAGCATATAAAGGGTCATTCATTAAGCGCTTCCTATCTTTAAATTTAAATAAAACAATGTGTGTGTGAGATATCATCGGAATTTTTTATTCATTTGGAAAGCCTATCGATGCCATTATGTATGGGACATACACGTAACATCGTTCAAATGGTGCGAATCCAAAATGCCCAATTTTCCATGACTCTGGCGCATAAATCAGGCTGAATTTGACCGATGGCGTGGGTTATGTTAGCTTTGAGGGCCGCTGTGGTTTGTGACTTATCCGCTTAGACCGGCGATTTCAGAACCACAAGATAAAGTCTAACGAGGTCAAATCGGACGATCTCGGTTGCTAGTTTACATCACCTCTACGTAAGATGACCATGCCCTGGAATCGCTCGTGCAGAATTTCCAATGTGGGGTGAGCTGTGTGTTGAGCGCCGTTTTGTTGAACCACATGTCGTTAGTGTCCATATCATCCAATTCAGGACAAAAGAGGTTGGCAATCATCGACCTATGGCGCTCGCCGTTGACGGGTGATGGCCTGGCCAACGTCGTTCTCAAAGAAATACGGACCGATGACGCCGCCAGCCCAAAATCGACACCAAACAGTGACTTTTTCGGGATGCAATAGACGCTCTTGGATCTCATGTGGATTGGTATCGTCCCAAATTCGAGAATTTTGTTTGTTAACGTACCCACTCATTCAGATATGGTCCTCATTGCTTAAGATGATTTTTCGTTGAAAATTGGGGTCAGTTTTCAACTGCTCCACAGCCCATTCAGCAAACACACGTCGTTGTCTATGGTCGTTTACTTTCAGTTCCTGGGCCAGTTGAATTTGGTACGGGTTCAGGCCTAAATCACGACACAAAATTCGCCCAATTGTGCTCTGCGAAAGGCCGAGTTCTTGTGAGCGACGCGAAATCGACTGCCTCGGATTCTCCTGCACACTATCACGGACAGCGGCGATGTTTTCGACAGACCGTGCATTTCGTCGACGTACGGGTCTTGGTTTATCATTTATCCACTAGTCCTTTCGGTAGGACGATTATGGCAACCGTAAAATGGGCGAAACGCGCGGAGCATTGCCGAACAGAACACCTATTTAACATTGCACGTGTTGTTGAATTCTATGTCGGTCCATGGTGATTTGGCAAAACAGATTGAATAAATGACAGCCAATTTGACAGATTTAGCTTAAACAGTGTGGCTGCTCTCAACTGTCAAATTTCAGAAGACCCTGTATAATAGAGGATTATGTGATTAATCTGGCCCTCAAAATCGACCACCTGAGACCGCTATTCATCCTGTTGTGCATCACTTTTACTCTACATGATGCAAGACCAACAATGCGGCAACCTAACACGCGATTAGAAGAAATTGTAGCCGATGCGAATGAAAGTGTGGCCGAGGATTTAGAATTATTGATTCGGCGTCGATCGCAACAGTTTGGTGTCCATCAATTGTCTGGAAATTTTTGCGAATATATCTCGATCTACGAATACATCAGTATGAGATCTGGTGCATGACATAAAAGCATGTGTCTTGAGAAGGAAGCTCGCGGATTGGGCTCTTGAGCAGCTCCAAGTCCAACTTTATTTATGTCGTAAAATTGTGTTTTAGTGGTGAAACGCCGTTTTTGAAGTGTGGGAAATTCGAAGAAACTGTTAAAATGCAATTATTTCCACAAAAGTGCACTATTTAAATTTTTCAAAAATGAAGCCGCAGATCGCGTTACGCTTACTAAACAGTTATCAGTGATAATTTTTTTTCGAACATATGGACGACATTGATCCATGTGGTTTCAACAGGATGGCGCTACGTGCTATATTGGTTTACTGAGGACTCAATTCAACGATAATTTTCAGGCCTTGGAAGTCAACATTCAGCACGCTATTGGTAAGATCGAGCCGCAAATGCTCGAAGACTTCAAATATAGTTATTTAGCTCTTTGAAGCATTTACTGTAGCAAAAATGTTTAGGTAGCACAAATATTGGTGAAAGGGCGTATCCTTGTTTCACCTTTGATCTCCTCTTTCAACGCAAGTAATATCTGTAGTGGTAGAGTAGAGTATGCGTCTGAAATCGCCTGTAAACACTTCGCGAAAATTGTGAATCACGTCTATTAGTTGTGCTTTCCGGTTTGCCGAATTCTTGGCTCTATGAATTATACGCATCCGGCATCACGTAATACTTGATCACAGATTTTTTATCTAGAAGCGTGAAACAGCACCCAATGCCGCATTTTATGCATACGGCTTAAGACCGAGTCTTATAGCACTTTGTATTGTAATTTCGGTCATTGAGAAGGAAGAACTTAATTTATGTTTGAACTATGTCCCTTGAGTGGATGTAGAATAGTACGTTAAATAAAGTGTGATGTTCCGGAATATATCTATGAAAACTACCTAAACCTACTTGAAGGCAGATACCTGCAGGTCTATTCAAAGCCGGGCAGATGACTACGTACATATGTAGCTGCGGGTACCAGTGGCCGTTTGCATGGTACTTTTTCTGGCAGAGAATTTATTGGTAGTATGTGTAGTTGTATATGTACATAAACATACATATATGCATGGTATATTCTTCTGAAAAGAAAAAGTAGAAAACACTAAATCCAAACAACACACACAATGCTTTGTTCCAAAGATTGTATGTTTCTTTTTTTTTGTATTCCTTCCACCTCTTCATCCAGCTGTGTTCTACACAATTGGACAAAAAAAAAAAAAAAAAAACGAAATCCTAGATACCAGATAAACCCCCTGTGAAGTGCACAGACCGTACAGATAAAAAGGAATGACTACAAAAAAGAAAAAGAAAGAACAAAAAAAAAAATAGAAAAACCAAAAATGCAGTTTTATGTCCATGGTACAGAGGACTCAAAAATGGCAGCAAACAACAACACCAGGAGCAGAGTCACAGCAGGAAACAAGACAAAAAAAAATAAATAAAAATAAAAATAATAACACCGTAAAACGTATCCTTGTCGCCGTGTTTGAATGTATGTATGTTCGGTACAAAAAGAAAAAAACGAGATAGGAAGAAAGAAAAAGAAAACAGCAAAATAAGAGCACTCGCGATAAAAACCAGAAGCGGCACCCATCATCTCTCTAAAAGCCCCGGACATACACAGATCATGCTTCGTGTAGTTTTCCCAGTGAGGACGGACACCCCCTGGCAACTCAGGACTATGAAAATCGCAAAGTGGGTGGGAGACTCTAGTACTCGTACACATTTTTCTACAGCAATGAGATCTAGGTACGAGTAAAGCTGGAAGGAAAAATGAAATGAGCGCTTGAAATGCTCTTCCACACAAAGAACAGTGATAAAAAAAAGAAAAAGGAAAACTATTCGACGCTTTTTCAACAATGAAAACAGGACTTTTTCCTTTCTAGGCGATGCGCTACTAAGCCACCAAGCCATTGTAGTTGAGTATGCATAAAATGCATCAGCTTATACGTGTTTTCTCTATACCATGTACCTGGATATCTAGCAAAGGTTAATGGAAAAAAAAAATGTCCTGATACGCACCGGAGAAAAATGCTTAACTGCTGAGATTTTTACATTTAGAATTGTCTTTGCTCTCTTTTGAATTTAAAAAGGACACAGGCAACGGCGTGATATATTTAGTCAACTGTTTGATCTGAACATTTTAGTGTTGGCCTTCAAAAAAAAATTTGTCCAAACTGCTGTCTGTCAAGAAAGAGAGAAACCCCTACAAACCAGTTGGTAGACGAGTTTCTGAACTGCTGAAAAACATTAGTGAAATGAAGCGAACTCGCTGAGGAATACTTGTATTCGTAAAAGCAATCAATTGTACTAAACTTGTTCAGGATTATCTCAGTCGTAAGTCGTAAAACTACAAGAAAAGCTCCTCAAACACAAGGAGAACTGTTTAGAACATTTGTGAACTCTTGCCAAATATAAATAATCAGAAACAGAGGAATACTTTGTAGTCCCGTAGTCTAAATCCTTAGTTAAAGAAAGTACTCGTACAATAGAACTTTTCGGAAAAGTCAAAATCATATGAACAAGGTTAGTACGAAGAACTTCTATCTAAAACCGCTATAACCATGGCCGAAACACTTGTAAACACTGTTAAGGAAGACTAGAAATGACATACCGAACAGATATCGTAAGTTCCTTGATACTTTGTAGAGCACTTTCAAAATTCTTCCAAACTTCGGTCAAATTTGTTTCGACAAAGTAGAGCTTATGGCTACGGCTACACAAGACGAGGATGAAGTTCTGGCGCAGAGGTTTCGACTCTGTCGAAGGTGGATGAAGAACGTTTTGCGAGAAAATTGCTACTTGGGATTTTCGGTCCCACTCCTTTTGACAAGGAATTGAGGAGGAGATTCCACCACGAGTTGTACGGATTGTACAGCGACATTAGTCTAATCGTGGGCCATGTTCAGCGAATGGACACCACAGCTACGACTCAAAGAGTTCTCGATTTTAACTCGGAGAGAGGACGACCACATCTTCAGTAGTGCACACAATGGAAGAGGACCTCAACCAATTTGGAGTGCGGCAATGGAGGCAGTTGACGAGAGGTGTGTTGGTTGAATCCCAGACTCAACCCGTCCTAAACCGCTAAGTAAGTGTATGTAAGTGAGTAAGCAGCCGAAAACAAGCTTTTTGAGGTAGTCGATTTATTTTCAAATTCAAGACTACATTTCGGGCCTTGAACAAATAGACCAAATGTCCGATCGTTAGAACCAGTTCGGCTGTCATTCTTATGATTTATTAGTTGATACTTCCTGCTGGGACTTACACACAAAAAAGGTATACTGAAGTATGAATAAGAGCTGTCTTAATTGGTTCAACATCATCCAACTATGAACTCCTGGCTTTCTATTTGTCCCAATAGCTGGATGGGCAGGGAATACATGGCAATCCCGTCCAGCACAATAATGACATTCATCTCAATGTGCCAATAACTAGCTGGACAAAGGACTAAGACGCGCGCTCAAGGGATTTAAGTACCTCTAAAATGTTTGCACACAGCGAGGAAAATCAGGGAGGATGGAAAGAGAGAACGTTGGTTTTAAATGTTTGAAGGTTATAATGACTAGGAAATAAAGAGCTAGGCAGGGGATTCCATAAGTGAGTTATACGGCTTAGGAACGAATCACGATATTTTAGAGTACGTCCGAAAATGGGCTTGAGAGGTATACTGATGAGCATCCATAGCGAGACGGATGTTACGGTTAAAACTTTGAAGGGGTGGAATGCTGCTGGCGATTTCTATGGAGCACTGGCGGTGGGAATAGCGATAAAACAGAGTGAGACACGAGACATTACGTCGGTGTTCGAGGTGTCCATTGTTTGAGTGATAGTAGTATCAGCTATGAGTTTTATCGCACGGTTTTGAATCCTATCTAGCAGGGGCAGAGAGGTTTTGGGCGCACCCGACCAATTTCGGGCGGATAAATGCTTTATACACATATTGAGGCCAGATTGGAGGGGGTAAAGTATTTCTAACATCGCTTGAGGAAACCTAGACATTTCGCAGCATTTTTGACGACATCAAATATGTGGTCATTTCAACGTAAGTTGTGGTTGACATACATACCGAGAATGGAAAGTTTATCGGTTTCGACGATGCAAGTGCCGTCGCTTTCACGACAGCAGACAGCATTGTGTTTTGGAAGCATTAAATTCTACTCTGTTAGTGATTCCCCAATTAGTTATGCTGTTAAGATCAGAATTTTATGAGCTTAACGCACGCTGGCGTTCCCGTTCTACAGCCGAAGAGCAGGGACATGAGTCCGGGAACGAATAAGAAAAACAGAGAGTACTGTCGTCAGCAAAGGAATATATTGGGTTAGAGGTAGCAGACAAGAGATCATTAATGAAAATTAAAAAGAATGTCGGAGACAGAACGGAGCCCTGGGGCACACCAGCATTTATTTTGTGAATATCAGATATAAAACCATCCAAGACAACGTTCCGAAAGGTAATTTCTAATCCATTGAAGAAGAGAGTCGTCGATCCCAAAAACACGCATTTTCGACAAAAGAGCCTGATGCCAAACTCTGTCAAATGCCTTAGAAATATCAAGTGCAACTATTCTGCTTTCGCCAGATTGTTGTTGGTTGTTGGATGCTTACGAATTGTAGTTGTTTAAGACAAACAAATTTTCAGTGGTTCACGGAATGTGTTCTTAGAAACCTGGCTATTAGAATGGGCTATTAATTTTTCTTCAAATTAACGTAAAGAGTTTCCCTCAGAGAGGCACAAATCACCATTCTAACAGATTAAATAAAACAGCACCACGAATGATGTTTTTTCCATTCTATTCTAAGTAAATCCTTGACACACTCACTGGGGGAAAACCGAACACTTGTCTATTTTTTTTCTATTTAACCCTCAGACACTCGCCTGGAGTATGGTATGACAGTTCCAAGGATAATGCGTGTCGTGTGATTCGGATTCATGTACAATCACTTACCCTATTTATGGTTTCGAAAGAAAACACACGACAACGATAACAACGACGACGAAGACGAAGACGACAATGATGTCGTCCTCATAGTCGTGCTCTTACATTCTGTTAGGAGAAGAAAAGGGGGGTGGTGCAAATATAACAAACTTTCCCTTACCCTTCGGAACGACGTTTAACACTCGATTCTTGCACAAAAAGGACATAAAAGGAATTACCCCCCCCCCCCCCCCCCCCAGCCAACAGAAGTATGATGAGTTAGAGGGTGTGTATCTCTTAACAACCGAAGAAAAAAAAAAAGATCCTCTGAGACAATATTAGGTGGTGTGCCAAGGAGAAACTTTTCCAAGCATTATTATGGTCTACCCTCGAGGCAGGCACACAGGACTTGTCCTCTTCATCTTTTACTCCATCTTCTCGGTCCTGCCCAACATTGTAGTATTCGAATAAGAAGAAGTAGTAGAAGACTTATCAAGTCGATGGCTTGACTAGGGGCGGAGGTGGTAGCTAGTAGGTTGTAGGTTGAAAAGACTGCTTTGTGAATGGGTTTGGTGGCGGTTTATGTTTGAGCAGTCATCACCATCATCACCATCTCATCAGTGTAAAGAGAGAGAATAACCCACCCAGTCATGTCCTCATTATCACACTTCATAATGAAATGCTTTTCTGCTCTTCAAGATTCATTGTTGCAGCGATTTGTGGTTTGAGGTTAGGTTTTGAAGTGGGTAGTGGCTGTTGAGAATAGAACACTGGTAGATGTGGATACATTTTTACTTTTTAATTTTTTTTTTTTTTGGGGGGGAGCTCAGCATAAGGTAGTTTTAAGGAAGACACATTTTATATGAAGGATACAAACAACAACGTGCTCGTCTTTATGCTTTTGCTCGTGCTCTTATACATCACTATGCAGTGCATACAACAAACAAGATAAACAGGAGGCGACATGATGCTTCTGGTGATGCTCCAAGTACTACTACTACTTCTACTCTACCACCATTCACCTTCCTTTGATGGATGGTAGGTGGGTTGTATGGGGAAACGCTTGGATAAGAGCGATTTTGTTCTTTTGTTATGCTGTCAACCAACAAGTTTTTAGCATGTTTTTCCGTAGCTTTTCTTCGCTTTGGACGGAAAGACGGGTTTTCATATTTTTTTTTTGATCATCTCACTTGAGCGGTGTATTAAGTCTAAGAGCAAGCAAGCAGAGGTATACCTATAATGGACTGAGAGAAGGAGGGGTGTGTACTTGGAAAATGCATTTAGTTAAAGTATGGGAACAGACGGTGTGCATTATTTGTTACTTTCTTTTTATTCTCTTTTGGAAAAACTAAATTTTTTAGCAAAAAATAAATGCTTGAGAATGTTTTGAAAATGTGCTGATTAAGTTTTCTTGAGTGTCGGTTTTTCAAAAACCTCTAGACAACAAAAAGACCAAATGTAAAGATAGATATGTACGACATAGCCTCAGATTGATAATGTGACCATCTGTTTCAGTTTCTAATAGGCATGTCTTAGGATTACATAATAAAGCTTCGATACGATAGTATTTGCTTGAGCCTTTGGGCTCTGAAAGTTCCCTGAATGAGACGGATTAACCCTCCATTTTCATCACACAGGAGCTACTTCTGCTTCAGTATCCCAAATTTCCTAAATTTTGCAATTTACTCGACGTTTCCCAGCCAGCTTGGTTTTTTTGACTACTGGTCTTGGTTCAACTGGTCAATTCCACGGATGTAGAAGATGCACCCGTCTGTCTGGCTCTCGGCGCAAAGTAGTAGAACTGGCGTTTTCACGGTTGCAGAGTAAGTGAGTCCTTCAACTTGGATGTTTTGAAACATTTTATTTGTGACTGTGATTGTGGGAAGCCCCAAAAACTCGATGAAAATTTCTATTAAACCACGCTAGCGGAAACGAATATTCCATGATAATCGCTGCTGATGATTGACGATTTCGTATTGTTATCGAGGCACTTTGCTCTCATTTGACGCAATCTTCTAACTTGCCGGTAGGAATTTTTTCAGGGTTTGTGCCAATCAGAAGTTCATTCACCAATTTCTAATTTTGTCTTGAAAACCCTTGACGACGTTTCAACGTGGGTTGCGATAAGAAGCCCCGTTAAGGCCCTATTTAAGCTCTGCTATGACTGAGAGACGCCACGATTGACTCCATCTTGCGTTGCATGACCCAATAAATTTAGCAAGTTGACTGATGATGGTCATTGTCTACCAATATCGTCTACGATTTGGCGGTTAACTAAGTGAGAAGCCATAGTTGCAACAATTCGATGCCGCTTAGTGTCTGTCTTTTTTCCACAACACCAAACCTTTAAATCTAGTCGCACACTTTTCAATCCCAGGTACGAAGTTTTTAGTTTACCATACCAAGACTTTTGGAATTTTCTAAGTCTTGAATCAGAGATCCGACCTTTTTTAAATTTGGGAAGAGGGGCTTGTGATTGTCTCTCGTGGGTGAGTCAATTTTGTCTTCGTATCCAATCTTTTTGGATTACATCAACTTCTTGGTACAACTCGCACAGTGGACCCAACATGTAATCAAATCAACATTTCGAACGACAGAAATCGGTCTTCTAACTACCGTCCAACAAACTGCAGGATAAAAGTTTTGTAGACCATCATCTTGGTCTATCGAGTTTGTTACTTATGTATGTATGCATTATACAGGGTGTCCCCTAATTCGTCAAGGTTAATTTGGGAAAAGATTTTTGGGTATAGTTTTAGCTTATGCAAAAAAAAAAAAACATTTTTTTTAAAGCTGCAGGTTTTCCCAAGTATCAGAAAATCTATGGGTTATCCTGCAAACGTGTTGATGATTTTTTTTTTATTATTGTTACGTTCATAAAAAAAAATAGTAAACCGCTATGATTATTATGCATTTTCTAGAGAAAAGTGACCTCAAAGTCAAAAATTAGCATGGGCAAAAAAAATGGAACAGGCTTAGAAATTGGATATCTGAAGCCTTAAACATGATATTAACTTTATTTAAACGTAGTTACAAAGGCTAATATTTCTTCTAAAAATAAAGTCATAAACGAAGTTGCTGCCATTAGTATACGAGTAACAGCAATTTCGGTTAACATGGAATCCTCATCCTCATCCTCTATAAATGATGTCAACATTCGAGACTCTTACTGTAGAGCGATTTTTTTTTTCTTAGAACATACCCAAGAATCATTTCCCAAATTATCCTTGACGAATTAGAGGGCATTAAACTGGGAAGAACTTTCAAGACATTCTTAGTTAGATAGTTTGACTGCAGAGCTCGATGAGGACCTCTAAGGCAGGCATATGGCTTGTGTTGTCTCCATTTTGGGGACTTTTCTCCTACCGTGATAATTAGTCGTGGTAATACATTTAAGAATATTTTCTAATATCCTTAAAGGAACACTGGAAGTGTATACCTAGCAACGCCAATAGGCCTATCTGAGTACAGATTCCTTATGATGGCCGGGGTCAGTGTAAAGGCAGATAAAGTGAGTTGTAGTTTCCCTCCTTATCTCGGTAGCTGCGACAGAAGTCCCTAGATTCTTGCTGGATGTCTAGAATTCAATGAACGGTGATAACATCTCTTTAATATGTGAACCCTTTTGATCTTTTCCGATCGTGAATTGAAGTTCAGCAGCGTTTCAGTAGCCCAAATTAAATCAGCTAGCATTGAATTTGAATACTGCTTTAGCTCGTTCATTGCACATATACCTATGTACGAGGGCTGTTTGATAAGTAGCCGTGTTGGTAGATAGGTGGCGCTACTGAGCCAAAATGAGTATACCATCATTGAGTATAACCTCTTTTAGCCCGACTGTCAAAATTTGGTGACAATCCGACGCTTAGTTTTGTTTTGACACCTTTCCAGCCGAAGGCGCGGTCTTCGCTTTCTTTGGAGCACGGTCACCGGATAAAACCCATTGTTTCGATAGTTTTTTGGTCTCTGGTGTGTACCAACGAATCCATGTCTCATCGACGGTCACGAAACGACACAGGAACTCCTCTGGGTTTCAATTAAACAGCGACAAGCACTACGTCTTTGAAAAGTGGTCTCACGATTGCTCTTGTTCTCCGGTGTGAACAATTGCGGCACTCATCGCGCAGACAGCTTTTTCATGCAGTATATGGCCAACGCATTCAGTTGAGATGCCTGTTATCTAAGCCAATTCGCGAATTTTCACTTGGCGGTTCGCCAATACGAGATCATGGATTTTGTCAGTTTCCTCTGCGGTAGCCGTGTTTAGGCCACCAGGTCGCGGCTCATCAAAAACCGACGTGAGGCCACGGCGAAACTCTGCAAACCAATTGTAAACGGTTGTACGGGAAGGTGAATGGGTCCCATACACACAATCGAGAATGGGCTTGATTTCCTCGCAGGTTTTGCCACCCAAAAACAAGAATCGGATCACGGAGCGATACTGCTCTTTTTCCATGGTCGCAAAAAACACTAACACGATGTTTTGAAATGGGTGCCAAAACAAATCTAAGCGTCGGATTGTCACCAAATTTTGACAGGCGGGCTAAAAGGGGTTATACTAAATGATGGTATACTCATTTTGGCCCAGTAGCGCCACCTATCTTCCAAGACAGGTACTTATCAAACAGCTCTCGTATGTACGTAATTCCCTTTTATGTCACTGTGACCCGGGTAAATCTGAGGCTATTCTGTCCAGATATTGTTAACAACAATGTTTCACTGCCTTCGATCTTTAAGCTCTGGGTACTAGGGATTTGATCGCGGCTACACGGTTTATGTAGATAACAATACAATCGGCGATATCGTATTTATCGATAGTCTCTGGTTTTTTTTAACGTAAACCATCTGTCATGTAGACTTATGTGAACGGGATGCCCATACATCCATGGGAGCAAGGATACGCCTTGCCATCGCTCTCCGTCAATCCTTTGATACCAATTCGGAACTGTGTTGGAGGCACCAGTTCTACTCTACAATGGGTCAAACCAACAGGAAGACCCTACCCGCGATTTGGGTTTAAACCACAGCCACCGTGGTGCTCCCGCAAGGGGGCCTACCTCAACAAGTCAGGCTCGGACCGAAATCCGGGGTTGTCCTGACTCCCATGGTACCGTGATTTAAGTCCTGGTAGGGACTACCGGTGGCCTTGCCACCAAAAAGACCTATGACCGGCAACTTGTAACTGGTCAAATCGTAGCAACCTTCGGTGGCGTCATCTGAAGATGTTTACGATAAGACCAGTAATATGCTCTGTCCCCGCTTTTTATTAGACAACGTCATTGATGGGCGAAGCCTTGGTAATTGGACGGGGGCTCGTATTTATCGATAGTCAAGTTGCGGTCTGAGGAATAGCTGAAATTTCGGCCTAGTAGACACTTAAATGACAAGGAAGGCCGGATGAAAATTGATAGTGAATTGGTGCAAATTGTATTGTCTATTGCAAGACATACAGATGCTTGATTGCTTATCTTGTAGGTGGTCCATGTGCATATATAGAAGCTTTTTTAAGAGGTTTAAACATTATTGTAGTAGTTAACCCTGCGAAACATATTTTATTGTTACCCACGATGAGAAATCGGGTGCACAAAAAAGCAGTATTTAGTTCCTAAATACAACGTTTTCATTACTTCTATAACTATGAAGAGTAACGCCATCTTCATCTCGCTGTTTGAAACTTAGAAAAAAACTAAATAGACCTACGAGTACGTGCATACATATGTAATTATACATTATGATACTTTTTCGTTTTTACAGAGTTTTGTAACTCTGACACTGATCGCCCAATTTTCTTTGAGACATGTTCCCTCCATCACCTTTTGTTTGTCTATATGTACCTACTCACATCCCAATTGATTACCATAACCGATTCTTGGCAGCTTCGGAACCACTTCTCATACCCACCTCAGCCACAAGTTATAGTCCAAATTTATAAAAAAAACACCGCTGATATGTTTGCGACCTCTATCAAAAATCTCCTCCCTAGCGCCATTTTTAAAGGTAATTATGTAAGTGCAAAGTCCCGTTGCCATAACTTACTACAAAAAAAAAAAAAAAAAAAAATCACAAGAGATTTTGTGTTCACAAGTCAGACGTATTCAAGTACTCCAGACACCCTTCAAAAGATTACAGATCGTGAGATCCTATTGTGGTTTGGCGAAACCCTTTTTCGACATGCCAAAGAATGCAAATTATTCCCGTATTCCTCAGGGAATACCATATATCAAATAAAAAAAAAAAAAAAAAAATCCTCAGGCAATAAGCCGTAAAACGTAACACGAAAACGTAAAATGCGAAATGTGAAAGGAAACTCTTATAGCTTCGCACCCTTCTGGTCTTAAATATTCATGACCAACAACAAGCAATCCATTTAAGGACAACCCTTACCCTTAAAAAAAAAGAAATGATGTATCCCTCTCACCCTTAGGAACACCAATTTCGAAGGGTTATGTCGTTGTAATTTAAATCACTCACTCATTCTCTTTCGCTCGTCCCACACCCGACGACGATGGGTGTCAAGGAACAACTTATTTTCCTGTTTCCCTCCATCTCCCATGATGCTGTTCAATGTGTCACACAAAAGATATCCTCGTCGCCGGTCTCAATCGCCCGTACGTGTGTGAATGTGTTTTCCTTATCCTTGAGTGTTTTGTTGTGGCTAAACGGAAGGATAAGAACACTAGAAGAAGAAGAAGAAGAAGAGAAAAAAAAACTCTTAAAGAATTGGCAAAAGGCTTGAGAATCAACCCCAACCTTTTAAGATCTTGCTCTGTCAATAATAGATAAACACAAGAGGCAAAAAGAAGAAGGTTCTACCTCCCTTTCTTTTTGGGGATAGCTTTAACAGAATGGCAGAATACAATCTACACTTGTAACACAACCGCCTACCAAACGCACACATGTGGGTAATAAATAAAGAGGAAGAACGAAAGCAACTCCCGTTTCCAATTGACATCCTCCAGAGATTCGCTTCAACAGTGGGGATGGATGCTGGATGCTGTACCACCAGAGTGAGAGCATGAATTTATATTCCATTTTGTTATAGCAAATAAGGACACACACATACACCCACGGAGAGGCAAACACAGCAAAAGGACAAGGGAACAAATACAATAAATAAAGAAAAGAAAAGAAAAGAAATGTGAAAAAATAAAAAAGGAAAAACGAAAAACGAAATGAGGGGGAAAATAAGGAATCTCTTTCAAAGGATCTTTCGCTGTTTTCGGGGCTTGGCAATTGGAAAAGATTTTCGAATTTACCATTATGACGATGATGACCCATCGTCCTGCCCTGGTTGGGTTGTCTCGAATGGGAATCCGGTTTGCTTTGCTTTGCTTTGGTTGGGTTTAGTTTAGTTTGGTTTCAGTCGCCCTCGCCCCTCAGCAATCTGAGCACGGCAGCATCAAGGACAACAAAAAAAAAAAAAAAAGAAAAAAAAAAGGAAATAAGAGCCGAAAAGAGCAACCAAGTGGAAATGGAAATCGACTCTACTTCTTTTATTCATTTGACTTGGTTTCACAATGGAGAGTAAAGTGGAGTGGTGTGGAAAAGACTTAGTAGCTGGGGGTTGGTTGGGTGTTCGCCGGATTTGGTTAGTAATCTTCAGAGTTGGTTTGAGTGGATTTGGATCAAAATCAGGATCAGGAGAGGCAGAGACCCGGGTAAATAATGATGATTATTCGTATTTTTTTTTTTTTGGTTGGTTGCCAAGTCAGTGACTGTATTGTGTTTTCCTTTGTGTTGTCAATGGGTCACAAAAAGGTTGTGGCGGGGGGATGGACAGTGAATAAAAATTAAGGGAGGTTTTGGTGCCCTGAACCGTCATCCATAAATGGAAGATGATTTGAAGCTTTCTAAGATGTGTTATTTAAGAAGACAAAAAAAAAAAACAAAAAGGAAGAAAAAAAAAGGACCTTAAGAAAAGATGGACTTTTTCAGTAGTGTGGGTGGGGGCCATTCGTTATGGATTATCATCTCCATGGTGCACGAGTATTTAGAGAAAAGATGATTCCGGCTAATGACTTGGAAATGGGACGGATAATAATATAACGTCAACGGCGAATTTGTGTATCGAGGGAGAAAATACATGAATACATACATACATACATATACAATGTATCACTTTAAGGGCTTATGAAAAAGATAGTCCTTCGAGTCCAATTGACATAGGTACTAGGTTAGGGAAAGAGGGAGTTTGAATCTGATTTCAGAGTATTAGGTACACCATAATGTGGTTAATTGGTACTCGGATGTAATGTTGGTTGGCTTTGAGAATATACGTACCTACGTACGTATGCCCTTGTGTACATACGTATGAAGTAGTTCCTAAGCCTGATATGCTGAAATCATGATATCTGATGACCGATCTCAATCTGTACACAAGCTGATCTATGTGTTTTTAAGTTCTTCTGGATGTCTTGATATCTGCTTGAATATGGCACTCCAGAGAAAGTCTAAAACAAGGCTCACTCAGGGCATGTCAATGTACACTCTTATACCTGGGTTCTTATAGCTTACCTGCACCAAAAGATAGCCAACTTTTAAGTAAAAAAAAACAATTGCCACACAGCGACTTGAAAATCTAATAGAAGGTTCTCTTTAGGTGAATGATACTATCTAAACGTATTGGGTATATAACTTAAGTCGTGCGGTTTTTTTTTCCAAAATTTGAACGTTTATTTAAGAAAAACATGTACAATAGTATTATTCAAAGTATTGCCCATCTGAAGCTATGACTTTTTCCCATCTTTCTGGCAATTTGTGGATCCCATCCCAAAAGAACTGCGCCGGCTTGGCAGCCAAGAATGAATCAAGTCAATTTTTGATATTCTGCTCTGATGTGAACCGTATTTCAGTGAGGGTGTTCTGCATCTACCGGACTTCCCATCCACTGTTTTCCAAATAGTTCTTAACCGGAATAGCAACGTGGGGCCGAGCGTTGTCATGATGGAAAATTATTACCTCGTGTCTAGTCGCATATTCCGGGCATTCAAACGGGTTAATTGTGTTCGGTAGCGTTGTCCATTGATGGTTTCACCGGTTTTAGCAGCTCATAATACAGCACACTCATCTGATCCCATCAAATACAGAGCATTACCTTCGCGCCATGGATATTCGGCTTTGCCGTTGATTTGGCTGGTTGGCCGGGTTTCACATATGATTTTTTGCCCTTGCGGTTGTCGTAATGGATCCATTTTTCATCACCAGTGCAAAATTACTTCCTTTTGTGGCGTTCCAGCAGCATTTCGGACATGCAAAACCGCCTTTCGACTTCTCTCGGCTTGAGTTCATGTGGAACCCAATTTCCTTGCTTTTGAATATATCCAGCTGCTTTTAAACGTTTTGAAATGGCTGCTTGAGTGACACCCAAAGATTCTGCGAGCTCTTCTTGTGTTTGGCAACAATCTTCATAGAGTAATGCTTCCAGTTCTGCATCTTCAAACTTTTTTGGCTGCCCAGGACGTTCATCGTCTTCCAAGCCAAAATCACCACTTTTAAACCATGCAAACCACTTTTGGCACGTTCACTCAGCTAGCGCATGTTCACCATAAACTTCCACCAAAATACGATGACTTTCGGCAGCAGTTTTCTTCATATTAAAGTAATGAAGAAGAACTCCCCGCAAAAACACTTTTTCAGGCACAAAGTTCGACATATTTGAGTGAAAAAAAATTATTGTTGTTTACGCTTCAAATGAATGACATATACTGAAATGACGTACAATGACAGTAGCTTTCCAACGCATTTTCCAATGGAGTAATACAAGTTACGCCATCTCTTAGCAAACCGCACGAATTAAGTTATATACCCAATAGATCAGAAGTGTCCTCAATTTCAGCGAAGAGAAGATCTCCTACTTACTTACTTACGAGGGTTGTCTGAAAAGTTTCCCCAACGTAAAGATAGCCGCACTCGTCAATAAAAGCTAGTGAATGGTAGTTGTGCGTCTTTTGACAGCTACTTACCGAAGTTTCAGTCATTTTGGACGCGCAGTTTTTAGTTGACAGTCGTTTGAGTGAGTCGATGTGAGTGTTGAGTACCGAGCTGTTAGTAAATTCTTGTTTTTGAAAGGAAATACGCCTACGCAAACCAAAAATGAGTTGGACTCTGTGTATGGGGACTCTGCACCATCATTTACCACAGTGAAATTTTGGGCAGCTGAATTTAAACGTGGCCGTAAGAGCTTGAGAGTTGATGAACGTTCGGGACGTCCAAAAACTGCGATAACATTGCTAAAGTGAACCAAATGGTGTTAGACGACCGCCGAATTAAAGTGAGAGATATAGTAGAGGTTATGAAAATGGCCAAAGAACGTCTTTGTTACATATTAAATCAAGATTTAAGCTGTCCGCGCGTTGGGTGCCGCGTTTGCCTACGTTAGACCAAAAACGTGTTCGAGTGAACATTTCCAACGCTCTGTTGGATTAATTTACTTACTGTAGATGAAACTTGGATACACCATAATACGCCCGAAACAAATATTCAGTCAAAGCAGTGGACTGCAAAGGGCGAGCCGGCTCCAAAAAAGGCAAAAACTGTTTTTTCGGCTGAGAAAGTAAGTGATGGCGACTGGTTTTTTGGTTAGTAAAGGAGTTATCTTAATCGATTATCTTCAAAAAGGAAAAACCATTACAGGAGCATACTACGCATCATCACTTGGCAAGCTGAAGGCAGAAATTGCGGAAAAACCGCCCACATTTGCAGAAAAAGAAAATCTTGTTTCACCAAGCCATGGCGAAAATCCATGAATGACGGTTTGAACTGCTTAATCAGCCGCCTTATTCACGAGATCTAGCCCCAAGCGACTTCTTTTTGTTCCCTCATCTAAAAACGGCACTCGGAGGGCAGAGATTTTCATCAAATGAGGAGGCAATCACCTTCGCGAACAGTAATTTTGCAGACAAAAACGCCAAGTACTATTTGGACGGGTTAGAGAGATGGGAACATCGCTGGGAGAAGTGTGTAGAGTTACAAGGAGACTATGTAGAAAAATAAAAAAAAAGATCTGAAATCAGACAACCCTCGTATGGCGCTACAGTCCACGGTGGACCAGTGCTTTAACTATGTTCAAATTGAATTTGTGTTGAACATTCGTGCCCTAGGAGCACACTGATAGAGGCCGATCAGACTTTACGAAAGGTGCGGCTGATTTAAACAGCTCGGCAGTTAAGCCATCAATTCCAGCAGCTTTCTTGGGCTTCAGCTTCGAAATACGAGTATGTATGTCCGGAAATGGCTATCCTGGCTTTATTTTGGTCGGGGAGACGGAAATGTTGTTTGTTGAATGGTTCATTCTGCCTGACGGTGGAATCTGTAGGACATTTTAAATGTCAGACATGCTTACGGGGTCGATAATAATTTCTAAGAGACGCGTCTTCTGTTTATTTTCGTCTCCATTCTATAGAAACTTAATCGCTTCTGCTGCTCTCGGTTCGTAGAAATTGTATCATCTTTCTGTGGCTTTAAGTTCAAAAATTCGTTCAGATAAAGTTGTTACTTTATTTCGTTGTGTGCAAGTCCGTCTCTGAGTGTACTAATTGTTTCAGTTTTCAGCAACAAACGTGTGGACATGACATTTTCGTTTGACTGTTTCTCTGGGAATCACAGTCGATAGCCATCTGCCGAGGTCATTAAGCAAGTACTGAGGCCATTTTGTACTATTTTTTTTTAACTGAAGAATGCCAAAACCCCCTGCGGTTGACCGGAAGGTTTAAGCTTTCTGTTACTAAAGTGCGTTCTAACCTTCAAAAGAAGCATTGAAATTATTAATGCTAAACAGCCCAACATTACCTTGGGAAGATATCGATACATTTCCTTGATGATGATGGACAAATTTGCTGCTTTTTTCGACATATCTGTCACATCCAGTTTAGATTCCACGGATAGATGTTGCTAAATGTTCAGTCACTCAATCGATCTTTCCGCACGAAAGTTTTGTGTTTGCATAATTAAGGCCTTAAAGACGCAAATTGTTGCCAGGGCTTTTTGCCATAGTAATTCGCTTTGAAAATTTAATGCATGTTCAGGGCATTCTGGCTTTTTATCTGCGCGATCACTCACTTTCGGGTCATGATGACATGTATTGTACTTAGAAGATTCACAGATTTATTTTATTTTTTTCGGGATATAAGACACGATAGTAATATTCTTGGTAAAAGCAAAATTTGATGACAAAATTGGTCTTCCTGTTTCTGGTGGCAATTCGGACTTGTTTTTGCGTATTTTTCCAAAATGTAATCTGTTTCTCCAGCAGTTGACAGATGTGAAAAAGTTATCAGTCGTGAGATTATGCTCCCTTAGCGCTACGAACAAATCAAGAACTGCACGCATAGGTACCTTGATTTCTTTCAGGTGTATTTCCGAGTTCCTTGTCTGTATAAGGTTGAATATTTCAAGCATATCTCGTTGTAGAATCACAAAGTACCTAAAACTTAATTCCGTTTTGATGGAATTTACTGTCGGAAAGGACATCTTCCTCTGAATGCTACCAGTTGTTCATAAATTGTTACATTTTCGGATGGGTTGTAAAGCCTCGATCTCAACTCAATGATTCCACGATTCACGTACGAGGTGTGATCATAAAATAACGGGAATTTCTTAAATTTCGCGAGTTTGGAGTTTTTTTTTTTATTACGAGTATGTTGGTATACTTGCCCCTGAGGTATGATAAAAATTTCAGCTGTATTCATTGTTTACTTTGTCTGTGGCAGCCGCTAAGGTTAGACGTGTTTTTATGAGTTCGGCGATTTTCGTTTGTTACTGTAAAGGAAATGGATCAAAGAATTTGTATCAAATTTTGGGTAAAAAATGAAATAAAGTGTAAGAAAGTGTGTGAAATGTTAACAAAGGCCTATGGTGAGTCTGCTATGAGTAAAACAAGAGTTTACGAGTGGTATAAGCTTTTCCAAGATGACTGTGAAGACGTTGAAGATGACGAACGCCCCGGGTTCCCCAGCACATCAACAACCGATGAAAACGTGGAAAAAGTGAAAGAAATAGTTATGAACCATCGCCGAATCACAATCAGCAGAGTCGCTGATGATGTTGGCATATCAATTGGCTCATGCCAGGTAATTTTTTTAAATGTTTTGGATATGAAACGCGTGGCAACAAAATTTGTTCCAAAATTGGTGAACTTTAAACAAAAACAGCAGCGAATGGAAGTTGCTCAGGAGTCACCAAATGAAGTCAACAACGATGCGGAATTACTGAAACGTGATATAACAGGTGACGAAATATGGGTTTACGGATATGACGTCGAAACTAAGGGTAAATCGTCCGAGGCATTCTGGATCGCCAAGACCGAAAAAGGCCCAACAAATGCGGTCAAATATGAAGGTTATGCTCACTGTGTTCTTTGATTTTAATGGCATAGGACATCATGAATTTCTTGCCACGAGGTCAATAAGGAGCACTACCTACAAGTTCAACGCCGTTTGTGTGAAGCAACCCAAATCAAACGTCAATTCATGAATTTTGCACCACGATAATGCACGTGCTCACACTTCAATGCTTGTTCGTGAATTTTTGGCCAAAAACAATACTGCAACGATGCACCAGTCACCATATTCGCCAGACATGGCTCCGTGTGACTTTTTCCTATTTCCAAAAATAAAGAGAACTTTAAAGGGCTGTCGTTTTACAAGCAGAGCATAGATGACATTAAAAGCGCATCGCTGAAAGAGCTAAAGGTGTCCCAAAGATCGAATTTGTGAAGTGTTTCGAGGATTAGAAGACGCGCTGGGACAAGTGCATAATATCTAATGGGGACTATTTTGAAGGCGACAACATTAATGTACTAGATGGAGTGAAAAGTGGCCTCCTTGGGAATTAAAAAAAAATTTTTTTAAACGTTTTTTTTTTTTTTTATATTATTCAATATAGTCCCCTTTTAGTTTGATACACTTATTCCAGCGATTTTCCAACTTCTTGATCCCGTCCGAAAAGTAATTTTCCGGAAGGTCTGCAAAATACTCCTCCATGGCGTCGATGATTTCCTCGCGTGAGCTGAATTTTTTATTGATGAGCCATCTTTTGAGGTTTGGGAAGAGATAATAGTCCGAGGGATCCAAACCCAGTTACCAATCGACGCTAAAAGTCTGCCCGATTCCGCATCAGCAAGTCCAAACACTCTTTCGAAGTGCTGTCGCGTTCGTGTTTTTGGTATTCGCGGCAACCAGCGGCAGGATAACTTTTTCATATGCAGAATATTGCCCAAAATATGGCGTGTGCGCTCAGTACTAATCTTTGTGGTATCTGCTAGCTCGCGCACCTCCACTTTCCGGTCAGCCAACACAATTTCATGTATTTTTTTGACATTGTCCTCTGCAACCGCATCGGAGGGCCTGTCGCTGCGGACTTGATCGGTAGTGGACTTGCGACCACCACGAAACTCTCGAAACCAATATTTGACGGTGTAATCTGACGGAGCATTAGCCCCATAATATTTATCCAACTTTTCTTTTGTTTCCTTCGCCGTTTTGCCTCTCAGAAAATAATGTTTTATGAGAGAACGAAAATCGTTTTTGTGCATACTCAACATGATGCCAAACACGTCAACAACAATCAGCTGTCAACACAAAACTAAAGACAGTATCGCACTGAAGTATGGCATGTCTGCCTAAATATGAACAGACTTCAAGGCACCATAACCTTATTTGCAGTAGCAGCGCATTCTGGCGGTCAAGGATGTCACTTTTCACTCCATCTAGTAAATTTGCAACAATGAACTTGTAATTAATTTTGCGTAAAAAATGGATTTAATGGTGCGCGAACGTTGGAAATGCTGGAAAAGTATTTCGGCAACGATTTTCTAAAGAAAACGGCCATTTGCCAGTGGCACGAGCGGTTCAAAAGTGGTCGTGAGTCAATCGAAGATGATGAAAGAAGTGGCAGACCATCGACATCGAAAACCGACGAAAACATTGATGAAGTACTCGGAAAAGAAATGTTCGTCAATAACCGCAAACAGCGAGATAGCGGAGAACTTGAACATTGCCTATGGATCCGTCCAAGACATTTTGGTTAATGATTTGGGTTTCCGTCGTGTAGCAGCAAAGCTGGTGCCAAAAGACCTCAATTTCATGCAAAAAAGAGACCGTGTTGACGTCGCAAAAGAGATGATTTGCGAGGCGGAATCCGATCCCACATTCATCAAAAGGATCATTACTGGAGACGAGAGGTGGGTTTATGAGTACGACACGCAATCCAGACATCAGGCAAGTGAATGGTGTTCACCAAATGAGCCGAGACCACGTCGTTTTCAGTCAAAAAAGAAGGCAATGTTCACGGTTTTCATGGATTACAACGGTGTAGTGCATCATGAATTTTTGCCAGAAGGCCAGACAGTAAACGAAGAGTATTACGAGTATTTGGGCGTTATGCGTGAAGCAGTTCGCCGAAAGAGACCACAATTGTGGGCAGAAAACTCGCAGATGCAACAAATACCATCCAACATCCAACAGCCACCGAATTGATCTGTGTGCTCCCTGTGACTTCTTTCTGTTCAATCGAGTTAAAAAACCACTACGGGGAACGCGTTTCAGCAGCCGAGAGGAGTAATGGAAAAATCGCAGGAAGCGCTGATGGACATACCGAAGACCGAATATAAAAAATGTTTCGAGGATTGGATCAAGCGGTGAAATAAGCGTGTTACAGTCGATGGGGATTACTTTGAAGGGGACAATATAGATTTAGATGAATGAACTTGTATTTCCAATTTTCTGAATGAATTCCGGGAACTTTTTGATCGGTTAAAAAAAAAAATTTGAGTAGAGATCGTGGGTAGGATCTACTTTACAACGACTATAGTTGAAGAAGATTTTTATTAATGTCAGTCTGGTAGACGACCATAGGCCAAACCACAATAGACTTAGAAAATAATGCAGTGAACTAATAATGAAAATAAAGGTCACACAAAGCTAAACTACGAGTATCTAAAACTAACATGTCGCTCGCAAATATAAAGTCCCCTTCATCCATCTTGTATAAGATTCACTGCCACCCATAGCTCATTTCCAAAATCATCACTCCCCCAGGTAGTGCAATTATTACCTTCAGTCAGAATATATTCCCTAAACCCTTACGCGCGTGCAAACATCATTTCCTCTTCTCTCTTTCTGCACATTCACAACCAATCAAGAGGAATACTTAATCCATTACATACGTTCTCCCTCAATCTTTATTACATCGTTCCTGTCCTCAATCTCGTTTCCATATCTTCTATCCCATCCTTCCCTCGTCTATATTTCTCAGTAGTATCTCATTCCCAAATCAAAACTCTTAAATACCACCACGAGGTGGTGGAGCAACAACATATACTTCCTACAATCATCAAGAGCAGAACTAAAAGTAAAAATCTCCCTTCCTGCTCTGCACCCCCATCCGCCTTCAGCATTCGCCGTTCTCATCCGGTGAAAATCCTAAAGCCCTAAGTACACAGAAAGTGAATTGCTAAGGGTAAAAAACACAGATACACGTTGATAGGGGTTGGGTGATAGGTGGTAGTGGTACTGCTAGTGGCAATGGTGGGCATTTGAAAACAGAGTAACGGAAAAAAAAAAACAAGAAAACTTAAACTAAGTTCCACAATATACACCCATCCTGCTGGAATCACTAGCAACCCATCTAGAACCACTATAGCACCCCCTCTAGAAACACTGGCACTGCCATCTCTACCGCACAACCATCGTCGCCTCTACCACTAGCTGCACGATGAACCACCGAGCTCCACCGAGTATCACGGAGCACCACCCAGAGTACCAGGGATGAATGATGCTTCAAATAAGTTTATCATGATATTATGTGTGTTCTTTGCCTTTGTTGGCGTGCTAGGATGGTTCGGTGAGTGTGGGTTTGCGGGTTGCTATCTAGAGGGTGGAATGCAAATGGTTCTGGTTTACTGAATGTGTGAACGAACCATCAAAGGGGTTGGGGTTGGTGGTGGTTGGAACAAGAACAGCAGAAAAAAATATGAAAAAGTTATGTTATTTCTCGCAAAAAAAAATTTTTTTTTCTCCAACCTCCTCATCTGCTCCCAACCATCATCCTGATGGTGAGCAGAGCACTGAGACTGGGAGAGTTGGAAATTTCCGTTCGCCATCAACTTCCGGTGTTTGAAGTAAAAAAAAAAACAAAAAAAAAAAAGACAACAACAGCCCACACCAGCAGGGAAAAGGAAAAAGAAAACATGAACGAAACGACGAAAAAAAAAAAGATGAGAAAATTTGTGCCATGGAAACGCTTGATATATAGAGTTTGAGGAGTGGGGCGGGGAATAACAAGCAAAGTGACTGAAGTGGTAGAAGTGGCAGAAGTGGAAAACCCAGAGCTACAGACATAGAGTTGAGGAGCCAAACCAAAATTGAATGGAGCAGTGGTGGTACACAGCAGCAGTGATAAGGGAAACGAAGCAAAGCATGATTGAATGCGGGTGGTAAACAAAAAAAAAAAAAAAAAAAAAAACGAACGAAAGGTACGGAGAGAAATAGGAGTAAGAGGATAGAGCACGGTACGAGTACTAGTACGAGTTCTCGTATAGCAACGGATATGAAGGACCTTGTCGACAGAGAAGACGACGAAGTGTGCGGGAAACAAGTGGAGCGGAGCAGAATTAAACGGATAGTGGTGGATGGAAGCGGTGCTACGAGTAGAAGACCATAAACAACACTATAGGATGTGCAGTATAGCTAACGTATGTTTGTGTGGAAAAGTTGGAGAAGGGAGAAGGGAGGAAGAAACGGAAGCGATTGGAAAATGAGAGAAGGATGCAAGGGGGGCACAACCGGAAAAGACTACGCTACCAGCGCGAAACCGAAACGAAGTGAAGGAGTGTAGAAGTTTTTGTTTGTGGAAACTGCTACGGCAAGGAATTTGCAGAGAAGCGGTGAAACGGTGAAACGAAGAAAGCAAGGCACCGACATGATGGGCAACATCATTGAACGTAGCACAGCAGCAAAATGCATAAAGGCAGAGTAGAGTAAGTTAAAGAATGGAGTAGGAGAGCATAACCTGCAGCTAAACAAAGCGAAGGTGAAAGTGGTAATGGTTGCGGGATCTTTGGCTAGGGGAGATACCATGGAATCAAAGGAAGTTTTGCGAGAAGGAGGAGGAGCATGAATCCCATAGGAATGGTATTATAGTTAGAGCAACCAAAATCTTAAGGATTGATGCTTAAAAGAACAAACTATGAGGTAAGGGATTGTGAAGCCGTACTCAAGCATGGGGATGCTCATAATCCAAAGAATAAAGTTCGTAGAACCAAAATAATCATGAGGGATCGACAAGGTACAGGTACAGCGGAATATTGTAGGGATTCACATATCTTCAGGATAGAAAGTGGAGCGACAATATCAGGAGAATGATGATGACAGTGTGTTATTGGACTTACAACTACAACGCAGGATTATAGATAAAGATGAAGATGAAACCATACGCGGAGACCTCACGTGGTTTTTACGAGTTTCGCGTTCTACAGCTGCTTCATGGACCCCATAGTTTCCATGCTAAACGTGGTGGTGTGAATGTATGTAAGAGTTTTATGTGAAATTTCCCAAGCTTAATCTGAAGGGTGCTTCTCTGCTGTTGTTGAACGAAGGATTACCTTTTCTTTTTGTATTGGTAACCGCCCTTTTGTGATTTAACCTAACCCCGATAAAAAGTCTGTGACTGATGTTCCATTTGCCATATGAGAAGACCACTTGAAGCCTAGATGGCGTGAGAGCACACTCACTACTACGAGTAGAAAGCATTTTTAAATTGTCCTCCTTGGAGTTTTTTTTTTTTTTTTTTAACTCGAAGCATAGTGCAACACCTGAATGGGTTATTTTTTGCCGACTTAGGATACTCAGAACGAAACGAATCAGCATAGAGACGGCATCCAGATGATGATAACGAACAACGACAATTTCCACCAGCCAGATCGACGGCAAGGATGAATGGAATTCATTGATTTCCTCCGATGTCAAAAGGTAAACCCTTACCATCATCATCATCATCATCCAAATAGAGAGAAATTTTGAAACTGTGACTGTAAATGTCTTGCTCGTCGAAAATGCGGTATAAGTTGATCATCAGACCAAGGTTGAAGATTTTTTTTTTTTTTTTTTTTTGTATCTGTTTCTCATCTTACCGTCTTCTGTCGTTGTTCGGGCGTAGTGCTCATTTCCGTGGAAATGATTGACTAAATTGAATGAAACGACTATAGCCAAAGAGAAACTTACCTTCAGTGGCAGAATGCGATTAGTCTTTGGGGGTAAAATGCGAGATATATGGTTAGGACGGGACTGGGGCGTATTTTGGATTTTAGATTGTCGGTTCTGGATTCCGGATTTTAGGTTTTCAATTCTGGGATTTCAGATGGACCGATTGTACTCCTTGTATTTGTGGATATTGCAAATGAATGACGACGACAGTAAAGGGAAATTAATTTGCGGTTTTTGGTTGGGATTCGATTTTTGTACGTGTGCTCTCTGGAGGATAATGATGATGATAGAGTGCAAATTATTAGATAGACGAACACTTGGATGGGTCGTTGGATGAGTGGTTGCAAACAAGATGTGATGTAAGGAATGATAGTTGCGTTTTTAGCTTTTTGATGGCATGTTTGAGGAGGAAACAGATCCTGTCATTAAGTTGATATCTAAGAGAACGATTTCGTATGGCTTTAAGTCTCGGAAATAGCTGCATTGCAATCGTACTTATTCGTCATACATACCCATGTTATTTACTTACTTACTTAAGGTGGCGCTACAGTCTGGGGTGAACCTAGGCCTCAACCAGCAAACGTCTCCAGCCAGCTCTATCTTTATCTAGCTACCTCCGCTCTAAGTTAGCTGATGTCCCTTTCTTACTGCTCTATCCCCTGGGTGAGCATTCGAACACTTCGGGCCGGATCTTTGGTGTCTATCCGCTTTACATGACACAGCTACCTCAGTCGTTGGTCCTTCACTCTTCTGGCTAAGTCGATGTCACTATACAGCCTGTACATTTCGTCGTTGTATCTTTTCCTCCATCACCGCCTGCAGACAGGACCGAAAATCACCGAAGAATTTTCCTTCCAAGATTACCCTCATCCACTTTTATGGCTCTCTGCGATATAGGACAGGATTGGGATTATTAGGGTCTTATAGAGTATGCAATTGGACGGAAGGATTGTGCCTCTTGCATTGGTGCGTGAGTTTTGCATTATCAAGAACGATGCATCACAGCTCATCGCCTTGTCTAAATCCTTTTTTGACATAAAATGTCTCGGTGAGTTCTTTACCGACCTTGATGGAGCAGCATGCATTCTCCATCGTCATAGTGTGAATATTTGGTCGATGGTGGTAGCCACATTGATATGAAGCAATCAGGCGTTCACAGAATACGGCAAAAGATCTGCGTAGGCGATGATAATAAGACTGATGCCTCTGCAGTTGACCGTGTTCACAGAGTCTCGTTTCTTGAGGATCCGACAAACAATGCTGAGGTTCCATTCATCGGCCATACCAAGTCATCGCCTGCCGCTTTGAAGAGCTCAGGAGTCAGGCCAGGATTTGGTTGATTTAAGCTTAGATATGCCTATCTTCACATCATCGAAGTCGGGTGGACGGAATCTACATCGTCCAGATTGAAAGGTTCATCCTGCCTGATAGCGGTATTTGGTTTTTCACCGCCATTATACAGAAATGCTCTTTCCAAATCGTCAGCATCGACTGCGACTCTACTACTACGTTCACGCTTGTTCGTCTCTACAAGTTTCGGTTCGGGGTTTGTGTCCGTGGCTGGTTTTTTTCCCGGAGTAACATCCTCAGTTTCCTCGGCTGCGCGCTTCTCGTGCTTTTTCTTTTTCCTTCTGTGAATCCGATGTTCGTCTCTCCGCTTCTGCTCGTAGAGCTTGTGAGCATTTATAGTCCTTCCATGCAACTCCGTTTTGTATGCCTTTGCTTAGCTGCATGTGCTTGCCGGTACTCCTCGTCAAACCAGGAGTTTCGTTGTGTTGGCCGAGTGAAACCCAGCAGATCAGAGGCGACATCTCTGATGGCTTCTTGGCAATGTTACCGGTGGTCTTCTATATTTGATGGCGATTAAAAACGATTAAGGGACACTTGATCCGAGAAGGATTTGACTACAAAAAAAGGAACGTCTCTCGGAACGTTCGGATGTCCATGATACTGGAGGAGTGCCTTGCGTCGATCGCAGTGTGGTCAATCTGGTTGACGGTTGATTTATCAGGAGTTCTCCAGGTCCCGTTATGCATATCGTAAGTCTTGTTTAAGACCTCATAGAAGCAATCTTTGGTGTCATATTCTTTCTCCTCTGTGAGGGCGTGTGCGCATATAAGGCTAATGTTGGAAAATTTAGCCTTAATACGGATTGCTACCGTGGAGCTCGTCAACAGGATGGAAACTCAAGTCTTGTCGGAGGTCCAATCTGATATTGGCAATCAAATTGTTAGAATCCATCAAAGTTCAAAAGATCGAAGGTAAAACGGCGGTGCATATCGTTTATCAGTGAATGATACATATCTTCGCCCTACGCCACATTTTGAACTTTGAATTCTAACAGCTTTCGTCTACATATGTGCGTATGAAGCACTTGGCGTTCGCAAGTTAATCCAAAAGCAGCAAAATGGCCTTTTATTCGCTCGGGAACTGTGGACAATTATTCCGTTCCTCTTGTCTTCGTGAAAAAACTCATATTTTCAGAGCCTTCTCTACAAGTGTTTGCAGGAGTTCTGGATACTTGCATTTTACTGAGAGTGCTACCAAACCTGCATCTGATGTATGCTGTGGATTGTGGTGCAAATACCCTTTCGACCAAATACGTATCTTTGGATAACTTGTTTTGATTGGGCTGAATACCGATGACGAATTCTGATTTCAGACTCTTAGTTGGTCTACATCGAAAGTGTGTAGTTTGAATCGTTCGTTGGATGATTATCCAGTTGGCTTGAGAAAACCACGAACTCTGCTTTCTTGCTATCTGGCGACATTATCTTCCAATCTTCTTGGATTGTGAAGAGTGCAAAGTTTTGCATTTTTTGTTGTCTTCTTGAGAAAAATGTAGGTTGCTTCAATATTCATACTTATGCCAGGTTACTTTCTAGGTTTATCAGAATAACCGGGTGCCAGAATTTCAAAGGAAAGCAAGTATTGTAAACCCAAACGGAGCGTAATTTAGTTCACAAATTTGTACTCTATAACCAAGACAGAAATGCCAGCAGTCAATAGCGAAATCAAACACCACTTTCCATCCCAATCACCACTTCTATTCCACTTCATATTGTTGTCACTTCTGTTAAGTCATAATCATCCTGTAAATCATCACTCCATGTCTTCGACTTTACTATCAACCTAATCCCTTGATCAATTCCACTTCTCATTTTGCCTTGGAAACACCTTTATATAATCTCATCACCTCTAACTAATTTGAAGCAGATATTTGAACTTATTCACCTATTTGCTCACTTAATCACTCACTTTTCCAGTTGCTTTCTTCTACCTCAATTTAAATGAGAATCCTTCTTTTTCCTTCCTTCTTACACTTAGACTCTTACTCTTCTCTGAAATGGCTAATGTAAACTAAATGCGTTAGAGAAACTTGGATTTACAAACAAAATGACGCTTCCCTGGGGGCACAATCCCGAATCCAAAAGGTAACCTATGCCACCACAGAACACTGAAACAACACTCACTCATGACATCTCCCACTTCCGTAAACTACCCTCTTTGCTGGCAAATGTGTGAATTTAACTAATATCCAAAGTTCACATGTTAGAACCAAACTAAATACGATAATTAACTTTGTAAACCATCATGACGATATGGTGGCAGGGGCCAAATGGTGATTGTATCCTTAGGAATTCACTCACTTACTCACGAACGCACTCACTTTAACACAGTCCCACTCATTCCACAAACACTCAGCCCAGTCAGAATTTGCATGTGAAATTAATTTCATATGCGTAATGCGAGTGTTTACAAATTGAATAACATCACCATCATCATCGTCAGAGCCAGAACCAAAACCAGAAGCAGAAGCAGAAGCAGAAACAGAAGCTGGAAGCAAGCAACATCTAGTATCGGTAGAGTTACTCATGCTTTAGCACGCCACTCATAGATCAATTGACCCGAGTGCACCAGTAGGAGGGCTTTGCTAGACAACGACGACGACGACGACGATGACGATGACGACGACGACGCCGACTAGAACGACGACTTAGATGACGGAGGAGCGTGTGTGTACTTTTCAAGGAAAACATTGCAATTCACACGTGTGCTGGGGTAGAGAACTGAGCTCTTAAGACGTGCGTCTTTGAATTGAATTACTCTCAACAGACACGAGAGTACATCTGGATAAGGTATACATCAGAGAAGATACTTTACTCTCCAAGGAGTAGGAGGGAAAAACCAACTCGTCTTGAGTTCGTTTATGTTTGTTGGATCGTAAAGTTGGAATACTACCACCACAAACATAGAAAGGGAGACGGAGAAAATTATCATCATCCATTCAAACTACGTGTACTAGTACGTTCATTCATTCATCCTCTCGTCCTCCGACACTATCTAAACCCGACGACGATGAAATTAATTTAATTCGTCGGATGTTATGCTGGTATATGTCAGAGATTCGTCCTCTTACTCTCGTACCCTGAATATGTATTTTCGTCCTCTGCATATGTACCTGGCCTTCCAACATCTCTTTCTATTCCCTAGCTAGTGTGTGCATAATCCTATCGCATGTAAACAGGATGGTGATCCAATTAAAATCTGTTTATTAGTAGGAAATTAATTGGGCTCTCTGTAGCACTGTGTACGCTCGTTCGTCCTCCTCGTTGTCTTCATCTTCATCGCCTTCAACATCGTAGTCCGCTTATCTTGGCACGAAATCTTTCCATTGGCATCCTTCAAATTTGCAGAAGCAGTCAACCCCCCATAGCCTAGTTAAGGGTACTGCTTTGCTATTTTGTCGCTATCCTAGATTTAGTCGCAGTGGCAACTTGGTATCGCTTGGAACGTCTCCCCACTGTCTTTCTCTTAGATTGCTTATAATTGTTTAATGTTAGTGCGGGTCCAAAGTTGTTTGGAATCCATAGGAGCTAAATCGTTTCCAATTAGCATTGTTGTTGCCCAGGGTATAACATGTTCTACAATATGTCCTTGCAGTTCCTTTTGGAATGTCTAGCACTGATTACAGGTGTCTGCCACATAACTTAAACACTTTGGAGACACAAGGATGGATGGACAATAAAATGGCCTCTAACCTAAGACACATATTGATGACACATAATTAATTTGGATTTGTTGTGATTATATATCGGGTTTTGTGGGTTTTTGCTAACTAAACTTGGATGTTCTTGATGTTCGTTTTACTACCAACACTCTCTATCCTTAACTGATAGTTTTAAGATGTTTATTGTTATATGAAATGTAACTAATTTGATGGTTCTGTTTTGATTGTGTATTTACAGGGTCCTCCTCCACAGGGGCCACTCAAATTCACAATTGTCGATACTCTGGAACGGATAAAGGAGGAATTCAATTATTTACAAGCACAGTATCACACGTAAGTATGAATTTAGAAGTACATATATTAGTGTAAGAAATACGTGCAGATAGTATTTTTGGTAAGAACTCAATGAGCAGTGTTTATTCAAACTATTAAGAGACAATTGATTTTTAGCAAATATGACCTGAACCAGGTGGTAGTGTGACGTGATGGCAAAGTTCGTCGAATACTCCGCGAGAGGGTCTCGGTTTAAATAACAAACTACCAATGATCGCCTGACGTCAATACCCTTTCGCCAGGCAATAGTCTGGTCCGCAAATTCTAATAACAGTTTGTGATCAACGATCAGGACGGGGGTTTTTGTTTTTTTTTTTTTTTGCGTGGGAAGGTGGAAACCTTGCGTAGGGACCAATGGCCCGACGTCCATTGGTAGTGTCAGATTCTTACTGACTAAAATCACCTCCTAGGGAAACGGAAACGGTTCCCCCGCGGAACTACCGCTAAGTATTACTTCGCGTGGGACGGATTTAAGCTTTTTGCTTCGTCACGGGGTGCTTAGCGAATTCGCGTTCCCTTGCTGTTCTAAATTCCTTAGATCGCACATTATTCGTACTGCTGCATGGTTCACCGCAGCCCAAAGATCTTCAGATTTCAACATACATATTGGGTCTACAAGTAAGTTTCCAGCGTTTGTCAGAGATGGCGCCACCAGTGGATCCCGGGCAGAAATGTCAGACCCCATGTGTTTTATTTGTAGGTTTTGTATCTGTCAACAACTTTGCAGCGTTATATTTGAGCGGTTCTATCGGTGTCGTACATTTTATCGAGCAAAATCATGGCAAGTTTCCAGCCAAATAAACGTCATTTGCGGGAAGCGCTGCATTTATTCTTTAGTATGAAGAAAAGTGCGGCTGAGGCCTATCGTTTGCTTTCGAAAACTTATGGGGCGAAATGTATTGGTGAATCGACGTGCCGCGAGTGGTTCAAACGGTTCAAAAGTGGTGATTTTGGAGTTGGAGACAAAGATCGCCCCGGAAAGCCGAAAAGTTTTGAAGACGAGGAATTGGAGGCTTTACTGGATGAGGATCCGTGTCAGATTCAAGAAGAACTTGCTGCATCATTGGGCGTCACGCAACAAGCCGTTTCCCTGCGCCTAAAAGCACTGGGATTCATTCAAAAGGTTGGAAACTGGGTGCCGTACGAATTGAGGCCAAGAGACGTCGAACGGCGATTTTGCATGTCCGAAATGTTACTGCAGCTGGTGATGAGAAATGGATTTATTATGATAATCCTAAACGCAGAAAATCGTATACAAAGCCCGGCGAGCCCGCCCAATCGACGCCGAAACGAATTTTCACGTGAATAAGGTCATGCTCTGCATATAGTGGGATCAAAAGGGTGTCGTATACTACGAACTGCTTCCGAGTGGTGAAACCATCAAAGGACCATTATATCGAACCCAACTAATTCGTTTGAAGCGGGCATTAAAAGAAAAACGGCCAGAATATGAGACCAGGCATGAGTCCGTCATTTTTCATCACGACAACGCTCGGCCACATGTTGCGGTTTCGGTGAAAAACTATTTGGAAAATAGTGGATGGGAAATTCTGCCTCACCCGCCTTACAGTCCAGACTTGGCACCATCTGACTACCACTTGTTTCGTTCGATGCAGAACGCTCTTACGGGAATACGCTTCAGCTCAGTAGAGGAAAACAAAAATTTTCTCGATACGTTCTTGGGCTCGAAAGACGAGAAATTTTTTTGGTCCGGAATTCATAAATTGCCAGAAAGATGGGGCAAAGTTGTAGCTTCCGATGGACGATACTTTGAATAAAGCATTGTAACTATGTTTTCATAATAAAACTTCAAATTTTGGAAAAAAAACGCTGGAAACTTACTTGTAGACCCAATATATTGAACTATGTTTTCCGGTATTGGCGTTCACTAAATTCGTCACACAATATAGCTCTTTCGTTTGCATACCGCGACCATTCGAAGAAAACGTGCTCCACGTTCTCTACCGCGTTTACGCAGCGAGGACAGGACGGACTCGTATCACGGTTTCGCTTGAATAGATATTTCCGGAAACAACCGTCAAGATCTCTGTAAGATAGTAATTCAGTTCGCCGTGTTTTCGTTCTACCCAACTTTCAATTCTTCGGATTAGTCGCCACGCTTTTATACTGCAGCCTCTTTCGAATTTCTTCGCTTGATTTATGGATGGCCCGATTTGCACGCTATTTTCATAAAGTCGTCCAGCTTCTACAGCGAGAATATCGATTGGTACCATAAAGGATAGTGCCAATATCGCGTCGTGAGATACCGTTCGAAATGCACTGCTAATTCCCAGTGCACATAATCTGTACACACATTTGAATCCCTTCATGTGTGTCTTTTTATTCGTGACGTCAGACCATATTTGTGCCCCGTACAGCTGTATGGAGCCTACAACTCTCGCAAGTATTAATCGTTTGCCTTGTTTCAGGCCGCCGATATTCGACATGAGTCTCGAAAGAACGCCTATCGCTTTCGACGATTTCTTGCAAGCGTATGCGAGGTGATGCTTGAAATTTAGCCGAGCATCAATCATTACTCCCAGGTATTTTATAAATGAGCTGGAAATAATTGTGTGCTCTCCGACTTTTATAGTTATCGTATCTAGCACCTTTCTACTCCTAATGAGAACGGATTCCGTTTTATGTTCCACGAGGTCTAAACTCATATCGCGTAGCCAGTTTTTTATCAGTGATGTTGCTTCGTTGCAATACAACTCGATTTCTTCAAGTCGTTTTGCCACGACTACAACAGCAATATCGTCCGCGGCTTCCCTGGGGACTGGAAGTCGTAGAATGTCGTCATACATCACGTTCCACAGTAATGGACCTAACACTGATCCTTGGGGCACGCCCCCTGTAATTTTATATAATTACGTCCCGTCGTCGAAGTCGTAGAGGAGCAACCTATCGGTAAAGCAGCTCCTGATAAATCTTAGTATGCACTTCGGTACATTTAATCTTTCGAGGCATTGTAAAATACGCGACCAGTTCGCCGAGTTAAAAGCATTTTCCACGTCAAGTGTAACCACGGCGCAGTACTTTTTACTGCCTCCTTTCCATCTTCTGCCTTCTATGGCCGATTGGGCTTTGTCTATAACAACTTTAATCGCGTCGATTGCCGATCGGCCCTTTCTACAGCCGTTTTGATATTCTGCGAGTCCATCATTGGCTTCAATGATAGGCTGTAGTCTGTTGCATATAATTCGGTCTAATATTTTGCCCATAGTGTCGAGCATACAGAGCGGCCACTAAGATGACCGGAAATATTCCCTCGCTTAAGCATGCATTATACGTGCTAACGAAAACGTCTAGGCGGGCCTTCATCGCTATATTTTAAAGCCCTATTTGGTATGCCCTCTGGACCAGGGGCTTTCCGATCTTCTACCCTCTCGATTGCAGCGGTGAGTTCATCGGTTGTTAAGGCAGGAATGTGTTCACGTAGTTCTCCGATCTCGCTTAGTAGAACTCGCGTCATGTTGAGAGGGAAACAGAGTTTCTACGATTCTGCTGAGAAATAGCGGGCAAGTTGGTGCCGGTCTCTGAGGCGTTTTGAGCTTCGCGGTTATGATTTTGTACGCTTTGCTCCATACAATTTCGTTCAATTGCGTACAAAGATCCCTAAAGCACTGTCTTTTGCTTCTTTATACGCTGTCCTCAATATCAAATGTCTATCCGTATCGCGTCTAGACCGTTGGTATTTTCTTCGTGCCTTAAGACAGGCTGATCGAAGTTCCTTAATGTCGTCGTTCCATCAATACGTTGGACGCCGGCGATATTGTGCCGTTCGAGCCATTGATATATCGCAGGCAGCGTGCTGTTGTCGCGTTACTTGACGTACGATCTCGTTAGCTGTTCTACCTTCAACTAAAGCTTCAGCGATTGCGTACTCTAAGAGCTCCTCATCTAAGGTGTTTACGTTCCATTTCACCTTCCTAGTTTGAGACTGGGTGTTTCGAGGTCGTGTAAGACTATGGAGATTGATTATATGTAATTGCATTATAGTCACTGTGGGTGTAGTGATTGCTGACGCGCCATATCGTCTGCCTAGATAAGCTGCTACTAACGAACGTAATATCAACAATCGAGCCTGCACCCGCTTTATTAAACGTGTTCGCATTTGGACGACGACGTCCAAACTAGAGAGCGCTTCGAGTAGAACGCACGCTTCCCCATTCTAGTGCCCATGCGCAGTATGGTTGGCGTATGATCCTTAGCATCAAGAACTATGCTTTCGACGACTCGTTCGTATTGCTCAATAGTAAGGCTTGGTGGGACATAACAGCTGTATATGTATATATCATATAACTTTGCTCGTACGAAGTAGTTTTACTCGCCGAAAGGTGGTATCTGAAACGTGGTATTACCACATGCCCATATGGCGGCTTTTTTCGTCGCATCATGCGCCCAGTTGCCCGAATTAATGTTGCAATATTGGTCCGAGAGTATTGCAATGTCGACCTTATGCTCATGGACCGTTTGATGCAGCAGATCCTGAGCTACATGTTTTCGCGTGTAGGCTTTCAATTGCTTTTTTATACTCTGGGCATCTAACACTACCGGTTATATGCCCAAAATCTACTCCGTTTGCACTACAGTGCAAGCATTTTGGTTTTGCCTTGCAGTTCTTCAATTTATGCCCGTTTTCTCCGCATCCGAGGCATGCATTCGATCGATCGGTAGGACTTTTGCACGTTCTTGCCATATGTCCAAACCCGAGGCATCTAAAGCATTTCTTTGGCGAAATTCGGTTCCTGCATTAGATCCAACCAACACGTACTTTTCCGACGATAAGTAATCTGTTACCGATGTCTATAAGCAACCGTATGATGGCCGCCTGAGTCCCACCAAAAGTTTTCCTCATTGTCTTTACTGCCGGCGGCTGAACTTCATAATCTTGAAGGAACTCGGTGATGGCCGCGCAAACTTCTTCCTTCGACGTTACTTCGTCCATGTCCTTGCATTCGAGGAATATCTCTTGCGTGATTGAGCGAACGCTAGTATCTTCACCTAATGAATCTCCGATTTTTTCTTTTTGGCTCGAAGTAGCTATCTCGGGAGATTTTTTTAGCGCTTGCTGTTTTCCGGATTCGACTTACGTTTTCTCCGACTTCTTTTAAGCTTGTGTCCGATTTTAATTTCCGCAACAGGTCAGCGTACGTAATTTCGCCCGTTCTTTTTATAATAATTGCGTCGGGATGTTTCCGAGCACCTCTTTCGACCTTCGCCCACTCGTTCGTTTTCATGTTGGCAACGTTTCTCTCTCTAAAGGGCTCCGGCTTAGAGGGAGTTGATTGTGGATTTATGCGGTCACTTTTTTGAATGAGTTTTTGAGCGCGTGGTTCTTCTGGCGCTGTTCCTCGCTTCTTCTTTGGAGATGGAGTCTTAGTACGCTGTTGCGCAGCGTTATTAAGTCTGTCTTCTTCTCTTACCCTCTTTGCAGGACGGTTACATTTAATTTTTGGGCTTAGCGATTTGTCAACTATACGCGCTTGAGTTGTTTTCTGGCAACGATGCCACTGGTATTCGGAGTTCCTCAAGACGAAGATTAATGATTTGCACTTCCCGTTCGAGTTGAGAAAGTTTGAAACGCAGGTTAGATGTCTCGACTTGGGCTTCTCGAAAAGCGGACTTGATCAAACTTCCGATTTTTTTGATTTCGTCGTGGACGTTGTGCTTGTCTTTATAAAAAGCAATTAACTCATCAATTTTGCACCCAGTTGTAACATTTTATTTCTCGTTTGAGGCAGAGTCTCAGTATTTGGCGTGACCATTGGGCTCCGATCTACCACTGTGGGACTGATTCGTGGGTTTTCTATCACGTGCTCCTTCAGAACTGTAGACGTATGACCCTCATACTTTTCTTGACCGGGTCTGTCGGGACGTCTGTCTGGAGGGGATTCCTTGTAGTGTTACTACCTATGGGGGCCAAGGTTACCACCGCCGTTGACATTTGTCTATTATTGCAGTCATTGTATCTCGACGACTTTGAGCCTGCTTTCGCACACTCCGCCGCCGGTACTGGGGATCCAACTCAATGCACCGTAACTTTATTTTTCTTTGCCTCACTATTTATCGTTGAATTTATTTTAAGAGTCATCAGGACGGGGGTGTCATCAAAACGATGACCACTTCTCTCTCGACTCATAAAATTTAAAAGTATGGGTACCACTTCCGGTCTCTGTGACCACTATTGATTATATCAATCACGAGTCAGTGATATGATACGGTTTCGATTATTGGACGATAAGCAGAAGGACAGAGCTGATATTGCGGTCTACTATTACTACTACTACTATTATCTGTAATGGAAAATCACTAACACCACTCTATCGGATCTATTAAAAGTTAGTTGTGAAGAATTGAATAAAAGAGGAGGTCGGTCGTTTCCTGACCAGAAAATTCATCTCATGTAAACCAGAGGATCAGATTTGCGATAAACCTGAATACGACTCTCCTAAGAACGTATTTCTTTAAACTATGTGTCTGTTTTTACAGCTCTATAGTTGGTGAATCTAATCTTTCGAGAATATGAAACCTGTCCCTAGGTTCACCTTCAACTACAGTGTGTTCAACAAAAACGTGCGTCTAAAAGACTAATGAAAAATGCCACAATTTTATTAAATCCTTTTTGTTTTTTATTAAAGTATTTGTATGTATATTAAAACGCATTTCGCAGGGAGTTCAGTCACCATTATTATTTATAATTGCTTGGCATTCTCTAGAGCAACTTTCACTTAATTTGTCCGCATATTCTAAACTTAGGCCTCTCCCAATTTGCCTCAATGCACAAAACAACTTGGCTAGAAACATGTGTGTGTGATTAAGGTAAAATAAATAATTCAACACACGTTTTTCTGGAACACACTGTAGTTGGTGGTAATGCATATTCGACTTTCAATGCTATGGATGAACGATCCGTATTCATTTTGCTCAGGCTAAAGGTATAGACCTCTACCACTTATTGGATTTTGAAGAAGAATTGAACTTAGAACTGTTCGCCGCTGACCACTGATATGCTTAATTCTTTCTCTTACTGCATTTTGGCAAGAAATAAGGAAAATACCTTAGACTGTGATTATGTTATTGTACATAAAGAGACCAATTTCAAGAAGACTCGTCATTTCGTGATGACTCTTGTCTATTGCGTCACTCCCTTCGTCTCTCGAGACGTTAATCAGAGGGGAAGAATCCCATTGCTTACCGAAAACAACTATCCGCGTATTGATATTTTAATCCCTTAATCTCGTTGAAACAAACCTACCAGCCTGCGTCAATTGCAACTCTAAATAATCCAAAATGTAGTTCCAATTTTCTTCCTTTTCGCTCTACTCATTATTTATGTTCACCTCTTGATTACTTAATTTTCCACCCTTCTGACCATTATGCCATCAGAGTTGTTAATAATTTTTTAAGCGCATAAATCTTTGCGTGTAACCAGCTTAACATTTTCGCTCCTCGCCGCTTATAATCTACTTTCGATTAACCGACAAAAGGTTGATTCCCGCACATACACATTCCCCCGTTTCGCTATCCGTTGGAAATTAATTTAAATATTATTTCGATGATAACGTCAAAAAAACAAAAAAAGGAAAAAAGAAAGAATGAACGTACCTTTGGATGTAGCAACCAAAACATTCCCAACGCAATGAGATCCGCATTTCCGCATAGTGCGTATAGTCCACGAGGTAATTATGCACTGGATAGTCCAACAGAGTATGTAGACACCGACGAAAAAAAAAAAAGGGAATTCAGAGTGTCTGTATCTGGTTTCGTATAGTACCACATGGTAAAGAACGTTTGTTAAATCCACCACAACGCGTTGCAATTAAAACCCACATACATGTGCATCACGCAAATATTTTCGGTTGCTCTGTGAGTTGAATCTGTTGGGAGGAACCCAAACAACATGCAATCGGTAGTACACGGTACGGCACCATGTGGAAAGGAGAAATCATTTTCATACCAACCAATGGGGAGTTCTACCCTATCCCCCGGTAAAAGCGCCCAGGAAAAATGAGGAACGGAATACCCGACACCAATGAGTCCGACGAAACGATTACTCTCAGTAATGAGATTCACATCTCATTATCGAGGGTAATTGCCTGGTGAAACGCAACGGCAACAAAAATGAAATTAAATTAACGTGGTTCAGGAGGTGTGTGGTGTGGGGGTGGCTGGACTCTAGAGAGCGGAACATGGCATGGGATATGCCAACCCGGTAACACCATACAATTCCAAAACAACTGCGCTTGTTACCATTCTCTACGACTAATCGATGGCGATTATTTGCTCACTTCATTCTTGCTCGTACCTCTTAGGGCTAATAAACCCGTGAACGCCTAAATGACCCTTAAAAATCAACTCCCCACCTAACATCTATAAACACCCAATTCCCCAATCGAAAGCTATTCACTTCCAAAGTATGCCACTAGAAACCAATTCTAAAACACTGCCGAGCACCATCGAACACCACCCAAAGCGTGCTGAACGATTTTTTATTTTTTCTCTTCGTTTTTTTTGTCCTTTTTTTGTTGGTGGTTAGTTTGTGGTTTATTGGTGCGTGCGTGTCTACCTTTTCACACTCGTTTTCCTGACATTCCAATGTCATCCCCCATCTATCCATTTAAAAAAAAAAAAAAAAAAAACACAAAAAAAAAAAGCATTAACCGACAGTGGAGCACATTATTGGCGCACAGTTAATGCGGCGGAAATCGTGATGACTCTTTTTCGCCGTTGGTTGATTCTGAATTGAATATTATTATAGCACCCTGGCATGTTGTGTCGCCCCTCTTTCGGTTTGGTCTCGTCTGGTCGAGTCTGGTCTGGTCTGGTCTGGTCTGGCTGACTGGTTTCTCTACCACCCTTTGACAATGGGACGCAATTTTACGCACATGAAGCTCCATTATTGGATTTTCAGTTTATTTTTCCGTTTTTTAGTGTTTTTATTTCTCGTTTGTGCCTTGTGTCCTGCGGCATGGCAGGAGAATACGAGTAAAATGCCACACGCACTGCACCAATACCATGTTCGAATTGTGCTCTGAGCTCTATGCTTTGCTCGAACATCATGATCATGGAGTAGGTAGTAGTATATTGGACCAGGAAAAAAGGCAAAAATCGCCAATTAATAAAAATAAATAAATTTCAGTTATAGCGGCAATTATTGGAATTGAGGGGGACACATGGAGTGGAGTGTACCTCGTTGTTGTGCCACATACACGATGGCGCCGGTCAATTGATAATCATTTAATTGGGATCCGAATACCGTTGCAGTGGTGAACACGAAATTATTATTTTATTCAATAAAATAGTCGTATCTGTAAATAATTATAAAATCAAGTGATTGTTGGCATATCGTTTTTTTTTTTTTTTTTACTGTGATAGTTTCCGTTTGTTGTTTTTCCTCGTTTCTACGTGAAAATAGGGTGCGTTTCAGTCTGATTTGGCAAAGGTGTCGAACGTCATACAGAGATAAATCATATTGGACACGGTGCATGAGTATCTTCTTGTACTCTTATTAGATTTCTAATTCTTTGAGCAAAAAGCGACAAAACAAACATCACGAATGGGTATGGAAAGATTCCCTGCTGCTCCACGTAAGCTCTCAATGTCACAAATTTAGTTGCCAAGCTCTATCATCAGCGCAAGTTGTCTATTGTCAATTTATTTTAAAATCCAGTGAACCTTAGTTGTTTGAACTTGTGACAGCTCGTTAGTTTCTATTTGGTTATTTAATAACGTCAGTCCAAGAAGTGAGTAAGCAAGACACTCTACCTATTCTACCTCAGCGCCATCATAGGTGTCATCACTGGACACTGCCTCATAGGCAAGCACGCAAGAAGGCTTGGCGCAAAATCTGCATAGACGAGCAGGAGGAGGAGACAATCCTCCACCTACTCTGTACATGTCCAGCTCTCTCCCAGAGAAGAAAACTTCACTTCAGAAGCTCAAACTGGTTCCATCAGTAAGAGGATCATAGATCCATGTGGCATCACAATGGGCCAATAGACCTAAGTGGGTTGGTATTTCCAACAGCCACTCTTATGGAAGTTTGAATCAAAAACACAGATTAACTTTAATCTAAAATACGAGAAATACGAGAAAAGATTGACTTAGTGAGCTAGTCAAGCGGTAAGAAAAGAAAGAATAAAAAAAAATGGATGAACAGTTGGATGCTATTTCATGACAACAGGTGTCAAAACTGATAATTCAGTTAGCGCAGTGCTGCCAGTATACACCCTGAATGACTCGAACTGCAACCAACTTCAGGCTGCTATAATTTCCAAACCGTTCACGACTGTGAGCTCAAACTTTGACTCATGACAGATAATTTTATTATTTACACGCCTTTTAAACGATTTGCGTCTCAGTTGTGTTGAAAATTTTTTATCCGCGATGGAATTCAAACGTGATAGTGTGATTGCTTTATATTTGGCTGGAAAACCACAAGTAGCTATCGTTAGAGCCCTCCAGCACCTCAACGTAATTAAATCATTTGTGTCTCGAACTACAGCTCGTTACCGTGATACTGGTAGCGTTGCAAAACGCCATGGAGGTGGTCATAAAAAAACAGCAACATCGGCAGAAATGGTTCGGAAAGTGAGAGCTCGAATTGAGCGAAATCCGCGTCGAAGTGTAAGAAAAATGGCTCGTGAGCTCAACATATCGTTGGAACGAATGCAACACATACTGAAAAATGAGCTCGGGCTCAAGCCGTTGAAGTTCCAAAAAGCACACGATCTTACACCGCATCAGAAAAAAGTTAGAGTCGAAAGAGCGAAGGAGTGCTACGCTTGCGCGAAAGTGGTGAGTTACCGAATTTGATTTTTTCCGATGAGTAGCCATTTGTTATCGAGCAATATGTCAACAAGCAAAATGACCGAGTTTACTTGCCAGAGAGGTCCCTCGAAAATCGGACGGCCACTAGAAAGCAGGCAGCACCGATGGTGATGGTTTGGGCGTCATAACCGCCGATGGTGATGTTTTGGGCGCCATAACCGCCGATGGTCGCTCACCGCTCGTATTTTTGGACCGTGGCCGTGGCGTCAAAATTAATGCGATCATATACCGTGAAACTGTCTTAGAGGCAGTATTGAAGCCTTGGGCAAACAATCATTTCGGTCGGAGACCGTGGACATTTCAACAAGATTCGGCAAAAACAATGTTCCACACTTCAGTTCTTCGACACAATGGATTGCAAATTCTCCGGATGCAAATCCGTTGGATTTCTCTGTCTGGGGTATTTTGAAGGCGTTTGGACCACCTCAAACAAGCACTTCGCCGGGAATGGGCCAAAATACCGCAGAGCCACTTGCGTGCAGCGTGCGATGCTTTCTTCGGCCGTCTCAAGGCCATTATTCACGCCGAAGGTGGACATATTGAAAACTACTGATACAATTTGAAAATTGATGTATTCTCCAACATTTTTTGCTTTGGCACAATAAAATTTATCAAGAAATAAAAAATTTATAGCATTTTAAAAAGTTGGAGTGCGAGTCATTCACCCTGTATAACAGCTTCCCCCTCACTTAATTCGGGTAAAACACAACCTGTTTTCGTTGGCGCGTAGTGCCCGATTGATGCTCATCTTCTATAATAGGAAGTGTTGTTGAATCCGGATGCACCATGATATTTAAATAGTTTGAAATTTGCTCATTGTCGTTTGATGCTTCTGTTTGATGGTGTGTTGAGATCATGATTATCCTTGCTCTCAGTTGGAGTTCGAAATTTCATCTGGTTCTGGTGGCGCCGGAATGTCCCTGCGTCAGCTCTTTTTCCTAAGTGCTTTTCTACAACTGCAGCAATCCATTTTTCTTTACTTTGATATTGGCGTACAAAGACTGGTCGACCAGTAGTAAACTTAGGTTTGAATTTTGTATTTACTTTGTTGGCTTCTGGGATCATCGCGGAGAGAATGGTGCGATGTTGTCTTCCATGGAGTTTTTCAACGGGTGAAATTCCCGAATGCATCTGGTGTGGAGCGATATGTAGAGAGAAAAACCTGGAGAGCTTCGTTCCACCGTGGTGTGTCCAGCAAAATTTTTCGAAGAGCGGTCTTAAAAGTGCGTACCATCCTCTCAGTGGCTCCATTGGATTCTGGGTTGAACGGCGCTGATGTTACGTGCTTTATTGAGTTGCTTCGACAAAAAAGTTGGAATTCCTTCGAAGTAAAGTGAGTTCCATTATGGGACGTCAAGGTTTTGGGAAGTCCTTCTAAGGCGAAAATTGTTCGTAGCGCTTGAATCGTGGCTTCTGATGTTATAGCTGCAATTCGGACTACAAATGGAAACTTTGACTTGGAGTCCACAATAATTAACCACATCTGCTTCTGAAACGGTCCAGCGTAGTCCATATGTATCCGTTCCCATACTTCTTCCGTGGTCGGCCAACTGGAGTACTCTCGTGGTGACATGTTTAATATGTTGCATCATCTGGAAACAGTCTGTGTGATGTCATCATCGATGCTGGGCCACCAGCAATACCGTCGAGAGATCTGCTTCATGCGAATTAGTCCCCCGTGTCCTTGATGAAGAAGCGCCAAGACTTTAGGTTGTAGCTGTTTGGCATTATTAACTGTTTCAAGAGAAAATCTACGAAAAAATGGTAATAAAAAAACATTTGATTCTAGCTTTGCGTTTGTCCATCCATTTTGGACGTGGTGGATAACCTTAGTTAGAGCTGGGTCGTTTTTCGTAGCTTTTGCTATTGTGTAAGAATTTATGGGGGAAAGTCTTCAATTAATGCGGAGCTCATTTCATCAACATGGTGACAAGATTCTTCAGTACGATCAAAAGTGTCATCGGCCCCGCTGGTAAACGTGATAGGCAATCTGCATTTCCGTGTTGTTTTGTGGAACGATAGCGTATGCTATAGGTGTATCCCATAAGGATGAGTGCCCATCATTGAAGACGCTGTATCGTCATGTGCGGAAGCTTCTTGGATGGATTGAAAATTGTGACCAGTGGTTGGTGGTCAGTAACCAATTCAAATTGACGTCCATAAAGGTATTGATGGAATTTCCTTATTCCGTAAATAATTTTTTTTTTTTTTTTTGGTGGGTAGGTGTGAAAATCTTCATAGACACTATGAACCCGTTGCTCATAGTAGTGTGAGATTCTTACTCACTAAAAACACGCCTCCTTCTTATCGACTACAACTAAGTTACGTTATCAAGTAGTTTCCGTTTTAAATAACGTTCGCGTGGGGCAGGTAGCTTTCCTGCAAAAGCTAGTACCCCTATTATATGCGGATAGTCCTTATCGCGCCAGATCGAATGGTCTCATTCTTTGTAATCGACGCACTAAGTTTGTCTCGTCCAGAATTTTGGAGTATTTTATTATTACAATGACCACGAAGACGAATACGGAGTTTACGAGCAAAGTTCATTATTTCGTCCTCGACGGTAACTATTCCTAAGTCTCTGTGGATATCACTGTTTCTGATATACCAAGGGGCGTTCACGATTTGTCTTAGAGCTTTGGAGAATATTTCGGTTGCTTGGTTTAGTACAGCCCCAAAGTTGTACACCGTACGTCCAAACAGGTTTAAGCACTTGCTTATAGATGAGCAGTTTGTTATGTATGCTTAACTTGGAATGTTTTCCTAGTAGCCAGTACATTTGTCTGAATTTATTTTCAAGTTCATCACGTTCCTTCTTAACATGTGGCTTCCATTTCAGTTTTACATCTAGTGTCATTCCTAGGTGCTTTGCTTCATTTGTACCGAGTTAATGAGAATGGGAAGGTTGTGTATTTTCCGGTAAGTAAAATTAACATGAGTAGATTTGGTCTCAATGAGTACAATTCGCCATATCTTTGTCCATTCGTAGATTTTATCCAAAGCCGTTTGTAGGTTTCCAATAGCTAACTCGACTGAAGTATCTGTAGCTAGTATTGCCGTGTCGCCGTGTTGTCCGCGAACGTGGCTACTATAGTACCTGATTCTTTCGGTATGTCTCGAGTATAGAGTAAAAACAATACCGGTCCAAGTACACTTCCTTGCGGAACTCCAGCAGCTATCTCTTTAAATTCCGAGTATTCGGTGGCATGTTTAACACGAAAAATTCTGTTTTCCAGGTACGATTTCAGAATCGTATGCAGCTCTCTCGGAAGAACCTGGCTTAGCTTAAAATTTAAGCCTTCGTGCCATACGTTATCGAAGGCTTGAGACACGTCAAGAAACACGCTAGAACATATCTTTTTCTAGCGTAATTCTAAAAACCTGGTCAATTGTGGAGTGCTTAGTTCTAAAACCGAATTGATGTTCAGGAAGTAGACGTCTCTCTTCAATGATCGATTGTAAGCGCTTCAATAGGAGTTTTTCAAATATTTTAGATATTATCGGCAGAAGCGATATGGGTCTGTAGGACTTTTTTTCATTTAGAGATTTGCCTGGTTTCGGGACCATTATAACTTCGGCAACTTTTCAGGGCTTTCTTTGGCAGCTCCTTGAGAATTTGAGCAGTTATTAAATCATAACCAGGGGCTTTGTCATTTTTCAATTTTTTAATTGTTTGGTTAAGTTCTCGTAGCGACACCGTTTTTATTCTAAAATTGTCCGGTGCCGTAATTATATAATTAGAACCTCCTGTTAACGCCTGTCCATCAAAAAGGCTTAAACGTTTCTTCTAGGTGCTCGGCAAATAGATCCGCCTTCTCTTTATCTCCTTTTGCCCATTCGCCATTATTTTTTCTTATGGGAGGAAATAGCATTTGAGGCTTTTTGATTCCCTTCACGGCTTTCCAGAGGGAGTAATTTGAACTTCTTTCGGCAGTCAGACCTTCGAGATATGTAGAGATACTCCGATTTTTGTAATCTCGTATTGCTTCTTTCAATTTGTTGCATAAGTGGTTTAAGTAACATATGTTTTATGTAGGGGAGCACGGGATTGTTGCCATCTTTTTCGCGCTCTCCTCTTTTCTCTTACCAGTTGTATTATTTCCGGCGGATATTTTATTTCACTACTTGCTTTCTCTTTTCTTGTTGGAGTTGGAGTGTTGTTCCAGGCAGCGTTCTGCTGGACTTTGATGAATCTGTCGACTTCGTCTTCTATTTCGTTTTGTGTTTTTAGCGACACGTTTAGAACAATATGTTCATTGTAGTAGTTTCTAAAACCGTCCTAGTTAGTCTTGTTATTAGTTAATCTAGGCACCACTTCTTTCTTAATTAAGAGTATGCTTAGTGTTAAGATGACTGGTGAGTGATCTGAGGAGAGATCATAACTTTCCTCAATGTTTGTAGAAATTTTGGCTGCTCCCTTTGTGACAAAGAAGTCTACAAGATCGGGGATCTTTGTTATATCCGAAGGTCAATATGTTGGTTTTCCTGTCGAAAAACCGTAAATGATGGAAAGAGCTATCCTCTCAATGTACTCGTATTTGGATGGATGTATTTGTTAAGTAAGTATCGCTTACACGGTAAGATAGTGGAATCTTTTAAAGTGTGAAAGCCTCAAATATTTTTCGAGAGATGACTTAAATTTATTAGTGCTTCTAATTTTCCTAATATTTATGGGCAAGGAATTCCACAGCCGTACAGAATTTACGAAAAATTGGCGTTCAGAAGTCAAGCAGGCATAGATCGTTTGAAAAACCATACCAGATCTACCTGACTGAAGGAAGCGTAGCTTATTGAATAGGTATGTCGGTTGCTTAGTTTGAATTATATCATGCAAGAGACTAAGGGTTCTATATTTGAGCACGTTATCAAATGTACATCCGCTGATTTGTTTTGAGTAAAAAGAAAATGGTCATACCGTTTCAGGTTAAATACAAAGCGGACAATATTATTATATACGACATTGAGCTTTCTTCTGGAGTCGTAGTCAGGGCAGTAAAAGATCTCAGAACAATAGAACAGAATCGGCATTAGTAGGGTTTTCACTAGCGAAAGCTTTGTCCGTGTAGGGATAAAGCGATGTGTAGTCCAGAGAGCACGTAGTCCACCGTATACCTTACCTATAATGGCATTTATGTGGGTAGACCAAGTAAGGGTCCGGTTAAATATCAGACCAAGGTTGTTGGCGGAGTCAACGTACTCTATTGGACTTTGAGGTAGCTGGATTGATGGAAAGTAGTGAGTAAGATCCAATTTCCTTTTATGGATCACAAGTGCTTTTGTCTTTTAATGCACAAAAGACACAGTTCGTTCTTAGCCGACCAAACAAGTATACGCTGGAGATCTTCATTTACCTGCGCAGTGGCTTCGTGAATTAAATTTCATTGGAAAGCTTAAGTGTATCTGGGCACCATCAGCGAACATGTGGATTGCGCTATGCTCAACAATCTTGGGCAGTTCATTTACATAGACCGAGAAAAGCAATGGTCCAAGAATAGAGCCTTGCGGTACCCCCCTTTTTACTGACAAAGGACATGAACATCGGTTACCCGCTACAACCCGTTGCTGTCTTCCTTCTAAATAGGAAAATATAAGTTTTGTGGAGGCCAATGAAAAATTGAACTCTTCCCTAAGCTTTGAGCAAAGAATAGTGTGGTTAACCGTGTCGAATGCTTTCGAAAAGTCAAGTAACGTAAGGATTGTAACACGGTTTTCATCAACAGCTTTTCTAATTTCATCGATGACCATTAACAACGCAGTCTTGCAACTTTGTTTTTGACGGAAACCAGATTGGTAGTTTTTTAGTGAAAAGATAGTTTTGTATCTGAATTAGAATGCATTTTTCAAAAGCTTTTGAAAGGAATGGCAAAATTGAGATTGGTCTGAATTCCACCGTATTTCAATTCGATTTCTTAGGAATAGGAATAATTTTAGCGTCTTTCCAATGAGCGGGGGAAAGACTGACGTCGTTAAAATTGCCTTGTTGCCTTGTGTTATAAAAGGCAGTAAATATGAAAGCAGAAGCTTAGCAAATTTTAGGTGGATTTCGTCGAGTCCCATAGCGTTTGATTTGATTGATAGTACCGCTTCTGCAACGTCTTCCTCGTGTAGCATATAGAAATCGAAGTATGATTCTCTACAATCGTCCGGTGGTTAGGCTTACTGAGGAAGGCTAAGAAAATTGAGTTAAGCTGGTCGCAGTCTATATCATCAGGAGTTTTAGGCCTTTGTTTTCCTAACTCAACTTCACGGATATGTTTCCAAATCTCTACCAAATTTCCTATAGTAGAAAACGCTCTTGGCATTTCTTATTTTAGAAACCGTTTTATTGCGGAGTCTGCGATATTTATTCAAAAACTCATCCATTCGGTATTTCTTCCAGCTTTTGTAGGCATCATCACGCTTTTTCATAAGCCATTGAAGGAAAGGGAGTTTGGCAAGTTTTGCTTTTAACGGCACATGTTTGTTGAAGAGGAAAGCAATTTTTTCCTGCAGAAAGTTAGTTTGATCATCAACAAGGGGCATCCAATATATATACTCTCAGCGTGTGGCTATAGTATCTGCTTGCAATTGAGCATAATTTAGGTTATAAAAGTCTCTAAACATGACTTTAGACTTTAGACTCAGCAAATTCGTTTTTAGTGTGGTAAGTTAGATACATCCAGCGATGCTTTGAGAATGCAGGTGCTGAGAGTTGGCTATACAACAGGACTTTCCCCATATCGGATACAAAAATTGAATCGATAAGCGTCGAAGCAGTGGTCGTAAAGTGGGTAGGGGTTGATGTGTTGACCGGGTTTAGATCGAACGATTTCATATTTTCCAAAAAGCCTATGGAGCCGGATATATCTAGCAGGTTACAATTAAAATCGCCACATATAACTTTGTTAGTGGCAGTATAGCTTTTCTCCTCGAGGATGGCATATAGTGGAGCAAAAGACATGGAGTTATTTGGTCTGTAGACTACATTTGATGCCTAGGAAATAGTATTCGAGAGGGCAGTCCTTGCTTGATTTGCATACAAAGTTAAAATCAAGTGTGTTCCGTACATACAATTTTTTTTTTTTGAGAATCGTCCAGTGTTTTGGAAGCAAAAGCGATCGGTCTTTCTGTTTTGTCTGGGTACAAGTGAGAAATTACAGCAGTAATTCCGTGTGAGGATGCATCCGTAGCTAGTATGATTGGATAATCATCACGAAAATGTACTAATCGTGTTACATTTAAAATGTCATCTTTGAATTGATTAAAAGCCTTTCTCTGCTCTTTTCTTCAAACAAAAGGCTGATCTAACGAGCGTAGTTTGTTATGTGGAGCGGCCACTTGAGTGAAATTTTTAATGAACTGGTTGTAATAATTCAATTTGCCGATAAATGCCTCTAGATCTTTTAAATTTCTTGGTTCAGGCATATCACGAATCGCTGCAACCCGTGCTTCCGATGGGCGTATTCCTTCGGCATCGATAATATGGCCCAAGTAGTTGATTTCGCTCTTCGCAAATTGACATTTTTCGAGCCGACATCGCAATCCATGTCGTTCTAAACGCTCCAGTAGAGTTTGGAGGCTTTGCAGATGCTCAGAATTGGTACGATTATGTCATCTAAATATGATGTGCAAAAGTCTATGTCCGAGGTTAATTGTTCGATGCATCTTTGAAAAATTCCAGTGGAACTTGATGTTCCAAAAGGTAAACGTTGGTATTCGAAAAGACCAAAATCGTTACTTACAACGCAAAGTTTCTTCGATTCTTCGTCTAAAGGGACTTGGAGATAGGCGTCGGGCACGCCGACCTTTGTGAAGTATTGACCACCTTGAAGCTTGTGGAAAAGATCCTGAATTCTCGGAATAGGGTGGCGGTCGATCTCTAATTGTGAGTTTATCGTGATACGACGATAATCTCCACAAATTCGTAAACTGCCGTTCGCTTTCTTAAATACGACAATGGGTGCTGGCCATTGGCTGTTTCCACAGGTCGAAGGATGTCTAACTTTTCTAAGCCCGCGATTTCAGCTCGGACAGCTTCTTTCAAACCAAAAGGTACTGGACGATGTTTAAAGTACTTAGGCTGGGTGTTGGGTTTCAATGACAAATGCGCCACCAAAAGTTTACTGCACCCTAATTCTAGATTAAAAACAGGTTTGTGTTTCTTGCAGATGGACTTTGCCTCGGTTGCCAAGCTTTCTTCGCTTGCAACTTGCAACACCGATTCTCCCTTCGAATAACTAATTGAGAAATCAAAAGCTTCGAACCAATCTAAACCCATTGTATTGGCACCTTTTGAAGACTCGCTAACCAAGAAAGAAAGATTGCGACTCTTGTCTTTATATTGAAGGACTGTGTTTACGATCCCCTTTATAAATACGCTTACACCTCTGTAAGCTTTCAATGAACGACTAGTTGGTTCACAGGGGGGTTACCTGATAACCTTCGAGACCGACTACTGAACATGTTGCTCCAGTGTCTAATTGGAAACGCATTGGTTGCTGATTAACATGAAGCGACACAAAAATTGTACGACCCTTTCGCTCGGCTTCCAACTGTGCTGACGAAAGCTGATCGTTCAGAATATTTTCAATTATCTCATTGATTGAATGATTTGTCTCCGTGTTCTTAGATGGATTGCTTTCATTTTCATGCCTAGAAACGAAATGTGACGATTTTTTTTTTTTATAATCAGCGCGCGCTCAAGGGGTTTTTGTACCCTTAAAATGTTCGTACGTTCGGGGGAAGGAAATTTAGGGAGGAAGAAAACAAATGTTTGTAAGTTATAACGACCAGGAAACACAGAGATCGGCAGGGCATTCCATAAGCGAGTTGTACGGCTTAGGAAAGAATGACGATATTTTAGGGTACGTCCGAAAATGAGCTTGAGGGTACACTGATGAGCATTCATAGCCAGACGGGTGTTACGGTTGAAAGTTTGAATGGGCGGAATGCTACTGGCGATTTCAATGGAGCACTGGCGGTGGAAATAGCGATAAAACAAAGTGAGACAGGAGACATTACGTCGGTGTTCGAGGGTGTCAATTGGTTGACTGATATTAGTATCATCAATGAGTTTTATCGCACGGTTTTGAATTCTATCTAGCAGGTGCAGAAATGTTTTGGACGCACCCGACCAGATGTGGGCATTGTACTCCAACTTCGGGCGGATAAACGCCTTATATATTGAGGCCAGATCAGATGGGGTAAAATATTTCTTACATCGCTTGAGGAAACCTAGGCATTTTGCAGCATTTTTGGCGACATCGAATATGTGGTCATTCCACTGACACACATACCGAGAATGGAAAGTTTATCGGTTTCGACGATGCAAGTGCCATTCATGGATAACGGCTGGGTGTTTAAATTGCGCTTTAATAACAGCAGACAGCATTGTGTTTTGGAAGCATTAAATTCCACTCGGTTGATAGTTCCCCAATTGGTTATGCTGTTAATATCGGAATTTAATGAGCCTGACATACGCTGGAGTTCCCGTCCTACACCCGAAGAGCAGGCGCGTGAGTCCGGGAACGAATATGAAAAGCAGAGAGTACTGTCGTCAGCAAAGTAGTATATTGGATTAGAAGTAGCAGACAAGAGATCATTAATGAAAATTGAAAAGAGTATCGGAGACAGAACGGAGCCCTGAGGCACACCAGCATTTATTTTATAAATATCAGAATTGAATTGATCGTTCCGAAAGGTCATTTCTAATTCATTGAAGAAGAGAGTCATCGATCCCAAAAGCACGCATTTTCGACAAAAGAGCCTGATGCCAAACTCTGTCGAATGCCTTAGAAATATCGAGTGCAACTATCTTGCTTTCGCCGGATTGATGTACGCTTTGGTTCCACTTTTCGATGAGACATTCCATCAAATCACAAGTGGACCTGTTGCTGCAAAAACTATATTGCGGGTCATTGAGAAGTTTTCGTGTTTCGAAATATTTCATGAGCTAACGGTTTATCAGCGTTTCCATGACCTTATAAAGAAGGGACGTAAGTGCAATGGGTTTGTAGGAGGAGAGAGAAGAAGATTCGCCTTTTTTAGGGACGGGCAAATGCTGTTTTCCATCTTCTCGGAAAGTGTCCTTTTGAGTAGGATTGATGAAAAAGCTTACGCAGTGGTTTTTCCAGCGAGGAAAAACACCTCTTCAGAAGAAGGGGAGATATACCATCTGGACCAGCAGATTTATGCATGTTGAGATCTTTAAGTACTCTTGCTACTACACGAGTGCGAAAGTAGATTCGTCCCATTGTCGATTCGCGGCACTCAAGTGTAGGCAGGGACAAAGCACAATTTAGGAGTGTTGAGCCGGCCGCAAAGTGTCCAGCAAGCAGATTGGCCTTGTCCAAAGAGCTGACAGCTGGAATGTCATTGTAAATGAGTGTTGGGATGGATGACCTTCGTCTACGGCTTTTGGAACGATGTCGTGACTTGTTTCGAAAACCTGAATCACTATTTTTTGTTGACAAATGAACTGTAGCGATGTGCCTTCTCCGATGACAATTATTACAAACTGAGTTCGTGTGTTTGCACTGCTCTCGGCCGTGATGGATTAAACATCCAGGGCAAGACTTTCTAGTAAGATAATTCTCATTTGACTTATAGTACTTGAATTTAGTTGGTCACGTTTATGGCTGAGTTGATTAATTTCAGTTGATGAGGCTGTTGAAGCGATGTTTGCTTTCAAAATTTCAGCGGCTGTTTGGGTTGACTCAAATGCTGTCACTAGCTCTTCAATCTCTCCTAGAGTTGGGTCTTTTTTTTTTGCGTAGCGGCCATGCGAACGGGTTCATGTGGGGTGTAGTATACGATCATATTTTTCCTTCCTTTTCACAGACAAACTTGCAGTCCCTGGCTAGTCCCCTTAAATCGGCAATCCGTTCGGCGTACGTTTGGCCAGGCCCCATTTTCTGTTGCAGAAATTTGCATCTCGATGCGAGTACATGCAGTTTTGTTTGAAAATGTTTTGTTAATTTGGAAGTAAGATCTTTGAACGTGTACAGTTTCTGGAGAACCTTATTGATGTGGTTACCACAGGTTGACAGAAAATTTTTGCCTTTTTCAGATTGTCGTAATCTACTGCGTTGACTTTGAAATGTTGTTCGAGCTGGAACAAATAGTTTTCCCATCTCCCTTTTTCTACAGAAAAACAGCGAAACTGTGGGATGGAGTTGGGTGTCATAGACATGAAACTCTGTAAAAGTTTCTCCATGCGGTCTGCGCTGGATTTTAGCACGTTCTCCATCCATTCCTTCTGCTGTTTAAGTAATTTTTCCACCAGTTTTACGTTTACGGTTTTTGAAGTTCGAATCAAAAACACAGATTAACTTTAATTTATTTAATACGAGAAAAGATTGACTTAGTAGTGAGCTAGTCAAGCGGTAAGAAAAGAAAGAATTAAAAAAACGGAAAAACAGATGGATGCTATTTAGTGACAACAGGTGTCAAAACTGACAATTCAGTTAGCGCAGTGCTGCCAGTATACTATATAACAATTACCCTTTAATTACCTTCTTACTTCTTTAAATGTTGTCTTAGAAAATCATCAATTTGAGTGCACTGTCCAGCGATTGATGTGAATTACAGAAGTATTGTAGATCTCTTTAGGGAAGATTGTAAAATACGCACATATAATAATAAAAAAAAAAAAAAACTACAAAAGAGGACGTTATGCATTACAATTTAATTACCAAGTAATTATTTTAGCCACAAAAACCGTAGGGCTACTGTATTTGTTTTTTTGTTTTTTTGTTTTTTGTAACCAGCCAAACACCATATTAACATTTTATTTTCGTTGACGACCGACCATTTATTTATGCTAGCTCATCGGTGTGTAACGGTATGTCATATGTTTTTGCAAGCGGAAAATGTCAATAATCATCGGGGGTACAAATTAATTTAAATGAAACTCGCGCATTGTGTTCAAATTTCCCTGAAATGCGGTGTTAAATTCCAGTGTGGCTTCTGTTTAAAATAGGAAAGGGAAACCATTGGTCAGGTCAACGCTAATACAGGAGAGGGAGAATAACATAAATGATAAATATGAAATTGATTTTAATTTTTTTTTTTTTGTATATCATTTCACCGATTTAATTAGTATTACCGTCGATTCAGAAGTAGATGGCATTGTACTATAGACACTCGCAGTGTTACTCGTTATTGGCACCATTGTTTTTATTAGCGTGATTTTAATAATCATGTTTACGTATGTCAGTTGTTTTTATAGCCAATACGTAAGGACTATTTTGTGTGTATGTGTGTGTTTGTTTATCAGTTAAAACAAGGCATCAATGACATCCTTAAATAATACGTTTTTTTTTTATTTCCTTTTTTTTTCAGATTAAAACTAGAATGCGAAAAGTTAGCAAATGAAAAAACAGAAATGCAACGTCATTACGTTATGGTGAGTTCTTATGTATGAAAAACAAAAATCATTAACCCTTTCTTCACGTCCTCTAACCAATTAATTAAAATTCCCTTTCCCTAAAAGATCGAAAGAAATCCTTGTAAACAAAAACAAAAAGAGAAATACTCCCCGGCGACGGCGACATCCTTTTTTTTTTTTTTTTAAGAACACAATTTTGTATCACTTTCCTTTCAATTATACCCTTTTAAAAAAAAATTCGCTCCAATTCACTCTTAAGACGGAAGGACTAAAAGCAAATGGGGGACCACCACCGTGTATAATAATGAAATGAAAGAACACTCTCTTAACGCGCTCCGAGAATTCATTTCTAGATCATCACTCTGTGAAAGAAAACAAAAAAACCTTCAGAAAAAAAAAAAAAAAAAAAAACGTTGGCATCCTTTTCAATGTAATCCTTTGGTCCAACCCTTCGCCCCTCATTCGCCTTGCAACATTATCTTCCATTCCGTGAAATTTTAATTTGAATTAAAATTTCAAATCAACGAACACAACCATGCTCACAGAGCAACACCGCTAGAGGTTGCTCTCGAGAGGTGGGTAGGGTAAGAAAGCTAAGACGAAGAAAAATAAAAAGAATAAGCCCTACAAAGGCGGGTCATGAACAACGACTTAGTCTATGGGGTGGTGGACTGGGGGTTAAGATACAAAAAAAAAAAAATAATGAAACAAGTAGAACGAAAGAGCAGCAGCAGAAAGAAAGAAAAAGCTGAAGGGCACTGTGTGACAAAGTGGTTGCTTGACTGATTCCAAAAGTGTACAAACACCATCACCTCCTTCTCTTTTGGCGTCTCTGGGTCTTTCTTCCCCTTGTATATCGTGCTCAATTTCCTTCTTTTCTTTGGTTTTCCTTTTTTTTTTTTTGTATTTTATTTTTTTTTTGTTTTTTGTTTTTTGCTTTTTCCGACATTCCTCCTCCTTTGGCAGCTGTTAGCTTTTCCATCAACATTCCTTTGAGTGGTAAACTTCCAACTCATCCCCTCTATACACCACCTCACATAACTACCCTTTCCTTGATGTTTTTCTTTTTTTGCTTTTCCTTTTTTTGCTTTTGCTTTTCCTTTTTTCCCTTTATTGCTGGTGCTTAACTCTCAACCCAAACGTTGGTGTTAAAATGGAGCTTGGTTTGACTAGCGACATTGGTGTTGGGTTGGCATACTAGATGGATAGGGGCAGGAGTTGGTAAAGAAAAGTCCTTCGAAGCTGGTGAAAGAAATTACTTAATTACGTACCAGGTTCAGGTAGTTAAGAGGAACATGAATAGCAACAGTGTGGTTTGGGTTGAGCTGTTATATCCACTCTTCTACACAAATTGAACACACATACTATGTACATATATAAGGGATACATACAGGCGCGCGTACAAACTGCGATGGGTGGGGTAAATCCTTTAGAAGAACGAAACGATGAGTACTTGGGTCTTTGTACCTTCTTTTGGGATTTATGCGCACATGTTCGAGGTTGCTATTGCGGTGGGATTCGAGGATGAGGTGAAACGATGAAGATTAAGAAGGCAAGGATGGATTAAAATATAGCCGAAGAGGGTGAGTGGGTAATTTCTTTGCATTGCAAACATACATACTCGTACTACAGTCAACAGAAGAAATAAGTGAACACTTGGCAGAGGTAGTAGTTGGGGTTTTTGACTTTGCTGCTGCTGGTTGGAAGTACCATTATTATGGGTGGCAATGCAAGTTTCGAGGTTTGTTGAAGAGTCTTCTTTGGAAGTGGTGGAAAAAGTGGATTTTCTTGCTAAGAACATTATATAATCAATGTCAAACATATTCGTATGTATGTTGTACTTAAAATTTTTCTTAAAACTTTTAAGTAGTCAATTCTCCTTTTATCTAATTCAACGAATGTCTATACTGGGCTCCTTTATTTCATCAATGTTTATTCGTAGAATCTTTGAAAGAAAGTTTTATATCCTTGTACGTTAAATAAAACACACTACTTGATTGCATCCATATATTTCGATTAATTATATATTGGGTCTACAAGTAAGTTTCCAGCGTTTGTCAGAGATGGCGCCACCAGTGGATCCCGGGCAGAAATATCAGACCCCATGTGTTTTATTTGTAGGTTTTGTATCTGTCAACAACTTTGCAGCGTTATATTTGAGCAGTTCTATCGGTGTCGTACATTTTATCGAGCAAAATCATAGCAAGTTTCCAGCCAAATAAACGTCATTTGCGGGAAGCGCTGCTTTTATTCTTTAATATGAAGAAAAGTGCGGCTGAGGCCCATCGTTTGCTTTCGGAAACTTATGGGGGCGGAATGTTTTGGTGAATCGACGTGCCGCGGGTGGTTCAAACGGTTCAAAAGTGGTGATTTTGGAGTTGAAGACAAAGATCGCCCCGGAAAGTCGAAAAGTTTTGAAGACGAGGAATTGGACGCTTTACTGGATGAGGATCCGTGTCAGATTCAAGAAGAACTTACTGCATCTTTGGGCGTCACGCAACAAGCCGTTTCCCTGCGCCTAAAAGCACTGGGATTCATTCAAAAGGTTAGAAACTGGGTGCCGTACGACCCAGACGTCGAACGGCGATTTTGCATGTCCGAAATGTTACTGCAGCGGTATAAAAATAAATCATTTTTGCATCGTATTGTCACTGGTGAAGAGAAATGGATTTATTATGATAATCCTAAACGCTGAAAATCGTATACAAAGCCCGGCGAGCCCGCCCAATCGACGCCGAAACGAAATATTCACGTGAATAAGGTCATGCTCTGCATATGGTGGGATCAAAAAGGTGTCGTATACTACGAACTGCTTCCGAGTGGCGAAACCATCAAAGGACCATTATATCGAACCCAACTAATTCGTTTGAAGCGGGCATTAAAAGAAAAACGGCCAGAATATGAGACCAGGCATGAGTCCGTCATTTTTCACCACGACAACGCTCGGCCACATGTTGCGGTTTCGGTGAAAAACTATTTGGAAAATAGTGGATGGGAAATTCTGCCTCACCCGCCTTATTAGTCCAGACTTGGCAGCATCTGACTACCACTTGTTTCGTTCGATGCAGAACGCTCTTACGGGAATACGCTTCAGCTCAGTAGAGGAAATCAAAAATTGGCTCGATACGTTCTTGGGCTCGAAAGACGAGAAATTTTTTTGGTCCGGAACTCATAAATTGCCAGAAAGATGGGGGAAAGTTGTAGCTTCCGATGGACGATATTTTGAACAAAGCATTGTAACTATGTTTTCATAATAAAACTTCAAATTTTGGAAAAAAACGCTGGAAACTTACTTGTAGACCCAATATTACATTTAGCAAGATTTGATTAAGTGAATAAGGTCATGCTACCTGATTTGTGTTCTTTATTTTGCTCTCCGAGGACTGAAACGTCGGACGAAGAGTTTGGCTCCGACCCGTAGTGTTGCTGAATCGGCATGTAAGTGACTAGATCGGGTATAAGATGATCTGAAACTTGAGCCTGAATGGGAAGATCTTCGCCTACCAAGGCATCTTCCTAATTTAAAGGAGCATTTGAAACAGACCCCCATTCTCTCGCATCCTTAAAATCTACATTACTATGGACATTTGTTAAGCGTGGTCTCAATTGGTCTATGTGTCGTTTCCAGGCTTCATTTGAATCCTCCGGGCTGACGCAGTAAGTGTTACGTCCCAAAATTTTTACAACGCCACCTTTGATCCAATAAGTTTTGTTTGACTTGCATAGTCTGACCCAGACACTATCCCCTACACAAAACGTCCTTAAATGCATTTTCCCGGAATTTTTCGTTTCCCTCTCTTGCTGTTTTAATACCTTATCCCTAACGTGAGAATTTTCTATCCTGTTCTTCTCTGGCCTCAGTAGATCAAGTTTAGTTCGTACCTTTCTTCTTAACAAAAGGGAAGCAGGTGTTTCACCTGTTGTGCAATGAGGCGTAGTCCTATAATTAAATAAATATCTTAGTGGCAAGACTTCCGTTCTGCCGCTCTGTTCAGCAAGCATTTTCTTTAAAGCAATTTTTACAGACTTTACACAATTTTCTGCCTGGCCGTTTGACGCAGGGTGGTACGGCGGTGTCGTTATATGTTTTACACTGTTTTCCCTGCAAAAGTTTTGAAAAACTTCAGCCGTAAACGCACTGCTATTATCAGAAACGATTGTTTCTGGAATTCCGAACTTACTAAAAACTTCGCGCAACTTAGTTGTCCAATGTATTAAAAGTATCTGCCTTTTTGACTCAAAAACTGCCAACCATTTTGAAAAGCTGTCAATGCAGACTAAAAACATTTTATTCCGAAAAGGACCAAAAAAGTCTAAATGCAAACGTTCCCAAGGACGAAAAGTTGGTTGCCACGGAACAAGCTCACCTCTCGGAGGACTACTTAAGTAGGGGACTACTACTACTGCACAAATTTCGCACGACTTAACAACAGCCTCTATGTCTTGGCTTAACCCCGGCCAAAAAACGTAACTTCTGGCAAGCGACTTAGTCTTTACGATACCGAAATGAGAAGAATGTAATAATTGGAGTGTCTCCTTCCTTAAGGAAATTGGTATTACTACCCGGTATTTCCACATTAAGCAGTTAGCCTCTACGGACAACTCATTTTTCTTATGAAAATACGGTTTAAGTTCGTTTATAACTTCGTTTGGCCAGCCATTCAGTACATATATCATTACCTGACTAAGAACCGTATCCTTAGATGTTTCGTCTGCTACTTTTTGCACATTGATTGGAACTTTTGACTCGTTATTTATATAATTTATGTGAACTTGGTTGAACATGTCACTGTTGGCCCCCCCCATGTACATTTTCCTCAATTGGAAGTCGTGAAAGGAAATCTGCCCCGTTTTCACTTCATGCTGTAATCTGTTTGCAGCCATTTGCGGAATGCCATGCTTCTCTCCAAAAATTTGTGTTAGTGGCTTGGAATCAGTGAGTAAAGTGAATTCTCTTTCGAAGAGATATTGGTGAAAGTATTTGACTCCCTAATAAATTGCCAAAGGTTCCTTTTCTATTTGGCTGTATCTGCACTCGGAATCACTTAACACACGAGAGGCATATGCAATAGGCTTTCTTACGTTAGATTCATGATTCAACCGTGCACCAATACCATGACTACTTGCATCTGTCACTAACTCCAAAGGCAGTTCACTATTGTAATGTACCAGTACTTTGGGACAAGTTAAAATCAGTTTAACCTCATCGAAAGCAAATTGACAATCTTGAGTCCAACTCCAATTGACACCCTTTTTTAGTAACATGTGCAAAGGTCTTATTGTCTGTGACAACGATGGAACAAACTTTCGATAATAGTTGATCCTGCCCAGAAATGACTGCAGTTCTTGAACCGATTTAGGTGCAGGCAACTTTAAAATTGGATTAATTCTCTCCAATGAAAGGCGTGTTCCCTTACCATCTATTAAGAAACCTAAGTAAGTAACTTTCTCTTTGAAAAAATCACATTTAGACTCGTTTACCGTAAGTCCACAATCCTGAAGCCTCAGCAGTACTGGTACTAGTCTACGCAACAACTCTTCCCGTGTTTTTCCTGCAACTGGAAAACTGCAATGTCATCAATACGTAATAAAACCTGTTCAATTATCTTTTGGAAAACTGTGGGGCAAGTGCTTATTCCAAAAGGAAGTCTGGTGGTATATTTGAATAAACCTTTATGGTTGCAAATAGTCGTAAGTTGTAAGTGTTGCTGGTAAGCAGATGCAAGATCAATTTTTGCGAAGATTTTTCCACCTGAGATTTTTCCTAACAAATCTTCAACTCTAGGGAGTACAAACCTTTCTATCTTGATATAGTCGCCACACAACCTGACCGAACCGTCGGGTTTTAAAACAGGCACTACAGGCGTTGTCCAATCTGAAAACTCTACTGGTTTAAGGATACCCAGCAAAATCAGTCTATTGAGCTCATTCTCAACCTTTTCTTTCAGACTGAAAGGCAAAGGACGCGGCGAAAGATAGCGCGGTGTGACATCTTCAACTAAATTTAACTTTATTCGCCTTTTATTAAAAGTACCTAATACACGGCTGAAAACCTTTGAAAATTCTTTAACTAATCTCTCTACTTGGTTATGCAGGATAATTTTATTTATGGTGAAATTAATCCCGAATTTTTTCATAAAATTTCGACCTAACAAGGGTGCACTATGACCTTTAATGACAAAAATTTCCATGCTTTCACGCTTGTTATTGAATTGAAATTGTAAAACAACTTTACCAAGTGGTCTAAATTTATTTCCGTTATAGTTAACCAAATTAATCCATGCTTTGGAACGAAATGAAACTCCGCCTTGACTTCCCGATTGTTTAATTTAATAGTTAGAAAAATAGGGTCAAGACCGTTTACCGAATTAATAGAAAACAATTTTTCCTAGTGCTCTTCCATTTCTTCAACACGAGGAGGAAGTGTCTTCATGTTTTCGTATTCGTCAAGTAAGTTTTGTTTGATTGTGACGTTTTCGTTAGGTGTTAGACTAAGTGGATGCTTTTCGTTAAGTGTTAGGCTAAGTGCACACTTTACAGAAAGATAAATGATCAATCACATGGTTATATCAACTTGCACAATACAAAACTTAGTCAACAGAAATCGATCTGCCAACGCTACCACACCGTATTTCAAAGTCTGTCTTCCTCTGAAGACGGCCAGGGTCGTATATTTACGAGTATTGCTCACTGAAAAGATAAATGATCTAATAGACTTTCGAACGTACATGTAATTGTCTTATGTACTCGTATGAATATGACAAAATTCTAAAGTGTCATGGTCTTTCGAGACAGGATTTGTTGAGGCAGGTCGAAGTGGGAGGAGCGGTTATAAAGAGTCTGCGTTTGTCGGATATCAACTACCATTTGTCATATCTTACTCATGCTGAAGAAGAACTCCTATTTATTATGTGCTGAGATCCGGAAGATCTTCCAAATTGTACGAGCTATAGCGAATTTGATGGGATCCACTCATTTGAATTCCTGAAAATGAATGTTCTATAAGTGTCATCAATTTCTTCTGTCGAGCTTCATGTAATGTGCCCAGTGAACCCACAGATTGTTGGTGTCTATGGATTACGTTAAGAGAGACTTTTCAAAGTGTGTCCAGTAAAAATATGTAGAGAAATGTGAGCAGACAATTTTGACCACTTCGTACGATTCTAGCACCGGACTCGAGAAGTTCCTTATGAGTACCAGATTTTATTAATTTTCGTTTGATGGGAGGGAGGATCAATAAAACAATTCACCTGAGCATTTATTGAAAGCAAACAAAGAGTGTTAGCACTTATGTTTAGAGACATTAAGTAGTGTCTGGCCATTGACGCAATCTTCTTCCACCAAGATCATCAAAATGATTGAACATTTTATTGACGATAGTCGGAGGCATCCATAATTTTTTTCTATGTCAGTGTTAACCAACTCTCGCTCTTACATCATAAAGTAGAAGTTGGTAGTGTTAGAGTCTGTTAACGATCTTGAAAGAACTCTGGAGAATGATCATGTGTTCGCGCGTCGTTGAGCAGTTGTGGACACTGTATGACATCGCTTTAGAAGTGGTTAAGTTGCAACTTTCCCTAACACAAGGCGTTCCACGTATACGTACATGTGATCTCTTCCTTTTAACTTGATAATCTAGTTTGAAGTTGTCATACTTCTTGGTAGTTTCCTTTGTCATCGATTGTCAACTGCATACATTTAAGTCATCAGTAAAACTACGTATTCTGGTGTCTGGATGTTGGGAACCAAAATCCCTCATTCTGAGCTGAAAGGGCAAAGTCAAAATCCGTAAGGTTGAACACTTGCATCGAATATTGGCTGATAGTGAATACGACGAATAGTTGTTTTAATATTACCTACATACGTCTTAGACACCAATCTAAAGTTCAAGATTTCTCAGATAAACAACTTTTGATCTTTCGAATGACATTTACTTTGTCATCGTAATTGAAAAGTGCTTGTCATTGTCTTCGCTTTAATATGAATATCGCTTTTAAGAAATGAAAACTTTTCCACTCTCACATCATTAACTCTAACGAAATCCCTCAAGAACCACTAAGTACCTGCCGGCAGTCTTGAACAATTATTATCCTCGAAGCGAAGGAACTTATATACCACTAACCCAATCTCCACTCCTCTTAGTCCCGATCCTTTTTCAGTAAATCACTCATTACCTCCACCAATTTACCAAACGGGGGCCACATTGAGTAGGGGCGTGCAAAAATGTTATTACTCCCCAATGAACAGCAATAGGTAGTGTGTTCCGAGTTTTATTAAACCCACTACTAATCCCACGACTCAACTCCTCCACTTTAACATCAGATATTATTCTGCATATAAATACAAGCATACCCATACATACATATGTAGGAATACATCCTTCATACACAAACAGCCCCCCAATGTGCCGGCATAATTATTTTAATCAGTTAATTCCACACCGACAACGCCACCGCATTAACCACCACTACCGCGCACGTTATGCCACCGTCACCGCCAACTAACCAAACTTTTGCGCAAATCAACCCTAACGAACATTTACCACCGTCATCGTAACCAGCACCTACCTAGCGGTCCCATGGTTCCAACAGGGAATGTTAGTTACCACCGCCAACTACCAACACGGCAAGTCAAACTTTTCCCTTTTCCACATGACAGGGATATTTAAGAGGGCGATCGGGGGTAGTTTGTTGCTGCATACTTTTCCAACCACTAAACTCTACATATTTTGCCAACCCTGGGCGCATTTCGCCGTCCCCCTACATCGAAAGCAGAAATTTTACGCGCGAAAAACCCAAGGGAAAAATTTTAAACTAGCAAAATGTGATTATTAAGTGTGGAAGTGTTGTTGGCGGGAGTTAATAAGGGATGAGAACAAACTGTAAGACTAAGACGCCACCATAAATTTCACATTGACTTAGAAAGAAATTTCAACCAAATGACTGAGCCCTCAATAGACATGTCTAAGTCTATCTTCCCCCCTAATACGATTTCTGCCTCTTCATATAACGTTTATAGGGGATATTGGGGTTGCAATTCTGCTGCACCCCTTTGCCACGAATGACCTCGTGCTTTGAATAAAAATGATTACCCCGCAGAGTTAAACACGTAAAAGGGAGGAACTAGTCGAGAGGTTTGTTATTGTTCTGTAAGTGTCATTAAGCATAATAGTAGTAGTGTGTACGAGTACTTGGGGGTTGTTTGAATGAAGCGGCTCACTACTATGGTGTAAGGGAGCACCATCCCAATTCCGGCCTCCACTTTGATAGAGAGGTCTTTTGGTTTGTAATTTTTATTTTTTTTTTTCATATCAATTAGTACACGTGTAATAGCGTTTAGGTGATCAAAAGGGCAATTAATTGCAGCGGTAAACAAAACGCGTGTGTGTTTGTTGAGATATAGTCAGAAGAGGGGGCTTTTGTGGTACTCGTAAATGCCTCTCTCTTGCAAGTGGATAGAGTTTTAGTTTATGAATAATAAGAGAGTGAAGTGAAGTACATTGTATGTCGAGTTTGTCGCTGCTAGGGTTTGTTTGGTGTGGGAGTAATTACGCGGCATGCTAATGTAATCACAGGTAGTATTTGTTTTGAGGAGAGGACCGGGGCGAATAGCAGTTTTTTCAAAAAGTCACAGATACTCGTACTACTCCTGTATGACATCAGAATGGTGAGTCTTGTACAGTGGCTTCTTGATTATTGTCTTGTCTTTTAAGGCCCAACAAGCCGAGTCATTATGTAGATACTGATGCTGCTGTTAGATTAAATAGCGGATTCCATTACTATCTCATCATCCCTTTGCCTGTTAGACCATATCGCTCAGCTTAATATGAGTCAGTCATTTTTCTTGCGTTACCTTAGAGCTTTATCTACAGGGTGAATGGCTCGAACTCCACCTTTTTAAAATTCTATAATTTTTTTATTTTACATCAATTTTCAAATTGGATCAGTAGTTTTCAATATGTCCACCTTTGGCGCGAATAATGGCCTTGAGACGGCTGAAGAAAGCATCACACGCTGCACGCAAGTGGCTCTGCGGTATTTTGACCCATTCCCGGCGAAGTGCTTGTTTGAGGTGGTCCAAACTTTGGTATTTTTTAGGGCCAACCTTCGCCTTCAATATACCCCAGACAGAGAAATCCAACGGATTTGCATCCGGAGAATTTGCAATGTATTGTGTCGAAGAAATGAAGTGTGGAACACTGTTTTTTAACCAATCTTGGTTAACGCGCGCTTCGTGAGACGGTGCCGAGTCTTGTTGAAATGTCCACGGTCTCCCACCGAAATGATTGTTTGCCCAAGGCTTCAATACTGCCTCTAAGACAGTTTCATGGTATACGTTCGCATTCATTTTGACGCTACGGTGCAAAAATACGAGCGGAGAGCGACCATTGGCGGTTATGGCGGCCCAAACCATCACCATCGGTGCTGCCTGCTTTCTGGTGACCGTCCGAAGGTGTAAATTTTCGAAGGACCTCTCTGGCAAGTAAACTCGGTCATTTTGTTTGTTGACATATTGCTCGATAACAAATGGCGACTCATCGGAAAAAAATCAAATTCGGCAGCTCACCACTTTCGTGCAAGCGTAGCAACTCCTTTGCTCTTTCGACTCTAACTTTTTTCTGTTGCGGTGTAAGATCGTGTGCTTTTTGGAACTGCAATGGCCTGAGCCCAAGCTCATTTTTTAGTATGTGTTGCATCCGTTCCAACGATATGTTGAGCTCACGAGACATTTTTCTTCCACTTCGACGAGGATTTCGCTCAATTCGAGCCTTCACTTTCCGAACCATTTCTGCCGATGTTGCTGTTTTTTTATGACCACCTCCATGGCATTTTGCAACGCTGCCAGTATCACAGTAACGAGGTATGATTCGATACACAAATGATTTATTCACGTTGAGGTGTTGGAGGGCTCTAACGATAGCTACTTGTGGTTTTCCAGCCAAATATAAAGCAATCACACTATCACGTTTGAATTCCATCGCGGATAAAAATTTTCCAACACAACTGAGACGCAAATCGTTTAAAAGGTGTGTAAATAATAAAATTATCTGTCATGTGTCAAAATTTGAGCTCACTGTGATGAACGGTTTTTAAATTATAACAGTCTGAAGTTGGTTGCAAGTCGAGTCATTCTGGGTGTACAATATTTAGCACGAACCCTCGCTTTCATATGGGACTCTGAAATAGATTAACAGGTGGCAAGACGTTCCTTGGTTTTTAACAGACCTAAACTACGTCGATGTGGACCTATCAAATCGCTGCCATAGGGTTCACAGAGCGCGGTAAATACATATATTATACGCGATTATGCAAAGATTTTCAAGATACATCCGGTAATTCGATTTATTTTGAAAATGAGTTGGTTTATACTCCTTCTAAATCAGTTCGGGCTGCCTTAAATAATTCGAAAAGGCTGTTACAGCGGAACCTTGGCCATAATCGTCATTAAACAATAAACCTTTCCGATTAAACAGCAATCCTTTCCAAGTTTCTGTACTAATTCTTGCTATTCCAAGACTCTATCTTCATCCTTACATGCTTCTGTTCGAGATTTGTACGAGGGTTGTCTGAAAATGTTCGACCGCAACGTAAAGATAGCTCGTCGATAAAAGCTAGTGAATGCAAGTTGTGCATCTTTGACAGTTACTTACCGAAGTGTTTATATGAAAATGGGAAAAACTGAGTATCGAGCTGTTAGTAAATTCTTGTTTTTGAAAGGCAATACGCCTACGCAAACCGAAAATGAGTTGGACCCTGCGATAACATTGCTAAAGTTCACCAAATGGTGTTAGACGACTGCCAAATTAAAGTGAGAGAGATAGTAGAGGTTTTGAAAATGTCCAAAGAACGTGTTTGTTACATATTAAATCAAGATTTAGGCATGAGAAAGCTGTCCGCGCGTTAGGTGCCGTGTTTGCTTACGTTAGACCAAAAACGTGTTCGAATGAACATTTCCAACGCTTTGTTGGCGCAGTTTAGGCGCAATAAATCCGAGTTTTGGCGCCGATTAATTACTATAGATGAAACTTGGATACACCATTATACGCCCGAAACAAAAATTTAGTCAAAACAGTGGACTGCAAAGGGCGAGCCGGCTCCAAAAAAAAAGAGAAAAACTGTTTTTTCGGCCGGGAAAGTGATGGCGACTGTTTTTTGGGATAGTAAAGGAGTTACTCGTATCTTAATCGATTATCTTCAAAAAGGAAAAACCATTACAGGGGCATACTACGCATACGCATACTTGCCAAGCTGAAGGCAGAAATTGCAGGAAAAGAAAATCCTGTTTCACCAAGACAACGCGCCGTCTCACACCTCAGCGGTTGCCATGGCGAAAATCCATGAATTACGGATTGAACTGCTTGACCATCCGCCTTATTCACCAGATCTAGCCCCAAGCGACTTATTTTTGTTCCCTCATCTAAAAACTGCGCTCGGAGGACAGAGATTTTCGTCAAATGAGGAGACAATCACCCTTGTGAACAATTATTTTGCAGAGAAAAACGCCAAGTACTATTTGGACGGGTTAGAAAGATGGGAGCATCGTTGGGAGAAGTGAGTAGAGTTACAAGGAGACTATGTAGAAAAATATAACAAAAATTTGAGAATTACATTCTGTTTCCATGTTAGCACCTCTCTAAAGTCTCTAGCGGTCAAAATCTGGCTCGCCTCTTTCTCAGTTTTGTCCAATCTCCTCTTGAAGTTCTTCGTATGCTGCTTATATTCTTGTCTTTGCTTCTAAATGAAAAGTATTGCTTAAATTTTGCAAGTAGATTCGCACACGATAGATCTTTGGTCTTTTTTATATTCAGGGATACCTGGCTCTTTGTATGTGTCTTAAAGGTGACAGAGCGCTTGAACTTTAGTTCGTCATAAAATAGTGATCCTTTCTTTTTAAGTTGTCTAGTGTTGACAATGTCATCATCCCTCTGCTAGTAAGCGGTCGTTAAGGAATTGGTTACATTCAAACTTGGTATGTAACCAAATTATCTCTATATACTTGTCAATTGACTAAGAGCTTTGTTACTTCTTCTTTGTACAACTCTTCGCTTTCTTAGAGTCCAACTTTCAATTTACAAACCTCTCAACCCACCAAATTCAAGTGCAAAGCACTTACAACCGTCAGCTTTAGTACAATGCCACCGGAAGGAATAAAAAAGGATATCTTCCCTCGTCATTGCTGGCATCCTATGCTCCAAACAGTTCTCTTTCGTCACTTATTTCTTAACTTACCCAACCATCTACATAAATCGTCAGCAACTACCGACTACCACTTGGCTAATTTCGAATGCGGAAACTTTCTCTCCATCTCCTATCTCTACCAAACGCCCCATTGCTGCAAATAGAGGGGCGTGTGCCAAGTACAACTTTTATGTTGCGCTTCACTTAAAGTTAATTACAACGGCTTCACTGTGCTGCTTCGGTGTTTCGTTTGAACATTTTCCAGTAGCAAAACGAATGGAGGGTGAGATGTGTCCTTTACTTGCCAGCCAGCAGAAAATAAAGTAATGGCGATGAGAATACGCAAGGAAGTAAAATTAAGAAAAAAAGAACACTAACAGGGGTAAAGTGAAACAGAAAAACAAGCAAAACAAGCAAAAAAAAATCAAAACAAAGTGCGAAAGTATACAAATTTGTTGATGGTCATGCTTGAATGGTGTAGGAGAACGCGGTTGAGTATTTTGTTTAACTCTGTGCTCTGTTTTCCTTTATTATTTATTTAAAAGGACAATTGCGCTACTGCTACATGGGTTACAACGGGTGAAATCCTTTTTTTTTTTATTTTTTTGCTTCGTTTTGTTTTGTTTTATTGAAAGGGGAAATAAAAAATTGAATCAACAAAAAGAAGGAAAACGAAATTTGCATATTTGAATCGGTTTATCTTGTTTTTCTTTTTCTTGTTTATTAATAAAAAGGAAGGGGTTGAGCATTGTCCCCTGTAGCATCTCTAAAAAAAAAAAAAAATGCTTTTGGAGAAATGTTTTTCTGGTATTGGTTAGCAGTTTTGTTGAAGTGCATAACCACAGGAATGCTAGACATTTTTTAAAGTTAATGAATGTTATTTTCTTGAAAAAAGTCGATATGATAGCAAACACACGAGGAATCAAAACTTTGATACGAGCACACGTACCCCGTGTATCTGGAAGACGACAATTGGACAGATTAACGCAAACCTATTAATGGTCAAAGAGTTAGCACGATGAGATCTCAGAACAGATACACGAATTGCCTTATTGCTGACAGAATGAAACTGAAGGATTCATATTAAAAGAGTGGAGAAAATATCTCGAATCATTAGCCCTTTCATGTCCACTGTAGTATGTGTACTAGGAAGTTTTAAATTATTCGACATGTCAGTTGTATACTACACCAAGCAACTATGCAACTATTATAACTTTTTTAAGGCAACATGTTCCACCATCGATCGAAACGCCTAGATGAGACTGCTATTACTCGTAAGAACATCATTGAGCTTGCATGGGATAAATCTGATGACGAACACGACGATAACAACGATAATAATGAGGAGGAGGTAAATAAAATTTTTGAACATGGATGGGAAAATCAAATTGAACTCGGAAATATCGACGAAATAGAACTTATCGATCAAATTATAGGTCACGAAACGTTGCTTCTGAAAATGATCTCCCCAATTGTGATGATATTATCGCAACTGGGGCTGCTGAAGAGGTTCCTCAGGTTGATATCAATGTTAAGGATTTGAAATGGCGTTAGGTTTTCTTTGAAGTGCCAGAGAGTGTGTGGAAAGACTATCTTCCGAATCCATCAGAACCATGTCCAACTTCCTTGGAATATTTTCGCCAATTCATAAAGAAGGACATGATGGGAAAGCTTTGTAAAGAGACCCACAAGTACGCTATGCAAACGAGTGGTATCGAACTCAAAGTCTCAGTCAAGGAAATTGAAACTTGTTTGGGTATTCTGTTATACACGGCTATACACACTGAATGATTCGAACTGCAACCAACTTCAGACTGCTATAATTTCCAAACCGTTCATGACAGTGAGCTCAAATTTTGACATATGTCAGATAATTTTATTATTTACAAGCCTTTTAAACAATTTGCGTCTCAGTTGTGTTGGAAAATTTTTATCCGCGATGGAATTCAAACGTGATAGTGTGATTGCTTTATATTTGGCTGGAAAACCACAAGTAGCTACCGTTAGAGCCCTCCAGCACCTCAATGTGAATAAATCATTTGTGTCTTGAACCATGATACTGGCAGCGTTGCAAAACGACATGGAGGTAGTCATAAAAAAACAGCAACATCGGCAGAAGTGGTTCGGAAAGTGAAGGCTCGAATTGAGCGAAATCCGCGTCGAAGTGGAAGAAAACGGGCTCGTGAGCTCAACATATCGTTGGAACGGATGCAACACATACTGAAAAACGAGCTTGGGCTCAGGATGTTGCAGTTCCAAAAAGCACACGATCTTACGCCGCAACAGAAAAAAGTTAGAATCAAAAGAGCGAAGGAGTTGCTACGCTTGCACGAAAGTGGTGAGCTGCCGAATTTGGTTTTTTTCCGATGAGTCGCCATTTGTTATCGAGCAATATGTCAACAAGCAAAATGACCGAGTTTACTTGCCAGAGAGGTCCTTCGAAAATTTATACCTTCGTACGGCCACCAGAAGGCAGGCAGCACCGATGGTGATGGTTTGGGCCGCCATAACCACCGATGGTCGCTCTCCGCTCGTATTTTTGGACCTTGAGGTCAAAATTAATGCGATCGTATACCGTGAAACTATCTTAGAGGCAGTATTGAAGCCTTTGGGCAGACATTCATTTCGGTCGGAGGCCGTGAAAATTTCAACAAGATTCGACAAAAACAATGTTCCACACTTCATTTCTTCGACACAATGGATTGCAAATTCTCTGGATGCAAATCCGTTGGATTTCTCTGTCTGGGGTATTTTGAAGGCGAAGGTTGGCACTAAAAAAATACCAAAGTTTGGACCACCTCAAACAAGCACTTCGCCAGGAGTGGGCCAGAATACCGCAGAGCCACTTGCGTGCAGCGTGCGATGCTTTCTTCGGCCGTCTCAAGGCCGTTATTTGCGCCAAAGGTGGACATATTGAAAACTACTGATCCAATTTGAAAATTGATGTATTCTCCAACATTTTTTGCTTTGGCACAATAAAATTTATCAAAAAATAAAAAAATTATAGCATTTTAAAAAGTTGGAGTTGGAGTAAGTCACCCTGCAGTTCGAATGGCGCGATACCGAATGCATTGGGGAGAAGAAGGGCAAAATGGAATAATGTCCAGGACTAGATTTGAACAAATAAAAAAGTATTTTCACATTAATGACAACCTGATAATGAAAGAAAAGACATGTGCATCCTCTGATAAGCTTTTTAAGGTCCGGCCTTTACTAGATCATTTTCAAGAAAATTTGAAATCGGTTCAAACAGAAGAATTTAATTCAGTTGACGAACAATTAATACCTTTCAAAGGAAGGTCATGCTTTAAGCAATGTATTAAAATGAAGTCTCATTACTGGGGATTTAAAGTGTTTACCCTAGCAGGAGTGTCAGGAATAATGCACGATTTCGCAATATATACTAGATGGAGTGAAAAGTGACCTCCTTGACCGCCAGAATGCGCTGCTACTGCAAATAAGGTTATGCTGCCTTGAAGTCCGTTCATATTTAGGCAGACATGCCAAATTTCAGTGCGATACTCTCTTTAGTTTTGTTTTGACAGCTAATTGTTGTTGACGTGTTTGGCATCATGTTGAGTATGGACAGAAACGCTTTTCGTTCTCTCATAAAACATTATTTTTTGAGAGGCAAAACAGCGAAGGAAACAAAAGCAAAGTTGGATAAATATTTCGTGGTGGCCGCAACTCCACTATCGATCAAGTCCGCAGCAGCAGGCCCTCCGATGCGGTTACAGAGGACAATGTCAAAAAAAACATGAAATGGTGTTGGCTGACCGGAAAGTGAGGGTGCGCGAGCTAGCAGATACCACAAAGATTAGTACTGAGCACACACGCCTTATTTTGGGGAATATTCTGCATATGAAAAAGTTATCCTGCCGCTGGGTGCCGCGAATGCTCACTCCTGACCAAAAACACGAACGCGAGAGCACTTAGAAAGAGTGTTTGGACTTGCTGATGCGGAATCGGGCGGACTTTTGGCGTCGATTGGTAACTGTTGATGAAACTTGGATCCACTATTACACACCAAAGAACAGAATGAGTGCCCGGCAATGGACTGAAGCCGGCACGAGTGCTCCGAAGCGGCCGAGGTAGGCTCGATGGGTCGGAAAGGTTATGGCGTCGGTTTTCTGGGATTGTCATGGTATACTCTTCGTGGACTACCTCGAAAATCAATGACTTACGGCTCCAATTGCTGTCCGTACGCATTCACCGTATTCGCCCGATTTGGCTCCCTCGGACTATTATCTCTTCCCAAACCTCAAAAGATGGCTCATCAATAAAAAATTCAGCTCACGCGGGAAAATCATCGACGCCATGGAGGAGTATTTTGCAGACTTTCTGGAAAATTACTTTTCGGACGGGATCAAGAGGTTGGAAAATCACTGGAATAAGTGTATCAAACTAAAAGGGGACTATACTGAATAATATAAAAAAACATTTAAAAATGATATTGTGTTAGAGCTAACTTCATCGTTGCCAAGCGGAAAAAATTACACAGTTTCCTTTTATAATTGGTTTTCTTCAATTAAACTTTCTGCTGCACTTTTAGAATACCAAATATTTTGTGTTGGAACAATTCGTCCGAACCGGATTGGAAATTGCAACCTGCTCTTAGAAACAGATCTTAAAAAAAAATGGGCGAGGCAGTTTTGACTGGCGAGTTGAAAAAGTTGTTTGATCTGTCGTGCGTAGAGCCTTCAGATATCTGCAAGCGATGGAACAGCAAAGAAAAAAAACATGATGAAGTAATTCGACCTTCTGTTGCTGCAATGTACAATAAGCACATGGGAGGCGTGGATTTAGCAGATATGGTAATTGAGCTTTACAGAATTGACATGAAATCAAGCAAATGGTACACAAGAATAGTTTACTGGTGCCTTAATGTATACGTTGTCACCGGTTGGTTGCTAGTCAGGACACATCTTACGCAAATCAATGATAACCGAAAAAAACCACATTACTGGACTTTCACTTTCACCTTCATATAGCTAAAGGGCTAATGCTGTCAGAAAGGCATGCAGAAAAAAGAAGAGGCAGGCCATCAAATGAAGTACCTGCTCCAGACAAAAAGAAGAAAATAATGCACTATGATCCCATGTTTGCTGTAAGAACCGATGTAGATACTGCAAAGATGGGCAGTCAACGGTACAGTGCACAAAATGCAATGTAACAATCTGCTTCACTAAGAAGAAGAACTGTTTCAGGCACTATCATAATTCATAAAGAATTAAATATATACTAAGAAAGAAAGCTTCAAAACTTCAAAGTCATTTGAAATGTTCCTTTTTTGTTTGTTTTTTACCTCAATTAATTTATAAATTAAAATAAAGCAATGAATAAAGACCGACTTTTATGCTTTTAGACTATTCTTTCTTGAAATAAATCGTGACAGTAAGAATACATGACGACCAGTGTAGTGTAGAAATGACATTCCTTATCCAGCAATCCGATCGTCCTTTTTTTATTTTTTATTTTTGTGTTAACTTATTAGAGTCCTAATAAGTCAGAATTCCATAAAAAAAAGGAATTTTCCGAGAGCTACAATGTAGAGTTATCACGAAAGGGTTAGAGAAAGAAGGTATTCTTACTTGTGCTTATTATGTACGATGTATCCGGTCTAAAACTCCTAGACAGCTTGAATGAAAAAAAAAAATTAATAATAACTACTTTTCTATTTATCAAACTTCATTTTTTTGAATCTATTTTTAGTCTAACTTGCTTTGAGTATTTTTACCTTAATGTAAGCTAGGTCCTCGTCCGGTCGGATACCTTGACGGTCATCATTCAATGATCATGCGGGTATCGTGTGTTGCTGGTTTTGATGGGAACTTAGACAGTCGCCTTTGCATTATAATTTGATGATTGAAATGATGTGTTTGGAATTCATAATCGTGGAAGTGTCCCACTTCCGATTTTCATTTCATCCCTTATACTGACAATTCTTTGGTGTGAATAACTTCCAAATTCCTAAAATATTTATTCAGTTACCGTGAGAAAAGTGACTGCAGCTGCGAGAAGAAACGTGATTAATACAAAATAAAACAGTTCCATATGTCTGTATAAATAGCGTTCAACTTGAGGTTTATTTTGAAGATCCCTTGATTCTCAGTGTAACAAAGTCAAGAAAGGAGATCATATTTTTCCGATGACAAACGAGATTTATCCATGCTCAAACCAGGTAAAAAAAAAAAGCAACACCGTCATTTTTATTATTTTTTTGTGTTAAATGGCGCCCAACGTAGGGACATGTCTATCAACTTCAGCTGATTACTCTCAATATTGTGTATAGGTATGAATGTGCATAGATACATATGTGTATCTGGAGCATGAAATCTTGATTTAACCACGTTGTCACCCTACTGAATAATATTTATTGTAATTATAAAATAAACAATGCCATCAACCCTTTCCTAACAACTATATGCTCTTTGATTCTCGCCGATTTTCAACGGGGAAATGATTAAACTTTTCCCCCCTCAGCCCAAATATAGTACATACAAGTCATGGACCACAAAAAAAAAAAAAAAAAAAGGGTTCAATTCCATTCATAATGCCGGTCATGGTTCAGTGATTTTCCTCCATGAACCGTTGTTAAGTCGTATTAGTCCTTAAGTGCAGTATCCTTTACCAAAAACGAGATTAACAACTTCTGACAGGAGGAGAATAATCTGCCTCAAAATATTTTACACGTGTCATCCCTGGGGTGCGAATCTCACTGCTTCCAAATTAATATCCGTAGCCTTAATATGAAATCTTGATTTTCCACCCTCAATAATTTGCCACCGCTTTTGCAATATACAAAGTACATCAATCTTCTCACACCCATGCATCGAGCATATCCGTAAGTTGTATGTAGTATCCCTTTCTATAGTCCACAACCGATCGAATTTCACTTAATTTGAAGTCGTTCCCCCTCTACTACGGACGTACACACGGCGGCGTTCAATTATATCCCCCTTGCCGCAGCTAATTATTGTGATTGCTTGCGATTGGAAAGGCGAGTGTTGAAACTCGCCGAGCATACACATTGAGCACATACTAAACTCGTTACCCTGTACTCATATCTGCGTATGAAAAGTGTAAGGTTTCTTGTTACACGTGCACACTGTCTCTCTGTTTGTCATTATTATCGAACAATAAAATGAAACAAATATAGAACAGAAAGACTCGACAAACAGTTTGGCCAATGATTACACACGTCAACTGTCAGACGCTTTGCTCGTCAATTCACTCGCTTATTCAGTATCAAGTCTTTATAGGTTCCCAGCAATGATATTCAGAGTTAAATCCCATTATCTGGCATTAGGAAAACAGAATGACCTCGAACAAAAGATACTCTTGTATGTTGTGAGATACAGATGTACGTATGTGCAGCGAGAAAAAAAGCAAAAAAAAAAAAAAAAAACAAAACGATAGCAACCATTGAATTGTAAACCTCTCCTTGTAGCCATCCATAGATACTTTGTATCTGGGTTTCTTTTTTCCGTGTCTTCATTAGGGATTATTTTCCGTATCCTTGCCTCGCCTTTGTGTCAATCCACATCTTGGCCCGTACCACCACATCATTGTCGTTGTTGTGTAGTCAATGTCGCTGTCGTTGTCGTCCTTTTCAGTGTTTTCGCAGAAATGTTATTCACCCGCCCTAGCCACCACACCGCTTCTCTTTATATATATATATATATGTATATATGTATGTACGGCTGGGCTGCTTTCAACACCATAATCCCTCGAAGATTAAATGGGTGTAACGCAATTTGCAATTAATTCAGAGCGAGAGCCAACGAGCGGCTATATCTGCACGTTTACCCATGGTGCTCGATGCGAGCACAAGGCATCGGCAAGTATAACACCCAGATAACGCCAACCACCAGCAGCAGCAGCAGCAGCAGCTAAACACCGATGGAAGAAGGGACACAAACAAAACAAAAAAAAAAACGAACTTGTCAGCCGGAAATTGAAGGCAATACGCGAAAGCGGCTGTTATAATGTCGAGAAGGGTGCGGCACTGATATCGGGCGTCACTGCTGGAGAAACTTTTATTAAATCCCAACAGAGAAGCCAAGTCAGCAGGGGCTCCTTGAGTTTTCGGGAAGGGATAGAACTTCCTTTAACCAGTGGGGTGTTATGAGTAGAGAGGAAAAAAAAAAAAAAAAACGAACCACTGTATAATCAGGGGGTAGAAATGATTATTATTCGTAATTCAGGAGTTGTGCCACACTCTACACTTCATACAACAGTGTAGGTGAGGGTTGGATCGGAGTAGAGAACAGAAACGAGGATAATCACTCATCCCATAGCCTCGCGGTGATTTGCTCTTGTTTATGAAGTACCCCTAGCTACTATGATGAGTTCTCGTATTCGTTGTTATACTTGCTGCCTCAACTCCTGCTGTTGCTGGAAGCAAGGGTGGAAAAACTCTGTTCTTAGGGGTTGATTCTGCTTGCTTCGTTAATTTTTCGAGGGTAAAATGGTAAATAGTTTTGGTTCGCTATATTGCTTCTACCATTGCTGTTGCTATTGCTCATTGCTACTGCCGTCTGTTTGACAATTTGCTCTTTCAGTTGTAAAACTCTCCATCTAAAGGGGGTGACGTTACAAGGCAGCATCATTCTGACAGATGTCTGAAAGCAGGATTAGGACTATGTTTCAACATTGTGATTTCTATAATTTTGTTACCCTCATTCTATTCCTTCAATCTTTGCTATTACTTGGAAAAAAAAAAAAAGATAAATTTAATTAGTGGTGTAGCTGGAAGGCAAACTCAACGGAATCTTGAACAGATTCAAGAGTGTGTAATCTCGGGTGAGTGGTAGATATGTACATACATACGAGTACATACATAGATTCGGGCATTACATGCTCTTATGAGCTTTAAGTGGGTTTTTGGAATGAAATGACTCAGTGAATTGTGTGTAATTGAGATATCGCGGCTAAGTTGACGATGAGCTCCCAAATGGTGGTGGGAATCTAGAAATCTCTAAAGGGATGTTGGTTTAGTGGGAAGTTTTTATCTAAGACCAAGTTTGGTATGATGTCATGTTCATGTTATTGACCCAGGCAAACACTTTGGGTTTTATGGGCGAGTTAAGAGGGACCGAATCTGCCGACAAGGTAAATGAAAACTTTGTGCAAATGGAAATTATAAGTATCCACGTACAGAACCACAAATTATGTTGTCCCAGGAGCCTGTGTTACATTTTATTGATGTTATTGTGTAGTGCCAAAATATTGCCAAAACTATCATTGTTTACAGATTTTGGGTATGAATTGGTCTCAATATAGTTCAAACTCTAGATACAGACTGAGTTGAATCAATGGGAAAATTCTTTGAAGTTGAAATAGCGTGTGGCTCGAAATATTCGTTTGACAACCACTGCAGTCGACCAATTAGATTGTTCAGTTTTCGTGGTGGAAAATCAACATCGTAAATTCCTGTCCTTTGAATTTTTCCCAAAAAAAAAAGACACGTAATTCACGGTTTTTCTAAACAACGAAGGATCTACATACAGGCGTTGACAACTAATTAGCGTGACTCTCCTACCAAGTAATTGCAACATAGCTAAAATGTTCTAAAAAGATGCTATTTGATGCAATTTCAGATTCTCGTAAGTATGGCACCACAGAAAATGTTCCCCGTCAAAAAAGACTCCGCAAAACCACACAACGTATCGACAAAAAAATTATTCGGTTGTCGAAAGCGGATCCGAGGAAAACTGCTAAGGTCATCCAACGGGAAATTATGGATGAAGCCGACATCAATATATCCAAGAGAACTGTTGCACGTCGTTTGGCGGAAGCTTGACTTCATGGGAGGCTTGCACGCAAGAAGCCGTTGGTTAAATTGTCTCAAAGAAAACGCCGTATCGAATTTGCAAAGACCCATGCTTGTTGGACGGCAAACCAATGGAAATTTGTGCTCTGGAGTGACGAAACGAAGATCAATCGGATTGGTCCGGACGGAAGAAGGTACGTCCGACGGCCAAAAGGCAAAGAACTTGATCCCAGGTGCACTTCTCCAGTGGTAAAGCATGGCGGTGAATCAATTTGCATCTGGGGCTGTTTTTCTTGGAACGGCGTTGACGAAATTCGTCGTATTGAAGGAAAGATGAACAAGGAACAGTACGTTGAGATCCTGAAAAATGTAATGTTACTGTGGGCCGAGGAAAACATGCCGGTTATTTGGTCATTCCAACAAGGCAATGACTCTAAGCATACCACAAAGCTCACAAAGCAATTTTTCGAACGAAGCTCCATGCGTGTACTTGACTGACCATCATCGATTGAATCTATGCTTGAATCCGATTGAACATCTTTGGACGGATGTTAAGAATGCCGTCAGTACACAAAACATTTCGAACTTGGATATTTTGTTTGAAAAGGTAAAGGAAGCGTGGTATGCGATTCCAGTGGAGAGATGCCGAGGCCTCATTGAATCTATGCAAAGTCGTTGCGGAGCTGTTTTGAAGCAAAGGGGCTTTCCAACCAAGTATTAATCATAAAAAGACCCTATGATAGGTTTCAAAACTATTTGTGCAGCGTTCGTTTCTAATTAGTTGTCCCAGGTAAATTTGAGACCTTGACGCAAAAGTATTAAAAAAAAGAAATGTGCCAAGAAATTTTTACTAATTGTGTTTTTTTTTCCTTTATTCACATAATAAGGATATGTAAGAAAAAAAATGAAACATATCAAAAAATACTGCACCTTTTAATTGAAAATATCGTTTCTAATTAGTTTTCAATGGCTGTATGTATACCACCTTGATCAAAATGTTCCCGGGGAACACCACCGTGTGGCGCTCCCATTGTTCCGATTTGAGTTCTGTTTTTGTTTTGTTAAGTTGGTAAATTTGTTGTTGGCATTCCCTCTAAATCTTAGCGTCATAGCTTGACATTTGCAAAAGTTACGTAGCCAAATGGATTTAAATTTGCAACAACGAACTTGTATTAAATTTTGCGTAAAAAAACGGATTTAATGGTGCACGAATTTTGGAAATGTTGGAAAAGTGTTGCGGCAACGATTCTCTAAAGAAAACGGTCGTTTACCAGTGGCACGAGCGGTTCAAAAGTGCTCGTGAGTCAATCGAAGATGATGAACGCAGTGGCAGACCATCGACGTCGAAAACCGAGGAAACCATTGATGAAGTACTCGGAAAAGAAATGTTGGTCAATAACCGCAAATCAACCATCAGAGAGATAGCGGAGGACTTGAACATTGCCTATGGATCCGTCCGAGACATTTTGGTTAATGATTTGGGTTTCCGTCGTGTAGCAGCAAAGTTGGTGCCAAAAGACCTCAATTCCATGCAAAAAAGAGACCGTGTTGACGTCGCAAAAGAGATGATTTGCGAGGCTAAATCCGATCTCACATTCATCAAAAGAATCATTACTGGAGGCGAGACGTGGGTTTATGAGTACGACACGCAATCCAGACATCAGGCAAGTGAATGGCGTTCACCAAATGAGCCGAGATTGAAAAAACCACGTCGTTTTCAGTCAAAAAAGAAGGCAATGCTCACGGTTTTCATGGATTACAACAGTGTAGTGCCTCATGAATTTTTGCCAGAAGGCCAGACAGTAAACAAAGAGTATCATTTGTGCGTTATGAGACGTTTGCGTGAAGCAATTCGCCGAAAGAGACCAGAATTGTGGGCAGAAAACTCGTGGATTTTGCACCGTCGCACAGTGCCATCATTATTCGTAATTTTTTGACGAAAAATGCAACAAATACCATCCAACAGCCACCGAATTCACCTGATTTGGCTCCCTGTGACTTCTTTCTGTTCAATCGAGTTAAAAAGCTACTACGGGGAACGCGTTTCAGCAGCCGAGAGGAAGTAATGGAAAAATCGCAGGAATCACTGATGGACATACCGAAAACCGAATTTAAAAAATGTTTCGAGGATTGGATCAAGCGCTGGCATAAGTGTGTTGCAGTCGATGGGGATTACTTTGAAGGGGACAATGTAGATTTAGATGAATGAACTTGTATTTTTAATTTTCTGAATAAATTCCGAGTGTGCAATAAAAACACATGTAAACAAATCCCTAGCACAAGGCCATTGACTTGTTGGATAGGTATGTCTGTATGTAGAGAGCCCTCGAATTAATCGAGTCGATTTTATCACGTCACGTGCATCGCATTTTAATCTACAAATCACCATCGCCACGCTCATCGGAATCATTGAAATAAATCATTTCCATTGCTTCTCTTGTACCCTCTTGAACTACTGTACAATTCATCAAATCATCTCTCATCCCCCCTTAGCGACTTATCGTTTCACACTTGCTGCTTGATGTTATAATTAAACTTTATCCTTGCCATGGCAAATCGCCATCTGTTTGATATTCCACGCTGAAACGGTGTTTTTTTTTTTTTTTTTTTTTTTTATAATATTCGGTTTTGCCACCCTCTAACGACACAAACACCCACTCCTCACGCTGGTCTTTGAACAAGGGTCCAAAGAGATTTCAAAAAGATTACAAAGAGAAACGGAAATAATTTATTTCCTTTCCTTTTTATTTTCTAACCTCCTACCTATTTTCTTTTCCGTTCGTTTAATTTTTTTTTTTTGCTGATTTTACATTAACAACCACACACGCTTTCGCAATTGAATGTCCTCGTCATGGTTAAAATTTCATCAACAAGGGTATCGTATCATCATCAGTTGGATTTTGAGTTGAGACGCATGCTCTTCCATGGAGGGTATACATACGAGTACATAGAGTATATCATCCCAATAACAAGTTATTAAAAAAAAAAAAAAAAAAAATCAAATCAAATCACAACTTAAACCCAATGAATGAATGAATGTTATGAAAACCACCCCCTACCACCAACCGTTCAACTGGTTGTGTTTTCATTTTCACCCTCCTAATAGCTATAGCGAATTAAAAACTCATTTCACGTTCGACCCTTGTGCTCATCAGCCACCACCATAACCTAAAACTCCACTCACCCTTCAAACGCATCCACTCACTCTCAAAATTTTACTCGTTGTTTGAGGTTAGGAACGAATACAAAAGGGAGGTCTTTTATCGTTAAAATTACCACGCGTGTTCTCGAATATACACATAGAGCAGGGACGACACATGCCAAGTCGTTCGTACTCATGGTAATAAAATTATAAGCTCATTCCATCTGCTACCCTATGCTAACGCCGCCGCCTGCTTAAGTTGCCAACCATATCCGACAGTGCGCCTTCTCGTATCCTCCAAAAAAAAAAAAGAAAAAAAAAAAACAGATTTAATGGAATTAAGGCTGCGAGACCGTTCGCCCTGTTGCCACTGAACAAACGTTCATGTTGATTCCTTAAATCATCATCTACCATCTAATAATTTTGTTGCTGTTGCTGTTGCTGTTGCTGTTGTCTTTGTTATTCATTCCCTTATTGTGTACACACATGTGTACAAATATATTGATGTGTGCTCGTATTAATGACCTTACCCTAGTCAAAGTACAATACAACGTCACCCTTATGCCGATGTCAGAATGTTTGGTGGCGGATGTACTCATATGTACGAGTACATACATACATATGTTAATTTGGAAAATCCATGGCTTACTACGGAAAGCTGTTACAAGATGTTTTTGCCATTTTCCTATTTCCATCGATTAACAGTGAAGAAGAAAAATATTCAAGCGGCTTATGTAGGTTTTGCTCGCTGTTTCCATGGACGAGCAAAATATAAGTTACGCGTGCTTACCTAAATCATTTGTACTTTGCTCGTCCAGCATTAAATAATGAGTTGTTGACGTGCAATATAATTCTACATGGTGTTTACACGATCGAGCGAAATTGATTTGACACTATTGGTACTTACTTATATAGATGGCGCTACAGCCCGTAGTGGAACTGGCCCTCTCCTAACATGATTCTCCACCTAGCGCGGTCTTTTGCCAGCTGCCTTCAGTTGCGCACACGAAGATTGCTGGGGTTCATGTTCTACTGCATTGTCCCTCTGGATTAGAATCGAAAATGGAATACTGGTGACCATGCGCTCAAGGTAACTTAATCGCCATCGCCGTACAGACCGTTGAAAAGCTTCCTCCATTCTCCATTGATGCAAACCGGACCAAAAATTACCCGAAAAACTTTTTTCTCTTTCATCAGTGTCCAAACTTCTGTGCTCTTGAAAGAGCTTTACTATTCTATTGCCCTCTAAGCCATAGAAGCAGCGATTAACAAGAGTGAGACTTCGCATGATTTCCGGGCTGGTGTCGTTGTCGGAGTTGATAGGGGGGCCGAAGTAGATAAAGTCCCTGGTAGTACCGCTTTTAGGCCTCGCTCGAGCACTTCTCGTGCTCGTTTCTTTCTCCAGAGCCTATGTGCTTCTCTTCTTTTTTGCTTTAAACTAAAGTTTTCTTTGTTGGGGCGGGTTGCAACTAAGAGGCGACTTCTCTCATTGTTCTTTAACAGTGATGTCCATTGGCCTTCTATGTACCTTCGATGCTGGCGGCGTTGGATTCCCCGAGAGAGACCCCCGGGCAAGACCCCGGCGTTCCTTTGCGATTGTACCTATTCGACGTTAAATTTTCTCGGTGGATTTGGGCTGTTACGGATATCTGGATTTTTATCTTGGCTGGTTTGAATCACAGTCAGTTGTTCGACCAAAGGACAATTTTCACGTCGTAACACATCGGGGACATTGCTCAAAGAGCTCGTAGAAGCAGTCTTCGCTAGGGATTCTTGAAGTATTTAATTACCTTTTTTGATCCATCAACATAAAATAACTTTGCACATACTTAGACCAGTTTAAATAGAATAGCGTAAAACTTTATAGAGCCAAGACTATTGCTTGACTGCTCTTTCAAATTATGCAAGCATTCTCCCTCAACGTCGCCAGGGTATGTGATCATCAGGTATACGTCTACGCGTGGCGCAAAATTAATCATCCAATTTGGTTTTTCAATTACTTTTTTACTAAATAAAAAAAAATGATTTTGAGTGATGAAAATCTTTATTTGGACCTTTACAATTGTTTCTGTTAAATGGACAAAATGATATCCGCCAAGTGGCTGCCGCCAGGGTTGACACACATTTGTGGCCGTTTTATCGCATTTTCCATGACTTTCCGCAAGATTTCCGGTGATAACTGTTCGCATTCCTGTTGAATATTCTCCTTAAGAGCTGCGATTGTCTGACGCTTGTTGCCCCAAAGAAAGAAGTCTGGGATGGTTTAATCGGGCGATCTTGCTGGCCATGCCAAATCGCCAAAACGGGAGATTACGCGACCAGGAAACGCTTCCTCCACAATATCACTTGTGGCTCGTGCTGTGTGTGCGGTTGCACCGTTTCATTGAAACCACATGCTCACCAAGCCAAGCACGTCCAATTCCGGCAGTAGAAAGTCGTTTATCATGGCCCTGTAGCGTTCGCCAGTGACAGTGACCGTATTGCAGATGGCGTCCTCAAAAAAATACGGCCCAATCACTCCTCCCGCCTGAACGCCCCACCACACAGTAGCTTTGAGTGGATGTAATGGCTCTTCGTGCGTCACACGCGGATTTTCAGTGCCCCAGAAACGAAGATTTTGATCATTGACGTAACCGCTTAAGTGGAAATGCGCCTCGTCACTCATGATGATTTTCGATACAAAATCGTCTTCTTCGTTGTTGAGATTGAGGATGGCTTTACAGTAATTCACACGGTCAGGAGGCACTGTTTGCACTTTGTACGGGAACATTTGTAATTCTTTCACTAAAATTCGCTGTAGCGTCTGGTGATGCCCAATTGCGTGGCCCGTCGTCTGGTTGATGTTTCTTCGTTCTCAGAGACACTGGCCGCCACATCGGCGATATTCTCGGCCAGTCCGGTGGCGGTCACGCCCTGCATGGTCTCATGTGGTTCCACTCTGTTCGAGTCGAGTAGCTAATCGCCGGAATGTTTGCCCAGTTTCTGCGACACGAATCGACATCGAAATTCACGCTGCTCTAACACCACCGACGGATTATTGGTCAAAAACATTGACACAATCACTCCATGCTCTTGCGGGGAGTATAGCGCACCATTGCTTGTCTGTTCAGAAATGTCAAATATGATTGACGTACGACGCAATTTGCAAAAATTATACCATCTTCCGGTAGGGTGATTAATTTTGTGCCACCTTGTATGAGCAATGCACATCACAACCATTTACATTCGTCCATTTACAGAAATCGTATGACAATTATTGGAGCGGTGAACTTGTTAGAAGCGTCATCTGCTGACATGCTTGTGATTGTGATAAGGACTCCACCGATCACAAATCGTTGATGCCACTGAACTCGATCATGATGGCTCATACCAACAATGAAATGAAACTCATTGATAATATTGTGATCGAACAGAGCTCAGATAATTGGTAACATATTGTATCCGCTTGTCTTTTTTAAATGTCCTGATCGAGCTTGATCAAAATGGCTTGTTACATTGGTTACAATGATATTAAAATGGTTGAAAGTTGTCATTGACACTTTGCATGTATTCGTTAAGATATTTCAGAGATGTGATTGACTAATTTGTTGTGTTGTGTTCTTGTATCCGCTTGTCCAATGTAATAATCCAACAGTGCTCAATGCTAATTCTACTGAAGATTATATTTTCGTTCGCGGTGACGTGATCTTATTTCATTGTCGCTGCGATATTTCGACAATGCAACTTACTACTTATGATCTTTTGTTGCACCAAAGTTATTCTTTGAAAACGATCGACGAACATATTTGTATTCAACTACAGAGTTCCGCAGAATTTGTTACTTTTCCCATCCTAATCACTATCGGCATTTGCTGAAATAAAGGCTCTTTCATAAATTGACCGCTTTTCTATGCCAAACCACATCCTCTTCCACGAGTTCGCAACCTTCCACGTCGTCAATACAAGCAAAACCACAATGGATAATTTTTCCAAAGAATTCGACCGCATCTCACATTTCATCATCAACTTACTCGTATCTTCTGCCATCAATCTACAATCATTCTGTTCATTCTCAAATTATTTAGTTTCAGAAATCCCCAAACAGTCAGTCACAAGGTGTAGTCCGCACCAAGACCGATCCAACGACTACGAACAGAAAAGCATTGCTACATTCAGTCCTAACAAATCATCCGCAAGTCTATGAGCAAAGTTCAACCTACATCTAGAGAAGGTTCCATTCACACATAAAATCCCATCATCAGGCACTCAGAATAGAGAATACAGCGCCCCATCACCAGCATCAGTTGTAGGTCCATTAAACACTTGCAGTCGTTTCGTTCTCTACACGAAAAGGTTTCGCATGAAGAACCTGCGGTTTACGAATACAATGGTTTCTCCTTTTCTGTTTATCGTCCTGCTCGTACATCTCTTCATAGCTCACCGTTGTCATGAACAGCATATCCTCATCCTCTTGTCTACCTGGCTCACCTTCTCAAGTATGACGGTGTTCTTGTTCTTTTATGCACTCCTGGGAGATTTATAATGGTCCATAAGGCTACCAGAGAGACAACGAGAGACGACGACGACGACGACGGCCATAGACTATAGACGTCATGCAGCATTGCCAGCGATACGGATATTATAGGAATACGACATAGCCGTAAACGAGCAGTAGAGTAGAGGAAGAAGAAGAAGAGAAAAGAGCTTGAATAGCTGGATACGGAGAAGGTACGACTTGGTGGTCGGTTGGATTCTGTATGCTACACCACCGGTAGAGATGAAGACGATGATGAAATACCAGGATATGGCAAAATACTGCTGCTCACCGCTTTTCTAACCACCACCATCTAACATCTCCCCATGCCGGTCGCTCCTTTACTGTCCACTGGCATCCACCTAATGCTCTTGGGCAACTTGAATAAAATTGTAAAAGCTTCCTCTATTATTTTGGTTAGCCGCAAACAACCTTCAAGCCGTGTACGGCTGACTGACTGCCTGGCAGTCTAGGTCGGGATGGTCGGTTGCTTGGTTGCTTGGTTGCTTGGTTGGTTGGTTTACTGCCTGCGTCTGACTATGGTTAGATTTGGGCTGTGGCATGATGGTGGTGGTAGAGGATTCCCTCCGGTTGGTCTGTTGGTTAGCTGGGTTTTGAATCATTTCGGTGGTACTCTGGTGGTTTGGATTTCCTTTTTTGCGGGGTATGGGTTTGGTTGGTCGATTCTGTAGGTTCTCTCCATTTGGAATTGGTGTGTATAAAACGAAATGCTATACACCATGGTTTTGCGTTAGGTTTTAGGTGTAGGTTTAGGTTTAGGTTACAGCAAGCAATGTGGTTGCGATTCGGTTCAGTAGAGGTTTTTGCTCTGCAAGAAAATTTGTTAAACAGAAAACCTGCCGCCCGCCCGACCTTTACGACCACCACCACAACAGTGCCGACCTTAACTTTTATCTACGGTTCCATGGTTTCAGGAAGAGGGAGGTTGATTGGTGCGCACAGCACCAGTCTTGCACTGCAGTCGTGTACGAGTATGGTATAGCGCTTGGGGTGATGCGGGATTTAGGCAGAAGGTTGTGGCACATGTCAGCATTGTTTTCTCCTCCGACCCTGTAAATACTTCTTACCCCCAAGCAGAACTAGCACTACGACTAGAGTAACCATTACAATTTTATTCTTGTTTCTGCTCTGCTGCCACCCAGATTTTCTTCTTTTTTTTTTTGTTCTGCTTCTCTGCCACTGTGTGTTGTATTATCCCTGCTGTAGTGAATAGTTGGTGTACGAGTTGGATATACTCGTACATAGTTGGATAGGAGGTAAGAGGTCGTTGTAGGGTGTCTATGTTGCTGTTGGTTTTATGTGTTCGCCTTGGCAGAGTGCAGTGAGTTTATTTGCACATTTGCACAAATCCCAATTGGCAAACTTGGTGTGGTGCGCACAGTGATTCTTTTGAAAGAACATGCTAGTGAAATGGGGGACACAACCAGAACTAGCACTACATGGTATCAGGGAGAAGAAAGATGAAACGGTGGATCGGCGAGGGATTAGGAAGGGATTTTCTGGGGATTGTGTTTCCATTTCATCTTGTGATGGGTGTCCTATGGGCGCGCTATGCTCGAATATTTTTGTTTAATTTTTTTTTTTTTTTTTTTAATGCACTTTCGTTTTATTTTAGTCGTGGTTATCATAGATCTTTTTTTGCTTGCGTACTTCTTCTATTATATTGTGCGGCGAAGGGAGTGAGTGCGCCACAGTGGAGGCGATAAAATGTGAAACTTCTGTTAAGTGGTAAATAAAATTTATTGCTAATGAGTTGTGGGCGGAAGGCAATTTGCTAAAAGACTCATAAGCACATGAAACATGTTTGGAAAGTTTTCCGTCATGTGGCCGGCCGTAAACATTATGGCAACTAAGCCAGATAGAAGATGACTAAAATTGAGTTGCATCGTACGTCTTATTGCAGTTTTTGTCATTGTATTTCCTTGTTGGTTTCTACAGCTCTTCGATTATGTTCTTTGATGTTCATTGCTGTAAAGATGTCATGTTCTACATATGCAATAATATTTAATCAAGAGAAACTGCGTTAAGTCATGTTAGATTAACTAATATTAAAAGAAAGAAGATGATGGTATAGCACAGTAGCACTGGTATCTATACTAAGTCGTCCTAGGTAATCACCTACTTACTTAGATGGTTCGGTTGGCTGAGGTCCCCTTCCATTTGTGTGTGCCACCTAAAATGAGGTCGCCTCTACTATGTTGTCCCTCTGGATTGGAGCCGAAAACTTTGTGGCCTGGTACGCTGGTATCCATGCGCTCGGGCTGAGCTACGCATCTTAGCTGGGTTATCTGAGCTTTTCTGACGAGGTCGGCATCGCTGTACAGCCCGCACCGGAAATTACCCGAAGAATTTTTTTCTCGAACCGCCATATAGAATTTTCGCCAGTGTCCAAGTTTCTGCAACGTCTGGATTGTTCAGTGTCTCGTGCAATGTCTTTTCGGTTGCTTGGAAGAGGGCTTTACTACTTAATTGCTTTCTAAGCCCAAAGAAGTAGCGATTAGCAAAAGCGATTCTTCGCATGATTTCCGCACCGGTGTCATTGCCGGAGTTGATGGCGGAAGTGAGTAAAGTCCTTTACTAGCTCAAAGTTGTAGGTGCCTATCGGTACGTCTTGTTCTGGATGTCGATATTGTGCGCCCCACTTTGGTAACAGCATACATATGTTCTTCGTTGACCGATAATCCCATCTTTACCGTTTATGCGTTTTTCTTTTTTTTTCCAAATCTGCCCTAATGTTTACGAATGGTCTTGGGCGTTCACATGATACGGCAGACAGAGTTTCATATGCAATGTTGAGGAGACTAATTTCCCTATAGTTGGCGCAGTTCAGGGGCATCTCCCTTCTTTTGGATCAATTCGGCGGACATACTTTCATCGAAGGAGAGTTGATGTATGCTTTGTATCCAGTCATCATCAGCTCGACAGTTAAGCCATCGGGCCCAGCAACTTTGACTTAAGCTTGAAAATTGTTGTCATTCATCTTGGTTGGGTGAACGGAAATATTGTCTGTTTTCGTCCAGGTTCATTCTGCCTGATGGTGGTATGTTGTTTGTCATCACTGCTTAACTGTCTGCAGAAATAATATTTGCAGATTCTCAGCATCAATTATGGTTTCCTTCTCCATTCTTACAGATTTCTGTTCGGGCTTTACAGCTTTGGCATGCTCGTTTTACTTATTTTGTTGGTAAAACTTATGAACTTCATTCTTCCGGTAGCACCTCTCGAGATAGCGCTTCTCGTGCTCTTTCCTTTTTGTTCTAAAGACCCCATATCGTTCTTTTCTGCAGGGCCGCTTTGTACATCCGCTATTTTTCCAAGTTTCTCTGTCTGCATTCGTCATTGAACTAGGGCCTTCTTTTCTGGTGCTGGTTACAACCCAGTGAATCATAGGCGGCCTCTCTCATTGCTCTTTGGCAGTGATGGCACTGGTCTGCTACGTCCGATGCTGGCGGCAATGGATTCCATTAGAGATTAAGGGAAACTCGATCGGAAAAGGAAGTGCCGCTCGACGTTGCACTTCCTCACAATGGTTCGGTGGCTTTAGGCTGTTACGGATATACGCATCGGTATCTTGGCTATAAAAGATAATAGTCCGAGTTGACTGCTCGGAACGTATGGACATCCAAAACACTGGATGATGATGGCGTGGAGACTGTAATTCCGCTCTAGTAATAACCAAAGATGACTTCTTTCTATAGTTTGGCATTAAAATCGCGAAAGACGATTTGCACGCCATAATTAGGGCATTGTTCAGAAGTGTAGTCGAGAAGCTGGTAGGACCAGTCCTTGGTAAGGTCGTCCTTCTCCTCTGTCGTGGCGTGGGCGTCTATGAGGCTTTTGTTGTCGAATTTACTCTTTATACGAATCGTCGTCAGACGTTCGCTTACATGCCTGAAGCTCAAGACTGGTTCCACGAGTCTCCCTGTGACGACGAATCCGCGTCCGAATAAACGCTGCGATTGCTGTCCTTGTCGCGCTGCTTGTCTGTAACATTCTTCGTTCATAGATATAACAGATTTGTATTCTAATTTTTCCGGTCCATCCATCCCATCACATTTCTTGGATGGCGGTTTCGTCTGCTTTGTATCGAGGATCTCCTGTAGTTGTTCAGGGGTACGCGTTCGGTTAAGGGTTCGAACGTTCTACGTGCAGTTCCTATTCGTTTATAAGGGTCGTCAACAGTGAACCGGTTGTTATCCGAGCTGGTTCGTCGTATTTTGTAATCTCTTTCGTATAGGGCTGTGAGCCCTAAGATGGCGTAGTAAGGATGTACCTGCGATCACCACTGGGAGGTAGGGCCAGCTTTACGCTATGAACTTGATTGTTGGGGTGCTGGCCCAATTCATGTTATAGGGCAGTCAGCAGCAATCCGACGATGATTCTCAAGCCATAAAGTTTTAAAGTTATGCAATCAATTTTCTTTATAATAAAATTAATTTTGCCAGCATTGTGCAATTATGATATTTGCTCAAAACCCAGCTGACTCTCGTACTAGATGTTTGCATTTTACAATTTTTTCAGGATGGCACTGTTGAAGATTTTTCCCACACTGTTCTCTACTTCTTCTATAACATAATCCTTAAATCATTGTTGCAGTTTTGTCATTGCTAGATTGCTGAGTCATTCTGTATGCTTCTTGGCTAAGAGCGTTATTGTGTATCTAGTCAAATGGTCTTAGGTTCTCAAATTAGGTCCAGGAAAACAGTGTCCATGTTCATATTCATTTTGGTATCGAAATCTCTCAACGTCGTTGCATGGAGTTTACCTAATTTTGACACCTTTCCACCGATATCGACATCCACAACTGTTGCACTGCTGCCCAAGGGTTATTGTTGTTAGTTGGGTTGCAAGTAGTAGCGGCCTTCTTAACGCTGAACCAAAGGTTATCAATCGGGTTGAGGTCTGGGGATTGTGCGGCTCAATCCAATACATAGACCCGGTTCGCAAGAAACAAGTTTGCTAGTGTGCTTTGGGTCATTGTCTTGTTGAAAGACCTAGTATATCAGTGGCATTACCTTCCCGTATAGATATAGATACATCATTTGTGTAATATGATAGATAGGACCAACACCATAAAAAGAAAAACATGCCCAAACCATGATGCTTGATCCTCCATGTTTTATGGTTTTTGTCTATACTGAGGATTGAATTCTGTTTTTGGAGGCCTTCTGACATAAACACGAGATCCCTTTCCACCATATAAAACAATTTTAGAGTCGTTTGACCACAAAATATTTCTAAACTTCTCTGCTGGTCAATTTACGTGGTCCTTCGCGAATTACATTCTTTTGGCCACATGTTTTTTTCTTTGTCAGTAAAGTCGCTCTTCGCGGACTGTGGGCTGTTAGATCGTAATCTTGCCAACGTCTACCCAGCGTTTCAATACTAGCATCCACGCTAAATGTGCCCCTAATCTCCGTAGCTGGAGTAAAGGGATTGATTGATGATTGAATGCCTGACCACCCTTTTGATCAGTTTTGGTGACATTACTGGTTTACGCCCAGGTGTTTTTGGCTTTGGCGAGTACTTTATAGCATTCCTAATTGTTGTTGATGTAAAGCCAATTACGTTCTGAATAGGTCTTACCCTCGGAAATTAGCTTTGTTATAAGCTTGCGCTTTTCATGTGTGCTTGCCCCTACCCATTGCTGACGAAAAGCTAATGAATTTTCTAATAAATGAAATGTAAATTGTTTTATATTTTGACTTCCACTACTAATATTTTGACCGTAACGGTACATATTGAAATTATCCTTTTAATTAAAAGACGGATCTAGCTTTGTTCTCTTTCATCTCGACCTATCTCTGTTGCCGGCTGTCAAAAACTATCCCGCCATCATTGTCTTTTTTCCATCATGGCCGTCGATCCTTCCTTGTGAAGTTGGCTGCGCTTTGCGTTTACCAATGCTCGAATGAAGAGGGCGCATCGCTTACACCAACCTCACATTACATTAAATTTAAACTACCCTACACGCACTCGTATGTGCATACATATATTTGCTCTATATAACTTGTAAATCAATACAATGTTTGTGTAGTAGTAACGTTCAACCGTTGTTTCCCTGTCTTTATTTATGTTCCCTTCTGTTCATCGCAGCTCCATTGAACTATTCATATTCGTAAAATCTTTCCCAACAGCCCATTTATTTTCTGTCCATTTTCTAGCGTAAGAATTTACCTACCCCAAATCTATCGTAGGAAAATAAATCCCAGGAACTTCTTAAATCCCTCCTAGAAGCACCTTTATCTACCACATTCTGTGCATCCAATCAAAACTCCCACAAGAGTCAAATTAATCGGTGACACTGCCATGGATTATCGTTCTTATAGTCCTTCCTTTACCACCATACCTTATCCAGAAGAAGGACTAAATAAGTGTGCGGGGAGGGGGGGGGGGAGGGTTGGGTTGGGTGTTATCCCAATATCACTATTTATTTTCATCCCAAGAGTCAACTGAGTTTCCTTCCTTTCATACCATTGTTATTCTGTGAAAGGCTAGAAAAGTCAATCTCTCTATCGAATGTGTTTTTCATGTTTAACCTTAGTCTCCCTGGTTGGTGCGCTTCTCTTGTTCCTGTGGCGCATTTCCTCTGCCGTCTTGCCGAGCACTTGTTCTAGACTGAAAATATTTGCTCTTCATGTGTGTTTTTAGCAGCAGCAGCGGCACATTGTTTTCCAAATGTATAACCAAGTCTCGTCGTCGCCGTTGTTGTCGTTGTCGTTGTCGTTGCCACAGTCATTGTCGTTGTCGTTGTCGCTGTCGCAGTCGTCCAACACGACAAAGACATGGAGAACATATCACACACAACGAACCAACCAAACATTGAGATATGAAAGCATCCCAGAAGCAAAAGTACCAGCTTCTCCATCATCATCCACATCCGCAAAAACTTTTTAACTCTATTAAAATGCAACTGAGAAGAGCTCTGCTCTTGAGCGACAGAGGTAGGGAATAGGTTGATGGTTGTGGCGGTAGTTTATGTGGTTGCTGCAAAATAAACTCAAGAAGATTCAATCTCATCTTCCACCTTCGGGCCACTACCACTAACATTCAACATTGCAAATGATAGAAGAAGAGAACGGCAGAGAGTTGTGTTTTTATGCACATGCACATTGGCAAACACTTAAAAACGAGGGAACAACAAAAATCTGTTAGACAGCTTCAGTGTTGTGAGCTTGGTACGAGCATATCTAACCCATCCTCTTGTGCAAGTTGGTCAACATGAAATAGAACACAAGACATGGCACAACACAAAATCTCTTTCCGCTTTACGCCCACTCTTGGGAAATGCTAGTTTTTTTTTTTTTTTCTTTGCTGGTGCTGTTCAGAGCAGTGCTCGTTGTGCTCGTAGAGCTGCTACTTTGCCAATCTTTCGAAAGGCAACCATGCATAAAGCAAATCACTTCTCACATGTCTGTATGTATGCATACAGGATGCATTTATGATGCCGACAATTTTCGAGTACCATGAGCGCACAGCATAGCCCCACAATACCAGAATGTTGAAATAGGAGAGAAAATGTTGTATACCAGTAGAGAAGAAAGAGACAGAGACCTATAGAGAATAGACACTCTTCAACCAGATTAACTGCTCTTGGTATCAGAAAGCAAATAGAACGGAGGCATCCAACACCAAGAGCTAGAGCATCCTTTTTCCCATCATCCATCTTATATCCTCTGCTTTTATATTCTTTGACTGAAATGAAAGGGGCGAGAAGGAAATGATGTGTGGTGATGCGGTGCTAGTTCACGTCGAAAGAAAACCGCATCATCACAAAACGAGCACTTTATAAAATCCTCAAACTCGTTTCGATACCCTCAATCTGGAATTCCTCCATTCCTCATCCTTGAAGAAGATATATTTCAGACTACTAACCACCCACTCACAAAAGATAAATATCAGCTTTGCCCTCTTCACATTGCAGCAATATGCTCGACGAGTGCATATGCTTGTTATGTTGCCCAGAGCTTTAGTGCCTTTCACACCACCACTCTTCAAGAATTCAAGCAGCCTTATTCTTCTGCTTCTATACTTTGCTCGATCTGTGTTGTGCTTCCTTTTATGCATTTTTATAAGAGCTTGCTCCTATATGGTGAAGACCACAGAGGAAGGTGGGTGATTTTGTGTATGCTCTGCGTTTCATGGTAAATTAGAAGAGCAGGGAGCAGCACATTTACGAGCATAGAACATACAGTAGAGGCACTATCAGATTTTATTTCATTCTATCATGTATTTTTTCTCGATTTTGTGAATGAAATATTCGACTTTTTGTTGCTTTGCTGCTGATGATAGTGTAAACAGTCATTGGAAGTGAGATTACAGTGATGTCAATAAAAATTGTTTTTCTATGAATTGTTTCATCACTGTGTCTTAAGTTACCTAGGTAAGTGGTTTTAAATGTCCTTGTGGTTTCTAATTGAAAGATGCTGTTGTTGTGACAGTTAATGTCTCATTTTTGACAAGTATTCTGTAATAGAGGACCTTCCGAATTGACGAGTATGTAGTCATGCAAAAATCAGTTGGAAAAGCCTCGTTTACGTGATATTGCTTTGGTCATTTTGATGCTTCAGACGACATGTCGAATTTGTGAGTATGACATATAGTTTTTGTGATCTCCGAAACAAGCAGTGGGGGAACATTTTACTTTGCTCGCTCTGTAAACGCAGACGACTGAGTCGATTTCTCAAGATTTTGGCAATACACGACAATCGATTTATTTTATTTAGTTTAGCTTTGACTTGGCGTAAAGGAATGAAATGGATCAAATTACTTTAGAGTCATGCTTAATGATCTTCGCTGCATTTCATACAGCATTCCATACGGCAGGTCTCATTAATGCTCCCAATATCTCCCAATCTTATTTGCCACTTCTGTTCTTTACGTGAAGCGTTTTAGCTTGCAAAAACTGACCACAATCGAGAATCCAACCCGAGATCTTATGGAAAACTTAACTTTGGTTAATCAAGGCAAGGCTATAAATATTGATGAAATGTGATACCAACACAAAGTCATTTAAAAGGATAACTTTCAGTACCACTGCCCTATCCAAATCCTTCGGGTAGTACAAAGTTTGACAAAGTTATTCGTCCGTTACATTCTGACTACCAAAACCATTACTCACTCGCTAATGAGTGGCTGGAAATTCATCCATCATGATTGAGTATGTTCCACCTTATCGAAAGCTGGTTTGCATTTTAAAACAATGCACCTGCTTTGACGTTATGCACCTTAATTAACGTGTTAGAAAATTTCTCATAAAGCCTTGGAGAGATCACAATTTCTAGGTAACTCACATCTTCTATCCTTGCTTGTTTTAAAATAAACGATACCCCTGAAGCAATTTAATCTCACACTTTGCCTTGCCGCGCCCTTAACATGTGTTCAGTGTGATTGCTCACAGCAAAGCAATACAAGAGGAGTTCAAAGTTGGCACGTCAAAAGACAATGGCGGTGCCAAGCCAACGACTGTCATCGTCAAATGGTCGCACATCACCTCTGAGCATAGGCAAACATCCACTCTATTCTCCTCCACTTCACTCCTCTGAAGATCCAAACTACAATGTGTGTTCCGTGTCGTGTTATATGTTCCATGGAATGGTCTCGGTCTCTGTGCCTAATTCAAGTTTCACCACCACAATGTCGGCTGCGGTATTTGCGGTATACATGCGTTCGCGACTCTAACTCTATGTCGAGGCAATACGAAATCCTGCTCTTTCTTACTACCCTATCGCCAGCCCAATGTCATTTTCTGATTTGTGTAACCCCCATTCGGCGCCCCTAAAAAAAAACGAATGACTCAGTAGTAGTGTTGTAGGAAAAAGCGTAACCATGCTCGAGGGCAAGCTCTCTACGTAACTTCAGGGCTGAATAACAATAAAGCATTCCATTTGACTTGAGTGGAGTGCCCTCAATCCATCAGGTTCAAACTCCCATTGTCTCTCCTCTAAACCTAGTCAGTGTGTCTTCAAATAAACCGCACTTTGCCTGATGCTGGAACAAGTGACAATAAGGCATTTCTCTCTGGTTCGTCCTTCTCATACCTCTTGGTGAGCGTCGTTTCCCCTGTCATTCTCTTCGTACATTCGAAACCAACGCTATTTCGAGGCAATACATATCCTTGAACATGCCATAACCGCACAGTGGCACAACAACAATAACAACGATGACACAACATCACTGCTGTTCAGTTTAGTTTGTCTGCTGTGTGCTCGCCCATTTACCGTCAGCGCCTACCCGTTTGAGTCACCCCTATGTCTGGGGTTTCCAGTTTTGTGTGTAACTAAATTGAATTTAATTGTTGATTACACTTTTGCTACTGTTCCACCTCGTTGCCTTCGTCTCCAATGCTTCGCCATTGACAGATCATGGTTGAGTGGGTAGATGGGTAGATGGGTGGCGGGTAAAAGAAGATTTCGGGTCGGTGGAACCAACAGAGGTTTTATGATCCTGTGCTAACCCTAGGTGGGTTCTTAATGAATTTCTATGGGTAGACGTTTCATTATATTTTGTTCATTTTATGGTTTCAGTTGTGATGGTTTTTCCCCCCCTCTCATTTAGCCCTTCCCCATGTCCTCTTACTCTTTCTCTTTCTCTTTATCGGTCTCTGTTCGTGTCTTCGTCGTCTTGTCTCCTTTTGCTATTCTGAGAATTAAGGAGGTTTGTTGTGGGCTCGATTTGAGTGCGGGACCGGAGGAGATAATTCAAAGTTTATCCATGGAGTCACGTTAATTGAGGGAGGGTAATTCAAGAGCAGAGATGGAGCCATTTAATTTGTTAGATACTTTGGATAGCTGTTAGGTTGGTGGCATACATAGATACATACTTTTACTACTCAACAACGAAGAAACAAGGGCGACGCTGATCGTAGTGAGGTAGATGAGATGGTGGTGGACGTGGTGGTTTTTCAATGACTTTAGATGGTTGTGATTGTGTTTTTTTTTTTTTTCTATTCTCTTTATTTTGCCGGTTATTAAGGATAAAACAAATAAAGAGGGGAGAAGCTATTTATAACGGAAGGAAAAACCGCTTTACATGCAGATTTTCTAAGAAGGGAAACCCTAAGGAATTTCATTGCTAATCCGGAGAGGGTAGATTCTCGTAATTGTAATTGTAACACTGAATGATGACTGAGCTGATGTTCCTTTTTTTATTGCAAGACTTGGAGAGTTTAAGCTCTGACATCCTTAAATTGGAGTTTTATTAATTGACTTTGAGGGGTCTTGATCGGTTAAGATTTTGGGTCTCATTAAATGCTGGAACCGGGAGTAAAGATTAAAAGCCCGCCCACTTTGCCCACTTTGCAGCAATCCATTAAGTTGAGATTTTCGCTTTTTTTTTGTTCTTTTTATCTAATTCATGCCATAGGGATGTTCACTTTAAATCGATAAGCAGGTGGTGGGCTTAGATTCGGAGTTTTTGGATTTTCTTCGAGATCTGGGGTAAGAATAACTTCTGGTTCATGTTGGACTTAAAATAAATAAATTGTTGTCGTGATAGTTTCTACTTAGGAATAGCAAGAAAGAAGCTGACTTTAAAAGTGTGTTAGAAAGCACTTGTTGGTTTCTCAGCATCCAGAATCCCATTGTGTTGTGATACCCAGATAAGTCTTAGAGAATACAGTCTACCGATTGCGTTCAAGGAAACCTTACATTATCTCTGGCTCGGTTGGAAGTGGTTCAAAAGTTAAGCAAGGGTTTAACTGCATGGAGAGTTCGCTATTCCAACAGTTCTTCACACAATACCACCTTGATCAAAAAGTTCCCGGGGGACATTACCGTGTGGCGCTCCCATTATTCCGATTTGAGTTCTGTTTTTTTTTTTTGTTAAGTTGGTAAATCTGTTGTTGACATTCCCTCTAAATCTTATCATCATAGCTTGACATTTGCAAAAGTTACGTAGCCAAGAGTACATCTATCTCTGTGTGTGCTGCGGCGATTTTTTACAATTTTAGAAACGCATTTAAATTTGCAACAACGAACTTGTACTCGTATTAAATTTTGCGTAAAAAACGGATTTAATGGTGCGCGAACGTTGGAAATGTTGGAAAAGTGTTTCCGCAACGATTCTCTAAAGAAAACGGTCGTTTACCAGTGGCACGAGAGGTTCATAAGTGGTCGTGAGTCAATCGAAGATGATGAACGCAGTGGCAGACCATCGACATCGAAAACCGACGAAAACATTGATGAAGTACTCGTAAAAGAAATGTTGGTCAATAACCGCAAATTAACCATCAGAGAGGTAGCGGAGGACTTGAACATTGCCTATGGATCCGTCCAAGACATTTTAGTTAATGATTTGGGTTTCCGTCGTGTACCAGCAAAGTTGGTGCCAAAAGAAAAAAGAGACCGTGTTTGACGTCACAAAAGAGATGATTTGCGAGGCTGAATCCGATCCGACATTCATCAAAAGGATCATTACTGGAGACGAGACGTGGGTTTATGAGTACGACACGCAATCCAGACATCAGGCAAGTGAATGGCGTTCACCAAATGAGCCGAGACCAAAAAAACCAGGTCGTTGTCAGTCAAAAAAGAAGGCAATGCTCACGGTTTTCATGGATTGCAACGGTGTAGTGCATCATGAATTTTTGCCAGAAGGCCAGACAGTAAACAAAGAGTATTACGAGTATTTGGGCGTTATGAGACGTTTGCGTGAAGCAATTCGCTGAAAGAAACCAGAATTGTGGGCAGAAAACTCGTGGATTTGGACCATCGCACAGTACCATCATTATCCGTAATTTTTTGACGAAAAATGCAACAAATACCATCCAACAGCCACCGAATTCACCTGATTTGGCTCTCTGTGACTTCTTTCTGTTTAATCGAGTTAAAAAACCACTACGGGGAACGCATTTCAGCAGCCGAGAGGAAGTAATGGAAAAATCGCAGGAAGCACTGATGGACATACCGAAAACCGAATTTAAAAAATGTTTCGAGGATTGGATCAAGCGCTGGCATAAGTGTGCTGCAGTCGATGGGAATTACTTTGAAGGGGACAATATAGATTTAGATGAATAAACTTGTATTTGCAATTTTCTGAATACATCCCGGGAACTTTTTGATCGAGGTGGTATACTGAAATACAAATACTTGCTTGTTTTTTGCTGTGTATGGGGACTCTGCACCATCATTTACCACAGTGAAATTTTGGGTAGCTGAATTTAAACGTAGCCGTAAGAGCTTGGGAGTTGATGAACGATCGGGACGTCCGAAAACTGCAGCCACTGACGATAACATTGCTAAAGTTCACCAAATGGTGCTAGACGACCGCCGAATTAAGGTGAGAGAGATAGTAAGGACTGAAACGAATAAAATCTGTAAATTTTACAATAATACGGGCTGTACTTCCAATGCGTAAAAATTGCAATCCCATTTTGTACCCAAATTAGCCGGTACATTCTCTAGTCTCAGTTTGTTATTGATTTTAGTTCGGTGCGGTTGAAGATGTTTATAAAATATGAGTCAAGAGGAACGCCGTAAAAAGATCATCGACAAATGGCTCGAAAATGTGTTACTTCGCGTCCAAATTTAAACATAGCACGCAGTACAGTGGATTCTGTTATTAAACGACATTTGGGGACGTTGACAGTTAAGCGAAAACAGAAAAGTGGAGCTAAAAGTGGAACACATGATACAAATTTGGACATGAAAATAGTGGGTGCCATCGCAAAAAACCGGACTATGTCATCCAGAGATGTTGCTCGGAAATGTAATACCAAACAATGGTACAAAGATCTAAAACACGTAACGGTCTAAAAACACGAAAAAAACAAAAAAATACCAAAAGTTACTGAAAAGCAAAGAAAAGTCATAAAAACTCGAGCCCGAAAGCTATACGAGTTGATCGGCAACAAGAAAGCGTGCTTGGTTTTGGATGACGAAACTTATGTCAAAGCCGACTTTACTACTCTTCCAGGAGCGCAGTTTTACAACTCGTTTGAAGCTGAGATTCTTCCGCAATCAACAACATCGATTGGGATGGAAAAGTTTGGTTCAAAACATCTCGTTTGGCAGGCCATTTGCCAATGTGGACACAGAAGCTCATCGTTTATTACAACGGGAAGAATTAACGGAGAAGTGTACATTAACGAGTGCCTAAAAAAACGGTTGATTCCTCCTTTCTTAAACAAACACGAGGGTTCAACATTATTTTGGACAGATTTAGCTTCACCTCACTATGCTCATGCGACGTTGAGCTTTCTTGTTGCTAAAAATGTCGACTTTGTCCCAAAAGACATGAATCCACCCAATGTTCCACAGTGCCGTCCCATTGAAAGGTATTGGGCTTTGGTCACAAGCTAAATTGAGGAAAAGTGAGCAAAGGACGTAAAAGATTTTAGTGCTAAATGGAAAAGAGCGTCCAAAAAGATCACGGATGTAACTGTCACCAACCTTATGAAGGACATTCGAAAGAAGTTGGGGAACCCAAATAATTTTTTTTTATTTTTTGTAATTGTGAATGAATTTAATAAAAACAGAGTTTTAAAGAAAATAAAAAAAATTTACATTTGTTTTTTTTACTTTGAAGTTTCCAAATTTTATTCGTTTCAGTCCTTAGAGGTTATGAAAATGTCCAAAGAACGTGTTTGTTACATATTAAATCAAGATTTAGGCATGGGAAAGCTGTCCGCGCGTTGGGTGCCACGTTTGCTTACGTTAGACCAAAAACGTGTTCGAATGAATATTTCCAACGCTCTGTTGGCGCAGTTTAGGCGCAATAAATCCGAGTTTTGGCGCCGATTAATTACTGTAAATGAAACTTGGATACACCATTATACGTCAGAAATAAAAATTCAGTCAAAACAGTGGACTGCAAAGTGTGAGCCGGCTCCAAAAAAAGCAAACACTGTTTTTTCGGCTGGGAAAGTGATGGCGACTGTTTTTTGGGATAATAAAGGAGTTATCTTAATCGATTATCTTCAAAAAGGAAAAACCATTACAGGAGCATACTACGCATCATTACTTGCCAAGCTAAAGAAAAAGAAAATCCTGTTTCACCAAGGCAACGCGCCGTCTCACACCTCAGCGGTTGCCATGGCGAAAATCCATGAATTACGGTTTGAACTGCTTGACCATCCGCCTTATTCACCGGATCTAGCCCCAAGCGACTTCTTTTTGTTCCCTCACCTAAAAACTGCGCTCAGAGGACAGAGATTTTCGTCAAATGAGGAGGCAAGCACCTTCGTGAACAATTATTTTGCAGAGAAAAACGCCAAGTACTATTTGGACGGGTTAGAAAGATGGGAGCATCGCTGGGAGAAGTGAGTAGAGTTACAAGGAGACTATGTAGAAAAATATAACAAAAATTTGAGGAAAAATGTTTTGTATCATTGTTCGGTCGGAAACTTTTCAGACCACCCTCGTACAGTGAAATTTGATTTTAGATTTTCGCAACGGCTGTAGTTCTACACCCTGAATGACTCGAACTGTAACCAACTTCAGACTGCTATAGTTTCCAAACCGTTCATGACAGTGAGCTCAAATTTTGACACATGACAGATAATTTTATTATTTACAAGCCTTTTAAACGATTTGCGTCTCAGTTGTGTTGAAAAATTTTTATCCGCGATGGAATTCAAACGTGATAGAGTGATTGCTTTATATTTGGCTGGAAAACCACAAGTAGCTATCGTTAGAGCCCTCCAGCACCTCAATGTGAATAAATCATTTGTGTCTTGAACCATGATACTGGCAGCGTTGCAAAACGCCATGGAGGTGGTCATAAAAAACAGCAACATCGGTAGAAATGGTTCGGAAAGTGAAGGCTCGAATTGAGCGAAATCCGCGTCGAAGTGGAAGAAAAATGGCTCGTGAGCTCAACATATTGTTGGAACGGATGCAACACATACTGAAAAATGAGCTTGGGCTCAAGCCATTGAAGTTCCAAAAAGCAACGATCTTACACCGCAACAGAAAAAAGTTAGAGTCGAAAGAGCGAAGGAGTTACTACGCTTGCACGAAAGTGGTGAGTTGCCGAATTTGGTTTTTTCCGATGAGTCGCCATTTGTTATCGAGCAATATGTCAACAAACAAAACGATCGAGTTTACTTGTCAGAGAGGTCCTTTGAAGATTTAGACCTTCGGACGGCCACCAGAAGGCAGGCAGCACCGATGGTGATGGTTTGGGCCGCCATAACCGCCGATGGTCGCTCTCTGCTCGTATTTTTGGACCTTGGCGTCAAAATTAATGCGATCGTATACCGTGAAACTGCCTTAGAAGCAGTATTGAAGCCTTGGGCAAACAATCATTTCGGTCGGAGACCGTGGACATTTCATTGGTTAAAAAACAATGTTCCACACTTCATTTCTTCAACACAATGGATTGCAAATTCTCCGAATGCAAATCCGTTGGATTTCTCTGTCTGGGGTATTTTGAAGGCGAAGGTTGGCACTAAAACATACCAAAGTTTGGACCACCTCAAACAAGCACTTCGCCGGGAATGGGCCAAAATACCGCAGAGCCACTTGCGTGCAGCGTGCGATGCTTTCTTCGGCGGTCTCAAGGCCGTTATTTACGCCAAAAGTGGACATATTGAAAACCACTGATATAATTTGAAAATTGATGTATTTTCCAACATTTTTTGCTTTGGCACAATAAAATTTATCAAAAAATAAAAAAATTATAGCATTTTAAAAAGTTGGTGTTAGAGTCATTCACCCTGTAGTATAGGGATGGAGCGCATGTCTATAAAACCCAAGTCGATAGCCAGTCAGTGCGAAAGGTTAATAAAACCCCATTGTAAGGTTAGCAGGGTCTGTTCCTGTAACTTTAATGCATTGTCACTTTTTTCGAGAAGAACGATTCTTCGGGTCTATTTTGGATCATCTCTTTAGTTAATGCGATAGCTGGCTGATATATTGCATTGGAGTGGTTTTATTATTTTTCTTTTCGTCCCCTCTTCGAATGTTGGTTTGAATTTGAACTTCTATTGCCTTTTGATCTGAATTTTCCAATATTCTTCATTGTCGTCCGCTCTGACGTTTTCCCATTGTCAGTTTGTTAACATAAAGACTTTCGCAAATGCGGTCACTTCTTCTTAAATCACGTTTTATTGTAGGTACTCGCTGACATTCGTAACATTTACGAGTACATCTCCGTTGCTGTTATATTTCGTTTATATTTGTCGTACTTCGTCCAACACTGTGATGCATATTTCAATGCTGGATGCGCGACTTTCGTGTGTTACTGTACTTGTTGATGGTAATAATTGATTTCGATTTTCGAAAAAGACGTATGTTCAAGAGGATTTCTGGACATATTGCGAAGTATGGCTTCATGCCAGTCGACAATGCGTACAGTTTTACCATTGTCCCTACATCCGAAGGTCTGCTTCAGTTCCCTGAACATTTTCTACTTACAGAAAACTTCATGAATGTTTCAAAACCTGTGTATCGAGTAGTGGATAGAATCAAAACCTTACTCCTCTGAAAAGAGAATCGGTCTGTTTAAAATACATAAGTTCATCTGTACAAATATAATTTCCCAAAAAAATAACGACAAAGCAAATACTTTATAACACACTCAAAACGATTCGCAAAAGTATCCCGAAAATGTCCCACCTCTGCCCTCAATTGTTTCAACAAACAGCGAAACTTCCAAAACTACTCGTATAAGCCATCATAAATTTTGCTCGGAAAATTCAAAATTGTTGCACCCCGAACTGAACCGATACCTATGATGCGCTCCCGCTATTCAATTAATAAATTCATTGGAATTATGCGGCAATGCGATGGTGGCACTGGGAATATGTAGTAGAAATCTACAGGAGCAGAGGAAGTCAAAAAAACGCTCATATTCGTACACACACCATTTTGAATTTGCAAATCCGTAAATTCTACATCCTACTACATATTCGAAATGGGGAAGCAAAAAGATGGCTTCTCAATGCTTTATTCGTAGTTCGTGATACCCTCTCGTACCATGAACAATGAAATGACAGTCAGTAGTTAGCAGTCGGATTACCAGTGCATGATGATGATGATGATGATGATGGTGACGGGATGGCATAGCATGGCATGGCATAACATTGCATGGCATTGGCGTACCCTGTTCTTCCATAACCTGATGTTAGCCAAAATTCATCGAACTATGTGCACCGCACCGTTCCACGCCGCCTAGGCCTTGTTTAACAAGCGAAGATGAATGCACACACACTACAGAGCCTGTGCGCACTACACATTTTGGTGATGGATATGGTGGATATGCTCGTCGTTGCTGGTTATATTCGTATTCGTACTCGTACTCGTACTCGTACTCGTACTCCCCCTTTTAGAAAATCGGTAAAACCAGCAAAGCATTCCGACCTGGAAAGCTGACATGGAGTCAATACCACAATCATACACATGCTCACTTTAGAGGGGGATAGAGAGAACGATTGGAGGGGTGGTGAAATCGAATTTTTAATCGAGGGCGTGACAGGGATATCGGTTTTATGTGTGTGCTTGTATTTCTCTGTATGCCAGTACTCGAGGCTTCTAACCTAACCAACCGTCAAGCTAACGATGTTGTCAGATGTGACTGGACTGGGAAATGACTGAGGGTTTTTCGGTAAAGGATTTTAACTTCATCCCAATCCCATTCTACCCCACCAACCCCATGGAAGGGGAGGATTAGTATCTTTCCATGGGAAAAATTAATTTATTACTCAGGATCGGTCAACCGAATGGAATTCGACACAGACTGTGTTGCCAAAAAAAAAAAAAAAAGGTCTCATCGGCTTAGAAAATGAACATTGGCTGTGAGATAGTACGTCCAGAGAACGGAGGGTTTAAGAGTCAACTCCAATTTATGGCCGTTCATTTGCATAGGCGTTTTTATTTTTCTTATTTTTTTTTTAAACATATTTTTCTAAAAATCCATTTTCATTTTGCCGAATTTAATTAACAAACACGTTTCCGTTCCTTTTTTCGTTTCAGTACTATGAAATGTCCTATGGCCTTAATGTAGAAATGCACAAGCAGGTAAGTCAAACAAATCTTTCATTCTCTTTCGTTTTAAAATTTAATTAATCGAATGACCTTAATTCTCTCTTTTGGGTGGATTTGGAAGGGAGAACGAACAAATTATGGCCGACTGTTAAGAGGTGGTACTAGCATCCATATTTTTTTTTTATTTTTTTTTATTTCCTTCTCCGGTCTGTTTGTTAATAGGCGCCCCTGTTTCTGCTGATGTAATCAGTTCTCCGTGGCGCGTACTTTTGAACTCGAATTTCTCTATATTGCCACGAAAAAATATTCAAAAAAACTGTGACGAGTAAAATGACACAATGTCCGAGAGGCTGGAGGCAATGGATACTGAAAAAGGAAGAAACAAAATCTTGTCGTAGTCCTTGAAAAGGTGGACGCATAAAAAAATTGTAAAGTCCATTGGGAGAAGTCATAAAAATTCAGCCAGTTCTGATGTGGGAGGTGGATATAAATTATCCGCCGACGCGACCGACGTTTGAGAATATTTATTTATTTATTTATTTTTTTTTTGCCTTATGATATGCTGCAGGTGTTATCCGATTTGAAGGCTTTTAAGGCTAACTGGCGATCCAGAGTGGAATTAAATTAAAAAAAAAAAAAAAAAAAGCTGTCTGGGCTACATTTTTCTTCTCTCCTCCGCAGTATGTATTCATGACCAGTTTCGCAAGGGATTAAGTAACTTTTCAACTATAAGAGGTGATTGTAAGGATTAACATAAACTGAAACAAGGTTTCTTGTTCCAGTTTGCTGTATCAATCAATTCGTGTGCTCTGTTTTATCTAAATTCGGAAAAATATTGTTTCAAACCAGATGACTGGAATTGGAAGACTCATCTCTATTATGCAATAGAATATTATTTAGCTCTTTATTTAGAGCTTATGATTGTGGAATTTTCTCCATACGACATTTTTTTATACAGAAAATAGTATAAGACGAAGTAGGTGTACTTCGTTAGAGATTTACCTAGTTGTTTCGCTAGATCAAAGTTTGTCTAGGCCTTCACAAAGATTGTTTTTATTTATCTACAAGCATTTTATTCATTTCAATTTAGTTAAAGGTAAAGGTTTACACATTAGGCAGGTAGGTAAAGATGATGGTTCAGCATGTCCCAAAGTAGCACTGGAATGTGCCTTTTTGTTACGAGGGCGGGTCAATAAGTCCGTGACTTTTGGATTAAAACAGATTTTTTGATAAAAAAATAATTTTATTTTTCAACGTAGTCTCAGTTGAGCTCTATACACTTTGTCCAACGCTTCTCCAATTTTTTTATCCCTTCCAAAAAAAATGATTTGTCGAGGTCCTCAAAATAGGCCTTTGTTTGCGAGATGACTTCATCATTGGAGTCAAATCTTTTTCCACCAAGCCATTTCTTCAGGTTTGGGAACAAGAAGTAGTCGCTCGGAGCCAAATCTGGAGAATAGGGTGGATGAGGGAGCAATTCATAGCCCAATTCATGGATTTTTGCCATGGCAACTGCACATGTGTGCACCCTTGCATTGTCTTGGTGGAAAAGAACTTTTTTCTTGGCCAAATGAGGTCGTTTTTTTTTCAAATCGTCATTGAATCGGTCCAATAAGTTGGCATAATATTCCCCATTGATTGTTCTTCCCTTTTGAAGGTAGTCAATGTGGATTATCCCGCGTGCATCCCAAAAAACAGTCGCCATAACTTTATTGGCTGACAAACCCACCTTGGCCTTCTTTGGCGCCGATTCACCCTTAGAAACCCACTGTTTTGACTGTTGTTTGTTCTCTGGTGTGTTGTGATGGATCCATGTTTCGTCCACGGTTACAAAACGGCGCAAAAACTCCTCCATATTGCGATTAAACAACGCCAAACCTTCCTGTGAAGTTGTTACACGATTGCGTTTGTGGTCGACTGTGAGCAAACGCGGCACCCATCTTGCGGAAAGCTTTCTCATGCCCAAGTGATCATTCAAAATTGAAACCACTGAGCCATGCGAGATCCCTACGGCTTCCACAATCTCTCGCACTTTCATTCTTCGGTCGGCCAACACCATATCGTGAATTTTTTCGATTGTTTCGGGTGTAGAGACCTCAACTGGGCGTCCAGGACGTTCGGCATCTTCAGTGCTTGTACGGCCACAACGAAATTCAGTAAACCACTTTTTTACCATTGAAATCGATGGTGCAGAGTCCCCATAGTATTTATCAAGCTTAGCCTTGGTCTCGGTAATGGTTTTTTTTCCCAAGAAATAATGCTTAATAAGCACACGAAATTCACTTTTTTCCATTTTCTCCTCAAATTAGTGAGTAGTCTGATAAAAATAGCTGTCAAACACAAACTAACTGACGCAGCAAGTTTAAATTTTGACAGGAGTCAACTGACAGATGCCTGTTGACAGGAGCAGTGTTGCTGTTTCAGTAAAGAGGTCAGAAATTCAAAAAGTCTTATTGAACCGCCCTCGTACTTTATTTACAGAAGCCCCAAACTGGACAGCAATTCGACCTTTAACGAGTTTGATGCGCTGTCTGATTCCATACAAAGAATTGTATCCCTGCATCCTCATGCTGAATTCGTCATTATGGGCGATTTCAATATACACAATTCTGGTTGGCTTCGACATTCTGAACAGACAACACCCGAAGGACGGTGACCTAGCTTGTAAATGAGCCCACATGAATACCAGACGTTGTTAGTCATACCGCCAACACCCTGGACTTGTTTATAACTTCCCACCCTGATAAGTACTCCGTTGATGTGCTCTGCCCTCTAGGCTCGTCGGACTATTGTGTTATCTCAGCTAATTTGTCGTACACCGGCCACACAGTTAGAGAAAAGATTCCTAAAAGAACCGTATGGCAATACGAGAAAGTCAATTGGAGCGGACTTAACAACTTCTTTAGGAATTCAAACTGGTCGTTATGTTTCCTCGATAACGACGTAGTTGCCGCTGCCGACATGATCACTGACAACATTCTCTTTGGAATGAGATGCTTTATCCCTCATCGGATGAAGAGTATCGAACCAAAAGAAAAGGCATGGTACGACTCGAGTTGTAAAGAGGATGTCAGGGCTAGGGAAATAATTTTTCGGACCTTCAAGACCAACTCAACGGGAAAAACGTAAAAAGTTTAAACGAGCCAGGAATGACTGCAACGTCTTTCTTCGTGTGAAATTCCAATACAACCAAAACTTGAGACAGAAAATACAATGTCCCAAAGATATTAAAAATTGTTGGTCGTTCGTCAAAAACATAAGAAATTCTGCATCATCCTCCATCCCAACGCTCATTTACAACGACATTCCAGCTGTCAGCTCTCTGGACAAGGCCAATCTGCTTGCTGCATACATTGCGGCTAGCTCAAAGCTCCCAGATTGTGCTTTGTTTCTGAATACACTTGAGTGTGTCGAATTTTCAATGGGACGAAACCACTTTCACGCTCATATAGTAGTAAGAGTACTTAAAGATCTTAATATACATACATAAATCCGCTGGTCCAGATGGTATATCTCTCCTTCTTCTGAAGAGGTGTTCTTCCTCGCTGGCAAAACCATTGCGTAGGCCTTTTCATCAATCCTACTCTTTAGGACTTTAGGACGAGAAGATGAAAAACATCATTTGTCCAGCCCGTCCCTGATAAACCGTCAGCTCATGAAATATCTCGAAACACGAAAACTTCTCAATGACTGGAAATATGGCTTTCGTAGCAACAGCTCATCGAAAAGTGGAACCAAAACATACAACAATCTGGCGAAAGCAAGATAGTTCCTCTTGATATTTCTAAGGCATTTAACAGAGTTTGGCATCAGGCTCTTTTGTCGAAAATGCGTGTTTTTGGGATCGACGACTCTCTTCTTCAATGGATTAGAAATTACTTTTCGGAACGTTCAATTCAAGTTGTTTTGGATGGTTTCAAGTCTGATATTCACAAAATAAATGCTGGTGTGCCCCAGGGCTCCGTTCTGTCTCCGACACTTGTTTCTAATTTTCATCAACGATCTCTTGTCTGCTACTTCTAATCCAATATATTCCTTTGCTGATGACAGTACTCTCTGCTTTTCATATTCGTTCCCGGACTCACACCACTGCCACACACGCCAGCGTATGTTAAGCTCATTAAATTCTGATATTAACAGCATATTCAATTGGGGAACTCTACAGAGTAGAATTTAACGCTTCCAAAACTGCTGTCATTAAAGCGAAATTGAAACTCCCAGCCATTATCCATGTATGGCACTTACATCGTCGAAACCAAAAAACTTTCCATGCTCGGTATGTGTGTCAATGACAACTTACGTTGAAATGACCACGTATTCGATGTCGTTAAAAATGTTGCGAAATGTCTAGGTTTCCTCAAGCGATGTAAGAAATATTTTACCCCCTCTGATCTGGCCTCAATATACAGGGTGTTCCCTAATTCGATGACGATAATTTGGGAAATGATTCCTGGGCATATTATTTTAAATAGATATTTTAAAGTATCTATTGAAATAAATTGTGATAAATTTGTGTTCCTCTGTGTTTACAGATTGCATGTGTTCAATGTGTTGTATTTTATAAGCGAGTTTTTTAGTCTTGTAAGTAATGAAAAATCATCAAATTTAATTAATACTTGAGATTTCAACATCAACAGCCTTGACTCAAACGATACAATCTTCAGCTATTTTTCGTTACTTTCGTCACACGGTCTAGTTCCCTATATAAATGAGCCGACCAGGGCTGCTTCTGGCAGGTGTCTTGACCACATTTATAGACGATTTAGAAATGTTATGACCCCAAATGCGAAAAGTGTGTGCTTGACTTAAATATTACTGACCATACTATGGCAGGACTCCTAGTGACATTAAATAAAGACAAAAATTCTAGACTCTCTAACTCTGTAAAAAGTAGTGATAGAATCGACTTTCTGGGATAATATTGTATATATACTTCGAATAATGCATCTAGTGCTTATTCATTGCTTATTGGCTCTCTAAAAAGGCACATTCTTTGTTGTTCTTACTCCTTCCTCCTCCTAAAAAATTATTTAAAAAAACTGAAGCCATGGATATCGACCAAACCAATGTTTAAAATTAAGAATTAAAAAAAAATTGAGGATCTTGTGTAAAAAGTATCCCGATAATTCGGATTTAAAATGTAAATATAAGCAATTGTCCAACAAAGTGAAAGTGACAACTCTGAAGTGCATGACAAACTGGTTATGGCTAATGCTTTTAATTGTTATTTTGTCAATATTGCCTCCAGTCTACAAAGGAGTCCTGTCAAATCGGCTTGCCCTATTTATCGTCCCTTTATTGAGAATATAGAAAGAAATACTTTTGTTTTTCAACCCATTACTCGTCTGGAGATTTTGAAAGTTATTGGGTCCTTACCTAATTCAAATACATGTAGTGGTGATGATATCTCAAATTTAACGCTTAAAAAGATTGCATGTTTTTTGGTTGGTGTCTTGTTAAAAAAGGTTCTAGATCTGAAATTGGTAACTATAGACCGATCTCGTTACTTCCAGTTTTCAGTAAAATCTTTGAAAAACTGATGAAAAATAGAATAGTGAGTTTCTTAACCTAAGACTAATTTCTTCAATTCAAATCAATTTGGGTTTCAGAAAGGGAAATCAACGGAAGATGCACTTTTACAATTCTGTTCCCAAATTATGTCACACCTTGATGCTAAAAAATTTACCGCAGGACTATTTATTGACATCACCAAAGCTTTTGACATGGTCGATCACAACCTTTTGTTGAAAAAGTGAGAGAATGCTGGTTTTCGTGGATTTATCCTGGATTGGTTTGGGTCCTATCTTAAAAATAGGTCTCAAAGGGTCAAGATCGACGGTATTAGAAGTGTAAAAGTGGAAAGATGTTTTTTTTAAATATCGGTGTTCCTCAAGGTTCTGTCTTAGGTCCCATTCTGTTCTTAGTCATTATAAACTCATTACTTTCGCTTAATTTCAGAGGTTCGCCCACTACATTTGCAGATGACATTGGCTTTTCTTATGGCTCGAAAAGTGCTCTAGACTTGGTCTCTGACATAAACTGGGATCTTGATTTATTAAGGCATTGGTTTTCTGCTCATAATTTAGTTTTGAGCTCCAAGACTAAATTAATGTATTTCAGTCTCTCCTCGAATTACAATTGCGAAACTAATATTTACTTTCACTCACAGGAGTGTAGAAGATACTCTCCTCAATCATGCTCGTGTTCGTCTGATTCCTCCGGTTACTCGTATAATAGTAATATAAAATGTAGTAAAAATTGTTTCCTTGTAGAGAATGTTGTTGAGTTCAAATATCTAGGACTTAACCTTGATTCTAGGATGAGCTTTGTTAACCATATAAATACAATATATTAAAAAATTACTTCCGATACATCCTTCGTCATTTTTATTATATGCGTAACGTTTGTTCAATCAGTCTTTTAAAGACTATATACTATGGCATCTTCCAATTTAGACTTCAATATGGACTTGCCTGTTGGGGCGGTGTGTATCTAAGTAATATTCAATCAGTGCTGATATTACAATACAAAAATATGTTATAAGAATAATTTGTCGTAAACCTGCTAGATATTCTAGTTTTACGTTATTCTGTTACCTGAACATCCTTCCTATTCGTCATTTGTTCTGTTTTAAGGTGTTGAAAATGTTCTATATGGAGTCCGGTAACCGTCATTTTCGTTTAATTTCTAGTCACAATCTCCGTGGAACCCTGTCTTGCACTCATTCCATTCCTTATTTTCGAACCTCTGCATTTCGTAATTTTTATCTACTTGTTTGTTTAATAAACTTCCTGCTTCCACTAGAACAATATCATTTACGTCTACCTTTCTAAAGAGAGTAAAATGCTGGCTTTTTACATTTGCTCTTAATCAAATTGAATCTCTTGCTTTTGACGTTTTGGTTTAAATATATTTTTTGTTCCACCAGTTTTTGTTTTTTGATTGTAAGCTTTTAAATTTTGAATTAATATTAGTTTTATAAAAAAGGGTCACCCCACCCATAAATAATTTATCACTCCTATTTTATTAATGTAATGGATGTCATTCAATTCTATTTTATTTAAAATACTGAATATTAATCTATTTCTTATTATTTAAAACTCATTTGAATTTGTAAGAAATTATATGAAATATTAATTATAAGAAATAAAAAATAAATAAATAAATAAATAAATAAAATTGCTCTGTTAGTACTGATGGTAAAAACTTCGTGTAGGACTTTATTTTTAGAAGAAATACCAGCCTTTATAACGGCTTTTAAATAAAGTTGATATCTTGTTTGAGTCTTTAGATATCCAATTTCTAATTTGAGGTCACTTTCTCCAGAAAATGTCTAATTAACATAACGTTTTACTATTTTTTCCTTATGAAAGTAACAATAATAAAAAAAATCATCAGTTACAGATTTTATGATACTTGGAAAAACCTGCAGGAGTTAAAATTTATAAAAAAGGGTTTTTTTGTTTTAAGCTCCAAAGGCTATGAATAAAAAATGATTTTGTGTGGTCTTGGGTAGTTTTTACTTTATGTGTATACTAAAACAGTTATAACCTTGGTTTTGTATGCATGCTAGAGCCCGTTTTGGGATTGCACTGCGAATGTTTATTGATGCTAACTGCTGCTCACTCACTTTTGATTACGCTTCGAGAATACGATCTTCCAACTCAATTAAAGTTGCTATTTCCGTTGAACAAACAAGTTCTTTCATTCTTTCCCATACAAAAAAATCCAATACTATGAGGTCAGGAGATCTTGCTGGCCAGTGAGCTGGTCCATTTCTCCTATCCAACGGTTACCGTACTCTTCATCTAGCCAGTTCTTAACGTCACGACCATAGTGGACTGGAGCACCGTCCTGTTGAAAATATGATGAAGCTAGTTGAATGTCCTCCAATAGTTCTGGTAAATCATTTCGCAAAAACTCCATATAGTTTGTAAAACTCCGCCTAGGTGGTAGTTTGAAGGGGCCGATTAACTTGTTTCCAAGTACACCTGTTCACATATTGACGCTGAATTTGTATTGAAATTATTTATGTCTCATTGTATGTGGATTGTCCGCAGCCCACATATGAAGATTTTGAAAATTTGGGATCCCATCTCTTGTAAATTACGATTCGTCCATCCAAAGAATTCTGCTAATAAACTGGTTGTCACCCAATCAGTTAGAAAACTCAAGCCTCTTTTCCAAATCATTGGGAAGCAGTTCTTTTACAGGTGTATGGTGGTATGGATAAAGATTTTCTCCATGCAGTACATTAGAAATTTTATGTTTGGAAACATTGAATTGCAAAGCTAAGCGTCTGATGCTGATTGATGGATCAGTTGTAACAGCATCCAGTATTCTTTTATCAGCCGAAATCCTTCTTTCTTGTGGAGCTCCCGCATTTGGTCGTGTATTCGAAACTGATCCCGTTTCTCGAAGCCTTCGATACGTATTTATAAATACTCTTTTATTAGGAAGTCGTCGGTTAGGGTAAAGTCCATGGTACTCGTATCTTTGTCGCGCACTATGTAATTTAACTTCCATTGCATAGCCTATAAACGTAAATAACGTCTGCGTATTAATAGGCCTTCATACCCTAAACCTAACTCTTCTGAGAGCTTTTAAGGAACAGGGTAAGGAAATGAGGGTTTTGACAGGTAGTCAGATAAAAGAGCACGCTTTAAAACTCTTTAATAGCTATGCAATTTTTAAAAAAAAATATTGGAAAATTAGTAATTCGTGGAAAACCATTCTTACTGTTTTCAGAAACGTTGGTAAAAAAAACCCTTTTGCAGGTTTTTCCATGTAAAAATAGGAACATCACTAGAAATCAAAAATAATTTAGCTTTATTGACTTCATCATGCTCGATTGAAAGGTCATCTTCTTCATTCGATAGAGTTGAACGCAGAGTTCAGCAACAATAATTCCACCACATCGTTCAGCAGATGTCTTACAACGATCTGAACGATACATATTGTACAGATTGTCGTCAATTAATTCAGAAGAAGCCTGCTGTATCAACGATTTCTTGACTGCGTTAATGGATCAGCGATGAACGGTCCCGTTGATATCATCAAAGTTACGTGATATGCTCTTTGATGTTTTTCCTTTCCCAGAACACTACAATTTCGTAGGTCTTTTCTCGCTGTTCTTGTTTTTCGTTGCGGGCTGTTTGGGTGTCTCTTTTTCCACTCGATATCGTTGGACGCATCCTCCATACATCACGCTTTTCCTATTGATCGCTGTGATTTGTGCAGGTCCGAATCCTATTATCCATGGAAGCCATTTTTGTTTTATCCCGTAGAGGTTGTACTTTCTAGCTAATCTAACAAAACGTATTCCGTACCGAATAGGATTTATGGACTTTATCCAAGTCCTCCTTGATAGAGTCTTCAGCTTTTATTGACGAATTTAGCGCTTATTTAGTTTGCGAATACAATCAAACATGAACACGAATCTTATGAGGGTTGTTAAAGTAAAGGTGAACTTTGCTGGATGTACTAGGTGGAGAGAAAAGTAACCGCCAGAATGCGCTGCTACTGCAAAATAGGTTATGGTGCCTTGAAGTCCGTTCATATTTAGCAGACATGCCAAATTTCAGTGCGATACTGTCTTTAGTTTTGTTTTGACAGCTGATTGCTGTTGACGTGTTTGGCATCATGTTGAGTATGCACAAAAACGATTTTCGTTCTCTCATAAAACATTATTTTTTGAGAGGCAAAACGGCGAAGGAAACAAAAGAAAAGTTGGATAAATATCATGGGGCTAATGCTCCGTCAGATTACACCGTCAAATTTTGGTTTCGAGAATTTCGTGGTGGCCGCAACTCCACTACCGATCAAGTCCGCAGCGGCAGGCCCTCCGATGCGGTTACAGAGGACAATGTCAAAAAAATACATGAAATGGTGTTAGCTGACCAGCGCCAGCTAGCTGACACCATAAAGATTAGTACTGAGCACACACGCCATATTTTGGGGAATATTCTGCATATGAAAAAGGTATCCTGCCGCTGGGTGCCGCGAATGCTCACTCCTGACCAAAAACACGAACGCGAGAGCACTTAGAAAGAGTGTTTGGACTTGCTGATGCGGAATCGGGCGGACTTTTGGCGTTGATTGGTAACTGTTGATGAAACTTGGATCCACTATTACACACCAAAGAACAGAATGAATGCCCGGCAATGAACTGAAGCCGGCATGAGTGCTCCGAAGCGGCCGAGGAAGGCTCGATGGATCGGAAAGGTTATGGCGTCGGTTTTCTGGGATTATCATGGCATACTCTTCGTGGACTACCTCGAAAAAGGAAAAGCCATCAACAGCGGGTATTACTGTGCATTATTGGAGCGATTGAAGCCGAAATCGCTGCAAAACGGCCTCACATGAAGCGAAAAAAAATTATGTTTTTGCAAGATAATGCGCCGGCTCACAAGAGCATCGCAATCGCGGCTAAAATCAATGATTGCTGTCGCATCCACCGTATTCGCCCGATTTGGCTCTCTCGGACTATTATCTCTTCCCAAACCTCAAAAGATGGCTCATCAATAAAAAATTCAGCTCACGCGGGAAAATCATCGACGCCATGGAGGAGTATTTTGCAGACCTTCCGGAAAATTACTTTTCGGACGGGATCAAGAAGTTGGAAAATCGCTGGAATAAGTGTATCAAACTAAAAGAGGACTATATTGAATAATATAAAAAAAAACATCTAAAAAAAAATTGTTTTAATTCCCAAGGAGGTTACTTTTCACTCCACCTAGTATCTATAAAGATCAAAGTTTGTGTCTTCGTACATCCGAACGCTTGGAGCCTCGCAAAATTAAAAGTCATAGCCTTGTCCCTCCCATTTTCACACTCATCGCTTAGCATGTAACAAAAAAATGCATTTTATAATCAGAATATGCTTTTAGATGAACGAGTACATCTCAACTGGTTAGTTCATTAGCCCTAGCTCGATACCATTTTGACAGTAGCGTCGGAAGTGCCATTGCTCTGAAATCGTTTGTAATCCTGTCTCCTCTATCACCATAACGTTCGCGTAAATTTCACCTTTCTCTGACCATCATGTCATCAATTTGTACGCAAACAACGCACCTATCTGCCGAAAGGCCCTATGAAATAGTGACACAAAAGCAATTTGGTTGTCGTTCCGTAACCAATCCTAGAATTTTCTTCATCGAAACTTTTAACCAAAGCATCCATGACATTTCGTCCGGTTGACGTTGACTCAACTGTGTTGACCAACATTTTCTACCATTATCACCATTCTACAATGACCACAAATAATGAGACGTGGTCAAAGGTTCCCTTTTCTCTACATCATCCTTCAGTGGGTAGTTTGAGTTTGGTCCGGCAGAAGGAACCTCTTCGTCTCGTTGTAAATGAAATGTCGAAAGTTCATTGGAAATTAGGTTTGCGGTGGATGACAATGACGTCTCTGTAATTTCCATACGTGATCCAGTAGATGGAAATAACATCTCCGCTACCTCGGTACCCAATTTGAAAACTAAAACTCGACCCTTTGTTTTAGTATTGTTAGGTATGAGTGCTATTCGACTCACCCTTCCAAGTCAGTCATCCTCCTCGAGCTACTACTACTGTTGCTATGGATGTAGTTATTCCCATCAATCTGTGGGATGTTGTTGAAAAATCATTTTGGGTTGAGGCCAATCAATTGTTCAGTTCTTTAAGCAATGATTGCAGCCTCCTGCCGTTCCATCTTCACAATAGAAAAGGATTCACTTGATGTGAATTCGGTCAGATTGGAAGTGATTGGGCAGTTGGTTTACTTATTTGCAGCGCACGTCCTCTGAGTAGTTTCTCTTGCTGCTCCCATGTTGATTGCGGTGAGGTTCAGTAGCAGTAGCAGTAGCAACAGCAGTAGTAGTAGCAGCGGAAGCGCAATGCCAAAAATGAATTTTCGATGTCAGTTGGGCTTTTGTGGTGGGTCCTGAGTGGAGGATGTACATTGGTATTGAGTTTGAGAGGTTGTGATAGGAGAAACGAGCGAAAGGAAATTAACATCAACCGATGCGTAACAGTCGCACACAGAGTCGGTATCGAGAAATTCTTCATTGACATTCTAATGCTTGTTATAGATCCCAGGAGCTTTCGGTATATACTCGTACATACGAGTATGTGTATGAAAACACGGTTTACGCAATTACAGAAAGCAGAGAACGTTGGTTTCCATTGCGGCAGAGTGTTTTTTTTTTTTTTTTTTTTTGTGACTGTCTGGCGTTGTTAAATTGATGTGTGCAACTGACAGAGTGGTTAGCATGGCTCTATGCTGTAATTTGCTTAAAGTTAGACGAGAGACGCTTTGTATTGTCATTTAAAAGTTCGTCGTTAAGGTCATGCTTTCAATATTGTGCGGAAATCAGAGAGCTATACTCGTATATGGCACTCATGGTCTGGTGTCGATCCTGGGTTAATTGGCTTGGGGGTGATTGCTGCTTTTCAGTAGTCAACGTGCGTACATATAATACTTTTTCGGACAACTCAGAATATGGTTCTTTGTAGTTACTCAGGCTTTACATACCTCTACCGACTCAGTAGGGCACCGAGCACCATCTCGGCTTGGCAACTGGCATAGGAGTGTTATTAATTGTGTATGACGAGCGTGACTATGGAAATGCGGACATATGTTACGTATACTTCGATCTGAAGGACGTAGACTAAAAGTCGAATATTCCTAACGTGATGGAGGGACGTGGTTTCACAAGATGTGCTGCAATAACCGCAAATTAACCATCAGAGAGATAGCGAAGGACTTGAACATTGCCTATGGATCCGTCCAAGACATTTTGGTTAATGATTTGGGTTTCCGTCGTGTAGCAGCAAAGCTGGTGCCAAAAGACCTCAATTTCATGCAAAAAAGAGACCGTGTTGATGTCGTAAAAGAGATGATTTGCGAGGCGGAATCCGATCCCACATTCATCAAAAGGATCATTACTGGAGACGAGAGGTGGGTTTATGAGTACGACCCGCAATCCAGACATCAGGCAAGTGAATGGCGTTCACCAAATGAGCCGAGACCAAAAAAACCACGTCGTTTTCAGTCAAAAAAGAAGGCAATGCTCACGGTTTTCATGGATTACAACGGTGTAGTGCATCATGAATTTTTGCCAGAAGGCCAGACAGTAAACAAAGAGTACTACGAGTATTTGGACGTTATGAGACGTTTGCGTGAAGCAATTCGCTGAAAGAGACCAGAATTGTGGGCAGAAAACTCGTGGATTTGGACCATCGCACAGTACCATCATTATCCGTAATTTTTTGCCAAAAAATGCAACAAGTACCATCCAACAGCCACCGAATTCACCTGATTTGGCTCCCTGTGACTTCTTTCTCTCCAATCGAGTTAAAACGGGGAACGCGTTTCAGCAGCCTAGAGGAAGTAATGGAAAAATCGCAGGAAGCACTGATGGACATACCGAAAACCGAATTTAAAAAATGGTTCGAGGATTGGATCCAGCGCTGGCATAAGTGTGTTGAATACATTCCGGCAACTTTTTGATCGAGGTAGTATATGTACATAGTACTTAAAAAAGAAAGGTAAATAAGAGATTTTAATTATGCTCAGCGTTATTGTTAAAATTATCACAGCAATAGTTGCATACATAATCATTTGTTGACGCTAGTTCGTAGTCCAAATCTGCCATTGAAGTGCAACCAAGATGAAACCATCTAACCCATGAATCGCATTCAATGTTTTTTAGGTTGTCGTCTTCAACGTCCCTTTGGAGCTCGTCAAAGCATTCTTGGCATTTCTCTTTGTTTCTGGTTTTTTTTTTCTTTGGCTGAGATGTGCTCGTTTTTTGGTTTCTTTTTTTTTGTCAATCTTTCTAGCTTCTTTTTTTGAATTGCCTCAATTTTGTCGTGCTTATCTTTTTGTTTATTAGCTTGAATCTCTCGCCAAGCATCCGATGAATTTGCGCTCGGTGATCTATGTTACATGCAGTATTCGGCCCCTGTTTTATTTTATGTTTTTTATTAAGCAAAGTTAGTTTTGGTTCAAAGAAATGGATAGAGAACGCTGATGGTGAACTATGAATACTCTCGCGTCGAGATTGTTTTATTTGCGATTGTTCTGGGGATGAATTTTTAGCTTCAGTTGAAGTTCCTGGCGGAAATGAGGATCCAGTGATTTCCTTTGACTGTTTATGTATTTTTTCGGCGAGATCAGTTTCTTTTCAGGCTCAATTCCATCCTCATTAGTGCCAGAGACTTATTGGGTTTCTTTTTCTAATTTTTCATCCCTATTCGTATTCAGAGGGTTGTTCACGATCAAAAGTTTGGGGAGCTTCAGCAATTACAAAACTTTCAGCATTGTTTTTAACGCATTTTGAGAAATCAAAATGCTACAGGGTTCAATGGATACAAGCCACATTTTTTAAAACCATTTTGTATGGTAGCTACTATATCCTTATTTTTGACTATTCCGTCATTCAATAGAGAACAGAAGTTTCTTTTTGTTAACACCTGTCCCAAATTTTTTGCCTGCCAAGCACGTACCGTTGTTTTCCAGTCGGATTTCAAGGGTTTGAAAACGCTTACGTCCGCCGGTTGCATGATGTGGGTGGTATTTGGTGGCAATGCATACAAAAGAATTTAGTTGTTGCTACAGAATTCACTAAATTCTAGTGTAAAATGTGACTTGTCCCCATCGACAAACAATACAGGGTGAATGACTCGAACTCCAACTTTTTAAAATGCTATAATTTTTTTATTTTTTTGATAAATTGTTGGAAAATACATCAATTTTCAAATTGTATCAGTAGTTTTCAATATGTCCACTTTTGGCGCAAATAACGGCCTTGAGACGGCCGAAGAAAGCATCGTACGCTGCACGCAAGTGGCTCAGCGGTATTTTGGCCCATTCCTGGCGAAGTGCCTGTTTGAGGTGGTCCAAACTTTGGTATTTTTTAGTGCCAACCTTCGCCTTCAAAATACCACAGACAGAGACATCCAACGGAGTTGCATCCGGATGAAGTGTGGAACATTGTTTTTTAACCAATCTTGGTTGACGCGCGCCTTGAGACGGTGCCGAGTCTTTTTGAAATGTCCACGGTCTCCGGCCGAAATGATTGTTTGGTCAAAGCTTCAATACTGCCTGTAAGACAGTTTCACGGTATACGATCGCATTAATTTTGACGCCACGGTCCAAAAATACGAGCGGAGACCGACCATCGGCGGTTATGGCGGCCCAAACCATCACCATCGGTGCTGCCTGCTTTCTGGTGGCCGTCCGAAGGTGTAAATTTTCGAAGGACCTGTCTGGCAAGTAAACTCGGTCATTTTGTTTGTTGACATATTGCTCGATAACAAATGGCGACTCATCGGAAAAAACCAAATTCGGCAACTCACCACTTTCGTGCAAGTGTAGCAACTCCTTCGGTCTTTCGACTCTAAGTTTTTTCTGTTACGGTGTAAGATCGTGTGCTTTTTGGAACTTCAATGGCTTGAGCCCAAGCTCATTTTTCAGTATGTTTTGCATCCGTTCCAACGATGTTGAGCTCACGAGCCATTTTTCTTCCACTTCGACGCGGATTTCGCTCAATTCGAGCTTTCGCTTTCCGAACCATTTCTGCCGGTGTTGCTGTTTTTTTATGACCACCTCTATGGCGTTTTGCAACGCTGCCAGTATCACGGTAACGAGCTATGGTTCGATACACAAATGATTTATTCACTTTGAGGGGCTGGAGGGCTGTAACGATAGCTACTTGTGATTTTCCAGCCAAATACATATAAAGCAATCACACTATCATGTTTGAATTCCATCGCGGATAAAAAATTTTCAACACATCTAAGACGCAAATCGTCTAAAAGGCTTGTAAATACGAACGGTTTGGAAATTATAGCAATCTGAAGATGGTTGCAGTTCGAGTCATTCAGGGTGTATAATGGGCCCTTCAACGTTGTCAGCCAGTAGACGTTTATGAACGCATTTAGCAACATACTCGAAAACCTTTCCGCTTCTCATCCGACCGCTTTCGCTTATACCCAAAAACCACGATTTTGGCATACTGTCAACGATGTCTTTCGGCGAACGAAAGTATGGAAACACAACCATTGGTTCGAAAAGCTTTCCGTCCGCTGAAAAATCAATAAGAACTGTGTCTCTTTTTCGTTTCCAGCAGCGATTTGATAAATATTTTTGTACCCTTTGGGGGCTATAACTTTATCAGTTTTTGGGCAAAGGCCAAAGCTGCTTTCGTCACCATTTAAAATTCTTTTTGGATCATTTAGTATATGGTATGCTCCTGGCTAATGCTTTTTAAATAATCGTTAAGATCCTTCAACCACTTCAAAATGGTTTCTTTTGTGACTACTGCTTTACCCTTGCTTATGGTTTCCTCTTCCCACATTGATAAGGAAGGGTTTCGCTTCATAAAAGCTCGCATGCACGTTTTACTCGGCCGATCATTTTTAAAAGGAGTTTTCCTGTTGGTGTCTTTTATTATCTTCTGCACCGTATTCAACAAATCATCTGTTTTTAGGGGGAAACCACATTTGCAGAGATCCGCGCACAGCATTGAGCAATTTGCTCTTCCTCTTCAATCGTTAAATAAGGATCTGGGCCCATTTTTGTTGCCTTTTCGCCAATTAACGTTTTATCCTTCAACCGGTCATGTAGTGTTAAACGACATAAACCGTATTTAGCAGCTGCTTTTCGTATGCTTATTTTATTCGTCCTTATGTCCTCCAAGGCTTTATCTATTTTATCTGCATCCATTCTTTAAAAAATAATAAAAGGTAGGAAGGGTTATATGCGTAAATTACATACAAAATTGTGTTGTCCGGATACTGAAACCACCTAGTAAACCCTGTCCGAATACTGAAAATCGGCTAGAGAAACCCACTTCTCTTTTACTAAATCATAAAGAGCATACCTAGCTATGATTTATGATCACTAAAAAGAGAATTTTTGTTTTTTCTTTCATTTTCAGTATCCGGACAGTCTGTCTGTCTGTTTGTCCGGAAACTGAAAATCCCTTCAAATTTTATTTTCAGTATCCGGACATTGAAAATACCGCCAAAAATTTTATACAGTGGTGGTCAGAGAATTAGAAACGATTAAGGAAATATTTCTTTCTCAGCAGCTAGTTGTTGTAAGTTCACTTTTGTGTTGTTAAATAAAATAGATAATAAAATAGGCGAAAAGAAGTCGTGTACACCAGATTTGCGGAAACTTTCGGTAGAAATTTGGAGAGATAGAAAGTAATGAATGCAATTGCGGAAAGATTTGGCTGCTCTAAGAAGATGGTTTTTGGAGACGTGCACATTTTTAAGAGAACAGGCAGATATGAAAATCCCATGAGAAAAAAAATAGGCAGAAAAACAACAGCAAGTGAGGACAGATTGATTACTCGAGCTTCGAAAGCTGATCCTTTCTTGACCTCTGCAGGTATTAAAGAAGTCGTTGGGCCGCAAATCGGCCCAGACATACGAGTATCAGCCAGAACCATACGAAGAAAACCGTATGTGTCGGCCGGTAATCTTAATAGACGATTAGACTTTGCAAAATTACATGCCAATTAGCCTACTGCATTTTGGTAAAAAGTCCTGTGGAGTGATGAATCGAAATTCAATTTGATGGGATCAGAGGGAAAAGTGTACGTAAGACGCCCCCCCAACCAATATTTAAACAATTTTTTTTTCGTTTTTATTGGGTTATTCAATGTCTATAAATCTTAGAACAACTTATTCGAAATGACTTCTATTTGCCTTCCAGTACGACTTAAGACGATGTGGCCACTCATCGATTGCGAGACGCACTTCATGCACGGGGAAATTGTCCACTGCACGGACAAGGGCCCGCTTCAACGACTCAATATTTGAGTGTCGAGTAGAGCAAGCTATGCTCTCTAATCCAACGGGTTGAGATCTGGACTACCAGCTGGCCAATCATCCGTTGAGCCACAGTTGAGTCGGTTTTGCTTTGTGAGCTGGAGCAGAGTCTTGGTGGAAAATCCATGGATTGTTGTTGAATATTGATTGGTTGAGAGACTTCACAATGGGTTCCAAGACGGTCGAGTGATATACCTTGGCCGATGTTTTCGCTCCTTTCTCGCAAAAATGGAGCTTGGTGACGCCATCGTAACACACTCCCCACCATACCATTATAGACGCGGGATGGTGGCCTCTTTGAACCCTCGGGATGAGTTGGGATGCTTCTCTGGATGACCGAGCATATACACGATCGTTCTGCTTATTGAACGATTCTTCTACGGTGAAGATTTTCTCGTCAGTAAACAGAATTTGTCTGTGAGCGTTCTTCGCGTATCGGCTGAGTAACGCTTTCGATCTTCGCATGCGTTTTTCCTTCAATGCGGCCGTGAGCAGGTGTCCAGTGTGTCGCTTGTACGCGCTGAGTCCTAAATCTTCTTTGATAATGCGAGACATAGATTTTTGCGAAATTTACATTTCCCGCGACAAGATTTTCTGTTTTCGCAGCGGTTTCCGGTCGATTCGTTTCTTCACGGCTTTGATCGCTTTCGGAGTTCTCACAGTGCGCGGACGGCCTGATCTTTGACGGTCTCGTACTCCACCAGTATCCTCAAACAACTTCACAGCACGACACACAAAATTGCGAGTGATTCCAAGCGGTCGCAACGTCCTAAAGATATCGCCTTTTTCCATGTTGCATTTAAGTAAGCCAACTACAACAATACGATTTTCGATGTCGCCCCATTCCATGATTGTAAGTAATTAATGTCAAAAACTTTTTACGTCACAATGAAGCATAAACATCAACTGTCAAATCGCAATGAATACGAAATGGATGCGCCCAGTGTTGCATTCGTAATGAGTGAGTTCAGTTGCGTACCAGTATTTATGACTTGACTAGGTAAATGTGTGATATACCTATTTATCTCAATTAAACGACGAAGTGTCCGAACACTAACACTGTCCGGATACTAGTGCCTCTACACTATGTCGGTCTATTTCTATAAAACTACGATAAATTCATTTTGCGAGGAGGCTTGAAGGAGACCTTCTGTTTAATCCACTCTTCTTGTTTAATTTATGAGTTCAAGTCAATTTGTAGACTAGTATTCAATAAGTCACCAACCAGCTATACCGAAAACTAAAAACTCAGTTAACGAAGACATTCTATCAAAGTGCGATACTGAAAACCAAAAACATTTAGACTTTTTGATTTATCTAACCAGATTTTAAAACAATGCTTTTTGGTTTTTATTTCATTACAGACAGAAATTGCGAAACGTTTAAATACACTCATAAGTCAGCTTTTGCCATTTCTACAAACTGATCATCAGCAACAAGTGTTACAGGCTGTCGAACGGGCCAAACAAGTAACAATGCCTGAACTAAATTTAATAATCGGGGTAAGTTTCGGATACCATATTTTTTACAAAACAAAAAAAACAAATAAAATAAAAATAAAACTGAAATATATTTTTAATTGAAAAAAAAAAAAAAAACGTATTTCTGTTTTCTTTGCAATTTGTGCAAACAAATAATTTTCTTCATTTTGTTTTTATATTTTTATTTTAAATTAAAATAAAAAATGACACCAAAAACATCGAGTAGAATTTTTGAACCAACAATCAAAATTGCATTAGTATATAATTTAATTTGTATTGATTTTTGTTTTTTATGTTTTTATTTATTTAAAAATTTTTTAATTTAATTTAGTCTTTTGTTTATTTTTTTTTATATATATTTATATATATTTTACTAAAGCAATTGGAATGTTCTTGTTTTGTTTTGTAAGACTTTTTTTTTATTTTTATTTTTTATTTTTTTTTAAATTGTATTTGAAGCACATACGTTTGATTTAAATTTTCTAATCAAGAGGAAATGTATTAATGGGTCAAAGAGGAGGTTTTTCTTATAATTTTAAACACAATTATAAAAGTTGGACAACTGTTAGTATAGAAGCTAAAAGAAAAACCAAATATGAAGATTCTTCTTTCCATAAATTCGTCAAATTAGGCATTTGAAAAATTTCCTAAAATCAAAAATGAAGATTCTCTAACATGGTTTTTCAAGTAGTCTTTATTTTTTTAATTTTAAATCTATTCCAGACATACGATTTTGTTTTATCTAGCCATAAATAATTCTGCAGAATGGTAAATTTCTCGTCTAAATTTCCCTACTTGACATTATGTGCAGAAAGTTTCAATACGTCCACGAAGACGTAACGTCAAAACTCATAGATAACAAATGGTAATCAGGGAAAGCATAAATGAGTAGCGGTTTAGGTGTTTATTGGAGAAAACTCTCAGTGTCCTTAAGGCAGACTTACAGAAAGTCAAGCAGTATTTTAAGCTTTAAGCTACCTGTTATACTCCAAGTCAATTCTTCTGGTCTTTAAGATGTAAAAAACTCAAACAAACACCTATGAGTATCATAGTCAAGGGACTTTGACTAAGCGCTTCCTATCTTCAAATTTAAATAAAACAAAGTGTGTTTTTTTGTTCGTTTGAAAGGCCTATCGGTGCCATTATGTATGGAATACAACATCGTTCAAATATCCGCCGCGGCTTCTCTAGGTGGCGTGCATCCGAAATGTCCAATTTTCCATGACTCTGGCGCATAAATTAGGCTGAATTTGACTGATGTCATGGGTTATGTTGGCTTTGAGGGCCGCTGTGGTTTTTGTGGCTTATTCGCATAGACCCGTAACTTCAGAAAACCCCACAAGAAAAACTCTAACGGGGTCATATCGCACGATCTCAGTGACCAGTTCACATCACCTTTACACGAGATGGCCATGCCCTCGAATCGCTCGTGCTGAATTTCCAATGTGGCGTGAGCTGTGTGACACGTAGCGCCGTCCTGTTGAAAGCACATGTCGTTGGTGTCCATATCATTCAATTCAGGCCAAAATAAGTTGGTAATCATCGACCAATAGCGATCGCCGTTGACGGTTATGGCCTGGCAAACGTCGTTCTCAAAGAAATATGGACCGATGACGCCGCCAGCCCAAAATCCACACCAAACAGTGACTTTTTCGGGATGCATTGGATGCTCTTGGATCTCATGCGGATTGATATCGTCCTAAATTCGACAATTTTGTTTGTTGACGTTGAATTTTCTCCGGGTGCAGGCCCAAGTCACGACGCAAAATTCGCCAAGTTGTAGTCAGCGAAAGGCCGAGTTCTTGTGAGTGGCGCGAAATCAACTGCCTCGGATTCTCCTGCACACTCTCACTGACAGCGGCGATGTTTTCGGCAGATCTTGTGTTTCGTCGACGTATGGGTGTTGGTTTATCATTTACTGAACCAGTGGATTCAAATTTATAAACCACACAGCGAATAGTCCTCTCGGTAGGACGATTATGGGGACCGTAAAATGGGCGAAGCGCGCGGAGCATTGCCGAACAGAACACCCATTTAACATTGCACGTGTTGTTGAACTCTATGTCGAGTCATGGTGATTTAGCAAAACAGACTGGATAAATGACAGCCAATTTGACAGATGTAGCTTTAACAATATGGCCGCTATCAACTGTCAAATTTCGAAAGTCCCTTTTGGAAGACCCTGTATAAGAGTTTTGATGAGATTAAAATAGATGACACACTACTCGTAGCAACAAGAGATTTCGCTGAATCATTTATTTGACAAGAACTTTTCTTCATGCTCTCGAACTCACAAGTAAATTGACAATATAAAGTTGAGGAAACAATTCGACACTAGATTCTTCGACAGGTGAAAAGAGCTCATAAATCTTTCCACACTAAATCCAAACAATACTTTACTTGAAAAAGGATGAAATCGGGATGCTCATAGGCTTCTCTACAGGACACCTACTGATCTCTAGATCTGCAATAGGCGATCCAAATCATCTTTAAAAAAGTGCGGTCGTACTGCATGGCTTTTAACAGAAAATCATGAATGAATTTCAGTTAAGGAGTGTTCTACTTATATGCCTTCATTAAAACCCCAAGGAATATTAGATATGTAAATTTAATCATGAGATTCACGCTCATGATAAACGAGAGTTTTGCATTCAGAAACCAATGCAGAACCAATTATAAAAGTGGTTGTCTTATCCACGTTTTTGAACTTCTTAATCTTTTAGACGGTGCAGGACTTGTAGTTTTCCACAATTCTTAAGGTAAATATTATATTTTTAGACATTTGTTGTTTCTTTTTTATCCACAAAATTGTGAGTGTTATCGCTCTAATTACACTCAGTCTCAATCATTTTGTGCCATACTTGCTCTTCATTTGGTTGACAGATCCATGAATCCGTGCCACAGGGCTCCGTTCTGTCTCCGACACTCTTTTTAATTTTCATCAACGATCTCCTGTCTGCTACTTCTAATCCAATATATTCCTTTACGACGGCATTCTTTGCTTTTCATACTCGTTCTCGGACTCTCGTCCCTGCTCTTCGGCTGTAGAACAGGAACGCCAGCGTATGTCAAGCTCATTAAATTCAGATATTAACAGCATAATAACTAGCAGAGTAGAATTTAATGCTTCCAAAACACAATGCTGTCTGCTGTCGTTAAAGCGAAATTTAAATACCCAGCCGTTATCCATGAATGACACTTACATCGTCGAAACCGATAAACTTTCCACTCTCGGGATGTGTGTCAATGAAAACTTACGTTGGAATGACCACATATTCGATGTCTCCAAAAATGCTACGAAATGTCTAGGTTTCCTCAAGCGATGTAAGAAATATTTTACCCCCTCTGATCTGGCCACAATATACAAGGCATTCATCCGCCCATAATTGGAGTACAATGCCCACATTCGGTCAGGTGCTCCTAAAACGTCTTTGCACCTGCTAGATAGGATTCAAAACCGTGCGATAAAACTAATATCACTCAAACAATGGACACGCTCGAATACTGACGTAATGTCTCGTGTCTCACTCTGTTTTATCGCTATTTCCACCAACAGTGCTCTATAGAAATCATGAATAGCATTCTGCCCATTCAAATCTTTAACCGTAACACCCGTCTCGCTACGAATGCTCATCAGTATACCCTCAAGCCCACTTTCGGACGTACTCTAAAATATCGTGATTCGTTCCTAAGCCGTGCAACCCGCTTATGGAATGCCTTCCTAGCTCTATATTTCCTAGTCATTATAACCTTCAAACATTCAAAACCAACGTTCACCGGTACCTCTCTATCTATCCTCTCTGATTTTCCTTCGACCGCGCTGTGTGCAAGCGATATCATATTATACATTCTCAGCTTACAAGAACACTAATTTTTCCAGTTGTAGCTGCAAATTCCTATCCATGTTGTTGGACCTTAGCATGTCGTCTCAATAACAAAACAGTGCTCATAGATTTGGTAGTTTAGCGAAGCAAAATAATTTTCTGCTATTTGTACCAGTGATTCAATAGTTTGACCATCGTAGAGCTGACCAAATATACTGACTTGATTCAAAATAGCTGACTGCCTCATGCTTTCCAAACCCCGATTGATTTACTGTGGTGTTGAAAGGGTGGAGATATTTCGTTTTTATTGGTAGCAGGCCAATCCTAAGTGGTTTAACAACAAGGACCCACCCACGCGAGGGTCATGTTATTCCAGGAAAAAAATCTTCCATAATTAGAATCCTTTAAAAATGAGCGCTGATAGGCTGTTTGATTTATTATTTTACAACTTCCAAAATAGATTTAACCTCACTTTGTTGGTGTTATGATTGCCGCTTTTGGCGTTTATTAGGGATTAAACCCTGTTTGGCATTGAATTGTAAAGGCTGGTGGTATACGAGTAGCTGGTGTCAATTTCTTCATACGAGTATCAATTTTTTTCGACGTTACTTCTTAGTTCCTACAAATTGATGGGCTTTATATTTCTAAGTTTTACACACATTCGATGCTAAACGTGTTCAGTACGTTTTACGTCAGGACTGTTTCCGGGCCAATGGAGTGAATTTATCCCCAGTTCTTATTTAACCTTTGGAAAGAATAGTTAAAATCGATTAAAAACACCACAAAGATTGATAAAATTACAGTGAACAGATCATTGTTTTCTTACGGTCCTAGCATGATGGCAAGCTGCGGAATCGTTCTGAAGCAAGACATCCGTGTGGCACTTTCTCACTTCCTCTATAGTGGAAACCACTCTATTTTCTACAACATATATGTACTTTAAAGCATTTATGGATCCATCCACAATCCATTAAAAGAGTTCCAATTCCACCGCCAGCTATGATCCCTCGAATCATGAGACCCTTAGACCTCTTCGGACGAGCTGCAGTACATTCTTCCTTCAACTGCTCTCCAAGTCGACGTCGAACTGTGGTCTTTCCATTTGAAAATTCCAGGTTGAATTTGGACTCATCTGAGAAGATGACCTTTTGCCAGTCATTTAGGGTTGAATTTTGCTTTTCCCTTGTCCATCCATTCCAGACGGCTTTTCTTAATTTTTGGCATAAGGAGCTGTTCTTACCCTCAGGCAGGCAAACAAGTCGGCTTCGTTAAGCGGTCTTTGAACTGTTTTCACATAGATATTGTATCTATGCCGGTGTTTCTGCAATATCTTCTGGTGCAGTAACGAACCGGTTCCTAAACAGTGGTTACAGTTGTCGTTTCTTAGAGTAGTGCTTTTTTTTTCACCCGCTTCCAGTTTTCTGTTCTAAAACACCACTTTTTTGGAATTTTTTTTTTTTTTAAAACTTTCTTATCGTCGACTCGTTGAATCATTGAATCCTAATCGACGGGAAATTTCTCTCATCGATTCACCATACTCTTTAAAAGCAAGGATTTCACGTTTTTCAAATTTTGTTAACCGCCTTCTGTTCATCGCGCACTTTTGACTTCACACTCAAAAAATGATTAAAAAATCAGGGCGACTTCGAAAACAAGGAAACCTCGGTCTGAAATAACTGCTAAGAATCCTCATTACTCGATAATGAAAGGCTTGTTTCCATTGACTAAAAAAAAAGGAAACAAACCAGGTCAAAGTCAACATTTTTTGTTTTACTTGAGTGCGGCGTTTTTTGCATCCTAGTGTACATAAGCTCTGCGAAAAATAACCAATTGGACAAAGTTGTTTCTTGATTATCAAAAGCTGAAATATTTTTAACTACAATAGAAGGTGCAAGATGCCACATGGCGACCCTGTAAAAACCATAAAAAAGGCGTTGTTCGCGTTCTATTGTAAGAAGGCCCTAAGCTTGAAAAAGTAAAAAAGAACGGAACCAAAAAATGTAGGCAGCCTGTATCTGCATGATGGGATCATCAAAATCTACCCCCACAACTATGTTAGAGCTTATATGTTATATAGATCCTCCATTTCCTTTCCGTTGACACTCTTGGAAGACTTGTGGCAACAAGAAAAGCAGTTGAGTTAAGAAAATCGTGTCAATCATGATTTTGGGCTACTTAGCTCAGTTCAGTGATTTTACAATAATATCAGATCTTTCTTTATTCCTAACAGAGGTAGCGTAGTGGCGCAGAAGCAAAGTAGTCTAAATTGAAATGACTGCCAAGGTTAAAAGATGGAAAAATTTTAATTTTTCTAACTCTTTTTCTTTTCCCTTACTCTTCAGCCCCTCGGATTCGGCAAAAAATCATATTGGGTTGACAAAAAAGTAATTTCGCTTATTCTGTGTGGAATAAAACAAATTTGTTTATGAAAGGTGTTTTTTTAGAGTTATACAAATTTAATATGAACTAAAACACTTGAAGCTAATGTTAATAACTATGATATTAACTTTATTTAATAGATAATTTTATGCCATTATTATTTAAATATGACATCGGGCATATGCGCGCCACGGCTAGCACGAATGAAGCGCAATTTTGAAGTCCAAACTTCGACAACTTTATCGAGCAATTGGCGCCATATATCAACAATAACACGGCGAATGTTGACTTCCAAATCGTCCAACGTCTTTGGTTTATCGGCATAGACTAGTGACTGCACATACCCCCAAAGAAAGTAATCTAAAGGTGTGAGATCACAGGATCGTAGAGGCCAGTTCACAGGTCCATTACGCGAAATTATACGCTCAGCAAATGTTTCCCGCAATAAATTGATGGTGTCCCGCACCGTGTTGCATGTTGCTCCACCTTGTTGAAATCAAAACTCTGTCACGTCAATGCCATTCAACAGAGGAACGAAATCATGTTTCTCTAGGGCTCTCCATTGACGGTAACATTCTGATCGGCATCGTCCTTAAAAAAATATGAGCCGATGATTCCACCATGGCATAAAGCACACCAAATAGTGAGTTTTAATGGTTTTACGGGCGTCTCGACAATTTTGCTTGTTTACATATCCATTTAACCAAAAATGGGCCTCATCGGAGAACAAGATCTTGCGTTGAAAATGAGGATCAAGCTGGATCATGTTTTCAGCCCATTTACCAAACCTACGAGGCGTATAATACGCGGTTTCAACTCTTGCACAAGCTGAATCTTATAAGCTTTTAAGTCAAGATCTTTCCGTAAAATCTTCCACAAAGTGGATGGGCATAGCTCCAATTCCTGCGCACGATGGCGAATCAACTCATTCGGATTCTCCTCAACACTGCGCTCCACAACGGCAATAACTTCTTCTGTTCGCACTGTTTGTCGTCTTTGAGGATGCGTGTTATCCACTAGAGTGTACGTGGTGTGAAAACGATTCATCGTGTTCCGAGTAACTTGGTCAGATGGACGATTATGTCGACCGTAAAATGGACGTAGCGCACGATAAGTTCGGCGAACCGAACCATGGTTTTCAAAATAAGTTTGCACAATTTGCACGCGTTGTTCTGGCGTTAATCTATTCATCGTAAAATGGTAAAACGTACTAACTACAGTGTTTTCCATTTTGCTCGATGACCTCTGCCATCTTCCTGGTAACTTTATGATTTTTCACGAGTTATCAAAGATGTGTGCGTTGTCATGATGGAGCACGATTCCCTTACGATTTGTCAATTTTGACCGTTTTCCTTTGATTGCTTACTACCATTTTATTAGTTGGTGACAGTAAACATCTGGATTGATCGTTTGGTTTCTTGGGAGTAGCTCAAAATACACGACACCTTTATAATCTCACCAAATTGGCAAAATAACCTTCCTTTGATGCAGTTTAGCTTTTAATGTGATTTGTGCTGATTCATCACGCTTAAACCATGATCGTTTTCGATCAATGTTGTTGTAGGCGATCTATTTTCTATCACCAAAAAAGAACCAACATTATTTTCTTGCCAACCCTATAGTACTGTGGACAAAATGTCAAGGTAAACAACATAGTGTGTGGGGAAAGTTACCTGATTATACCACTCGGCAAGCAGTAGTCTGGCTTTCATAGTTCCCAACATCCTTTAGGTGCATTGTTCTTTTACGTTTTAGTCAAACAGTGATTGAGACCTTAGCCTCGCAAACTATGAAATCCAAGTTGGTCATACAATGTCGTGAATCTCTGACTAAGACTTTTGCCTGTGCTGCATGTTATTCTGAGAACTTCATAACGACTCAGTAAATCTTTAAAGATTACGGCCTTCGGGTAATCTGCACCAAGTTGGATGGGAAAAGACCCCTGTCAACTCGCGGGAAATACATGTATTACAGGGTGAATGAATCGAACTCCAACTTTTTAAAATGCTATAATTTTTTTATTTTTTGATAAATTGTTGGAAAATACATCAATTTTCAAATTGTATCAGTCGTTTTCAATATGTCCACCTTTGGCGCGAATAATGGCCTTGAGACGGCCGAAGAAAGCATCGCACGCTGCACGCAAGTGGCTCTGCGGTATTTTGACCCATTCCCGGCGAAGTGCTTGTTTGAGGTGGTCCAAACTTTGGTATTTTTTAGTGCCAACCTTCGCCTTCAAAATACCCCAGACAGAGAAATCCAACGGATTTGCGTCCGGATGAAGTGTGGAACATTGTTTTTTAACCAATCTTGGTTGACGCGCGCTTTGAGACGGTGCCGAGTCTTTTTGAAATGTCCACGATCTCCGGCCGAAATGATTGTTTGACCAAGGCTTCAATACTGCCTGTAAGACAGTTTCACGGTATACGATCGCATTAATTTTGACGCCATGGTCCAAAGATACGAGCGGAGAGCGACCATCGGCGGTTATGGCGGCCCAAACCATCACCATCGATGCTGCCTGCTTTCTGGTGGCCGTCCGAAGGTGTAAATTTTCGAAGGACTTCTCTGGCAAGTACGTTAAACTCGGTCATTTTGTTTGTTGACATATTGCTAGATAACAAATGGCGACTCATCGGAAAAAACCAAATTCACCACTTTCGTGCAAGTGTAGCAACTCCGTTCAACGATATGTTGAGCTCACGAGCCATTTTTCTTCCACTTCGACGCGGATTTCGCTCAATTCGAGCCTTCACTTTCCGAACCATTTCTGCCGATGTTGCTGTTTTTTTATGACCACCTCCATGGCGTTTTGCAACGCTGCCAGTATCACGGTAACGAGCTATGGTTCGACACACAAATGATTTATTCACGTTGAGGTGCTGGAGGGCTCTAACGATAGCTACTTGTGGTTTTCCACCCAAATATAAAGCAATCACTCTATCACGTTTGAGTTCCATCGCGGATAAAAATTTTTCAACACAACTGAGACGCAAATCGTTTAAAAGGCTTGTAAGTAATAAAATTATCTGTCATGTGTCAAAATTTGAGCTCACTGTCATGAACGGTTTGGAAATTATAGCAGTCTGAAGTTGGTTGCAGTTCGAGTCATTCAGGACCTCTTAAGTTCATGAGTACAGAGATCAAACTTCTTTCAAAAAGACACATACATTCCGCCACACACTGTGATAAAATCTAGTATTAGGAGTCTCAGGTGATACCTTGACTTGAGTGGTCAGTCTGATTTTGGGCCGATAAGAAAAGGCCTAATCAGATTCAAAATTACATGCGAACGAAGAAGATCAGCCTCCCAAAAAATATTCATTAAAACACGATACTACGTAGGAACGTATTGATGGCATTGGAATTTTTTTTATTAAATTTTTTTTCTTTTGTATATTAATTGAAGTTTTAAAAACAAAAAAATAAGACCCCTAATTCATATTTATTCATTGTGTATATATTTTTTTCGATTTTTAATTTTGTTTTTGAAAAAAAAAAAGAAAAAAAATTGTTTCGAGAAGGAAAAGGATAGAGAAAATGAGGATTGGGGATGGAAACGTCTCTCCAAATCTATATTCTAAATGTTTATAATAAAAATGTTTAATTACAAAAAAAATATAATGTAGGCACATAATTAATGAAAGGACATGGAGTAACCGTATTTTACACTACAAGTCTATTTATTAGATTTGCTAAAACATTCGCTCTTACCACTCTCTTTTCAACTGACCCATTTAATACATTTTCCTCCTGTCGTTCTATACTGAGACAAAAAAAAAAAGAAAAAGAATGAAATAAAAATTAGTTATTAATGAAAAACAAAAAACAAAAAAAAAAAAGAAATGTAATTGTAGTTACTAAAAATTTCATTGTACTCGTAGTTAGAATTGAGTTCCGATTTGAATGTTTGTGGTGTTCTGCAAATTAATGAATAAATTGAAAATTTCCAAAAAATTAATTGAAAACTAGAACCAAAAATCAGTATAGAACGTTGAAAAACTGATTCAAAAGAAAGAAAAACTATATTCGAATATTGTCAATATTTGTACATTTTGACAGTATTTTTTTTCATTTTTTTTTTTCCAAAAAAAAAAAAAAAGAAAGTAACTAAAGTTAAAAGAAAAATAACTTCTTTTGTTTTTTTTTTTTGCCTTCATTGATAAACTTACTTATAATTTTTTTTTAATTCTATGATTTTTCTTCTCCTTTCCCCTTTTTGATTAAAAAAAAAAAAAAAAAAAAAAAAAACAAACGAAAACAAACAAAAAACTAAAAAAAAAATAAAATTTAATTCGTAAAATGCAGAACCACCAACAACAGGGAATTCAACAGCTTTTAGTAAGTTTTGAAGTAACAAATCTTTCTCTCTTTCTTCTATCTTTACTTTCGTTTATTCTTTGATATGGAAATCCTTATGCTTTTTTTTTAAGTTTTCGACTTTGTTTTTTTTTTTTCTGTTTTCATTTCGTTCGTTTTGTTTGATTTTGTTTTTTGTCGTTTGGTTTTTTTGTTTTCTTTAAAACTTCATTTCGTTCTTTGGTTCATTTCTTAAATGTCATACATTGTTTCAGTTTTGAATTTTCTTTTGGTATGTTTCATTCTATTATATATGTAGCTTTGCTGGCAGCAATACTAAATGTGCACATGTATTATATTTATTATATCATTTGCTTTAATAAAAAAAAAAAACATCCATTCATGACAAAAATGCAATTAATAACCTTGAAATGATGAAAATCCAGTAAGCCACCCCACTGTGTAAATAAATACGAGACCAATGCCACCACCCTCCGGCAGCTCATCGTCCTGCATGAATCGTCGTCGTTATCTACAAAAGTGAGATGAAATCGTTGGTAAAAAAGAATTTTCACGCGATTACATACATTTTTCACCGCCTTTTATTGACGTATGGTTGTCAAATGGCTGTTTCCATCAGGGATGCTAACCGTACAGTGGTGCCTAAGGGTGTTGCAATATTGTCATCATCACATTGCAAAAGAAAAAAAAAAGGGGGAGGGGAGGTTAAATTAATTCGGTTTTTTTTTGAGGAGTTTGTTCGTACATAAATAATTGTCAGGGCGAGCGGTGGCCACCCTTAAAATTGGTTTCATCATCACCATCATTCACATTTAAATAATTCCTCGGTGGTTATATGCGCTCCCTAACGGTGTGTGGTTTACTTTAATTTTTTCTGTTTTTCTGTTTTTCTGTTTTTTTTTTTTTTTAACTGTATGTCTATCCTGACTGACATTACCACAAAAACTGGGGTAGGGCGGTGACGTGTGGCATTGTATTATCGTTGGTTGTTGGTCGTTCTCGTCTCATGTGGATGAGTATGTGAGTGTTATGGCGCCACGTTGTCCTTTTAATTATGTGGTCAATTGCAGTGATTTTAGTAGACAACACGATACCATGGTTTCGCAACTTTGTGGATTCTGTGATCATTGAATTTTGTATAATTTTTTTTTTTTTTATTTTTTTTTTTTTTTTTTATAAAATCCTTACTATTGGTGTGAATTGAGGAAAGAGAAGCAGAGTCGGAAATGGGTGAAGTTTTGTTCGGTTGGATGAGTGAGCTGTGTATGTGGTTTCGGTGGTTGCTATTCTACAATAGGGAGTAGCAAAACAAGAGAATATTGAAAACGAAAAAAATAAAACAGGATAAAAACCGCTCGCATGGGGTTGGTTAGTAATATAGAAGTACTGAGATTGATGTTTTGGTAGCTAGATGAAACTATTTAACATTTTTTTTCTTTATCAACACACCGCATACCCTGACCAAAAGGCATCAGGGTTGTCGCCACTGCGTGATGCTGATACCTGATTTGCGGTCCAACAGTATTGTGGACAATGTGGTAGATGTGTACATCCATGGAGAATAATTTTAAGAACGATTTCGATTTTTCTTTTTGATGAATCACATCAATTTGACTAGTTTCTTAAGACATCTTGTCTTTGACTCCATAAAATTTTTCAGTTGATTAAATTTAATGTAAAATCAATTTAAGAAAATTTAGTAGTGCCGCTTGAGAGCATGCGGGTCGAACTTAGTTCTTGTTTGTGTTTTGTAACTGCCGATCAATTTTGCGGATTCTACTGTTAACATAGTCTTTAGAGAATTTATTTTTGGTAAATAGATGCATACCTACCCTGTCGTCGATTGGACATTTTTTTGACGAACCAGTGTTACCTGTGGGGTTTCGTTCGCCTTTTTTTTCATAAATGGTTATGAAATGAGTCCAAAGTCTCTAAGTACATTTTTATACGTGTGCACATGTGTCAAGCTTTTTTTTTTCGATTTAGTAATGCTCCGGGTTTCCCAAAATCGGTTTATTATACATGCAATTGTATCCCACAATTTCTTGGTATTTTCGAATTACCAATCACCGTCATTCTGAATATCATGAAACCCCAATTTATTTCTCATCCACAGATTTGTCCTTTGTTCGGTGAGGTTTAAATGTCTAAAACGTCCGAAAATGAAACCACCCACTTTGTGTAAACAATGAAAATTACTTGCCCTGTCCAAGTTGTAGTAGAAGCAGTCTTTTCAGGTTTCCACCGCATGTTACAACTACACCATGACACTATTGACATTTTTATCTCAAGAGAAAAAGCTCGTACGCCCGATAGCAAATAAATTGACAGCAACATAGCTGTATCCCGCTGTGTATTTCAGTATTTCAATTCCTCCGTCCTGCTATTGCCCCTTGGAAAATGATTTTCGAATCCCCTCCTACTCTGTGCAAGGCAAGCACGCATTCAGTCTAGTTCTCTCTGTGGACGCTGTGGAGTGTTAATCTGTATTGAAATTTGACCACTTTTTCGTGGTTGTGGTCATTGGGGAGCTACACAGCAACAGCAACAGCAGAACAGAAATACCAGTTCATGGATGGACTTAACCGAGGGGGGTGCTTGGTTTCAGGACTATTTTACATTCCAATGCAAACAGCGCACTCGTGTTTCAACGACGACAACATGAGTTCAGTACAACAGTGGTGTGGTCAATGGCAGTGGTATCATTCCTTAATGAAGGTCAACAAGGCTTTGAGGCCAGAGGCAGCTAATGGAGATGGTTAAGGAATGCGCAATCCAATTGTAAGCAGAGTTTGGTACTACTACGCCCGAAGCTTTGGGGACCTGAAAACCTGCAGCTGATTAAAATTATCTTGGTGCAGCCGGTTAATTACCGCATTCGCTATATTGGATGTTTTGGTTGAAAGTACTCGATGTGCGTCTGTGTGTGTATGTGTAGTGGTGTTACCCCAAAAACTGGTGGTAACACAAATGGGACTGCTTGAGGTATAAGGTTACGTTTTTCGTACACTGTCATTTCCAACTCAATTTTCTGAACCAGCCCTAGTCGTCATTCAGGTACCGATGACCAGTGACCAGTAACCGTTTACCATCCAATGGCAAAACTCGAAGAGCTGGAATAATCGAATAAAATGAAGTAGTAGGAGTCTCACTGGCGCGGGCGATGGTTTTTCACCACCAAATGGAACAAATTTGTACTTCCAATGGGGGATGGTTGACAGAGAAGCCGCATCTGGAGTATTCTCTAGCTAGCTTCGATTCTAGTTAGCTATGACAGTAGGCTTATAATTTAGTCGTCATGATTATTTGTCTTTTGCGAGAATTTCCCATTTCGAAATCATGAAACCGCTGGGTATGGTATAACAGTCTGACGGCGTGACAGTGATGTCCTCTATCCATTTGGGTATTTGGTCATGGTTCGAAATGGTTTCATTGATCAATTGGATTTGTGATATTTCATCGTGGTTAGGCATTGGTGCGATTTAAATGAGAGTGCACTCTACCAATACCAAATGACCGGAATCCAGTTTTATTCGGGCAGAAAATTGAAATTAGATGGCGTGCTTATTTTTACATAGCCAATGTGGAGACATGATATTTAACCCTCGTTTTGATTTTAATCTTTGAGGTGCCCCCTATAGTGGATGCAATTTTGAATTGATTTTGCTTTATACGTTTTTTTTTTTTATTTTTTTTATTTTTGTTAGTCATTCATTCGGTGTTTATGTACATACTCGTACTATGTGTGAGAGAACGTGCCTCTTTTGTGTCTACACATACTATATATTATTTCTCGCATTTGCATCTTGTTTTTTGTTTAATTTTTATTTATTTATTTTATGCTTTTATTTAACGCAACTTAATTGTTATAAAAAAAAAATTAAAAAAAAAAAAAAATCCGGGAAACAATTGTTTTGCAATAAATGTTTTTACTTGTAGTATTGGGTTGGTTTGTTTTCGGTTTGTATTGATTGGAATATTTTTTTGAATAATTTTTTCAGCAACAGATCCATGCGCAACAGGTACCCGGTGGACCGCCACAGCCAATGCCAAGTCTTGGAGCGTTAGCTGGACCATTTGGAACATTGGGTGGACCAATGGGATTACCACATGCATCACAGAGTCTACTTAAGGCACCGCCAGATCATCATCGGCCAGAAATGAAAAGTAATTTGGATGGACCGTCTGCTGAGGAGAGACTGGTGAGTTTTATTTAATCTTATATATGCATATGAATGTATTATATTTCAGAATTGTGATCATTTTGGATATTGTATTTTCAATCGCGATGCGTCTTCATCTTATTCATTTGACTCTAGTCATACATGCATATGTTGTATTGTCAAAATTCCTCTCTTAGAGAACATTACAGGGTCATTAGGCGTACAGATTAAGACAAGACTTCGCTGTACTTAAAAACTTGTGATATAGATCACTAAAGGGTCTGTGTCTGAGATTATCTCTTTCAATAGACTAAGCTTATCGGCCTCCATAACAGCTTGATTGTTAAACATAAGATTCCTTTTCATCTTAGATAAACTCCCTCATCCTCGGCTTTAATGGGCTACGAGTAATTGGAAAATCGTCTGAAAATTTGCGACTGAACGGACATTATATCCCACACTTAACACATTTGAAAAAATCTCATGATATAAACCCAATAATGACCAATGTAATACTAGATGGAGTGAAAAGTGGCCTCCTTGGGAATTAAAAAAAAAAATTTAAATGTTTTTTATATATATTATTCAATATAGTCCCCTTTTAGTTTGATACACTTATTCCAGCGAGTTTCCAACTTCTTGATCCCGTCCGAAAAGTAATTTTCCGGAAGGTCTGCAAAATACTCCTCCGTGGCGTCGATGATTTCCTCGCGTGAGCTGAATTTTTTATTGATGAGCCATCTTTTGAGGTTTGGGAAGAGATAATAGTCCGAGGGATCCAAATCCAGTTACAAATCGACGCCAAAAGTCCGCCCGATTCCGCATCAGCAAGTCCAAACACTCTTTCGAAGTGCTCTCGCCTTCGTGTTTTTGGTCATTTTCGGCACCCAGAGGCAGGATAACTTTCATATGCAGAATATTGCCCAAAATATGGCACGTGTGCTCAGTACTAATCTTTGTGGTATCTGCTAGCTCGCGCACCCTCACTTTCCGCTCAGCCAACACCATTTCATGTATTTTTTTGACATTTGACGCTGTAATTTGACGGAGCATTAGCCCCATAATATTTATCCAACTTTTCTTTTGTTTCCTTCACCGTTTTGCCTCTCAAAAAATAAATGTTTTATGAGAGAACGAAAATCGTTTTTGTCCATACTCAACATGATGCCAAACACGTCAAAAACAATCAGCTGTCAAAATAAAACTAAAGACAGTATCGCACTGAAATTTGGCATGTCTGCCTAAATATGAACAGACTTCAAGGCACCATAACCTTCTTTGCAGTAGCAGCGCATTCTGGCGGTCAAGGATGTCACTTTTCACTCCATCTAGTACAAGCTGACGTATGGTTACCTAATTTAACGATGCAAGCGACATTTCTTTAGCATAATAGTTTATATGGCGGCCAGATGCAATAAAAACCAGAAACCTCAACACCCTAGAGTTAGCCTACAGAAAATCATGACACTGCGATCATGGCAGCATACCCAAGAGAGAAACTAAAATCCGACAATCAACTCACACCGTGGTGGATCAAGGAGTTTGCCAAAATACATCAGTAACTAGGAAGCTCATTAACAGTATCAATGTAAATGGAATATGCAATTAGAAGAGCTAAAGGAGGACAATGGAGCAACTTTTAACAGATACTCGCAGTCGCGCACGAATCACTGAACTCTCGGAAAACAGCGCACTAATCAATTCGAGTTGATAATGAAGACTGATGGGACAAAACAACCTGTTATATGCTAGAATGGTTTACCCAATGCGCATTTCCCAAATTATTCACCAGTTCTTCAATTAACATAGATTTCTCTTCAAACAAGCGTAGTCATAGGTCCCGAGAAAAAGATCGTGAACAGCGTCGTACTGTTTCTTCAAAACCATAGAAAAATCATTACTGCCATCCACAATAACTTCTAAATAAAGATCAATACGTCTTCAAGCCGGAAAACATTACAACGTATGGCCTTCAGAGCCATACTGAAATAATTGATAAGGAACAAAGAGATAGAATTCGCTGCTTCATTTATGTCGAGGGTGCCTTTGAGATTACGGACTTTAGAGTAGAGAACACAACTTATAAGAGGATCAAATTCATACTTGAAAGTAGATACAAAGAAAATTTACGAGGACAAATTCTGTCGTAGTAAACGAAGTGTTGAAGGGTGATTTTTTTTTTATCTAAGATCCTGTGTAGCCTTCACCACATTAAACACGGGCAGATTCGAAGAAACCATCGCAGGTTATTTCGCAAATCTTATCTTCCATTTGTATCAGAAATTAGTTCGATCTCTACCCCAACCCAAAGCCTTCACTAAAAGCAGGAAGCGGGAAAAACTCAGAACACACTTTGATAAAGCCAGAAGCCAAGGGGCTTCCTCTAGCTGATTTTAGTCGTACTTTAGGCCTGTTGAAGGTGAAAAACTCACTTGTCTAAGTTTTCTGGGAAGAAACACCAATGGACACTTATGCCACAGCATACCAGACAACTAAAAAGAAAATAAAACAGCATCCAAACAAGCACTAGATTGCACCCTGCAGCAACGACATTAGCGTACTTCAACAGAGTACGTCCAGAGTACATTTGGTGCCAGTGGCTTCGATGGCAAGAAAATAGCAAATGAAATGTCCCGATCTCAAGACCATTCAATAGCATTCCCATCAATATTGCGAAAAGCAGTATCAAAGATGTCTCAAAAGAAATGCGCAATATTATTAAATGAAAACAGCACAGAGAACAGACAGACCCTTCATGACAAGTATTTTGCAAAGAAGAACGAAACAACTGCGTTTAACTTAGTAAAAGTTACATTTGTTTATTGCGGTCGCCGGTCTTTATCGCAATAAAAAGACCACAGTACGTACAGACTGTACAACATTTTTTTCTTTCCCTCAAGTCCCTCGCACAAAACTCCTTTTCCTGGAGGCCAGCAACATTGACCTCTTCAAAATAAATATCCACATTTCTCGTTAAATCCAGATTTTTTTTGGTTGAGCTTTAATTTGAGAATATCACAATAAATAGATAAAATAGATCTCCTCAAACTTAATTTTGATCTTAGAACATTCAAAACCAATAACCCCGAGTGCCTCCACTTTCCTTAGTTCCGATAGCCCGATGACGAATGAAAGAGCACTAGATTTTGAAAGGCTAAGTGACTGTTTGCTGGTCTTGATGGCGATAATGGACATACTATCACGAGCTTGCCGATAACTTTCTATTTGTTCAATGCAGATGAACTTTTGCTCTTTTAATTTGTTGCAGATTGTATATTCAAAAACCTTATTGACTTCAGTTACAGAAGTTTACTTTCCTTGGTGTTTAGTCCGATCATATGGAAACACTCTTGTTATTCGATAGAATCAAAAGGTGTCTTATAATATTTTTTCAAGGCAATATCTATCCACAACCAAGCTCCACGAGATCCAGAAGTAATCTGCAATAAATCAATGGCGGTCAGTCGCATTGTATTTGTTTTTAAATATGAAAATCTCCTTGCAGTTATTGCATCTGTGTTGATTGTCCTGGATAATTATTTTGAATATGAGTTTTGTCCCGAAATTTAATACTCACTTATGGTTTTGGATTTTAAAATTGATGATTTTGTTGTAGAGTTGTCCGAATGTCCTTATGAAAAGCAAAAATCTTTTTCTATTGTCTCCTGACAAGTATGGATTACCTTTTGGTTTGGCTACTTAAAAGCCTGCCCATCACGCCCTTTTGAAGTCATCTATCTGGGTGTTAACAGCTTCTTCAGTCATAATACACAAATAAGCTCGTAAACCACATACACTGGCGATCACTAGGATGAGGCCATACATTTTGCAATCGATTTTCACTCGTTATACCTGTTTGAAATTTTGTGCCCGCAAACTTTTACTACCCGTAAACAGGTACATATTTTCTCAACAGGAAGTCATAAAATTAAAGGGTAAATAGGAAATGACCGTTGGAATTTCCCACGATCAAACACTGAACTTCTTGAAAAGCGTATAAAAAGATGTGCCACTAGGATGAGGCCACATGTAAAATCTTCGAAAGAAAGGAGAAAATTAATAAAATGTTTACATTTTATGGTTTTAAAACATTTATTTATTATGTTTTTCTACATTAATATAAGACGGTAATCAAGAGAAATTTGGGCCGAGGCATCACGAATAGCTTCGATTAAAGTGTCCTTGTCTTCAAATTGTCTGCCGCCTTAATACGCTTTACGAGATAACCATGCCCAAACGTTTTCGATTATGTTTAAGTCCGGTGAATAGGTCGGCCATGGCAAAAGTTCCACGTCTTCTGATTGAATCCAACTTCTAACAACCCTGGAAGTGTGGATGGGGGCATTGCCTTGTTGGAATATCCAAGCCAAGGGTTCGAGAATATTTTTCACTTTTGGAAATGACCGTTCCAGCAAACATTTGTAGTTGTTTCCGTTCATTGTTGTGGACAAAAACTCCAACTCGATTGTGCCATAGTAGGTAATAGCTCCCCACACCATTAAACCTGATGTACGGCTGTGGTGTCTTGCCAAAATAAGCTCCTCCTTTTTTAAATCATGGAAGTAAAAGTTCTAAGCATCGGGGCCGTCAAGGTTAAACTTAAACTTTTCATCCGAAAAGACAACGCGTTTCCATTCACTGCTCCAAGCGACATGTTCTGCTGCAAAATTCATTCGATGCTCCTTGTGTTCTTGCCTCAAAACAGGTTTCTTTTTAAGTATAGTACCACTTTTTCGTATTATGATACTCCGCTGTTGGCCCTTATTTTAGTCGCTGGTAGAGTAGAATTTGAGGCACGCCATAGAATTAAAAGTTTTTCTCGCAATGTTATTCCTACTGCCGTGCGTTCTTTTTGATTTTTCCCATAGTGTTGTGGATCCGCAAGATAACTGTTTACAACAGTTTTACTTCTTTTAAGCCTCCTTGCAATTTCTCGGCCTGAGAGTCCCAACTCATTGAAAGCATAAACCCATTTTTTTTAAAACCACCTAGTAGGAACATAAATACTGTTATAGAGAAAAATCAGCGCCAAAGGCAAACGAATTAATATTTAAACAATTTTTTTTGTTTTTATTGGGTTATTCAATGGCTACAAATCTTAGAACAACTTATTCGAAATGACTTCCATTTGCCTTCCAGCACGACTTAAGACGATGTGGCCACTCATCGATTGCGAGACGCACTTCATACATGGGGAAATAGTCCACTGCACGGACAAGGGCTCGCTTCAACGACTCAATATTTGAGTGTGGAGTAGAGCAAGCCATACCCTCTAATACGGACCGAAACTTGTAATCCAACGGGTTGAGATCTGGACTATCAGCTGGCCAATCATCCGTTGATATGAATTCCGGAACGTTGTTTTTGAGCCACAGTTGAGTCGTTTTTGCTTTGTGACCTAGAGCAGAGTCTTACTGGAAAATCCATGGCTTGTTGTTGAATATTGATTGGTTGAAAGACTTCACAATGGGTTCCAAGACGGCCGATTGATATACTTTGGCTGATGTTTTCACTCCTTTCTTGCAAAAATGTAGCTTGGTAACGCCATCGTAGCACACTCCCCACCATACCATTACAGACGCGGGATGGTGGCCTCTTTGAACCCTCGGGATGAGTTGGGATGGTTCTCTGGATGACCGAGCATACACACGATCGTTCTGCTTATTGAACGATTCTTCTACGGTGAAGATGCATGCGTTTTTCCTTCAATGCGGCCGTGAGCAGGTGTCTAGTGTGTCGCTTGTACGCGCTGAGTCCTAAATCTTCTTTGATAATGCGAGACATGGATTTTCATTTGCATTTCCCGCTACAAGATTTTCTGTTTTCGCATCGGTTTTCGGTTGATTCGTTTCTTCACGGCTTTGATCGCTTTCGGAGTTCTCACAGTGCGCGGACGGTCGGATCTTTGACGGTCTCGTACTCCACCAGTATTCTCAAACAACTTCACAGCACGATACACAAAATTGCGAGTGATTCCAAGCGGTCGCAACGTCCTAAAGATATTGCATTTTTCCATGTTGCATTTAAGTAGGCCAACTACAACAATACGATTTTCGATGTCGCCCCATTCCATGATTGTACGTAATTAATGTCAAAAACTTTTTACGTCACAATGAAGCTGATATTTAATCAACTGTCAAATCGCAATCAATACGAAATGGATGCGCCCAGAGTTGCATTCGTAATGAGTGAGTTCAGTTGCGTACCAGTATTTATGACTTGACTAGGTAAATAAAAACAGTTATTTTCAACGCTTTTTTTTTAAATATTCTTAAAAAAACTTTGAAAAAAATCGCTGATATGAACTCCTGCAACGAAATATTCGCAATGGCCTCATCCTAGTGGCGCACCTTTTTATAGGCTTTTCAAGAAGTTCCGTGTTTTATCGTGGGAAATTCCAACGGTCGTTTCCTATTTAACCTTTAATTTTATGACTTCTTGTTGAGAAAATATGTACCTGTTCGCGGGTAGTAAAAGTTTGCGGGTACAAAATTTCAAACAGGTATAACGAGTGAAAATCGATTGCAAAATGTATGGTCTCATCCCAGTGATCGGCAGTGTATGGTACATTTGTTAGAATCCATTTCTCTCATCTGTTCACATATTTAAAATTCCAATCATGCCCTTCCATCTTTTGTTACTAATTGAAAAAAAAAAAAAATCTGCAGAGAGCTTTCTTCCGAATTATTATTTATTTTCGTTTATTCGTTTGTTTTTTTTTTAGAGAAACTCCGTATCGCCGGCGGAGCGTGAGAAATATCGTACCCGATCACCTCTTGACATTGAGAACGACGCCAAACGAAGAAAAGAAGACAAATTGGCACATGTAAGTACCGCACTCAGATCATACATAACTTTTCCTATGTACTTCTGCTCATGTATTCGTTTTCGTGTTCGTTTCGTACCATATACCAGTCTTTTTTAATCATTGTGTGCACATGTGTTTGCCTTCAAAACAAAAAAAAAAATTTTGTTTCCACCATATTTCTCTGTTCCATTTTTCATGTTTTGTTTCAAAATACATATTTCACAAACAACAAAAGAAATCTTTGCTACGTTTTTGTATGCTTTTCGAAAGTGGGAATCAAAAGTTATAAACCCTGCTAAAGTTTGTGTGCGTGTGTGTATAAACTCAACTCAACTCACCATCCTAGGGCATAGCTTTCGTCCTCTATTTCGATTGACGACCGACTACCAAACCGTTGATTCCAAACGAATTTCAAAACTTGAATAGCAGAAGTTAAGCTCTAATTAAAAAACTTTAAACTCTCCAATTGTTCAAAAAATTATCAAAAAAAAAAAAACAAAAAAAACAAATGATCACGAATTTTTTTTTCAAAATTGTTTTTGTTTATTTTTATATTGCAGGACGATGATGGCGAGAAAAGCGATCAGGATTTAGTCGTAGATGTATCAAATGAAATGGTGAGTTGAGTTTTACCACGTAGATGTATCAGTAGTCGTAGTAGTGGTAGTAGTTTTTTTTTTCTTTTTTTTTTATACTGATTAATGAGCGATGTGTGAAAATAAGTGGATGATCCTCAGTAAAAAAAAAAAAAACACCGCACGTAACAGATCATTTTAGTTTGATCATTATTTTTGGCTGTGTCTATGTGTCTATAGTTATTAATTTGGAATTGTATTGAATTTCAGGAATCACCATCCCCACGACCAAATGGCGATCATATCTCGATAGATTCACGTGATCGTGATCGCGATAGTATCGGCCTGAATGGTGATCGATCCGACAAGCCTGGCGGTAGTAATTCAAAACCGACTAGTGATAGACCACCATCACGATCGGGCTCAAGCTCTTCACGATCGACGCCCAGCCTTAAAACTAAAGATGTAAGTGGTGACTCACAAATTGTATATTTGAAATTTCTAATTTGATTTCTATTTGAATAGCTCGACAAGCCTGGAACTCCAGGTGCTAAGGCCAGAACACCAACACCGAATGTCCCGATGCCGGTAAATCCAAAGCAAGTACTTCCACAGGTTCCGCCAGCGGGCTATCCCAACTCCCCATATCAAAGGCCAGCGGATCCTTATCAACGGCCACCACCAGATCCCGCGTATGGACGACCTCCCATGGCATTTGATCCACATGCTCATGTACGCGCTAATGGCATGCCACACCAGGCTGGATTAGCCGGTGGAAAACCGTAAGTTTCATTACAAAATTATATTATGTATTGCAAAATATATGATGACTCTTCTTTGCAGAGCTTATTCGTTCCACATGAACGGTGAAGGTACATTACAACCGGTGCCCTTTCCGCCGGATGCCCTAGTGGGTGTGGGCATCCCAAGGCACGCACGCCAAATAAGCACATTGTCCCATGGTGAGGTTGTGTGCGCAGTAACGATCTCGAATCCAACGAAATACGTCTACACCGGCGGTAAAGGATGTGTCAAAGTATGGGATATTGCGCGACAAGGCAACATGACACCAATCAGTCAGTTGGACTGTTTACAACGCGACAATTACATTCGTTCAGTGAAACTACTGCCCGATGGCCGAACTTTAATTGTTGGCGGCGAAGCATCCAATTTATCAATATGGGATTTGGCTAGTCCAACTCCAAGAATTAAAGCAGAATTAACATCTGCCGCACCAGCCTGTTATGCATTGGCGATTAGTCCCGATTCGAAGGTCTGTTTCTCATGCTGCAGTGACGGCAATATTGCCGTTTGGGATTTACACAATGAGACGCTGGTACGACAATTCCAAGGGCATACGGATGGTGCTTCTTGTATTGACATAAGTCCAGATGGTTCACGCTTGTGGACTGGTGGATTAGATAACACTGTCAGATCATGGGACTTGAGAGAAGGAAGACAACTGCAACAACATGATTTTAGTTCACAGATCTTCTCTTTGGGTTATTGTCCAACAGGTTTGTATTAAATATAAGTTCAATTGTTTAATTGTTTTTTTCTTCATTTGTTTGTTTTTTTTTTTTTTTTTTTTAGGAGAATGGTTAGCAGTTGGTATGGAAAATTCACATGTAGAAGTACTTCATGCATCGAAACCGGACAAATATCAACTGCATTTACATGAAAGTTGTGTTCTGTCGCTAAGATTTGCGACCTGTGGCAAATGGTTTGTGTCAACTGGAAAGGATAATTTGCTGAATGCATGGAGGACACCATATGGTGCTAGTATATTCCAAGTAAGTTGCATATTTATATTAAAAAATAACGTCTTCTTCGAAAGATAAATACTCCAGAAAAAATTATCAAATTTTTTGTCAGAATTTGGAAAATAAAATTTATATGTCATCATCATATCACCATCGTATCCACAATATATACCTTTGTGTCTCTGTACCTTAATTGGAACTAAATAGCTGTCCCAATCAGTATTGACACCTCAAATGAAACGCAAAATTGCGACAGCCGTGATTATGTATTTTTATATTTAAATCGGTTGGTTAGAGGCATGCGAGTTTGTCTCTGGTAGCTGGTACGGATACCACTATATTTTTTAAGTTGGCACTTTACGTGCTAAAGGTATCTAGATGTGATACTTGTCATCGTCTGTGGTTCGCAAGGTTTCTCAACATCAAAATTAACTTTATTAAAGGCCTGTTGCTTCTTGGGTAACAGAGTTAGGCGTAGGATATAAACCACAACAAGAAGGATCAGATCCGCATGATTAACCTATCACAACCCGCCTTCGGCTACCTAAAAGTTACCTCGATATTGTAAAATCTTGGACTATAGTAAATTCCTGTGGTCCATACTCATATATTCCTATTGTGGTACTCCTGTTAAACTGCTAGAATGCAACTTTTAGAAAATTGTTGTATGTCTGTGCGAAATTGTTTGCACGACGTACAGGTTTGCATGACTTATATGATGCGGATACCAGTTTTTTATGAGTGAAAAATATCACTTTAAAATTTATCACAACAATTGTCGGTCCGGGCTTAATATACTCTCCGCAGTGTTGCATCATATACAGAAAATATGATATATGTACATCAAAATGTTCCCGGAATTTATTCAAAAAATTAAAAATACAAATTTATTCATTTAAATCTATATTGTCCCCTTCAATGTAATCCCCATCGACTCCAACTCACTTATGCCAGCGCTTGATCCAATCCTCGAAACATTTTTTATATTCGCTTTTCGGTATGTTGATCAGCGCTTCCTGCGATTTTTCCATTACTTCCTCTCGGCTGCTGAAACGCGTTCCCCGTAGTGCTTTTTTAACTCGATTGAACAGAAAGAAGTCACATGGAGCACACAGGTCAATTCGGTGGCTGTTGGATGATATTTGTTGCATTTTTTGTCAAAAAATTACGAATAATGATGGCATTGTGCGACGGTGCGTTATCATTCGGCGAATGACCAATTCTGATCTCTTTCGGCGAATTGCTTCCCGCAAACGTCTCATAACGCCCAAATAATACTCTTTGTTTACTGTCTGGCCATCTGGCAAAAATTCATGATGCACTACACTGTTGTAATCCATGAAGACCATGAGCATTGCCTTCTTTTTTAACTGAAAACGACTTGGTTTTTTTGGTATCGGCTCATTTGGTGAACGCCATTCACTTGCCTGATATCTGGATTGCGTGTCGTACTCATAAACCCACGTCTCGTCTCCAGTAATGATCCTTTTGATGAATGTGGGATCGGATTCAGCCTCGCAAATCATCTCTTTTGCGACGTCAAACACGGTCTCTTTTTTGCATGAAATTGAGGTCTTTTGGCACCAACTTTGCTGCTACACGACGGAAACCCAAATCATTAACCAAAATGTCTTGGACGGATCCATAGGCAATGTTCAAGTCCTCCGCTATCTCTCTGATGGTTAATTCGCGGTTATTGACCAACATTTCTTTCACGAGTACTTCATCAATGTTTTCGTCGGTTTTCGATGTCGATGGTCTGCCACTGCGTTCATCATCTTCGATTGACTCACGACCACTTTTGAACCGCTCGTGCCACTGGTAAACGACCGTTTTCTTTAGAGAATCGTTGCCGAAACACTTTTCCAACATTTCTAACGTTCGCGCACCATTACATCCGTTTTTTTACGCAAAATTTAATACAAGTTCGTTGTTGCAAATTTAAATCCATTTCTAAAATTGTAAAAAATCACCAACACACCCAGAGATAGATGTACTCTTGGCTTCGTAACTTTTGTAAATGTCAAGCTATGACGATAAGATTTAGAGGGAATGTCAACAACAGATTTACCAACTTAACAAAAAAAACATAACTCAAATCGGAACAATGGGAGCACCACACGGTTTTGATCAATGTGGTATATAAAAAAAAATTATACGAGTACGACACAAATAGAAATTGTTGCGGATACAAGGAGGAATATCAGAATGCAACGTAATTTAAAGCCTTGAAGTCTAAATTTAAAGCAAAAAAACTGCTCAAATTTTACCGGCGTTCAACAAATATTTAGATCTCGGTTTTAAATTTAACGATTTACTTAAGTTCGATGCAAAAATAATAATCTTAGGTGTCACTTTTAATGTAAAGGTTTAAACAATTCGATCTATGTCTTCGTTATCTCTATAGCTCCTGAAGAAATGCTTGCGATATTTTTTTCTAATCTGGATGCTGGATGAATAATCCCCTAAGATGCAGTTATTTAGTTCAGAAAGCGATAAGTTAATCAGTTTAATAGTAAACTTGTCTCTTGTTAGAATGAACCTTCGAATTATAACAGTGATCCAAATGTGATAGTGAAAAGATAATAGACGACTGAGGTGAACATTTGTACCAAGAAAAACCACAATTGTTATATCCTTCTTCCATTTTTTTCTGTCGGAACAGACCACTCAGGCAAAGAACTAATCGTTGTACTCCTTGTATCGGGTTTTTCAATTTAAAGAAAACACAGAATAATTGAGATATCAGGTTGAAATTTATCCAGGTGTAGTACACATGTTGCATTTAAGTATGGAATTCGATCTCGCTTATCTCGATCGATTTTTTGGAGCCAATTTTCCACCACTCTTCCACATATGTTGGCCTGAACGTTTTCAATTTCGCGTTCGATATTTTTCCTGATCTCCTCTAAGGTTGCTGGCTTGTTGGCATAAACCAACGACTTACCGTAACCCCATAAAAAGAAATCCAACAGCGTTAAATCGCATAAGCGAGGTTACACGATTACCGAACTTCCCCTTCAATTGATCAATTGTTTGACCAACTGTGTGTCATGTGACACCATCTTGTTGGAACCACATATCACTGATGTCAAGTCCGTCCAATTCTGTCCAAAAATAGTCTTCCGACATGGCACGATAACGAACTCCGTTGACCGTAACATTGCGATCATTTTCATCGACCTCCGGCATGAAATCCATACCACACTGTCACTTTTTGTGGATATAATGGGGTCTCTTGAAGCACATGTGGGTTAGCTGTCCAATAATAAAGCCAATAAGCCAAAAATGAGCTTCGTTGGTGAGGAATGATTTTTCGATGAAATTCATGATTTACTTCGTGTCGGCGCTTCGAATGATCAAGAAGCTTCAGTTCTTAAGTTAATTTGATCTTGTAAGAGTGTAGGTTAAGATCTTTACGTAGAATTAATTAAAATTACGACTGAGAGATTCAAAATTCGTGTGAAGTGCGTGGAATCGAACGATTTGACTCATTATAAACTAAAGCACTGGCAGAGGAACATTCAATAGTGAATATATTGACTCGAAAATATCCACTATAGTATAGACAGCCTGTCTGGTGGGACGATTATTACGACCAAAAATTGGAATAAGCCGTCTTAAAGTTGCGACCACCGACTCAAAAATTCGGTAGTACTTTCTAATAATTTTCAAACGTTGCTCTTCACCATGATAAAAATGTAAACCTTGACTGACGTTTTAACATTGACAGATCATAAAATAGATTAAGGGTGCATTTGTATTAAAATACATAATTGTTATATCACTCTTGAAAAATCCTTTCGAAGACAGATAAGTAAGAGCTTCTAGATAAAGTGCCTATTGCGTAGATCGAACGAGCGTAGGCTGGACATTCACACAGGTAGTGCTCCGCGATGTTTTTACCACTTTCACGGCAAGCGTCGCAAGAAGTGATACATACTTATGCTCAACACACTTAAGTGCCTAACCTCTGACCTCTCATTCGTTTGGTCTGCCGGCAACCTGGAGAGCCATGCCCTTCGGATCCTGAAAAACTCTCCTCTGAGCCTTGCATAGCAAGTTCATAGACCATTTCATTTTCCATGATCCCATTGTGACATGGAACCCAAACAAGACTCAATTAATTCAGCTTATCGACAGCATTCAGTGATGTCTTGCATTCTCTAGCTTTGAAGTCATAAGAGGGGTCTGCAAGGCTTTAGGCGCAGCATGGCTGTCGCTACAGATGCAAATCGTTCGCCCTCTCTACCGATTCTTTACAATATAGTTGTTGTCATTAGGATTTACTTATATCTCCACTTGGAAAACAGATGCATGTTTTCCTAACGAAGAGTAAAATATAACGTTGTCGCCCTCCAGAAAGACATCGATGCCGCATTGTAAATCGGTTTTGGAGCAGTCATCCATGAAGACCCGACTCTAGTCGAAACCATTCCTGACCACAGGGAAAATTGATTTCGTATTTTTCCGCTGCAGGAGTGCTGGTGGCACTACATTAGACAGCATGTCTATACGAACAAAGTCAAAGACAGTCAGCGCGCGAGGTCATCAAGGTTTCAGTGCGTATTACACAAAAGAGCGCTACTCTTTCAACGGAAGATGGCTTTGAGAGTACAGCCCATGAGGCTAGGACATTCATCAGTGCGTCTAGAGTAGAGGCAAGCATATGCACCCGACAGACCTTTCTTTGGAGTCTGTAAAAAAAGCAGCAGTGACGTGTCGTCGTGAAAGGTTTTTCCACCAGACAACCGACACATAGGATATAATTACCTGGTGGGCAGTGTGCTGGTATTGATACCATGGTATAGCAGTACTGTGTTCTTTACCGCATGTCTGTCACTACAATACCACTTTAAAAGCTAGTATACCACAAAATATACCTGGTATTGAGATTCATATTTTTTGGTGGTATAACAACTTCTTACTGATTGCAGCGCCACTTTCTCTCTGTTGGCGTAAATAATCACAGTGAAAAGGTATAGCATTGTTTTTGTACAAAGGACTCGAATAGAAATATTTTATCCGATTGTCCGAAACGACGCAAACGTCAAAGTATACTACTTAACGCGAAAATCAGGGTGTACTACGAAATGCTGGTGTTAATACCGTCGAATATGTTTGATTCAGAGAAGTTTGCAATCCGGGATGGCACCAAATACTTAGCTTTGGCGAATTGGATGGTGATACATACCTTTAAGCGCTAGATGAGTCAGAGAAAAACCTCGGTTTTGAGAGGATTCCCTGGAAGCCAATTTCTAGTACACCAATCGTCGACCACGCCCAGGCATCGCTCTGTGTGGAAACATTTGAAGGGTACTGAAATGCGCTTTAGAGCGGATGGCCGCTGGACACTCTCCAACAAACAGTACAGCTACATCATCTACATATGCTTGAGTATAGAGGTCAGAATTATTAAGGCTTTAAGCAGTGTGTCGACCAACATGCACCATAGTAGTGGAATATCTAGCTACCCATGCTAAGAGGACGCAGTTATAATATCTCAGGCAGTACTAACTTTTTAGCAGGAAGAAGGACTGGAAGCAACGCTAATAAGAAAACGTTATCGAAGCTGTCAAACCATGGTCGCCTTATATTCCTTCTCAGTGCAATGCATTTGCTATATCTTGGAGAGCAAATTCAATCTATGACTAATGGAAAACCTGAATGTCTGTCGTGTCTCAGCATTACGGTTGGCTTTGGCTTTTTTCAACAGCATCACTTCAAAACAGATTTCAGCTTCTTTCAACTAATACCGTCAGCATAGAACTAATCATCTGCTCAGCACTACGGCAGAGAAACCCCCAAAAATGGAGAGATTAGTTGCTGGGACTATACGCGACAGTTTTCCGCTTTCTATGTAAGAGTTCTCTACTATAAAAGATCTAAACGATCTCAACCATATGCTTAATATGGTTAGCTTCAAAAAGTTCATTATAAAAAGCACTTGTTTCCAGGAGTGTATACTGTGAATCATGTGTCGTTTCTTATGCATTTTGAATTGTACAGGGTGGTCCAAATACATGTTTCTTTTTAAGAATAAAATAAAATGAACAAAAAAATCTATTATTTTCGGTATGACATGTTATGGCTTTATTAGAAAGAGTGAACATTCTCATTTGTTATGGAATACGATTTCATCCATGTGACTGCCTCGGCTAGCTTCGTAGTAGCGCATCCTGTCAACCCAATTTTCCAAGACTGTTTCTAGTTCGGACGATATTCGCTTTAAGAACTTGACTCGTTTCTGGATTATCCTCATAACATCGCTCTTTAAGGGCACACCACAAAAAAAAAGTCTAACCGTATAAAATCGCAGCTCTGAGGCGGCTGATTGACTTCGCCAAGACGGCTGATGACACGATTACGGAACTTAGGCGCGCAACAAATACATATATTGTTCGATGGGCTTTGTGGCATGGCGCGCCCTCGTGTAGAAACCAAAGATCGTACAAGTCCATGTCTTAAATTTCAGCTCACAAAAATCCGGTAATCATGTTGAGATTGATGGCGAGTCGATGTTCCTAGAATGAGTCGAACACTATTGGCAACAGCAGCCACTTTCGCGCCGGTACGTACCGTATGACGACGGAGACCATGAGTGTTGGCAGCAAGCATACCAGTCTGACGAACGTTTTGCACAAACTTGCAGCAGGCGCTTGTTTTCAATAAACGCACTGTTTGGGCAACACAGCACTCACTTTTGAAATAAGTTCGCAATATTTCCCAACGTTGTTCTTCTTCGGAGGTATGACACTGACTGACAATCAAGACTTCGAGCGGGAAAGACCTGCCAGTGTCAAAATAACATTGATTCAACAAAAAGAAACTTGTGTTTCTTTCACACCAGTCCTGTGTGAACGTTTTTGTTTTATTTTATTTTATTTTGCTTGATAAATTAGTTATTTTGTCCAACCAAAAGTAAACGACGGTTGTTGGCTTTTTCCAAAGACTATTAAGACAAGTTTTTTTTTTTTTTTTTAAATTCATTAAAATACATTCATTTAATTTTTTTCAGTCCAAAGAAACCTCGTCAGTGCTTAGCTGCGACATATCAACCGATGATAAATATATTGTCACTGGGTCTGGAGATAAAAAAGCCACCGTCTACGAAGTCATGTACTAAAAAAAAAACCAACGACAACCACAAAAAAACCGACACAAAAATTAACATTCTACGTCGGAGAGAGGATACACCGTGTATTTGTTTAATTGCTTTCATTTATTTTTAAGTTTTAATTTTTTTTTTATATTTTATTTCAGGGATTGATATATTTTTTTTTTTTATTTTCTTACTTGTATTGTAATAATTTATTCCGTAAAGAAAAGAAAAAAAAAAGCAAACAAACGCAACCAATTTAAGAAGAAAAAAAAAATGCATTTTGCCTTTTTTTTTCCAAAAAGCTAACGCAGTTTCCAGCTCGAAAACGTTTTTGTAACACGCTCCCGGTGGTTCGAAAAGTCTCGAGACTGATACATACGTAGATGGCGACTCTAATAACATAAAATACGCTTTTTAGTTAGTACTAACCTTCAAACGTGTCAAAATTTGATGATATTTCGACGATTATGGCGTTTTCCATTGGCCGACAGAAGCCTTCTCTTTGCCCTCGGGAGAAGAAAAAACTGACATTGGCATTTTTCTCATATTTTTAAAAGCAAAATTTCTCTTCTGGATTTTGTGTCAGAATATACTAATACATATAAATCCATACACACGTCAAATAGTATTATGTGTCAAACTAGATTTTTATTTTCGAGAAATCAACTGTATTTGGCTTCAAAGTCAGAAGAAGTTTTTAGTGCTCCATCACCTCGAAATCATGAGATATGGCTCCAATGAAGACGTCATCACCGAAACTGAAGCGTTTTTTTGAAGGGTTGGACAAATCGTTCTATAAGAAAGGCGTAGAAAAATGTTAGAGCGGCGCTGGAATGATTGCATCACTCTAGAAAGAGACTATGTTGATGAATAAAGTCGGATTGCGTTTTTATAGGTCAGTCGCGGGACTTTTCGAGCCAACTGTTATTTTGAACATTTTTTTTTTTAAACTTTTACTTTTAAATTATTTCTATTTGATTTATTAAGTAACTAACCATGTAAATAAATCGATAAGCAGTAAATTAAAAAAAAAAATAAAAAATAAAAATCTTTAAAAAAAGAAGTAATAAGAAAAAGTTATGTATTAGAAGTTTCTTGTTTTCGTATATAAGAAATTGTTTAATTTTTTTTTTAAATAATAATTTTATATCTTGCAAAAATACTACAAAGAAGAAAAGCAGAAAATGTTAATGTTTATGCATTTCTTTATCAAAAAAACAAAAACAAAAAAAAAAACCAATTGTACATCTTAAGTAAGAAAACTATCTAAGCGTAACGATGGATAAGGAAAAAAACAAAACAAAATACTTTATTAAACGTTTCATAGTATTTAGTTAAGAAAAAGGAAAAAGAAACAAAAATAAATTATGTGGATATTAAATGCACACACACAGGAAAAACAAAAAAAAACATAACACACATCATGTGATACAAGAAATATTAAATTCAAACAAAGGAAAAAAAATGATTTTTTTAAGAAAAATTTAATGTAACTAAAAGTTGATGTGTAAAAAAAAGATATGAAATTGAAAAAAAAAAAAAAACATAAATAGAAGCTTGATATTTTTGTAAGCCCCGTTCGAAAGCAGTCGATCGATCTGATTTAGATCAGAAAGTAAAATGAGTGGGACAAGGAGGTACATATTTGTTCATATGTTGTTTCTTTGCGTTTGCAGTGTTCATTTGATTTTTAGAAAATCACAACTACCCTTAAAAACGAGTTAAATAATTGCAAACTTAGTTCGCGAACTTTGTATATGCCGAGCTGATTTCAAAATCCGTTTTTAAATATCTCAGGTTAAGCTTAAATATAAGCATACGACTCTGTTAGCTCCGGCAGTTTTTGAAAATATATTTTTCGAAGAAACCACAGCGCTTATGTTAAATATTAACTGTCCGACAACAAATACTGAAAGTGTAGCTTATTACTCTTTATAAAAAAGATCGGTACATTGTTTATTCTTAAGCACTCAAAAGCTGCATCGATATTTGTATTTTGGCTTCAAAAGCTGAAAATCGTTTGACTTATCTACATGTTCTAGTAGAAATTTGGGACAATCATCCGGCAAAAAAATTGTGATTTTTAAAATGTTTAAGTTTTTCTGAATATCAACACCATGTTGCATCGCGTCCCTCAAGTCAATGGATAAAGCAATGGCAACGATTCCATTTATGAAAAATAACCAGGTGTCCGGACCCATATATTTTGATGCTCGGTAACGTATCTAAAGTTTTGAACATGAAATCAGGCTGTGTATAAGGACAGTAGGGGCAATTCATTTCCTCAAACACCATCAGCTGACTCTTGACGTTTTTTTAAAGCCTGGAATTGGATAGTATTTTTATAGCACATATATTCATAGTTAGCGCTCGCTATATCTCTCTTATTCCGTGCACTTAATTTCTTGTACTAATCCCATACTACAAATTTATTGGATATGTAATAATTATCCAAGACCTCCGTAATGCAAAGTTCATAAAGTTAAGTTTGCCACCGAATCAAATTGAATAATATTTATTTTATGCGTTAGAAATCAAAAAAAAAAAAAACAAAAATGGAAAATTAAAGCAAACAAAGGGCTGCGATTTTCTACAATAAATTTGTACACATACCCTTCCTACATGTTTAACTTCCTTCCTTACCACCACTCACCTAATTTGCTTTTTAAAAATCAATTTAATAAAAAACAAAACAAAATACATTATTTTATTTTACATCATAATTACAAAAATGCTTGTATTGTTTCTTAAAAGTTAATTACACGCATATGCATACAAAGCGAAAAACAAAAACAAATTAATAAAAAAAACATGTATAGGTATATCCACAAAACTCACAAAACACTTCAAGAAAAACGTTTAAAGAGAAAACAACCCAAACGCAGCTAGATATGTATTTTACATTTTCGTCAACAATTATAAACAAAAACAAAACAAAAATGATTACTTTATTAATTAATGTAATTTTTAAAAAAAAAGAAAACAAAACAAAACAAAAATAAAATATATATTGATTTTTAATTTTAAATTTCACTGTAAGTATATATTATATATGTATGTAATTAAAACAAAAAAAAAAACAAAACAAAGAAAAACAAAACAGAATTATGATAAAATTAAGCAGAGTAAAATAAAATGATAAATAATGCAAAAAATAAAACAAAACAACTTAGAAATAATTAAAAGAAATAAATGTTAAGTTAAGAGTATATAATGTAAGAATAAAGTAAGAAGGAACAAAAAAAAAAAAAAGAAATAAAAATGAAAATGAAAATGCAAGAAAGAGAAATAAAATTGATAAACAAATAAATCACACAATATACACATTCAGTTACACAAAGAAGAAAGCTCTGTAAAGAAAAATTTTAAATTCTACACAACAAAATAAAACATTAAATAATGTTTCTAAGTCTAAGTCTATGTACGAAAAGATATGATTAAAGAATAACAAATAAAAAGTAAAGTAATGGTAAATCGAATGAAGATAAAAAACAAAACAAAGCAAAAAAAAAAATATTATTTAATAAATTTTAAGAAAAACAACACAAAACAAAAAGAGAATAAAAACAAAATGGAAAACTAAATAATAAACGTAAATAAACACGAAAATGTAAATTTTTGAAAAATCTAATTGTGTTTTTCTTTTCAACTAAACGTCAGTTGATGATTTTAATATTAGATTTTAAGATTCCATAATTGCCGTTCCCTTCCCAATGGTTTTGAATTTACTTTTGGCGCTCGTGGAACTAGTCACAGCCTCACAACCTACGCAATTGTTGCTAAGAATTATATAATAACCCACTTACTTAGATGGCTCTACAGTCCGAGGTATTGCAGGGCCTCAGCTGACATAACTCTCCAGCTATCGCGGTCCAGTTGCGCACACGAGGTTGGCTGAGGTCCCCTTCTACTTGTGTGCGAAAAATCTAATTGTGTTTTTCTCTTCAACTAAACGGCAGTTGATGATTTTAATATTAGATTTTAAGATTCCATCATTGCCGTTTCCAATGGCTTTGAATCTACTTTCGGCGGTCGTAGAACTTGTCACGCCCTCCCAATCTACGCAATTGATGCTAAGAATTACATAATAATTCACTTGCTTAGATGGCTCTACAGTCCGAGGTATTGCAGGGCCTCAGCTGACGTGCGGATTCGGTAAACCAACCCTGAACTTTTACTTCACGTCGGTATTTGTGTTTTTTGTGTTTGCCTTTCTTTATAATGACTCGGAAATTTAGAGTGGATATTGCCAATATACGCGGGCTAAAAAGTAATCACTTTTCTGCGTACGTCCGCGTCTGCAAATACAGGCCAGCTGTTTTAGCACTAAGTGAAACACCTCTCAGATCACTCTGATCTGAAGCTATCTGGCTACGAACCAGTGCCATTATTCTTCTCTCACCGCGGTCTCGTCATTTACGTGCGTAGTGATGCAGCTTACCAAACTGAACCACAATGTAGTAACTGTTCCAATCCGGAATTCAATTTCATGTGGTTGAAATTCCATCTCCGTAAGCAAATTATCCACTACTGCTTTATTTACAGAAGTTTGATGCGCTGTCTGACTCCATTCAAAGAATTGTATCCCTGTATCCTCATACTGAAATCGTTATTACGGGCGATATCAATATACACAATTCTGGTTGGCTTCGACTGCGGAAAATAACTTGACCCAGCCTGTGAACCCACAGGAATACCAGACGTTGATAGTCATACCGCCAACACCCTGGACTTGTTTTTAACTTCTCACCCTGATAAGTACATCGTTGATGTGCTCTGCCCTCTAGGCTCGTCGGACTATTATGTTATCTCAGCTAATTTGTCGTACACCGGCCACACAGTTAGAGAAAAGATTCCTAAAAGAACCGTATGACAATACGAGAAAGCCAACTGGAGCGGTTTTAACAGCTTCTTTAGGAATATGAACTGGTCGTTATGTTTCCTCGATAACGACGTAGTTGCCGCTGCCGACATGATCACAGAAACTATTCTCTTTGGAAAGAGATGCTTTATCCCCCATCGGATGAAGAGTATCAAACCAAAAGAAAAGACATGGTATGACTCGAGTTGTAAATAGGATGTCAGGTTAGAGAAATGATTTTTCGGTCCTTCAAGACCAACCCAACAGAGGAAAAACTAAAAAGTTTAAACGAGTCAGGAATGACTGCAACGCCTTTCTTAGGCGTGTAAAATTTCAAGACGACCAAAACTTGAGGCAGAAAATACAATGTCCCAAAGATAGTAAAAGTTTTTGGTCGTTCGTCAAAAACATAAGAAATTCTGCATCATCCTCCATTCCAACCCTCATTTACAATGACATTCCAGACGTCAGCTCTTTGGACAAGGTCAATCTGCTTGCTGCACATTGTGCGGCTAGCTCAAAACTTCTAGATTGTGCTTTGTCTCTGAATACATTTGAGTGCATCGAATTTTCCATGGGACGAACCCACTTTCATGCTCGTATATGGTATATCGCTCCTTCTTCTGAGGAGGTGTTTTTCCTCGCTAGCAAAACCACTGCGTAGGCTTTTTCATCAATCCTACTCTTTAGGACTCTTTCCGAGCAGGTGGTAAACAGCATTTGTCCAGTCCGTCCCTACGAAACGCGAATCTTCTCTCTCCTCCTACATACCCATTGCACTTACGTCCCTTCTTTCCAAGGTCATGGAAACGCTGATAAACCGTCAGCTCGTGAAATATCTCGAAACACGAAAACTACTCAATGACCGGCAATATGGTTTTCGTAGCAACAGGTCCACTGGTGATTTGATGGCATGTTTCACCGAAGAGTGGAACCAAAGCGTACATCAATCTGGCGAAAGCAAGATAGTTGCACTTGATATTTCTAAGGCATTTGACAAAGTTTGGCATCAGGCTCTGTTGTCAAAAATGCGTGCTTTTGGGATCGACGACTCTCTTCTCCAATGGATTAGAAATTACCTTTCGGAACGTTCAATTCTATCTCTCTCTATCCCATTCTATCCCATTTTCCAAAAAACTTAACACATGCTGAGGCATTATAAGTGGGTATGAACACGTGAGTGTTAAGTTTATTTTTAAAAAAAAATAAAAATTCAGGTTGTCTTGGAAGGGTTCAAGTCTGATATTCACAAAATAAATGCCGGTGTGCCCCAGGTCTGCGTTCTGTCTCCGACAATCTTTCCAATTTTCATCAACGATCTCTTGTCCGCTACTTCTAATCCAATATATTCCTTTGCTGAGGACAGTACTCTCTGCTTTTCATATTCGTTCCCGAACTTAGGCCCCTGCTCTTCGTCTGTAGAACGGGAACGGCAGCGTATGTTAAGCTCATTAAATTCCGATATTAACAGCATAATAAGTAGCAGAGTAGAATTTAATGCTTCCAAAACACAATGCTGTCTGCTGTCGTTAAAGCGAAATTTAAACACCTAGCCATTATCCATGAATGGCACTTGCATCGTAGAAACCGATAAACTTTTCGTTCTCGGTCTTCCAAATTACGTTGGAATGACCACATATTCGGTGTCGTCAAACATGCTGCGAAAAGTCTAGGTTTCCTCAGGCGATGTAAGAAATATTTTTCCCCTTCTGATCTGGCCTCAATATATAACGCGTTTATATCCCCGAAATTGGAGTACAATGCCCACATCTGGTCGGGTGCACCCAAAACATCTCTGCACCTGCTAGGTAGGATTCAAAACCGTGGGATAAAACTCATAGGTGATACTAATATCACTCAAACAATGGACACATTTGAACACCGACGCAATGTCTCGTGTCTCACTCTCGCTATTTTCACCATCAGTGCTCCATAGAAATCGCCAGCAGCATAGGGGTGAAAATCTCTTGAATTGGGAAAACAGGTCATCTTCGGTGTATTCTGACTGGGTAAACGGGTATCTATGATAAGTGGGAAAAGGGATGCTGAACTGATAGTCGGTAGTCTTGCCAGTTGTGATTATAATCTGAATTCTTAAGACATTTATGGGTGTTTCACTGGCTGGGATCAGATCGTGGGCTGAACTTCCGGAACTATATTAGGTCACTGAAGTTTTTGGGGGCCTGGAAAAGGCATCTGCTACTATATTCATCTTGGCTGGTTTTTATTTCAATTCATAATAATAGTCTTTCAGTATCACCTTCCACCTTTTTAGCTTGCTGTTATTATTTTTACTACTCAAAGCGTAGGTCAATGGTTGGTGATTTGTGAATATTTGAACCTTTGCTGTACCGTACAAAAAATTCCTTAATCAATTTAAGGCCCGGAAAATGGCAATCATTTCTTGCTCATTGGTAGCATAATGGTCTTCTGTTTTATTTAAATTTCGAGACGTAAAGGTAATGGGTCTGTCGTTCAATTTGAAGCATCAGTCATTAGTTGGAATTCTTTGCTAGAATCAGGCAAATGGTTTGATACTAGCGAGTTTTGTGTTTTCTTAAATGCGTTAATTGCTTCATCGTCCAGACAAACAGGCGTTTTACTTGAGTTATTCTTCGAAATTCGACCTCCTTTTTTTTTTATTATTATTAGCCCGGGTCTACCCCGGACAACTTTATTTAGCTTATTAACAAGCAAAAACTTAAAGCTAGACTTAAAACTAACAAAGATATTCTTAACCTAATGGGGCGAGGAGAAATGGTGGACGAGGGAGATGTTAAGGGAGTGGCATATTGAGCAGTGCTTTTTTCATTTCGTGTTTGCTGCTATTTAGGTCAAAGACTTCGGCGTAGTTGTTCGTTATACGCAACATTCTAGATATGGGTTCAAAGTGACCGTAGTTGGTGCGGTGAGTTCGGATCAGGAAGAGTGGGGCATATCTTAGATTACGGGGATTGGGAGTGAATGCAATATTTTGCGTTATTCTCGAGCACTCGATGTTTCCAGTCAGTAACTGGTGGAAAACTTCACGACGTTTTTTTTAGGGTATGCATGCTAATTAGTTTCAGCCTATTTTCATAGGGGGGTAATCCATATGGGTCGGCCCAGGGTGGACCACGAAGTGCGAAATGGATAAACCTGCATTGGACTGCTTCTATTCTTTGAATGTGGGTTAGTTTATAGGGTGACCAAACTTGGCTGCAATATTCGAGAAGAGACCTTACAAAAGTAATGTACAGCGACTTTGTAACGTAAGGGTTGGAAAATTCTTTCGACCAGCGTTTGATAAAACCAAATGCAGAGTTAGCTTTATTTATAATGCTGTCAATATGTGAGTCGAAATTCAATTCTCTGTCACAAATTATTCCTAGATCCCGTACTTGGGTAGTGGAAGGAATGGGCTCATCGCAGATGAAGTAGTTTCTTGGAGGGGAGGTAAACGTTTGCGGGAACAGGTTATCGCTTGGCATTTGCTGACATTAAGCTCCAAAAAGTTTTGCTTGCACCATACCGAAAACTTATTTAAGTCAACTTGCAGGCAATGGGAGTCAGAAGGCAATGAAATGACTTTGGAAATTCTCATGTCATCAGCGAAAATAGAAAGATTACAATTCGTTAAAATGAGATTTATGTCGTTAATCGTCAGGATAAAAATGATTGGCCCAAGGTGACTACCCTGAGGGACACCAGATGTTGCTTTAATTGGGTCGGATATTGAAGATCTGAAGATGACCCTGTATTCTCGGTCTTCTAAATAGGATTTGGTCCATGCCACAAAATGAGGGGAAAAGCCAAGTTTTTTTTAGTTTAAAAATGATAAGTTGGTGAGAAATTTTATCGAATGCCTTGCTGAAATCAGTGGAAATTGAATCGACTTCATCACTGTCTTCTAAAGCATGAAGCGTCCTAGAGACGAACTCTGTTAGGTTAGTGGTCGTTGATTTACCTTTCATGAAACCGTGCTGATTTGTACAGATAGTTGGTCTACAGTACGGAAGCAGTTGTTGATAGACTATGCTTTCAAAAAGTTGGGGTATGCAAGAGAGTTTTGCTATTGGCCTATAATTATCGACTTCGGCCTTACTTCCTTTTTTATGAATAGGGATGATGTAAGATTCCTTCCATAGGAAAGGGAAAGTACCTGTTGAGACAGACAAGTTAAATAGGGCAGCAAGGGGAGGACCGAGATGGTTAATACACTCTTTTATTACAACAGCCGGAAGGCCATCAGGGCCGGAAGAAAAATCATCTTTAAGTTTGGTAATGTTATCAGACACCAAAGATGTTGTTATATTTAGCGAAACGGATGATGTCTCAGGATAGTTTCTCATATAGCTAAAGTACGAGTAACTAGGATCGGGTTCAGCTGTTTTCTTAGAAAAAGATTTATTAAAATGACAGGCAAAGAAATTTGCAATGGTTTTCGGGTCGGCAGAAGATTCACTGAGAAATTTGAGAGTAGATGGGTAGCCGTCTGACTTTCTTTTGGTATTAACAAACTGGTAGAAGCGTTTAGGCTCTGAGACTAAGTTACTCGTAAATTGCATGCGGTAGAGGTACTCAAGGTAAAGAGACTCACAAAGTTCAGAAAAACGATTATATACCAATCGATAATTACTGTAGTCGGAATCAGATCGAGTCCTTAAGAATGTATGCCACAACTTGTTTCTGTAATTACAGAGAGAGCGCAACTCCTTGTTGTACCAGGGAGGAGCTGACATGCAGTCCTTTCGGAAGGTATATGGAACCGATTGGGCAAAGCAGGAGAAAATTAACGAATAGAACGTTGATAAGGCAAGATCAATATTAGTCGTCTCAGCAATAAAGTCAAAGTTAATGTTGCTAATGAGGTTTTTAAGTTTGTTAAAGTCGGTTCTTCGGAAGTTAAATGAAAATGCATTTTCCGCATCGACACTTGTGTTACCATTTTCATATGAGTATATAATTGACAAGGGGGGATGAAGGCGGTCTAGGGTAGAAAGAAGATGATCACTCCTATAAACGACACAGTTATCTGAATCGGATGTGAAGACAAGGTCGAGTTGTCTGTTCATTGTGTTAGGTATTCCACTAATCTGATATAGACTCGAGTTGGTTAGGCAGTCCACCATCAAAATTTCTATTTCTGAGGACGAATTAAGAGAGACGAACTGAGACGAATCGTCGGAAGACCCCCATTTAAGTTGAGGGAGGTTGAAATCCCCTACTAGAATAATACAGTCTTCAGGTTGTGCATTATCAGTCAAAAAATCCACTGCGTGAACTACAGGTCGATAAGACTCAATTGGTTGGGATGGGTGAATGTAACAACAAAGTACGTAAAGACAGCGTTTGGGGAGCGTAATGTTGACACATACTAACTCAAAGTTGTCAGTGTGGGGAATATCAACAGGAGTTGCGTGAAAAAAGTTCCGGATTGCTAGTAAAACATCTCGGCCATAGGGATTATCAGCTCTTTCAAATCCATCTTTTCGAAAAACGTTGAAATTTGGAGGAAACAGCTCAAGGTTATTAATGTCGGGAATTAGATTTGTTTCAGTAAGAGCAATTAGGTCATAGGGTAACTTTTGAGAATTGAGATATACGACGGAGATTTTAGAGCGCAAACCTCTTACATTTTGGTAGTAAATGGACAGGCATTGTGGACTGGAGGATACAGGATTTAGTTTGTTAGGAACTGTAATAGTTTTTAAAATTTGAACGAGTTCTTTGCAAGTGGGAGAGATGTTTAGAGCTGACATGCGAAGACAGCGTGGAAAGATCATTATGAACTTCATCAGAAGAGATGTCGAAACTCTCATGGTATCGAACGAAAATTTGCATCAATTCAACTGGCTTAATAGGAAGACCTTCTCGTTGAATCGAAACCATAATGTTGGTTTTGGTTGTCATCAATGCATCAATGGAGTTGGGTTTGTCGTGCAAGTAGGCAAGGTAGAGCCGAACATTTTCATAAATGCGGCGGTCTCTCAAACGAGATACTACGTAACGACTGTCATCATTCATATCAGAAATTTTTTTAGTGAGTTTGACAGTAGGTGGAAGGAGTGGGTCAAGGTATTTCGGGCAAGAATCGAGGGCAGGCGAATTAAGAGAACGAGCGGATGAAGAGGGGACAGGTTGTTCAAGCACCCCGGAACTAGAATCTTGACTAGTGAGGGGGGTTGGATCAGATGGATTGGTAGATGAAGATGAGGAAGGGGTGGTTGGGTTTAGTATATGGGAGGTGATAAAATTAGGATATTTGACTGATTTAGCAACGTTAGTTGGAACTTGGGTAGAAGGCGCAGGAGCAAGGTTAAATGAAACTCTGTTTTGAGGCGGCTTTAAAGATTTGGTAAGGGGAGCGAGAGGATTTGGTGTAGCGACTCTGGTGTTCTTTTTGGATGTAGCAAAGGGGGGTAGAAGCGAGGAGAATCTTGGAAAGATTTGGGTCTAAAATGACCAGTTTGAGTCGGGATTTTGATGGGATAGGGCAGAATTGTGGGTGCTATGTTTTCTTTTATTAGCAAACTTATTATATACCATATCCTTCCGTTGGGTGAGGACCATCTTTTCCGAGATTGGTATGCCGTCCGAAGATTTGAACATCCAATCGTATTTGGTGGGTATACGTATTTCAAAACACATGCCGTTTTTGCTCTTCACTTTGCCAACTTGTTTACACTTGATGTCTTGTATACCAAATTTCTTCCTAAAAAGGTCTTTGATGCAGGACGGGCTTGCGTGACGTGGGGCACCTTGGAGAAAGAAAGTAGACAGCTCCGGTTTTTTGGTGGCTTCAAGATTCATTTTATTTAATTTTTGAATTCTGTTGGTCCATTCAGGGAGAGTCCAGGATGTCCGAAAAGCCCTAATTATTGGCAATGGTCTTGGGACGGGATTGGTTATCGAAGTTGCATTTATCGAAGTGGGTTGAATGGGGGCTTCGGTGGTAATGGTTATTGAATGAGTTGGGGCTGAAGTGGTTGAGGGTGATGTATATAGCTCGTCGTGTAAGGATTTGTTACACGGGCTTACTGCAGATGGAGGTGCATCCGGCTTACTAGAGATGTGCTTTAATTCCTCCAATATCTGCATTGTGGGTGATCTAGTAGATGCAGCTTCCTCACTTAGAAAATTAAGGTCATGTTGGATGGATCCGATGTTTTCGGTTTGTTCAGCATACTTGAGATGTAGAAGAGTGGTTTGGTCAGTCAACGTTGACATAATTTTTCCCAATTGAACTGAAGTTCACTGAATCGCTGGTAACGCGTTTGAGCAGTGAGACTTATCAGAATCTGCTAGTTTAGTTATTTTAGACTGCAGGGATTGAACAGCTGATTTTGTGGTGGTTATGCTCTATCGATCGAACAGTGTAGGTTATCATGGCTCTCGGAAATTAGTTTGGTTACATTTTTACTATTAAATTGATCTTCGCATTTCAGCTCTGCAATCGAGTCTGCAAGCCCAATTAGTTGCTGGTTATTACATTTTATAGCCAGCATTATATGTGCTAGGGAGATGGTCCGGCACTCTACACAGAAAAAGCTGAATATGCGCTTATACTCTTCCAGATGAGTTTTAGCGTTTCTGCTTAAACCAATGCATATGGGATGGAATTTCTTTCCACATATCCCATTGCATGTAATCATTTCCACTGTGTTAGTAGGTACAGCGCAGTCAGCAAATCCACAGGAAGACATGGTTAAATTAGATCAGAGTGCAAGTAGGTTATTGATTATTTTTATATTTATATATATATATATTTTTTTTTTTTTAACACACAAAGTCACTGTGTTTTGATGACACTGAGGAAATACAAATTCACTGTATTTTGATGGCACTGGGAATTTATGGTGTAAGCGATTGGAAAGAATGCGGTCACACACGAAAAAACCAAAAAAAAGGAAAAAGGTCAACAGAAAAACAAATATTCACAAATTATCGCGGAGCGAAATTAAAACACGTCCGAACTTGACGGTGGTAGAGTGGAGAGATCCTTCCCCCCTTAAAAGGGGTTTCGCAAAATTCGCGTATCTCTTGATGAAGCCGTGATAATACGAGGGCGGGTGAATAAGTCCGTGACTTTTGGATTAAAACACAGATTTTTTGATAAAAAAATAATTTTATTTTTCAACGTAGTCTCCCTTGAGCTCTATACACTTTGTCCAACGCTTCTCCAATTTTTTTATCCCTTCCAAAAAAAATGATTTGTCGAGGTCCTCAAAATAGGCCTTTGTTTGCGAGATGACTTCATCATTGGAGTCAAATCTTTTTCCACCAAGCCATTTCTTCAGGTTTGGGAACAAGAAGTAGTCGCTCGGAGCCAAATCTGGAGAATAGGGTGGATGAGGGAGCAATTCATAGCCCAATTCATGGATTTTTGCCATGGCAACTGCACATGTGTGCACCCTTGCATTGTCTTGGTGGAAAAGAACTTTTTTCTTGGCCAAATGAGGTCGTTTTTTTTTTCAAATCGTCATTGAATCGGTCCAATAAGTTGGCATAATATTCCCCATTGATTGTTCTTCCCTTTTGAAGGTAGTCAATGTGGATTATCCCGCGTGCATCCCAAAAAACAGTCGCCATAACTTTATTGGCTGACAAACCCACCTTGGCCTTCTTTGGCGCCGATTCACCCTTAGAAACCCACTGTTTTGACTGTTGTTTGTTCTCTGGTGTGTTGTGATGGATCCATGTTTCGTCCACGGTTACAAAACGGCGCAAAAACTCCTCCATATTGTGATTAAACAACGCCAAACCTTCCTGTGAAGTTGTTACACGATTGCGTTTGTGGTCGACTGTGAGCAAACGCGGCACCCATCTTGCGGAAAGCTTTCTCATGCCCAAGTGATCATTCAAAATTGAAACCACTGAGCCATGCGAGATCCCTACGGCTTCCACAATCTCTCGCACTTTCAATCTTCGGTCGGCCAACACCATATCGTGAATTTTTTCGATTGTTTCGGGTGTAAAGACCTCAACTGGGCGTCCAGGACGTTCGGCATCTTCAGTGCTTGTACGGCCACAACGAAATTCAGTAAACCACTTTTTTACCATTGAAATCGATGGTGCAGAGTCCCCATAGTATTTATCAAGCTTAGCCTTGGTCTCGGTAATGGTTTTTTTTCGCAAGAAATAATGCTTAATAAGCACACGAAATTCACTTTTTTCCATTTTCTCCTCAAATTAGTGAGTAGTCTGATAAAAATAGCTGTCAAACACAAACTAACTGACGCAGCAAGTTTAAATTTTGACAGGAGTCAACTGACAGATGCCTGTTGACAGGAGCAGTGTTGCTGTTTCAGTAAAGAGGTCAGAAATTCAAAAAGTCACGGACTCGTACTCTGAAAGACCATGAAAAGAGCGCAGATCTTTCAATATTTTAGGGCAGAGAAATTCTACTATCGCGTTTACCTTAGCTGGGTTTGTTTTAATTCCGCTTCCAGAAATAACGAATCCTAAGAATTCTTTACAAAATGAACATTTGTCTAACTGAACCTTTAAATACCGGTTTTCTAATGTTTGGAAAACCTTCCTTAAATTCTTAAAGTGCGTAGGTTCATCTTCGCCGATGACCACAATCTCGTCAGTATAGACGAAGCATATTTTGCCGGTGTTTTCTCGTAAAATATCGTTTAATGCTATTTGAAATGCTGTTGTTCACTGAGAAAGCTGTTTTTTGGATGTCCGACTCCTTCAGTGGTACTTGATGAAACCGCTTTTAAGGTCAATTATCGGCTACTGAGAATGATTTACTCTAACTTAGTTGCGCTAGCACTTCGTTTATGTGGGTATTTATCTGAAATTGTGATGGTGTTCAATTTCCGATAATCGACGACCATTCTATACTGCTTTTCTCCGGATGAGTCAAGTTTCCTCGGCACTATCCATATGGGAGAATTATAGGGCGACTGTGTAGGTCTTATAATGCCATCTCTTAGTAGTTGGCTAATTTGTTTTCCTACACCATCTCTCAGGGCCATGGGATATTGATAAAACTCTGGGTACGCTGGTGTTTCCGAGGACGTACGAATTTCACCTTTCACGGTGGTAGGGAAAGGTAGCCTCTTATCGGGTTCTGTAAATAAGTTTGGAAATTCTTGAACTGTTTTCAAATTGATTTTTTTAACTACCGTGTAGGCGCGCTGCTTTATTTTGATCTTTACTTTATTTTTTATGATCATGTAGTCACGATTAGTGTGAATTATTGCGGAAAGTTCTTTCAAACTATCGTTTCCTAGGATAGCATGAAATGGTGGCTTATTTTAAAGTTACCGCCTGTAGAGTTCGCGCAGAAAGTTTGTGCATTGTGTATGGGTTTTAAAACAAGATCGGACTGAATCCAGTTCTTGTTCCAGTGTCTATGAGAATTTGCAACATTTGTCCACTCTTCGTTCTGCATTCAAAATAGGGCAGTGAAGATTTAAGCTAACAAATAAATATCTGTGAAATCGATGGGAACTTGTTGTATGTCATTTGGATTTCCAAATGATTCGACATATTGTGGAAGGGACTGGTCGTATTTGCTTTCTTCACAATCTACAATACGTTAGTAATTAGCTGCATCGTTACCTTTTAGTTCTACTTGATATTGTATTTGTTGGCATGGATCTTGCACTTGTTGGTCCTGGTCTTCAGTTTGTTTTCCTTGGTGGTTTGCCTGAGTTCCCTGCGGGATTCTATATGGAAATACCTTTCGTGTTTAGTTGGCACTTGCGCCTGTTGTGTAGATGCCGCGTACCTTTTTCTCGTTATGTTACGGGTTTGTTGAGGCCTATTCATATAATTCACAGCTCTCATTTGGACACTGATGTCCGTTGGAACTGATCTTTGTTGAGGTTTGGGTGGTGGCATAGGCTTTTGGGCCTAAATATTTGGATAAATCGGAAGGGCTTGGTTTTGGTTGAATTGCAGAATGTTTAGCTTATTTCTGAGGAAAGAAAACTGGTTTACTTCCAGGAGGACTTTTGTGTGTGATGTTTTCCATGGAGGATGTGGAGGCAGCCAAGCATTTCTTAGTCGTATGATGCCACTTTCGTCGATAATTGAATTAAGTTTTAGTAACTTGCTTTTTGAACTGATAGGTTTCCTTTGAGAGAGACAAGAAACTTTATTAGCAAAATGTATTTTTTGAACATAGCTTATCCAGAAATGTAAGGCTACTCGTCGTTCAGAGGCTGTACACCAGGGTGATTTCGAATGTTGTCTTCCTAGTTTGATGTTAATAAAACGATGGCACCAACATGTAACTCCAACTAATGTGTCGATATTGGACTATCTGCCGAGAAGACCCAGTGCTCCAACATTCTCTGTCAATTTGGATGGGGCTTGCATAAGTTACCTCAAGTACCTCTTTGACGTCAAAAACTTGTTTCGGCCATTCGTTTTCATCTTTCCTTAGCCAGTCTGGACCAGTCTACCATATGTCGAGGTTCCTTAGATGGGAAGGGTACACACCACGGGAGGCTATGTCAGCAGGGTTACTGTGGGCACATACCTCCAATCGTCAATAGCTGTCAGCTCTTGGATTTTGGTAACTCGATTGGCAACGTATTGCTTATGCTTTGCAGAATTTGATCGGATCCAGCTGAGAATTTTCTTCGAGTCAGACCAGCACTAAGTCGTAATTGACATCAGTTTTAAGGTGCCGAGCACGTTGGAAGCTACTTTCGAAACAAGAAGTGCTCCATTGAGTTCCAAACACGGGACGGAGATCTTCTTTAAAGGTGCTATTTTAGTTTTGGCTATGAGAATCGGCCGCTTAATTTCAGGAAATACCAGAAAGCAACAATTGTTGACAGATTATTTTACCAGTTATCAGGACTGGAGCCAGCATTCAAATTGGATCATAAATGTTGGCGACATCGGAAAGTTGTTGACGTTTTGTAATTGCTGACGAGACTTTTATGACGTTCACCTTGTAGCCTATGCAATCACTTTTAAAATTCCAGTAGATCCCAAGTGCCTTGGTTTCACGGTCCAAGTTCAGATCACAGCAAGGGTCGCTCAAATTGTCGTAAGCGCTTATTTCTTTCAGAAACTCGGTCGAATTTGAGTTCTATTTTCGTAGCAGGAAACTTCCTCGTTGTAGCAACTTCTGTAGTTCTATCCGTAGTTGTTGAGCAGTCTCAACCAAATCAGTGCCATGGAGGCAGTCATCCATGTAGAATGATTCCCGGAGTACTTTAGCAGCTTGAGGAAATTCAGCTTCTTCATCATTGGCCAGGGTATGCAGCATCTCTATTGTAAGATACGGCGTGCAGTTTAAACCATAGGTGACTGTAAGTAGTCTGAAAATAGCTGGGCTACCCTCGTTATCCGTCTATATGATTCGCTGCATATCGGGATCATCTCACTGCACAAGTATTTGCCTATAGCATTTTTCGAGCTTGACTCCTTATATACACCATGATGGGGAATGTACCACACACCTTGAGGTGACACGTCCTCATAAACAGGTTCCATGTGCGTCTAGGCGATGTAGTTGGTGAAGTTGAAAAGTTGAAAGGCGTATCCTCTTGAATTTTCCAGTGTTGTTACCTCGATAGAATCCTTAAAAGGGTATTTGACGATGTATCATCCAGATCTGGTCCGTTGTACCGTTTTCTTGAAGAATTCTTCGCAGCAGAGTTCATCTTGAGTCATTTTGGAAACAATTTTCACATCCTCGTGCTCGTTGAATTTCCACGTACACTGAATTAAGTCAGCGAGTTCAGTTTGAGAAAATGATGATGATGATGATGACCCATCCTAAATGGTACGTTGTGCACGTGGAGCACCAGCAGATGATTGCATAATTTCCCCATGTAGAAGAGAGCCATAAAGATCAGCTCCCAGAATTACGTCGACAGAGCCGGGCTCAAGAAATTTTGGAGCAGCCAAATCAAGATCCTACCATTCAGAAAATGGTTTGGTGTCAATTCGCATAGCAAGCGTGCTAAAATTAGTGCTTTTCAGTTAATGTTGAAATCAGGGTTTCTGAGAGAGTTCACAGAGATATTGACCAGACCTGTTGATTTACCCACGCTCGATCCCCCTACCCCAGTCGTCGGCACAAGAAGCCGTGTTCGTCGAAGATGAAGTTGTTGAACCGTATACTCACTGATGAAGCTTGGGAACCGCTGTACAAAGGAGGTCGCAGTTTTGAATGATGTAGCAGATCGTGCTCCAATTTGAGCTGTAGCCAGCAGAACCAGTTCTAGCCTTCCTAGTGAATTTTTATCGACAAATTCACAGAGTGAACTACGAGGGTGACGGGGGTTACAGGTGTTGTTTGTCCGCAAGTGGTTTGTGCTTACGTTGGGATCTTGAACCTGGATGCTGTGATGCAACATTGTATGGTGGTTGTGGTGACATCTTAAGCAGGTAAAATCCGATGGACAGTGCTGTTGTGTATGCTTTGAGACAATTTCTGCACACCTTCGGTTTCATCATGAACGTCAGTCTCTGTGCTGGAGTTTGTTTTCTGAAACCAGGAGAAAACATTAGAACATGCTTACCAAAACAACTTGGACATCGATTGACATTTGCTCGATGGCTGTGGACCGGTTTTGGTTTGGATGGTTTTTTGTTGCCTTCCCTTAGATTTTGCCGAGAGCATGCAGCCATTGCATCCAGTTCTTGAAGGCGGTTTTCCAAAAACTTTTCCAGCTCTGCGTACGTGGGAATGGAATTCGCTCTATTAAGTGAAGTTTCCCAGTCTTTAATTATGACAGGATCCAGTTTTTCTGTCACATGCAAAATTAACCAATCGTCCCACTGGTCGGTTGGCCGCCCTAGTTGCTTCAGAGCCCGAACAGCTTCAGTGGTTCCATCAAGAATCTGATGTAAGCCCCAAGACGATTCGGTAGTCATGGTTGGCAGCTTTACGATGTCACGAAGGTACTGTTTAATAAGCCTACGTTTGTTGCCATATCGACCTTGTAAAATATCCCAAGCGGTCTGAAAGTTATCATCTCTAATCGGAATATTTATTAACACACTCAAAGGCTACAATTGAGATAATGTAATCGTAAACATGTCTTTGAAGTTCAGCCACTCGCTAAACGAATTCATCGAAGCTGGGCAGCTGAACTTTTGGCAAAGTTAATTTGACGTTGCTGCCTCCGCTTAGGACGGAACGGGTCGGTATTGAATGAGACATACCTATGGTATTATGCGGAGTCGTGGACAGCACGTCTATGAGATCATTCAGTTCTCCTAAAGCTTCGCAATACACAGATTCAATTTTGGCAAAACGCTCATCCGATAGACACCTCTGAAGATCCTTTTCAATATCTTCTGTTACCTCTGTTGATGAGATGCAATCATGGGCAACATTGAATTTGCTCCAGTAGTCGTCCAGGAGTTTTCTCCTGCCTACGAAGTACCCTTTTGTCTGCTTCGCCTTGGAGACTTTTTATGAATTACTCGTAGATGAGAAGTTAGAAATTAGCTTCGCAATAGATTCTTCCTTAGCCAGCGCCATTGTTCTTTGAAAAAAACCTTTTTACTAAGAAACACAAATATTTTACACGGAGGAATCAGGTTCCCCGTAAGGGTTACCATTGTTTGGAAGAAGGTTTTTTTCTTTTTTGAGAACTTGAGAAGAAGCGAAAAGAAAGAAACGTAACCTCTTGCTTGAAACACGTTTTAATATAAAAAGTTCTGACAGAAGCTTGACATTGCGATGAATATGTTAGCTAGCGATGGTATTGCCAATTATGGGGCAATAGTGAGAACTAGTTTTTATAATAATACTTTTCAACAAGTCCTGTAATTTTGGTTCTCAAGCTTTAAACACGGATGTATATGCTTAAGCTAAATCGGTTGGCTCTCTTATGGCAAGGAGTCTTGGCAGATCACCTCTTAGACCTCTGATAAAGGTGTCTAAGGCCTTGTCTCTGTATGTTTGAGTGAGAATATTTAATGACTCGTAGGTTATTTAGAGCCAATGGTAAATGTGCGTATACCACATGATAGGACTCTTGGATTGTAAGGTTCTATTGAACTAGAGATATCATCTGGTATTGAAGGGTGGATAAGTTGCGTTTATCAGCATAATGCATCGTTAGACAACCAGCTATGCACTTGCAGTCCAGTGGGGTATTGTGCGACTCTAATGTGTACCTTATCGACCTGGCCAACTACATATTTTATTCCGAATAACATTAAGGATCCCATAGTACTTGGATGTTCCTGTTTTGCTTTCGTATAGTTGTAGTATTCGGTCTTTTCTTTTAGGAGTTAAATTCTCCTGGTTGGCGAGTGAAATCTTTCAGACAACGAACCACAAAAGGGAATTACGGGAGTTGAGGGGTGTTATGAATTTGATTACTTATTTCTGACTTTTTCTGGATCGTGGTCCGACTAGCGTCCAACGCTTCTTTTTCCTCCGACAGGCGAATGATTAGCTGCTACTGACTACTAAGTGGCCCTTGATGATTCTTTGCTTAGTTCACCCTTCACCACACTCGCGAAGGACACCACAGGAGTTTTTCTTTTCGGTATTTTAACAGTCTGTTAAGCGGCGAGAATCACACGAGTAAACAATTCGTCCATGTTACTTGAGGACTTATGACGAGACTTTTTCCGGGAAACTCAGAACTGCTTGTATAACCGTATTTTTTATATTACTCATTTTTATTATTCCTTCCTGTGGGTACCTGCTCGGGCGCCACTTAAAAAATCGTTAATTTATTTAAAAAAAAAAAAAAACAAGATTATTTTACTGAATCTAGATTAAGACTAAATTATTACTATTCATAAACTTAACATCGAACTTATGCTCAAAGCTATTGCATCACCTAATGCTTCTTAGGTAACGGATGTGAGGGGAAATACTGCACATTTATTTGTTTGCTTAAATGCTGATTTCGCAGAACGGAAAACGTGCGCAAATTGAAGAAGCGTATGCGTGGGAAAGTTTTGGTTGAATGTTTCACATAAGTATCGTTAACTTACATTCGCATTTGCGTTTGATATATACAGGGTGTCCCAGTTTAGGTTTTCCTCGTGATAGCTGAAGATGCCTGAAGTTATGGCAGACAAAAAATTGTATTGCAGGAGGGGTCTATTTTCACCCCCCTCCAAGTTAAAGGCCTTTAAAGTGAGGAACTCCTGATTTCGAGGTAAGGGCCGTAGCTTTCTAACGGATTCAGCTTAAGAAACCGTTGTGCACATTTTTGAAACAGAATGCATAAAATACTAAAATTTCATAGAGTTCGATGAATGCCAGCCAAAATTATGGCATTTCAAAGCTAACATTTTGAAAAATCGTTGGACCAATTTCATCAGAAAAATGCGTTTATCTTGAAATTTTCAACTTTTAGGTTAACTTTTTGTGGACGCAACCCAACACAAACTTGCGGACACACCCCTATCAGAAAGCAAATGACAGGTGTCAAGTTGACATAAGAAAAGGCGCTCAATATAAAAAGGAAAAGAACTGGAATAGATGCTAGGTGACTAAAAGTAAGAAAATATATAAAACAAAAAGAAAAAGCATATTTTATTTGTATTCCCCTTTATAGGAAATTTTTAATAAATTCCAACTGAAATATTAAGAAAATTGAACATATACCTGCGTCTTTTATTCCAACAAGTTAAAAATTTCTTTTAACTTCAATGTCATAAAAAAAAAAAATGGAGCCTCAACCTTTTGCGAAGTCTTCCAAACTAGCTAGATCTCCAAAAAGTTCGAAAACGGCAAGGAAATGTGCGAAGTCCAGCTGTCAATTGTGCACCGGCCCGGATAATAGGAATATGGTTATGTGCGACACGTGTGACAAATGGTACCACTTCGATTGTGTTGGGGTGAACGACGACATTGCGAACCACGAGTGGAGCTGTCCGGACTGTCAAGCAATCATACATAAGGAAAGTGCTCCCGCACATGTCGCCCAAGTAAGCCAAGGAAACGAAGCAGTTCCAGTCGCACCACCATCGTCTAGAAACTCATCCGCCCGCCGTTTGCAATTGGAACTCCAACGACTGGAGGAGGAGCGCGCTTTGGAAGAGAAGCGCGACAACGAAGAGCAGCTTCTCGAAGAAAAACGACGTGAAGAAGAACAAGTTAAACTGCGAAGGCGTAAGCAGCGCGACAGGGAGTACCTGGAGAAAAAATATTCGCTCCTGCATCAAGCTGAAGATGATTGTTCGTCACATGCTGGCGATGAAGTTGTACATCCCGTCCAAGAAAATGCGGCCGTAAAACTGTGGTTAGAGGAGGTGCGTAATTCAACACAAAATCCACCCACTATATCCGCACCAAATCCTACCAACAATGGAACAAATGCCGCCCTCCTGCCTAACTTACAAGCTGCTAATTCATTTGATTACCGAAAGTACCAGTGGGATGTTAGCAAATCGTGGCCTGGCGCCAATGTGGCCAATCATCTGCCACAGCAACTGCAGCATATGAATTTACAGCAGGCATCTCAGCAGCAAGAGCAACAGGCCCTGTCGTGCGCACTACGATCACGACCAAATCTGCGACCATCTTCGCAACTTCAACCTGAACAACGACTCCAGCGACAACTGCCACCGCCCCTGGGTGAACGTCCTCGGATTTCACAGCTCTTTGAACGGCCAATGGAGCACAATACTAGCACCTTTATGCAACACCATCGAGAAGTTCTGCCTGCCGTAGAGCAAACCCTAAATCAAACATTGCCACGCAATCCGATCGGTGAGCTAAATAAAACCCAACTAGCAGCCCGTCATTCCATATCAAGAGACCTGCAGCCTTTCAATGGAAGCCCCGACGATTGGCCAAGCTTTATATCCGACTATGAACGCACCACTCATTTATGTGGATTCTCCGACCAAGAAAACATCTCGCGGCTACAAAGGGCATTGAAAGGCGATGCATACGAAGCAGTGCGCAGTATGCTGCTACAACCGTCTTGTGTTCCGCGCATAATCTCAACGTTGAGAATGTTGTATGGGCGACCAGAGCTCATCGTTCACAGTATGCTACAGAGGATTCACTCAACGCCAGCGCCAAAGGAAGGGAAGTTGGAGAGTATCGTGAAGTTTGCTTTGGCAGTGCAGAACCTTGTCGCTACAATAGAAGCATCGGGGCTGCTTTCCCACCTATGCAACCCTGCCCTCTTACAAGAGCTCGTGGAGAAGCTTCCGACATCGATCCGCCTGAATTGGGGAATTTTTCGACAAACTCTCGAAAGCTGCACCCTTTCCGACTTTAGCGAGTGGCTCTACCAAATCGCGGGTGCAGCGAATTGTGTAACAATCCCAGCGCTATCAACTGCAAGTATCAACGTACGCCAGCCAAAAGAGAGAGGTTTTCTGCACTTGCATTCCGAGGAAACACAATTAGCACCTGTGCGCTCTACTCACCAGCGATGCGGTCAAACAAACAACACAGCCGCTACGAAAACATGTTGCGTATGTTCCTCAAACTGCTCTTCGGTAGCAAGCTGTAAGGCATTTCTCGAATTGAGTCAAAGCTCCAAATGGGCAACAGTCAAGGACAATCGTTTATGCCGTAAGTGTTTAAAACCACATTACTATCGGAACTGCCGCTCAAAGGTTCGTTGCGGTATAAACGGTTGCGACCTGCTACACCACAGACTGCTGCACAATCTATCAACACCAAAGGCAGAACATCAGGCTTCGGAGGTATTAAATTACCACAACCAGAGCAGTAAACAGTCGATTCTATATCGCTACGTGCCAGTTATTCTCTATGGCAAAAACAGGACCGTGCACACGTACGCCTTTCTCGATGACGGATCCTCGATAACCTTAATGGATCAAGACATGGCAAACGAACTAGATCTTCATGGCGTGGTTCACCCCCTCTGCCTCAAGTGGACGGCCAACACTCACCGTTACGAAGAAAACTCCCAGCATATCGACGTCGATATTTCAGGCATCTGTAAGTCAGCAAAAAAATACCGCCTGACAAATGTTCGGACCGTGAAATCACTTGACCTGCCAGAGCAATCCCTGAACATGTCCGATTTATCAAAATTGTTCCAACATCTCAAGGGCGTCCCTGCTACTTCTTATGGCGCCATACGTCCACGTATCCTCATAGGGTTAGACAACATGAAGCTTGGATTCGCCACGAACTCTATCGAAGGATTAGGAGATAATCAACCGTTTGCCTCCAAGACGCGACTCGGATGGGTAGTGTACGGCCCGAGAGGCGAAAATGCCAACGTTTCAAGAGTTAGTCAAATATCTCATCATAGTGTCAGCAGCTGTGACTGCAATGAAGACCAGGACCACCGATTGCAACAACTGGTAAAAAACTTTTTCACTCTAGAAGGTCTCGGAGTGACCAAACAGGAATCACCTTTAACATCCCGAGATGACCAGCGGGCACACGACCTACTTCGTGCTACCACTCGACGAAAAGGAAGGAGCTTCGAAACAGGTCTCCTATGGAGGTTCGACGACGTCCAACTGCCCGATAACCGAGAAATGGCGATAAGGCGCCTCTCGTGCCTAGAGAAACGAATGCGGCATGATCCTGAACTCAGGGAGAGTCTGAATGAGAAAATCGGTCATTACCTCTCGAGAAATTACATCCGCAAGCTTTCTGAAGTGGAAGCTAAAAGGCGAGGTCCGCGCACATGGTATTTGCCTGTATTCCCCGTGACAAATCCGAACAAACCAGGAAAGCTGAGGCTGGTATGGGATGCCGCAGCGAAGTTTCAAGGGGTGTCGCTGAATTCAGTCCTACTTAAAGGGCCCGACCAACTAAAGCCCCTCAATTCAGTAATGTTCCGGTTTCGTCAAAGGAAAATTGCTATATGCGGGGACATCCGCGAAATGTTCCATCAAGTTAGAATCCAGAAAGCAGATCAAGACTCACAACGTTTTTTGTGGCGGGACAACGAGACGAAAAAGATGCCGGAGGAGTACGTCATGAACGTGATGACGTTTGGGGCTACCTGTTCGCCGAGTAGTGCCCAATACATCAAAAATTTAAACGCAGAACGGTTTAAAGCTAGATTTCCTAGAGCAGTGGAGTCGATCATCCAAAGTCATTACGTGGATGACCTTTTGGACAGCGTGGATACCATCGACGAAGCGATTCAGTTGGCCCGAGATATCAAACACATACATGAGTCGGCTGGATTTGAAATCAGGAACTGGATGTCCAACTCATCAGCAATAGTCAACGCAATGCATGATCAAGTCGAGAGCGAAGTCAACCTCAACATCGGCGCGGAGTCTGAAAAGGTTCTGGGCATGTGGTGGAGTATCACCGACGACGTGTTCACCTTCAAGATAAAGATATCCGAGCACGATAAAGATTTGTTTTCTGGCGAACGACATCCAACCAAACGTGAGCTGCTTCGTACGCTAATGAAAATTTTCGACCCGTTGGGGCTTATAGCAAATTTCCTCATATTTGTGAAAATCTTACTGCAAGATGTGTGGCGATCAGGAATAGGCTGGGATGATAAGATTAGAGATCCGGAATTTCAAAAGTGGCTTACCTGGCTAGAAGTCTTGCCGAGTATAGCAGCAGTTAAGATCCCGAGATGCTATCTGAGGATTACAACATTCAAACAAGCGAGCGAGACAGAATTACATGTGTTTGTAGATGCCAGCGAGGAGGGGTACGCTGCTGTGGCGTATTTCCGAGTTGTCGATGGAGCTACGACAGAATGCTCTCTAGTTGCGGCAAAAACCCGAGTCGCACCTCTTAAGATGCTTTCCATCCCACGGCTGGAACTGCAGGCAGCGGTTCTCGGATCAAGGCTGGCGAGCTGCATCATAAAGGAGCACTACATAACGGTTAGCAGCAGGCATTTTTGGTCAGACTCCCGCAATGTTTTGAGTTGGATTAGATCCGACCATAGACGGTACAGTCAGTTTGTGGCATTTCGAGTAAGTGAAATTTTGGATACGACCGAAGTCAATGAATGGCAATGGATTCCAACTAAATTAAATGTGGCCGACGAAGGAACTAAGTGGCAACCACGTCCAGACCTTTCTAGTGGCGGCAGATGGTTAAACGGCCCGCAATTTCTTCGCGAACCAAAGGAAAACTGGCCCGAATTTGCTGACTTTAATAAAACTACCGACGAGGAGCTAAGGCCGAAATACTTAAACCACCACTCAGATGCAGGTGAAAATGTAACCCCACGACCACACATATTACAGCCCGAACGCTATTCGGACTGGAAACGACTTCTACGAACAACAGCTCTTGTCCTAAGGTATGTTAATAACCTAAAATCTAAAATTTGTCCCACAGAATCGCCGCAAACTGGCTGTATTCAGCAAACGGAATTTACTAAGGCAGAGAACTACCTGTTTCGCCAGGCGCACTGCGATATTTATTCCAAAGAGATGGCAGCTCTTGATTCAAAAGGAAGAATCTGCAAGACGAGCCCCCTATGGCAGCTCTCACCGTATCTAGATGTCCACGGAGTTCTAAGGATTAAAGGTAGGATCGATGCTCAGAATGTGACGAGTAGCGAGGTAGGACGGCCGATTATCTTGCCGAGGGGCCACCACGTAACGACGCTTATAATCCGTGACGTTCATAACAGGTACCATCACTGTAACCAGGAAACGGTAGTAAATGAACTGCGCCAAAGGTTCTTCATATTTCGATTGCGAGTTGCAACGCGGGCGGAACGAAAACAGTGCCAGCGATGTAAGACCCAAAACGCCGAACCTCGTTCTCCGATGATGGCTGGGCTTCCAGCGGCTCGACTTTCAGCATATTGTCGACCCTTTTCGTACATCGGTATCGACTATTTTGGCCCAATAAACGTGTTGATCGGGCGGCGACTCGAAAAAAGATGGGGGGTTTTGATAACCTGTTTGACTATTCGAGCCGTCCACATCGAGGTGGCATCGACATTGACGGCCGACTCATGTATTATGGCGATTCGTAACTTTATGGCCAGACGGGGAACCCCAATCGAAATTTTCAGCGACCGAGGTACAAACTTCACAGCGGCCAGTAAGGAACTTCACGAAGCACTACGACTAGTCGACCAGGATAAGATGGTAAGAGAGTTTACAAATGCTCAAACTAGATGGACATTTATTCCCCCGCTATCGCCACATATGGGTGGTAGTTGGGAAAGGTTAGTCCAATCCGTCAAGAGAGTTCTTCACCGCATTATTCCCAATAAGAACCCAACCCACGAAGTCCTTCAGAACGCCTTGATTGAAGTAGAGCATGTATTAAACTGTCGACCGCTAACGTACGTCCCAGTGTCGGACGAAAACTGTGAAGCAATTACCCCAAACCACCTTCTGCTAGGCTCATCGAATGGTTCTAAGCCGTGGGCTCCACTTAATAACGACGGAGCAGCGATTCGAAAAAACTGGCTAATGTCCCAACGATATGCTGATGCTTTCTGGAAACGATGGGTACTGGAGTACCTTCCGACCCTGACAAGGCGGTCAAAGTGGTTTGAACCACAAAAACCAATTGAAGTTGGGGACATTGTTATCATCGTTGATCCTGCCAATCCCCGAAACTGCTGGCCAAAAGGGAGAGTCATCGCGACCAAGCTCGCCAAGGATGGTCAAGTTAGATCGGCCACAATTAAGACCATCAGTGGAATATACGAGAGGCCCGCCGTCAAGTTGGCTGTGTTGGATGTTAGAGCAGAAACAGACGTGGTAAGTCCAGGACTGCCCATACCGGGGGAGGGTGTGGACGCAACCCAACACAAACTTGCGGACACACCCCTATCAGAAAGCAAATGACAGGTGTCAAGTTGACATAAGAAAAGCCGCTCAATATAAAAAGGAAAAGAACTGGAATAGATGCTAGGTGACTAAAAGTAAGAAAATATATAAAACAAAAAGAAAAAGCATATTTTATTTGTATTCCCCTTTATAGGAAATTTTTAATAAATTCCAACTGAAATATTAAGAAAATTGAACATATACCTGCGTCTTTTATTCCAACACTTTTTTTATCAAAATGGGAAGCCTGCATTATCTACGATTTTTATGTATGACTTTTCCACCCAGGAACAACGGAAGTTATTGCAAACCACTATTTTATTTAGGCAAATGGGTCATGGAATTTTATGCAAAACGGTTGAATCCTTCGTCAACCGGGAAACAGTTATGGAAGAATCTCAAGGAGATTGGGGTGGGAAAACAAAGCAGCAGACATGAATTTCGTATTTAAATTACCACAACTTCACTCGTTCTATCTCCTTCATACGAATCTTGTGCTTTTTCTCATATCCAACAGGTTGACGTAGCTGAAAGCTTGCTTTCAATTAAATCCAACGCTATTGGAGTGGACATGGTCCATCCCAAGTTCCTAAAAATCATCTTTCCCGTAGTCCTGCCTCACATTACTCATACTTTCAACCAAATCCTCACTACAAGTGATTTTCCTTCAGTCTGGAAGTTGTCTAAGATAATACCAGTGCCAAAGAATCCCTCGTGCACCGAATTCCGCCCTATTGCTATACTTTCCTTTCTCTCGAAAGTTTTCGAGAAATCATGCAAAAAAACATAGGTTTCTTCACAACAATATCTTTTAACTTCTATGCAGTCTGGTTTTCGCCCTAAGCATAGTTGCTCGACGGCTCTGCTTGGAGTTGTCGATGACATTAGGATAAAGCTTGATATAGGTTATCTTTCCTTTCAGATACTTCTCGATTCCTCTAAGGCGTTCGACACTGTTAATCACGCCATTCTATGCGATAAATTATCCAGGATGTACAAATTTTCCAATTTCGCAGTCTGTGTAATATCCTCATACTTAGATGATCGCCAACAAGCGGTTTTAACTGATAATTCCTTGTCGGATTTTCTTCCCAAACCGTGTGGGGTACCTCAGGGATCTATTCTAGGCCCTCTTCTATTTTCCTTATATGTTAATGAATTACCATCCACTCTTTCGTACTGCTCAGTGGAAATGTACGCCGATGACACCCAATTACACCTCAGCTGTTCTCCTGAATCTGCAGGCCAGTGCATTAATCACATAAACTCCGATCTGGATAAATTTTTCAAGTGGGCGAGTCAGAATCTACTACTTATTAATCCAAAGAAATCGAAATGCATTGTTATATCTAGAAAGCCCGTTAATACATCCCTGCTTCCTCCGATCTCTATTAACAACGGTCTTATTAAATACGTTGACAATGCCAAAAACCTTGGTAAGATTTTTAACTCAACTCTAACCTGGCATGATCACATAAAAAGTTGCGTTGCCAAGGCACATGGGGTACTCCCATCCCTGTGGGCTTTACAACAGCTGATACCTATAGCAACCCGACTTCTGTTAGTCAAGATCCTCATTTCACCTATTCTTACTTATGGATGTGAAGTCTACGGAAGATGTGATGAATTTAGTAGACGTAAGCTAAATGTCGCATATAATTATGCTGCTTGCTGTATTTTTTGCCGACGTCGATATGACCGCATTTCTCACTCCTCCAAACGTATCATACACACACGTCAACCTCATAACCTATTTAATCGAATTACGTTTTGTGCATCTAATAGGACTAAGCAAATACTTTTACCGCGTTTTTCTCACCTTACCTTTGAACGCCAATACTTTGTTAGCACCACTGTGGCATTTCTATCTGTTTCACTCACACTAGTTGAAATGGTTTGTTTATCCGTCTCAATCGCACCGTCACTGCCTGTCTCGCTCACACTTGGTACTCATTTTAACTTATTAAAAAGAATTAACTATGAATCGGGTTTCTTTAACAAAATATTTTTTTTGTCCTCAATTAAGCGTTAGTCTAGCAAGTGTCATACCATTTTGGAATCCAGACTAAATACGCCATCTCTTAAAGTTACTTGCCAAAATGGCACAGTACATTTTTTTGTTAGTACAGTCAGTTCAAGTTGGGGGATTTATGATTTTCAGATACATCGATGGACAAAAAAGCAATATTTTAGTCAAAACCGATATAGTTGTATTTCAATTTTGGACTGTAATTTACAGAAGAGTTATTCAGGGTTACATGGCAAAAAAAAATTGAAGAAGGATAAAGATTTGCGGTCACAGTACTTGAAAGATCGTCACAGGGTGTTAGATTTCTCGTTTTTTTGAGTGCCAATAATTTTAAAAGTGCATGACTTAGTTTTTTTTTTATAATTTTATGATAACCGACACCACTTGACCTATCACCCCTTTCCGGCCTGACGTTGATTTTTGGGACACCTTGTATATAAATACCATATATAAAACCTATCTGTTAATTCATTTCTTTTTATTTCTCCGGCTTTCCTTAACACCGAATCTGTGTGGCTTTCGCTTTGGATGTTTTCATCGGTAGCTCATACAACTGAAGATGACATGTGGTATACGCACATGTTGTGCAAAACACACCATGCAAGTATAAACATGGACTTTCGTTCTACAGTAAAATAAAGTCTAGAGGACTCAGCTGCTAGAATCTATTTTTCAACAAGCCAAAAGAATTTTCAATGTTGACTCTTGTCTCGCTTAACTTTCTGTTAACTTAAGAAAGAAAGGGCATGTTACGACTCGAGCTGTAAAGAGGCTGTCAGGGTTAGAGAAATGTTTTTTCGGTCCTTCAAGACCAGCTCAACAGAGGAAAACCGAAAAAAGTTCAAACGAGCCAGGAATGACTGCAACGCCTTTCTTAAGCGTGTGAAATTCCAATATGACCAAAAACTGATTCAAAAAATACAGCAATGTCCCAAAGGTAGTAAAAGCTTTTGGCCGAAATTCTGCCTCATCTTCCATCCCAACGCTCATTTACAATGGTATTCCTGCTGTCAGCTCTTTGGACAAGGCCAATCTGCTTGCTGCACACTTTGCGACCAGCTCAACACTTCCAGATTGTGCTTTGTCTGTGCCTACACTTGAGTGCGTCGAATCTTCAATGGGACGAATTCACTTTCGCACTCGTATAGTAGCAAGAGTACTTAAAGATATCAACACACATAAATCCGCTGGCCCAGATGGCAAAACCACTGCGTAAGCTTTTTAGGACTCTTTCCGAGCAGATGGAAAACAGCATTGGTCCAGCCCGTCCCTAAGAAACGCGGATCTTCTTCCCTCTCCTCCTACGAACCCATTGCACTTACGTCACTTCTCTCCAAAGTCATGGAAACGCTGACAAACCGTCAGCTCATGAAATATCTCAAAACACGAAAACTTCTCAATGAACGGCAATATGGTTTTTGTAGCATGAGGTCATCGGAAAGTGGAACCATAGCGTACATCAATCTGTCGAAAGCAAGATAGTTGCACTTGATATTTCTAAGGCATTTGACAGAGTTTGGCATAGGGATCTTTTGTCGAAAATGCGTGCTTTTGGGATCGACGACTCTCTTCTTCAATGGATTAGAAATTACCTTTCGGAATGTTCAATTCAAGTTATCTTGGATGGTTTCAAGTCTGATATTCACAAAATAAATGCTGGTGTGCCCCAGGGCTTCCTTCTGTCTCCGACACTCTTTTTAATTTTCATCAACGATATCTTGCCTGCTACTTCTAATCCAATATATTCCTTTACTGAGGACAGTACTCTCTGCTTTTCATATTCGTTCCCGAACTCACGTTCCTGCTTTTCGGCTGTAGAACGGGAACGGCAGCGTATATTAAGCTCATTAAATTCCGTTATCAACAGCACAATCAATTGGGAACCATCAATAGAATGGAATTTATATATTCCAAAACTCAATGCTGTCTGCTGTCGTTAAAGCGAAATTGAAATACCCAGCCATTATTCATGAATGGCATTTACATCGTTGAAACCGAAAAACTTTCCATTCTCGGTATGTGTGTCAATGACAACTTACGTTGGACTAGCCACATATTCGATGTCACCAAAAATGCTGCGAAATGTCTAGGCTTCCTCAAACAATGTAAGAAATACTTTTCCCCTTCTGATCTGGCCTCAATATATAAGGCGTTTATCCCCCCGAAATTGGAGTACAATGCCCACATCTGGTCGGGTGCGCCCAAAATATCTCTGCACCTGCTAGGTAGGATTCAAAACCGTGCGATAAAACTCATAGCTAATACCAATATCACATAGTCAATGGACACCCTCGAACACCGACGAAATGTCTCATGTCTTTGTTTTATCGCTATTTCCACCACCAGTGCTCCATAGAAATCGCCAGTAGCATTCCGTCCCTTCAAACCTTTACCCGTAACACCCGTCTCGTTATGAATGCTCATCAGTGCTCTGAAATATCGTGACACATTCCTAAGTCGAACAAATAGCTTATGGAATGCCCTGCCGAGCTCTCTCTCTCTCTATCTCTCATTATAACAGTCAGACATTTAAAACCAACGTACATCGATACCTATCCTTCTTTCTTCCCTAAATTTCCTTCACCCGGGATTTGTGCAAACATTTTAAGGGTACATTAATCCCTTGAGCGCACGCTACTTTACAAAAAAAAAGGCCGTCAACCAAAATTCCCTTAAAGGATTTGCTGCATCCCCCAACAAATGGTATTCCGCACCGCTAATGGCTGGTAAATTTTTCCCGATAAAAGATAGCTGGAATATTCGGGCATCATGCATTCTGCTGGAGCTACCAATAAATACATCAAGAAGCCGCTCATATGCATCGCGTATTCCTTGGAGCCTCAGCGACAGCATATCTGACGATATTGCAACGTTAAAAAGATTCGCAACAACTTAAAACATGGTCCGTGCCGTTTCTAAGAGAGGGTACCACTTGAATTAAATCCATACCATTTTCAGTTAGTACCAACCTTCAAAAGATACGTGTATAAATTTGACAGCTGTCGGACGATTAGTTCTCGAGATATACCGTTGTGAGTGAAGCAACTTTTGTTATTGTGAAAAAAATGGATTCAAAGCAATTTCGTGTGTTGATTTATCATTGCTTTTTGATGGGGAAAAATGCAGCCGATGCAAAGAAATGGCTTGATAAGTGTTACCCGGACTCTGCACTAGCCGAACGAACCATTCGCAAGTGTATTGAAGATGATGCACGCAGTGGACGTCCAAAAGAGGCTGTTTCAGATGAAAACATCAAAAAAGTCCACAAAATGATTACGAATGATCGTAAATTGAAGTTGATCGAGATAGCTGAGGCTCTGAAGATATCAAAAGAGAGCGTTGGATATATCATGCACGAATATTTGGACATGCGAAAGCTCTGTTCAAAGTGGGTGCCGCGTTTGCTCACAGTCGACCAAAAACAACAACGTGTTGATGATTCAGAGGAGTGTTCAACCGCAATAAAGCCGAATTTTTGCGTCGATATGTGACAATAGATAAAACTTGGCTCCATCACTTCACACCAGAATCAAGGCGGCAGTCAGCTGAGTGGCGAGCAGGCGACGAACCTCGTCCAAAACGACCAAAAACTCAACAGTCGGCTGGCAAGGTTATGACATCCGTATTTTGGGATGCACATGGAATAATTTTCATCGACTATCTCCAAAAGGGGCAGAAGCGTTTGAAGGACGAAATCGCAGAAAAATGGCCGCATTTGAAGAAAAAGAAAGTGCTGATGAAAACGATGGCAAAATTGAATGAAATCGGCTACGAATTGCTTCCCCACCCACCGTATTCTCCAGATTTGGCCATCAGCGACTATTTCCTGTTCGCAGACCTCAAAAGAATGCTTGCCGGAAAAAAATTTAAGACCGATGAAGAAGTAATCGCCGAAACAGAGGCCTATTTTGAGGCTATACCGAAATCGTACTACAAAACTGGTATCGAAAGATTGAAAAATCATTTCAATCAGTGTATCGCCCTCGAAGGCAACTATATTGATAAATAAAGTTGAATTTTGCAAAAATTTTGTGTTTTACTATAAAACGGCACGGACTTTTCAGCCCATAAAAACATGAACATTTGAAACTCTGCTGGAATCTATTCCGGGCTTTTTTTTTAAAAAAAAAACTCCGACTTCGAAAGTTAGTCTATCAAGCCATAGGCAGTCTGCTTATGCACTCTGAAATGCTCCTGAAACTAATAACAACAATTATTGGTGAAATTTGTAATCCGATTTTTGGAAACACTGCTGAATACAACCTTCATAAGCAGTCCATCTTCTGATGTTGACGTGGATGACGGCGATGAGGATAGTAAAATATTTGTGCTTCCATCTTCTTTTATTTTTTAAATACAGTTGACTCTCGATAATTCAAAACTCAAGGGACCCTACAAAAAATTCGAATTAACGAAAAATTGCTGTCTATGACAACCAGTGCCGAGAATACCTCGTCGTCCACTTCCGTTCTTAGCAAATATTGACGCAATGTATACAACAATGGCTTTGCCTCCTTTGATGTGACGGGCGGAATTGGTTCTGCTTCCAATTCTTCTTCATCTTCGCCTTCATTGTTGTTGCTTGAATTTGAAGCTGCCAGAATTTCGTCGCCACACAGAGCACCATCATCGTCATTTCATTTCATTTCATTTCATTTATTCATTATTCTTTGTTTTACAAATTTTGTATTACTTAAAACTAACATAACACTATAGAGACTAAGAATAAGTGGTGACATTTGTATTTATATAATATAAAATAGTGATAATGACACTTTACAAATCAAAAATACTTTGAGTCGTGGGGTGACTGGATAATTCATAATAATTTGTACAAGAATTGAAATTCAAAAATTTTTTGGAGCAAAATTTTACAACAATTTAGAATTTAAAAATAAAGAAAAAGGTTAAAAAAGGTAAAGCTTAATATACATTAATGATGAAACAAGCAAGCAAACACAGAGATATGCAAGTTTAGACAACATAGTTCAGCAAAACTTTGATTTCTTTATGATCAAAATCAAGAAGCCACATTCTTACACGATTTAGGAACTGAGACAAGGAACTTATTCGCCGGATATCAATAGGAAGCGTATTGAACAACTTACATGATACTCGTACAATGGAATAAAAGTTTTTGAATTTAGTAGTACGGAAACGAGGTGTAACGACAACATTAATTGAATTGCAGCGCAAAATGCGAGTGTTATTAATAGGACTCTGTAAATAACCAGCTCTCATGAAAAAAATTTTCAAAACCTTGTAATAATACAAGTGTTTAAGAGGTAGAACTTTTAATGATCTGAACAAGACTATGGAATGAGCTAATCGATTGACCCCACATACTTTTCTTATAGCGCATTTTTGCAAAACGATTAAAGGTTCAAGATTTGTCTGGTATGCTCCACCCCAGCAACTTATTCCGTATTCAAGCTTAGGTTGCAGAATTCCATAATATAATGTTGTTAAAGTTTTTTTGTCGCAAAATTTTGTAAGACGATAAAAACTACGTACTGCGGATCGCAAATATTGCTTAAGTATTGCAATATGTCTGGACCACCTCATATTCTTGTCAATACTCGTAGTAATGCCAAGATATTTAAAATCATTAACATCTTCAATTTTGAAACAGCATGTACTACAATATGCCTGATTAATCAGCATTGTACCTACAGCATCCTCAGAAGTAGAATTAGAACACACACAATATGACAAATTAGACCTTTCACAGTTATTTGCATGAAATAAAATTTCAAAGCTAGGAAATTCTTGACTGTTGAGACTAAAGTGCATTAATTTAGTTTTATTACTCACTATTAATTTGTGCTCCAAAAACCAGAGTCCCAGGAGGTGCACATCGTGATTAATATCCGCACTTAAGTTAAGAGGACTATCAGATCTGTATGCAATGCCAAGATCATCTGCAAAGGCTGTGACTAATCCTCTAAACGGTTGGCTAAACAAGGAGTTGATGTAGACAAGGAACAAAATGGGACCAAGGACTGAACCCTGGGGCACACCTAAATTCATGGTTTTCTCATTGCTGGAAAAGTTAGCAACTATGACTTTTTGAATTCTATTCCTTAAGTAGGACTCAAACCAGTTGTACATAAAACCACGAAATCCTAAATTGTATAATTTATTTAGAAGAACTCTGTGGTTTACCATGTCAAAGGCTTTGGTTATGTCTACAAAAAGCCCGGCGCAAAATTTTTTGCCATCCAGAGCTTTGTAAATAAAGGACGAAAATTCCAAAAGAGCATCTTCTGTAGAAAGACCTTCTCTGAAACCAAACTGAGAAGGATTAAGAAAACTAACTTTTGCGAGGTAACTCATTATTCTGGTTTTTATTGCTTTTTCAAAAACCTTAGATACAGACGACAGTAAGGAAATTGGTCTGTAATTGTTTTTGTCAGTTTTACAACCTTTTTTGTAGAGGGGGATCACATTAGCACATTTTAATTTATCAGGGAAACAACCAGTCGAAATACTTAAATTGAAAATATAAGCTAACACGTCAACGACATTAAGTGCTATTTTCTTGAGGGTATGATTGGATATGCCATCATTACCACAAGAGCTTGAGCTGTTAAGTGAAGAAATAATTCTATATAGTTCAGAACCTGTAATTTCATCATAATAGAAACTGTTATTTATAACAATATCGTTTACTAAATGAGACTTAACGCAAACTCTACAATACATAGGAGATTCAGAAGAGGACATCCGACCAACCGAAGAAAAAAAAATCATTAAAAATGTTTGACACTGTTGTGGGATCATCAATAGTAACACCATCATTACACAAACTTAAAGATTTAGTCTTAGCGGGAGAGCTTCCATCAATTATGCTATTAATAGCCTTCCATTCTTTTCTTGGATTACCAAGCGCATTACGGACTTTGGAGTAGTAGTACATATCCCGAGATGAGCGTACTTCATTATTTATCTCTTTACTCAACATTTTAAAACGAGTTAGTGGCGCTGTATTGAGGGGATGTTTGTAGCACTTAAATCTCAACTTATTTTGAAGTTTGATTCTTTTTAGAAGAGAAAAAGTTATCCAAGGTTTTAACCTATCTTCAGACTTTTTACGTACAGTAATATAAGTGAAATTGTTGATGTAGTTTTGAAGAAAGGTTAAAAACAGGTCATAAGACTTAGAAGCGCTACTTATTTCATAGACTTCCTGCCAAGTTTCAGACCGTAGTTCGATATTTAGTAGGTCGTAATTTATCTTTGTTACCTCCAGCGACGAAAAATACTTCACAGGTTTTTTAGTTTTTAAAGTGCTGATCAGAGTACCAGTCATACAGTGATCGGTAATTTGAAGATCAAAATTAATACCGGCACATTCATTAAGTGATATTTTCACAAATCGACCAAAGACATGATCAAGACAAGTCCTAGTTAATGGCCTAGTGATTTCGTTTATGAAAGATGTTAGACCATATTCAGTCATTGAGGCAAGGTAGAGATCAGAGAAGTTAGAAGAAGTTAAGATGTCGATATTGAAATCACCCAGGAAAATAAGGTTAGCCACTTTTTCGATACTCAAAAAATCTCCTAATTCTTTTAAAAACACTTGAGCATCATATAGATGTAGCCTATTTACACAAACAAATTTAAAAACATCATCACGTACCTTGCACGTCAATTCAATAACGTCCGCGCTCACGAAATTTACACATTTGACTTCATAGTCATCCGAATTCAAGGAATCACTCACAAAAACTCCTACTCCACTGTCAATATGTACAAAATCATTGAAAGTCACAGATTTATCAAAATTAGGAAGAAGGCTTCATCCATCCTGCGAGGTAGAATGATTCAGTTCTCCTCCCTCCTGTTGCAATTGATTAACTGGCTCTGTAATAAATCCGCATTTCTTGTCAACCATGGCCATCGCTGTTAAAACATTTATGTTGGCTCTCTGTCCATTTTCAATGCTATCCAACGCTACCATCACTACTTCTTTGCGGTACTAAGTTTTAAAATTCTGAATCACTCCCTGGTAAAGGGATTGCAGATTAGGGGTGATGTTAGCAGGGAAAAATTTAAGGTTCACATTACTGAGAACTGGCGGATTATTTTGAACTGTGCAATTATTCAGGAAAAGTACAATTTTCCACGTCTTCTGTTTCATGTCGATATCTAGTTTCAACAGCCACTCATTGAACAATTCTGTGGCCATCCACGCTTTTTTATTGAAGCGATAAAGGAAAGGATTTGATACCCTCGAAACATCTAGAGTTAGCAGCTTTCCCTATCATAAGAGGCTTTATTTTTTGTGACCCGTCCATGTTTACTGTGAGTGCCCCCCATGGCATTTTTCGTTTTTAAATGTCATCGTTCGATCAGGAAAACACTTAAAAAAAAGAGCAGTCTCATCCGCATTGAACACATTCCGTGGATCGTGTAATTTGCCAGCAGCCCGCCTGAGTCATTTTTCCATGCAGAACAAACAGTAACATCAACACTCGCGCTTTCTCCACATATTTTTTTGAAAACGATGTTATGTCGTTTTTTTTTTTTAAATTGGAGAGCCATCCTTCACTGGCGGTGAATCCTTCAATACCCAAACTAACCAGCGAACCACTTAGCTTTCTCCTTTAGCATGCAACCTCTGACAGATACGTTTTGTTTGCTCATTGCGACTCAAACCAGTTAGACGTGTTTTTCTTGTTCTCCCTATTCACCTGTTCAATTTTCAGTTATAAATCTCGTTAAATTGCATTTTTCGGTTAATAACCCCCAGTGCTCGAATTCATTATTTTTGTTTGTCTACTGGCAGATTTCAGTGCAAATAAAAGCCCCTATCTATAATTAAAAAAAAAAAATAACTCGACCTATATCTATACCCTCACTGACCTACACAACCAATTTGAATATGTCTTGCGGAATTGCCAATTGTGTAATCGATGACAGCAATGCTGACTGGGTAGCTTGCAAGGGCATTTGTGGGAACGCCTTTCATGTCGTTTGTGTCGGGTTAAATAAAAGAAACACGGTGTTTATTAAAGAATTTTCCGATAACCTACTTTTCTTCTGTGATGAGTGTAAGAGTATCTCACTTTCACACGTGCTTTTGGCAATAAAATGCCTAAGTGATTCAAATGATTCCTACCAGGACGCACTCGCCAAAAAGATTACGGATAAAATTTTGTTTGTTAAAAGTGTTGAAAAGTTACGTAACTCAGTGCAGAACTCAGCCGATGTAATAAAATCAAAAGTAACATGGACAAACAAATTGCTGGTCTTATCGAGTTAGACTCCGGGAGATCCAGGAATGAAGAAACTCCCTTACGTCACCTCGATAAAGTGTTGATTGACATTAAAGCTATGTGTTCTGAGCAGGTTATCTCCAACCAAAAAACCTGCGAGATGATAAACTCCCTTCGTGACTACATAGACATTCATTTTCAGTCCTCGTCACACAAACAACTCTCTCCCAAACACTTTGATCCCATGCTCGAAGTTATCTTCGATAAAGTGAACGATGTCGGTGACGAACTTACTGCGACTCGATCCCTCGTATGCGATATTGAACATCACATCGCAACAATAAACAGCAAAATCGTTGATACACAAAACTTGCCGCAGCCTTACCAGAATGTTCCCTACAATACATCACTCATGGCTGAATTAATGGAACCTGAAGTGGATTCACGCTCACCCCCACATATAAGTCATCTGCGGACGGTTCAACCCACTGATTCCTGCGAAGTTTCTTCCAACTTAACAGCAGAAAATATTTCTATGTCAGCTCCTCCAATCGCTGCCCCACGGAAGCTTATCAGTCATTTTAATTCAACTTGGACACCTTCCGAATGGCAACGTAGACTTGATAAGCTTGCTTCGAAGAATCAATTGGTCACTACGCTTCTTATCAAAGGCGCCCCCCCAAACTCTGATGTTGATTGGATCTCAAATTTCTTCGAAAAGAAATATGGCATTACCATTAGTCACTGCAATTTGCTTCCTACATCTCACCACAGAAGCAAGCGCAGCTTCAAGCTCAATCTTCCAACCAAGTACGAATGGCTATTCCATAATCCTGCCAGCAACAATTTCAATCTTGGAAAGATGCGTGTCTGCAAATGGTTGGAAAATACGCCCAAGAAGCAGGATAAAGCCAAGCAGTCCGTTATACCTAAACCAACAAATAAGTTAGTAAATAAATCCAATTTGCCAAATCCACCTCCTCTTCCCACAACAAACCCAGCTCCAATTTGAGTTTTAAAACAACAATTTTCCCTAATTTTAAGCCGCCCACCCAAACTCCAACTCCCCCTATTCCACCCCAAATCAAGACCCAACGTCAACGTGTCTCTTTCGACTTAACCTCTACAACTCAAACTCCTGCCACTCAAACTCCCACCACTCAACTCCTAACACACACGCCTTTCCCTAATTTCGACCTCAGAACTGGAGCTAAGTATCCCAACTCATCAGTTCTCACATTTTAAATCCTATTTCAGAAAAACCAGCCATTGCGACACCAAACTCATTAACCACTCCCTCTTCTATTGACCCCCTTTCGCCACCCACTGTTACATTAACGCAGCAAACTAGCGATACCACCGAATGTCGCTATACGCTCTCTAGGCTTAGAGATAAAAAGATATATGAGAATATACGTCTATAGTTCGCACGATAAATCCGACTCGGTGTGCTACGAGGGTAAAACAAAAACAAGCGTCATGGTTTCTATCCAGCAGGAAGGCCTGCCTACGGACGTTACCAGTCTCAGGAAACTTTATATAAAGTATCACGAGATTTTCAATACGCCCTCCCAAAAAGTTGCAGACGATCTTGCCGCTCTTCGCCACTATGTACACTCTAAAAGAGTCTCACACCTCCAACGCAGTCGCCTTGACCATGATAAATTTTTTCGACCCTAAAAAGTCATGCAAAAACCTCCCTCTCACCTTCTATTACCAGAACGTAAGAGGACTCCGTTCTAAAATCGATGGTGTTTTCCGCCAATCTCATGCTCTCCCATTTGATATCTATGCTCTGACCGAAACTAATCTTATCCCCAACATAAAAAACCAGGAGTTATTCCCTCTTTCTTTTAGTGTTTTTCGGGATGATGATCGCGCATCCCCCTTGATTGAATCCCCTTGTCGAGGTGTCCTACTGGCTATTCACAACAGCTTGGACTCCTCTCTCGTTGCAACATCATCCTCTCCTAAGCTCGACTTTGTGTCGGTTAAAATAACCCTCATTCGTAGATGCTTGTACGTTATGTGTTGTTACATTCTTCCGGCGCAACCTATCGAATCCTACCAACTTGCTATTGCAGCAATTGACAATTTGATCGACTTATCAGAATCGCTTGATGATATCTTTATCTTCGGCGATTTTAATCTGCCTCAGCTGAAGTGGACTCCATCTGAAGACCTATCTTTTTTCATCGCTTCCAATCCCATTTCTACTAAGATTCTTAGATCGGCTAACAAACTCTAGTCTATGCTAAGTCAGTGGCGTTTCCAACTATATGGAAAGTGAATTAGACCTTATCTTCACAACTGATCCCTGATCAACTCCTCAGTATCGTGTTGTCCCCTATCTCTTTCAACTATTGATAACTTTCATCCTCCACTTCTTCTCTCATTTTTCCACAACTCTCCCCTTCAGTCGCCTCCCCCCGCAGTTCTATTTTCTTACAATTTTCACAAAGCTAATTTCCGTAAAATTAAAACCTATCTAAGCAGTGCTTCTTTTGAGTTTACCAATCTATCTCTGGTTGATGCCCTCTCCATTTTTTACAGAGAAATATTCAAATCCATCTCCCTTTATGTGCCTTACTCCCGCCATAAAACTTCTTCTACATCCCCTCCTTGGTATAATCGTAGACTTCGCTCTCTACGAAACAAAAGAAACAAGTTATGGGCGGTATTCCTTCGCACCCACTCTTCTTCCGACTATTCAAATTATCTAGGTACATATCTTCATTTCATTGAACTCTATAACTCTCTCTATCAACGCTACCTGAATAGTGCGCAAACCAATCTCATAAGTGACCCCAAGTCCTTTTTTTCAATTTGTCAATTGCAAAAGTAAGACTGAAGGTTATCCTTCCTCCCTCGCTTTCGAAACCAAAACTTCATGTGATCCTCCTACCATCGCCAACTTTTTTGCTACATTTTTCAAGCAATCATTTGCCAACAACTCCTTCGTACCAGTTCCCTCTTACTTCAATGATCTACCAAATTTCTCTATTGGTCCCTTTCTCACTCAAAATTTCTATCCTGCAGTTATTGAAGAAAAGTTACAAAATCTTAAGGATGAATTTGTACCTGGCCCAGACGGACTCCCCGCCATGTTTCTTAAGAAATGCTCTTCCAACCTGTCTCTACCCCTTTCCTACCTTTTTCGTCTATCGCTTACACAGGGTGAATTTCCCCAGATTTGGAAGACCTCTTTTATAATGCCAATACACAAAAAGGGATCTAAGCATGATGTTACCAATTATCGTCCCATTGCTAAACTCTCTCATATACCCAAACTCTTTGAAAGCATTTTATACGAAGCGCTAAGCTTCAAATGCAAGCCTTTTATTTCACCCCGACAACATGGTTTTCTAAAAGGTAGATCAACTACCACAAATCTAGTTGAATTCGTGTCTTTTGCTCTCTCAGCCTTAGAAAATGGCAAAGAAATCGATGTTATCGTAACTGATTTCACTAAAGCATTTGATAAGATATCTCATAAATTGATCCTTTTCAAATTGTCTGCTCTCGGCTTTGAGCTGCTCTTTTTAAAATGGATTTCTTCTTACCTGGTAAACCGATATTACAGTGTTCGGTTTAGATCCTCCCTTTCTGTTCCATTCCTGGCCTCATCTGGAGTTCCACAAGGCAGTCATCTTGGCCCTCTTCTCTTCATTCTTACTATCAACGATGTTGAGAGTGTCATTAAGCACTCCTCCCTCTCCCTTTACGCTGACGACACAAAATTTTTTAGATCTATTTCCTCTCCCCAGGACTCTGCCCTTCTTCAAGAAGACCTTGATCGGTTTTCAATCTGGTGTCTCAAAAACTGCCTAGAACTTAATATAGCCAAATGTCAATCGATAACCTTCTCACGTAAATGCAATTCGTCTCCTCCCCGACTTTATTTTCTCTATGATCAACCAATTCCCCTGGTTCAGTCTCTTCAAGACCTTGGCATATTATTCGACAGTGAGCTTAATTTCCGTTCGCATATCGATAAGATGATCCTCAAAGCCAACTCATCACTTGGCTTTATTAAACGGTGGTCCAAGGAATTTTCCAACCCGTATGTAACCAGATGTCTCTATATTACCTTTGTTCACCCCCTGCTTGAGTATGCCAGTTAAGCTTGGTCCCCCTTTCACCGGGTTCATGTTTCCCGAATCGAGGGTATTCAACGTCGATTCTTCCGATTTGCTTTCCGTGGCCTGCCATGGAACGACCCTTTAATCTTACCTCCCTATCAAGACCGCCTCAAACTTCTAAATATGAATTCGTTAGAAGAACGTAGGAATATTGCTGACGTTCTTTTCATTCATCGTCTTCTCTCAGGTTCCAACGACTGTGCATCCATTTTGAACTCCATTTCCTTCAATACCAACCCCCGCAATCTACGTTGTCCTCGTCTCTTCTACGAGGGCGGGTCAATAAGTCCTTTTTGAATTTCTGACTTCTTTACTGAAACAGCAACACTGCTCCTGTCAACAGGCATCTGTCAGTTGACTCCTGTCAAAATTTAAACTTGCTGCGTCAGTTAGTTTGTGTTTGACAGCTATTTTTATCAGACTACTCACTAATTTGAGGAGAAAATGGAAAAAAGTGAATTTCGTGTGCTTATTAAGCATTATTTCTTGCGAAAAAAAACCATTACCGAGACCAAGGCTAAGCTTGATAAATACTATGGGGACTCTGCACCATCGATTTCAATGGTAAAAAAGTGGTTTACTGAATTTCGTTGTGGCCGTACAAGCACTGAAGATGCCGAACGTCCTGGACGCCCAGTTGAGGTCTCTACACCCGAAACAATCGAAAAAATTCACGATATGGTGTTGGCCGACCGAAGATTGAAAGTGCGAGAGATTGTGGAAGCCGTAGGGATCTCGCATGGCTCAGTGGTTTCAATTTTGAATGATCACTTGGGCATGAGAAAGCTTTCCGCAAGATGGGTGCCGCGTTTGCTCACAGTCGACCACAAACGCAATCGTGTAACAACTTCACAGGAAGGTTTGGCGTTGTTTAATCGCAATATGGAGGAGTTTTTGCGCCGTTTTGTAACCGTGGACGAAACATGGATCCATCACAACACACCAGAGAACAAACAACAGTCAAAACAGTGGGTTTCTAAGGGTGAATCGGCGCCAAAGAAGGCCAAGGTGGGTTTGTCAGCCAATAAAGTTATGGCGACTGTTTTTTGGGATGCACGCGGGATAATCCACATTGACTACCTTCAAAAGGGAAGAACAATCAATGGGGAATATTATGCCAACTTATTGGACCGATTCAATGACGATGTGAAAAAAAAAAACGACCTTATTTGGCCAAGAAAAAAGTTCTTTTCCACCAAAACAATGCAAGGGTGCACACACGTGCAGTTGCCATAGCAAAAATCCATGAATTGGGCTATGAATTGCTCCCTCATCCACCCTATTCTCCAGATTTGGCTCCGAGCGACTACTTCTTGTTCCCAAACCTGAAGAAATGGCTTGGTGGAAAAAGATTTGACTCCAATGATGAAGTCATCTCGCAAACAAAGGCCTATTTTGAGGACCTCGACAAATCATTTTTTTTGGAAGGGATAAAAAAATTGGAGAAGCGTTGGACAAAGTGTATAGAGCTCAAGGGAGACTACGTTGAAAAATAAAATTATTTTTTTATCAAAAAATCTGTGTTTTAATCCAAAAGTCGGACTTATTGACCCGCCCTCGTATGTAGATTTATTAACAAAATTGTGCTACTTTTATTTGTTTTTGTTACTAATGATGGCTCATAACAACACGTATATGTCTGATGGCAATGCTGAAGTTACCGTGCGCTCAATGATAAAAATTCATTGAGGGGTTCAAAATATGTTATATCAACGCACGTAGTGTTGATGTTATCTGTGTTACTGAAACATGGCTAAGGCCTGATTTAAGAGAAGCAGATAGGTCTGATTTGGAAGATCCCCCATACCATATTCCGGGGTACAGAATAGTTCGGAACGATAGAATCACGAGCACAATAGGTGGTGGAGTAGCTCTTTATTGTAATATTTCCTTGAATTGCCGTGCAATTGTGAAATCCGTGGCTAGTGCTACGGAGTATCTTCTTGCAGAAGTTACTGATGGCAATACCAAGTGCCTTATAGGCATTGTTTACAGTCCCAACCGGAGCTGTTCTCCTGAACCCATGTTCCCCGCACTACAAGAAGTCTCCCCATATTATGAACACATAATTATATGCGGTGATTTTAACGCTGACCTTTTCAAATATGACAGTAGATCTCACCAACTCTTAGATTTAACTGCAAGTTCCGCGTTAGCTGTTGTTAACGCATATGCTACCCGCTTTGCACCTAACTGTTCTCCAAGTCTTCTGGACCTTTTGTTGGTATCTGATCGGTCAAATATGTTACTGCAGGACCAGTTGTCATTGGAAGGTGTCACAGACCACGATCTAATTTTCTACACCTATAACATTGACTTATCTCGTACCCCTATACCATCAACTTTCCAATTCAGAGATTTCGTTTCAGTAGATAACTGCGCACTGCAAGTCGAGGCGAATCCAATTCCTTGGCATAGTTGTTATTTTGTCTCAGATGTACGTGATAAAGTTGACCTATTGCAATCGCAAATACTTCACCTATTCAATAACCATGTGCCTTTAAAAACAGTGGTGGTGCACAATAGAATTTGTCCATGGTTTACGTCTGAGGTTCATAATGCCATTAAAGTTCGTAGGAAACTCTATTCGAAGTGAAAGCGAAATTCAACAAATCTGAATTGGGTAAACTTCTGTCGAGCACGTAATTTCTCAACTTCTATCACGAGACTTTCTAAGAAAAGATATTTTTTATCTAAGCTGGGAACGGACCAAAATCCCAAAAAGCTCTGGAGCAACTTACGTTCGGTTGGTGTTTCTAAAAACCATGCAGTTTTTGATGCTTTCTTATCCACCTCATTAGGAAGTACAACTTCTCTACCCAACCTTCAACATTTTTCTGAAACACCCACAGTTTTTGAATTCGAAGCTGTATCGGAAGTTGATGTCAATAATATCATTCGTTCACTCAAGTCAGATGCCGTTGGTGAGGATGGAGTTCCACATCCTTCGTGTAATTACTCACGTAATTAATTTTTGCATTACGTCATCATCATTTCCCCTCTAGTTGGAAGATGGCTAAAGCAATTCCTGTCCTGAAAAAACCACAACCGACTTTGGCTGCTGACTTTCGACCCATCAGTATATTACCTTGCCTTTCAAAAGTCTTGGAAAAAGTCCTTGCCAAGCAAATCTCAAGTCATCTAAATCATCATAAGCTTCTTGCTTCTGTACAGTCTGGCTTTCGAGCCAACCATAGTTATTCTACTGCTATGGTTAAAATTCTCGATGACATAAGGATCAGCTATGACTCGGACTTCATCACTATACTTTGCCTTCTTGACTTTTGAAAAGCTTTTGACACAGTCAACCACTTAATCCTTAGTGAAAGTTCGGCGCGTCTCATAAGCAATCGATGTCAAAGGGTTGTGTTTGGTGACAAATCCTCTCGTATCAGGAATATACAAGCAGGAGTACCACAGGGCTCAATACTTGGTCCAATATTGTTTTGCATCTTTATTAATGACCTCCCCAAAGCTTGCTTAAACGCTAGTCTTCACTTCTATGCGGATGATGCGCAAATATACCTATCTAGACCTATTCGTCTAGTTGAGGATCTTGTTTGCAGGTTTAATGAGGATTTATCCACAATCTATCAGTGGTCGCTACGTAATTGTTTGACCCTCAACCCAACAAAGTCTCAGCTGATTTTAATATCTAAGAAACTGCACAATGCTGAACTACTGCCGCCCATTTACCTCAGCGATACGCAATTGCAGTTCGTCGAGACTGTAACCAACTTGGGGGCCCCCGCCCAATTATCGAGGCTTCGCCCATCAATGACGTTGTCTTATAAAAAGCGGGGGTAGACTATTCTATAACTGGTCTTATCGAAAACATCCTCAGATTTATAGCATGAATTGGATGCTACGATTTGACCAGTTACAAGTTGCCGGTCATAGGTCTTGTTGGCGGCTTGACCACCGGTAGTCCATACCAGGACTTAAATCACGGTACCATGGGAGTCAGGAGCCCCCAGGACTTCGGTCCGGGTCTGACTTGTTAGAGGTAGGCCCCCTTGTGGGAGCGTCATGGTGGCTGTGGTTTAAACCCAAATCGCGGGTACGGGTTTCCTTTTTGGTTTAGCCCATTGTAGAGTAGCAAATAAAGTACTGGGTGCTGCGACCCTAAGAGCAGCAAGAGGTTTTAGGTCGGCCTCGACTCATACCAAGGGTGGAACTTGTGCCTCCAACACAGTTCCGAATTGGTATAATATATAAGCGAAGTATTAAATAATATAAAGCAAGTAATTAGCGATGGCAAGGCGTATCCTTGCTCCCTATGGGTGTATGGGCACCTCGTAAACATTAAGTCTTACGACAGGAGGTTTACGTTAAAAATCCATTTACGTTCTGTAACCAACCTGGGTTTTAAGATAAACCGATCCATCTCCTGTGTAAGCCACATCAATTACACTGTGGGACGAATTTACGGAGGTCTACGCAAACTTTGGCTGCTCTCTAGTTTTACTCCTGTTAATACTAGGCTGAGACTTGTTAAAACCTTACTTGTTCCGTATATTGATTACTCATCAGCAGTGTATTGCAAACTCGACTCCTTATCTCAGCATAAACTTACCGTGGCATTCAATGATATGGTAAGGTATGTGTGTGGGCTACGTCGGCACGACCACATATCCAATTATCATACAAATATCCTCGGTTGTACGCTCCAACAGTTCTTGCATATTAGGTGCTATATCTTCATGCACAAAATTATTCAGACCAAGTCGCCACCATACCTTTTTGAGAAACTTCAGTTCGCTCGTTCGCCTACAACACACATCCTTATAACTCCATCCTCAAACTACTTGAACTCCTCGCGCCTTTTCTTCGTCTTTGCCACCAGACTATGGAATTCTCTGCCCACAACGGCAAAACAAATAATTGGAGCAATACAATTTAAGAATATGCTATGGAGCATATTCTATAAAAATGCAACAGCAGACTATTTCTTGTCCTTTACTTTTCCCCTGCTTCACACTATCCATCCTTTTGTTTTCCTTTCCTGCTTAAAGTATCTCTTACTGTTAAATATAAATCCTAAACTAATCTTGTATATTATCCATAATTTTAAGTACTATAAAAGACTAAGTCTTATTTGTACATCCTTAACTGAATAAAATTGAAATTGAACACCTCGGAGTCTCTCTTATAAGCGACCAGCAGTAATCTGCCAACATTGATGGCTCCCATTCTCCTTGGTACCGTTGCTCTATTGCAGCAATGTCTTGGTGGAATCTCTCGCTCATCGCTTACATCATCCATATTTTCAGGAAAGAAATTGAGATGAGAATGCAAAAAATGAAGTTTTAGCGACATGTTGCGTCCCATTTTATGATAAGCATCCAGCATTTTCTTTACATCATCTGCATAACCTGAAGTCTTATTGTTACCAGGCCTGTTTTTCGAATGAATCCAGAGTAGGAATGAAAGCTGGATCTTTTATAAGCTTTCTAATGTCTGGACCCATAAAACTACGTTTTTTAATTTTTGCTTCGCTTAGTGATGCGAAGTTTTGTTTCAAAAAATTGAAACCAGGTTGGTCTTTCTTCATCGCCTTTACAAAGTTTTTTATAAGACCCAATTTGATATGTAATAGTGGTCGATCAATGAAGGATTCCTTATATTTTTTTCTCCACAAATAAAGTTTGTTCTTATAGGCCAATCTACTCTCACAAAGTTCTCCGATCGTGCTCTACTATCCCACTCACATAAAAAACAACAAAATTTGGTGTAACCTAATTGTAGTCCAAGAAGTAGAGCAACAACTTTTAAATCCGAACATATCGACCAGTTATATTTTTTTATATTAAATTTTTCCCAATATAAATTTCATAACATCGTAGGTTTCTTTTAAATTCACACCATGCGCTAGAGGTATTGAAGGAAACTTATTACCATTATGAAGCAATACAGCTTTCAAACTAGCCTTTGATGCGTCGATGAATAGCCGCCATTCTTCGGTTTTGGGCTCATAACCCAGTGTGACAGCATTAAGCCATTAATATCATTACAATACACTAAGTTATCACTTTGTCGCGTACGGTACTCTTTAATTTTTACCTCAGGCTTGAGCAGATTCCACTGCTTTAACCTTGAGCTCAGTATTTCAGTCTTTTGTTTTGACAAGTCTCGGACGAGGTCATTAAGCTCAATCTGACTGATGAGATGTGATGCATCAGAAGATGTAGGGAGCTCAAATTCAGGATCATCCATGATTTCTTCTGAACAATATGATGAACTTATTTCTGTGTCCGAAAGGCGTCCGGAAGGTGGCTTTGGAACTGGCAGACGTGCTGGTCTTGTTACAGAAGAGACATCTGCATATTTTATGGAATGCTTTGATCTTCGAGAAAATTACTTCACATTGGTGGAACAAAAGTAACAATCTGTGTGACTCTGGGGCTCTCTCCATATCATAGGCATTCCAAAAGGCATTGCAGAAAATGACCCGTTAAACCAACCAGTTAGCTGTCGGTGACACCTAAGGCAGCAAATGTGTGGTGCCCAGAGTTTATCCTGATGGTTTATTTTGAATTTAAAATAAGAAAAGTAACACTTTTCAATAAATGGTGTTATTTTCTTTTTTCGGAAACTTGGTGTAAATTCTCCACAAATATAGCAGAGTAAATGTGGGCAATTAACACAAGATCGTGGCATTTTATCACATTAATGCATTTCTAATATTCTTTTCTTACGCAGGGTATATAACTTACGAGTAATTCGTGTTTTTTTTCAAAATTTGAACGTTTTTTTTAAGAAAACCATGTACAATAGTATTATTCAAAGTATTGCCCATCTGAAGCTATGACTTTTTCCCATCTTTCTGGCAGCCAAGAATGAATCAAGCCAATTTTTGATATTCTGCTCTGATGTGAACCATATTTCAGTGAGGGTGTTCTGCATCTACCGGACTTCCCATCCACTGTTTTCTAAATAGTTCTTAACCGGAATAGCAACGTTGATAGTTTCACCCGGTTTTAGCAGCTCATAATACAGCACACCCATCTGATCCAACCAAATACAGAGCATTACCTTCGCGCAATGGATATTTGGCCTTGCCGTTGATTTGGCTGGTTGGCCGGGTTTCACATTTTCATCACCAGCAACAATCCGATGCAAAAATGACTTCCTTTTGTGGCGTTCCAGCAGCATTTCGGACATGCAAAACCGCCTTTCGACGTCTCTCGGCTTGAGTTCATGTGGAACCCAATTTCCTTGCTTTTGAATATATCCAGCTGCTTTTAAACGTTTGGAAATGGCTGCTTGAGTGACACCCAAAGATTCTGCGAGCTCTTCTTGTGTTTGGCAACAATCTTCATAGAGTTTTTCAGTTTTTCATCTTCAAAGTTTTTTGGCTGCCCAGGACGTTCATCGTCTTCCCAGCCAAAATCACCACTTTTAAATCGTGCAAACCACTTTTGGCACGTTCGCTCAGCTAGCGCATGTTAACCATAAACTTCCACCAAAATACGATGACTTTCGGCAGCAGTTTTCTTCATATTGAAGTAATGAAGAAGAACTCCGCGCAAAAACACTTTTTCAGGCACAAAGTTCTACATACTTGAGTGAAAAAAAATTATTGTTGTTTACGCTTCAAATGAATGACATATACTGAAATGACGTACAGTGACAGTAGCTTTCCAACGCATGTTCCAATGGAATAATACAAGTTATGCCATCTCTTAGCAACCGCACAAATTAAGTTATTTTTTTTGAATCACCAACAGGAAAACCGATTTAAACGATGTGCGATTCTATTAGAACTGACCTCGTTCGATAAAGATGTAAAAGTGTATGCCGTTAGGTTGCTGTACGTGACTTGAGCAAAATATTATTTTTCCCGTTATTTACGGGTCGAGTACTATAAGAAACACTATTCAGTATGTGCGAGTATTTTTCATTGTTGCCCAGTGTTATTTGTTCGGAATTATCGGAATTGTTCAGACAATCATTCAAAGCGCAGCAGGTTGGTTTTCCGCATCTGTGGCGGCACCTCGATGTTTGGGTACAACCAGTGATCATGCTTCATCTTCCAGCATCGGAAACAGCATCCATTTTGGCACAAAGGGTATAGCCCATGCGGTTTAATGTGTTCCGTCTGCCAACAATTATACTCGTAGCACTATAGACGGAGTTCTTGCTATCGGCATACTGTTTCGTCAATTTGAGAATTTTCAGCCGTTTCCGAAGCTTCCAGACGTCCATCGGCATTGTCGCGGCAGCGGGTGAGCTGATAAACGTCACCATTTCTAACTTAGTACAATCGCATACCTTTCCTCGTGTGTTTTTGAACGCATTCACAGCCCATACTTATCTTAGTACGATCGTAATTTGTTTTGCGCTCAAAAACGCCATGTCAGTGTAAACAAAAGTACTCGTAATATTCAGCCAAATCTTAGATTTGCGTTTTTCAAAAGAAAAAGTTCTTACCATGTTTCCTCTTCAAAAAACACAAAACTGTTCTGCACTAAAATCTTCTAAGTTTTATTGTAAAATCGTCTAACTAGTCCGCGCAGTGTGACGATATGTTGACTTTTATTAACAGAGTTTAACTAAGGAAATCTGCATTATTGAACGCAACTTTTGAGTTTTTGAAAACACCCATTCTCTTCATCCAAAATCACGGTAGCGGCACCATCGGAGTTTCATTATTTAAATTCGAAAAGAAAGATTTTGTGTTTTTTTTTTGTCGACAGGATATGTTTGGATGGTCGAGCTGGATTGGATCTGATGGAATAGATGTGGTTGAGCTGGAATTGGCTGCGCGTACAGAGTTGTTACTGATTTCTATTGGCACTCATAAAGATGACTGTTGCCGTGGACTAGTTATTTATTGAGTTTATTTTACTTAAGCTTTCATAAAATGCTAGTTTTTGTCTTTCGTAGGTATTGCTCTGGGCGTTTCGTTCACGTTTATTTTGAAAAAGTAGCCGGAAATACGTTCAAGCATTTCATACGGACCAATATACACACGGTTTTTGAACGGAGCGAATTTTAACAAAAACATGAGCGCAACTAAAGAGTGTTTTGTGTGCAAAAGGTTCTGTTCTGCGGCGATGTGCTGATGGGGTTGACTTCACTTGTCGCATATACTCCCGGAACAGCAAAGATTTGTGGCTCAGCGGACACTTTCTCAGGCAATCTCAGTGTTGTTCTGTAGACGAGTTCTACAACGGCTGATTTCATGTTTTCCTTTAAGTTGGTATGCAATCCTAATAAGGCAGTCGAGAGAAAACTTATGCAGGCTGTTGTTTCTTGGTACTTGTTAATTCTCGTCAGACAGCACGGGAACGCTGACAAATAATTTATTTCCTAAGGATGTTAGATTAGTTAACAAATGATAGATAACAAAATATTACACTTTTGTGTGTCCTTCTCATTTAAGCGTTGCTGTCGATAAGAAAGAAAAAGTGGAACAGGATCTAGACCCAGATCCATTGAACTCGCACCCGAGGCGATCCACTGCACTACATTTGGTGGTTGCGAACCATGACTTTTGAAAGGGTAAGACACACAAAGCTCTTACAAAATTGCTAGCTAAAATGTCGTAAGTCGGTAAATTCGGCAACAGTACTTGATCGATGGTTATACCGACACGTAACAACGCTCGATCCGTTAGAGGCTGGATGGTAGGCAGTTGTCCTGATGCGTGTGCTCTTAAAGAAGATTCAAATAGGCATCCTCTGTCGGTGGTTATTGTTTTTGGTGACCAAATCTGCATACTCTTTTGTCAAAAAACGTGTTGAAAATCATGTTTGCTCTGATTTCCTTTATTGGTATTGCTTTTGGCGGTCGATCATCGTCAATATACGACGATGTCTGAACTGTCTGAAAAGTTTCCGACCGCAACGTAAAAGCTAGTGAATGCAAGTTGTGCATCTTTTGACAGCTACTTACCGAAGTTTCAGTCATTTTGGACGCGCAGTTTTTAGTTGACAGTCGTTTGAGTGAGTCGTGAGAAATTTTGGGCATCTGAATTCAAACGTGGCCGTAAGAGCTTGAGAGATGATGAACGTTCGGGACGTCCAAAAACTGCAACCACTGACGATAACATTGTTAAAGTTCACCAAATGGTGTTAGACGACCGCCGAATTCAAGTGAGAGAGATAGTAGAGGTTATGAAAATGTCCAAAGAACGCGTTTGTTACATATTAAATCAAGATTTAGACATGAGAAAGCTGTCCGCGCGTTGGGTGCCGCGTTTGTTTACGTTACGCTAGACGTGTTCGAATGAACATTTCCAACGCTCTGTTTGCGCAGTTTAGGCGCTATAAATCCGAGTTTTGGCGCCGATTAATTACTGTAGATGAAACTTGGATACAACGTTATACGCCCAAAACAAAATTCGGTCAAAACAGTGGACTGCAAAGGACGAGCCGGCTCCAAAAAAAGCAAAAACCATTACTGGAGCATACTACGCATCATTACTTGCCAAGCTGCAGGCAGAAATTGCGGAAAAACGGCCACATTTGCAGAAAAAGAAAATCTTGTTTCACCAAGACTTGGCGAAAATCCATGAATTACGGTTTGAACTGCTTGACCATCCACTTTATTCACCAGATCTAGCCCCAAGCGACTTCCTTTTGTTCCCTCATCTAAAAACTGCGCTCGGAGCACAGAGATTTGCTCAAATGAGAAGGAAATCACCTTCGTGAACAATTATTTTGCAGAGAAAAACGTCAAGCACTATTTGGACGGGTTAGAGAGATAGAGAGATGGGGGCATCGCTGGGAGAAGTGTGTAGAGTTACAAGGAGACTATGTAAAAAAATAAAAAAAATAAAAATTAGAAAAAATGTCTTTTATCATTGTTCGGTCGGAAACTTTTCAGCCAACCCTCGTGGGACATTGCTAACATGCCTGCTGATTTTGCTTCATTATGCATGACCTGGCCCATGCGTATATGTGCCTACGGATGATTGGCCACATGAAGTTCTTACAGATTTGGTGTTTTGTTGTTCTTCCACCGGGATGAGAAAGACCATGTGTGCTGTAGAAGACTTTCCCGCGCAGATTTTTCGCTACATATGGACGGATGTTGGTGCCTCCAACGTCGCAGTAAACGATGACATCAGTTTCGTCTATGAAGATAGAGTGAAGACTTTTCTGGAGTTGTCAGAAGAAGCTTCAGCTCGTCGTCATCTTTCTGCATCTGACCAAGACAGGCATGTTGATGGTGTCGATGAGAAAATAAGCATCTGCCACAACGTTTTTCATACCCAGCACATATGGAATATTCATTGAGAAGCGGCCAATTTCCTCGAGCTGATGTGCTCCGTGGTCACAAGCGTGCTCTGATTTCTGGTTGAATGCGTGCACCAGCGGCTTGTGGTTGGTGAGGATGTAACTTCACCGCCTTCCATCAGGTAGATGCTCTGTAGATGGCTAATAGTTCCCGATCGTATCTGCCTTCTCTCGGACTTAGCTTTTTAGAATAGAGACCAAGTGGCTGGAGCTGATCATCTACGCGTCGAAAGCTGTTCCAACTGCAATCTCTGAGGCGTTGCATCGCAGCACCAATGGTACACCAGATTGTGGATAAGCTAGTTGAACTGCATCTCTCAGCTTAACTTCAGGTGTTCACAGAACTAGTTTTTCATCGCCTCTCTTCTCCGACTGTTAAGCTGATGTACAAATAAAACGTCACGACGTTTTTCAAAGAGGCCGAAATGTGCTATGACAGCCGTTTTTGGTCGATCCTCCGGGGTAAGGGCTCTCTTCAGGTCCAGTGTCCTGAAAACGGTGCAATTCGTTGGCTGAAATCTCGGATATGTGATATGGGATACCTGTTCGGGACCTCACCTCATATTCTACAGCCTCCGGATTTCTTTTGCACCATTTCTTTTGTCCATTCGCTTTTGGATGGCTGAGACATCCCTGGTTACATCATATCCTTGAGTTCTTCTTTTACCGTTTTAAGTTATTCGCCGGTTAGGGCACTAGGGTTCTTGTCGATTGTGATACCCACAATACCCTTGAGGATGTCAGCAAAATGAACGAACGAACAGCGAACTGTTGATTGTGTTTCATAGGTTGGTGATGCTGTCGCTGAGTATTTTGTGACTTAATCGCATGATTAAATCAAAGTCGCGAATGAAGTCGGCACCGATGATTGGATATCTCTGCGGAGTCCCAGATCGAGTACAATAGTTAAGTACCATACGTTGAAATAGTAGCCCCGTTGGTAGCGTAAAGTTGGGATGAGACAGGTGTTTTGTTATCAGCACACTTCTTGGGAAGGACGGAGCTATCTGTATCGGTGTCAATTAATTAGAAATGCTGCTTGTTTTGTCAATTATTTGTAGACATTCGCTTTTGTTGTTGCCGTGGAGGACCGCCTGTACGGCCGACCACAATCCTAGTTTTCCGTTAACTTTGGACAACCAGTTTTGCGCCTGCGTGCTTCATGACCAAACTTTTGATGAAAACAGCAAATTTTTGTCGCTTTCAGTAATCCTAGATCCACTCTTCGATGTGTTACGAAATGTCGACCTGCACGTGGGTTGGTTTTCCATCTCCAGAGCGTGGACCTCTTTGCGCAAAGCCTCCACTGACCGTTTGAGTCCACCCAACGTTGTTCCTGTGGTTTGTGTTGAAATCACCTGAATCGTCTCTGGTTGTGATCCTGATGGCACCGATGTGGAGTGCGAGAAATGCATCCCCGAGATATTAGAACATTTTTCAGGTTATATGAGACAGGAACAATGCGAACTTTTTAGGAAACAAATTATTAGAGCCCAAGGTGGCGCAAAAGTTGTCACCCGATGTTCTTTGGCTGAAATTTTTTTTATGAATGAAAAACTTTGAAATAGAATTGATGACCATTCGGGCCCGATTTGTGGCATTTTCCACCACTCTTGCCAGAACTTCCGGCAAAAGTTCCTCGTACTCTTGACGGATATTCTCTTTGAGGGCTGTAAGAGTCTGAGGGTTGTTGATATAGATTCGAGACTTCAAAAAACCCCACAAAAAGAAGTCTGGAACGATTAAATCAGGCGATTTTGTGAAAATCGCCAAAATGAGAGATTAGGCGAACCGGAAATGCAACCCTCCGAATTTCGGTTGTGGCTCGTGCATTATGCGCCGTTGCTCCATCCTGTTGGAATCACATGCTCTCCACTCTCAATTCATCCAATTGAGGAAGGAGAAAGTCTTTGAGCATGGCTCTGTAGCGCTCGCCGTCCACAGTAGTCGTTTGGCCAAGGGCGTTTTCGAAAAAATAAGGCCCAATGACGCCTCCAACGTAAACAGCACACCATGAAGTAACTTTGAGCGGGTGTAATGGCACTTCGTGCGTTATTCACATATCCACAAAGATGGAAATGGGCCCCGTCGATCATGACGATTTTCGATAAAAAGTTGTCTCCCTCATGGTCGAGATTCAGGATGGCATCTCCTCTGTAAAGACCACAGATTGATGCTCAATTGGGTGGCACATCGTCTGGTCGATACTCCGGGGTCCTCTGTGACACCTTCAACCACCGATGCGATATTCTCAGCAGAACGGCTGCTTCGGGGCCGGCTAGACCTGGCAGCATCTCGTGTTGTCCCATACTCTTCTAAGCGTTGGACGACCGGGAAATCTGCGCCGAAATTCACGCTGCGCCAACACCAATGACAAATTATTCCGCATAAAAATCGTAGCAATTATTCCGCGTTCTTTAGGTGTATAGCGAATCATGTCTTGTTGACGTGTATTTTGTATCTGTTTACTTCATTTACACAAATTAAAGCATCTTCCGATAGGGTGAAGACTTTTGCGCCACCTAGTATTAGGTGGTATACCACTGCAATAAAGAACACCCATTGTGTACCAGCAGGATGCCTTTAAATGTAGTAGGTAGTAAATTCTTCTGTAGAAGAGAAAAAATACGCGTTTTGGAGTTAAGTCAGTCACTTTTCGATATTTAACGGCACAATCTTTCGAAGGAACTCGCGTTAAGCCACGCGATTTTTTTAAAAAGATAAATGACTAATCGTCATCTCACATATGAATCAAAAGCGTGTGCCAAGTAAACAAAAAAATCCGATGTCATCAATTCTAAATTCATCTATGATAATGTTGCAGCATGATGAAATATGGGCGCAGATGGTCCCTTATATTTCATCATTAATCTTAACCTATCAGTTGTCATTGTAATGTTGTGTTTTATCTAAAACCAATTAGATCAAAGTTGCTTTCCGAAACGTCATTATCTTAATTGAAACCTTCGTACCAAGTGCACACGAATGCACGAAAACAAAACAAAAACGCAATTTAACGGCCATTTTTCCATTCAAAGTTAATGTTCTAATGCTTGCACTACAGAAGATTGCAAAAACGTGGCGCCAAAATAAAAGATACTCGGTATCTCCGCCGGACATGACACGATAAAAGCATCGCCAAAAAAATAAAAATAAATAAATATTGCACTAGAAACACAAAATCATGCAAGAGCCTCCTGTACGATGCTCGATGTCGCTTATGATAGCAATTCCAGCAAATGTTTTCAGTTTTCACAAATGAAAGTTCAAAAAATTGACCGTTACAAATGATCCCCCAAGGAATTGAACATTAAAAATTTCCCATTTAGAGCGATCAACGAACAACGAAAAGCGCAAAGTCGACCACATGGCCTGACACCGTCTGGTACCCATCGGTACGACACGACAATTTTTCGGATAACACACACAAACTGACAAAGGATCACAATGACGACGACAAGACGACAATGACGGTGGATGATCATCGTGATGAGCGACTGATGAAGTTCTGTCCGTAGTTTTTTTTTTCTTTTTGCGCGTTTAACGACTCCCCTGGGAGTGATCGGTACCCGTCGCTTCATCGATCCAGATTTCCAGCAGAAAAAAAAAAAAACCAACAGAAACCGATATCTACGGTCCAACACATTATCATTCAATGGAACGCACCGCACCGAGAAATATAAAATTAAAAACTCTCAGTTCGATTAGTAATTAATAACTAATTTGGTGGAAGAGCAAGAGACCATAGGCTCTTCCGTGCTCGGATTTCATTAGAACACGCGTTTAAAAACCGATTGTGAACGCTGTGTAGTATTCAGTTAAAGACCTAACTTAGGATTGAAGTGATGGATTTTTTCTCAAACGGATTTCAGCAGCTCTTCAATGATTTAGAGCAGGATATTGTGGAATGCGGTGGAGATTACCTGGAAGACATCAATAATAACATCTATAATGAACCTGATCCCTGTTATACTTGTGACTACTATAGTTACCTTGATAATAGCCAAGGCGAGCTAAGTGAAATACTTCAAGATGAACAAACTGATCTGATGGTGGAAATCGATCGAGACTTGGAATTGTGTTTGGATTACTTACTTCCCCTGAACGGGGAGCAATCTCAGTCGGAATGGGAGAAAAATTTTCTCGATAACTTTGTAGAAGTACCGGAGCTTGTTCAAATGTTACCTGAAAAAACACCACTCTGTGATGACTCCTGCGATTTATTTCTCAAAGACGCTACCGAGAATCTGAATCTTTTCCGTCGACCCACACCGGAGCCCAGTGATTTATCTGAAAAAACCTATCCCTGCACCTTTGGAGAATGTACAAAAATATACGCTAAACCAGCCCATCTTAAAGCACATATGCGCCGACATATGGGTGAGAAGCCATACATATGCACCTGGCCTGACTGTACTTGGAAATTTTCCCGTTCTGACGAATTAGCCAGGCATCGACGATCGCATTCTGGAGTGAAACCATACAAATGCAACTATTGTACAAAATGTTTTGCTCGATCTGATCATTTGGCAAAGCACAAAAAGGTTCATGAGAGGAGGTTATTGGCGATTTCTGGCAGAGAACGATTGGGACATGTTTTGCCCGCCAGCGTGGTAAATGTGAGACCTGGACGCAAGCCAAAAAATCAAAGTTTAAGATGATGATGCTGATAAGGAAGTCTAGATAATTAAGTCAGTGTTTAGCTAAATTTTGTTTTTATTTTTTTTTTAAAGTATAGTACTGAGTTTTTAAGTGAATACAATAGAATAGTAAGCAATTTTGTGATAAATACAATTAAACTATTAATTAATTAATCTTGTGTTTCGGTTTGTTGGCTTATTAAATAACATCGGTTTGGTAGACACTGCGGGGTTTTGGTCTAGGTGGAGTCCTTAGTTGTTGATGGACTTCTAAAAGTTTCATACTTTTTACTCCCGAAAATTTCTCATATCTTTCCATGGCAGCAGTAAGCAAATGCTCCACGAGGTATGTTTTGTTTTTCTTTACGAAATTTGGCTGAAAATAAAAAAGAAAACAATTTTAGTTTAGCTATGAAAATGTTGGATTTTGCCTAGTGGTAAACGTTTTACTTATTTATTTTGTTCGATAATATCTTTTAGCTTTCTAGTACATCAGATCAAGTTGGAGATGAACATCTATCTCAACTGACAACCTGACGATCATTATCTGCTGCAGCTACCGACATATAAGCGACATCCCCAGGATAAACTGATCGCACAGTTTGAGCCAAGCAGACAGCAGACAGTGAAAAAAATATCCGAAAGAGTAGAAGTCTTAAGCGATTTACTTAAATGACGTCAATTAGCTTTTCATATAATTCGTGAGCAGCCCCCCTCTTTCAGTTGATGCCATGTGCTCTCCTACTTTTTTTCTTTTTCTTTGCAATAAGTCCACTTTTGTGTTTGTGATATAGTGGGATAGATAACTATCGTAATATACTCAAGTAATCTAAACTGATATTCCTTCCCACTGTAGGTATTTTTCCAAATAAGAAAATAAGATTTCTTCAGTAACTTTCCAAAGAGGCGAATCTCATTTTCTTTGATAAATTGTCGTTGATGATTTTTTTTGCCGAAAAAAGTTCAGCAACCGCTCTAATTAATTACTTTTGATCCAGCACTTACTCAGCGTCTTTTAACTGAATTAACAGAATTCATGTTTTCCAGACTAAGGGTTTGAAGATTTGATCGCAGCTGATGCGCTGGTACATGTCGATTACTGTGTTGCAGACAGACTTTAGGATATTCACAGACTGCAAGCAGTAATCTTAGAATAAGGGTTGGACGTCAAAATAAAACTACTGATTAAGAATATAATCTGATTATGATTACTACAGGCATAATAGAAAAATCTCAATGTCCTTTACAATAATTAAAATACGTCATTGGGGATGTTAGGATGTGTTGTGAAAAGAAAGTATTTCAGGTGTTAAATAAGAAGAAATAACTAGAGGAGGCCAGATCTAATTCAAATGGGACGGATCATTGAGGACCGTGAAAGGTTCTCTGGACTAATAAATCTCGGTTCAAAATATTTACCAGGAAGAAAAGGATTTAAGCTTGAGGTTTCCTGAAGCAAGCAATTCATGTATATTGCCGCAATGTATTATGCTCAACGTAAAGTATGGAGGATATGGACCAATTTTGTTTTCAATAAGTTCCACCAGCGATCTCGTTCATATCAAAGATATTTTGAAGAAAAAAGCTATAGAACTATTCTGATAAGAATACTAATCCAAATTTAATTCGGTTAATTGGAGAAAGGTTCATGTTTCAAGCTTTATGCAATATGTTAATCAACGTGGTTTGGATATTACTATCACCTGATTTGAACCTAATTGAACTTTTATAGGATCACTTGAATAGAAAGATTTACGAAACGTCTTGTTCGTAACCAGCTGCAACTAAATGACACTTGGGAAAGTATTTTTAAAACAATATCAAAGTAAATTCTGATTTATAGGACGTTCACCTTTGGTTACGCTCGATACTTGACCATCAATTCGTTTTCAAAATATAGTAGAGCATACCACAAATACAAAACAACCAATAACATTTAATAAAAAAATGGCAGAGTAGAAAAAAATATGTTCTGCCTTTCTTGACAGCTCGTAGACCTTTGATAAACTTGACACAAAAGATTGTATTATATGCAACTATATTCAAGAGATTATTTAAGATTCTAAGTGTTACCTTTCTATCACTCTTCCTCTTTTGGACTATATCGTATTTCGGTAATTTTGTTTTTAATCTGCACTCCAGATATTCCGGAAGAACAAGAATCAAATTTACTGCAGGCGATAGGGCTAAGCAGCACAAGATTACACTCTATTGGGTTCCGCGACACTTAGACGTGATGGCCAGACTCGGATCTCTAGGAACAAATAGTAAGCAGATTGACAGCGTCAAGCCAACAATGTCCTACGATTCCAAGCGCTCTTCTAGGCCAGTCATAGATGCACTAATCGAGGCAACTGTGAAAGATTTAGACTATGGCCTATACTTGACACGCCCAGCGATTGAGTGGTCCTCTCAACGATTTCTGTTGCTTTGGCACGCATCAGATCTGATTGATCTACGATCTGAACAAGTTTATCAAAGTTTACAATAGATTAAAGAGCAACTGAACGAGGATCACTCTACCAAACCTAACCTAACCTTTGCAATTCCCTTCAGCAGGAATTATTATACTTCAGTGTTTACATGTTTTTTTTAACGCCAACTAAACTGAAACAACAACGATTTTAGAAACACTATTATGTATCATTCGAAAGATTATACGTTCAGTTGGTATGACTCGAGCTGTAAAGAGGCTGTCAGGGTTAGAGAAATGTGATTTTTCGGTCCTGCAAGACCAACCAGACAGAGGAAAACCGAAAAAAGTTTAAACGAGCCAGAGATGAGTGCAACGTCTTTCTCATGCGTGTGAAATTCCAATACGACCAAAAAGTGAGGCAAAAAATACTGCAATGTCCCAAAGGCAGCAAACATTTTTGGTCGTTCGTCAAAAACATTAGAAATTCTGCCACATCCTCCATCCCAACGCTCATTTACAATGACATTCCAGCTGTCAGCTCTTTGGACAAGGCCAATCTGCTTGCTGCACACTTTGCGGCTCGCTCAACACTCCCAGATTGTGCTTTGTCCCCGCCTACATTTGAGTGCGTCGAATCTTCAATGGGACGAATCCACTATCCCACTCATGTAGTGGTAAGAGTTCTTAAAGATCTTAACATTCACAAATCCGTTGGTCCAGATGGTATATCTCCCCTTCTTCTGAAGTGGTGTTCTTCCTCGCTGACAAAACCACTGCGTAAGCTTTTTCATCAATCCGGCAGTATGGTTTTCGTAGAAACAGGTCCACTGGTGATTAAATGGCATGTCTCACCGAAAAGTGGAACCAAAGTGTACATCAATCTGGAGAAAGCAAGATAGTTGCACTTGATATTTTTAAGGAATTTGACAGAGTTCGACATCAGGCACTTTGTCTCTTGGGATCGATGACTCTCTTCTTCAATGGATTAGATATTACCTTTCGGAATGTTTAATTCAAGTTGTCTTGGACGGTTTAAAGTCTAATATCCACAATAAATGCTGGTGTGCCCCAGGGCTCCGTTCTGTCTCCGACACTCTTTTTAATTTCCATTAATGATCTCTTGTCTGCTACGTCTAACGCAAATTATTCCTTTGCTGATGACAGTACTCTCTGCTTTTCATATTCGTTCCTGGACTCACGCCTCTGCTCTTCGGCTGTTGAACGAGAACGGCAGCGATGTTCATTAAATTCCGATATTAACAGCATAACCAACTGGGGAACTATCAACCGAGTGGAATTTAATGCTTCCAAAATTCAATGCTGTCTGCTGTCATTAAAGCGAAATTCAAATACCCAGCCATTATCCATGAATGACTCTTGCATCGTCGAAACTGATAAACTTTCCATTCTCGGTATGTATGTCAATGACAACTTACGTTGGAATGACCACATATTCGGTGTCGTCAAAAATGCTGCGAAATGTCTAGGTTTCCTCAAGCGATGTAAGAAATGCTTCACCCTCGCGTTTATCCGCCCGCAATTGGAGTACAATCCCCACACCTGGTCGGTTGTGCATATCTGCACATGCTAGATAGGATTCAAAACCGTGCGATAAAACTCATAGGTGATACTAATATCAGTCAATCAATTGACACCCTCGAACACCGACGTAATGACTCCATTGAAATCGCCAGTAGCATTCCGCCCATTCAAACTTTCAACCGTAACAGCCGTCTCGCTATGAATGCTCATCAGTATACCCTCATGCCTATTTTCGGACATACTCTAAAATATCCTGATTCTTTCCTAAGCCGTACAACTCGCTTATGGAATGCTCTGCCGATCTCTGTGTTTCCTGGTCGTCATAACTTACAAACATTTAAAAACAATGTACATCGGTACCTGTCCTTTCTTCCTCCTTAAATTTCCTTCGCCCGCGCGGTGTACAAACATTTTAAGGGTACTCCTTTAGCGTGCGCTCATTATCAAAAAAAATATATACACTTGCGGTCATAAAAACCGCACCATATCAAAAAATTAAAAAATTTTTAATAACTACGATAATAATTTTTATAATGAAATGAAATTTTTGTTGAGTATTCCGCAGTAGTTTATAAGTATTTCTATCTAATTTCCATCTGTTTATTGAATGTTTGAAAAAAGATATTAACGAAAAACCAGGTAATTTTCTTATTTTTTTAAAAATATTTTAATACAGTCATTGGTTAACAAAATCAAACGATTCATTTTTTATGTATGTGTATATAAGATGTTTAGATATGCTACTTTTACCAAAAAATTATCAATACCGAGTTGCTCCTCCTTTGGCGGTTATAACCGCTTTTATTCTAGAAGGCATCGAGTTTACTAGAAGTTCAGTAATAACCCTTGAAATTTCAATATTCCATACATGTTCCAGAACTTCATTTAGCTGTTTTTTACTCTCTGGTTTATGTTCAGCCACCTTACGTTTCATTGCATGCCACAAGTGTTCGATTGAGTTTAAATCGGGCGAATTAGCTGGCCAGTCTAGTCTGGTAGTTCCGAGGTCATCAAACGTTGTCTTGAGCTGAAAATTATTGAAAGACTCTAGTTAATTGTCTGTTTATTATTTATAAAGTAGACATCTAGAAGTTGATTTATAACACTTTACTTACGAATTTGGCGCCGTGGCAAGGTGCAGAATCATCTTGAAAAATGCACTTGTCAGTATACGAATGATGCTGTTCAATAGCTGGTACCAAAAACTCCCTTACTACTTCTCCATGCTTTTGAGCGTTCATAGTTCCATTAACAAAGTGCAAAGGGCCCAAAACGTAAAAAGAAAAACATCCCCAAACCATCTGGCTTTGAGGAAACTTCACTGTTTTGACTATGCGCTCGTCCTTGAACCTTTCACCTGCTGACCGTCGTACGTATGGCAAATTGTCGGCACACAACAAATTAAATTTACTTTCATCGGACCATATATCGCCAATCATGCTGCGTCCAATCTTCGTACTTTTTTGCCCACGTCAAGCGAGCTTTTTTCATTTTTGTGGTTAGGAGAGGTTTTTTCGCTGGTCGTCTTCCATATAAACCTATCTCCCGTAGCCGTCGGCGTATGGTTTCGGCGCTTAGATCAACTTGATGAAATTCACTCAGCTCTGCTCTTATACGGACAGCACTTTTAAAGCGATCTTTCATGCTAATTCGTTGTAATACATTGTCCGTCTTCTGGGTTGTTTTACGTTTTCATCCCGAGCCTTTTTTTCCTTTCCAGTGGATCCAAATTTTCTTTTTTCTTCATCAGTCGTACGATAGTTGAATGACAGCCAAGCCCTTCTTCGACTAAAGTCAATATTTGAACTTTTTCGTCCCGAGTCAGTTGATGATATTTACCAGACATTTCACTTTTTTTTACTTGTCACCGTCACAACTCAATTCAAACTGATTTTTTTTGCACTGAATACGAGGCCGAACTCCGCTATGGGGAATACCCTTCATTGGGATGAGAAAAACCCTTACGATCTGACGTAATTAGGCATTTTTGAGAACTCATTAGGTGGTGCGGTTTTTATGACCGCAAGTGTATATATCGAGGAGATCGATAATACGAGGTCCCTGAAGGTACCCGACCTAACGAAGAAAACACAAAAAACTTGGGAAAAAATATGTTTATTTCTCTATGTCTCCTTTTAGTTCAATACAGTTTTCCCAGCGACGTTCAATAGCTTCGATACCCTGTTTATAGGGAGAATCGTCGAGCTCCTTAAAATAAAAATAGCCATCAACCGCAGACTCCACCCCTTTACTGTTGGCAAATCTTTTACCACCGAGCCATTTTCTCAAATTCGGAAATAGAAAATAATCCGAGGGGCTAAATCTGGAGATTAGGGTGCATGAGGAAGCAATTCGAACTTTAACTGATTGATTTTGGTCATCGCGATGACGGATGAGTGAACTGGCGCATTGTCTCGATGAAACAAAACTTTTTTCTTCGTCAAATGCGGCCGTTTTTTCTTGATTTCATCTTTCAAACGCTGCAATAAGTTCGCATAATACACTCCGTTGATTGCTTTTCCTTTCGGAAGATAATCAATGAAAATTATCACAAAAAACTAACGCCTTGACCTTGCCTGCAGATGGGACTGTCTTCGCCTTCTTTGGAGCCGATTCTCCCCTTTGACTCTATTGTTTTGACTGTTTCTTCCTCTCGGGTGTGAAGTGACGGACCCATGTTTAAACTCTGCCACCCAATATTTTATTGTTGTAAACGAAGGACCAGACTCCCACAGAGTAGAATCCAGCCGCGTTTTGATGTTGGTTGGATTGATTCCTTTCAAAAGAAAGTATTGTATCACATAACGATGACCAATTTTTTCCATATTTAAAAATTCATTGATGGCTGCCGAACAAATACTAAACAACATAGCGTCGTCAAACTTCAAATTTAAGCTTTATAAGGTTGGTACTTTCTACAATTATCATTCTTTTTGAACAACAACCGTCAGGTCGGGTACTCCTGGGCCTACCCTTGTATGTTGCTTATTGTCTTGATATCAGCTCATCAAATGTCACAAGCTGGAGAAATGGTGACTAGAATATGGAATTAGGAAGCGTTTTGCGGGAACGAAAAATCTTAATATTTTGTGTTTAAGAGACCAAGAGGCCAAGAGTTCAATTTATTGTAGGAAACTGAAGCTGATGATTAAATTTAGTCACAAAATGGTTTTATTATAGAAATTATTTTTCGTATATACGAGTACGTGTTGTAGATCCCCATCTTGTACGAATACTGCTGCTGACTACGAAACATTGTGAATCTAAAAATTCTAACAATTGGTCGAAATGGTTAAAAACAAAAAATATACTAATAAACCAAAAGGCATTGGTGGCAAATCTAATCCCGCCTGATAGCACCTGTAGCTTCAAGTATCCTTCAAGTGTAAAGAAGAACCTCAATGAGCGTCGCTAGTGAGCGCTTGATGGTTTTAGATGTTGTTCACTAATGAGTCAGCTGTGGTGAACCACAGCAGCGCTGCATAAGCACAATTTCATCCAGACAGCGATCCACATCGCTGGGCAACGAACACCGCACTTAAGTTCAGCTTACCCATTAGTAATAAGCACAAGCAGTAATCTTACAAATGTGAACCGCACCAAATATCAATTTTCCAGTAGAAGCGCTTATCCATTTAAATGAAGTACCGGTGCCACTGGTTTATCAAATCGCGCTAGTTTGTCGAGGCTAGAAAATCAACCAAAATAATGAAATATACTCGTACCATTGTCGTCGAAATTGTGATTTTTTCCGAAAATGAATAGAAAAACCTCTAAAAAGTAAGGACTCTTAAAAGGTAAAGTGTTGAGCTGTCTTTATGTATTTAGTCTGCTTTATTTTAATGAGGCTATAGTACAATGCCACATACGCGGAGCTAAATGCAACTAAAAATCAAAACCCACAATGGTTATTCGGAGTATTAGTGAGATGCGGCCTCTCCTGTGTGGTCAGAATTTTTAAGTCCATAAAGGTCTTACGGGGTTAGGTGCGAGGATGTTTAAACACGACTAGGCAGGCAACACATCATCATCGGAGCACCTAACTCCTTCTCACCAGCAAACGACCCATCATGTCGAAGTGCTTAAAGGCTACCATTGCGGAGTAATCTCGTATATGACGATAAAGCTGATACAGAGTAATCTCTACTCCTCCAAGCTGGTAAGCGAATATCATACTTGCAACTATTGCTTCAACAAAAATGTTTTTCACATTTCAAAATTTCAATAAACTCAGTTAGCCAACGACATCATTATGATGCTGCGGGATAGAGGATATAAGGTATATCCAGGGTTTATACTCTACTAAAACCTTGTTTTCTACCGCATCGCAGCATCTATGATGTTGCAGTAGCACAGCTCAAAAATAGCGACAGAGACAATCGCCACCGTTAACCGAAACCAGCGCCATCATTATGCCTAACGAACAAAATTCTGAAACCCAACCGAAGGATAGAGATCACCGTCATCGATACCAATGCACATTACAAATGGCAAAGTATCGGAACCAGACATCGACGTAAGTCCATCCTCGACTACCATGCAGTCACTCACAAAACAAATAGTGAATCGTTCATTACTATAACGCGAACAAATGCGTTACATACAACCTTCGTTTCCTGAACGGGAATTGTAACCTGAAAATCAATGGAAAAAGACGAGCTTAATGTTCCAGCATCATGGATGCACTGAGAACCTCTTCAATAGCGACACAACAAACAATGTTTCACTGCTTCCCAATAAATAGTGGACACCAGCTGCATTACAGCGATATTCTCTCAACTTCGCAGTCCAACTTCCTACAAAAATGGATTTCAATGTAGGGTTTAAACTAATCAACTATCAAACTAATCAATCAAGGCCAAAACAAATTAATTCTTTGAATACTATAATACGCCAAAATTATAACTATGCAAGTCCAATAACAAAAATACATTGACCATAAAAATAAGTGAAACCATACCTAAAACCCACATACCGGAAAACACTAAAACTACAAGTGCTTAACCCACATTCCCCTTCAAATATACTCGTAATGTCGTCATGACAGTAGATAAAGTTAAAATCGGATAATTAAATTAGAATTCGATTTAAAAACTATAACGGGCCAAAAGCAGTCGGAATTATTCCTTCAGAATTCCAAACTATCCAATTTCTGAGACCGGGATAACTCCACTTTTCGCAAAATATGTTTTTTAATGCAGAACTGAAAAAAAAATGCGTCATCGTTCTGTGTAATAAAAGTGCATCTACGTTGACTCGAAAGTAAAAAAAACGTAATTTTGGAGTCATCCTTGACTTTAAAACGGAGCAAGACCAAGACCCTGAAGTTGTCTCGTGTTTACTCCATGCCTGAAAGACTTTCCATAGCCAAAATATTAGCCACCACTGGCCATTGACGACATATGATATTGAACCAAAGCAAACCTGCAAAGCGAGCAAGCAGTGATTAGAGCCACGAAACTTCTTGAACCGTTCAGCCACAGACGATCAATTTCGAACAACTATTGATGCGATGTGCGTTAGCGTCGCAAAAGTCGCGATCAAACGAAGTGTACGCTTTAGAGCTGTCTGATTCCTCTCCAAGCCAGGTTGGTTGCAGCTGTGGACTGCATTCCATCTTAGTGCATCTGACGTCAAACTGTGAGCCCGTCTTTCCACAAAAATCAACAAGTCCTCGAGTTGAAGGATGTTAATTGATGTTGGACTCATGCCCCAAGCTGCAAGCCTGCTGGGTCGCTGTAGGAAGTTTAAATATGACAATAGGAACTGCTAATGTATCCCACTTGTCAACTATGGAGAATAATGATGAAGTAATATCGATTCGAGTAGAATCAAAAAAAAAATCTTGAGACATAAACCTATGCCAACTGCGTTGGGTTATCGGATAGCGTCTTTAATGATTTTCATACATCGTCATAGCCACCAGCGTACATTCCGCCGACTAATGCCACTGCACACCTTGAACTGCCAATTTTCCAAGCTTACGTTATACCACCTTGATCAAAAAGTTCCTGGGGAACACCACCGTGTGGTGCTCCCATTATTCCGATTTGAGTTCTGTTTTTTTGTTAAGTTGGTAAATCTGTTGTTGACATTCCCTCTAAATCTTAGCGTCATAGCTTGACATTTGTAAAAGTTACGTAGCCAAGAGTACATCTATCTCTGTGTATGTTGGCGATTTTTTACAATTTTAGAAATGGATTTAAATTTACGTAAAAAACGGATTTAATGGTGCGCGAACGTTGGAAATGTTGGAAAAGTGTTTCGGCGCCGATTATCTAAAGAAAACATTCGTTTACCAGTGGCACGAGCGTTCAAAAGTGGTCGTGAGTCAATCGAAGTTGATGAACGCAGTGGCAGACCATCGACATCGACATCGAAAACCGACGAAAACATTGATGAAGCAAAAGAAATGTTGGTCAATAACCGCAAATTAACCATCAGAGAGATAGCGGAGGACTTGAACATTGCCTATGGATCCGCCCAAGACATTTTGGTTAATGATTTGGGTTTCCGTCGTGCAGCAGCAAAGTTAGTGCCAAAAGACCTCAATTTCATCCAAAAAAGAGACCGTGTTGACGTCGCAAAAGAGATGATTTGCGAGGCTGAATCCGATCCCATATTCATCAAAAGGATCATTACTGGAGACGAGACGTGCATTTATGAGTACGACACGCAATCCAGACATCAGGCAAGTGAAATGCGTTCACTAAATGAGCCGAGACCAAAAAACCAAGTCTTTTTCGGTCAAAAAAGAAGGAAATGCTCACGGTTTTCATGGATTACAACGGTGTAGTGCATCATGAATTTTTGCCAGAAGGCCAGACAGTAAACAAAGAGTATTATTTGAGCGTTATGAGATGTTTGCTGTGAAGCAATTCGCCGAAAGAGACCAAAATTGGTCATTCGCCGAATGATAACGCACCGTCGCACAGTGCCATCATTATTCGTAATTTTTTGATAAAAAATGCAACAAGTATCATCCAACAGCCACCGAATTCACCTGATTTGGTTCTCTGTGACTTCTTTCTCTCCAATCGAGTTAAAAAAACCACTACGGGGAACGCGTTTCAGCAACCGAGAGGAAGTAATGGAAAAATCGCAGGAAGCACTGATGGATATACCGAAAACCGAATATAAAAAATGTTTCGAGGATTGGATCAAGCGCTGGCATAAGTGTGTTGCAGTCGATGGGGATTACTTTGAAGGGGACAATATAAATTTAGATGAATAAACTTGTATTTTTAATTTTCTGAATAAATTCCGAAAACTTTTTGATCAAGGTTGTATGCCTCAGAAAAGTCTTGTCAATGCATGAGGGTTTCGAATATGTGCTTGAAGACAAGCGAATTCTGCAGCGTGCCTACGAATTTGAGAGCTTATAAGGGGTCTAGCCACAAATCCATTGCAGTTGAACGAACTGAGCGTTGCGACGCTGGCTCCTTATGTTGTTGGTACTCCTTTTTGCTTGTGAGCTAGAATTAGCTTAGCCATTGTCGTATTGCAATGTGCTTTATATCATCCCAAAGCAAGCCGATCAATATGCATTTGCGAGGAGCTAACTTCTTATTGAAGGTTAAATTCGTCGCCATCAAATACATCTTTGGCGATTTTCGCAGCTATATCGTATGCTTGATTGCCTAACTGCGGCGGTACGCCTGTTAAGAACCGCCATTATTATAGAAGGCTCGAAAGTAGCGTAATTATGATTGCCGATTTCAAATAATCCGACTCCTCATAAGACATTCGAACATCAACCGAACGACAGAACGTTCCATGATTTTTTAACGTAAACCACCTGTCATAAGACCTTATGTTTACGAGATGCCCATACATCCATATGGAGCAAGGATACGACTTGCCATCGCTCGCCACAAATATTTTGATACCAAATCGGAACTGTGTTGGAGGCACAGGTTTCACCCTTGGTATGAGTCGAGGCCGACCTAAAACCTCTTACCGTTCTTAGGGTCACAGCACCCAGTACTTATTTGCTACTCCACAATGGGTTAAACCAAAGGAAAATCCTTCCCGCGATTTGGGTTTAAACCACAGCCATGAGCTGCTAAAACCGGGTGAAACCATCAATGGACAATGCTACCGAACACAATTAATCCGTTTGAAGAGAGCAGTGGCCGAAAAACGCCCGGAATATGCGACCAGACACGAGGCAATAATTTTCCATCATGACAACGCTCGGCCCCACGGTGCTATTCCGGTTAAGAACTATTTGGAAAACAGTGGATGGGAAGTCTTACCCCACCCGCCTTATAGCTTATAGCCCAGACCTTGCCCCTTCTGACTACCATTTGTTCCGGTCGATGCAGAACGCCCTCACTGAAATACGGTTCACATCAGAGCAGAATATCAAAAATTGGCTTGATTCATTCTTGGCTGCCAAGCCGACGCAGTTCTTTTGGGATGGGATCCACAAATTGCCAGAAAGATGGGAAAAAGTCATAGCTTCAGATGGGCAATACTTTGAATAATACTATTGTACATGTTTTTCCTAAATAAACGTTCAAATTTTGAAAAAAAAACCGCACGAATTAATTTATATACCCAATACCTCAACGATAGGAAAATCATTTCTATCCTCGTAAGTCCAAGGTGTATTCGGAAGAAAACTGGAAAGCCAAATGTCATACATTGCTGTGTTGCGTTAATTCTTCCGACACTGCACCAGCGGCTAGATCAACATCAGGTGCTGCTTTGACGTCTGTAGCACCATCAATTCAGCCACCTCGAAATTACACAGACTGACTACCACCGACGGCCAAAACGTTCGTGGTGATTGGAGAGCGATTGGTCTTTTTGGGGACCGCAATCGTTCTTATTTAAGATGGCTACACATTCCTACCGGATCATTTGCGACCCGGACAGTCAGGTCAGTTTTGTGAAATAAAGCATTTTTAAATCATCTATTCGTAGGAAACTCTGTACAATTTTAGCAGAAAGTGTTGGTTCTGCCATCACACATACGTACGCCGGCAGCGCCACACTCATTTTGGTGTCATGCAACGACATATTTAGCGTCAACTTGAAGTTCTATTTACTACAATCACCACAGCGACTCCAGCATCTGTAATTGCGCCTTCTTGTTGACGACTTTTACGTACACTGGCTTTGGCAGATCCACCTTTTGTTCGAACAGGTCGAGTGGATACACTTCTTAGGCTGGCGTATGGGGTATATATTGGTATTCGAGAAGACTTCGGATGTGGTTCAGCGAATGAACCTTTTGCACAATTAACTGGGATGTGTGGCCAGCAACAATCGACAACTCGTTTGCATCATGGATGCAGCAATGTCTGCGAAAACTTGTTCGTGGCTACACATCGACGTGTTTCTGATGGCCGGATGCATCTCTTGCATCTCTTGCATCTCTTGGCACAGCTCATCCAGGCGCATTACGATAATTTTACTAACTGAAGCGTAGAATGGCTACACATCGACGCGTTTCTGATGGCCGGATGCATCTCTTGCATCTCTTGGCACCTCTCATCCAGGCGCATTACGATAATTTTACTAACTGAAGCCTAGAATGGCTAATAATCCAGAGCTTAAGACGTGGCATTTTGCGAGAATACCTGGCCTTGGGGCATATGAAGAATGTTTCGAATGTGCTATATGAACCATCACGACGCTATCTTATGCCACATCATGCTGTGCTAACAAAATTTCGCACCGTTTTCAACGCGCCGGCGAAGACATTCAATGGCGCCTCCTTGAAGGGAACACAGTTGAGCTTGTTACCATTATTTTTCGCGTTCGTCGCTTTGGAGTGGCTTTCTTGGCAGACGTAGATGGTAGCAGATTTTGTGGCCCGAAGCAAATGATGAGCGGATCACATATCAATTTAGCACCGTTACATATGGCATAGCATCGGAACCGGACAATGATATTCGGGCAAAGCAACAGTGTGACCGCGACAACTATAACACATTTGCGAACGACATCCAAGCAGGGACCGAACTTTAAGGGACTTTCACTTCCGACATGTTCTCACACATTTAGATGTAGCCGATTGTGTAAGTTGCGGAATTTCGGTTGAATCATTAGTCGGTCATGCATTATGTTGGCATTGCCGACTGAGCTAATGCGAATCAACATGGCAACGGACATTCCAACACCTTCGGAAGCAGATGCAGAAGCAGTGGAAGCGACACCAATCCATGCTCATATTATGCGTATCTCAATACCCACTTTCATACAAATAGAAACGAGATATCGCTGTGGTGACCAAGTTAGCGTCCTCGTAGACGTTTTTTTCCCATTAGCCGACTTATGTTATACGAACTACTTCGTGGTAATCCATAATCTGCGTATGGACCACTGAAAACGTAGTTGTGGTCAACATTTACATGAAATAATCTTTAAAACGTAAGTGGCAAGCAGGATACACACCTTTGCAATTCTTCTGTGTTTTTTTTTTGACAATTAAAAACCAAACGCATAAAAAATCCCCCATTAGAAGCAGTTTGGCATCTTTGGCAACAGATCTTGATTGAAATAGCATATTGTAACTTGGCGGTTGACTGCGACACGCAGGGCTATCGACCGAAGAACGGCATTCAATCATCATGGCAAAGAAAAGCGTATATTTCATATGCAGGTGTCATATGTCGACGACACTCTCAGCGGATGACTGGGCAGCAGATGGCATCATTAAGGAGCGCGGAACAGATACAACAAGGAAACCATACAAGTATGTGGAAATTTTCGTCTGTATAGCAACCAAAACTGTAAATAACGAATTGGCGGAAGATTTGTCAGCAACAGCATTCATCAATATTTTTTTGTGCTTTACTGGTCGCCGTAGTCATCTCTATAGCGACAATGGCACGCAGTTTAAAAGGGCGAACAAAATCATCAGACTTGGCTGATTGGCACAGTGAATACACTCAACAGTAGTTGGCAAACCAAAAAACTCAATGAAACTGAGGTAGTTTGTAGCCAGACGCTCTACTTTGATCAATTGCATACATTCCTCGTGCGAATTGGTGCTTGCATGAATTCGCGGTCATTAGTACCTGTCTACGAGTACAATGGCGTGGAAGACCGTTTGGCGCTTTCACCAGCTGACTTCTTGGTCGGTCGTTCACTCGTGGTATTACCTGAGCCTACTGCACTGGAGGCACCTTTCAATCGACTTCAACGTTGGAACCTTCTATTGTACAACCTTAATCGTGTTGGCAGCGTTGGTAGGAGTACTTGGCTTCGCTGCAACAAAGCGACGACGGCCAGTAAAACGGTTAAAAAAACACAAAACTATTCCCCACTAAAATCTTCTAACTTTTTTTGCAGCCACAATTGAAATGCCTAACTAATGTGCACAAGCATGACGATATGTTAACGTTTATGAACACAAGAGTAATAGAGTTTGACTAAGTTAGTTCTGCAAAAAATCTGCATTATTGAACGTGAATTTTTTGTTTGTTTATAAATTGATTTTTCATGTTTTTCTTTATCATCTTAATGTATAAAAATCTTATATTCGTATAGTTGGAATAACATACTCGTAGTCTCAACTGAATGCCGTTTGGCATGATACATCTGCATCCTCTCGCCCTATTCCTACTTATCCGTGGGAAAACTTGAACAAACTAGGTGTTGGAGTTTATTGACTGGTTTACGAATATAACACGAAAATAACGTGTTTGGAAATACAACTGTTTACTATGACAACAAGCCACTAGTGCATTTGTAAGCTGACTTTTATCTTTTTCTGATACTGGAATTTTTTGGTCTCTACATCGCTTTTTGCCATTTAGACTTGGTAATCTTTTTGCCATTGGTTGGCTGATTGTAGCGATTGTTTTCCTGGAAAATGCTGTTTGGCATTTATCGGTTGCGAAACTTTGTAATTATTACCGCGTGGCTGGGAACTGTGTGCAGCGGCGCATGTTATCATTAGAACAGTCGGAAAAGCCTCTCTCCGATTTAAGATATAAACCATAGCCAGGTGACGCTCCCACAAGGGGGCCTACTTCCTCCAAACCAGGATGAAGCCAAAGTTCCAGGGGCTCCTGATTTCCCCGGGTTACCAGTAAAACCCCTATAGATCTCATATATCGACTGGCCGCTGAAAAGCGTTCAAATATGTCGCTGGTCAAATGCTACGTACATGATGTTCTTTTGCATAAGACCAGCTTTGTTCTAACCCCGTTTATCATCAGAATGCAATGTACCCGAACAGCCACGACGCCCTTTAAGAGCTGAGAAGAGAAGGGTAGTTGTCTGAGAACGTTGCATATAGAGGTAAATAGCGAATTACTTGTCGGGAAACTGCCGATTAGATTTCATCTGTAACATCTGTAACGAGAATAATGTGCATACGGTTAGAAGAATTATTGGTTTTATTTCGTTTCTCAAATTCCTAATGATATCTTAGCAACCTGTCACTTATTCTTTGCGTTTAAGTGCACGACAATCTCATTCGCTCAACGAGAATACGGACAGCTGCAAACTGATTACTCTTTTTCAAGGGATCCTCCCTTGATAGGGAGCTAGCAGATCAAAGTATCAAGCGCCACTTTGCACTCTATCAATGCAAACGATACAAATCAAAGCCAATAAAAGAGCAAAAGCATCTTTCAACATGTAGCCGGAACTCAGCATATCTAGAACAAGTAAAGTTCTCTTGAAAGGCTCCACTGAACTATCTAGGCTTATTCGATTACTCGCAGGCCATAATCTTCTGGAGGAGCATGCAATAAAGCTACGCCTTACGACGATGACCTCCGCAGAAGCTGTGGGAACGTGGGCTCACGTAAGAATACTCTTCACTTTCTGTGCCACGTTCCCAGCCCCAGAGAACCTTACGAAGTTACTACTTCCACGAGTTTCAGAGCTATCTGCTTTTTTTTTTCATTCACATCTGTTTTCAGATTCGCGGACGCTCAGAACCAAACGACAATCAAAGCGTGACGGAAGAAACCAGAATTAGCAACCGCAATCGAATTCCGCCGCTTGGCCATCACCATGGATTTAAGCAGACCTAAGAGCTAATAAATAACTTATTCGAACTACTTCCTAGCATTCAAATCTCTTTTGTACATGGATGTAGAATCGGTGGTATTTAGGTCAAGCAGACCCACGTGAAAGGAAAATGTCTTCGTGTCTGTATGATTCTTTTTGCAGAAAAGGTTTGATACAATCTATACAGATTTACAATCCTATCGAAAATGTCCCTCTATACCGCATCTTTTAGGTATCCCAATGTAACAAGTATTAGATTTGAGAAACAGTGTAACGACCTATTTTAACGGTTAGTCCAAGTTACATTATCTTGTAGTGTTACTTTCAGGTAAAAAGAAGTGTCCTATTTTAGGAAATACACTATAAGAAATTATTAATCAATCCCTTCCGGAATGTGACTCCGGTGGAAAAAATGTCAAACCCAAAAAATGTGAAGAGTTTCGGCCTATAAATATATTAAGAATATTTAATAAAATACTTTAAAGCATAGTTAAACCACAACTCCATTCAAGGAATTGTATCCCTATATCCCCATACTGAAATCGTTATTACGGGCGATTTCAAGATACACAATTCTGGGTGGCTTCGAACAACTTAACGCAGCTTGTAAATGAGCCCAGACGTTGATAGTCATACCGCCAACACCCTGGATTTGTTTTCAACCTCTCACCCTGATAAGTCGATGTGCTTTCCCCTCTAGGCTCGTCAGACCATTGTTTCTCTGTTTCTCGTATACTGACCACACAATAAGAGAAATAATTCCTAAAAGAACCGTATGGCAATACGAGAAAGCCAATTGGAGCGGTCTTAACACCTTGTTTAGGAACTTTTCTTTTTTCGAGCAAATGGAAAACAGCATTTGTCCAGCCCGTCCCTAAAAACGGCCATTGCACTTACGTCCCTTCTTTCCAAAGTCACGGAAACGCTGATAAACCGTCAGCTCATGAAATATCTCGAAACACGAAAACTTCTTAATGACCGGCAGTACGGTTTTCGTAGCAACAGGTCCACTGGTGATTTGATGGCATGTCTCACCCAAAAGTGGAACCAAAATGAACATCAATCTGGCGAAAGCAAGACAGTTGCACTTGATATTTCTAAGGCATTTGACAGAGTTTAGCATCGGGCTCTTTTGTCGAAAATGCGTGCTCTTAGGATCGATGAATTAGAAAATACCTTTCGGAACGTTCAATTCAAGTTATGTTGGATGGTTTCAAATCTGATATTCACAAAATAAATGCTGGTGTGCCCCGTTCTGTCTCCGACACTCTTTTTAATTTTCATCAACGATCTCTTGTCTGCTACTTCTAATCCAATATACTCCTTTGCTGAGGACAGTACTCTCTGCTTTTCATATTCGTTCCCGGACTCACATCCCTGCTCTTCGGCTGTAGAACGGGAACGCCAGCGTATGTCAAGCTCATTAAATTCTGATATTAAAAGCATAACTAATTGGGGAACCACTAACAGAGTAGAATTTAATGCTTCCAAAACACAATGCTGTCTGCTGTCGTTAAAGCGAAATTTAAACACTCAGCCGTTATCCATGAATGACACTTACATCGTCGAAACCGATAAACTTTGCATTCTCGGTATGTGTCAACGACAACTTACGTTGGAATGACCACATATTCGATGTCGTTAAACATGCTGCGAAATGTCTAGGTTTCCTTTAGCGATGTAAGAAATATTTTACCCCCTCTGATCTGGCCACAATATATAAGGCATTCATCCGCCCTGAATTGGAGTACAATGCCCACATCTGGTCATTTTATGGTACGTCCGACAGTGCGCTTGAGGGTATACTCATAGCGAGATCTGTGTTACGGTTAAAAGTTTGAAGGGGCGGTTATTTCGGTGAAAATAGCGATAGAAAAGGGTGAGGTAAGAGACATTACGTCGTATAAAAGCTAAGAAACCCAACACCCCGCCGTCATGCAGAGTAGGTCATTCACCTGAGACGATGATAGCCAAAACTTCCGTCCACCTGACCAAAACGAAACAAGGATAGCAATATCTAAATTAAAATCCAGCAGATCAGCTGGGCGTGGCGGCTAACCGGCCGAGGTATTCAAAGTTAATGGGAATGGCTTTGTGGTGAGCATTTTCATTTTCATTTCATTTCATTTATTCAACTTATATATAACTTACAAAGGAAGACTAAATAATCTTATACAATAATTGTAAGCCTTTACATTGAAAAAGGAAAAAGAAATACAGAGAGAGATGGCAAAGTTAATATTGAGAATAAGAGAAAAAAATGAGAATTAAGTATTATAAAATAGAAAAAGTAGAAGTTTAAAATAAATTTATTGGGTATATAACTTAATTTTTTTTTTCAAAATTTGAACGTTTATTTAAGAAAAACATGTACAATAGTATTATTCAAAGTATTGCCCATCTGAAGCTATGACCTTTTCCCATCTTTCTGGCAATTTGTGGATCCCATCCCAAAAGAACTGCGCCGGCTTGGCAGCCAAGAATGAATCAAGCCAATTTTTGATATTCTGCTCTGATGTGAACCGTATTTCAGTGAGAGCGTTCTGCATCGACCGGAACAAATGGTAGTCAGAAGGGGCAAGGTCTGGGCTATAAGGCGGGTGGGGTAAGACTTCTCATCCACTGTTTTCCAAATAGTTCTTAACCGGAATAGCAATGTGGGGCCGAGCGTTGTCATGATGGAAAATTATTGCCTCGTGCCTGGTCGCATATTCCGGGCGTTTTTCGGCCACTGCTCTCTTCAAACGGATTAATTGTGTTCGGTAGCGTTGTCCATTGATAGTTTCACCCGGTTTTAGCAGCTCATAATACAGCACACCCATCTGATCCCACTAAATACAGAGCATTACCTTCGCGCCATGGATATTAGGCTTTGCCGTTGATTTGGCTGGTTGGCCGGATTTCACATATGACTTTTTTGCGCTTTAGGTTGTCGTAATGGATCCATTTTTCATCACCAGTAACAATCCGATGCAAAAATGACTCCCTTTTGTGGCGTTACAGCAGCATTTCGGACATGCAAAACCGCCTTTCGACGTCTCTCGGCTTGAGTTCATGTGGAACCCAATTTCCTTGCTTTTGAATATATCCAGCTGCTTTTAAACGTTTTGAAATGGCTGCTTGAGTGAAATCCAAAGATTCTGCGAGCTCTTCTTGTGTTTGGAAACAATCTTCATAAAGTAATGTTTCCAGTTCTTCGTCTTCAAACTTTTTTGGCTGCCCAGGACGTTCATCGTCTTCCAAGCCAAAATCACCACTTTTAAATCCTGCAAACCACTTTTGGCACGTTCGCTCAGCTAGCGCATGTTCACCATAAACTTCCACCAAAATACAATGACTTTCGGCAGCAGTCTTCTTCATATTGAAGTAATGAAGAAGAACTCCCCGCAAAAACACTTTTTCAGGCACAAAGTTCGACATACTTGAGTGAAAAAAAATTATTGTTGTTTGCGCTTCAAATGAATGACATATACTGAAATGACGTACAATGACAGTAGCTTTCCAACGCATGTTCCAATGGAATAATAACAATGGAATAATACAAGTTACGCCATCTCTTAGCAAACCGCACGAATTAAGTTAAGAGAGTTCCAGAGCCGAACAACTTGAACAAAAAATTGACGCTCAGAAGTAAGACAAAGGTATGTTGGTTGAGCTAGCGAAAACGATCTGTGCGAATGCAAAAACTGAATCTGGATTTCGAGTTTTTATAAGATTATGCAGACATAGCGATTTATATTTTAATAGCCTGGGGAAGGAGCAACCAGTTATTTGCTGAGAAAAGTGAGAGATATGATCGCGCTGCCGGATGTTGTTGAAGACAATGTTTAGTTTTCTGAGACTATTGTGGTCAGGCTTGCAAAAGATCTCGTATCCGTAAAGTGAAGTTGGTAAAAGAAGAGTTTTTGCTAAAATTAATTTAGTTTTCGTTGGTAGAAGATGTTGAGTAACCCATAGAGTACGAGGCCCACTATAAACTTTGCCGATGATAGAATTAATGTGAGTATCCCAAGAGAGATTCGAATTAAAAGTCACGCCAAGGTTTTTAGCGAAGATAGCCCACTTTATGGGCACTTGATTCATATGAACAAACTGAAGGCCTGAGAGATCAGGAGCTCTATGGTATATTAAAATTACTTTAGACTTATCAGCATTAAGCCGAAGGTCGTGTTTAATGGACCAGTCATAAATTCTGGCAAGATCTTGGTTTAGGACGTCTATATCATAAGTTGTACCTCGTCAGCATACATATGGATTTTGCAGTATTTCACAATGTTTGGTAGATCGTTCATGTATAAGGAGAAAAGAGTAGGTCCAAGGATTGATCCTTGCGGCACTCCACTCTGTACACTTAAGAAACTCGAACTATTCTCACCAATGCAAACACACTGTTTTCTTCTACTTAAATAAGACTTGATAAGAGCTACGGACAAAGAAGAAAAAGCAAAGTCGTCTTTAAGCTTACTACAAATGACCACGTGGTTGACTCTGTCAAATGCCTTTGAAAAGTCGAGCAATGATAAAAGCGTCAGATGATGCCTATCCATTACGTTATGAATCTCTTCTACCATTAATATCAGGGCAGTGTTGCACCTCCTTTTAGGCCGAAAACCTGACTGATGTATAGTTAAGAGATCTTCGTTATTTAAGTAGCAACGAATTTGTTATAGTGCTAACTTTTCAAAAACCAAAGGTAGAATAGCGATTTTCCTGTATTCAACCGTATTTCTCATTTCTTTCTTAGGGACCGGGATTATTTTTACTCTTTTCCATTTAGAGGGAAAGGTAGAAGTAGTGAATATACTATTATAGAGGTGAGTAATGTGAGGAAGTAAGCAAGGCAGAAGCAGTTTTATAAACTTTGGGCTAAGACAGTCTAGTAGCATTGGATTTTACCGAGAGGAGTGCTTCAACAACATCTACTTCGGTAGAGTCACCAAAGCAAAAAACCCCTTCAGTGTCTTTTGTAGTGTTATACTCTCGGGAAGCAGGGCTGCAAGAAGGATTGCCGTATGAGGAGATGAAATTCAAATTCAACTGGTCTCAGTTAACATCAGTGGGGACTACGATATTTTTACTACCTATGCCTAGTTCGCGAAGTTTCTTCCACATGTTCGCAGAGTTTCCCGAGGTAGACAGGTTGAACTTGTGATTATAAAAAGCTTTTTTGACAGATCTGATTTTCAAGACAACTTTGTTGCGCAATAAACGATATTCATATCGGAATTCATCGAGACAAAACCTCCTCCACTTTCGGTAGGCAGTGTCACGTTGGACTATGAGTTTTTTGATGTAAGAGCTAGACCACTGAGGGGACTTAGATGTGCGTACTATTGCTTTTAGAGGGATCTTGTTCTCATATAGCTGTAACACACGTTGCTGTAGGAACATAACTTGGTCATCAACAGAGGGCATGTAGTAGATGCTGTCCCAGCATATTCGATTAACGTCGGAAAGCAGATTAGTATAGTCTATATTATTATAGTCACGGTAAAATCGTTCCGGGGTGCTGCTCGATAGCTCTAAGTTGAGTGATAAGTATATCAAGTTATGCCTAGAAAACCCTGGGGCACAGATTTGGTCATAAAAAAGCAGGTTAGAAATGTCAACAACAAAAAAGACGTCAAGAAGGGAACATGCGTTTTCCAAGTAGTGGATGGGAATGCTTGTGTTAACCGCGGTTAAATGAAGCGAATCCATATTTCCGATAAACGAGGCTAATTCAGACTTATTCAGTAGATTACAATTCAGGTCACCACAGATAACTATGTTTGAGGAAATACAAGAAATAGCTTCAAGAACATCTAGCAGTGGAGATAAAGCATAACCGTTTGTTTGGCCTATAAACAACACCAAGTATTAACTTTTCAGCTTTACATGTAATTTCAACAAACAAATAGTCAATAGGACACCCAAGAGGTGATTCATGCATGACTTTACCCCTGAGTGGTTTTCGTAGGTATATAGTAAGACACCCACCAGTGCGGCCAACTCGGTTGGCTTGAAACATTTCATAGCCATTAATGGAGCAGACTTCTTTTTGCACGTTGCTGTGCAGCCAAGTTTCTGATACGCACACTGTATCGAGACAAGATTTTCCAAAGTTGTAGCGGAATTCGTCAATTTTGGCCAAGATGCTTTGTGCGTTAAGACGGCAGATGTGAAAACCAACACTCTGAGCTCCAAGCACCCTTACCATGTTGTGGAGAGATCCATGCGAGTTGTCGGGATGGGACTTACAATATTATCGTTATCCAGGTTGATAATATAAAAACATATAATTAATATGATAACTGAGGAAATGAAAAACACGAATATTTCTATGCAATAAAACAAATAGTATTATGAGTTAACCCGCCACGCTCGCTAAGTAAAAATGAACATGATTTTGGTAAAAAAACATATTGAAATTCATAAAATTAAATGTAAGGATACTATGTCGGTAAAAAAGAATTTACAAAGAAAAAAAAAGAGTATAAGCCATAGAGGATGGCAAAATTGGTAAAATATTTAATTTTGAAGATAGCGGCAACTCTATACATTTCTTTAATTACTGTTGTTGTTGTTGCTGGTCGTCGAAGCTTAGAACATGAAAGCTTTGGCCTTCTGATGAAAGCTTTACAAACACTGACCCACGATTTGTGTAAGCTGCGAAGGGTTGAGTTTTTCGATTGAGACGAACAGCACTCTGAAGGAGAGCACGGTTAGCTCCAGTCAGATTCTCTTTGAGATAGCATTTGGCACTGGAGTCAATACCGATATCATGGAGGCATACACCAACTCATTTCTCAACCTGTTCCGAAGAGTATATGCCTGATGAATGGAATCGCAGCACCGTTTGCCCGATCCACAAAAAAGGAGATCGGATACAAGATCTTATCTGCTATATTGTGTGAACGTCTGAAACTCTTCGGCAACAGTCTGATTGGTCCCTATCAGAGCGGTCTCAGACCAGGAAAGTTCACATTCAACCAAATCTTCACACTCCTGCAGATCGTGGAAAAAACTTAAGAAATCCAAATCGATACCCACCATCTTGTTGTCGATTTTAAGGCTCCATACGACAGCATTTATAGAGACGAGCTATATAAAACTATGTCTAGTTTAGGAATCCCTGCCAAACTCGTCCGTCTGTGCAGAACGACGATTGAGAAAGCTCGGCAACGACTTAGCCAAGACATTTGATATCAAAAATGGTTTTAAACAAGGTGACGCAGTGTCATGACTTCTTTAACATCATACTTGAAAGAATTGTGCGAAACTCACAAGTGAACACAGGAGGTATAATTTTTCAAAAGTCTGTGCGACTACTAGCATACGCCGATGGTATCAACATAATTGGTAGAACTCAGCGGGCTGTCACCGGCGCGTGGACTAGGATTGAAACGGAAGCTGCCAAAATGGTTTTAGCGGTAAATAAGCGCAAAACCAAGTATACATACAACTACGAGCAACTAATTAGAAACAAATCATCGATGATCGAAAATGCACCGGTAAAAATGTAACGTTGGACTTCTATAGTGGTTGGCTGTCTGATCTTAGTGTTAACAGTGAGTAAATAAGCAAAACTGTGAAAATCGTTTAATTTCAAGGAGCAACTAATTAGAAACCCCACGAAATATATCTTTAATTTATTCGATATAAAATTTGTTTCTTATATAAAAATCAAATTTTGATATCTATTAATTAATAAATAGAATATGATGGACAATTAAACTTTCAATTTCCTGTTATCGATTCTGTTAGAAATGGGAAAAACAGCCAGCTGCACTCCAGACGTTCGAAAAGCTATTTTAGAGTTAAGAAATTAGGATCTGTCATACAAACAAATTTCGGATAGGATGAACTGCTCCAAAAAGAAAGTTTTTGATGCAGTGAAGCATTTTAAAGTTTATGGAACGTGCGAAAATGTGCCCAGGAAGAAAAGAACACGAAAAACTACAGTGCGCGATGACAGAAAAATCGTCAGACTCTCGAAAGCTGACCCAAAAAAAAAGTGCAAGGGTTATCCAGCGGGAGGTTTTGAACGGAATGAATTCTCCAGTTTCAGTCTGGACCATAAGAAGGCGATTGGTCGAAGCTGGACTTTATGGCCGTGTTGCAGGCAAGAAGCCAATGGTTACCAAGAGGCAAAGGCAAAAGCGGCTGGAGTTTGCTCGACTTCACTCATCGTGGACAACAGAGCAATGGAAATTTATCCCCTGGTCCGATGAAACCTAGATAAATCGAATTGGTCCCGATGGCAGAAGATTCGTACGGCGGAGAAAACGAAGAGAATTTGATCCGAAGTACACATCACCTGTTGTAAAACATGGTGCAGGATCCATCAACGTGTGGGAATGCTTCTCGTGGAATGGCGTTGGGCCAATCCATCGTATTGACGGCATCCTTACAAAGGAAAAATATGTTGACATCTTGCAGAATGTGATGGTTCCATGGACAGAAGATAATTTACCTGTGATTTGGAAGTTCCAGCAGGACAATGATCCAAAACACACTGCCAAGCATACCAAAAAGTACTTTGAAAATAATTCTATTGATGCTTTGGACTGGCCATCGTCAAGTGCTGATCTTAATCTCATCGAACACCTATGGGGAGACGTCAAGAACAAAATAAGTTTGCTTAAAATTTCTAATAATGTGAAGGGAATTTTAAAAATGTATGTGCCCGAATGTATGTACATATGCGTTATATGGTTTTTATATCGGTTTTCTGGTGCGATGAATGGATGAACTATTAAGAAGATTTCTTTCTGGTTAAGTCTTGCTTATTATTTTTGTATTTCACTCAATTCGTGCATGTTGGTAATTGGTATGGTAGCGGTAGGGGTAGGAATACCAGTTCTGCCGCTGTTTAATTAATGCTGTTCTGTTCCTTGCTATGATATGAGTTTTTCTCTATTACCGTTGATGATGATTTATTAACATATGTACATGGTTTTTAGTTTTATCTATTTTTGTTTTTCCGTCTTCTATGTGGAAAATACACAATAAAAATGTCGACAAAAAGAAAGCATAGTAGCATATGGGCGCATTTTGGTAAAGAGAATGACAAGAAGTCTAAATGTAAGTATTTTTCTCAACGTACTAGTACTCGTATAAGTGGAGGATCACACGGAAAGCTTTGTCGTCATATTAGAGGAAAGCATCCATATACCCAGCTTGCTATTGAACGACAACAACCTGGCTATAAAGATGCTGGTTTAATATCGCCATCTAATTAACTTGCTCAAGCTAATGAAGTGTGTGCTCCTTCGACTTCAACATTTTCATCTTCATCCCAACCAGTACCAACAATCATGCAGTATGTTCATAAGCCACCACCAATTCGAAAAGTTTAACAAATTGATAGACAACTTATTAAAATGATTTCAAAAGGCCATCACGCCTTACGATTTGGTGGAGGAACCGGAGTTCAGAAAAGTTATAGAAATGGTATCACATTGTCCGGGCTACCAACTGCCGACTATATCTCAAAGTTTGTTACCATGACCTGCTGTCTAAAATTAAGCAACAAATATACGCTGCACCATCCGTGTACCTCACGACAGATGCTTGGACATGACGGAATAATGTAAGTTACATTGCAGTAACAGCACACTTTCTTGATTCGACCACTAGGCTTTGCTCAGCCGTAATTGCCTGCAAAGAGTACAAGGAAAGGTATACTAGTGATAATTTGTGCAATATTTTGAAGGAAACAATGACAGAGTGGTGATAATACTGCCAATATCACCACCGCAGTTAGGTTAGGTGAGTGGCAATCAGTTGGATGTTTTGTTCGTTTACTTAATTTTGTGGTACAAAAAGTTACAAAGGAAATAGCGGATACCCTGTCAAAAGTAAGATCCAATGTTCCGTATTATAAAAGAAGTACCCAAGCACTGAATAAGCTAAAAGAAACACAAAAACAAATGAGCCTTCCTGAATTAAAACTGAAGCAAGACGTTCCAACTCGTTGGAATTCAAGTTATGATATGCTGGAGCGTGTTGTGGCTATAAAGGATGCTGTGATTAGCTCGATTGCAATCTTACGCAGTGATCTATCAACGAATTCGAATGACTGGATAGTGGAAATCAGTGCAGGAAAAAATATTACCTTGTCAAAGATACGAGGGGCGTTCAATATATTCTCGGTATCGATATGAAGGAAAATGCGAATTTAATTTAAATTGTTTTTATTTTTCAATATAATCTCCCCTAACATCATTGCATTTGTTACATCTTGAGATAAGCTTTTTTAAACCCTCAAAAAAATAAATTTCCTCTTTCTCTGCAAAATACCGACTTGAGTTCTTCATCATCCGAAAATCTTTTTCCACGAAGACATTTTTTCAAATCCGGAAACAGGAAATAATCACTAGGGGCAAGGTCTGGACTATAGGGTGGGTGTTGGATTTCTTCGAAACCACAATCTCGCGCAGCAGCCTTGGAAACTCGCGCCGTGTAAACAGGAGCGTTGTCATGAAGAAGCAACAAACCCGCTGCGAGTTTACCCCGTCTTTTCTTTTTAATTTCCTCCCGCAAATTATGCAAAGTGGAAGCGTGGGATGTGGCGTTGATGGTTTCACCTTTTTTTTGTTTTTTTTGTACTCAATGAGCAAGATTCCCTTTGAGTCCCAAAAAACTGGCCATGAGCTTCCCGGCAGACTGAGTGACTTTGAACTTCTTCGGGGGGTCTGTTCCTTTTTTATGCCACGGCATGGACTCTTGTTTGCTTTCAGGGTCATAGTGGTGGACCCATGTTTCGTCCCCAGTAACAATTCGATCCATAACACCGTCCGCGTTCTCACTACACATCTCCAAAAGCTCTCTACAGCATGCGATTCTCACTTTTTTCTGAGGCGCTGTGAGCATTCGTGGCACCCACCTTGCACTGACCTTTGAAAGGTTAAGATGGTCATGAATAATGGTGTGAATGGTACCAATTGAAAGCTTGGTGATCTCTGCCATCATTTTCACCTTTATTCGGGCATCCTCAAGAACAAGTTTTTCGACTTCTTTGATGCTTTCTCCCGTACAAGCAGTAGCCGGGGCGCCGGAGCGGGGGTCGTCTTCAATGCTCTCTCTGCCTCTCTTGAACTCACTTGACCACTTTTGCACAGTTGATAATGAAGGTGCGGAACCCTGGTAAACAGCCACCATCTCTTCATGAATAGTTTTTTGACTTTTTCCTTGCTTAGTGAGAAATTTAATTACAGCGCGATGCTCAATTTTCACCATCATCGTCTCAGTTGCCATTATGATTCTGTTTAACTAGAGATAAAACGCGAATTAATAATCACGTTTATATGAAATTTTACATGAATGCACTAAAATAATAGTATTACTTGATAAATAAGTCAACAGCTTCACCCCGATATCGAGAATATGTTGAACGCCCCTCGTAATTGTCTTTTGTAATTTACTCCAAGGATTCCTTGCACAATCTTGTCCAAAAAATAATGGGGTAATGGCATTATTTATAGTTTTGAAAAATGAAGTGAATACCCAAAAGCATATGAAAATGTAATACAAAGTCTTCGAAACAATATAAGTCAGATGAGATTACCTGCTAAAGTGTTAACAGATGAAGAATTAGATACTCTAGCTCCTAGTCATGTTATTGAGTCCCAAAAAATGACGACAAGAATCTGGGATGTACAGCTGTGGCGAACTAATTAAGAACGATACACTGGAATCATGTTTTTCGATCATTTTTATTTAAATTTTTTATTCATCTTAGGTTGTTAAATTTTTTTTCTACCATGTATCAGTTAAAAACGGATAATAGCAAAAAGAGTAGCAGAAAGATAACGGAAACATAAAATTTAATTCAAAATGTTTTGGTAACAAGAAATTAGCTGGCGATCTAATTAAGAACGATAAGAGAATAAGTAAACTTTTCATTGTATTTTGCGGTTTTTCCTCAATATTTTGTTGGGAATCCTTTGTTTGCAATTACAGCCATACATCGCCTTGGCATTGACAAAATTAGGTTCTGACATTTTTTCGGTGTTATTGCATTCTTGGAATGTCCTTGCGATTTCATAGAATTCATTTGTATTGCTAAGTTTTTGCTTTTTAACTTTTTTTTTTAATTCATACCAGGGGTTTTCAATTGGATTTAGGCCCGGACTGCATGACGGCTAATCGATGACATCCACAGAATTATTCTGAAACTATGGTGTGGTTGACCTCGCAGTATGTTCCGGGTCGTTCTCCTGCATAAATTTCCAATTTACTTTCAATTCTGCCTCTGTATAGGGCAGCATTACATTTTAAAGTAATCCTATGTAGCTTTGAGCGTTCATTATACCTTCCACTCGGTGTAACGGTACGGTTTCTTTAAAAGACATATAACCCCATAGCATAATACTTCCTCCTCCATGTTTGAGGGTGTTGTGTGGTGTACTTATGATTGAATGCTCCATTTTTTGGTCGTCTAACATACTGTTTACCATCGAAACTCATTCTATTGATTTTAGTCTCATCACTCCAGAGTATTTTTTTCCATTGTGAGATGGTCCGATCTTTGTCTTCCTTTGCAAAAGCTAACCTAGCCTTTTGGTTTTTTTTTAGCGAAAGTAATGTTTTTTTTCTGGCTGATCTCCTAAAAAGCTGACTTTCATTCAATCGCTCTCTAGTGGAGCGTGTAGAAAGTTAATTTGGGTCCTCGCCGAAAACTGCTTTCCGAATACCGTTCGAACTCAAAAAAGGATTTTTTTTTGCCGTGCGAACTATCAACCTATCTTGAGCTTCATTCGTTTTGGGAGGTCTTTTACGTCTTTCTACGCTTTCGGTGGTTCGATCTTTCTCGACATATGTTACGGCGCTAAAAATCATTGGTTTCGAGTAATCAAGTTTTTTTGCGATATCATTATAGGACAATCTTTCAATATTGCGAAGTTTTAGTATGGTTTCCCTCATGCCTGCTGTGCAGCTCTTTTTTCACCATATCACGCTCAAAATATCTCTAAACCCAACAAAAATTAATAATATCCCTTCAATTTCAAATGAATTAATATGTTTACCAAAAAACTTTTTCCGTGGGCAGCGAAATCCTACAAACAAACCTGTTTTAGTGATGCGTTCTTAATTATATCGCCAAGCGAATACTGGACCAATATGCTTAAAAACCGATTTAAGCTGTTAAATAATGTGCAATAACATCGATAGTTACAGTTTAACATGAAAAGAGACATATGACTGCATAGATAGCGGTACTTTTAATTTTGGTTGCCATCTGTCTTATTATTGGAGCGATGGTGTTGCCAGCACTTACGATCGTTCTTAATTAGTTCGCCACAACTGTATATGACCAGGAGGTACAAAAAATTAAAAGACCTGAGAACAAAACTGCAGCTGCAGTAAGAGAACTGAATAAATATCTAAATAAGGAATATTTAAACCGAAAGATGGATCCACTACAATGGTGGGAAGAAAGTAAAAAAGTATACCCTCATGAATATGCTTTCATTTTAAAAAGATTTTGCATTGTCGCTTATTCTGTTCTTTGTGAGCGTATATTTTCTGCTACTGGACAAATAATCGACGAAAGACGGACTTTACTTAAATCTGCATAAGTTTAAAAATTAATATTTTCGCACAATAATATGTAATTCTTCCGAATTCAATTCAATTAATCTAACTTAACTAATTGAAATTAATAAATATTTAATTTGTTTGTATTATGTGAGTAGTTTTACTTCATTTTATTTTTTCCTTCAGTTTAGAATTGATAGCGCTTTTATTTATAACGATAATACGACAGCCAACCTGCGAAAATCGCACAAGACTCAATTTCCTGAGCAGTGAAATAAATTGAACTAAATGAACTAGAAGAACGAACTAGTTCAATAAACAGATTTAAACTAAACTAAAATGCACAATACAATATCCTGAGAAATTAAGAAGACTCTATTAAAATCGTGATCATCCCGGTCCTACTTTATGACGCTGAACAATGGACTCTATCGAAGGCGGATGAAGATATCCTCAGTCGTTTCAACAGAAAAATGAAAAATATTCGGTCCCGCTTGAGTTGACGGGTTTTGGAGAAGAAGATTCAATGACGAGCAGTACAGCGGCAGCTAATGGACACCAATGCTCCGGCCCGCAGAGTCTTCGAGTCTAGCCTGGAGGGAGAATGCAGCAGAGGAAAATCGTAGGTGGCGCGCACAGGCAGAAAGGGACCTCAACCGACATAGAGTGCGCAGCTGGAGGTAGTTAGCTAAAGACCGGATTAACTGAAGAAGCTTGTTAGTTGAGGGCCAGTTTCACCCGAACTGTAGCACCGCCTAAGTACATAAGTAAGTAAGTCGAATATAAAAACTAACAATAGCATAACAGAAAATGTTGATCACATAAAGTATCTGGGAATGATAATCGATAAGAAAAAATGTTTTTTTTAAGACAATAAGGAAGAAAATGGATTTTATCACAGCGATTAAAGTTTATAACACCTCTGTGAAGCCTCTTTTTGAATATTGTTTCACAATTATACAGGGTGTCCCAGATTAGGTTTTCGCCCTGATAGCTGAAGATTCCTGAAGTTATAGCAAACAAAAAATTGTATTGCAGGGGGGGGGTCTATTTTTACCCCCTCCAAGTTATAAGCCGTTAAATTGAGGAACCTCTGATTTCGAGGCAAAACTTCTTAAAAGGCAGTAGCTTTCTAACGGATTCAGCTTAAGAAACGGTTGGGCATATTTTTGAAAGAGAATTTCAGAATACTAAAATGTCGTCGAGTTCGATGAACGCCAGCCAAAATTGTGGCATTTTAAAACTAACATTTTGAAAAAGCGTTGGACCAATTTCATCAGAAAAATGCGTTTATCTTGAAATTTTCAACTTTTAGGTGCACTTTTTTTTATCAAAATTGTTGGCTTCTCTTCATTATCTACGATTGTGTATGTCTTTTCCACCTACGAACAGCGGAAGTTATTGCAAACGACTATTTTATTCAGGTAAATGGGTCACAAAATAAATTTAATATACCTTTAAATAGTTATTGTGGTCCTAAAAAGGACCGTTACACTTTTATAGTAAATTTTCGAAATGTTGCCCGTGCCTTTGGATGCACGTTCTAGCGCGGTTGATGATTTCAGACTGCAAATAAATGTTTGGTAAAATGCGTCTTAGCTCCTCTGCCACTGTATTTATTCTCACTTGGAGCTCTTCCCGACTTGTAATCTCAGTCAAATAGACCCTTTCTTTTATGCTTCCACAGAAAAAAAAAATCCATTGGCGTTAGGTCAGGAGATCTAGGTGGCCAAGGGAAAGGACCAAATCGGCCAATCCACCGTCCATTAAATTTTTAATTTAAAAACGAAGTTACATTATTCTTACAATGGCAAGGACCTCCATCATGTTGGAAAACCATTCTTTGCCTCTGAGCAAGAGGAACATTTTCCAGGAGTTCCGGCAACTGGTCTCTCAAAAATTCTAAATAGAATGTTGAATTTAGGACATGTGGAAGTATGAACGGCCCGATTAAAGTACTACCCAATATGGCGGCCCAGACATTCACGCTAAACCTTCTGTAAAATGGTATACAGTTAAGAAAAACATCTGCATTTCAACTGAATCTGTGCCTTTGAGAAGATATTGTTCGTGTTAAGTGAGGATTAGACACTGCCCAATAGTGGGAATTTCGTTGGTTGGTAATCCCCATTCTCGTAAACTAGGCCTCGTCAGTCCGTAACATTTTTTGAATATACTGCTCATTCTCATCTTGTTGATGCAGCAGCCATTGGCAAAATTCAATCCTTTTTTGGAAGTCCCCTGGCAAAAGTTCCTGTACGGGCGTATAATGAAAAGGGTAAACGCAGTTGGTTTGAAGAACTCTATGGATTGTAGTTCTTGGAGTTTGTAACTGTGCTGCAAGCCTTCTGGTGCTTATAGATGGCTGCATTCTTACAGCATTCAAAATTCTTTCTCCCTCTTCTGCTGCTGTTGTGTTAGACAATCTTTCTCTTCTTAACCCAAAACTGAGGCAAAAACTACTACAATGTCCCAAAGGCAGCAACAATTTTTGGTCGTTCGCTCAACACTCCCAGATTGTGCCTTGTCTCCGCCTACACTTGAGTGCGTCGAATCTTCAATGGGTCAAATCCACTTTCGCACTCGTGTAGTAGCAAGGGTTTTTAAAGATCTTAACATTCACAAATCCGCTGGTATATGGTATATCTCCCCTCCTTCTGAAGAGGTGTTCTTCCTAGCTGGCAAAACCACTGTGTAAGCTTTTCCATCAATCCTACTCTTTAGGACTCTTTCCGAGAAGATGGAAAACAGCGTTTGTCCAGCCAGTCCCTAAAAAAGGCGAATCTTCCTCTCTCTCCTCCTACAGGCCCATTGCAATTACGTCCCTTCTTTCCAAGTTCATGGAAACGCTGATAAACCGTCAGCTCATGAAATATCTCGAAACACGAAAACTTGTCAATGACCGGCAATATGGTTTTCGTAGCAACAGGTCCATTGGTGATTTGATGGCATGTCTCACCGAAAAGTGGAACCAAAGCCTACATCAATCTGGCGAAAGCAGGATAGTTGCACTTGATATTTCTAAGGCATTTGACAGAGTTTAGCATCAGGCTCTGTTGTCGAAAATGCGTGCTTTTGGGATCGATGACGCTTTTCTTCAATGGATTAGAAATCACCTTTCGGAACGTTCAAATCAGGTTGTCTTGGTCGATTTCAAGTCTGATATTCACAAAATAAATGCTGGTGTGCCCCAGGGCCCCGTTCTGTCTCCGACACTCTTTTTAATTTTCATTAATGATCTCTTGTCTGCTACTTCTAATCCAATATATTCCTTTGCAAATGACAGTACTCTCTGCTTTTCATATTCGTTCCCGAACTCACGCACCTGATCCTCGGCTGTAGAACGGGAACGCCAGCATATGTTAAGCTCATTTAATTCTGATGTTAACAGCATAACTAATTGTGGAACCACAAACAGAGTAGAATTTAATGCTTCCAAAACACAATGCTGTCTGTTGTCGTTAAAGCGAAATTTAAACACCCAGCCATTATCCATGAATGGCACTTGCATCGTCGAAACCGATAAACTTTGCATTCTCGGTGCGTCAATGAAAACTTACGTTGGAATGATCACATATTCGGTGTCGTAAGAAACATTCCACCCCCTCTGATCTGGCCACAATATATTGGGTCTATAACTTAATTCGTGCGGTTTGCTAAGAGATGGCGTAATGTGTATTATTCCATTGTTATTATTCCATTGGAACATGCGTTGGAAAGCTACTGTCATTGTACGTCATTTCAGTATATGTCATTCATTTGAAGCGTAAACAACAATCATTTTTTTTCACTCAAATATGTCGAACTTTGTGCCTGAAAAAGTGTTTTTGCGGGGAATTCTTCTTCATGAAGAAAACTGCTGCCGAAAGTCATCGTATTTTGGTGGAAGTTTATGGTGAACATGCGCTAGCTGAGCGAACGTGCCAAAAGTGGTTTGTACGATTTAAAAGTGATGATTTTGGCTTGGAAGACGATGTCCTGGGCAGCCAAAAAAGTTTGAAGATGAAGAAGTGGAAGCATTGCTCTATGAAGATTGTTGCCAAACACAAGAAGAGCTCGCAGAATCTTTGGGTGTCACTCAAGCAGCCATTTCCAAACGTTTAAAAGCAGCTGGATATATTCAAAATTGGGTTCCACATGAACTCAAGCCGAGAGACGTCGAAAGGCGGTTTTGCATGTCCGAAATGCTGCTGTAACGCCACAAAAGGAAGTCATTTTTGCATCGGATTGTTACTGGTGATGAAAAATGGATCCATTACGACAACCCCAAGCGCAAAAAGTCATATGTGAAACCCGGCCAACCAGCCAAATCAACGGCAAAGCCGAATATCCATGGCGCGAAGGTAATGCTCTGTATTTGGTGGGATCAGATGGGTGTGCTGTATTATGAGCTGCTAAAACCGGGTGAAACCATCAATGGACAACGCTACCGAACACAATTAATCCGTTTGAAGAGAGCAGTGGCCGAAAAACGCCCGGAGAGGCAATAATTTTCCATCATGACAACGCTCGGCCCCACGTTGCTATTCCGGTTAAGAACTATTTGGAAAACAGTGGATGGGAAGTCTTACCCCACCCGCCTTATAGCCCGGACCTTGCCCCTTCTGACTACCATTTGTTCCGGTCGATGCAGAACGCCCTCACTGAAATACGGTTCATTTCAGAGCAGAATATCAAAAATTGGCTTGATTCATTCTTGGCTGCCAACCCGGCGCAGTTCTTTTGGGATGGGATACACAAATTGCCAGAAGAAGTCATAGCTTCAGATTGGCAATACTTTGAATAATACTATTGTACATGTTTTTCTTAAATAAACGTTCAAATTTCCACCACCAGTGCTCCATAGAAATCGCCAGCAGCATTCCGCCCATTCAAACTTTTAACCGTAACACCCGTCTCGCTATGAATGCTCATCAGTATACCCTCAAGCCCACTTTCGGACGTACTCTAAAATATCGTGTTTCGTTCCTAAGCCGTACAACTCGCTTATGGAATGCCCTGCCTAGCTCTTTATTTCCTAGTCTTTATAACCTTCAAACATTTAAAATCAACGTTCACCGGTATCTCTCTTTCTATCCTCCCTGATTTTCCTTCGCCCGCGCTGTGTGCAAGCATTTTAAGGGTACCTAAATCCCTTGAGCGCGCGCAAATTATAAAAAAAAACCGTCTAGGATATCGCCGTTAGTACTCTAATCTAGCTAACCCTGCATCTCCATTACAGAAACCGTAAATGAAAATTATATTAACGAATCGAAAATATTTTTTCTTAAACATTTGCTAAACACTTTACTCGTTCGCTCTTAATCAGTAAATAAAGTAACATCGGCACATTTCAAAAGTTGTCACCGAATTAAACAAAAACATTCCACAAAATAGCGGAAAATTTACCGTTGGCATAATTCTCCAACTTTGTTTTACTTGTTAACTGACAGCTTTTAGTAAATTTTTTTTTATTTGAACACACTATTTATTTTGTGACCCAGTTGCCTGAATAAAAGTGGTTTGCAATAACTTCCGTTGTTTGTAGGTGGAAAAGTCATACATAAAAATCGTAGATAATGAAGGGAAGACAACAATTTTGATAAAAGAAGTTAACCTAAAAGTTGAAAATTTCGAGATAAACGAATTTTTCTGATGAAATTGGTCCAACGATTTTCCAAAATGTTAGCTTTGAAATGCCATAATTTTGGATGGCGTTCGTTGAACTCGACGACATTTTAGTATTTTATGCACACTGAAATTCTCTTTCGAAAATGTACACAACGGTTTCTTAAGCGGAATCCGTTAAAAAGCTACGGCCTTTTAAGAAGTTTTACCTCGAAATCAGAGGTTCCTCACTTTAACGGCCTATAACTTGGAGGGGCGGTGAAAATAGACCCCCCAGCAATTCAATTTTTTGTTTGCCATAACTTCAGGAATCTTCAGATATCAGGACGAAAACCTTAACTGGGACACCCTGTATATTTATGCGGTAACCAAGGGAAAGACTCCAGAAACTTCAGAATAAAGCGATGCGAAGCACTAGATGGAGTGAAAAGTGACCTCCTTGGGAATTAAAAAAAATTTTTCTTTAAACGTTTTTTTTATATTATTCAATATAGTCCTCTTTTAGCTTGATATACTTATTCCAGCGATTTTCCAACTTCTTGATCCCGTTTGAAAACTAATTTTCCGGAAGGTCTGCAAAATACTCCTCCGTGGCGTCGATGATTTCCTCGCGTGAGCTGAATTTTTTATTGATGAGCCATCTGTTGAGGTTTGGGAAGAGATAATAGTCCGAGGAAGCCAAATCGGGCGAATACGGTGAATGCGACAGCAATTTGAGCCGTAAGTCATTGATTTTAGCCGTGGTTGCGATGCTCTTGTTTTTGGTCAGGAGTGAGCATGCGCGGCACCCAGCGGCAGGATAACTTTTTCATATGCAGAATATTGCCCAAAATATGGCATGTGCGCTCAGTACTAGTCTTTATGGTATCGGCTAGCTCGCGTACCTTCACTTTCCGGTCAGCCATGTATTTTTTTGACAGCGGAAGGCCTGCCGCTGCGCACTTGATCGGTAGTGGAGTTGCGGCCACCGCGAAACTCTCGAAACCAATATTTGGCGGTGTAATCTGACGGAGCATTAGCCCCATAATATTTATCCAACTTTTCTTTTGTTTCCTTCGCCGTTTTGCCTCTCAAAAAATAATGTTTTATGAGAGAACGAAAATCGTTTTTGTGCATACTCAACATGATGCCAAAGACGTCAACAGCAATCAGCTGTCAAAACAAAACTAAACACAGTATCGCACTGAAATTTGGCAAATATGAACGGACTTCAAGGCACTATAACCTTTTTTGCAGTAGCAGCGCATACTGGCGGTCCAGGATGCAACTTTTCATTCCATCTAGTATCTTAAGTACAATATATTTACAACAATAAGTTTCATGATAAATGCACTCAAATAGTTAGAACTCAACACATTACTGCAAGTTTTTAAAATGAAGCAAAAAATCACACAAAGTCTCTTAATGAGAATGAAATTAGAACTGTTATTAGAAGCACAACCATCGACTTATCCGCGTTTAACATCCTGAGGAAATGCAATTCAGGTGTGCAACGAAAATTGTAAAACAAAGCAACTACTGAGAGCATCTTACAAAAACTTACAAAGCAGACATATCTGGAATTTCTAATTAAAAATTAAAAAAAAAAATCATAAAAATATCACACACTAGTAATATTTAGGTACAACCTCTGTGTGTTATCCTACTCTAATCGACAAGTAAACATTTCATACTTACATCATAGGTTACATCCGCAGCCGGTTTAACAGCATGCTGCGCCAAAAATAGATCTTTCAATAAAGCTTCCAGGCTTGGCCGAAGTGTTTCATTTTTACCCAGAATACCACAACTCTCCGTAAGGGTCAAAAAGTGACGACAAAAGCTTACCGTCGATTGAGCTAAGTTAATAAATGTATCGCCCGTAATCTGTGCCGTCATATTAATGCCTAGTTTCTCCATGTCTCGTAGGAATTTCTTGACATTCTGTTTGGATTGCAAATTATGTGGTTGCCATGAATCTTCGGTACGACCAACCGTCTCCAATAAACGGAAGCATGAGTCTTCGATAATTTGATCGAGTGTATTCCGCAGTAAGCCCTCTACATGGTAGGACAGGTCCAAGCCAATTTTAGTCAACTGCATTGATACGAACAATGAGAAAGAGAAACTTCAAGAGTAAGGAATAATTTAAAAGTTACCAATGAGCACGGCTCTCGAATGCTTTCAACAATCTTGGCTACCGTTTCTAATTGGACTCCTTTCGTAAGGTAATGTTTTATCAGTTGTCCGACAAAGTATTGTAACTCTGCATTGCACCACACGATAAGTGCTGAAACGGATTTAATGAAGTTTCGACCAAAAAACTTTTTTCTTCTACTTACAGCTTACACAGGCAGATTCCTCTCCGAAGGCTCTCAGGAATTCTGTCACAACATGTGCCATATCGCGGAAAAATATCTGCGAAATATCTTGGTTACCACGACGAGTTTCACGCTGTGAGACTCGAATAGTCACTGTGCTCACCCTTAGAAGGGTCGCACAAGCTTGTCTTTCTCGCTGCATTTCTACCAGTAATTTCAGTGGTTTACGTGAAAGACCCAATGCAAGTGGTAGAGCACGATTTTGACAGTTGGACAAGTCCTGAGTGAGTACACTAACCAGATTGGTTTTGAGCTTTTTAATTTTGCCGGAAATCTCTGCCGCATTCCAAAATGTTCCGTCCTTCTTGATGAATTCCTCTGATTTTTGAACCAATGACAATGCATCCTCAAAGTGACGCTGCACAATGAACGCCTGTATTTCATCAGGGGCCGATGAAAGCCAATCTGGAGCCCAATTCTCTGCCGGTGTAGAGATTTCTTCTGTTGGACTTAGGTTGCTGCCAACTGATTTCGTATCAAGCGAAGACACTTGTTTTTGTAGTTTTGGCGGCTGAGGTGCTTGTCTTTTCTTATGCTGCTTTGCTGTCTGATTAAATTTAAAGGCGATCTCAAATTTTTCTATCCACTCATTCTAAAAAAAAAAAACAAAGAATAGCAAAAGGGTAATCGATAGAAGCTTTTGTCAAATAATACCTTTCCAGCCGGTGTAACGCACTGCAAGATCTTCGATCCATCCGGGGTTATTATGTTGATTGCATTCTTTACGCCATCCAAGTCTTTAATATTAATGACTGCAACCTTCCTTGGGTCATACTGTGTGACAAATTCTAATCTCCTGAAACCGAAATGCGACTTAGCTCATAATTTGGAGAACTGCATTCATACTCACTTGTCGTGCTTCACTTTGCAAACGATTAGCATATCGTTGAAAAGAAAGAAAAACACTCTTTGTATGGGCCTATAATCATTTGAATCCAATTCAATAAGAGCACCTTCGTGCAGGAATGTTTTCCCTTCAAGATCGCCTTTGAAACCTTGTACCATCTCCTTGACGGTCTTAGCTGCATGTTGACTATGCAAATCTTCAGCTTCTTCATCTACGTTGTCCTGCTGATTTTCACCAGAGTTCGTTGCAGCTGTTTCCGTTAGTGCAGACAAAATATTCCTCTGCTCGATGAGGATATGGGACAATTGGTACATCTCCGATTCGAGATCTTTCAAATTGAAAAAAATTCTATTCAAAGTCTGATAAGTTTAAAGAAATTTACAACTTACGTGAGACCTCTCTGGCAGTCTCGATGAATTGCATATAATTAGCGTAGACATGTTTTTTAAGGGAGGTTGAGGTCGCATCACTCAGAGCTTGTAGTTTGCCCTTTCTTTGCTGCAGCTCCGACGCCCCAACGCATTCCTGAACCAAGCTTTTGACATCTACAATAGAACAAGAGGTTTTATAATTGCAAAAAAGGTTGATAAATTTACTTGAATTACATTTATCAACGTTGAAATCTTTTTTATCAAACTCCTTTAAAATCGACTCCGTCATTTTCCTTTTTGTTGATATGACTGAAACTGAATTCTGTCAAAATGACAACACGTAAGGTGACGTCAAGTAACGTAACCATCATATGTTTTGCATTTCTGCAATGTTCCAGGCCTGGAATATTTTGGTGTTTGACAGATCAACTAAACAGCGTGCAAAGAAGCGGAATTGTGTGTGAACTTTGGGAGAATATACGATTTTTCTGAATAAAAATGATTGACAAACTTTTACTAAACAATCAGGTAAGCAAACAAATATCAAATCATTTACCGACCCTTAGACATAAAACTGATTTTTTATTTTTTTTTAGATTATAACCAACAAGAAAAAAATTCAGCAGGCTCGTGTACAGACCATCAACAAATTGGTCCAGAAAATCCGAAAATTGAAGGCTTTAGCTGAGAAAAATCCAAATAATGCGAAAATTAAAGAAAACCTTGACAAAACACCCAAGATAATGGCTTGTGTTAAGGTAAGTTGTTTAATTAATCAAGAAGTGTTTATTTTTCATTGCTTCCAATGCTACATTTTGATACAACTCAATGAGTTTGTCGTTCTTTCATCCATCTCGTTCATAGGACCAAATTAGCAATGAATAATTTTTCTCTGAAAGGAATTCTGAATAAACTCTGTTTACCTCGTTAACAGGCTGCACCTTATAGCTCGCAAGATCCGGCTCTTGTAGAACGGCACACTCGTTTTTCGTGGTACAAATTCTAAACCAATTTCTTTTGCTAATGCGAAATAGAAGCGATTTCGTAGGTCAATCATTATTAAGCTCTACGGAGGGACCATTCATAGATAAGTTCCTTAGTATCGTAAGTGCTGATGATTTGCATATGCTGTCATATGTTCCGCATTTCAACTCGAAACTATCTCGTTTTTTGCAGGAGTTGTCTCTACGTCAACATTTGTTCAATTGTCCAGCTTCCAAAAGCCAGCGGCTTCACATTTTTTTAATAACCGTGTCAACTTCTTTACGGGAGACTAGGAATAGGTTTTCCTTTTGTCCTATTACTTTTTAAATATGTTAATCCAGTAGCTGGAAGTGCTTCCTTGAATACGAATACATTATTAATTTTCTACGTAGTGCTGACTTCACTGTTTCCGGATTTGCAACACTCTACCAGTTGCTTGGTTTTTTGGTCTTTTATGTACAATTTCTGTCAATTTTGCAGTTAGATGCTGTTACCGCGAATTAAAGGAAAATACTTTGAATTTCTAGTATATAATTTTTATTATTATTTCAAATTAAAATGAAGACGAAAAAGCACTAAAAATTTCGTTTGCTGGTCCTCGTGGTTCGCTGGTAACTCATGATTCTTTTTCATCTCCCCTGGTCGGCCATCTTGAGTTGGTTTCGTAGTCTTAAGCCGACTTAGCTTAAGATAATTTAGCAATGGCTAATTTCGCTCAAAAGGTGCTGCCAGGTTTGGTAACACTCCCCCCTGGTAAGCTCGGCTTCTTGCCGGGTTACCACTAACATCGCCAAACCGTTTAACATCTAAGACCGCGAGCTTTGATGCAGGCCGATTATAAATGCCTGCCACCGTCTGGACTATAGCTGATCTGGTTTGTCCGTCTTTGCTCCGGTGAACTTGCACAACCCTCCCTTTTGGCCAAGTGCTTCGGGGTAAGTTCGCATCCACAATGATCACTACGTCACCCTCTGATATAGGTTTTGCTGGCTGAAACCATTTTGTTCTTCTCGTAAGTGTAGGAAGATATTCCAACACCCAGCGTTTCCAAAACTTGTCGGCATATTGTTCGGAAGTCATCCAATTTTTTCGAAGAAAGACTCCATCATCATTAAGCTCCCCTGTGAGCTTTATACCACTCGAAGATCCCATCAGAAAATGATTTGGTGTTAACGCCTCGTCACTCTCATAATCTACCGGTACGTACGTAAGAGGCCTTGAATTTACTACATACTCAACCTCCGCCATCATTGTTAAAATCAGTTCATCTTTGGGGTTTCGAACACAAGCCATATGCGCTAAAGTTTGTTTTACAGAACGGATTAATCTTTCCCAGCTTCCCCCCATGTGAGGTGATGCTGGAGGGATAAAATTCCATTTGATTCCCTCATTAGTAAATTTGTTTGTTAATACATCTTTACGCAGCAACTTAAGTGCATCCTTCAGTTCTTGATCTGCTCCTCTAAAATTTGTGCCATTGTCCGACCACATCTCTATTGGTTTTCCCCTTTTCGCTAAAAATCGTTGGATCGCCAAAATACATGAGTCGCTGGAGAGACTATGAGCTACTTCTAAATGAATTGCTCTGACTGTTAAACAAGTAAATAGTACTCCCCACCGTTTTTCGCTATGTCTCCCTACCGTTACCAATATTGGTCCAAAGTAGTCAATGCCTACATAAGAAAACGGCCGTGTAAAACCTTTGAGTCGTGCTGCAGGTAAGTCCGCCATTTGTGGTTGAACTGGAGCAGCTCTCTTAATCTTGCAACGTTGGCACCTATTTTGAATCCCTTTCAAAACAGTTCGCAGGTGTGGGATGTAAAAGGATTGCCGAAGTTCGTTAACTACAGTCTCAAAATTTGAATGGTGGTAGCGCTCGTGTATATGTTGGACTATCAACTTTGTTATAAAGTGTGACTTGGGTAAAATGATTGGCCTCTTGCAGTTGAATGAGGCTTCCTCAGACGCATCGATCCGACCCTTTACCCGCAATACACTGTCTTCATCTAGGTATGGACTTAAGTTGTACAATGAACTTGATCTTTCTATTACGCCTTGAATTGGTGAATCATCGGTACTTTGCTTCAACACCTTGATTTCTGTTGCATAGGCCTCAAATTGGCATAGTCTGTAGAGGTATGACTCAGCTCTAGTGATATCTCTTCGTGATACAAACGTCATCTCCTCTGACTTTCTTCTTTTTAGTTTGATGTCGAGAAAATGATAAACATAGGCCATGGTGCCGCGCAGATTTTTCCAGCATGAAAACCGGGTGTATTCCACCAACGGCTTCAGTAAAAATAATGAGTGAGCGAAAACTTCAAACTCGGTTTCATTAAGCTTAGGGAAAACTGATGGCCATGTGTCTTTAGGTTGATATAGGAATTTAGGACCATGGAACCAACGGCTTTCAGATGAGAAATCAATTTTTAAATTCCACTTAGTTGCATCATCTGCTGGGTTTTCTCCACTTGGTATCCAGTCCCATTCGCTTGCGTTTGAGTTCTCCAAGATTTCTCCAACTCGGAACAAAATAAACTGCTTAGTTTTTCGATTATCGTTTTTAATCCAGCAGAGAACCGACTGAGAATCCGACCAGAAATAACGCTTATGAATTTTAATAGAATGGCCCTTTATCACGGTCTTAGCAAGCCTTACACCTAGTACCGCCGCCTCAAGTTCCATGCGTGGTACCGACATTTGCTTGATGGGACCCACTTTTGTTCTGGAACACACGAGAACACATTCTGCTTTAGGACCCTCACCTGTTTTAATGTATGCCACCGCGGCATAAGCTGACATACTTGCGTCTACAAAAATGTGCAATTCAACGGATTGTCCGCTGTCAAACTTTAAAAGGCTGAGATACGGTCTCTTTACTTTAATTTCTTTTACTTTGGGTAATAACTTAATCCAGTCACGCCATAACTGAAGCTGATCATGACGAATCTCTTCATCCCATTCCGTTCGCTGTCTCCAAACTTCTTGCAGCAGAATTTTTAGTAAAACTAAGTAGTGTGATATAAGACCAACTGGATCAAACACACTCATGAGAATTTTTAAAATATCTCTTTTCGTTGGAATAGCATCGCCATTTAAAACTTCCGAGGTAAACTTGTTAAAATTGTTGAAAAATGAAAATTCATCTGCCCCTGGGGACCACCACATTCCCAAAATCTTTTCTGACCCACAAATGCCAGAACGTTGTTTAAAATCTTTAACAAAGGAAGCTGCATTCTTTCCAAGTGCCTTTGTTACATTCGACGAGTTACTCATGAAATTTCGGATTTCAAATCCTCCTTGCTCATGAACATGTATGACCTCCTTTGCTAATTTTATAGCTTCTTCCTCTGTATCCAAACTATCCAGAAAATCATCAACATAATGGTTGTGAATTATAGCATCAACTGCTCTGGGGAATGCTGAGGAGTATTCCAGCGCGTTTTTATTTTTTATATATTCCGCACAAGAAGGGGAACAGGTGGAGCCGAAGGTCAATACTTGCATGACGTAGTCTTCAAGCTCTCCAGTATCTGCATTTCTCCACAGAAACCTTTGAGCATGTTGGTCAGATTCCTGCACTCTTATTTGGTGGAACATTTCTTTAATATCTCCACATATTGCGATCTTTCTTTGACGAAAGCGAAACAAAATCTCTGGAAGTGACGGCAAGTTGTCTGGCCCAGATAACAGCAAGGAGTTTAGCGAAACTCCATTAACTTTCGCAGCTGCATCCCAAACAATGCGTACTTTTGACGGTTTATTTGGGTTGACGACGGGGAAGATGGGCAGGTACCAAATTCGTTTACCACCTACATTGTCGTGGATCTCAGTTTGAGTTAGTTTTCGTGCATAACCTTTGGAGACATAATCATGGATTTGCCTTTGAAGATTTTCTGCAAGCATAGGGTTCCTTTTAAGCTTTTTTTCTAAGCATAACATTCTACCTTCTGCGGCAGGCCTACTATTAGGAAGTTCAAAACATTCGCCTTTCCATAACAATGGTACACAAAATCGCTTTCCAAGACGTTTAGAAGAAGTTTCCAATAGAGCGTTTGCCCTTACATCATCTCCATTTAACAGGCGCTTAACATCTTTTGAACCAACATTATCAACTTTAAAAAACTCGCGTACAAGTTCATTTAACTTTCCATCAGCTTCTTCTTGGCACTCACATGTATGATAGTTAACGAAATTATGTTTCCCCTTTCTACTGCTAAAATATGGACCAAACACCGTCCACCCTAAACGGGTCTTAATAGCAGCTGGCTGATTAGTACTTCCTTCGCGATGTTTTAATGAATTCGTCAACCTAATTTGATCAATGCCAATCAAAACTCTGGGCTGAACTTGCTGGTAAGATTCAAAGGGTAAGCCTCTCAGATGAGGAAATTTTAATTTAAGTTCCTCATAGTTTATTGACTGAGATGGTAAGCTCAACGAGTCAACTGTGCGAATATTGGAAAGAGTGTGTTTTTTCGCGCTCCCCAAGGCGGAGATTTGTAGGCTTACCTTTCTTGAGTTCCTTTCAGTCTTCAGAGTATTAGATGTCCACCTTAAACATAACGACTCTGATTTTCCTTTTAACTCGAGAATATTGGCTAATTGTTCATCCATCAGTGTGATTGACGAGCCATCGTCGAAGAACGCATATGTGTTGACTTCAATATTTTTGTTGTAAAGTGTTACTGGTAATATTTTAAAAAGTACACTATTTTGGTTTTCATGAACGTTGCAGTAATCTTCTCTTGTGCTGTTATCGGTAGCAACCTGACTTGGTGGCTCTTCGTGTTTATGCAGCAATTTATGATGTCTATAGAGGCAGTTGTTTACTCCACACCTTTGGTTCGATGTGCAAATCCGATTGTAATGTCGAACTAAACATGTTCGACAAAGGAAGTGTGTTTTTACCTCAGCCCACTTCTGCTTTAAGCTCATACTTTTAAAGTGGGCACATTGTTGTACAGTTTTACAGTTTTTACTGCAAACAATGCAAGGTCGTTGAGGTTTTGCAATTTGCTCATGGTTTGCGTTGAAAAATGATAAACTTGCTCTCTTTTTCTCTGGTTTTACTTCCACCCGTTGAACGCATGTCATGTTTGTGACTTCACAAGCAGCTTGAGCTATTTGATGAAGCCATGAACTAAATGTTGAGAGATTAACATCTCTTTTTTCTAATTTAAAGGCTCCCCAATTCAGTCGAATTTGATAAGGAAGACGTTCGGTAAGCTCTTTCAATAAAGAAGGGTTGTTCAGATAAGACTGCAATCCTGCGGCTTGCATGATGTCGACGATGTTGTCCACAGAGAGAGAAAATGTAATCAATGAATCTAATCGGTCAGGTCGAGGTGGTCTTTCACCTTTTAATTTGTCTATCAAGCTGTCTATAATCGTCTCCGGACGACCAAACATCATACGTAAGGTTGAAATAATATTCGGAACCTGTTCTGGGTACATTAGCTTGGACCTTACAGCATCTAGAGCCCTTCCTTTCAGGCACTTCTGTAAACGCAAGAGATTTTCATCATAGGAGAATCCACACGCACGAGTGGAGTTCTCATACGAAGCTATAAAAAGCGGCCACTCTTCCGCATATCCAGAAAAATTCGGTAAATCCTTTGAAGCTATGCGTCTCGTTTCTATTTGCACGCTGCTCAGATTTGGTACACTAGTTGTATTTGTGTTGCCAGGTAGGAGTTGGTCTGCATGTAGATTGCTCTCTGCTTCACGAAAATATGGAGCATGGTCTGGGAATTGTCTGGTGCTGTTGTATAAACTTTGCCTTGCTTTCGTAATTGGCACTGAAGTAATTCTGGTTGGATGCTCCGAGTTGTGCTGTTGTGTTTCAATTACACTTTCCATTCTTTTTTTGTTTTTTTCAAATATTGAATGAACATTCAATTGAGGTTTGTTGCAGTGCGTAGACTGCTCAGAAATCCACTCTTTCAATCTGACACTCCTAGACGATGACTCAATATCGCTATCATCGTCTGACGTTTGTTGTTCCAATAGACTGTATTTTGCATCAAGATATTCTTTATCTCTTTTCTCTTTTTCCAGAAAATATTCTTTACTCCTTTCTTCTTTAAGCCGTCTTTCTTCGTCCAGTCTTTTCATACTCAGTTTAATGGATTTTGTGGAGCTAGTTGACTTGACCTTGAGTGCACGATCTTCTCTGGTTATGTTAGGTTTGTGTAAATCCCGACCAGAAGCCAACTCTAGGCTTTTCGATGGCAACACCTGTTCGACGGGCAAGTTCGATGCCTTTTGCAAACCTTGTGTCACTTCTAGAGTTAGCTGTTGACTCTCAGTAGCTTGTTTCGAAATGCAGTTGGAACAGCACCAATCCTTATTCTCTATGTCAGAAGTCACATCGACACAATCGAAATGATGCCATTCATCGCAGAGATCACACTGGACCATCTTGTTGTTGTCGGGCCTACGACATGACTTGCAATTTACTTGCTTTTTTTGCCTACGGGGGTTTTTTTCATTAGGTACAATGGAGGCTTGCATTTGCGCTGAGTTTGTGGGTTCCGGATGGGTGGGCGTAGGCGGAGGTGAGTGAATAACTTTGCTTGACTTAAATATACTTTGGTTAGACATTGCTTACCTGAGAGTGACGGCGTGTGGTAAATTATTTAATTCTGTTGACGACCTTGGGTTGTAGGTTTTATTTTCTTTTGATGAGGGTCTATCTATGATGGTGATGCGACGGTCGGATGAGATGAGGGTGACGTGCTGGGTAATGGGTTGATGCAAATAAATCGGGTGTTTAATATGACTTGTATTTCGGCTGTATGTTCCTGTTGGAAAAGTGGAAGCAAAACGAAGCAATACCAGGTTTTAAGTGTTATGTGTGAATATAACCTTTTGGGGGGGGACCGCGCGTCCGAGCGGTTTGTTGTAAATTTAATCGGGGAACTAAACTGCAAGTTAGGTTTAATGCTCAAATGATGAAGCTTAAGCTGGTGATCGTGCTGCCGTCTGTGCAGTCTTATGTTGATCCAAATCCAAATTAGCTTGTTCAGTCCTTCACTCATGAGTTCGTACAGGAGTACTACGAAATTTTTAGCAATGTTACCGCGAATTAAAGGAAAATACTTTGAATTTCTAGTATATAATTTTTATTATTATTTCAAATTAAAATGAAGACGAAAAAGCACTAAAAATTTCGTTTGCTAGTCCTCGTGGTTCGCTGGTAACTCATGATTCTTTTTCATCTCCCCTGGTCGGCCATCTTGAGTTGGTTTCGTAGTCTTAAGCCGACTTAGCTTAAGATAATTTAGCAATGGCTAATTTCGCTCAAAAGGTGCTGCCAGGTTTGGTAACAGATGCCTTTTTCATCATACCAGAGGCACTTAGTTGTGGTTGATAACCCATGGTGCTATACTGGATTCACTGTTGCGGTCTGCGGAAAATGAATGCACTATGGACTTTCTGAGCCACGCATTGTCTATAGACTTTAGAGACTGGGATCTGTTAGAACATAGTCAAATTTTATTGTCGATTCGGGATTAAGCCTGACAGGTCAGTAGATAGTCAAGTGGTAGTTTGTAATTTTGAGTGTGCTGTGCATTTTTGCTAGTTTGCGGAAGAATTTTTTTTTGTCTCCAGTTTTGATGATGAAATCCCTGACTATGACGCCAACATGTTACTCGGTTGAAGAGCTCATAAAATTCATCCTTGGTACACTCCTAAGCAACACCGGTAGGGGCATACGCACATATAAGTCTGATTTTTTCCGCCTTAGCATTACTGCGGATCACAGAAAGCATTAATTATCGGCGTTGAATCCATAATATATTATTCCAGTCAATTTTGGGCATCTCAGGAAGTGCACCGTTTAATGGCAGTGGTGATAATTTGATCTTTTGAAGATATTTCCGGATAGCAATAATGTTTTCGTAATACTGCTTCAGGGTAGGTTGCATTTCTGCAGGATTCCTAGGGGTACAAGATTTTTAAATCTTTTACATTCTAAATCATTTTAACAACAAAAAGGAGTCCTTACCCGAGGCTTTCATCATTTCCTTTTTCACTTTTTTTTTGTAGATTGAAGAATCTAGCGCTCAAAGGCGTGGAGGTGAGAGGATGGATTAATGCTTACAGGCTTGTTGAAGACACTTGTGTTTTAATACTTAACTATCCTTGAACAGCAGGCGTTAGTAATCTCTTGATGCGATTTCTTGCTAGGGGATGCTTTTTTTATTATTTGCTACAGTACTTAGTCTATGCCAGGTTATTATTGGATAAGTATTATATGCTGTTTTTTCCTTAATCTTATTTAATTGACTTACGAATCTTGAAGTGGTGGAACATTACAGCCGCCCAAACTCTTCGATCCGAACACTATACTTTTAACATAGTTAGAATTTAAAAGCTATCTTGGTTTTTAAAATGTTTGTTGTCATTTCGATCCTGGATTGCTAAAACTGGCAGTTAAATGACGATAAAGAAGATCGAATGTTTGCGTTGTCTATTGCTCGAAAACATGGTCTTTTGCGAAAATGTAACCTTAATGTCTACATCGTTATGGTGCGTCCAACTTTGATACACATACAATGTTGGCCAAAACTATAGCACGAAAAATGGTCATATAGGAAAAAAGTACAGAATATTAAAAAAGCTTATGAGAGTTTAAAAGCTTTTATATATTCGTTTTCACAAAATATTACTCTTTGATTTACAATTATTCATTTTAGATTAATCTTATCTAATTTTTAATAAAATAAAATAATTAAAAATCCATTGAAAAATAGATAGAATTTATAAACAAGTAACACAAAAAAAGTTTTTGAAACTAAAACTTAGTGGCATATTCATTATTTTTGACTACCGGTGCGGTAGTTGTGCACATCGACGACGCATTGAGGCAATTATATTATCAATGGTATGCATTGGGATGTTATGCCAGGCAATTTGTGCTTGTCGTAGCAGCGAGTCCAAATTATTGCATTTCGTGCGATTCTCTATGGGGTTGAGATCAGGGGATTGCGCTGGTCACTTCATTACAGTTATTTCGCTTTCGTTAAGCCAATCCTTCACAGGTTTAGCGGTATGCTTACGGTCGTTGTCATGTTGGAAAATCCAACGCAACGGCATATTCTCCTCAGCATAAAGAAGCACGACGTTTTGAAGGATATCCCGGTACACGTAACGGTCCATTATACCACTAATCCTATGAGTTGGCCCGACTCCATGACCGGAAAAACATCCCCACACAATAATACTGCCTCCGGCCTCCGTACCGAATGAAAACCATCAGATCCCTTTAATCTGAATTTGGATTCGTCAGAAAAAAGTACAGTTTTCCATTTTGCTACGGTCAAGTTAAGGTGTGCGTTTACAAACTCAATTCTCGCTCGTCGATTTTTTTAGAGAAATAAATGGCTTTTTATAGGACGATATGATTTTAAGCCACTATCAAGGGCTTTCCACCGGATTGTGCTACTTGAGATCTCAAGGCCCAGTTTTTTTTGTACACATTTTGAGGATATAAAGAGGTCCTTTTTAATAAGCCTTATAATTCTTTTATCCTTGCGACTGGTCGTTTTTCGGGGTCTACCGCCACTGTGCACCGTTTGGACATTTCCCCGAGCACGAACTCGAGCTATTACTCGCGAAATCACCGAATGGCTTATACCAAATTTTTTTGCAATAAATGTTACTGATTTACTGCTTTCAAAATCAGAAACTATTTCTTCTTTTATTTCGTCAGAATATTTATTACGAGCCATTGTATGACCTTTTTGTTACAATTAAACACAATTTAAGCTTCCGATTTAAAACGCCGCCGATCACACACAAATAATTTTTTTTCCATTGTTTAGAATGTTTTTGAAAAGAAAAACAGTAATCTTTGATGCATATTATAAGTAAACGGTAAAATTGCTGACTGAAGGCAATAACAGAGTGCATGTGCTTTAGTTTTGTCCACTTATTTTACAATGGATTTTTAATTTATTTTATTAAAAATTGGATAAGATTTAACGTAAAGTGAGTAGCTGTAAATCAAAAAGTAATATTTTGTGGATAGGAAAATACTCGTATAAATATTTTTAAGTTGTCACAAGGTTTTTGTAATGTTCCATACTTTTTTCCTAAGTGAGAATTTTCCGTGCTATAGTTTTGGCCAACACTGTGCATGTATCACAATGTTGGACACAGCGTGCGAATTATATTCATAAAGGAAAAATGGCAGTGACCGAGATAAAAATATCACTTTTTAGCTGCATATGCATCTGATTGATGAAATGAAATGAAATGTTGACTCTTCAAAGATGTGTCTGACATAGAAAGAGCAAACAGCAGTAAACAACTCTGCATAACAAGACCAGAACAACTCGTCTATGAGCGAAAAGAGGGGAAAAACATTGGCTTTTCTACAAGAAAAAAAATTCAACAATATCGGGAACCATGTTCGGAGGTTTTACCAAAAAATATTGAGAACATGGCTGCAATTCAAGACCCGAACAGAAGTCTGCTGGGGGAGCTAACTGATTCCTGCTGCCCTGATTCCTCTTGACGTTTTTTGGTTTTAACATTGGTACTTGGATGTGTCTTAGCCATGTTGCTGCATTCGCAAATCTAAAAAGATGTTTACTTGAAATATCAGATAAATTCTCGAAGTCATAGAATAATACTTTGCTAAGGTTCACAGCCTTAGGTTGCTAAGATAATGGAGAGTATCCTCCCTTGAGTTTTCGTCCTCATAACCTTGCAATTGCTATCGTTACTAAAACTGAGCTTCATTGCATATGCTTAGTGCATTGTATACGTCTTCATTTTCGTTTACCGTATTGTTTATCAGTTGAAGTCGGTGCACCAGCTGCTCTCGCAACACAAAAGGGAATTGTGTAAAGTACGTTCTAGTGGATTAAATCCCAAAGTTTTCCGCAAAAATGATGCAACGACTTTCAATCCTGCCCAACAAACTAGTTCACTTTGAAACGGCAAAATGCCTAAACAAATATGTTGCCGTAAATTTGAGTTGACGTGGTTTTGCTTCGGCCGATCGGAACACCAAATTCGAGGTTAACCGCGAGAAAACAATTTCACAACCTTCATCTGAATCGAATAGCAAAAACCAAAAAGACGACAGACCTTTTATTCAATTGGAAGTACCTGAAAATAGACCTTTGTATCTGGATTCCCAAGCCCCGCCTTTTGGATGATATGCTAGCGTGCCTGACACACCAGTATGGCAATCCACATTCGCGTAATCATTTCTAGGGTTGGGAGTCGGAGGAAGCTGTGAAAACAGCACGTGAACAAGTTGCTAATTTGATAAATGCAGATCCTTAGGAAATAATCTTTACTCGGGTGCTACTGAATCGAATAATATTGCGTTGAAGGGTGTTGAGAAAATAAGAATCACATCATAACAACACAAACTGAGCGTAAACGTGTCTTAGACTCTTGTCGAGCACTGGAAGCTAAAGGATTCAACGTCACATACTTGCCTGTAAAATGGAATGGATTATTGGATCGTAAGGAACTGGAGCGGGCCATAACGCCACATGCTTCTTTGGTATCAGTGATAACCGTACACAATGGAGTTGGTGTTCGGCAACCTATTTCGGATATAAGTGCCATTTGCCCAGCAAAAAAAGTTTTATTCCACACAGATGCTGCACAAGCTGTTGGCAAAGTTCCAATCGATGTGCGCAAACAAAACATCAACTTCATGTCCATTTCAAGCCATAGGATCTATGGCCCAAAGGGAACCGGTGCACTGTTTGTAGGCAGGAAGCCACGGGTTCGTCTTGTACCCATTCACAGTGGTGGCGGTCAAGAGCGTGGCCTTCGCCGTGGAACTGTCCCAGCACCATTGGCAGTTGGAATGGGAGCAGCATGTGCTATTGCTGCTATTGTATGAAATGGCATACGATAAGAAGTGGGTTGACTTCTTGTCCAAACGATTGCACCACAAAATCATGGAAGGTCTTACTCATGTAGTTCTAAATGGAAATCCAAATCAAACATACCCTGGTTGCCTGAATTTATCGTTTGCCTATGTTGAGGTTGAGTCATTGCTGATGGTTCGCAAGGATGTAGCACTATCAAGTGGATCTGCATGTAGATCAGCTTGATTGGAGCCCTCGTATGTACTTCATGCAATCAGAACTGATGACGATTTGGCAAGTATGGTAGTTCGATTTGGCATTGGGCGTTTCACAACAGTTAAAGAAGTGGATTACACAGCCCAAAAGACCATAGAACATGTGAAAAGACTACGTGAAATGTCACCCCTGTGGGAAATGGTACAAGAAGACCAGACCATCATTTATGCTCAGCATTAGAAAATGAACAAGAAAACAATATTTGTCATGCAGCTCCTTTTGACGCCACAGACTAAACTCAATTCCCAATTAGCGCTTCTAAGCGGACTAGTCAGCAATGATACACACGCCACCGGAAGGAGTGACTTTTCGAATACAGGGCGATTGATTATCTTACTGTTTTGTGTTATCCACCGCCTAGAAATCTATTACCGTAGTATATACAGGGTGAATGACTCGAACTCCAACTTTTTAAAATGCTATAATTTTTTTATTTTTTGATAAATTCTATTGTGCCAAAGCAAAAAATGTTGGAAAATACATCAATTTTCAAATTGTATCAGTAGTTTTCAATATGTCCACCTTTGGCGCGAATAATGGATTTGAGACGGCCGAAGAAAGCATTGTACGCTGCACGCAAGTGGCTCTGCGGTATTTTGGCCCATTCCCAGCGAAATGCTTGTTTGAGGTGGTCCAAACTTTGGTATTTTTTAGTGCCAAAGTTCGCCTTCAAAATATCCCAGACAGAGAAATCCAACAGATTTATATCCGGAGAATTTGCAATCCATTGTGTCGAAGAAATGAAGTGTGGAACATTGTCTTTTAACCAATCTTGGTTGACGCGCGCTTTGTGAGACGGTGCCGAGTCTTGTTGAAATGTCCACGGTCTCCAACCGAAATGATTGTTTGCCCAAGGCTTCAATACTGCCTCTAAGATGGTTTCACGGTCCAAAAATACGAGCGGAGAGCGACCATCGGCGGTTATAGGGGCCCAAACCATCACCATCGGTGCTGCCTGCTCTCTGGTGGCCGTCCGAAGGTGGAAATTTTCGAAGGACCCCTCTGGCAAGTAAACTCGGTCATTTTGTTTGTTGACATATTGCTCGATAACAAATGGCGACTCATTGGAAAAAACCCAATTCGGCAACTCACCACTTTCGTGCAAACGTAGCAACTCCTTCGCTCTTGCGACTCTAACTTTTTTCTGTTGCGGTGTAAGATCGTGTGTTTTTTGGAACTTCAATGGCTTGAGCCCAAGCTCATTTTTCAGTATGTGTTGCATCCGTTCCAACAATATGTTGAGCTCACGAGCCATTTTTCTTCCACTTCGACGCGGATTTCGCTCAATTCGAGCCTTCACTTTCCGAACCATTTCTGCCGATGTTGCTGTTTTTTTATGACCACCTCCATGGCGTTTTGCAACGCTGCCAGTATCACAAATGATTTATTCGCATTGAGGTGCTGGAGGGCTCTAACGATAGCTACTTGTGGTTTTCGAGCCAAATTCATATAAAGCAATCACACTATCACGTTTGAATTCCATCGCGGATAAAAGTTTTCCAACACAACTGAGACGCAAATCGTTTAAAAGGCTTGTAAATAACAAAATTATCTGTCATGTGTCAAAATTTGAGCTCACTGTCATGAACGGTTTGGAAATTATAGCAGTCTGAAGTTGGTTGCAGTTCGAGTCATTCAGGGTGTAGTTGAATAATTAAGTTATTATTTCGAAACAAATGCACTAAAAATTTCGAAATGCTTTCTACAAACCGTTAACCAGAGATTGTAATGAATATAGCGATATCCAAACTAAAGGCCAGTAAGACTACTGGAGCAGGTGCGCACCCTGTCAAACTATTTCCAAACCACCGAGTTGGTTGAGCTGGATTTTGTGAACAGAATGTTCGCTGCTCCATCAAACTCGGTAAAGGTTTTAGTTTCATACGCCAACGATTTTGATGAATGGAAGATTTAGTCGGTATTGAAGCAGAAGTGACCAATATTGCCGACAAGAAAAGACATCCAGTATTTACGAATAGAGCAAAACGTCACAATCGACACTTGGTTGGGTTTGCATTGACCAGTACTAGAGGTGTAAATAAACCGACAAACTGTTGAACAGCAACGTCAGCCTATTCAAAGTTGCGCACGTATAAAATAGCTGATGGATGGATAACTGTCCGAGATTTTGTTCCAAAACAGTGGATTGGAGCAGTAAAGATATGGGCTTGAAACAGTTGCCCTAGGGTTGTCGTAACTAGAGATGATTTCCATTGTGCCCCGGACCATAACACATAAGCCTGTATTCCTTAATGGGGATTTATGCACGTTTCAAAGTGGTAATAAGGCTATTTTTCCGAAAAAAATATGAGAAAATCAAAGTATTAGTAAGTTTTCTTTAAAAAAAAAAAATCACTTTTGATCTTCAATAAAATAAATTTTCAAGGCAACATTTATCTTGAAACAATTAAAGTCCTAATAATTACATCGGAGGGGATGCATTTCCGACCTCTCCGCTACGTGGCCAGTATGATGGCAACTACGTTTTTCTTTTATTCCACTCCGTAATAACACATTTTGGACGTTTTCTTTTGCAAGTTCAAGTATTGGTTCCAAATTTCGGCATTCCGCCATTTGGTTTCTTGAACGTATACATATTACATTTCTACATATTACATATATGAACGCGTAATGTTCCCATTGGTGCAAATACATATAGTGAGAGTTCTTTCATTTTACATTGTAAATATGTACATTAATTTTTATTCATAACGTGCATAACGAAAATGTCTTCTATTCTCTTTTTTTCTACCTCCAGAAATTGAAAGTTGCAGACATCATCCGGAAAATCCTTATTCTTAGTAAAAAACCTGCAGCTATCCTTACAAATGGACGGGCACCACCAGAGGATGTAGCAATAGCCTTACTAGCTAGCAATAAAATTCTTATCATGATCGCATCAACGCTGAAGACGCTTCTACATTTAGATGACAACAATCCCGGTTGGAAGGATGAGGTCATGGAATTAAGTAAAAGAAAAAAGAAACTTCAAGGAAAGACTGGTCAAAAAGAGAAGAAACCTGTTAAGCCATCATTAAAATCACCACTAAAGGAGAAGTCACCAATAAAGAAAGTTGCCTGGAAAGAAGAAAATGCTGATGCGGAAAAACCTATTGTGAGCGATGAAGATGCATTTGCTAAAGGATGGGTAGTGGAACCCTTAGACGAAGTCTTAAAAAAATCAGTTAAGTCAAAAGCTGTGCCGAAACAAAAAGTTCAAAAAGAATTGGCTAACAAAGAGTTTATTTCTGAAGAGCCAAGCAAATCCGCCGTAGAAACTCTTCCAACGCCATCAAAAACTTTAAGAACCGTTGACCCTTTCTTTTTCACAGAAACTGGGGAAAACTATATGTCAACGGTTGTCATTGATCGTGTTCAACCCGAAGCACCTAATGATGGTCTAGTACGCCGAGAAAGACGAAGAAATGCAAGACAACCCTATAAACGAGATAATAACTACAGAAACCAAAAAGTACAAACGTCCTTAACAAGTGTAAAAACTGAAGCCAACGATGAGAAGCTGCATCCATCATGGGCTGCTAAACAAAAACTCAAGCCCACAATAGCACAATTCAAGGGACAGAAAATCACATTTAATGATGAAGGAGAAAATCAAACAGTCAAATCTTTTGGAAAGAATTTACACACATCAAGCTCCCAGCATAAGTCTACTAAGGAAATGGAAAGCCAGCTAAATTTGCACCCGTCGTGGGCTGCAAAGCAGAAACTGAAACCGACCATAACGGAATTTAAAGGCAAAAAGATAAAATTTGATGATTAATTAGGATAGTGATTGTATAGGTAAAATAATTTTTTTTTATAAAAAGAATGAAAAGTTTTGTAACTCGTTTTCATGAATGGAATGTTTAGTAAATTGTAGAATGATTCGAAGAAAAGGAGAAATAAACGGTATGCTTTTTCCTACTATCTTGAACCAACGTATCTCCACATCGTTCCCCGATGAGATAGGGATGCGACAACTATATGTTTATAGTTAAATAGTTAGAGCTGCTCAAGTTAGTTTAGGTAAAATTTAGCTATTATCTACCAAAATGCACCCTTCAGAGTCCTTTGACAGAGTTCCTTGAAGGGGAATAAGCGACACCTATTAATTATTTGATCGGCTTCTATGCATCTCAGATGTCTAAACAAGGAATTCGGCAGACAAGCCAAAAAGTGTCGTGAGCTATAAATGTTGGTGTAATCCACAATATCGCCATCCGGGCCCCCGCCCAATTATCAAGGCTTTGCCCATAAATGACGTTGTCTAATAAAAAGCGGGGGCAGAGCATACTGGTCTAATCGTAAACATCTTCAGATGACGCCACCGAAGGTTGCTACGATTTGACCAGTTACAAGTTGCCGGTCATAGGTCCTGTTGGTGGCAAGACCACCGGTAGCCCATACCAGGACTAAAATCGCGGTATCATGGGAGTCAGGAGCCCCCCGGATTTTGACCCGGGCCTGACTTGTTGAGGTAGGACCCCTTGTGGGAGAGTCATGGTGGCTGTGGTTTAAACCCAAATCGCGGGTAGGGTCTTCCTGTTGGTTTGACCCATTGTAGAGTAGCAGTACTGGGTGCTGTGACCCTTAGAGCAGCAAGAGGTTTTAGATCGTCCTCGACCCATACCAAGGGTAGAACTTGTGCCTCCAACAGAAGTTCTGCTTTGGTACTATACTATTAATGTAGGTAAGCGATGGCAAGACGTATCCTTGCTCTCATGGATGTGTGGGCATCCCGTAAACATAAGTCTACACGAGATAAGTTTACGTTAAAAACCAGAGACTATATCGTCATCCATGGGTCTTACGAACTCGTACGAAAAAGAAGCCGCACCTATAAACGAATTTCAGATGAACACTAACGAGAACTATCCGAAGTATAAAGTTAAAAGTATACTCGACATCTTTATTGTCAAGGTCGAAACCGCAGACTTCACAACTCCGGAGAAGACGCAGACTTTGCAAATCAATAAGGGAAATGTTTTCTGTTGAAATCTGCAGCAACCGTGGTAACACTGCCACCAAGATCGATTTATTTTCTGTCTATTGTTGGTTGCGTATCGCGCTTTCGTTTTGATTAATTTTTGTTATTTTCATTTTCTTAATTAATTTCGTTGACATATTTACGTTACGTAAAAGAAGCGCACTTTTTTTGCTTTAATGCAAAAATTCAGTTTACCCTATTAAATTTGACGTAGTTGCGCAATAAATTTCCTTACTTGGGGAGTGCCAGCGCCTGCCCTTTTCTGGACAATTTCCTGCCTCTGAAGCCCTAACATTTTGGTTAATTTTTAAGACATACAACAGGTAGCCGCTATGGCCGAAGCCCATTCAGCTGTAGCATTCTCGTTTTCCATCACCCACGAGGGATGGGACATCGACTATGATCACGAGGCTCTAAACCTCGTATGGGAATCGGGTGTTCGTTCCGGGAAAAAACGTATCGCTAGAGCGAGAAATGGAATTCGCAATGGTGTCTATCCTGATCACATTCAAAGTCTCTGGCTTGTCACAGCGATAGTGATTGGCCTACATTTTACTGGCTACAATGCTCCATTTAATTTAACCAACAGAATATAATTTCATCTTCCTACAAATACGGTTAACTATCAAATATTAGCATGCTTCCTAGCATCTTTGATTATTTGGTTAGCAATTTGTTTCATCATGCGATACACACTTAAACTTCTACTCATATACAAAGGCTGGATGTATGAGTCAAGAGCACCTGGTGGTAGAGTATCACTTAAGATAATCGCCTGGACAACAATAGTAAAAGTTCTATCCAGTTGGAATACGCCTGGTTTATATAGTTTTCAAGGGTCCTTACCACGTCTTCCAGTACCTAGTGTACATGATACAATGCAAAGATGCCTGAGATCCGTTCGTCCATTGTTAGATGATGACAACTACAGTAGAATGGAAAATCTTGCAAAGGAATTTGAGGATACTATTGGTAAGAAGTTGCAATGGTATTTGATGCTTAAGAGTTGGTGAGCTACCAACTATGTTTCTGATTGGTGGGAGGAATATGTTTACCTACGTGGTCGCAGTCCATTGATGGTCAATAGCAATTTCTATGGAACCGACGTCATATTCCAACATTTGACCAAGAACCAAGCCGCTCGTGCTGCTAATGTAATACATTTGTTGTTATCCTTCCGTCGTATGATTGAACGACAGGAATTGCAACCCATAATGATTCAGTGTATGATTCCTCTCTGCTCGTGGCAATATGAAGGTACCTTTAACACTGTTCGTGTACCCGAATTGGAAATCGATAGAATTATTCATTACAAAGATTCTGGCCACATTGTTGTACTGCACAAGGGTTGCTATTATAAGGTTATCATCTACTACAAAGGACGTCTACTCAGACCATCTGAACTACAAGTACAAATGGAAGAAATACTCAATTCCAAGGCAACTCCACTTCCACACGAAGAACACTTGGCAGCTTTAACCGTTAACCGGAATTGGCACCATGCGGAGATAAGATCGAGGAAGCCACTGTTGATGCTACTAAGCTGTTGAATGATGTCGAACTACGTATTCTCATTCACGACGCATACGGCAAAGGATTCATGAAGAATCTGCTCTGCAACTGGCGTATTATCGTGATGCTAACCGCTTCTCACTTACGTATGAAGCCTCCATGACGAGATTATTCCGGGAAGGACGTACAGAAACTGTCCGTCCATGCACAATTGAATCAAGTGCATGGGTTAAAGCTATGCAAAACCCAGAAACCACGAACAAGGAACGAGTAGAACTACTTCTCAAGGCGCGTGAACGTCATCAATTGGGTTACCAAGATGCCATGTCGGGCCGTGGAATTGATCGTCATTTATTCTGTTTATACGTTGTATCAAAATACCTGGAATTGGACTCTCCATTTTTGAATGAAGTTCTCAGTGAACCATGGCGTCTGTCAACTAGTCAAACACCACACGGACAGACACCGAAAATGGATCTTAAGAAACATCCAAACTGCATCAGCGCTGGTGGTGGTTTTGGATCTGTTGCTGATGATGGTTATGGTGTGTCGTACATCATTGCTGGAGAGGATCTGATTTTCTTCCACATTTCAGCTAAAAGTAGCAGTGAGATTACGAGCGCACGTCGGTTTGGTGAATATATTACTCAAGCGCTCGCTGACATACGTACCATGTTTGAACAACATTTAAAAGAGAACCCTAATCCCAAAAAGGAAATGGAGCTCTCAAGAAATAGACAAAAAATTCTAAAAAAAAAAAGGAAAACAAACATCAACTACGCTGTTTTACCTTCTCTCACTTTTCGCTAAAGCAATTGTTTTGGCAGGAACAAATCACAATACGTATCTTCTCTGAGACTGTCCGAAGTAGCAGATTGAATGATTTTTTTTTATATACATGTATCCGTTTCGCACTTCGTGGTCTACCCTGGGCCGGCCCATATAGATTACCCCCCTATGAAAATAGGCTGAAACTAATTAACATGCACACCCTAAAAAAACGTCGTGAAGTCGCTGATGTACTTTTTATCCACCAGTTACTGACTGCAAACATCGAGTGCTCGAGAATAACGCAAAATATTGCATTCACTCCCAATCCCCGTAATCTAAGATCTGTCCCACTCTTCCTGATCCGAACTCACCGCACCAACTACGGTCACTTTGAACCCATATCTAGAATGTTGAGTATAACGAACAACTACGTCGAAGTCTTTGACCTAAATAGCAGCAAACACGAAATGAAAAAAGCACTGCTCAATATGCCACTCCCTTAACATCTCCCTCGTCCACCATTTCTCCTCGCCCCATTAGGTTAAGAATATCTTTGTTAGTTTTAAATCTAGCTTTAAGTTTCTGCTTGTTAATAAGCTAAATAAAGTTGTCCGGGGCAGACCCGGGCTAATAATAATAATAATAATAATAAAAAAGATATTGGAAGAGCTGCCTACTATGCTACATTTGCAAACTCTTGCATCTTAACAGGATGCGTATAAACCTTAATAGAAGGCAATCCTTTTCCTATGATACAATGAAGCCTTTCTTCCAATGACTAAGATATTTTAGAATTGGGCGGTAGAATGCATTGAACAATGCGACATTTTAATGTCTTAGAGTAGTCACAGTCTGACAAGATGTACACGGATTTGTAATTAGTAATTACCTCCTGCGAAAGGTTATCTCACAGGAGAATTTTTAATATAGAAGCTTTGTTGAGTTACTATTTAATCGCTCTGAGCTTTGTCAATCTTTTTTTCTTTTTCAGTCTTTCCCTCATACGTCCGAACTGAGTCAGAGTTAGATTGTACTCGCATCTTAAATTTTATTTTATTTATTTTATTTTCTTATAGCTAACAATATGATTCAATAACTTAAATATTTCAGAAAATAATAGTAATCAATCACTAACTTGGTAGTTAGTGGTGGATTGATACAAAAAATTTATAACTAATATAAAACAAAGGTTTGATGTGGGGTAACCATCGGATATTCTATATCAAGGTATAAATTGTGCTGAAATTAGTATAGCCGATCTATATTGAGTAGCGATTCCAAAACATTATCGTTAAGCGTAAATAACCAATCTTTAACTTTTTTTAAGAACGAATTTAGATGTAAAGCTGTTCTAATAGTAAGAGGCAAATTATTAAACATTAAAGGAGCTGTAACAGTACAGAAGTTAGAAAAATGGGTTTTGGACACCGCTGGAACATTTGTAAGATACATTGTGTTTACACGAAGACTATAATATTGCTTTGATCTACTAGATATTACCACTTTTCTTAAAAAATTCTTTAACAATTTATCACTGAAGCGTGTATTCACATTTCTGTGGAAAATTCCAGTAAACGGAATATACAAGGAGTACAAAGGGATAGTTCTTTGTCTGAGTCCTTTTTTCGATAACAAGAAAAAGATATCAATCATGTTTATCAACCATACAAAGTTTTTTAAATTATGCGCCAAGGTTATCGAAGAGAGCTTTTTATTTATCTTATCAAAATAATAACCGTTTTAGCCATGTAGAAAATGGATAACTTCAAAACGTCAGATATGATCCCTTTCATCTAATATATCATAGGAAGGAACTGGTTTTCAATTTTAGGGTTGTGTGTGGAGTTATCTATCCAACCACGTTCGACCTAAATAAAAGCTTCGGGTAAATTCAGACTTACTGTTGATTATTAGCGAGCAACGAGCTTCGTGTCTGCACGTGGAATTCGAGACTCATTAAAAGACCTCGTGCACCTTATGAGAATTGCTGCGAAGCCGATACAACTGCCCTATAATTTGTGGAATAAAATGAGCTACGTGAGAAAAGCGTGAAAACTGCGGAATATGTAACGGTAGAGATGCAGATTTTCATTCAGACATAAGCAAGGTGCTTTAAGTTTTCGCAACATGAACTAGCCCCTCATGACTATTCGTGTTATGCGCACATACCCTGAAGATAGGACGACGACACATCGAACAAAATGTACGAGCCCTCCGTTATTTCAACGCAAGGTAGCGAAAGGACATGAAAGAGCAATCAACTGTCGAAATTGCGAGCGACTCAATGCGCTCATTCCGTACGCTGGGTGTCCAAACGTTTTAAGGGGAGAACATTAACTTGAACCACTAAATTGTTTAAGCCAGTTTAAAAGTTGTGAATACTCATACATTCATATAGCACATTCCAATGACACAAGAAAATATTGGAAGTTTCACGTTAGACGGCTACAATCGCAAGATTTCAGCAGAACCGTATTGTTGTAAGGGCATAACACCTACAACTCTGAATTTGTAAGTCATATCTGCGCTTAGTAACGTCGGTGTTTGTGTTTTTTGTGTCTGCCTTTCTTTATAATGACTCGGGAATTTAGAGTGGATATTGCCAATATACACGGGCTAAAAAGTAATCACTTTTCTGCGTACGTCCACGTCTGCAAATACAGGCCAGCTGTTTTAGCACTAAGTGAAACACAGGTAGATCCCCGCCCACGCCTTTCAGATCACTCTGATCTGAAGCCATCTGGCTACGAACTAGTGCCATTATTCTTCTCTCACCGCGGTCTCGCCATTTATGTGCGTAGTGATGTAGCTTACCAAACTCCACCACAATGTAGTCCCTGTTCCAATCCGGAATTCAATTTCATTTGGTTAAAATTCCATCTCCGTAAGCAAATTATCCACTACTGCTTTATTTACAGAAGTCCCAAACTGGACAGCAATTCGACTATTAACGAATTCGATGCGCTGTCTGACTCCAGTCAAACAATTCAATATACACAATTCTGGGTGGTTTCGACATTCTGGACACACAACACCCGAAGGACGGTGTGTTGAGATCTTTGCTGCAGAAAACAACCTAACGCAGCTTGTAAATGAGCCCACGCGAATACTAGACGTTGATAGTCATACCGCCAATACCCTGAACTTGTTTTTAACTTCACATCCTGATAAGTACATCGTTGATGTGCTCTCCCCTCTTGGCTCGTCGGACCATTGTGTTATATCAGCTAATTCTCGTACACTGACCACGCAGTTAGAGAAAAGATTCCTAAAAGAACCGTATGGCAATACGAGAAAACCAACTGGAGCGGTCTTAACAGCTTCTTTAGAAATTTTAGATGGTCGTTATGTTTCCTCGATAACGATATGATCACAGACACCATTCTCTTTGGAATGAGAAACCTTATCCCTCATCCAATGAAGAGTATCAAACCAAAAGAAAAGGCATGGTACGACTCGAGCTGTAAAGAGGCTGTCAGAGTTAGAGAAATGTTTTTTCGCGACCAACCCAACAGAGGAAAACCGAAAAAAGTTTAAACGAGCCAGAAATGAATGCAACGTCTTTATCAAGCGTGTGAAATTCTAATACGACCAAAAACTGAGGCAAAAAATACTGCAACGTCCCAAAGCCAGCAACTCTACTCCATCCCAACGCTCATTTACAATGATATTCCAGCTGTCAGCTCTATGGACAAGGCCAATCTGCTTGCTGCACACTTTGCGGCCAGCTCAACACTCCCAAATTGTGCCTTGTCTCCGCCTACACTTGAGTGCGTCGAATCTTCAATGGGTCAAATCCACTTTCGCACTCGTGTAGTAGCAAGCGTTCTTAAAGATCTTAACATTCACAAATCCGCTGGTCCAGATGGTATATCTCCCCTCCTTCTGAAGAGGTGTTCTTCCTAGCTGGCAAAACCACTGCGTAAGCTTTTCCATCAATCCTATTCTTTAGGACTCTTTCCGAGAAGATGGAAAACAGCGTTTGTCCAGCCAGTCCCTAAAAAAGGCGAATCTTCCTCTCTCTCCTCCTACAGACCCATTGCACTTACGTCCCTTCTTTTCAAGGTCATGGAAACGCTGATAAACCGTCAGCTCATGAAATATCTCGAAACGCAAAAACTTCTTAATGACCGGCAGTACGATTTTCGTAGCAACAGGTCCACTGGTGATCTGATGGCATGTCTCTCCAAAAAATGGAACCAAAGCGTACAACAATCTGGCGAAAGTGAGATATAGTTGTTGCACTTGATATTGCTAAGGCATCTGACAGAGTTTGGCATCAGGCTCTTTTGTCGAAAATGCGTGCTCTTAGGATCAACGACTCTCTTCTTCAATGGATTAGAAATGACCTTTCGGAACGTTCAATTCAATTCTGATATTCGCAAAATAAATGCTGGTGTGCCTCAGGGCTCCGTTCTGTCTCCGACACTCTTTTTAATTTTCATCAACGATCTCTTGTCTGCTACCTCTAATCCAATACATATATTCCTTTGCTGATGACGGTACTCTCTGCTTTTCATATTCGTTCCCGGACTCACGTCCCTGCTCTTCGGCTGTAGAACGGGAACGCCAGCGTACGTTAAGCTCATTAAATTTCGATATTAACCGTATAACTAATTGGGAAACCAGTAACATAGTGGAATTTAATGCTTCCAAAACACAATGCTGTCTGTTGTCGTTAAAGCGAAATTTAAACACTCAGCCGTTATCCATGAATTGCACTTGCATCGTCGAAACCGATAAACTTTCCGTTCTCGGTGTGTGTGTCAATGACAACTTACGTTGGAATGACCACATATTCGGTGTCGTCAAAAATGCTTCGAAATGTCTATGTTTCTCAAGCGACGTAAGAAATACTTCACGCCCTCTGATCTGGCCTCAATATATAAGGCGTTTATCCGCCCGAAATTGGAGAACAATTCCCACATCTTGTCGGGTGCGCCCAAAACATCCCTGCACCTGCTAGATTGGATTCAAAACCGTACGATAAAACTCATAGGTGATACTAATATCATTAAAACAATGGACACCTTAGAACATCGACGTAATGTCTCGTGTCTCACTCTGTTTTATCGCTATTCCCACCCACAGTGCTCCGTAGAAATCTCCAGTAGCATTCCGCCCATTCAAACTTTTAACCGTAACACCCGTCTCGCTATGAATGCTCATCAGTATACCCTCAAGCCCATTTTCGGACGTACTCTAAAATATCGTGATTCGTTCCTAAGCCGTACAACTCGCTTATTTAATGCCCTGCCTAACTCTTTATTTCCTAGTCATGATAACCTTCAAACATTTAAAACCAACGTTCACCGGTACCTCTCTTACCATCTTCCCTGATTTTCCTTCGCCCGCGCTGTGTTCAAACATTTTAAGGGTACTAAAAAAAAGAAGAAAAAGGAACCTTTCCCAATCTTTATATTTGGACTAAGTTAAGAATTTTTAATTTAGAGAGCTAAGTGCGACGAGGTATACATCACCCAGCAAAACTGATCTATCGCCTTCCGATACTTGAATCATTTGCTTTAGTAAAGCAAATCAATTAGTTTATCTATATCTACACCTTTTGGTCCTTGAACAGGGACCTAATTATTCCTTTAGGAAGAGAGATCTACCATCTTCTAGAATTTTAGGGAGTCAGATGTTGCGAGTGGGTCTTGTGGATATTTTTTCGGCAGTAATACCTTCGTTTAGTATACATATGAATTGGTTATTTGCGTAATCTTGGTAGCAACCTTTAAGATATATTGTGGAAACATGTAGAAAGAGCAAAACATTTTTATCTCTAGGGACAATCAGAATGAGGTTAAGGTCTTATTTGGTAGGCACGGTGAAATACTGACGATTCTGAAAAATCTGTTAAAAAAGGCTCACAAGGCCTGAATGACCTCGTGTATATCTTTTCTACTCCAACTCTGTTTTTCTTAAATTTTTTTATTTATTTTTTATACATTAAATTTAAACACCAATTTTTGGAACATAGTGTCCTCGAATTTTATCCGATTTGATAAGTTTTTCCACATCCACTTCTGGGTATTTCTCCTTCAGCAACTCTACACTCAAGTTGGGATTTCGTCTTAGCAACATCATAACGTGATTGCGTGAGCGACTGAAAGTGTGAGCATTTATTTTTAAGTGATTTAAATTCCTAAACAAATACCCTTACTTCTTAGCCTTCCTCTTAACATTGTATAGCTTCTCCCGGTAAAGTAACAAAAATTTATGAACTGCTCGACCTCCGAATCCGATTGGTTGTTTCTTGATCCACTTTACATTCATATGCGGTGGCAACACATGTTCCTTTGCCCTTAAAAAATATAAATGGAAATATTTTATGTCCTAGCTCATTATAAACATACTTGTAAATGTATCGAATGCCAAGAGGATTGGACACCAAACGAGTAGGACGCTCCCCTGTCTCTCCGGTTTCCAGCAAATGATAAGCCTTATTACGCTCACGCACAACTGTCTCCAAGTTTGCCATTGAAATTTTTACCTAAGATCAAGAAAGCATAAACAAAACCTTATCTTTTGGAACCTTGCTTCGATTACCCTGTCCAACCTTTCTGGACTTGGAAAAAGTTTCATTTTATCATTGCATTCATGTTCCATTGTTAATAACATATTCTTTTCCTTAAGCAGGATGTACCATAATTTATGTAAATCTGAGTTGGACTTGATGCGGAGTTCCTCTCTCTTCCATTCTCTACCGCATTTAACTTGATTCTCACCCCAATTATCTTTATTGTCGAAAAATTCCATAAGATCTCGTCTTATGGAAGTGGTATGAAAGGAATTGGACAATGGAAGCAGCTGACGATTCCTAGGATGATGAAAAAAATCATATTAAAACACAAGTTTGAGTAAAGTGCTTTCATAACACTGACTTGACTAATTGTGCGGGTGCTGATTCCATATTGATGGTTATCAGTGAAAACTTGTTGCACAGAACTCCAAGGCCCCGGGAAACGTTAAAGGCTCTTGTGAGCGATGCCATTTTAATGTTGTAATGTGTTGTCCACAAATTGAAATGCAATTTTAAGTAAGAAAATATTACAGAAAATATTTTGAAAATCAGGCACCACACTGCCCAAGTGACAGCCGAAATTTCAGTAATGTCAATCTTGACATACATGTGTTATTAGGTGGAGTCCACACTGTAAGTTATTTTAATATTTTATAGCGGCGAAAAGCTCAAACGCACAACATATGCGTTTGAGAATGAACGAAATGTAATTGTATTACAGGGGCTACAAGAGATGCGTTATCGGAGGGAGCGGATGAAGTTCAACGATTTAAGTATATCAATAGGTCTGTTCTCGCTAGATTTTGTAACAATTTGTAAAAGAGAATTTTTTGCTTAAGTTTGAAGAATAGGGGTGAATTCTTTCTTAAACCCAACATTTCGCGGGAACGCTTTTTTATAAAATGTGTGTCAAACGTCAAAAGTAACAATTAAAAACAAAACAAAAAAGAAATTGCAAAGCAGTAGGAAGATTTTTAGATTGTTTATTATTTCTAGTTTACTGATGTAATAGGTACATTGTATTAGGCGAGCAATTCACTTCAATCTGCAGCTCTTTTTTTCCCCTCTTTGTCCATGTCCAAGTCTTCTTTTGAGTTAATTTGCATTTGGAGTCCTGAAACAGGCTTAATGTTTTTTTTTTTTATAATTTACGCGCGTCTAAGGGGTTATGATCCTTTTACAGTTGCCTGGGCGCGGGCGGAAAGATAGAAGGAGGAGAAAGGAAATCATTGTTGTAATGTAGTGCTTTGAAACTCAGGTGTGTTTGGTTTCGGTATTGACTCTCCAGGGGTGGGAGTCCGAATAGAACGGAGAGTTTTCTTCACTCGGAATGATTCCGGTTGTGAATTTGAACGGTTGATTTGTGCTTGAAAACTCTACAACAGCCAAATCTACATGTCAGTGTTATGCCTTCACACGCAGATTTTTTTCTGACTGAGTTCCAATTACACAAATGAAAACTTGCCGAGGCTAGGATCCGAACCTTGACCCTCCGAGTGAAAAGCGATTGCTAGTACCACACCACGGCCACCCCTCAAATGTGAACTTATAATAGTCAATTAGTTTTTACAACGTACGACGCATAGGGCAGTGGTTCCCTGCTAATTAGTCGGAAAGTGCAATATCCAAACAACTTGACCATTTTTGTTCTCATACCGCATAGCACATAGGGTCATAATATCCTAGAGTCAGCCCCGCTTAAGATTCCAAATGTCCAGCTTAATATTCGGGGTGTTTCTAATAAAAACACATTCAACACAAAACAAAACCAGATTACAGTGAATTGGGGTCAGAGCTAGAAAATGAAGAAAAGAAAGGAGAATTTGGTTCAAAATACTATCAAATAAAGCTCGCTATACAGGGTGTCCCAAAAATCAGCGTCAAGCTAATCATATATCTAAATCATATACTTTTAAAATTATTGGCATTAAAAAAAAATCGAGAAATCTGACACGCTGTGACGATCTTTCAAGTACTGTGACCGCAAATCTTTGCTTTTCTTCGATTTTTTTTGCCACGGTGGCATCTCTATCTGTTTGTATCACACTAGTCGAAATGGCGTGTTTATCCGTCTCAATCACGGCCTCACTGTCTGTCTCACTCACACTTGGTACTCATTTTAACTGATTAAAAAGAATCAACTATGAATCGGGTTTCTTTAACAAAATATTTTTTTTTTCCTCAATTAAGCGTTAGTTTGGCAAGTGTCATACCATTTTGGAATCCAGGCTAAGTACGCCATCTTTTAAAGTTACTTGCCAAAATGACATAGTACATTTTTTTGTCAGTAGAGTCAGTTCAAGTTGGGTAATTAATGATTTTCAGATACATGGATGGACAAAAAGCTATATTTTAGTTAAAACCGATATAGTTATGTTTCAATTTTGGGCCGTAATTTACAGAACAGTTACTCAAAAATCGAAGAAAAGTAAAGATTTGCGGTCACAGTACTTAAAAGATTGTCACAGGGTATTAGATTTCTCGATTTTTTTTTGAGTTTCAATAATTTTCAAAGTACATGACTTAGATTTTTTTTTTATAATTTTGTGATAACCGACAAGTGATAGGTCCACTTCCAGCTTGACGTTGATTTTTGGGACACCCTGTATAGGGCTTGTATATGTACATAAGTAACTTTATGATTACCCTTATGTTTACCATTTTTTTCAACTCGACCGTATCAACATTTTCAGCCAATTTTGCATCTTACGGTATTAATATAAAAAGTGAGAGTTTGTTGGATTTGCTAAATTTGTGCAGTTAAACAGAAAATACATGCATGCGAACTTAAGTAAGGCTACTGAAAGATGGTGCATAGCAAAGGCCAAGCCCAAGAAGTTTTTTTTTTTTTTATAATGAAACTCACCTCATGTAAAGTAAACTTAAGGATGAAGCGATGAAGGTAAGAAAATCAAAATTACAATTAATCCAAAAGTTATATCATATCATAGGAATGAAAGAGAATTCAACGAAAACATATTTTTCGATTTTGCAAAAATAAGGGCTCAAATTTAGTAAGCCATACTCATACAACTAAATGCCCTATATTGAAAACATTGGATTTGGGAGTTTTGTTATAACTCATCAAGTGTTTTCAACTCGATTCAAAATTAACATGAAAAGTAAAAATGCAAGAATTTACAGTAATTCGTTAGATATACATAGAAGCGAACCAGAAAGGCCGAGCCTAAATTTTAAACAATAATTCTTTTGTATATGTATACGAACGCTTGATTTCGATGACTATACGCAATATACTCTTGATTGAAGTAGGGGGGACTGGCTGTATGCGCAGATCATTTGTATCTTTATGTCATCGGGTTTCATTTAGCATTAGATTGAAAAATCGTAACATGATCATTCATTCATTTTTTTAGTACTGTTTCTCTATACTTTGTAACATACTAAATGTTTGTGTTCCCTTGTTTAGTCGGTTAGCTTTTCTGTTTTCAGACCCGCATTCAGCCGAAACGATCATTCCAGATGTATGAACAAACATACATAGTTTCTTGGCCGCTTTTGTCGTAACTGTGTTTGTCTTTAGCCCAACAGAGTTTGATTCTTCTCTCTGCTTCAGCTATCATTTAGTCAGCTATCAACATAATCCAATTGTTTTTTTTTATACGTTTGAATTCACAGTGTTTTCATCCTGTTGCGGCCTGGAAAAAACTTGAGCTATGCAGCAACAACAAGCCTCGAATGCGGACAGATCTAGTGTTGACGACCTCTGCAAACGAAATTCGAACCTGTACGTGGAATATTAGGTCTCTTAATATGCTACGTGCAGCCGAACAACTGGCGGAAGCACTGGACTGCTGCAAAGCAGATGTTACCGCCTTCCAAGAAATGCTATGGGATTGGCTGGACAAAAGACGATGAAAAACCGCGACACCTACTACGGCGATTGTTATCGCCGGCAAAAGCAGCACATATTTGGATGAGGATTTGTTGTTAGAGTAAGGCTTAGGCAAGAAGTCTTGAGTTTCCGGCATGTTAATGAGCGCCTCGTAACAATTGGTATTAAGGCTGAATTATGACATTAAAATGGTCCTCGGCGATATTAATACAAAGCTGGGAAGAGAGGGCATCTTTGACAGTACTCTCAGAAAGCATAGCTTGCGCGATACCACCTCCGATAACGGATTCGGGCTAATCACTTTAGGGCGAGACGAAACATTTTCGTAGTTATAGTTTGCGCATCTCGATATTCATAAGGGAACTTGGAGAACTCTTGATCAATGAACCCTCAACCACATTGGGATCGACGCAAGGCACTCCTCCAGTATAATGGATGTCCATATGTTCCGAGAGTCAAACATTGACTCGGACCATTACCATTGTTGCAGCCAAAGTACGGTTGCGGATATTCCGAACATTGCAAAGGCAGCCAATACTGTGAGAAAGTTTGACATCGGATGGCTACAATCGTAAGAGATCGCCAAATCATTTTTCGATCAAGTCTCCCTTAATCTCTTAAGAGGTCATATGCCCCCAGCATCAAATATCGAAGACCAGTGGTAATATTGGCCAAAAGCCATCAGAGATGCCGCCTCTAATGTGCAGGGTTTCTCTCGACCACCACAACAAAACCCCTGGATTGACAACGAATGCCGGCAACTACCTGCAGCTAAGCAAGATGCATACAAAGCCGCGCTGTATAGAAGAACTAGAGCTGCTCACGAGCACTACTAGCAGAAGAGGAGGAAAAAAAGGAGCCTGAGAAGCGCACGGTCTAGGAAATTGAGAAATGCTACTGCAAAAGGTTAAAAAAAACATGCCACGGACAAAAAAAAATTCCTTGAACCAAAGTCTGTAGAAACGAACAAGCGAACATAGTACTAGAGTCGCAGTCGATGCTGCGGATTTGGAAATTGCATTTCTGTGGACTGTATAACGACGATGACGAACCAAATACCGCTCTCAGGCAGAATGAACCTTTCAGCCTGGACGATGTAGACTAACAATTCAGTCTACCCGACCTGGATGAAGTGAAGATAGCCATATCTGAGCTTAAGTTCAACAACTCTGCTTGATCGGACGGCCTGATGGCCGAGGAGGAACATACATTAACTCATCTGTATGCACGATGATACAATGTTTGTCCAATCCTCTAGCAACGACACCCTTTGAAACTACATAGGCATCAGTCTTCTTCACATCACTGACAAGATCCTATCTGCGTATTGTATGAACGTCTGAAGCCGCTCGTCAACAACCTGATTGGTCCATATCAGTGTTGTTTCAGGACAGGAAAGTCCACCATCGACCAATTATTCACACTACACCAGATCTTGGAGCATACTCATGAGCTTCAAATCAATTCACACCACCTATTTATCGATTTTAAAGCCGCGTATGACAGCATCTACCGAGGCGAGCGATATAGGGCAATGTCTAGTTTTGTCATCTCTGCGACGTTTTGACGTCCCAGAATGACGATGGAGAATGCACGCTACTCTATTAACGTCGGTGAAGATCTCACCGAGGCCTTTGATGTCAAGAAAGGATTTTGACAAGGCGCTGTCGTGCGATTTCTTTAATATTATTCTTGACAGAATAGTACAAAACTCAAGCGCTAACAAAGAGCCACAATCTTTCAAAAGTCCGTCCAATTAATCATAATCGGAAGAAAGAAGCATGAAGTCAGTGGCGCTTTCACGAGTATTGAGGTGGAAGCGGCGAAGATGGCAATAACAAATATTGTTATGCTGGCAACCATAAAGGACACACAACACCGATGTCTTGGATAGGATGTCACCCTTGACAGATGTATATGTATATGGGGTTAGGACACTAGTTGCATGTTGCATGTTTTTTTATGGAAGACAAATGACCCATATTTCAGAAACAGTTGGACGGATCCCACCCGAACCTTGCATACACATTTTCCAAATTTAAGGTGCAGGATTTTAAGGAAGTACAAACTATACGTTCTATAGAACGTTTTAATTTTTTTTTCTATTTTTCATTTCTTTACGAACAATTTTCACAATGAAGTACAAAGTGGGTTGAATTCCGAAATTCCCTCCACAGGATAGCTTCCCAATTATGCTTCCAATATAATAAGACAAAAACCAGAACTGTACAATTTTTAAAAACTTCTTTTAATTTAAATCTTTTTGTATGATAAATAAATAAAAAATAAAAATAATGAATTCAATGAACAGAAATAGCCATATCTTGGAGGGGAACTAAGGAGATTAGAAGCTATGGGATCCGTGATTTGCGAGGAATCACGGCGCAGTGCGTCATTCGTGGTCTCATGCGTTGCTCACCCAGTTTGGGTGTACCGGTATGAAGTGAGCGTTTTTTTGTGAAAATAAAACAGTAATTTTTAATGGGAAAGTAAAAAACATTTTATTCAAAGTATTGGCCATTGCTAGTCACACATTTTTCTTATCTTTTAGGCAATTTCTGGATTCCACACCAATAAAACCTTTCGTCTTTTGAAGCAAACCAAAAAGTCACACAATTTTCGACTTCCTCGTAGGATTCGAAGTGCTGCTCAGCTAATGCGTGTCCCATCGATGGAAACAAATGGTAGTCGGAAGGAGCCAAGTCTGGTGAATACGGCGGTTTTCGGTTTTCCATCTGTCTTTCATTCAATTCATGTGGCACCCATTTTCCAGACTTTTGGATATTTCTCATAGCTTTCAAACGGTCAGAAATTGTTTATTGTGCAACATTTAACATTTCTGCTATTTGTTTCTGACTCAGAGTGTCATCTTCATCCAATATTGCTTGCAATTCGGCGTCTTCAAACTTTTTTGGTGGTCTTCCACGTTCTTCATTTCTCACATTAAAATCGTTATCTCTGAACCGTTAAAATCATGATCACCATATCTCTCGACAAGCATTCGATGCGACTCTGAAGCACTTTTCTTCAAATGAAAACATAAAAATAATGCTTTTCGCAAGTCATCATTTTCTGGTACAAAATTCGACATTTTTAACACGATGAAAAAATTACTTGGTGTTTGACAGGTATCATAGTAACCAAAAAAAAAAAAATTAGGGCCCGTTCACAATAGATGTTCCCTATCGAGACATTTGTATCTTGACGCTCACTTCATACCGGTACACCGATTATATTAAAAAAGTGAAATGAGAAAATTTGATTTTGGGGTCCATTCAGAGGTTCTTACGCCCTTAACGACTTTGTCTACCTAGGCTCCTCTATCAATTCAGGCAAGGAAACCAGCGCTGAGATGAAACAAATAATCACGCCGATCATTGAAAACGGCGGATTGACTGCGGCGGGACTTCATCGAATCCGCATCCCTTCACTTCCGCAGTTTAACCCTATCATTGAAAACGGCGGATGCACAACATTATCAGTCGGTAGAACCTCATTACCGATCTTCTTTAATATCAGCTATGTTTTGTCATTGTAGAATTTTTGTAGAATTTTTGTACAAAAAAAATTACCTCCAATTCAAAGTAAATTCAAGTTATGGACACAATTGCATTTTTTTTTCGATTTGGAGGAAGAGCTAAGTTATTGCCGACACATTCGTCAGAAAATATGGCAAAGGGAATTTTTTTGTTACTCGATGCTCAGTAAGTTGAGAACAATTTTCTTAGTCAGCATGAATTTAATATTTTTATCGGTAATTGTAGGTTTATCAAACAGTTCAGGTTGAATAAAGCTGGTTTTAAGTACATTTTGGACGAGTTGAAGGCAAAGTTACCACCAGTTGTCAGGTCATCATCACTGACTCCTGAGTTTAAGTTATCGGCATGCTTAAGATTTTCAGCAGAGGGTGGATACCAAACTGGCACTGGGTAGGATTTTAATGTAGGAATGGCACAATTAACGATTTCTGGTGTTCGCTCGGATATTTTTAATATTCTGGAAGAAACTCTGTGCCCAAAATGGATAACCTTAACGATGTCCGAAGAAGACAAGCGTGAGGCCAGACTGTTTTTTTATGAAAAGTCGAGAATACCGGGAGTAATAATGTGTTGACGGCACACATATCAAAGTTGACAAACCCGCGGGTGAAAACGCACACCTTTTTTACAACAGAAAAGGAACTTACAGCTTGAATACCATGATAGTAAATATTTAATGTCATATTTTTTTTTTTTTAAAGAATGCTCTATTTCAGATATATGATCACAAGCAAAGGATTAGATATGTGGATGCCTCTATTTGGGGCAACAGCGATGCTTTCTTCTATTTTAAATCTTTATATGACAATGGAGAGCAAAATATGCGATTATTAGGTAAATGCACTTTTCCAATATTGAAAACCAAATCGTTACTACGTTCTTTTTTTATAGAAGATGCTGGTTATCCCTTATCCCCTTGGCTAATCACGCCATATAGATCTCCCGGTGTTGATACCCCAAAAAGTCGATTCAACAGTAGCCATAGCAGGGGACGGACTATTGTTGAAAGAACAATTGGGGTATGGAAAAATTGGTGTCGCTGTTGTCTTGGTGCCCGACAGCTCCATTATTCGCCCCAAAAAGCTGTCCAATTCATAAATGTTAGTTCTGCAATCCATAATATTAGAATTCATTTTAATGTGTTTGATGAGGAACACGAGTCAATAGAAGAAGTTACCGAAGTTGAAGACAGCCATCCTCACAATACACAAACAGAAATGTACATAATGGAGGCAAATAGAATTAGAAATGAAATTTTGCAAGACTTCATTTGAAATAAAATAATTTTTTTTTTTAAAATAACAAATTTATTGTTTAAAACAATAACACAAAAGCCTTCTTGGCAAAAAAAAATATAAAATATCAAAAAATCAGCCTTCGTGGCCGTGGCTCAAGTGGTAGTAGCTGGTAGCTGGCTTCCCAATCGGACGGTTCGGGGTTCAATACCAGCCGTGACCGAAAGACTTTTTTTCAGGCAACTAAAATCTTGTGAGATGAATGGTTGCCTAAATATAACATCAAGTCCAATATTTCTCTCTCTCTCTATCCAATTTTCCGAAAAACTTAACACGTGCTCCGGCATTTTAAGAGTAGTACTCGTAATACCCTCTTTATATATTAGTCTTTTAAGGTTGCATTTACTTTCATTAATTGCAGTTCTAGCAGTTCCCTCTTAATCCTGTTTTTTCCAGCGCAATTTGTCCCATTTGTCCATTATGCCTTTTTATTTCGTACAAAAGTTGTTGGTTTATATTGGTCTGGGAAGCATTGAGCCGATCGATTGTCCGGTAGATTTTTCGTAAACATGAATTTGTTTCTTCGGACTGCTTTTGGACTGTTTCCAGCACTGTTGATACATTTTCGTAAAGCTGTTCCTGTATTTTGATTTGCTTCTCCAGAAGTTGCACTGGCTTCTGAAATGTTCTCCTGGGTGTTTCTTTTGTCGTACTAGGCGTTGGGATATTTGTTTTGTTTAGGTCATTTTCTATCTCCTCAGATGAAATAGCCTGCATTTCAGTATCGACATCTGCACGCACCTCAAAATCCCTTAACGCCGCCGTGGAGACGGAAGCCACGTTCGACAATGGTACACCAAAACTTCTAGTATTAGGCAAACCATGAACACAGTCTTTTAAGCATTTCAGCTCAATGATCTCCTCTTCCAAAGGAGTGAAAAAAACCTCCTTATTTTCGCCTCCACCCGTTGCCTTATGTTCTCGCTTATTGTGGCAAAGTTTCTTACGAAGGGCAGATTTGTGATCCGACCAAACATAAAGTAAAGTTTTAACGTTAGATAAATTAACTTCATCTATCTTTTATCAATGATCTATATAAAAATTACTTTTCTTATCTTCAAGATCTTTTAGAAAAGATCCACCTTTTGAGAGTTTATTTATTTTAATTTACCCTCTTCCACTCTGATATTTCCTATTATTCAGCTCTTGCTGTAAGTTCAACCAAAACTTTTGGACGAACTCTGGACTTTTTTTTGTTAAATTTCTGGCAATATCCGGATTTCTCTTCATATGTTCTACCAACACCTGGAACTGCTGACGATTTGTTTGCCTATTGAAAATATTTTGTTCTAGTATTATGAAATACAATATATGATTATTTTACTTCTTCAATTTCATCATTTTGCTGACTGGAATCCGCATCAATTATGTTGCGGTTAAGAAACGTCACAATTTGAATAGAGCGCGGATCGTATGCGTATTCAATGATGGCTGTTTTTTGCACTTCTTTACCGACGTTTGTTCACTTGCGTTTTAAATGATAGCAAAACACAGAAATTATGATATACTGTTGTTTCCTTGGGCAATTGACTAACAAGGCCCTCTCTCGAACAAGAAAAGTGATTCTATATAAGACCACAGTAATCCCAGTCCCGGTCTAATGGCGCAGAGGTATGGACCTTATTAAAAATGGATGAGGGTGCTCTTGGCTGCTCTGAGGGGAAAATTCTTCGGTTGTACTGTGCAGACTGTGTACCGCCATCGACTTGGCCAGAACTGTCTCGCATTTTGCTCCTTACTGCCGTTTTCGTCTCATTGTCATCATCACGGGTCTTCATTTACATAGTATGAAATCGAAACAAATATGAAGCACCGAACAGAGTTTTTGCACATTCTTCATCGAAATTGGTAACAATTGTGAGTTTATAAATAATAGCACCTTTGAAGAAAATTAAGATTAAAAATGTGAAAGTAAATGAGAACGAAGTGAATTCATTTCCACGAGATGATTAAAAATCACAACTAGAAACAAAACGCATTTAGCATTAAATTATACCATTTTTTTTTTATTTATAATATTACATTAATTTTTAGTTTTTTTTATATATTTTTTTTTTTTAGAATTTATTACATATATGCCAAAAATTCGCATAAATCAGATTAGATTAATCATTTATTTTTAAGATTTGTTTTTGTTTTGTTTACCTATTTAGTAATTTCCATGCATATAAATGAAAACAAAAGAGGTTATCCTTCTTTACATAATTACTACGTATAAAAAATAGATCAAAATAAGAAATGGAACACAAGAGTTACAAAAGGGAAATCAAAAACATAAGAAAAACGAAAAATATGAAAATAAAAGGCTATATAATGTCGAGTATATTTTACGTACGTATATAAAAAGAGAAGAGAAAAATGTTTATTTTTATTTGTTTGCTTCTTCTTCATAATTTCTTCTTTTTTTTTTAATACATTTTACATTAATAAATACTTTATCATCCACTATGATCTATACGAAAAAGGAAAAAAGAAACTAAAATATAAAAACGAAAGAACGTTCTTATGAATTTAATTTCGTATTTTTTGAATTATGGCATTTTTCTAATTTTTATTTATCTTTTTTGTGTGTTTTTTTTTTTTACTTCTGATGATGCTGTTGCTGTTGTTGTTATGTTATTTAAATAGCAAAAAACGTTAAAAAGCTAATTTATTTATATAGTCATATATATATAAACAAATGTGATTACATAAAATTACACTTATAGTAGATGCGATTATTTTTGTTGTTTTTTTTTTTCTATTTAATTAAATTTTTGTGTTTTTTTATTTTTTTAATGCAAAGCACAGTATATTCTTGATTTTGTTTTTGTTTTTTGCACCGCGGAAATTAGAAGAAATAAAATATAAAATAAAAAAAAAATATATTAATTGTACTATTAATACTAGTTTGCGCGCAGATTTTATGTGAAGTTTACTTGATAGAGAAAAAAGTTTTTCTATTATTTATTTACTTAGTTTTTTTCGATGTTTTAAAAAGAGTTTTTATTTTTAATATTTAATGGAATTTAGATAATTATAATATATAATTAAAAAAAGAATATTTATAGCAATTTAAAAATACAAGTTCACTTTATTTGAAGCTGTGTTCGGTGTTAGTTGTAAATAAGGTTATTGTGGTAGGGCATATGTTGACATAAAAAAAAAAAAAAATTACCAAGAGTAGAGAATTTTCAAAGAAAGTTAAAAGTTTCTTTTTTACGTATTGCTTCAGTCACACAAAATTTTATGAAGGATTTGGTTCTAAGTGGATTCAGCAAGTGAAATTGAGATGATTAATTAAATGTCTAGCCGTCTGGAATGGTTGTTTTATCAGCACTCCGGTACGTCCCTGATTGAAGTCACAACAAAAGGTTCACAGGGCATACGCATGATTGCAATTGAAGCGTCACGAATTCAAATTTAAATGACAATTATGTGTAAAACACTGCTTATAAGATGATACCGCCCCATGAAAAGATTTGTTACTTTATATACGTATCCAAAGGCCTGGCGGAAACGACATCCATAACGACAAAGGCCGATAATGCAAAAAAAAAAAATACGTCTCATATGCATATGTTAGAAAAATAATTTTCATTTTTTGAATTGAAGTATCGAATAATCCAATTGGGTGATAAAAACGACAATTACATACCAACAAGTGGACATATAATTATGGATTCACGATAAGGTTTAAGTTTTGGAATCTTGAAAGTATATTCATGTAAAACAGGATTTCGATCTAAACCTCAAATGAATCAAAGAAAATTGTGAAGTCAACGGCAAATATGGTCAATAAGTTCTCATAAGTATCTTTTCGGAAAAGTTGCCCTTTTAAAATAGATTGATGATCTAAAATATAAAAATTGAATAAACAATTCTAAACACTGTTTACAAGTTTACAATAGTTTGCTTGAAATGTATACGAATGGGTTCTTCTGATTTAGCTGTGTCAAAAATGCGCTTATGACAGTGTGGTACAGACAAAGATTTCCATTGGCTACCGATTTTAGTTTGAAGAGGTAATTGTTAATTTTTTTCGGAATACCCTAGCGGTTTAAATTCACCTCAAATTCCTTCTCAGTTTTTCCTTCTTTAAAACTCGACAATAGCTTGGAATATACTTGTGGTTCACGATTCGATCTATCGTAGCGAGCGATTGATAAATAATTTAGATACATATACCTCTTAGCACTGTTGACAAACCCTAACATTTAAATAATGGTGATTTTGAAACTTGGTATTTATTTTGGTCGAACTTATGTATAGCACGTCATCTTCCCTGGTTATAATCTCAAAGACCGCTGTTGCTCCTACCGTGTAACTACTGACGGTGAAAACTTGTCTGATGAGTGAAAATCAAGCGAGCCAGTAAGACGACAATGCACACTTTATTTTAATATCGTTATTAGAAAAATGATTTGAAGTCTAAAGTCAGCACGAGCGACAAATTTTCCGTGAATCGGAATGACTGTTTAGCATGCGTTTGCAGAGGAAATATGAACTGATGAAATTTGCAGGAATAGGAGTCTGAATCTAAGTCGCCAAAGACGACTCCGAGAAACAAACAATAAACAGAAGGATTCCTGTTGAACAGCAGTATCTTGTACGTTCTAGCTAGCACAATAACAGAATTTTTCAATCCAGGATTATACCTACAAATGGTGGAGCGATTGCAGAGTGTGTGAGAACACAATATCTTAAATTTAAATTCAATAAATTCATAGTTCGCATGAAAACCTATAGGCTGTATGGGTTCTCATAGTATGAGAGTTACATAGGATCTAACTTCTTCTCCCACTGCACTAGCCTGATCCAACCTTAAAATAACATACTGGTCGACTTTTTATTATTATGATAGATGGCAGTCCCAAAATCACTAGAAATGTGCATTTGTGCGATGAAATGTTCACTTATGTTAATTCCTTGCATGCATATGCGCATGTATGTATGTGCATACACGGTTTTGAATGGTTTGCGGCAGTAGGCGAAAGCTGGGCCGGATCACTTTCTTCATTTTTTTTCTTCTTGACATTTAAAAGGGCTCAATGCAGGCAGCTCTAAAGCTTTCCCAAGTAGACGGCTTATTTGGCAGTTAAGAAAATAATTATGAAATATCCTACTGTACGAAAGTGTTTTCATTTTAGTGAAGGGTTGAAGAATGGACATTTTGTTGGTTAACTTTTTTCGAGAATCTTCGACATAATTTGCTGTTTTTCATATGCATGCATTTAGTACTGCGACTTTAAAAACTTCCCTGGAATAGAGCTAAACGGCAATTGGCAAACGGAGGAAACAGCCTGACAAAGCTGTGGAGGTTTTTACGCTCCTCAAGAACCCAGAAACAAAAACAAGTTGGATTTCATAATGTGAGTTAAGAGAAACCCCAAACATACATCGAAGGGAGTCATAGCGTGTCCCTTGTGTGGAAGTAAAAACTGTGACGTTTTGTGTTTGGTTGGATTAGCAAAGTGTCATGCACTTTGAGTTGATTTCAAAATAAAAATTACATGTAAAGGTCAAATTATTCCAACAATGACAATACTTTGTTTTCACCACGTCTATTCTACTCCACACACACACACTTTTGCAATAAAAAAAAAAAAATCGCAGTGCTGTGGTTCACACGTTAACAACTATTCGCCATATTTCGCAGACCTCGCAATAATCTTTACTTTGATTTAGAGGAAGATATATTATCCATCCTGAACGTACTCGGACATTTCTTCATGGAGGCTTTATGACCAACTTTATCCAACTTGACGATATGTCATAGATTAAATAGCACCTCAGCTCAAATGCATTTTGTTTCGACACCAGAAAAATGCAAAATTTATTAATCAAACCAATGACTTGGACATGATGGTTTTTGTTGCAAACATCACAAATATTTCGAATGCTGGTTAGATGTGTGGATTGCGATATGGATGCCTTGTTTACAGGGAATCAATTGCAGGATATCTTGGGTTACAGGGAATCAGAGATCATTAGCATGATGTCTTGTTTGTTTTATAGTGTTTCCGAGTAAACGAAATTTGAAAACTTCATATTTTCGCTATACAACTAACTGAGACTATCAAGTTCTGTCTCAACACCGAACACAACTGAATATGTGTTTTTAGAAGCCTTATCTTTACGAAAAAAATACAATACAAAAATAAAAATAAAAATATTTTTACAAAATTTAGTTTAGAATTTAGTGATTTTTTTTTTAAGCCTTAACAATTTTGGTTTTACAAATACATCTCGCCTTTTTGCACTTTCTTTTGTAATTTATCTGTCCTAAATAAAATAATGTTAACATTTATGTAAAAAATAGTTATATTTTTTTCTTTTGTTTTGCTTTGAATTATCATAGTTAAAAATTGTTTTATACTTGTTTTTCTTTCATTTGTTTAAATTTTTTGTCCTTGTTTAGTATCAATTATGTTTCATATCTAAGTATATATATATATATATATCTCATTTAATCGTAAAAAATTATTTATGCCTAACATTAGTATGTTTTCTTTTGTTTTGTTTTTTTTTTTGAATTTTTTTTTAATATTTTAATTTTTTCAAATAATAATAAAATAGTTTAAAGAATTTTCTAACAAAAAAATATATGTATTTGAAAAATAAAAAAAATGGAAGTATAAAAAAAGTGTATGCATTTCTATCTGTGCGACTTGTAGCTATATTTTTTCTTTTATAAAAATAAAATAAAGGAAAAAATTTCTTGCAGAATTAGGCAAAAATTATTTATGCTTAAAAAAAAAAGTCATTTATAGTAAAAAATACATTTTGTTTGCTTTTTAACGTTTTGAGAAAATAAAAGGTCAAAGCCAAACTAAGGAAAATTGTCTGGATTTCTTTCCTTTTTTTTTTGTTTGAGTAAATAATTATTACTGCAACAAACTATTACCATTTGTTTAGAAGTTATTAGAAGTTTTTTTTTTTTTTTTAATTTTTCACTGTTTTGTGTAAGTTTTGTTGAATTTTTTTTTTGTCTAGTGGTTTCGTTATTTTTTTTATTTTTAATTTAATGTTTGATTCTTGCATTGAAATGATTGCAAAACTGTTGATGTTAAATATTTTACGGTAATTTGTTTTTTTGTTTGTTTTGTTTTGTTTTGTTTTTCTTTTTTGTTAGTTCTTAGAGAAGTTCGCATCTGATTTTTCGGTGAGGCAGTTTGTTGTTCTTGCGATGTTTCTTCCCCCGGTGTTCCTTGTCTTTGCGGATTTCGCGCACCAGTGTGTAAAATGCATCATCGACACCCATACGGGTTTTGGCAGAGGTTTCAACAAAGGGAATACCGTATTGTTTAGCCACCTTTAAAGAAGTAAATTTTGTGATAAAAGATTTTGTTGGATTTTTATAAAAATACCTCACGGGCTTGACCCATATCAACTGCCCAAGCCTGTAAATCGCATTTGTTTCCAACTAGTACCATGGGGACCTCTTCGGCATCTTTTACACGTTTAATTTGTTCGCGGTATGTTCCTGTAACAAAAATTATTATTATTTTTAATTATTTTAAACATTGATGACTTTAGAAAATACACCTGTGTGCAAAATAATAGCAGTGTTAGGTTGTTAACTTTTTTTTTACAATAAAACCAATTTTATAGCTTCTAATTAATTATTTTTTCTTTCTCTACATGGAATAATGCTCTAAAGACTTAGTATTGAATTTGAAATTAAGTAATTATTCTTATAGAAAACCTAAAATACTAAACATCACACAAAAACAAGTGTGTAAAAAAATAGCAGTATTATTCAAAAAGGCTTAAATTTTTGACTTGAATTTATTTTTTCGTTGAATGACCTTTGTTTCCCAGAACTGCAATACAACGACGTGGCATAGAGTCGGCTAAGCGCATGCACCTCTCTCTCGAAATATCTGTCCATGTAGATTGCACTGTAGTCCACAATTCACCAACGTTTTTTGGTTTTGCCTTAAAAACCTCTTGTTTAACATCAGTCCATAAGTTTTCAATGGGATTAAGATCTGGAGACTGAGCAAGCCACTCCATGACATTTATCCCATTGATTGCAAACCAATTTTTAGCCAATTTACTGGTGTGCTTGGGGTCATTATCTTCTTGATACACCCACTTAAGCGGCATATTCCATTCATGGAAGCATAACAGTCTGCAAGATATTGACGTATAGCTTTGTATCCATTGCATCCTTAATCCAGTACAAAGGACCTGGACCATAGTAGGAAAACGAACCCCATACATAAATTTTTGCCCCTTCATGCTTTACCGTATGAGTCACAAACCGAGGATTATATTCAGCATTCAGTGGTCTTCTTATGTATTGTCTTCGTCAAGCTGAACCAAAAAGAACTATTTTAGACTCATCTGACCATAGAATATTTCGCAATTTTTGTGGAGGCCAATGCAAATGTTCCTTAGCAAAACTGATTCTCTTTTTGATGTGTCGGGGTTGCAACAACGGCACTTTTCTCGGGCTCCTGCCAAATAATTTAGCCTCTACAAGTCTCCGTCCTATTGTGGAAGTGTCTACGTGTAGATTAAGTTCTTGCTTAATTTAAGTAGACGTCTTAAATGGATCCGTTTGTACTAAACGGATAACCTTTTTCACATCACGCTCTTTCGACCACGAGCTTCCACTTTTTCTTCCCATTTTCTTGCATTTGATATCATTTGCGCAGAGCACGAAAGAACATCTTGTATAAAAGTATATGTTTTCTCCTCTTCAATCATTTCTAAAATGAGGTTCCTTTCTTCTTAGGTGCAATGTTTGCCTCTACCCATTTTGATCAATAGATTTAGAAAAATTTATCAATTTTGGATTACCTCAATCAACTTCCATCGAAAACTCAACCAAAGCATTAAGAACAGATAAATACGAACACGATCAGATGGCCATTTTTGATGTAAACAAAGGAGTAGAATTTTTAGTTTAGTTTTTTTTTTTTACGAGTAGCAGCACTGCTATTTTTTTGCACACAGGTGTACGAGTATATAAATTCTGCAATTGGCAGAGTTGTAACTCCTCCGACTCTTCTTTGTTTGGTTGATGGAAGCGCTATTATCAATAGTGATGTGTTAGCCCTTCAGCAAAGAGTAATAATCGGATAAAGGCACTACAAGTTAATGAGATGCTAATCAATTGTACGAAATATCTACATGGCTGTTTTTCTGAATCCGCAAGTAAAACTCCTGACATGTATTGCGAAGGAGTAATCGTACCAAAGTGCAAACAATTTAAATATAGGGTCCGCCAAAAATGTTTTTTTTTTTGAAAATGCTATAAAAAAAAACTACTGAATATTTTCTCAAATTTCTTTTTTTATTTGAAAGTACAATCCTTCCGGTTAATAATGGAAAATAATTTCATTCAAATGGCTACCTCGGCTGGCCATGCAGTAGCCTACACGATCGGTCCAATTTTTAAGCACATTATCGATTGTGTGCAGCTGTATTTCACCAATGGCTTCACGAATATTGTCCTTTAAAGCGTCAATTGTCTCTGGCTTGTCGGCGTAACACTTATCTTTTACGGCACCCCACAAATAATAGTCCAACGGTGTCAAATCGCAGCTCCGGGGTGGCCAAACGACATCAGCTCTGCGGCTGATAATGCGATCTTCAAAAACAGGGCGCAAAACGTCGAGTGTAGCTTCGGCTGTGTGGCACGTAGCGCCGTCCTGTTGAAACCAAATGTTGCCAATATCCTCCTCTTCAATTTTTGTGAACAAAAATTCGTTCAACATGGCCCGATAACGATCGCCATTGACTGTAACGGCCATTCCTTGCTCATTTTCGAAGAAAAATGGCCCAATTATGCCTCTGGACCAAAATCCGCACCAAACAGTGACTCGTTTTGGGTGTATCGGCTTTTCAATGTATGCGTGCGGGTTTTCTGTGCCCCAAATGCGACAATTTTGCTTGTTTACATACCCGCCAAGATCAAAATGAGCTTCATCTGAAAAGATGATTTTTTTGGCAAAATCGGCATCTTCTCTAAGTCGATCGCAGGCCCACTTAGCGAAGCGTTGTTCAAGCGTATACACAACCATATTCGTTCAGCGGAAGGATAAAACTAATTATCTGTCAAATCAGACATGAGCTAAGTGTTACCATTCACGAAATAAGCACTAGTTGAAAAAAAAAAAAACGTTAGATGGCGGACCCTATACTTAGGCTCTATCATTTACCACCAAAGAAAACAAAGTGTGTGTGAGATATCGAAATTTTTTATGCGTTTGAAAGGTCTATCGATGCCATTATGTATGGAATATAACATCGTTCAAATGTTAGCCGCGGTTTCTTTGGGTGGCGCATATCCGAAATGACCAATTTTCCATGACTCTGGCCCATAAATCAGGTTAAATTTGATCGATGGCATGGATTATGTTGGCTTTGAGGGCCGCTGTGGTTTGTGACTTATTTGCATAGACCTGCGACTTCATAAAACCCTATAAGAAAAAGTCTAATGGGGTCAAATCGCACGATCTCGGTGGCCAGTTCACATCACTTCCACGTGAGATGGCCATGCGAATTTCCAATGTTGCGTGAGCTATATTGCATAGCGCCGTCCTATTGAAACCACATGTCGTTGGTGTCCATATCATCCAATTCAGGCCAAAAGAAGTTGGTAATCATTGGCCTATAGCGCTCGCGGTTGACGGTGATGGCCTGGCCAACGTTGTTCTCAAAGAAATATGGACTGATGACGACGCTAGCCCAAAATCCACACCAAACAGTGACTTTTTCGGGATGCATGGGACGCTCTTGGATCTCATGTGGATTGGTATCGTTCCAAATTCGAAAATTTTGTTTATCGATGTGCACAGTCATTCAGAAATGCGCCTCATCGCTGAAGATGATTTTTCGATGAAAATTAGGGTCTGTTTCCAACTGCTCCAGAGCCCATTCAGCGAACACACGTCGTTTACCTTCAGCTCTTGGGTCAGTTGAATTTTGCACGGGTGCAGGCCCAAGTCACGGCGCAAAATTCGCCAAGTTGTGGTCTGCGAAAGGCCGAGCTCTTGTGAGTGGCGCGAAATCAACTGCCTCGGATTCTCCTGCACACTCTCACGGACAGCGGCGATGTTTTCGGCAGATCTTGCATTTCGTCGACGTATGGGTGTTGGTTTATCGTTTGCTTAGCCAGTGGACTCAAATTTATCCATCACACTGCGAATAGTCCTCTCGGTAGGACGATTGTGGCGACCGTAAAATAGCCGGAACATTGTCCGAACAGAACACCCATTTTGTAAAAGGTTGTAAGATGTAGGTTCAAGAATATGGCCCCTATCAACTGTCAAAGTTCGGAAGTCCCTATTGCAAGAGCCTGTACGTATCGCAATGTTGGACGTTGTACGAAAAATATAAAAGATAAATGACAGCGACGAAAATGATTGCTAATACCAACGGGGGTAACAAAACGTGACCTTATAGGAAGTACTCACATCCGCGGAAGTCTCCACATTAAGAACGCGATAGTAGAGAAATTTCAGGCTGAACAAATCAGCTGCCCTTAAATCGTCGCAAAATCCGCACGAAAAAGAAATAGTCTCAACTTCGAGACGATATTCGAAGAATGCAATGCAGGTGAGTGAGAGAATATGTAATTATACACGTAACATATTTTAAGTATAGATTTCATTCCACGTTAGGAAAACTTGCGTCTGTCTTCCAAGCGGAAATATCCTGATGTTAACCAACTACATATATTGTGAAGAACTGGTAGAGGTGGCGAAGCATTTGCATCTGTAGCAACAGCCTTGCTGTACCCGCTTAAGACTTCCAAAGCTAGTTCGAGAATGCAAGACATAATTGAACGCAGACGGAAGGCTGAATTCACTGAGTATTGTTTGGGTCCCAGGTGACAATGGGATCACGGGAAATGAAATGGTCTTTCAACTTGCCAGGCAAATCTTAGAGGAAACATTTTCAGGACTCGACCCTGTGTTAGGTCTGCCTGCACTCTCGGTTAAGGCTTTCATTGACAGTTGGGTTTCATATGAGCACAACTGCAGATCACACGACTCCCCAGGTTGCGGGCAGACCAAACGAATGCTTCCCCACGTCTCTAAGAAGTAGCGGCCTCCCTGATGTCCCTCAGCAGGAAAGACTGAAGGTAGCTTACTGGCGTCGTGACGGGACGCTACACTTTTGCTAAGCACTTGAATGTGCTGGGCATAAGTGATACAACATCCTGCGATGCTTGCTGTGAAAGGGATGACGACACCGCGGAACCTGTGAATGTCCGGCTTATGCTCGCATCAGGCTGCAGGTACCCGGCGTTGACGTGTGGCGAGTGTTGGTACTGTAAGCACTTTATCACTGAAGGGCTTATGTATATTTTTTCGAAAGACTGAACGATTCCATTAGAAGGAACTTACAAGGAGTACAATGGACTAGTTCTGTGCCTGAGTACTCTGTTAAAACAAAAGAAGGAAAAAAATAAAACATTTCATCGCTTAATAAAGGAGGAAGCTTGGGTCAGTTATGGCTTCACCCGGTTGACGTTTTAAGCAAAGCATAAGAATGATAGGCGGCACAGTGAGAGGCGCCCATCTAACAACAGGGACCAGCTCCTCCCCCGAGATTGGCAACAAGTCTTGGGCTTCTAGCCATGTAAGCTTACATTTCAAAAAAGTTTATATTGTCAATTAAATGTGATCAAACAATCTGAAATTATTGAGAAGGATGATTGATGTTATAATCTGAAAGATATTCGGAATTTGCACACAAGTAGGTAGAGATTACCTTCCGTCGGATCAACCAATCAAAGCGTAATAACAAAATATCTATGCCTAAGAAGGTTTGGTATTGAATATCGTGTTAAATCATGTTAAACCATTACGCTGCAAAGAATATAAGAAGATACCCTCGTTTACTTTTTATCTCACCACTGGGGCCTATACATATGATAATATATTCGGTTCTTATTTAATTATAGATATTATAATTTCTAATAATAAAAACATAGTTAACAAGCAACACCAAACAACGGAAATGGACACTGCTGACGAGTATGCAAATCGAAACAAGTTCTACGATTTTCGTAGATTGTTAGAGCATTTAACAAGCCGCGAGTAACCGAATAACTAGTGCAGAGAATTAAAAAAACACCTTAAACTGCTATAAAGTAGAAATTACGTGCGTAGTGATGTAGGTTACCAAACTCCACCACAATGTAGTCCCTGTTCTAATCCGGAATTCAATTTTATGTGGTTAAAATTCCATCTCCGTAAGCAAATTATCCATTATTGCTTTATTTACAGAAGCCCCAAACTGGACAGCAACTCGAGCTTTAATGAGTTTGATGCGCTGTCTGACTCCATACAAAGAATTTTATCCCTGTATTCTCATGCTGAAATCGTCATTACGGGCGACTTCAATATACACAATTCTTGGTGGCTTTGACATTCTGGACACACAACACCCGAAGGACATAGTCTCTGGTTTTTAAACGTAAACCACCTGTCGTGTAGACTTATCTTTACAGGATGCCCATACATCAATGGGAGCAAGGATACGCCTTGCTATCGCTTACCTACATTAATAGTATAATACCAAAACAGAACTTGTGTTGGAGGCACAAGTTTCACCATTGGTATGGGTCGAGGCCGATCTAAAACCTCTTGCTGCTCTTAGGGTCACAGCACCCAGTACTGCTACTCTACAATGGGTCAAACCAACAGGAAGACCCTAACCGCGAATTGGGTTTAAATCACAGCCACCATGACGCTCCCACAAGGGGGCCTACCTCAACAAGTCAGGCCCGGACCGAAATCTGGGGGGCACCTGACTCCCATGATACCGTGATTTAAGTCCTGGTAAGGACTACCGGTGGTCTTGCCACCAACAAGACCTATGACCGGCAACTTGTAACCGGTCAAATCGTAGCAACCTTCGGCGGCGTCATTTGAAGATGTTAACGATAAGACCAAAAATATACTCTGCCCCTGCTTTTTATTAGACAACGTCATTGATGGGCGAAGCCTTGGTAATTGGGCGGGGGCCCACCCGAAGGACAGTGTGTTGAGATCTTTGCTGCGGAAAATAACTTAACTCAGCTTGTATATGACCCCACACGAATACCAGACGTTGATAGTCATACCGCCAACACCCTGGACTTATTTATAACTTCTCACCCCGACAAATACAAGGTCAATATGCTATCCCTTCTAAGCTCATCGGACCATTGTGTCATATCAGCCTCGTACACCATACAGTTAGAGAAAAGATTCCTAAAAGAACCGTATGGCAATACGAGAAAGCCAACTGGTCTTTATGTTCACTCGATAACGATGTGGATCCTATCCCTCATCGGATGAAGAGTATCAAACCAAAAGAAAAGGCATAGTACGACTCGAGCTGTTAATAGGCTGTCAGAGATAGAGAAATGTTTTTTCGGTTCTTCAGGACCAATCCAACAGAGGAAAACCAAAAAAAGTTTAAACGAGTTATGAATGACTGCAACGTCTTTCTTAAGCATGTAAAATTCCAATACGACCAAAAACTGAGGCAGAAAATACTACAATGTCCCAAAGGTAGTAAAAACTTTTGGTCGTTCGTCAAAAATATTAGAAATTCTGCCTCATCCTCCATCCCAATGCTCAATGAGTAATGACATTCCAGCTGTCAGCTCTTTGGACAAGGCCTAGACTTGAGTGAGTCGAATCTTCAATGGGACGAACCCACTTTCGCACTAGTGTAGTAGCTAGAGTACTTAAAGATCTTAATATACATAAATCCGCTGGTCCAGATGGTATACCTCCCCTCCTTCTGAAGAGGTGTTCTCCCTCGCTGGCAAAACTACTGCGTAAGCTTTTTCATCAATCTAACTCTTTAGAACTCTTTCCGAGCAGATGGAAAACAGCATTTGTCCAGAATGTCCCTAAAAAGGGCGAATCTCCCTCTCTCTCCTCCTACAGACCCATTGCACTTACGTCCCTTCTTTCGAAGGTTATGGAAATGCTGATAAACCGTCAGCTCATGAATTTTCTCGAAACACGAAAATCTCTTGATGACTGGCAGTGAGGTTTTCGTAGCAACACGTCCACTGGTGATCTGATAGCATGTCTCACCGAAAAGTGGAACCAAAACGTACATCACTCCGGTGAAAGCAAGAGAGCTGCCCTTGATATTTCTAAGGCATTTGACAAAGTTTAGCATCTGGCTCTTTTGTCAAAAATGCGTGCTTTGGGGATCGATGACTCTCTCCTTCAATGGATTAGAAATTACCTTTCGGAACGTTCAATCCAAGTTGTCTTGGATGGTTTCAAGTCTGATATTCACAAAATGCCCCAGGGCTCCATTTTTTAATTTTTATTAATTATCTCTTGTCTGCTACTTCTAATCCAATATATTTCTTTGCAGACGACAGTACTCTCTGCCTTTCATATTTGTTCCCGGACTCACGTCCCTGCTCCTCGGCTGTAGAACGGGAACGCCAGCGTACGTTAAGCTTATTAAATTCTGATACGAGGGCGGGTCAATAAGTCCGTGACTTTTGGATTAAAACTGATTTTTTGATAAAAAAATAATTTTATTTTTCAACGTAGTCTCCCTTGAGCTCTATACACTTTGTCCAACGCTTCTCCAATTTTTTTATCCCTTCCAAAAAAAATGATATGTCGAGGTCCTCAAAATGACGAGATGACTTCATCATTGGAGTCAAATCTTTTTCCACCAAGCCATTTCTTCAGGTTTGGGAACAAGAAGTAGTCGCTCGGAACCAAATCTGGAGAATAGGGTGGATGAGGGAGCAATTCATAGCCCAATTCATGGATTTTTGCCATGGCAACTGCACATGTGTGCACCCTTGCATTGTCTTGGTGGAAAAGAACTTTTTTCTTGGCCAAATGAGGTCGTTTTTTTTTTCAAATCGTCATTGAATCGGTCCAATAAGTTGGCATAATATTCCCCATTGATTGTTCTTCCCTTTTGAAGGTAGTCAATGTGGATTATCCCGCGTGCATCCCAAAAAACAGTCGCCATAACTTTATTGGCTGACAAACCCACCTTGGCCTTCTTTGGCGCCGATTCACCCTTAGAAACCCACTGTTTTGACTGTTGTTTGTTCTCTGGTGTGTTGTGATAGATCCATGTTTCGTCCACGGTTACAAAACGGCGCAAAAACTCCTCCATATTGCGATTAAACAACGCCAAACCTTCCTGTGAAGTTGTTACACGATTGCGTTTGTGGTCGACTGTGAGCAAACGCGGCACCCATCTTGCGGAAAGCTTTCTCATGCCCAAGTGATCATTCAAAATTGAAACCACTGAGCCATGCGAGATCCCTACGGCTTCCACAATCTCTCGCACTTTCAATCTGCGGTCGGCCAACACCATATCGTGAATTTTTTCGATTGTTTCGGGTGTAGAGACCTCAACTGGGCGTCCAGGACGTTCGGCATCTTCAGTGCTTGTACGGCCACAACGAAATTCAGTAAACCACTTTTTTACCATTGAAATCGATGGTGCAGAGTCCCCATAGTATTTATCAAGCTTAGCCTTGGTCTCGGTAATGGTTTTTTTTCGCAAGAAATAATGCTTAATAAGCACACGAAATTCACTTTTTTCCATTTTCTCCTCAAATTAGTGAGTAGTCTGATAAAAATAGCTGTCAAACACAAACTAACTGACGCAGCAAGTTTAAATTTTGACAGGAGTCAACTGACAGATGCCTGTTAACAGGAGCAGTGTTGCTGTTTCAGTAAAGAGGTCAGAAATTCAAAAATGCACGGAATTATTGACCCGCCCTCGTATTAACAGCATAACTAATTGAGGAACCACTAACAGAGTAGAATTTAATGCTTCCAAAACACAATGCTGTCTGTTGTCGTTAAAGCGAAATTTAAACACCCAGCCGTTATCCATGAATTGCACTTGCATCGTCGAAACCGATAAACTTTCCATTCTCGGTATGTGTTGTCAATGACAACTTACGTTGGAATGACCACATATTCGATGTCGTCAAAAATGCTGCGAAATGTCTAGGTTTCCTCAAGCGATGTAAGAAATATTTCACCCCCTCTGAGCTGGCCTCAATATATAAGGCGTTTATCCGCCCGAAATTGGAGTACAATTCCCACATCTGGTCGGGTGCGCCCAAAACATCTCTGCACCTGCTAGATTGGATTCAAAACCGTACGATAAAATTCATAGGTGATACTAATATCACTCAAACAATGGACACCTTAGAACACCGACGTAATGTCTCGTTTCTCACTCTGTTTTACCGCTATTTCCACCACCAGTACTCCATAAAAATCGCCTGTAGCATTCCGCCCCTTCAAACTTTTAACCGTAGCACCCGCCTCGCTATGAATGCTCATCAGTATACCCTCAAGCCCACTTTCAGACGTACTCTAAAATATTGTGATTCGTTCCTAAGCCGTACAACTCACTTATGGAATGCCCTGCATAGCTTTTTGTTCCTAGTCATTATAACCTTCAAACATTTAAAACCAACGTTCACCGGTACCTCTTTTCCGTCCTCTATAATCTTCCTTCGCCCACGCTGTGTGCAAGATTTTAAGGGTAGTTAAATCCCTTGAGCGCGCGCAAATTATATAAAAATGCAGCGCGCAAAAAGGAATATAAAGCTGGGACACATTGGCACATTACAGTGATTGCTATAAAGAGAAAAGAAAGGGTTTATTTGGATATAAATTTTTCTTTCGCATTTTTCTTTCGAGTTGGCGAGGTACGAGCGATTCAGGATACTGATAGATGCTAGTCAACGAACAGAAGGCGTAAAGTACTCTCAAGTGAGCAATTAGCTGGGTGTATACACAACTTACTTCTTACATTTGATTGGTTGAGCGACCGAATCAACAAAATCTCAGCTTTGTCTGTTCGATAAAGAAAGTATATTCTCACACAGAATTGCATGATTGGTGCTACGTATTTAAAAAAAAAAAAAAAACATCAACAATTCAATATTCAACAATTCAGAACAGAACTCCTCTGGGACCATCAACGTCAGAAGCGAAGCCAGAAAACATGGTTCAAGTTCGAGACGAAATTATACGAAATCCTTTACCGTAATTAAAAAAAAAAAACAACACCACGTTATTCTGAAAATGAAATAAAAGTTCCACCCATACAAGATGCAAATCGTGCAGGGTCTTAACATACTGCTCACTAACGAAGCACATTTTCATATCGATAACGATCTGCATAGACAGAACATGCATTACTGGTGTCTCGAAAATCGCAGCCACCGTCATGAAAAACGTTTAAATTGTGCAAAAACCACAGTGTTTTTTGTCTGAGGAAAAATTTGCCTTATTTTTTTTTAAACAGAGGGAAACAGTAACTGGTAAATTGTATTTTCGAATAATCGACATGTTTCTGTAGCTGCAACAGCAGCTGCTTTCTGGGTAAAAAAGCAACGCCATTTTCGGAAAGACGGTGCCTGTTGCACATCGTTAGAGTCTCGGTAGAAAAATTGATGGAAAATTGTCCAAGTAAATACGATAAATAAGTAAGTATCGTCTGGAAACCTCTTCCTTTTTGCGTTGGGTTACGAAGGTTTACCATAACAATCACCGTACCCTGTCAAGTTGCAGCCATTTGCGAATGTAAGGGCCCAGGTACAAGAATGCCTTGAAAGAAAATGTCGTCAATTAGAGGGTATTACCTTTAAAAATAATAAATCTACTTTGTTTAACTATAGTTTTATAGAAATAGATAATGGGTACTTTTACGCGAGCGTCATCTTCAATGACGCCGTTGCAGAACCCTAAGTCGTAAAGGCTCAACCGAGTATGGTCGGCTGAGGAGTGGCGAACTAAGAACTGCCAAACCTGATTCCAGTGGTGGTGTGAGCATATAGCAAACCGTGCCGAAGGAGGTAAGGTTGGGGGGTCAAACAAACCGCGAGACGAGCTCTCTCAGGCGCCTTGGCGCGGGCCTGTTATACTTAGCCTTACCCAGGCCTCATCATCGGATGCGACGCTAACGCTCATCACACGGTGGGCAGTACCGACATCAACGATAGAGGTAAGTCACTTTTTGATTATATACTAAGTACTAACCTGATTGTTTGCAACATTGGCAATGAGCCCACTTTTATAACAACAAACCGACAGGAAATGCTAGATATCACTCTTGTCTCCGACAGCATCACTCAAATGCTAACGAACTGGATGGTATCGTCTGAACACTCTTTTTCAGACCATAGATACATCCAATTCAGCCTGAGTGAGGCTCCTCCCAACCAACCAGCATTCCGGAATTATCGGAAAACTGATTGGCCAAAGTACAGAGGAATACTGTCAGAAACAATATCCTCTGAACTTTCAAGTCCCCCGCGTGACACCAATGAACTTGACATGAAAGTCAAGAAATTCACCCTGGTTCGCAATAAAGCCATGGCCACTTCCTGCCCTCTTATTCAACCTAGAGACATGAAAAAGCCGCACTGGTGGACATCAGCACTGGGACTGCTCAGAAACACTTGCAAAAAACTTTTCAACTTAGCAAAGAGCACAAGAAAAGTAACTGACTGGGACTCATACAACGAATCGCTCAAATTATACAGGCAAAGCAACAATCCTGAAGGTCCTTCTGTGACAAAATCACGGAAACCTCTTAGCATCACGGCTAAGAAAAATCCTCTCTACAAATCCTATGATGCCTAGCTGTTTGAAAAAAACCGATGGCTCTTGGACAACCTCAAGTCAAACCTGTTACTTGACACCCACTTTCCAGGTAGCTCTCAATTCGCGGTTAGTAGCAATCCAAACAGGCCTACTGCAACCGGGGCCAAAATTCATAGTCTGATCACAAGAAACAAACTGCATAGCTTCAAACCATACAAGTCTGCTAGTCCGGACGATATAATACGAGTACCTGCCGAGCTACAGAGATCCTCAGATATTATTTTGCCTTCACTTTAAAATATTATCAGGAGCTGTGTAGAACTGATCCACATTCCACTATTATGGAGAGAGGTCAATGTAGTTTTCATTCCCAAAGCCGGAAAATGCTCTCATGTTGTCCCAAAGGACTTCAGACCTATAAGTCTATCATCTTTCCTTCTCAAAACTCTAGAACGACTGATTGATATCCATATACGAGCTAAAATTGATCCAAGACTTCTGTCAACGGCTCAACTTGCCTACTGTAAAGGAAAGCCGGTGGAACCGGCTCTGCATTCACTGACTAGCCACGTCGAACGATCCCTACAATATAGAGAGTACACAATGGTCGCCATAGAGGGTGCTTTTAACAACTCACGACTGTGCTGTCAATTCTGCAGATAGACGACTCACTTGGGGAGTTTATCAATCTTATGCCAAGCAGCAGGATAATCAACTCCAAACTGGATAGGGCTTCTGATGAAAGATGTGTCAGCAGAGGTACGCCGCAAGGCGGTGTCCTCTTTCCCCTTCTCTGGAACTTAGTGGTCAGTGAACTGCTGATCTACCTGGAAGAGGGTGGTAGCAGGGTGATTGCCTATGCGAATAACGTTGCTATAGCCGTCTCAGGTAAGCATCTTAATACCATTAAAGAACTCCTTCAACTAAATCTCAACAGGTTAACCAGTTGGGCAGATCGCTGTGGAGTAAACCCCCATAAAACTGATCTTGTCCTTTTTTCCAGGAAACACACAATTGTAGGCCCTCCCTCAATAAACGGTACTAGTTTAGTCTTTTCCGATACAGCAAAATATTTGAGACTGGCCATTGAGAATCGATTACACCATATTTGATTTCTATGTAAGCTTCCCCTCTAGATCCTTCTGGGAGGAAGATGTTTCCATGGAGGACAAGTCAATCCATTTCTACATAGATAGATCCAAAACCGATATCGGGGTTCGTGCCGGTGTTCTCTCAGATAAGCTAAATCTAAGCCTCCCTTTCCATCTTCCAAATCACTGTGGCGTGTTCCAGGCGGAAATTTAGCGATTAAAGAAGCTCTGTCCTAGCTGAAGAAAAATGTGATATTTACAAAGGATATCCGCATCTTTTCGGATAGCCAGGCAGCTATCAAGTCCCTGGACTCAGTCTCATTAAATTCGAAAACCGCCCTTGAATGCCGATCATCTCTTATGGAGATGGCAGAGCAGTTCAACCTTCACCTTTACTATACTGGGTGCCGGGCCACAAAGGCATTCCAAGGAATGTCAAAAAATCGAAGGGTAAGGTACAGCATGGGAAGATTGATGGTTAAGCCATCGACCAAGGGAAAGGACGAGGACGAAAAACCCACCCCCCAAGATAATGGAAATGCTGCAGATAAATCTGCACCACATTAAGGCAGCGACCGACGGCTTGTTAGGTGGAGTACATCATCAGACAGGACATCGCAACCGTACTCATACAAGAACCCTGGATCAATAAGGATAACAAGATCCACGGTAAGATCAAGACTTGCATCCTTATCAAAAACCAAATAGAGAAATTCTTTTGAATAATTACAGCTTAGGAGACCTGACGGCGGCAACCTGCGAAAGGGAGTGTGGCAAACCACTTGGTCTGACCTCGGAGAAACTAAAGGACTTGGAAGGGCAGAAAGATTGGATGCTGGTACTGGTACTGTGATGCAAAAGCCTATCATACACAATGGGAAAGCGGTGATATTAACCCAAGAGGTTATTGTTTATATGTATCTTCCAACCTCAATATATGCAATAGAGAGAATTCACCCACTTTTGTGTTAAAAAATAGGCAGAAGATATAAGGGAATGGAGAGTAGTCAACGAAGCGACAATGTCGTATCACCGATGGATACGCTTCAAGTTGAACTTTCAGAACAGGGTAAGTATTTTTAAAGAAATCCTAGGAAGACTGATTGGATCAAGTATCAAGTATCAATCACCTGCGATAATATTGTTAACTTACTATAGATAGGCCGTTAGAAAATATTAATAAGGCACTAACAATGCGTTCGAGAAAGCTTGTCCGGCTAAAAGAACACCAAAAAGGTGGAATAGGGAGATAGGTTTAAAAAGGAAAGATGTTAGGAAACTCTATAATAGGGCGAAGCTTTCCAGAAGCGACAGTACATGAAATGAGTACTACGAATGTAAGAAACAATTCAAGTACCTTGGAAAGTCAAAAAGGGTTTCATGGCAGAAGTACTGCGAATCTATCACGGTAACAGCTACCTCATACAAAATGACGAAACCTGGGCTTGAAATAGCCACGAGGTTCTGGCAGCGCTGGTGGAAACCATCTTTCCGGGATCCACATTATCAGATGACCCTTGCATGCTACGGCTCACTGAGAACATTGATCTCTCTCTCTCTCCGAAGAGGAAATAGGTGTTCTTATTAATAGGAAAAAATTACGGTGGGCAATTAATTCAGTCTTTTAACCCTTGGAAGGAAGTTAAGATGGTTTTTATACCACAGGGGCATATAACAGCAAAAGATTTAGGACCAATAAGCCTGCCATCATTTATGCTTAAAACCCTAGAGTGATTATTGGAGATTCATATTAGGAATAGATGGAGTAATGGCTTTTTGACTGAGTCACAGCGTGCATATATGAAATGAAAATCTGTAGAAACCGCCCTGCATGAGGTAGTGGGAAAAATAGAGAAGAGCCTACACTTCGGTGAGTTTGTGATGGCGGCCTTCCTCGATATTGAAGGAGCCTTCAACAACGTGGAGTGCACCGCTATTAAAAATATTCTAGTAGACGCCAGCATTGAACATGGCATTACAAACTGGGTTTGCAACATGCCTGCAAGTAGGAAAATAAACTGTTCCATTCGGCAAAGCTCGGTTAAAATGTCCGCAACCAGGAGGAGCCATATCGCCACTCCTGTGGGTGTTGGTTATCAATGACATCCTCAAAAAGCTTAGTACAATGGGTATAAGTGCCACGGCATACGCAGAGACCTGGTCATAATGGTGCAGGGAAAATACTTAAATATTTTAAGCGACATTTTGGAAGTTGCACTGAAGACGATCAACACTTGGGAAAAAAGCTGTGGTCTCAATGGTCTCAAGTGTGCTGCGATTAAAATCGAAAGCGGAAAGGTTGGAGTTTACCTTACGCAGCATACGGGATATTGGTTCGTTAGAGCCATATGTGGTGCGGTGGGTTGGTACGAGTAGATAAAAGAGGTGGGGGCAACGTAGATTTCGAGGGTTAGTGTAGAGAGACATGCAATCGACGGAGCCTGAGAGGAGTCGGTGAATGAAAAGAATGTCTGCTGCGTCTCTTCGTTCCTCAACGGTATTCAGGTTAATGAGCTCGAGACGGTCTCGATAGGGATGTAAGATTAGAGGATCGTGCCAGGGTACACCTGGAAGAGCAAATCGAAGTAAACGACGCTGGATCCTCTCGATTCGGGTTACATGAACTCGTACTAGCGTACTCGAGAAGGGAGCGAACGTAAGTGATGTATGGTGATCTAGTCACGTACGGGTTACAGAATCCTTTGGACCATCTTTTACGAAGCCAAGCGATGAGTTTGCTTTGGTAATTATCTCATCGATATGCGAGGGGAAATTAAGCTCCCTATCGCATAATATTCCAAGGTCGCGGATAGACTGAACAAGAGACATAGGTTGGCCGTAGAGAAAGAAAATTCGGGGAGGAGACTTGTTGTACTTAGGTAAGAAGGTAATCGATTGACATTTGGTGACATTGAGTTCTAATCAGTTCTTCATGCAACATTTGGAAAAACTACTTAGATCCATTTGAAGGAGGCTGGAGTCGTATTGTGAGGAAATGGGTTTACAAAATTTAGTGTCGTCAACATAGAGAGAAAGTGCTGAGTGTTGAATGACCCTTTCAAGATCGTTAATGGTTAGGATGAAGAGAAGTAACTACCTTGAGGAACACCTGAAGTGGCAAGGAAAGGGGCTGATAGGACAGACCCGAAACGAACACTATAAAAACGATTGTCCAGGTAAGAAGATATTCGTTTAAGCAAAGTGGGTTCAAAGCCCAGGACGGACAATTTGGACAGGATTAGTTTATGAAATGTCTTGTCATAAGCCTTACTGAAATCAGTTGTTATAAAGTCAACTTCTTTACCACTTTCAAAGGCTGAGAGAACAGAGGACACGAATTCGACGAGGTTAGTGGTAGTTGATCTACCTTTTAGAAAGCCGTGTTGATTAGGGGAAATAAGAGATTTGCACTAGAAGCTTAAGGCTTCGTACAAAATGCTTTCGAGGAGTTTGGGTATATGTGAGAGTTTAGCTATGGGGCGGCAGTTAGTGACTTCGCTCTTTAATCCCTTTTTGTTTATCGGTGTTATGAAAGAAGACTTCCATATCTGAGGAAATTCACCTTGAGAGAGCGATAATCGGAAGAGATTTGCTAGGGGGCGGGACAGTACTGAGGAACAATTTTTATGAAATATGGATGGACCGGGTAAGTATTCATCATTAAGTTGTTGTAATTTATTTCCTATTACTGTATGATCAAAACTTTGAAAAATAGAGGGGCCAATGGGGAAGTTAAGTAGGTATTTGAAATAATTGTACCGGACAAAGGAATTATCGGCAAAAGATTGCTTAAAAAATTTAGCAAAAAAGTTGGCTATAGTATGCGGATCGGTTGATGACATGTTTTCGTATGAGAGGGATGGAGGAAAACCGTCAGATTTTTTTTATAGTTAACGAATTGGTGGTTTATAAGGCTTGATTGCGCACTATCAAGGTATCGCTGGTAGAGAACCTTGTAAAGCTGGGCGAATTGAATATAGTTTGAATAGTCAGCAAAAGAGTTTGATACGATTGTACCACGGGGAGCTCGTAGAAAGGGTTTTATTGCGCGAAATGGGGACATAGAGAGAAATAGAATTGAATAATTCTCTATAAAAAATAGGAGAGTGGTGGAAAAAAGAAAGAAGAAGTGGTGGATGAAAGTTATTCTTGCTCAATAATGAAAGGGGACAGAGTGAGGCAGAGGAGTTAATGGGATCAATGAGGTCTAATTGCCTACCCATATATAATAGATCGAGACCCCACTAACTTGGCATAAATTGGAGTCTGTGAGCTCATCCAAGAAGAGACATTCTTTACTGAAGTTAGGGTTTGTGATAAAAAAAGATTCATCATCTGCTTGAGCCCAGTGCAGTTGAGGTAGATTGAAATCACCGCATACGATGATATCATCGAAACCCTTCCAAAACGGAACTGGTTCCTTTTACCAGAAAGTACAAGATATCGCAATTCAAACTCCCAAAACTCCACGAAGTGGCATTATTTCTCGAACAGCGCGAAGTGTCTGGATGTGATTCTGGACAAAAAACTAAATTGGAATCGAACGGTAGGAAAATTTTGGGGGTTAAAACCTGCTATGGTGTACTGGCTGTATACGGTGGTGGTAAGACCTACATTTACATACGGCGCACTAGCATTAGCCGCGGTTCAAAGAATGGCTTCCATAGCCATTACAGGTGCGCTCCGTACCACCCCTACAGCAGCATTGGACACCTTTCTGCATCTAACACCGTTTGATTTACAGATCAAAAAACTTGCTGGCAACAGTGCAATACGACTTAGTAATCTGGGCTACTTCAATACTGCCACGCAATTCAATTCTAACGGATGAAAAATCCTTCCTTGGCGACTTCGAGATTCCGTATGATACAATATATCCGAAGAGGGAGGACTGCAAAAAAATGCGATAATCAGCACAAATGAAATTTCAATTTTCACAGATGGCTCGAAAGCAGAGGACGGAACAGGTGAAGGTAAGCTTAGGATAGTAATAGGAATCCTGACAGGAAACTGTCTCCTGCGGAAACACACAAAGAGACTCAAATTGTCAGATACGGATATTTACAGATTCTGCGGTGATTTGCAAGCTGTTGAGGACATAACACACATACTGTGTAAATGCGAGGCAATATCGCGTAGTCGAAGAAAATTTTTAAGGAAATACTTTTTCGAAAACCTAGACGAAATAGACGGCACAAACTTCAAAGGCCTTCTTGGCTTCTGCAAAGAAATTGGATGTTTAGGGTTTTCCCATTTGAAGACAAATTCAACTGGTTTCACAAGCATCACGATGGTCCCGTTTTGGTGTCTGGTGTCTATGTGATGGCATATCCATCACACCCCTGCTTAACCTAATCTAACCTTTATTTCATTATAAACTGAACATCCTATATATACTTGTACGCCGGGCTAATTTAAAGAAATTATACTGCCATTTTGCTGCATGCGTGAATATAACTAGAACAAGATGTTAGAAAAATTATACGCATAATCAGCTTACAACTAGAAGCAAGCTTATGATACGAGGGCGGGTCAATAATTCTGTGCATTTTTGAATTTCTGACCTCTTTACTGAAACAGCAACACTGCTCCTGTCAACAGGCATTTGTCAGTTGACTCCTGTCAAAATTTAAACTTGCTGCGTCAGTTAGTTTGTGTTTGACAGCTATTTTTATCAGACTACTCACTAATTTGAGGAGAAAATGGAAAAAAGTGAATTTCGTGTGCTTATTAAGCATTATTTCTTGCGAAAAAAAACCATTACCGAGACCAAGGCTAAGCTTGATAAATACTGCACCATCGATTTCAATGGTAAAAAAGTGGTTTACTGAATTTCGTTGTGGCCGTACAAGCACTGAAGATGCCGAACGTCCTGGACGCCCAGTTGAGGTCTCTACACCCGAAACAAACGAAAAAATTCACGATATGGTGTTGGCCGACCGAAGATTGAAAGTGCGAGAGATTGTGGAAGCCGTAGGGATCTCGCATGGCTCAGTGGTTTCAATTTTGAATGATCACTTGGGCATGAGAAAGCTTTCCGCAAGATGGGTGCCGCGTTTGCTCACAGTCGACCACAAACGCAATCGTGTAACAACTTCACAGGAAGGTTTGGCGTTGTTTAATCGCAATATGGAGGAGTTTTTGCGCCGTTTTGTAACCGTGGACGAAATATGGATCCATCACAACAAACAACAGTCAAAACAGTGGGTTTCTAAGGGTGAATCGGCGCCAAAGAAGGCCAAGGTGGGTTTGTCAGCCAATAAAGTTATGGCGACTGTTTTTTGGGATGCACGCGGGATAATCCACATTGACTACCTTCAAAAGGGAAGAACAATCAATGGGGAATATTATGCCAACTTATTGGACCGATTCAATGACGATTTGAAAAAAAAACGACCTCATTTGGCCAAGAAAAAAGTTCTTTTCCACCAAGACAATGCAAGGGTGCACACATGTGCAGTTGCCATGGCAAAAATCCATGAATTGGGCTATGAATTGCTCCCTCATCCACCCTATTCTCCAGATTTGGCTCCGAGCGACTACTTCTTGTTCCCAAACCTGAAGAAATGGCTTGGTGGAAAAAGATTTGACTCCAATGATGAAGTCATCTCGTCATTTTGAGGACCTCGACAAATCATTTTTTTTGGAAGGGATAAAAAAATTGGAGAAGCGTTGGACAAAGTGTATAGAGCTCAAGGAAGACTACGTTGAAAAATAAAATTATTTTTTTATCAAAAAATCAGTTTTAATCCAAAAGTCACAGACTTATTGATCCGCCCTCGTATTAGCACTCCTCTGTAATGTGTAATCGAATTCACTCGATAAATGAACTAATGAAGAGTCGTCAATACTATAAGCTAAAATAGGTATTACATTAAGGCACGGTAAAAATTTTTTTTTTAATTTTCTGAAAGATGCATTAGAATGCTCTGGCCAAATTTAGTAAAGAAATTCGTAAAAATAGCGGAAATACAGCATTTTATGTGAAACCGTTCCAAGTTAGACTGGTTTGCTACCTACCCATCCTTTGTTGGCCCCTATGAACCCTTATCCACCCTAATATTATCCGGTTAATGTATTATAAGAGGGCAGAGATGGGAAATTCCCGTTACTGAATTGAATAGAAACCCGGTGACCAAGCGTAGAAGAATCCGACACGAAAGAGTCAGTTGTTTTTCGGCAGTCGTACGATTCGTATCTATCATTCGATTCGTATCGTATATTCACGAAACTACGTTTTTCAACCTAGATGACAACATATTTGAAAAACTATTCATCCGACTTGCATGTACCAAGTCTTAAAATGTTCAAAAATACAGTCTCTATGGCACCACATAGGGATTTTTTTTTATGAAGGGCCCCTTTCTATTTTTTTTTCATAAGCGATGAAAATTTTCTGTGAAAATGGGAAATAAAATTCACTGGGCCGCCATTTTTTTTTTCTAGATATCGAAATTTCCCTACGTGATGCTATAAACCTATATGTCTAGTTTATAAATAATTTTGTATTTTGTATATTTCCGATGAACCGTATGGTTTAACAACAACTTCGTCGGAATGTCCTTTTGGAAGCGGCGTACACCGCAAACTATTCTTAAGATTCGAATAAAAAAATTTGTGTAGTGTCTTCTATATGTACATATATGAAATTATGAAAAGTACACCCTCGTAGCGTGCGCGCACCGTGGTCTGGTGCCTTAAGGTTGTTGGATTCAGAAACGTACTCGTAGGCTGTATTACACGAAGAAACATTGAGGACTCAATCGACAGGCGGAAATAGGCGGCGTCGGAACGCTCAGAAATAGATTTAAACTTAGACATTATAATAATGTAGAAAACCCAAGTTAATAGTATAGGTTTCGAAATAAAAGGTATTACAAATTTCACGAAGATGGCGGGTCTAAGATGGGTAAACGGATTTCCTTTAAACTTAAATTTAGAGTGAGCACGGGAAATCTAGAAGAGGAACAACATATCAAGATAACCAGCTTTCAATTTAGACTAAGACATAAAATTATGGACGGGAGACTATAATTTCTCCAACTTTGCATAAGATTGACCGAATATGCAGGGTGAGTTTTTTAACTTGAGACATCCAAATTATTCGAAAAATACGCGATATCGCGAAAAATGTTTCAGACAAAAGTCACAAGGTTCTGAAGGGGATATAAGATGGTGACCACGAGTTTGAGCTTGAGCCCCATTTTCCAGGTCAAACGAAGGTCACTTTTGATTTTTCAAATGATAATTCCTGATTTTCATTGCTCTGTCGTATTCCTCAATGAGGCACACGACTTTGTCTCAAAGGTCTTATTCATTCAGTGCTAGATACTACTGCACTGGCACTCCTAAATCATTAATCGGTTTCCAACGTTGTTAGGGTGTTAGAAGGTCGAGATTTGTTTTGAGGAAGTCATTATTGCCTCGAGTGAAGTTAAAACTCAAAGAAATTTCAGATAGAGACAAATTGTCTCTGAGAGTGTATGATGTGCACTCTGCCCTTTTTTTCTACTTGAACGGAACTGTACTTCATTTAGAAGTTCGAGATTTGTTTTGAGGAACTGATTATTATTAGTAACGTTTTCCAAGAGAAAATTGAAATGATATTGATTTATGGAGAAAGTGGAAGGAACATCGATGGTGCTGTTGCTCTTTACGCCCAACGTTTCCCAGACCAGATACGATCGCGCGCTTCCTTTTATCGGGTCATCCAACAATTCACAAGTGTGCAACCAAAGAAAAGGAATCGGTCAGATAGGGTGGCTGTTGAGGACAATGAAATAGCAGTGTTAGCTGCCGTTGCACACGATCCTCACATTAGCACTCGCCAAATAAGTCGTGAATCAGGTATTTCTCAAACGACTGTCTGTAAGATATTACATCCTTATCATGTTTCAATGCATCAAGAACTTTCTAGTGAGGATTTTCACAACCGGGTTTCCTTTTGTCAATGGGCACTTCAGCAAATTGAACGAGACCCCCTTTTCTTCGCCAAGGTGTTATTCTCTGATGAGTCGACTTTCACCAATCACGGTACGGTCAATCGACATAATATGCATTACTGGGCTACCGAAAACCCTTTTTGGTTGCGACAAGTTGAACGCCAGCACCCTTGGAATGTTAATGTTTGGGCGGGAATTATTGGGGATAAATTAATAGGTCCATATTTTATTGAAGGCAACTTGAATGGCGAAAAGTATGCAAACTTCTTGCGGGACCATCTTCCAGTATTACTAGAAGAACTGCCATTGGAGTCCCGACAAATAATGTGGTTTCAACATGATGGTTGTCCAGCCCATTATTCCCAAGTAGCCCGGGGTGTATTAAACAATGTTTACCATCAACGATGGATCGGACGAGGGGGTCCGAGGCAATGGCCTGCTAGATCACCTGATCTTACGTCACTTGATTTCTTCTTGTGGGGCTACTTAAAAAGCGAGGTTTACAGAAAAAAGCCAACAAAACGTGATGACATGAAAAGACGAATAACTGAAGATTGCCGGAAGATTACGCCAGAAATACTTCTCAATCCTGTTGGTTCATTTAGAGCGCGGATAGGCAAGTGTATTGAAGTGAGTGGTCACATTTTCGAGCATTTGTTGAAATAGTCTCGGGAAATAAACGTCGAAATGGGAAGAATTCAATGATTCAAGAGTGGGAGGCAAGGGGACCCACTCCACACTAATTAATCACACCGAAGGAAACAAAATACTACTACGTCCACGTCGTTATTTCTGGGTTATGCTAAACGCAGTATGTAAAAACAAATGACAAGCCTACGAGCAATACTGACTGAGCAATGAAAATCAGGAATTATCATTTGAAAAATCAAAAGTGACCTTCGTTTGACCTTGAAAATGGGGCTCAAGCTCAAACTCGTGGTCACCATCTTATGTCCCCTTGTGACTTTTGTCTGAAACATTTTTCGCGATATCGCGTATTTTTCGAGTAATTTGGATGTCTCAAGTTAAAAAACTCACCCTGTATGTACAATGTACATATATAACAACTAGTGTCATCAACTATGATGAATGATTCCAAATTCATACAGATATGGGTGTGGTTGTTACTCGCACATTTGTTTCTTTAATTAAGCCTATGGGAAAGGGCACCAGTCACAACTCCTGAAACTTCTGTGTTTCAGGGCAATGTTTTGTTCTTTTTAGAACTTAACACTCACGCGGGTATTACTTCACTTAAAGTGCTTGAGCACGTGCCAAGTTTTTAGGAAAATAGGACAGAGAGAGAAAGAAAGATTTTTGGGCTCAGGGGTTATTTTGCTCCATGAGTGGGATCCATTATTTAGTGGGAAGACTAAAATTGTTTGACCACATGCTATTGGACAATGTTTAAAGACAAATTGGCGACAGTTTTGAATAGCGAAATGCCTGTGAATAAAAAACAGTTCCCACTGATGAAAGAGTGATTTCTATTACTAAAGTCAAGCACAAGGTAGTAGTATCTTTCTTATATTTCAAAAGCCTTACACATACATACTAGATGGAATGAAAAGTGACCTCCTTGGGAATTAAAAATTTTTTTTTTTAAATGTTTTTTTATATTATTCAATATAGCCCCCTTTTAGTTTTATACACTTATTCCAGCGACTTTCCGACTTCTTGATCCCGTTTGAAAACTAATTTTCCGGGAGGTCTGCAAAATACTCCTCCGTGGCGTCGATGATTTCCTCGCGTAAGCTGAATTTTTTATTGATGCGCCATCTTTTGAGGTTTGGGAAGAGATAATAGTCCGAGGGAGCTAAATCGGGCGAATACGGTAGATGCGATAGCAATTGGAGCCGTAAGTTATTGATTTTAGCCGTGGTTGCGATGCTCTTGTTTTTGGCCAGGAGTGAGCATGCGCGGTTTTACCCAGCGGCAGGATAACTTTTTCATATGCAGAATATTGCCCAAAATATCGCATGTGCGCTCAGTACTAATCTTTGTGGTATCTGCTAGCTCGCGTACCTTCACTTTCCGGTCAGCCAACATCATTTCATGTATTTTTTTGACAGAGGAGGGCCTGCCGCTGCGGACTTGATCGGTAGTGGAGTTGCGGCCACCACGTAACTCTCGAAACCAATATTTGGCGGTGTAATCTGACGGAGCATTAGCCCCATAATATTTATCCAACTTTTCTTTTGTTTCCTTCGTCGTTTTGCCTCTCAAAAAATAATGTTTTATGAGAGAACGAAAATCGTTTCTGTGCATACTCAACATGATGCCAAACACGTCAACAGCAATCAGCTGTCAAAACAAAACTAAAGACAGTATCGCACTGAAATTTGACATGTCTGCCTAAATATGAACGGACTTCAAGGCACCATAACCTTGTTCGCAGTAGCAGCGCATTCTGGCGATCAAGGCGGTCAAGGAGGTAAATTCAATTAACCACTAGAAACTATTAGAGTGTAAAAGCTGTCAAGAGGTGAAGGTAGCAAGGATACCTTTTTTTCTAAATATAGTGGCGACAAAAATATTTATCATAAAAAAGGTACAAGTAAACTATCGCTATCGGCGCCTGGTTGTGATTTTAAAAATAGAATCAAGATATTCCCAAAATTTCATATCTAATCTTTATGGGATTCTGACGACGTCCAACAGGTTTAACTTAATAAACTTCACTCAATCGATGCAAACATACCAATTGATCTGTGACAACCAAAAATACATTGAACCCTTAAAAAAAAAACGCGAGTATTATATTGTACTTGCTGTAGAAAATAAACCATCGTACTCTTCATGGTGCTATTTTTTCAAAAATCCATTTAATTCATCAAAAAACACATTGCTCTCAATCGTAATGGGCTTCTACTTGCCTCACTAACATTTAGATACGAATACGAATATGCATCATCATATTTTCGTGCATTTCTTCAATGACCACGACCCCAATTAAGTAACTTGACGCTCTATTTCACAAGTCACAAGTCAATAGATCAAATTAAGATACATCACGTAGCGCAACTATTTTTAGCATGCCATATCACGCTTTTAGAGCTATGCGATTTATATTTATTTGCCCTTTCAAGAAGTGCAACTTTCAAGGTTTACGTATAAGAACATATGTACAATTGCAAGGCGTAAACTGAAATCAAACGAAAAAAACATGCGCCAGTACGCACATGGGTCTAAATTAAATTTATTACCAACCCACCTTGTCAGATATAGATAAGAGTAAATCCAAACAAATATAAGATAGTCAAATACTCATAGATAGGTAGATAGATATACCATACTTAAGCTGCTTACCTATATCTTCAAAAGATTTGGCACTATTCACTGCGAACACTAGAAGGAATCCCTCGCCTGTTCGCATATACTGATCCCGCATCGCTGAGTATTCCTCTTGACCAGCGGTGTCCAAGATATCCAGAAGACACGTTTCTCCATCTGTCACAATAATAAGAAAAGAATAAAACAAAAATATTAGCAAATCGTCAAATTTAAATTATAACGGCCAATCAGCAACAGAAACAATAACTGCTAAGGTGTAGTGTAGTACACGATTTACCATTGAATCGAGCATAGCGAAAAACCACAAAAATAAAAGCAAATGTATTGTAGATGACATATACTATAGTTCGTTTCAAATATGGCTACGATAAGATTAATTAATTAAAGATAATTAAATTTTTATTTGTTTTTGCTGCTCATTTGTGTTTTTTTTTTTTTTTTTTTTTTTTTTGCCGCCCTCTACGGCGGCATCATGAATACACAGCAACAAAAGGAATACAGAAAAGCAGAAAACAGAAATGAATACAAAAAAAATCAGTCTGTAAATATTTTCTTAATAAACGACGGCCGGGAATGAATATTAGATGAGTAATGTGTGAAGCATTCATGATGTAGGCTGCACTGGATGAGGCTAGCTCTTCTTGAGTACGGCTAGCCAGCCAGATCTCTCGCCTTTAATTAATTCCAATAAAATTTGAATGAATAAAAAGAAATGAACATAGTACACGATGACTACGCAGCGAGTACTACACACACATTCGGATATATCCCAGTGCGATAGAACAAAGGGAAGAATAATCTTAAACCAAGCAAGGGCGAAATAGCAGCATTCATCTTAATTAGAGAATTTAGATCAAAGGGATATGACCCATTGATTAGTCTAGCAGTTGCATCTGAAGTAGCCTTGAATGAATTTTCATTGGTTCCAAACAAAATTTATTGGGAAACTGGGAACAGCATGGCTAGGTTCGAAGAGGATGGTAGGCGGCGATGTCTCAGACATGTACTCTTCATGTAATCCATAATAAGTTAAAACTACATGTAAACTTTAACATGTCTAGAGCTGAATTTACGCTGTTATAATGATTTCTACCCAAATAATAATCAATCTTTCTTTTTCTGCTGAAAATATGAAAATACCTATTTTTACGATTGCTATCTCCGTTCTACTATTTCGTTAACCCGATTACTTCACCACCTTTTCAAACGTAATCTTTGTTTAGTGCTCTTACCGAATGGCACAGTGACTATGTGAATTAGTAGTGTGCTTAGTTCAACAAGTAAACGAGATCCATCCGGATTTTCTTTTTCGCCCATGCAGTATCCGCTAGAGAAGGTACTAGATCTGCGAAATGTTTTTACCCTTTCGACCACGAATTTTGTTCAGTCGTCCAACAATTTTTTTTCTTCGTTCAGCTAAATTATACTTACCAAGGGAGTATTTGTGCCAAAAAAGAACTCGCCACGCCCCCCCGCTTAGAGGCTAGAGAAAGTTGCTTGTGAGCAACATTGGGCAATTTTTGTTTTAAGTGTGAAATGTCAAAAAGCAATTTTGTTCAGATTTTCAAAAAATCTAAATTTTTTTTTTCGCTTAGATTTGTTCTACATAATTTTAAGAATATTTTGCGCTATCAAGCATTCCAATATTGCATTTATAACCCGAGTTATAGCGATTGGCAGTGCGCACGGCCGGCAATGGATTCTGACCCCAGGTATATGTACATACAATTGACTGATAAATTTTGTTACGGTCTTCTCGGCTATATAAACATACCGATCCTCTTCCTGACGCTGTTCAAGAGGCGATCCGACCTGTGTATGAAAAGCTAAGCAATGATGAGTTGTTAGAACGATGCTTAGAATGTTACACGCAAAATAACAATGAAAGTCTGAACGCTGTCATTTGGGCAATGGCTCCAAAAGTGCTTTCCAGCGGTGCAAAAATAGTGGAGATTGCATTTTACTAATGATGCAAATATTAAATCTCACTATTGAACCAAACGCACTTAGAACTGTGGACGAATTAGACGCGCGTCGAGTATCGATAGCCAATGCGAGAGCTCAAGAGGATTCAAAAGAGGCCAAGAATCTGAAAAGAGCGTCACAAAAGGAGTCGGAAGACATTTTTGCGGTTATGAAAGAGCCAATGTATGGACCAGAAATAGCAGATTGACGGTAATATACAAATTTACGTGATAATAATCCGCTAGCGCGGCACTTTTTTTTTCTTTTGCGTTTTTCGCAAAACTACCTCTTTCAAACTGGTGTAACTTATATCATGGGATCTACTCGACCGATTTTGATCGTATTTATTGCTATACCTTCTTCATTCTATTATCTATCGAGTAGCATAGGGGTTTTGCATTGCGATGTCTCCTTCATTTTCAAAAAAAAATCTTTAACTCGAAATTCAAGGAAAAAATGGAAATTCCTTTTCCAACGTCCGTAGTTTCCTCAAAAAAAAAAGCGAAACAAAATTATCCTATGCTACTTTATAGCGATTACGATTCTAAACAAGAAAATATTTTTATTTTTTTTTTCAAGCCATTTCTTGCTATCCAGGAAGTTACACCGTCCGCGAGGATTCTAAAAGAGAGGTCCCACGGGATCGGGGATTTCGCCGCCATTTTTTTTTTTTACTTTTTTTGCAATTTATTTTTAGCCAACAAAATAATGTACTAAGCCATAATAAAAAAAAATTTTTGTAAACAAAGAAAGTGTCGAAAAAAATTCTTTCCTTTAGGCTAGTTCTTTCGAGCGCCAGAGTGGTGTAACCCCTTAAGACATTTGGATAAAGGAGTTCTAATCTTACAGAGCCTACAACAACCCAGTGTCCGTTTTGATCATAACGCTTTGTATTAGAAGGTGTCGGTGTAAATTTATACTTTTTTGAGCCTCGAGAGGAGCCATTACTTGAGGGAGAACTTGTGTTTAGAGAAGTATGTGGAAGTTTGTGAATTTTCAAGCTCTCAGTAGTCATACTACTCGACGGAGAACTAATAGAGTGGGACGGATTTTCACTCTTCGTTGCAGTGGAAGGTCTTCATCGTTTTTTTTACAATCGCCGTAAAGGCAGATGATTACAAAAGTGCATAAGCGATTTCCAATTGAAATTTAATGAGTGATATATGCTTTCTTTGAGGTTCAAGTAGATGAAAATGCTTCCGAAGCCAAGCGTTTGTGACCGATGTTCCTACGCACCAGTAAAATATTCTTATATCCCACTTCCTTGAGCGGTGGTTCACTTTGTAGAGCTCCATAAGCACATCAGAGAGATCGACATCTCCCATGTTTTTATTGTAGGAAGCGACAACGGCAGGTCTTGGAATATTAAGAAAGCATTTATCTCGTGAGGTCCAACGCGTGCAAAGTCCAACTGGTTGATCTGCCACACATGAAGATAAAAGTTGAACTGATTTGTTGTCAAACCACCATACACAAGACAATTTCCAACTTGATTTTTTCGAACAGTACCTGTTGCGAATATCCCCATTTCTTTTAAGGCTATAAGAAGACTTACTGATGTAAACCAGTTGTCAAAATATAACTTGAAATTCTTATGTTTAGGAAGAGACGATGCTCAATAAAGAACTACGTCCGAAGATATTCCTAGTCCATACGGCGGACAGGTACCATCACCAATATAGAGAGTGAAATCATATACAATCCCCGATGTCCCAGCGCGCGTAAACGTTTTCATACCCCATTTGTTTGGCTTAGCTGGGTTGTACTGTTTCAAAGTTGATCGACCTGCAATGAATAAATATGGTATAACAGAAAAAAATTTTGCAAATGAAATTAAATTCAATTATACCTTTAAACACAATTATTTGTTCGTCAATACTTTGATGTTCTTCCTGAGCGAGCATATTGAACTTTTCTTTTAAAATATTTAGTAAAGGACGTATCTTGTATAGATTGTCGTAGTTGGAGTCTTCTTTTTTTATTGTTCAAATGGAAAAATCTCTTAATCTTTTCAAATCGGTTTCATGACAATGAATCTGTTACTGCAGTAAACTTTAATTCTTGAGACCAAGCCATTTTGAATTGGGGCAATTTAACAACTCCTAAGTACAAAAGAACTCCGATATATCGCCTTATTTCCTCCTCAGTACATTTTAGTTCAATACCAAATTCTTGCAAATTAAACAAATTGGATTGTTCCTGAATTAGAACGATAGCTACTGTGTAAAAGAAGTCTGCGAAGTATTCAATGGGAGTTTTCACGTAATCAACACTTAAACCAGGATTCCCTTTCCAAGCACTGTCTGGAACTTCAAATTGCTTTGATCTCCATTTGAGAGATTGAAGGTTAACTCTTTCATGCACGTTTTCAACGACACTGCAAGACTCTTGCTGGTATTCCTCCAATAACATCCTCAGGTAGACCAATTTCAATGGTTTCGCCTCTTTCAACGATCCCCTGCAGATTGCTTTCTAAAATTGCCGAAACGTCTTCATCTTCATCTCTACTCTCTTCGTCTGTTGAAATATCTCAATCAAACTCCACAATGCGTGAGATCTCTTCCTTATTTAGCCCTTTTGTTTATGGTCTCACTAACAAAGAAAATATTTATAACTATCACGATTCCCCAAAGTTGCTCACAAGCAATATGCCGATTTCTTAAAATTCTCACTCTACATGCGTAGTAAAAAACACAAACTTACTTTTTATATTTTATTGGTAAAGGTTTATAGAAAACTATTTGATTGTCCCTTAGAAATTTTATTCACGCGTTTTTTTTACAATTTTTTTTTTATGGGACTTACTATTTTAGATGTTTTGACAAATGTCGATTCTGTCGCATTGCTAGTCGCTGTAACTTAATAAGTTACGGTAAAATTTACGTGGTTTGTTTTCTCTTCTAAAAATATATGCTTGGAAGTAGTACACACTTGGGCTTATCACAGAATCAATCATAGCTTTTGCTATTGAGCGACTCTCAGGCAACAGTGGGGTCGAAAGGGTTAAAATAACCTTCAAACTGCAATAAATAGCTGCAATTTTTTTAAGCGTCAATGTTCTGAAATAGACAAAATCTAGATAGTCTAGACACCGCTATAACGTTACAAAATCGTGAATTTTGTTTCCAAACTCAACGTTCAGTTATATAAACTTACTGAAGACTTTGTCAATAGTCGTCCATCTGAACGTGCTCTTCGTCCTCTTACGGATAGATTTCCCACTAATTTAATACTACATGACATTAGGCAATAAGAATAAGACCGGCGTGTTCCGAAGAAAATATCGCCGCAGTTTAGGACAATGTTATTGCAGAGCCGAATTTTTTAGTTCGCAGGTTACCGCAGGCGATTGGGCGGGCTTTGTCTGTCCACAACTTGGAACATTTTGCAAAATGATCTTGATCAAATCCCTAACAATTGATGCAGGAATTGAAGCCATTTTATTATGGCATACGTCATGCCTTCGGTGATGAGGTCAAAACCAACTGTAAGATGATCTGCAATTTTATTGCAAAATTCTGGTCACCGATGAGGCTCACTTTTCGCTCAACGGATATGTCAGTAAGGAAATTTGCGTATTTCAACAATCCGCAAGTGATTTAAAATGCAATGTAGTGTTTAATGTGGTTTGTACGCTGGTTGCATCATTGGAATCATATAATCAATACAATGGATATATTGAAATCAGAGTTTATTGAAGATTGGAACCTGCTAATTTGCTTCCATGATCTTGCGATGGAACGCCGCTCTATTATTTTCTGTGGGGACACGCAAAATCGTTTGTTTACTTAGATAAGCCAGCAAGAATTGAAGCTTTGGAAGACAATATATTGTACATACAAGCAGTTTTTAGATCAAAAGCCAATGTCATGTAAATATATATAAATTCATTTTCCAGAGCCTTGTAAAAACAAGCACCCTTTTCTTAAGGTACAACAGATTCTTACTGACCTTGATGAAATAAGAAGAAACTTATAAATAAACAAATTATATAATACGAGTATTGAGATTTTGTTACTTTAGGACGGAGGGTTTCTTATTTTCACTATATCTGTAGAGAATTTATAGGAATCTATCGCTAGACTTTGACTACCCAAATTTAGGTAGTACATACTTTCTTAGAAAGAAAGGTCTTAATTGACTCTGACGCATTTGCATCGAGCAACTACACGTATTGCTCCGCGATGTAGCAATAGGTAACGAGACAAGACGCAGATACACAGATATTTTATGTAATGGTAATATAAGACATATGGTATAGCTTAACGCAGATGAGCTATGAAAAATGTTTACAATTTAGTTTTACTGACATTACTAGCTTTTTGGCGGATTCATTTCATCCATTTCACCAAAACGATATATACGAAATGTAAAATTAGCAAGAGTCCCAAATCATCAGTGCCATTTAAAATGCATACCAAAGGTTCAGTTAATAGGTATTTCTATTGGCAATTATTAGAAGATCCTTCACTGATTTACTGTCAAAATTTCATAATATTAGGGCGATTAGAAACAGAGTTATTGCGTCTGAAGTAACAGTATGTTTAGTATCATCGGTACAAAAATGAGCATCGACCAAAAATTGCCGACAATTCAACATTCGAAGGACATCATCAAGGAGGCCAAGAAGAACAAAAACTTCCTTTACAACGTTGTGACTGATTATGTAACGAACGTGGTGTTCTCAATATGATCCAGAAACCAAGCGCCAAAATGCCAAGTGGATGGCACCAGATTTGCTTTTACGATTCCAACGGCATTGTCCACAAAAAGTTCGTTCCACTGGGCCAAACATGTAATGCATGATTCTATCTTGGTGTTTTGAAGCCGTTGGTGCATCGTATTCGGCCAGAATATCGCGCAGAAGGAATTTGGCGTTTGTTGCACGATAATGCGTCATCTCATCGATCGACGTTTGCAACTATCAATCACTCCCCATATTCGCCTGATTTGGCACCGTGTGAAATGCATTTGCCGATGAAAGGAAAGTGTTTTGAGGACATAGAAGCCATCAAAAAGACTTGAGCCGACATCCTGAAGGACTTCCCGGCAGGCGATCTAAAACACTCTTTTAACATGCTTTTAGACCGCACAAATCGCTGTATTGAGTCGGAAGGAGACTATTTTGAATAAAAAAAAATCGGTTTTGCCAAAAAACTTTTTGTTGTTCTTATTTTTAAAAAGTCCTGTTTACTTTGGAACGCATCTTGTATGCATATTGTCGGAGTAGGATATCGAATGGAACATCTTGTGAAAAAAAAAGTTGCTTCGTGAGTTGGTATAAATTTATCACTTCATTCCAGTGGGGGATCTACTTAAAGCAGTTACCTTGAGGGTTGTAAATTTGTAAGTGGGCAGTAGAAAACCACCATAATGATCGATCATACATTGAACGCATATTTTTTGCCAAGTAAGCAACTTTCACTTGTTACGGAATGATATATCAACCAATATGGGTATAAAAAGAACACATTTTCAATATCGCTTCAGGGTGTGATCCGATGATTTTTATTTTTAATTAAATGAAGATGTGCCATACTGCTACAAATCAACATATGTTGTACTGAAAGCAGAATGGTGTACTTTATCACAATGGACGTAATGTCGCCTGAGTTTGGAAGCAAATGAGCGAGAGATACGGACCTATGAAGCTGCAGAATCATTCTCACTTGCAGATAAAGGAGCAAGTTTACTCCACAAGAAACAAAACAAGCAACAGCTTAGAACCTAAGTAAAGGAGCATACTAAATATCACACTAAATATCTCAGCATAAAAACCAAGTTCAGATCCAATGTGGAGTCAGTATTACTATACAGTTGTAGTACTTGGAAAGTTATCAACATTTTCACTCTTAGACCGCAAAGGTATAGTAGATGTCTACGCAATATCTCAAGAATTTTTTGGCCGAACCGCATCTCCAACAACCAGTTTTATCTGAGAACGGTTCAAGAACCTATAGACGTCACCATACGGAGAAGGAAGTAGCAATGGATTGGTCACACCTTATGACGCCGTAAGGTGGCCCCATTACGAAATATGCCATGCAGTGGACCCCACTCATCCAATCAGGCACGAGAGCGGGTGGCCTGGTGGAGAACAGTCGGCGAGGGATTGAGACTACTGGAAAAGAGCTGGAGTGAGTTGAAACGCATTGCAGAAATCCGAACAAGATGGCATGCAGGCGTTGTTGACGCTCTACCTATGTCCCTTGAGGGGTGACAGGATTTATGTATGTTAAAGTACTCGTAAGTAAACATCTCACTGTGAACGTTTATTACTGTTAAAGGTACTGCACTGGTAGTGGTGGAAGAAACCTTTTTAATTACTCGTAAAATGTCAATTGGGCGTGCTATATTTGAGTCTTCTATGATTATTGACAATTTGTTTTAAACTCCATCTATCTGGTGAAAGTAATAAGTAAGAGGTTTGTACATAATATGTTGTTATCAAATAATAAGCTGTTCAATGAGCCATTTGAGTAAAGCAAAACATTTCTCAGCATTTATTGCGATATCCGACAAGGGATCTTTCCAGACCAAGTTGTTCTTAATACAAGTATCGAGAAAAGAAACGTTTTGGCGATCCAAGTTCCATCCAAGAATAGTACCTGCGTATAAAAGATTCGCTTTTGATTGTTTTTGAAATATAAAACACAAACGCAATATTGACATAGACATTGGTTCTACGCTGTCGACTTTCTGTACTGGTTATGAAAGGGTTCGCATGTCTTAAAATATTTTATTAACTGGAAATTAGTCAGCGTTTCCATAAGCTTAAAAGGAGGCGTCTAACGTGGAATGAACAGATCTTTAATAATGTTGCTACTATAGCTAGTGAGCGTTAATAACTTGCATTAATGGATGAAGTACTTAATTTAGATGGCCGTGGTGGATTCGGAGAACTTTATGCACAAATCATTGTGATCGTAAGCTAAAATGGCAAGTTTTTTTTTTTTTAATTTGCGCGCGCTCAAGGTGTTTAAGTACCCCTAAAATGCTTGCACACAGCGCGGGCGAAGGAAAATCAGGGAGGATAGGAAGAGAGGTACAGGTGAACGTTGGTTTTAGATGTTTGAAGGTTATAAAGACTAGGAAATAAAGAGCTAGGCAGGGCATTCCATAAGCGAGTTGTGCGGCTTAGGAACGAATCACGATATTTTAGAGTACGTCCGAAAGTGGGCTTAAGGGTATACTGATGAGCATTCATAGCGAGACGGGTGATACGGTTAAAAGTTTGAATGGGCGGAATGCTACTGGAGATTTCTACGGAGCACTGTGGGTGGAAATAGCGATAAAACAGAGTGAGACACGAGACATTACGTCGGTGTTCTAAGGTGTCCATTGTTTGAATGATATTAGTATCACCTATGAGTTTTATCGTACGGTTTTGAATCCTATCTAGCAGGTGCAGAGATGTTTTGGGCGCACCCGACCAGATGTGGGAATTGTACTCCAATTTCGGGCGGATAAACGCCTTATATATTGAGGCCAGCTCAGAGGGGGTGAAATATTTCTTACAACACCGAATATGTGATCATTCCAACGTAAGTTTTCATTGACAGCACATACCGAGAATGGAAAGTTTATCGTTTTCGACGATGCAAGTGCCATTCATGGATAACGGCTGGGTGTTTAAATTTCGCTTTAACGACAACAGACAGCATTGTGTTTTGGAAGCATTAAATTCCACTCTGTTAGTGGTTCCCCAATTAGTTATACGGTTAATATCGAAATTTAATGAGCTCAACGTAAGCTGGCGTTCCCGTTCTACAGCCGAAGAGCAGAGACGTGAGTCCGAGAACGAATATGAAAAGCAGAGAGTACCGTCATCAGCAAAGGAATATATGTATTGGATTAGAGGTAGCAGACAAGAGATCGTTGATGAAAATTAAAAAGAGTGTCGGAGACAGAACGGAGCCCTGGGGAACACCAGCATTTATTTCGTGAATATCAGACTTGAAACCATCCAAGACAAGAGCACGCATTTTCGACAAAAGAGCCTGATGCCAAACTCTGTCAAATGCCTTAGAAATATCAAGTGCAACTATCTTATTTTCGCCAGATTGATGTACGCTTTGGTTTCACTTTTCGGTGAGACATGCCATCAGATCACCAGTGGACCTGTTGCTACGAAAACCGTACTGCCGGTCATTAAGAAGTTTTCGTGTTTTGAGATATTCCATGAGCTGACGACGGGTTATCAGCGTTTCCATGACCTTAGAAAGAAGGGACGTAAGTGCATTGGGCCTGTAGGAGGAGAGAGAGGAAGATTCGCCTTTTTTAGGGACGGGCTGGACAAACGCTGTTTGTCTTCTTCCATCTTCTCGGAGAGTCCTAAAGAGTAGGATGGATGGAAAAGCTTACGCAATGGTTTTGCCAGCGAGGAAGAACACCTCTTCCGAAGGAGGTGAGATATACCATCTGGACCTTCGGATTTTTGAATGTTAAGATCTTTAAGAACTCTTACTACTACACGAGTGCGGAAGTGGATTTGTCCCATTGAAGATTCGATGCACTCTGGCCGAAAAGTGTGCAGCAAGCAAATTGGCCTTGTCCAATGAGCTGACAGTTGGAATATCATTATAAATGAGCGTTGGGATGAGGCAGAATTTCTAATATTTTTGACGAACGACCAAAAATTTTTACTATCTTTGCGAAATTGTAGTATTTTCTGTCTCAAGTTTTGGTCGTATTGGAATTTCACACGTTTAAGAAAGGCGTTGCAGTCATTCCTGGCTCGTTTAAATTTTTTTCGGTTTTCCTCTGTTGGGTTGGTTGTGAAGGACCGAAAAAACATTTCTCTAACCCTGACAGCCTCTTTACAGCTCGAGTCGTACCATGCCTTTTCTTTTGGTTTGAAACTCTCCATCCGATGAGGGATGGTTAGGTTGTTTTCCGCAGCAAAGATCTCAACACACCGTCCTTCGGGTGTTGTGTGTCCAGAATGTCGAAGCCATCCAGAATTGTGTATATTGAATTCATTGAATGGAGTCAGACAGCGCATCGAATTCGTTAAAAGTCGAATTGGTGTCCAGTTTGGGGCTTCTGTAAATAAAGCAGTAGTGGATAATTTGCTTACTGAGATGGAATTTTAACCAAATGAAATTGAATTCCGGATTGGAACAGGGACTATATTGTGGTGGAGTTTGGTAAGCTACATCACTACGCACATAAATGGCGAGACCGCGGTGAGAGAAGAATAATGGCACTAGTTCGTAGCCAGGTAGCTTCAGATCAGAGTGATCTGAGAGGTGTGGGCGGGGATCTACCTGTGTTTCACTAAGTGCCAAAATAACTGGTCTGTATTTACAGACGTGGGCGTACGCAGAAAAGTGATTACTTTTTATCCCGCGTATATTGGCAATATCCACTCTGAATTAACGAGTCATTATAAAGAAAGGCAAATACAAAAAACACAAACACCGACGTTACTAAGCATAGCTGTGAAGTAAAAATTCATAGTTGGTTTACCGAATCAAATTGTTGTAGGTGTTATGCCCTTACAATAATAGGAACCAGCACACCAATAAAATTCAAACCCACAGCCCGCTAATCATCGGTTGTTAAATATGTTACACTCAGTCACTGCACGCGCTGTATGACAATGTAATACAGCAACGGCAGTGACCGAGTGCAAGCAACAGTATGACCAGTGGCAGGAAGGTAGTAATGCCCGCACCGTGGATGACGATTCCAATACACTCGCGCGTTTTGTTTTTGTATTTTTTTTTGTTTGGTGCCCGCACAGCAATTTTTTTTTTTGGGTTTTCGTGAACTCGCGAGAGGATTTTTTTTTGTGCACATGTGCGTGGAAAATAATCAGCGTTCCCGTAACATTAAAAGGAGGGGTCTAACGTGGAATGAAATATCTTTAATAATGTTGCTACTATAGCTACTGGGCGTTAAAAACTTGCATTAATGGATGGAGTACTTGATTTAGATCGCCATGGTGGCTCCGGAGAATTTTATGAACAAATCTTTGTGATCGTAAGCTAAAATGGCAAGTATGCAGGACCTAGCGTTCTCTAGTCTACCGTTTTCGAAACGGATACCACGCCTCGGATAAGAACTGATCCAACGATTACGACCTTTGCCAGCGTAAACCAACAAATAGAGGCTTCTGGAATATTAACACTCTTTTCGTCCCAGGTAGTGAAGAACGTGCTAATTTCAGATATCGCAAACGGGAACGTGAGTTAGACTGTCATAAATTATAGAAATGAGAGTGAACGAGAAGAGGTGGTTAGATGCAAACAGGTACTAGCAATCTTTTACTCTAGCCAGGAAAAGCCCATTGTAACATGCACAAGCATGGACTACGATTGATATTGGCAAAAAAGGCCCATAGTAGTTTACTTTTTAAACAGCAACACGGGGAAATTTTTAACAACTACATAGATTGTCAAGTAGAATAAGGAAGGCCAGCGTCATACAGGGCACGCAAGGGTACGCAAGGAGATAAAAAAAATAGTGGTGGACGGTGGATGCGATGATAACTGCTTTGTGAATATGGATCACCTTATTTATTTATTTTATTTTCAAGGGAACGATACAAATTAATTTGTAGGGTCCGGGATTTGACGCCGGGGTACTATGCCCATGTGGCGATTTTGTCAACTGCACGCGGAGTACCGAGTTCCCATGTGGTCACCCACCTACGTACTTACCGCGCCCACTGCTTGATTTCGGTGATCACCTTGTTTAACCACAATATCTACCACCAATTTAGTCACCAAATGTGTCTACGGAGCGATCAGCCGTCGAAATACGAAACTTACGCGATGGAGACATGGGAACGACGCATGACCACCACATTATGGTTGCCACTCACAAACGGCTTCGATAACACGACTCCGTAAGATTACGAGAATTTTCAGCTACAACGTCTTAAATTTGCTGATCCATACGAAAAAAAACAACAAGCTCTTAAAAAGCTGCTTAGCCCATTGCAAGCAAACAAATACTGGTTTGACTCTTCGCGACATTGGTATGAACTCGGATAAGAGAATATATAAATGAGAGTCTAACAAAGCCGGACTACTTACTGCAACGAAGTCCACTCTCAAACTCAAGCTGTTCTTCTATTAACACGAAAAATGGGCTTGTATATGTGCGCACATTAAATAGAGAGCACTGATAACAAGAAAAGGCGATTTGGAGAAGTTGTGCAATCAGCCATGTATATATGTATATCAGAAGACAACAACAATATAGAAAGAGATCTCAAAATTAAGTACTCCATATTCTATTTTCTGTTCTTATTTTTCCTTTACTTCACTCTTTTCTTTTATTGCTTTCCTTTATTATTTTATTTTCTTAAATCGAAATATTTATTTTTATTAATAATTTGTAAAGGCTTGTTATCGTTAAATGCTTCTCTAGTGATTTCAATGTTAATAGGGGTTATTATGTTTTGCTGTGTTCTCCACTTCATTTCACTTCTACATATGCTTCGTAAACAATGCACGGATTAAGTGATACGACAAAGTTGTGAGTGTCCACCATGCAATGCTGTGAAAAGTCGAAGATGTTGCTAAACATTTTGAGTGAAAATAATATGGGGATCAGTGTTTGCCATTTCAATGGGCAAAGCATTGTTAAAAAGGTAGACGAAACGCTCTCTTTGTTTGGGAGTGGATCTATAAATGTTATTTGCATCACAGAAACTTGGTCAAATCTGAATATGGGGACATATCTATTTAAAGAGTATGGATATAAAATGTACCTCGTTGACCCACTTAGTGAGCCTTGTGGGGATGCCGTACGTGAAAAATAATTTGCAGCATAAAGTGGTGACGCAATCCAAAATTTTGGATGATGCAGAACATATTTTCATAGAAATAGTTGTAGAAAATATAACATTTCTCATAGGACCATAGGTAAGGGATTATCTTGAAGACCTCTCTACACTAAAGTTGTTGTATGCGGAGACTGTAATCTCGACATTCTAAGAGGGAAAAATAAGCAATTTGTAGATACGGTCAATTCGCTGGGTTTTCATTTTGCTAATGATGTTAACTCCACTCATTTTCAACCTGATAAAGTACCTTCATTTATAGATGTTTTTCTTATTTCTGAAACTGAGTTGGTAGGTTGCACACTATGATCAAATTTCTTCACCAGGATCTCAACCATGACATGGTTAAAATTTTTTTTAAATATTAATCCCCCCAGTTCATATGATGTCTTTGTACAATTTTGTCAATTTTCATCCATTGATATCCTTACATTGTTTCATGACTGTGACAGTCTTAATTGGTCACCTACATATGTATATGGTATACTGCGCATCGGATGTAACACATGAAAAGTCCGTGCCGTTTCTAAGAGAGGGCACCACTTGAATCAAATCCATACCATTTTCAGTTAGTACCAACATTCAAAAGATACGTGTATAAATTTGACAGCTGTCGGACGATTAGTTCTCGAGATATACCGTTGTGAGTGAAGCAACTTTTGTTATCGTGAAAAAAATGGATTCAAAGCAATTTCGTGTGTTGATTTATCATTGCTTTTTGATGGGAAAAAATGCAGCCGATGCAAAGAAATGGCTTGATAAGTGTTACCCAGACTCTGCACCAGCCGAACGAACCATTCGCAGGTGGATTGAAAAATTTAAAAGTGGTTACTGGTCATACAAGCACCGAAGATGATGCACGCAGTGGACGTCCAAAAGAGGCTGTTTCAGATGAAAACATAAAAAAAGTCCACAAAATGATTACGAATGACCGTAAAGTGAAGTTGATCGAGATAGCTCAGGCTCTGAAGATATCAAAAGAGCGTGTTGGATATATCATACACGAACATTTGGACATTCGAAAGCTCTGTTCAAAGTGGGTGCCGCGTTTGCTCACATCGACCAAAACCAACAACGTATTGATGATTCAGAGGAGTGTTTAAAGCTGTTCAACCGCAATAAAGCCGAATTTTTGCGTCGGTATGTGACAATGGATGAAACTTGGCTCCATCACTTCACACCAGATTCAAGTCGGCAGTCAGCTGAGTGGCGAGCAGGCGACGAACTTCGTCCAAAACGACCTAAAACTCAACAGTCGGCTGGCAAGGTTATGGCATCCGTATTTTGGGATGCACATGGAATAATTTTCATCGACTATCTCCAAAAGGGACAGACTATCAACAGGGACTATTACATTGCGTTGTTGGAGCGTTTGAAGGACAAAATCGCAGAAAAACAGCCGCATTTGAAGAAAAAGAAAGTGCTGTTTCATCAAGACAATGCACTGTGTCACAAGTCGATGAAAACGATGGCAAAATTGAATGAATTCGGCTACGAATTGCTCCCTACCCATTGTATTCTCCAGATTTGGCCCCAGCGACTATTTCCTGTTCTCAGACCTCAAAAGAATGCTCGCCGGAAAGAGATTTAGGACCGAATCGCCGAAACAGAGGCCTATTTTGAGGCTAAACTGAAATCGTACTACAAAACTGGTATCGAAAGATTGAAAAATCGTTTCAATCAGTGTATCGCCCTCGAAGGCAACTATATTGATAAATAAAGTTGAATTTTGCAAAAATTTTGTGTTTTACTATAAAACGGCACTGACTTTTGAGCCCATGTCATAAATTTCAAGTCTTGTGGAAACTACCGTTACATTGAAACAACAGATAGGAAAACGTGCAAAACTGGATAAATGGAGCAGAAGGGACATTTATGCTTACTCTATGGAAACTAAAAACCGTTTTTTGGTGATATGTTAGTATTGTGTCGGCAACATCCCACTGGATGTAAAAAAACCATATTTTTGATTTTTGTATTTATGGACAATAATGACAATTCCAGAAAAGGATAAATACGTTTGTGCATTTTAAGTATGCGGTTTTGCTCGCCACTGTACATATCCAAATATCATGAGATCTGAGATGAAAAGCCTAACGAATATGCAAAAATGTCCCCCCCGCAATCTTTTATCGGCTGTGAGAGCCTTTACCGGAGTTATTTATCCTTAACTATCATTTGCTTAAAAATAAAAACCCAAAGATAGGCGTTAATAGTCCGGTGTGGATTTTCTACCTCATTGCTCGTCTTGTCATTTTTATGCTGTGTATCTTGACAGCGATTTTTAAACAGCGTATGATAATATAAAAACAGATCACCTCCTATTGCGTCAAATCTGTCTTTGTTTTTCTACAAAGCTCATCTATTTGGATAAAATGATTATGAACAATCGCAGTTGGGTGAAGTCCGACTCAATACCATCAGAAAATTTAGGTAAAGCGGAAAACGGAACAACTTCTTAGTGTCGTAGATATCATTGACAATATTTACAACATTGACATCATTGCTAAAAGAAAGTGAGAAAACACTGGCCCCGCACACTTATTATTTTATTGTATACCTGAAATGAAACAACAACTATACTATTGCGTCAACCACAAGGCTATGTTTAAAAACTTCCGCGTTCATGATCTACATAGATAGGACGAGTGTGCAAAGTTTTGAAAGTTAACATACGAGTATATTCTACGATCCCAACCAACTTTCAGAAAAAACTGCTTCAACGCAAATAAAAATTTGACTATTGTCAAGCGGTGTATCGAAATAGAATAACACGCACTCGTATTCCCGGAAGGCTGAACGCAACAGGACATTCAAAAATCGTCGACAAGTTCGGCTCTAAAAGTGACAGAAAATAAAGTTTTAGCCTCACGGAATATCCATACTGGACCCAAAATGTGGAAAATATTGTGAGCCACTTAGAAGGCATTTCTTATATGTTGCGATACTAATGCTCAAAACACTTTTTGGGGAAGTAACAAGTGTAACGTGAGGGGAAATCATCTCACGGTTTTCATATTATCGTCTGATTGGTTATCAGCAATGTTGGCTCCCATCCAACAAATGGAACGAATACACCCTATCCAACAGGCACTCTAAGGAGATTATGAGTTCATCAAATTCCAAATCAAATGCAAAGCCTCTTCTTGAAAAGGAGAAATCCGAGAAAAACCGCCTTTACGCGCTTTCTGATAAATCTTGGCTATCCTAAACACAGAAACACACAAGAGATTTAGCAAGCTGTTCCGATCTTGAGGGATGCAGATCTGCAGGAGACTACAAGGCTCTTAGGAATAATTTGGAGTGTTGTCAGGCTGGGACATAAACATGTTTTTTGAGTATTGTCCAATGGACGATATACTATACATATCATATTTAGTAAATAATAAGCACAAATAAAAACAAATTCTGATGTGTAAAGGATCCAAAAGCTGACTAGGACTAAGAGATCGATGAGCTGACTGTTGTCCGATAAGGTTGGCCTTAGGGTGACTTATCGTTAGGCGTGGGCTTGAGATCACGAACTTCTAGTCGTGCTGAAGTATAATCTGGACATTTTCTGCCAGCCTGGGAGGTGATTCAGAACACTCGTTATGATACTAAAATACCAGTCTTCACTATACGTTACGCGAAAATACAATACGAACCACACTTAGACCAACTTTAGTACCCATTGAGAGTGACTGGAAAATCGGTTCCCAAATTCCACACACCAAACCGATCTATAAAATTTAATACAATTCTTTGCTTTTTATATTATTTAATTATCCACTTATTTCTTCTTTTTTTTTTGGTTTTATTAGATACGAGGGTTGTCTGAAAAGTTTCTGAAAGCGGCACTCTTCAATAAAAGCTAGTGAATGCTAGTTGTACATCTTTTGACAGTTATTTACCGAAGTTTCTATCGTGAATAAAAGATTTAGAAAACCTTGAGCTATTTACAAAAAGTAAATCTGTATAATAGAGCCATACATACGAACAGAATATCGGACTGGAATAAATTTTAAAATCGCAAAAACCCAATATAAACATGAATACATTAGTTAGACCAACCAATTTATACATTGAAGCCAAAATAAATGACCATGCCGCCGATCCAAAGCGTCTCTGGATAACTTTAAAGAAACAAATTCTTAACGAAGAACGAAGTGAATTTAAAATAAATGGAGTAGTACGAGTATTAAAATCGGATTCCGAAATTGTCAACACATTTAACAATTTCTTCATAAGTAGTGTTAACTGACCTGCGAGGCGATTGATCGGTAAACTGCTAACTGCCCCATAACTTGGGCTGGGCCCAACGGCCAAGCTTGTAGCGTAGTGCTTACCTTATCCCCAGTGGTGGTCCCACTGCATGAGTTAACCCTCTCTCAGGCTTGCTAAAAGGGCAAGGCTTTGCACGCCCAGTAGTATAATACTGGCCTACGCCTTCATAGTGCGAAATAAAAAAGATGCGACGAAGCAATTAATGGCCTCGGATTAAAAAGGATTCTTTTTTGAAAAACTGTGATATACTACAGTGTGAATGACTCGAACTCCAACTTTTTAAAATGCTATAATTTTTTTATTTTTTGATAAATTTTATTGTGCCAAAGCAAAAAATGTTGGAAAATACATCAATTTTCAAATTGTACCAGTAGTTTTCAATATGTCCACCTTTGGAGCAAGTGGCTCTGCGGTATTTTGGCCCATTCGCGGCGAAGTGCTTATTTGAGGTGGTCCAAACTTTGGTAAGTTTGGATAAAAATTTTTCAACACAACTGAGACGCAAATCGTTTAAAAGGCTTGTAAATAATAAAATGTACTTCTCTCTCCAGCCCTGAATTTTTCAAAATTATGTCCATTTCTATTTACTGTAAACATAAAAAAAAGTGGACACCAGGGGACACCGGCGGACACGTGGTCCCACAGTGTAATTTCACATTCTGGGACCGCATGTCCACGGGTGGACACATTTACAGTTTGACGATTTTACACTTAATTTACATAACATATTATATAAAAGAACTGTAAACGACATTGCTATCACTCACAATCAAAAAACAGCACGGAACATTTTTCAATCCCAAAAGGTAAGAGCAAAAATATACGATGGCGCTAAACGTGTTAAATCTGGAATAACTTTAGAAGAAGTAGCATTTTTTTGCAACCCAGCTCGGATAATGGCCGATTTCTGCCTTGTTGAAATTTTTTGATTGTTTTTATTTCTTCGGTTTGCGTTGTAATAACATTATCGATTGTGGAAGCCGATCGATGTAATTGGACGATCGGACCGGTATCCTTATACGCATTTATACGCATGGATTTTGGCGATTTCCTCATCCGAGAGCGTTTTTCCTTTTCCCATTCTGACTTGCAGCCAACAATCATCGAAATCCAAAAGTTCTAAATGTAAAAAAAATATTTTCAATTGCAATCACCAAAAAGAACCCTGATTTTGTTTCCAACTCACAGCTTTTCAGAATAAACACGGCTGATTTTAATTGAATTTCGCACGCTCATTAGTGACAAAACAACAGATGTTGAAATTCTCTCATGAAGAAAGGACACAGAGCAAAAAAAAAAAGAAAAAAATTGGTCATAAATGTTCGTCTACACGTTTTCTGGACAAAATTGCATCTGCCTTTAATTAAATTTCGCTGAGTGTATAACCTTAAGGTTTTGTAGTAAGGAAATTTGTCTACCTTAGCTCTGCTATAAAAACACCTCAGCAAAAATAAAAACGAAGAATCACTCTTGCCATTCGCTGTTTCTTTGGGCTAAGAAGATGATTTAGTAGTAAAGCCGTTTCGAGAAAAATCCTTTGAAAAATATTCGATGCAGTTTGCGTTGACGTCATCGACCTAGACAGAAAACTGTGCATCAGTCGCCTGAGATGAAAAGGACATGTAGAGCGAATGGACAATAATGTTCCAGCCGCAGGGTCTTCGAATCTAACCCGGAGAAACAGTGCAGTAGAGGGAGACTTCACTTTTGGTGGTGGGCACAGGTAGAAGGGACCTCAACCGACTTGGAGTGCACAGTTTGCGTTGACGACATCGACCTAGACAGAAAACTGCGCATCAGTCGCCTAAGATGGCTAGGGCATGTAGAGCGAATTGACACCAATGTTCCGGCCCGCAGGGTCTTCGAATCTAAACCGGAGAGATAATGCAGCAGAGGGAGACTTCACTTTTGGTGGTACGCACAAGTAGAAGGGACCTCAACCGACTTGGAGTGCGCAACTGGAAGCAGTTAGCTAAAGACCGAGGTAACTAGAGGCCAAAGTTCACCCCGACCTGTAGCACCACCTAAGCAAATAAGAGTTATGGAAATAAATAGTAGCTGTTGAACTCAAACTATTGAAGAACATAGATTTCAAGAGAATGACATAAACGTGCTAGAGGAAAACGTAAAAAAAATTAATATGAGAAATGACTACTCGGGCATTAATTGTAATATAATCTTGGAATGCAAGAATGCAGCTTTGCCTCCATTGCTAAGAAACAATCAACCTTTCGCTTACCAGCTGTGTGTTTCCTGAAAGTTGAAAAACTTCAGACGTTCATCCGGTAGAAAAAGTGAAGAGTGCACAGACTCCAGACCAGTGGAGACAAATATTCATGCTAAAGAAAAAGCTTAGCGGGTTAATGTGGTATCTGGAGCCGAAGCCACTATATATACCCCATCACACTTAAGTTTATGTAGACACATTGCGATGCCCGTGCGGGGGAATCGGGAGGGTACGGAATTAGATTGCGGTTCCTAGTTTTGGCTTCCGCTTTCCGCTTCGCGTTGGCTGTCGCTTGGTCCTTGAGCGGGTCTAAGTCATCTTGTTGCATCTGCGCATCTGAAAAGAGATGTTAGTGAAGAAGCGGATAGTTCTGAGAGGTCGTGAAAGTAGTAACTTCCTAAAGTTCTTTGTCTCAAATTCCTGAGGTTGGGACAGTGGTACAGAAAGCGGAGGGTATCCTGTAATGAGCCTATGTCCCCACACCCTCTGCTGAGGTCGTCTCAGAAAATTATGTCCTGTGAGTAATCCAACAAGCTACTATATTTACGCTAGGTTCAGCTCTGCTTTTCAAGAGAATCTTACTTGTTTTAGATTTGCTGAGTTCCGGCCATAGTTGTCTTGAGTTTTCACAGGTTGGAAGGTTCTTCAACCTTTCATTGGCTTTGAATCGTTCGTTCCACCTTCATTCTTATAGTGCAGAGTGGAGGTTTGATATTTTAATCTGCCCGTTCCCTATCTAGGGATGATCCTCTTCGGTTAACTCGTCTGCGTGTTCGTTGCCTGTCACCGGATCAAACATAGCGTTTGTTTTGTTTGGTGTACCTTGAGAAAAGACAAAACCGAGTTTGCTACTTATTTATTGTGAAGTTCGTCACACATTCTCAACGAAAATTCTCAAATAAATAAACGCCAGTGCAACAATGACGAAATTTTGTTTCTAAAAAACAACTTTCCAGCTATCGACAACAAAACAGGTTTTTCTGTTTAGTCTTGTCCTTTTGTTTTGGTCCATGCGGAGTGTGCTGCGCCATAAGCAAGTGTGCAATAATCGACAACGAAGCTGATTTGAAAAATATTTGTTGCATTCGATGTGTTTTTGTTGTATGCATGGCTTTGCAGTTTGCAGAGAACCAGTTAAACATGTCACACAAAAACATGTTTTTTATTTCGCCTGCTTTGGTGTGTGTTATCAATTGATTGTTGTTTCATTAGTGAACAAAAAACGTTTTGTCTGATCCGGTGTGTTTTCAACGTTAATGGCTGGGATATTGCCTTTATTGCCCCAAGTCTGGCTGCTTCTGCTACAATCAATATGCCAATAGAAGACTCGGCAGGCAACGTGAGCATCGTAAGTGAAATAGATCGGAAAAGATTCCGGCGCCGGTTCCTATCTCCATCTTTGGTCCATTCGTGTAGATGGATATCAAATCTATTACCATTTGGTTCCTGTCCCATACTTCTTTGCTGGGGAAAATGCAAGCGAACGGTGTTTCAAAATCGTGATGAGGTAGTATACATATAGTCCGTATTGCGGAATAAACCCAGTTCAGTTGTAAAGATTATTGAGGCGCGGGCTTTCGGGGCTTGATTTCCACTCATTAACCCATTCGCTGCCAAGCCTAAATTATATGAAGTCATTCCCCTTGCCATTTATATTTTGAGTGTTATTGTTTACCAAAGCTCTATTATTTCTTGGTAAGAGCACATATATTATCATACATAATCATTTACAAGCATAAAACCAAAGACGAGTATACTCGTCGTTGGCAATGGGAAGGCAACAGGACTCGACATCCTTTTTCGTATTTGTGTACGTTTTAGTAGAAAAAAAAAATTAAAAATCACACAGATGGATAAAATAATGAAAATGCAATAAAATGAGACACAACATTCTGTAAATTGGTAAAAGCTAGATATTCACTATTGTCGATTACAGTGTCTCAGCAGATAACGGGATTACATTATCCCGTACATTATAGCATATTTTTTATTTTTTTTTTATAATCGGCGCCGCGCTCAAGGGGTTTTGTGTACCCTTAAAATGTTTGCACACAGCACGCCGAAGTAAGGTTAGGGAGGAAAGAAAGAGAAATACCGATGTACGTTGGTTTTAAATGTTTGCAAGCTATAATGACTAGGAAATAGGGAGCTCGGCAGGGCAACCATAAGCAAGTTGTACGGCTTAGGAAAGAATCACGATATTTTAGAGTACGTCCGAAAATGGGCTTGAGGGTATACTGATGAGCATTCATAGCGAGACGGGTGTTAGGTTGAAAGTTTGAATGGGCGGAATGCTACTGGCGATTTCAATGTAGCACTGGTGGTGGAAATAGCGATAAAACAAAGTGAGACAACTTCGAGCTGAGTAACTGCAACGTCTCTTATCAGTAAACCCAATAGTTCTGCAGAGTTCAGACAAATTATTAGTTGTGAAATACAAATTTGAACAAATTTTACACATTGTTGTACAATACTTATTAGGTATACTTTCAAAGTGAAAATTCTCATTGATTATATTTGATTTATTATATAGTATAGTTTATAGTTATTTATTTTATCCTTTGTACAATTCAATTTAGTTATAATGGACGACGATATATCAACTGACAATGATTTTAATTCAGAGGAAGAATATTTTTTAAATGATAGTGATGCCGAGACTGAATCAAACGACAGTCTATGTCCTATTGCAAGAAAAAAACCACGAATAAATGTGATGTATGATTCGGAAGAATCAGAAAGTGAAGATGAAGTTCCTAGTACTTCTATCAATGTGTAATCTATAAATGAAGATACCAGAAGTGGCAATATGTGGACAGAATTGGAGGGAGATCCTCCAGTTTTTGAATTTCGTGGAAAGGATCAAGGCTTGAATCTTCCGGCAAAATTAAGAACTCCAGGCGAACTAATTGACATATTCATTTCTGATGAATTTATTGATATGTTGGTTCAAGAAACTAATGAGTACGCTGCAGAAATAATAAGACGGAAAAGGATACTGAGGAAATCATCAATGTTTCATAATTGGGAAGCCGCCACTAATCGCTGAGAAATGCGAAAATTCTGGGCATTGATTCTTCACATGGGATGCATAAATTTGCCTAACATTGCACATTATTGGAATAAAAGCCATTTTGGAGAACTCATATGTGCCGAAACCGTTTTCAAAAATTATTACGGTTTCTGCACTTTTCGAATAGCACAAACCACGAAAATAATAAGCTACACAAGATCGAACCGATTGTTAAATATTTTAATAAACGTGATGAATTCTGTATATAATCCTGGCAAAGATCTAGTTATTGGTGAGTCTTTAGTATTATGGCGTGGCCGTCTTTACTTTCGGCAGTATATAAAAAATAAAAAAACAAATTTGGCATAAAATTATATGAATTATCGCAGGGTATGACACTACGAATAACATACAAATTTATTGTGGAAAATGTGAAATTCTGTCAGACGGGCTTCGGTTGTGCTTTCTCTTATGGACGGTTTTCTAGATATTGGTCATGTTTTGTATATGGACAATTTTTACCACTCCGTATCGCTGACAAAAGAGTTAACATTGTGCTCGACATATATTTGTGGAACTTTGCGATCCAATCGTAAAGGTAATCCGAAAGAATTGGTCAAACAAAAACAGTACAGCTGGAAGCGATCCGAATCGGTCGTTATTTGTAAGTGGACAGATAAAAGACACGTACTTACCATATCAAATATGCACAAAGCTGAAATGGTTGAAGTTGCTAACCGAAATAGACAAGTCTGCACCAAACCCAACATCGTAAGGGATTACACAAAAGGTATGGCAGGTGTAGACAGTTCGGATCATAGTGCTATGAGAAAAACTCTTCGGTGGTATAAAAAAAATAGCTGTACACATTATACATAGAAATGGCTGTGCATAATGCAAATATGTATATTGTATTTTCAGCAACCGAACGCAGAAAAGAAAACATCTCCCCAGGAACAAAATTCCCTTCATTATCTTGATGCTATTCCTCCTTCACCATAAAAGAAAAACCAAACTCGCAAATGTAGAGTTTGTGCAACGAAAACCTTCGAAAGGAGACTCGATATTACTGTCCGAGCTGTTCTGATAAACCTCCATTATGTATTGGACTTTGTTACAAATTCTATCATGAAGATAAAGTATTATAGTATAAGTGATTTTGTTGCTATAAAATTTTGTTATAATACACGATGAAGTTGATTTTCGCTTAATTTAAATTTTTAAAAGATCATTCTCTAAGAAATGAAGCATAATTTTTGTAAAAAAATTTATTTGCAGTATTTTTTCAAGTTATTAATTTGTTGTTTTAAAAAATTGTTAATTTAAAAAACCTGCATGTTATAACCAATTTAAAGAAGGACGAGTATACTCGTCTTGGCAATGCATGACACCCTCCCAAAGACGAGTATACTCGTCCTTGGCAAATGGGTTAAGCTGACTGAATCATAGAGCGCTTTTCTGCCGACCCTTTCGTGTATAGATCTAGGGGCAAGAGGCCAAGTATATTTCCTAGTACCACCGTTGGCGCCGTTGACATGAGTGGTGCAAATACATCCAGTCCTCTGTACTTTTGTCATTAACTTGAGGTTACTACTTTCATTTGTGGAGTGCCACCATACTAAGCTATGGACTATCCATAGGAAATTCGTCTGTGGCCGTTGTTCGCGTATTGGCGAAGCAAGGTTTTTGATTTTGATTTAAGTTTCTGTTTCAATGCTTCTGTGATTAAGTGTCTCTCGTGTGCGCTGAGTCCCAAAACACGTCTTAAAATGCGCGACATTGTATATGTGCTGACTTTCTGCTTGCACAGCGAATTTCGACGAATTCGATTCTCCACTCCTTTGATGACTTTTGGTGTTCGCACAGCGCGCGGACGGCCGGATTTTGTACTGTCGACTATTCCACCAGTATCCTTAAATAACTTCACGGTACGATACACAAAGTTTCGTTGAGATTTTCGCCTTTTTCGTAGCCGGATTTTTGCAGGCCAATTACGATAACACGATTTTCCTGCCAGCCATGATTGCAAATAAATGACGTCAAAAACTTTTTACGCGGGAACTTTACATAAATGTCACTTTCAAATAGCCGTCAAGTCGAATTGAATGCGCTCATTGGTTCTTGAGAATGAATGTGTTCATTTCGTGTACCAAACAATTTACTAGGCTTCTTCAATATCAAGGAAGACTGCTAATGTGTACTCTTTGTTTTTTAGAGATCTTTTTCAATCGTGCTGACAACTTCATGTAGGGCCGTTTCCGGCTAAGACTAAGGGGTGCAGATTACTTCGAATATGAATGTCAAGCAGTTTTTCCAAAATTTTAAAATTAACGATTTTAGGCTTATGGGCCTGAAGTCGTATGGATGGCTATGGCTGGGTCTACCTACCTTGGGAATGAATAGTACCTTTACTTCCATCCAGCATTTTGACACATGCCCATACTTGATGCTAGTGTTGAATAGTCTTTTTAGGAACGGTATCACAACCTCCTTTTTTTTTTGAAGCATGATTGGTGTGAGACATCTTTAAACTGGGTAATTATTAATTAATGAAGGGAAAAAGGAAATAGAAAAATACAGCATTATATTGGCCATATTTTTGGACCTTCAGAGGACCTTCGAAAGATAGATTTCAATGGAAAAGCTTTATAAATATGGTATTCGAGGAATACAACTTGATTGGCGAGTTAAGATAAATGAAACGTTTTGAAGCCCACAAGAAATAGCTATTGCTGTCCCACAAGGGTCAGTATTAGGGGTTTTACTATTCCTTCTGTATATTAACGATTGTGGAGAAATTCTATCGCGTTGTAAGATTTGTCGCTTTGTGGATGACACCCTTATATATGTATATCAGAGGCGGGCATTTTCATGTTATAGAGACTATTTGACAGAGTGATTTGGATGCAAAGTACAATTGGCTACATAAAAACAAACTTAAACTTAATGTGTCAAAAACTAAATGGATGTGTATTAATAGTAGCGAATGCAAATATATGTACTTAAATATCTGCTTGTATACGTTGACAGTAAACAGAAGTTCGTAGCTCATTTTAATCAATTACATATGGATGTGTAAAAATTACAAAAAAGATACGTTTCTTTAAAAGAATTCGAAATTTCGAATTTCGGTTACCTCTTTACAAAAAAATGCAAACGCAACCTTCTCCACAAAGGTCTTAATCTATTTTACATCCTAGAGATGTAAAAATGCTAACCAATTTAAGGGGTTATAGTTAGAATTTTCAGAAAACCGATTTGTATTTCGTAATGTACATATATCTGACTATATTCCCTGAAAATTTCAAATCGATCAGGTAAGTACTTTTCGAGATGTACGCATATTTGTAAGGACTCCTCGGACTCTTAAGCTTGTGCTCAAGAAAAAGATGCGACTGGTGAAAACCAAGGTGATGAAAGTTGTGAAGAATTAACAGTATCTGGCGATGGAACCTGGAAAAAGCGAGGGTATACATCTTTATACGGAGTAACATCATTGATTGGATATTATACAGGGAAAATTATAGGTGTTATAAAAAGTTGCAGTACAACAATGTGAATTTTGGAAAAAGAAAATGAATTCTGAAGAGTACAACGATGGGCTAGAAGATCACAAAGATAATTGTTCTGCAAATCATAATAGTTCTTCTGATTATCTGTCTTTAACATCTGATGTTGCTGAAGCTATGTTTCCAATTTATACAGATCTCAGGGATAAAAAATTATTGGAAAGGATGTGTTGGTGGTTTTACGCAAAACAACAGTGAGAGCTACAATCAGTTGAGATGGAAAATAACTCTAAAAATCGATCCGTGTGGCTCAAAAATTGTTGAAATAGCAGCTTACATCGCTGCCAAGATCTCCAATGAAGGTACAACTTCAATTTCATATTACATGAATGCAATTGGAATATCAATTGGGCCCAATGCCCATGCCCATGCCCATGCCTATGCCTATATCGAGAACGAGAACGGTGTGTTGAGATCTTTGCTACGAAAAATAATTTAGCCCAGCTTGTAAATAAGCCCACACGAATACCAGACGTTGATAGTCATACTGCCAGCACACTGGACCTGTTTTTAACTTCCCACCCTGATAAGTACATCGTTGATGTGCTCTCCCCTCTAGGCTCGTCGGACCATTGTGTCATATCAGCTAATTTCTCGTACCCGACCACACAGTTAGAGAAAAGATTACTAAAAGAACCGTATGGCAATACGAGAAAGCCAATTGAAGCGGACTTAACAGCTTCTTTAGGTACTTTAACTGGTCGTTATGTTTCCTCCATAACGACGTGGATGCCGCTGCTGACATGATCACAGAAACTATTCTCTTTGGAATGAGATGCTTTATCCCTCATCGGATGAAGAGTATTAAACCAAAAGAAAAGGCATAGTACGACTCGAGCTGTAAAGAGGCTGTCAGGGTTAGAGAAATGTTTTTTCGGTCCTACAAGACCAACCCGACAGAGGAAAACCGAAAAAAGTTTAAACGAGCCAGAAATGACTGCAACGTCTTTCTCAAGCGTGTGAAATTCCAATACGACCAAAAACTGAGCCAAAAAATACTGCAATGTCCGAAAGGTAGTAAAAATTTTTGATCGTTCGTCAAAAATATTAGAAATTCTGCCTCATCCTCCATCCCAACGCTCATTTACAATAACATTCCAGTTGTCAGCTCTTTGGACAAGGCCGATCTGATTGCCGCAAAATTTTCAGCTAGCTCAACCCACCCAGATTGTGGTTTGTTCCCGCCTACACTTGAATGCGTCGAATCTTCAATGCGATGAATCCACTTTCACACTCGTGGTATATCTCCCCTCCTTCTGAAGAGGTGTTCTTCCTCGCTGGTAAAACCATTGCGTAAGCTTTTTCATCAATACTACTCTTTAGGACTCTTTCCGATAAGATGGAAAACAACATTTGTCCAGTCCGTCCCTAAAAAAGGCGAATCTTCCTCTCTCTCCTCCTACAGACTCATTGCACTTACGTCTCTTCTTTCCAAGGTCATGGAAACGCCAATAAACCGTCAGCTAATGAAATATCTTGAAACACGAAAACTTCTTAATGACCGGCAGTATGGTTTTCGTAGCAACAGGTCTACTGGTGATTTGATGGCATGTCTCACCGAAAAGTGGAACCAAAGCGTATATCAATTTGGCGAAAGCAAGATAGTTGCACTTGATATTTCTAAGGCATTTGACAGAGTTTGGCATCAGGCTCTGTTGTCGAAAATGCGTGCTCTTGGGATCGATGACTCTCTTCTTCAATGGATTAGATAGAAATCACCTTTCGGAATGTTCAATTCAGGTTGTCTTGGACGGTTTCAAGTCTGATATTCACAAAATATATGCTGGTGTGCCCCAGGGCTCGGTTCTGTCTCCGACACCCTTTTTAATTTTCATTAATGATCTCTTGTCTCCTATTCCTAATGCAATATATTCCTTTGCTGATGATAGTACTTCGGTTGTTGAATGAGAACGGCAGCGTATGTTAGGCTCATTAAATTCCGATATTAACAGCATAACCAATTGGGGAATTATCAACCGAGTGGAATTTAATGCTTCCAAAACTCAATGCTGTCTGCTGTCATTAAAGCGAAATTCAAATACCCAGCCATTATCCATGAATGGCACTTGCATCGTCGAAACCGATAAACTTTCCATTGGCCGTATGTGTGTCAGTGACAACTTACGTTGGAATGACCACATATTCGATGCGGTCATGTCTAGGTTTCCTCAAGCGATGTAAGAAATATTTTACCCCCTCTGATTTGGCCACTATATATAAGGCATTCATCCTACCACAATTGGACTACAATGCCCACATCTGGTCAAGTGCGTCTAAAACATCTCTGCACCTGCTAGATAGGATTCAAAGCTGTGCGATAGAACTCATAGGTGATACTAAAATCAATCAATCAATTGACACCCTCGAACACCGACGTAATGTCTCTTGTCTCACTTTGTTTTATCGCTATTTCCACCACCAGTGCTCCATTAAAATCGTCAGCAGCATTCCGCCCATTCAAACTTTCAACCGTAACACCCGTCTCGCTATGAATGCTCATCAGTATATCCTCAAGCCCATTTTCGGACGTACTCTAAAATATCGTGATTCTTTCCTAAGCCGCACAACTGGCTTATGCAATACCCTACCGATCTCTGTGTTTTCTGGTCCTTATAACTTAGAAACATTTAAAAACAATGTACATCGGTACCTGTCCTTTCTTCCTCCCTAAATTTTCTTCGCCCTCGTTGTATACAAACATTTTAAGGGAGTACGCGAGAGGAAAGAATGCCTGATGCTACGAAGGGGCCATCTAATGGCCCTGTAATAGATGACTTCATGTAAGTAAAAACAAAACATTTATCTAGAATATGCGTAAACTTCTTCCGAAACTTTAAAAGCGTTTTTCTTAAAATTATGTTTTCGTAGTCGGTGATCAAGATTAAAAAAAACGGCTCAATCAATCGGTCTGAAACCTTCTCAGATATGTTCCTCAGGTATTGATCGAAGGAATAAGATTTCGGATAATTATTTCTATTTTTTTAAACAATTTTACGCGACAATTTTGGACGAAAATTTGAATTTTTTTACGAAGCCGCCATTTTGTCAAAAATCAAAATTTCGATTATTCCTTCGATCAATACCTGGTTTTATCTATCCACTAAAAGAATCATTCGGGTTTTTTTGATGTCAAATGAACTAAACCGCAGATATCGTGATCACCGAAGACCTTTTTTTGCAGGACCTTCAGGAGATCGTCTGCCGGAGCACACCAGATCGATATTTTCACAAATCATTAGTGCCATTATAAACTTAGGTGTCGCCACTAAATGTACCTATACTTTCTGTTTTTGTAAAATAAAATACATTTTCAAAAAAAATTCATAAAAAAAACGTATTTTTCGTCTTTCCAACTGCGTATAGCCCCTTAAATTTGTTTAAATGAAAGATAAAATTCCTACTAAAAAACAAAAATTTGTAAAATACGAAAATTGTAAATATTACATTTATGCATTTTCTTGCAAACTAATATTAAAACAACTAAAATTAAAAAAAAAATAATTAAGGGAAGATATATCAGTACACCTAGCATGGTCGAAAAAAAAAAACGATTTTTTCTTTGCATTTTCTTGATGCTTGAGGTCTCAAGAATATCTGGTGAAAACGCCAAATCAATATTTCGATAAATAAGCCACTTACAGCCGAGAAAGTGAAACGAGTTTTGTGGCGTCCAACCGAGAGGCAGGTAGCGGCAAGCGACCCTTCGAACAGAGCATCCCTAGACCTATTTTATGATTCTATTGTTTTTTTGGGCGTTCTCGGCTACAGGTATGACGGAAGTATCATACGACTGTTATTATTTACCAGAAATAGACACATTTTGTCAGTAACTTGCCGTTCGTGCAACTGTGTGTTACAGTGAATTTTCGTTTGTGAATAAATATTCTAAAGAAAATGGATATCAGAAATAAAGGTTCTCGAGAAGGTCATCAATCCGGATCTTTTCGCAAAGATCGGAGCAAATACCGCCCAAATATCGACATATTGCCGAAAAACTTTCCGACGACAGTATTAGTTCCAATGCCAAAAAATTGAAGACTGATCATGAGACATGCGCACCAGAAGATCCAAACATCGGGTATCGAATTTTGAATTTTCTGACTGTGGTTTCTGTCTTTTCGGAATGCGTAAATGTAAAATGTAAAAAATGTGATAGTGATGTTCGATTTTCAACAGAAAGCGCTCGAAGACTCGATGTTAAAATTGTAGTTTCGTGTTCATCGTGCAAACCGACTTTCATTCCTTCGTGCCCGTACATCAACACAGCTTACGAAATAAATGCACGATTCTTTTTTGTTATGGGCTTTTTGATGATTGGTTTGGCTGGAGCTATGAAATTTTGTGGACTCATGGATTTACCGCTTCCGCTTAAACAAACGACGTATGATATGATAATTAATAACATTCATTCTGCTGCTTCAAGTGTTGTTCAATTGGTGTTAAAACAATCTGTAAAAGAAGACCATCAGGAAATAACAAAACAAAACTCGAGTGCTGATATAACAAAACTGACCGTTTCAGGAGATGGTACGTGGCGAAAACGTGATTTTACCTCGTTGTATGGAGTTGTGGTTCTCATTGGTCAGTTTACAAGAAAAGTCGTTGATTTTCTTGTAAAATTTTCTTATTATGCTGAATGCAACTATTAGGATAAACACAAAAATACCGAGCAATATGAGGAATGGAAATCTAATCATGATGAAAATTGCCAGATCAATCATGACGAATCGAGAGGCAAAATGGAAGTAGACGCCATGAAAAAATTATTTATTATCCGTCGAAAAGCATGGAGTTATGTATACTATTTACGACGAGGATGGCGACTCTAAGATGTATACGGGGTTAGTGAATGCGAAATCGTATGGTGATGAGATTGAAATTGTAAAAAAAGAATGCGTGGGCACGTTCAAAAGCGAATGGGAACCCATCTTCGCGAATGCAAGAAAACAAATCCTGTGATCGACGGAAAAAAACAAATTGACGGAAAAATTAATAGATAAACTGAGCATTTACTATGGCTTAGCTATTCACAGAAACTGTAACTCCAAGGATGACATGGAAAAAGCGGTATACGCAACATTCTATCATTACGGCTCAACAGACAGCAACCCTCAACATCATTTCTGTCCCTAAGGCCCCGAATCGTGGTGCAAGTAACAACGAGCGAAAGCTAAAAGAGAACTGAACTTTCAGCATTGCCAAAACTGGTGTTAGATGTCATCAAACCAATATTCGAAGGATATACCCAAAACAGGAATGAGAGCTTCAACCAACTTATTTGGAAGATAGCTGCAAAAACGATGAACAGCGGAGCCAATATCGTTAACATATCTGTATTTCTTACAACATGCACGTTCAACAATGGTGTCACCTCATTGTTGTAAGTCATGAACGTAGTAGAAATATCGGTCGGATCGGGAGCGCACTTGTAAGCTGCGCAAGAAGACGAAACTCGCATAGCGAAAGCCGAGCTGCAAGCGCAAGAACAGACAAAAGAAGGACGAATACGGCGCCGACTACAAAATTTAGAAGCTATGAACATTTCGTCGACCGTACATTTTTCAAATCGATACCCAAAATTTCTTAAAAACCAAATAGTTTTCCTTAAAAAATACACAAAAATGGCCTTTTTTTCCTGCTCCTTGGTGTATATCTCCCCTTAACTGTTAAAAGCTTAAAATATATTAATTAGTCTGACCTCATCCTGCAACATGAATATCAAGGCAGAAGATCTTATGAGACTGTGGTTGGAAGTTGAAAATCTCTAAGGTAATACAGCCTTCTGGAAATATAAATGAGCTTTTGGTGTCCTCCGACTTTACAAGATCATATCACATCAGATCACCTTTCTCTTAGACACGTCACTCCAAGGAACGGTTTGTCTCGGATGCTTGGGAGCTCTTAGCAGCATCTCTGTCTCCGCCCTAGATGCACAAATCAATCTACTTCCCGTTAGTATACAGATCATGAGCTGCACTCTCAAGACCATTTTTCGTTTAAATAGATGTGGTCTTCGGTATAATTCCCGCTGCAGCTACGTTGAATTTGCACGCTGACTGTAATCCGATCCCAAAATGAATTTTTCCTGTACTCAAGACTGGTTTTGGACGAGAATTTGAATCAAGAAAATAGTGTAGTCGGAGCGGTGACAAGTGGTGTTGGCGAAGTGTATTTAGAAAGCTGAACTCACTGAGCATTGTCTGGGACCCAGGTCATAAAGAGGACACAGGAAATGAAATCACCGAACGACTCAAAGGGGGACTTCTCACGACCTCGAGACTGTTTGCGTCCTGAGTCAAGGCTTTCAATTATAAACAGGTCTCATGCGCACAATCGTAAGTGGGACGACTTATTAAAAAGCCAGTATACATCCTGACGACCTTCGGCAAAAGGATGGTAGACTGCAAGTGTAATAAGCCTGAGTGACGGCGCCGCTTCTTATACACCCTGAATGCCTCGAACTGCAACCAACTTCAGACTGCTACAATTTCCAAACCGTTCATGACAGTGAGCTCAAATTTTGACACATGACAGATAATTTTATTATTTACAAGCCTTTTAAACGTTTTGCGTCTCAGTTGTGTTGAAAAATTTTTATCCGGATTGTGTCTCGAACCATAGCTCATTACCGTGATACCGGCAGCGTTGCAAAACGCCATGGAGGTGGTCATAAAAAAACAGCAACATCGGCAGAAATGGTTCGGAAAGTGAAGGCTCGCTCAATTCGAAATCCGCGTCGAAGTGGAAGAAAAATGGCTCGTGAGCGAACATATCGTTGGAACGGATGCAACACATACTGAAAAATGAGCTTGGGCTCAAACCATTGAAGTTCCAAGAAGCACACGATCTTACACCGCAACAGAAAAAAGTTAGAGTCGAAAGAGCGAAGGAGTTGCTACGCTTGCACGAAAGTGGTGAGTTGCCGAATTTGGTTTTTTCCAATGAGTCGCCATTTGTTATCGAGCAATACGAGGGTTGTCTGAAAAGTTTCTGACCGCAACGTAAAGATAGTGGCACTCGTCAATAAAAGCTAGTGAATGCTAGTTGTGCATCTTTTGACAGTTACTTACCGAAGTTTCAGTCATTTTGGATGCACAGTTTTTAGTTGACAGTCGTTTGAGTGAGTCGTTTGAGTGGGTAGGCGATAGGCCTACGCAAATCAAAAATGAGTTGGACTCTGTGTATGGGGATTCTGCACCATCATTTACTACAGTGAAATTTTGGGCAGCTGAATTTAAACGTGGACGTAAGAGCTTGGGAAATGATGAACGTTCGGGACTTCCAAAAACTGCAACCACTGACGTTAACATTGCTAAAGTTTACTAAATGGTGTTAGACGACCGCCGAATTAAAGTGAGAGAGATAGTAGAGGTTATGAAAATGTCAAAAGAACGTGTTTGTTACATATTAAATCAATATTTAGGCATGAGAAAGCTGTCCGCGCGTTTGCTTACGTTAGACCAAAAACGTGTTCGAATGAGCACTTCCAACACTCTTTTGGCACAGTTTAGACGCAATAAATCCGAGTTTTGGTGCCGATTAATTACTGTAGATGAAACTTGGATACACCATTATACGTCCGAAACAAAAATTCAGTCAAAACAGTGGACTGCAAAGGACGAGCCGGCTCCAAAAAAAAAACAAAAACTGCTTTTTCGGCTGGGAAAGTGATGGCGACTGTTTTTTGGGATAGTAAAGGAGTTATCTTAATCGATTATCTTCAAAAAGGAAAAACCATTACAGAAGCATACTGCGCATCATTACATACGAAGCTGAAGGCAGAAATTGCGGAAAAACGGCCACATTTGCAGAAAAAGAAAATCCTGTTTCACCAAGACAACGCGCCGTCTCACACCTCAGCTGTTGCCATGGCGAAAATCCATGAATTACGGTTTGAACTGCTTGACCATCCGCCCCAAGCGACTGCCTTTTGTTCTCTCATCTATAAACTGGGCTCGGAGGACAGAGATTTTCGTCAAATGAGGAGGCAATCACCTTCATGAACAAGGTGGCGATGCTTTCTTCGGCCGTCTCAAGGCCATTATTCGCGCCAAATGTGGACATATACTACTAATACTACTACTAATACAATTTGAAAATTGATGTATTTTCCAACATTTTTTGCTTTGTCACAATAAAATTTATCAAAAAATAAAAAAATTATAGCATTTTAAAAAGTTGGAGTTCGAATGACTATCTGTAGAATACTTCTTCTATGAATGTCCGTCCTACGATCGCTGCATGTACTAGGCACTGATGTGATAGGTACTGCCAATGCAAGTATTTTATCACCGAAAGGATTACGTATCTTTCTCCTATAAGGCTGAACAATTATTAACCCTCACCCCGCCTCAATGCGTTCGTAATTAAACAAGGTAACGGTTAGTTTTTTTGTTCAATCTGTTGAACTTTACCTCTAGATTATTTATTGCTTTGTGCATTGCATTTTATTGGATATTCTTTGCGCTTTGCGTTTGTAAGTTATATTCATCAAAAACAAAAAAAAGGAATTATATTAAAAAAATAAATTTTTTTTTTCAAACCTAGTTTTTGATTATAAAAAAAATCAAATATTTTGATAAATTTTAATTGGAAAAATACAAGTATTTTTCTATTGGTTTGTGAGAAAAAACTATGTGCTGTGTTGTTTTTGAGTGTTTTTGGAGCCCGTCTAGAGGCGGTCTCAGGCAGTTCAGTGCCATTTTTTTTGCTCTCTCCTCATTACCTACTTATTCCAAGTTTCTCGTATAGGTATGTCGAGAAAGTCTTTGAGGAATCTTTTTAAGATGACAGATGATGAAGCCGATATCGTAGAACATTTTTCGAGAAGTGAAGACACTGACGGTGGTGATTTTGACGATGACGACCATTTTGACGATCCTGACTTCATGTGCTCTAAAGACGACTCTTTTATTGATGATTGTTTGCTGAATAATCTGAATTCAACCGAATTATTGATTGATCCTGAAAATGCAAGCCTGAATTTTAGCGCTTTTGCATCATTGCCTTCTACGTCGGCTGCTCCTCTTGCTATTTCATAATCAAATATCAGAGGTGTTACATATGATGTTGTTACTTCACATTGCAGGAAACGTAAACGTGACTCAAATGACATCGAAAGAAGATGGTCCGGGCCCATATATATTTCGACTACTGGCCAATTCATTGGGTCTTTGAATAGCATGACAAATGATGCTCAGGAATTCAAGTCTATGCTGTGGAGGAAAAAAGTTGCCAGGTGACGTGAAAGCGTTGAAAACGCCATTTGATTACTTCTACTACTTCTTGACTGCTGGTGACTTCATACAACATCTTGTTGATCAAATGAATTTATATGCTTGCCAGCAGAAAATTGAAACTCGGTTTGTAACTAACAAAGAGATTCGACAGTTCATCAGGATCATGACCATGGTGCCTAAGGGCCAGCCTGTTTCGTTTTATGTGATAATATTGGATTTTCGTGTGATTGCGAGATTTACTCAGGTGCAGGAGACAATGTGGTGCCTGAAAATGCACCAGATCTTGGAGCATCTTCAAATGTCGTCATGCGTTTGTCAAGGAAAATCCCAGACAAACCACATTTTCTATTTTGACAATTTTTACACGTCAATAGGTCTGCTTGCATACCTAAGAAGTCGACAAATTTATAGTTTGGGAACAGTGCGATCAAATCGAGTGCCAAATATAAAATTATCAACCGATGCGGATCTGGATGGATAACAAGAGCGTTCGACTTCTATCAACTTATTGCGGTGTCAAACCTTTCACATCAACCTTCCAAATCATCACGATGGGATGGAAAGACGAAACATCGAAATTGACTTCTAGGTCGACACCATATACGTATGAAAACACGGAAATGGACAAATCGAATTTTTTTTTCCATCTGTTAGATGTGGCAATGTATCACAAAATGCTCTGAGGAACGAGAAAACCCACATCTCGATAATAATCAAAATTTTAAAAATAAACGTAACGATAAGCTTAAAAAAAGACCGCTCCCAAACCTCCTTCCAACTAAAAAGCACGCTAACAAAAAACGAAGCTCTAATCCCGATCCCAACTGGCGCTTCAAAACGAACTTGTACCCCAATTTTAGTCCTCCCTCCTCACTTATCCGACACAAAGCCCTTACACACCAATCCTCTAATCCGTTATTTCCCAATGTTCCATCCAAACCCTCGCGCCAACGCGTCTCTTTCAACTTAACCCCAACCACCCATATTATCCCTTCTCAATCTTCTACGCCACCAATCCCAGCTAACAACTCATTTCCTAACTTCGACCTACAAACTGGAGCTAATTTTGTTAACTCCCATACCCTAAAGCCAACATCTCATCCGTCGCCCAACCCCATATCCAACCACGAATCTCCATCTCCCCCCTCCACTGCCCCTCTTGATCCTCTTTTTTCCCCCACAGTTAAACTAACCCAGCATCCCAATGGAACTACAGAAAGTCGCAATGCACTCTCTAGGCTTAGAGAGAGAAAGATATATGAAAACATTCGTCTCTTTCTCGCCTATCTACATGACAAATTGGACTCGGTCTGCTACGAAGGAAAGACCAAAACCAGCATTATGGTATCCATCCAGCAGGAAGGCCTCCCTACCGACCCTATCAGTCTCCGGAACCTTTATGTCAGGTACCACGAGATTTTCAACATGTTCCCTCAGAAAGTAGCAGACGACCTTGCTGCATTCGGCCACTACGTTCACTCTAAACGAGTCTCACACCTACAGCGAAGCCGAGCCGACCACGATAAATTTTTTCGTCCATAACGTGCCTCCCTTGTCAGCACTTAAACCATCCCGCCTTACATCTCCACTCCACAATATCCCTCTTACATTTTACTACCAGAATGTACGACGTCTTCGCTCTAAAACCAATGCTGTCCTACGTCAAACGCATTCTCTTCCGTTTGATATTTACGCCTCGACTGAAACCAATTTTATTCCCGACATAAAGAACCAGGAATTGTTCCCCCCTACTTTTAATGTTTTTCGCGACGACGATCCTACCCGCCCACATGATGATTCCCCCTGTACTGGCGATCCACAACAGCCTTAACTCTTCTCCCATTACCATCTCCTCATTTTCTAAAGTCAACTTTGTCGCAATAAAAATATCACTCCCCTTCAAGTCCCTTCACGTTTTACGTTGCTACATCCTGCCAGCTGAACCTATCGAATCATACCAACTTGTTGTCGATGCGATCGACCATTTAATTGACCTGTGTGACTCTACTGACGATATCTTTATTTTCGACGACTTTAATCTTCCTCAATTACAGTGGACTCCATCAGACGATCAATCGTTCTTCATCGCTTCAAATGCCAACTCAGCTAAGGAATGCCTCTCCTTAGATCGCTTAACAGACTCAAGTCTATGCCAAGTCATTGGTGTATCCAACTATATGGGCAGGCAATTGGACCTTATTTTCACAACAGATTCAATTAACTCATCAGTCTCACTTTGTCCCCTATCTCTCTCAACAATCGACAACTACCCCCCTCCCCTTCTACTTTCATTTTTTCATAACTCTTCTTTCCAGTCCACTCCCCCCCCCCCCCCCCTCCACAACTCTCTCATCCTACGACTTTCATAAAGCAAACTTTCACAAAATCAGTGACTATCTTAGTAGATCCATCTTTAACTTTCACAACCTAAGTGTAAATGATGCCTTATCCATTTTTTATAAAGAAATATTTAATTCTTTTTGCTTTACGTTCCGTTTTCCCGCCTTAAAACATCATCTACTAGTCCTCCCTAGTATAATCGCAAGCTTCGTTCCTTACGAAATAAGAGAAACAAGTTATGGGCTGTTTTCTTGCGTACCAGATCCTTTTCCGACTATTCCAACTATCTTGGTGCTTATCTTCATTTCACCGAACTTTACAATTCCCTTTAACAGCGTTACCTTAATAATGCGCTAGTCAACCTTATAAATGACCCTAAGTTCTTTTTCCAATTTGTTAACTACAAAAGAAAATTCGATGGTTACCCTCCTTCCCTCTCTTTGAACAACAAATCATCAACCGATCCACTCACCATTGCCAACCTATTTAGCACATTTTTTAAACAATCCTTCACCAACGACTCCTTTGTACCAGATCCATTCTATTTTTGTTACCTACTGAACTTCTCCAATGGCCCAATTCTCTCTCACATCTCGGACCCCTCATATATCGAATATAAATTACACCAACTCAATGACGAATTTACACCCGGTCCAGATGGCATCCCTGCCATATTTCTTAAAAAATGTTCTTCGTCTCTTTCCCTTGCCCTTTCTGTTCTCTGTCGTCTATCCCTTTCACAAGGAGAATTTCCTCAGGTTTGGAAAACCTCCTTCATAACCCCGATCCACAAAAAAGGATCAAATAACAAAATAACAAACTATCGTCCATTCGCTAAACTCTCCCATATACCCAAACTCCTCGAAAGTATTTTGCATGAAGCTTCTAAGCTTCCAATGCAAATCACTTATTTCTCCTAGACAACATGGCTTCCTAAAGCGTAGGTCAACCACCACAAATCTCGTTGAATTCGTATCCTTTGCCATCTCTGTCCTAGAGAACGGAAACGAAGTCGATGTAGTTGCATCGATTTATACTTTTCAAATTGTCTGCCCTCGGCTTTGAACCCATACTATTAAAATGGATATCCTCTTACCTCGAAAATCGTTTTTACAGTGTTCGCTTTAGGTCAGCCCACTCGGCTCCATTTGTGGCCACCTCTGGAGTTCCTCAAGGCAGCCATCTCGGTCCTCTTCTTTTTATATTAACCATAAATGATCTCGATAGGATCATCAAACACTCGTCCGTCTCCCTTTACGCCGACGATACCAAATTTTCCAAAACCATTTCCTCTCCCCATGACTCCTTCCTCCTTCAACAAGACCTTGATAGTTTTTCGATCTGGTACCTCAAAAATTGCTTGGAACTTAATATCGCCAAATGCCAATCTATCACCTTTTCACTCTACCTTCTCCACAACCAACCTATCTCCTCCGTTGAATCTCCTCACGACCTCGGCATTTTGTGTGATAGGGAGCTCAACTTCCGTTTACATATGGATGGGATAATCCTTAAAGCCAACTCTGCACTAGATTTTGTAAAACGATGGTCCAAAGAATTCACCAACCCATACGTGACCAGGTCCCTCTATATTACCTTTGTTCGCCCCCTCCTAGAGTACGCCAGTCAAGTATGGTCCCCTCATCATCGCATTCATATCTCGAGAATCGAAAGCATCCAGCGAAGTTTTCTTCGATTTGCTCTTCGAGGTTTGCCCTCGGACGATCCTTTTACTCTGCCACCCTATCAAAACCGTCTCAACCTTATTAACCTAAACACCCTTGAGGAACGCAGAGATGCAGCCGACTTTCTCTTCATTCATCGACTCCTTTCAGGTCACGTTGAATGCGCGTCCCTTAACAACTCTATTTCCCTTAACACTAACCCTCGTAATTAAAATTAAAAATTAAATTAAATGCTTACATACTTTATCATAGGTCGTACAAGGGAGTACAATTTTCGGTTAGAAGTAGCTGAGTCTTTGTGCATGATTTCTACCGAAAGCAAGAAACCCAGGTGTCGAGCAGTGTCATCACCAATACCACCACCTTCCAAGCCAAAAAGATCTTACTTTCCGACCCCAGAAGTTCAATATGACAATGCTGGTCATTGGTGCATATTTCAGGACCGCAGTGGCAAAAAATCTTGTAAGCCACCGGGTTGTAAATCGGACACCCAAGCTTATTGCACAAAATGCAAATTAAACCTTTGTAATTCCACCACAAAGTCCTGCTTTATGGCTTTCCATCAACGTTAGTGTAATATTTTTCATTTACTTTATTTTTCTTCATTCACTAAAATATTTTCTATAACCCATTATGTTACACCTGTGTGTAAACAAAACCTGAGCCCGCCTCAAGGCGATGTCCTTATTTTTACCTGTAAAAGGTGAACGCTTTTATGGATTCAAAAACTGATTTCAGATTCGTGTTTATCACATGCATTTTAGTGCACACAGATTTTTTTTAATCAAATCAAAAAATAAGGCATTTGAGGGTTAAGAGTAAGATGAAGGAGGTATCATAGACTAGTTATTTGCCTTGGTGCTCTAGTCCGACAGAGAAAAAATTGCAGCTTAGCTTCGGCCCAAAGGTCTTAAATGATCACCCGGCGCACAAAGTGATGTTATTAGGCTGTAAACTATGGTAATAGTACACGAAAACAGTTACATCACAAGCAAAGGTTTCAATAGAACCGAACAGCTTTATAGCATTACCGTGCGTGAGGTCCAGGTCAACGCTACAAGCGGCTCAGTAGAAGATCAAGTACTTTGGACAAATAATTGGCATTATAAATACTTGCTTCATATGTATCTATTTCAGTATTTAACAAAAAGAAGAGGGGCTCCTATAATCGAATGGATACTGGCTTACATACATAAGTTAACAACAGTGTCCCAACGATGTCATTTCCCACGATAAACTTCCACCACAAGATCCAAATACAATCACACTTCCTTTGATACGAAAATGTAAGCTCAATCAAGCGATGTAAGTTTATTTAATTTTCAACTCATTCCAAATCTCCCCAGAAACAAACGAATCGTAAACAGACTTAAACAACTGATTCACTGATTACTGATCTCTGATTTTATGATTCCTAGAATTTTCCCTGAGACATCAGCAAAAATACAAACATCAACATAGACGACTCTTTATGGATGTCGTCTCTCAACAAATTAATAAGTTAAATAAATAAATAAATAAATAAAAGCAAAGCCAAAAGAGAGAGCAGAAAAATATCAGATTGATAGATGTGACTAATTGTGAATCATTGCTTTGTAAAAATTAATCAATACAAACCTATGACAACTTGCTTCCGATAAGAGTCTTCAATCGTCGGATCATATTCGTCTACAAAGTGATTTTGTATCAATTGAATAGTGAGTGCAGACTTTCCCACACCACCGGCACCGACAACAACCAATTTGTATTCGGTCATTATTATGTGTGAACTGAACTACTATGCTGTACTCGTACTCTCTGTGTATTTGTACCCTCTTCAACGCGGCGCACTTGTCTCTTGTTGTAAAGCAAAAAAAAAAACAAAAAAAAAAACAAAAAAAAACGAGGTGTCTGACGGCGTTACTTCTTCTGGTTGTTCGTGTACGAGTTCTTGTTCTTGTTCTTGTACTTCTCGTCGTTGTTCTCTTTTAACTTTTCGATTCGATTTGATTTCTTATTACAAAATGCACACTTTTAACTGTGCTCTCTCCGTCTATATAATAATACAATAAATAGCGCGTCACTTGCTTTTCAAATTAAATTGTTACAACACAAAAATATAAAATGCAAAATACTTGATAGGAAAAACTAATTTTCATGTAAAGAGCCTGCGTCCTGACCGACGACACACAAATATTGCACTCAACAGTTTTTTCCTTCGTTTTTACAGAGTGGGTGGACTTGGAATTGAAAATGGATTTCTTTGTCATCAAAGTTGGATTCGTTTTTTACACATGCAGTACACGGACCATCAGCAACAGAAGCATCCTTCGGTTTGATTGATTCTCTTGATGAAATTGTGACTCATTAGTAATCGCATTCAAATATTGAAATGAACTGGGAATGACAAAAAATTAAATAAATCTTTCTCGCGTTGCTCTTTGAAATATTAATTGCGTATACTAGAGGCAGTGTACGCCCGAGTTTACGATTTTTATTGAATTTTTTTAATTTTTTCACTTTGCAAGTGCCCAAGATTGACTTTTTTTTTTTTGTTGTTCAAGCACCAAACACTAGCCGCTCCCGTGAGCGTTTTTTTTTTTTATTATTTTCCCTTTAATTCTTTTCTTCCGGTTTTTTGTAAATCGAAAATTGTTATTTGCTTTATTTAGTTTTTCATTTAACAGAAGGCCGATGTGCAGAGTCGGAGAATTCTGGGGTTAGTCCAAGTTTTGGTTTTTTTTTTTTTTTTTTGTCTGTTCTGTTGTTCCTGGTAGCGCACTTGTTTTAAGAAAATTCAGCTTTGGGCGGTTCCACGGATTTTAGATTCGTAAAATCGACAGTGTACGGGAATGGGAGGAGCGATTAATTGCACGGGAATTTTCTATTTTAATTAAAAATTTAAAAAATAAAAAAAAGTCACGAACAAGTGAGTCTTGGAGAATTTGTCGCCCTTCTTTTATTATCAGAAAAAGCAAATCGCCTTCTTCGCCATATAAAAAAAATTCGACGTCGAATTCGAAATTAATGTGAAGAATTCAACACCACACATTCGAAAAGGAAGAACGCTTTATGTGCTACTTCGTGTTCGAGTTGACATTTCTGGTGTCGAAAGCAGTAGTGAAAGCAGGATAGATATAGTTTTTGTTTATTGAGTAAATTTTTTATCCGGGGGAATTTTCTTGATTTTCTTGCATTCAGCTAGGTTTGGGATCATTTGTGTAGCACAGGTTCAAAGAGTGTGTCTAGTTATTACGTATTTGTTCGAAATCGTTTAAAGCGAAAAACGTAGCTTGCATCTGCTGCTGACGGTGCTTCTGCTGCTGTTTAAGCTGAAATGAGTCGAACTTTTTGAAGAGCAGCAAATTTGACGTCTAGTGGAACTTTACAATTTAGCATTAAGAAAACCTAAAACTTTTTTTTTATCGTTGTTTTTCATATGTTCAATTGTTCTTTTAAAGCGACAATAAATTTAATGTTTGTTTGCTTAAAAGATCTGTTGTATGTTTATTATTTTTATTAGTTTAATTGGTAAGAGGAGGGCAGAAAGTGGTGAAGGGAGAGGGTGACCTTGTGCAACACTAAAAAAACGTTTTGTTGTTGGCTTAGTGGTGGGCGGCACAGGAGGTGGAGAAAAAATCTAGTATTTTTACAATGGAAAATTAGAACGAAAAATTAATTTCCGCGTGTTACAGAGTACTTCGAAAATCATCCTTTAACACCTCTCAAAATATTTTCAAGCATTGAAATTTAATTTTTATTCAGTACCAACATTGAAAAATATTCGAATAATGTCATCCGACCCCTTTCTATCCCATCCACTCTCTCCTACTTCCACCAAACGACGGTAAAATTGAACAAAAGAAAAAACGCATAAGCAAAAATTTCTCCCTGTCCATGGCGTATGGTTATGAACTACACTTGCAAAATTTGTTCCCCAACTGACGTTTGACAATCAACCGTATTGTGTTTGTTAGAGCTCCAACCGATGCTCGCTCGTTTTTAACAGACAGTTAGATAGAATACGCGCATTTTTATTGAAGGTGGCCCATAACCAATGGATGTATGAACTTGGACGGGTAAAGCAGGTTTACCTTTACTTTTTCAATCCGTTAATCCGTTGGATGTTCACACACACTCAAGTGGGTATGAATACACTGTTAATGCCTCAGCATGTCTTAGGTTTTTTGGAAATTGGGATAGAGAGGGAAAAAAAGATGTTTGGGCTCAGTTTCGTTCCATGGGTGGCATCCAACATTTAATGGGGAGAATATATGGAAAGAGCACTTTAACGCCTTACCAAATGAAAAATAAGGATCACATGGAGTACAATGAACCAGTTTCGTATCTGAGTGCTACCTTTCCGAAAAAGATTTTGCGAATTCACATATGCGAGTGAAAACTTTCGCAACATTTTATTTCACAATTCTTAAGAAAACGAAGAATTTGCGAGCAGTACCATTCCTGCGACTGCCATGTGCGAAGAGCAAACGGCAGATTTTACGGACGCCGAAGTTAGCGAAGCTGTAAAAATAATCATCCGAGGGCATTGCAGTATGTTCAAAGAGAAGGCAGAAAGACAAATAATTGGATCACTCAAAGGTAAAAACATCAGTAAGAAATGGTTCTAAGGTTCGCAAATTTATCCAAACTCACAAGCGGCACAGTAGCAATGCAGATACGTGAGAGATATATGTAGCATTAGATGCAACTATACGCATCCATATTTCAACGGTTATTAAAAGCACAAGAAGTTATTAAAAGAGCATCGAAAGTATTTACCAAATCAAATCAATATGCATGAATTCCTTACATAAGTGTTGAGTATGAGTTTTTCAAAAGTTTAAAGAGTTTAAAGCAGGAGTTTATAAGAACCGATACCACTGGACCTTCCTATATAAAGAAGCCAAACGAGAACTTCACTTTCATACCTAGGCTGCGTTACAGATCTGGACCTAAACCAAAGGTCTTGGTTTGAATATTGGAATCATTTTACTCTTTACAATGACACTTATGGTACGTTCAGTTCATTATTTTATCTTCTCCTCCAAATTCCATTTATGCTAATGAGATCAGAAAATAATCAAAGCATTGTTATTCGCTTTGATAGACTTCATATTTCTCTGCCGTATAGCATGATTAGAACTATAGACAATTGAAACGGATAGCGGAAAAGCAAACGTACCGCATTATCGACGTACAGTTATGCAAATACATTAATTTCCTCAAATTCATAGCTTCCCATTGTGAGGTTCCAGTGGTACAAAGCTACCTCTCTCATATCTTCTGTTTCAGTGAAGGGAATAATTGTTCATACGGTAACATTTAGCATATGCGAGCAATTGAACAAATTTTTAAATTTGTTCGCCTCTGCTGAGGCGAATTTCGCATAATCTTTATAAGTTTGGTGTCAAAGAAAGCACAAAACACGCGTGATCTTTTTGGAAATCACTTTTGACATCTTACTGACGGGGCAGTAAGCTGCTTCTGAATTTGCCCACTTCTTTTCAAACGGTAGATGGCTTTGATACTGCAGCCCATGATATGAATATCAAAGAGAGGGGGATTCATCAATGCGTTCAGATCGGAGTCAGGCGTGCTATGAAAAGCTCCCATTACGCCGAGACAGACTTCGTCGAAGTCTCGTAAAAGCAGCAATAACGTATTTTCGCCAGAGTTTGTTCCACCAGCCAACCGACCCATATGATATAATTAACCTTATAATAAGCCTGTGGATCAGAAGGACTCTTCTCGGTGATAGGGTCCTTTGCACTGCCAGAAGGCCGACAGGGCTTTAGAGGGTTTCGACGTTTAGACCATAAAAGTTTGTTATCCAGGATGACACCCAAATACTTAGCTTTTTTGGAGAATTGGATGGTGATGCCTTTCAGCACTAGATGAGTCAGACTACTCAGCTTCCTCCTTCTCGTAAAGAGAATAACCTCAGTTTTGATATCATTGATTGAAAGTCTGTTTCTAGTGCATAGACGTCAGAACTATTAAGCGCGTTGAGCAATGCATCGATCAACATACACCGTAGCAGTGGACACAGAAGACTGCCTTATGGGCAACCTCTGTTTGTCCCCGCTATCACATATTGGATACTGCATCGGCGATCAGTGTCCTATTCATGAGCATTACTTTTATCCACCTATTTAGCAATAATTTAACTGTATAATACGAGTAAATTATGATTCAATTTTTTTTTTTAAATACTGGACATCCGAGCATACACCCTACAAACCAAACATTTCATTTATCATATCAGACAAATTACTTGCACAAATCAAACATACCTGCTGTCACTGGATTAAGAACTGTCATCGTTTTCTTGTCCTTGCACTCTATTTTACTACGAAATTTATAGTAAAACCAATTGAATTAACAACTCTAAAAGCAAAAATAAAACACAAAGCATAAAATGAGCCAAATGGTAAGCATAAACTGGGAAACTCTCATACTCACCCATTCAAATAATCCAGCATAAATGACTCACCAGTTGCAAAATTTCCACTTTTTCTAATTCCATGAAAATCAAAAAACAAAAACCCATATCGTAATCGTAACGCACTCAAAACCACAGAAGACACCCACAAAAGATGTCTCTTAATAGTTCCAATTACATGGATGGGGTGCCTGTTAAAATATCCGAAAAATACAAACCACCTCCCAAAGTATCCATTCCACAGGCTGTTCTGAATCGGCTAAACATCACAGAAGACCACTACGAGTCTAATCAATTCATATATAGTTTTCAGTTGGAAAAGCAGGTGATAAAAAAGCTGGCCGAATGGAAGAAGATGCGTGATACCGAACGCGAGAATCGTCGTGAGAGAATCAGAAAGTATGAACTTCAGAAGTGTAGAGACCTTGAGCAAAGGCAAAAGCAGCTCATCTCGTCGGTGACATATCCAAGTGCAGAGGACTTATCTTCTGACGAGGAAGCAACACCTACTACACCTGTTGCGAAGCAAGAAACCAGTCCTGCAAATGGTGTAATCGAACGGAATAATCACCTTCCTCAGCAAAGTTTCGATACCATTTTGCAACCGATAGTCGCTAATTCACTCAGTTCATATTCCACGCTATCACCTTCCACAGTATTCAATTATAGTAAAATCAATTATTCTGACTTTGAGAGTGATACTTCCTCACCGTTTGACAACATCGAACTGAAGACTATTAACGATTTAGATATTCTGGCGCAAGTTCTAAACGATACTCAAAGACATTCCGTTGAAAATAGCTCTGATGCTGCTCCGTCAGAGGAGAAAAAAGAGGAGCAACTTGAAATTAGTAATAGTAAATTAGAATCTGACCAACCCCAGCCTGTTGTGAATAGCTCTGCGACTATAAATGTCGAGCCAGAGTGTTCTGTTAATGCAACAACTACAACCAGCAGCGACCAAAATCAGATGTCAAACTACTATTACCCAACAAATGTGATTACTAATAACTATCAAATGATGGTGCAGCAGACACAAGGTCTATGTCTCCAACAACAACAACAGCAGCATCAGCCATACATGCTGAATTACGCAAATGTGGTTCATCACATGAAAGCGTCCTCGGATGTGTACTTGAACTATAATTGCTTGCCAGCTATTAGTAACCACGGTTACATGAACACGGACTACTCGCAGCAGTCAGAGGCGTCAAATGCGAAGTACGATTATCTAAATGGCACTTTTGCTAACAATTACTGTGATCCGCAATATGGTATGCATTCAGTTGATGTGGTAGCTTCCGAAAATCGATTGGAGGCTGACCCAAATCCGAAGAGTAAATCCAAGAGTGTTCCAGATATTTTACGAGAATTAAAGGACGAGATAAGAGACTCAGAAATTCGGAGAGCCAGGAATCATAGTCAGACAATAGACGATGTCGCAAAGAGTAAGTATCATAATTTTAGAGTTTTCGTTTCGTACATGTGAGCATTCTTTTTTTTTTTTCTTATTTTGACTAGACGTCCAATGAAAAGAACGTTTCTGCAATGGCCGTTCCAACTCCGCTTATGTCCTGTATACCTTTATCTGATATATGGAGTTCACTCCACTTTATGCAATTTCTGACAGTTGATTTCAATTGTACCAAGCTTTGCCATAACTGCCGTGACATCTTCAACTGTTTTGTGCCAGTAGTGCCTCGGACGACTGGCTTTTCCCTCATCCTATCTTAAAAATGTTCTACTTCCTCTATCGGTTGCGTTGCACTGCTGGTTTGTGGGGATCGTATGGTTTTCCTAGGATGATGATTTTTGTTCTCTGCAGGTCAACTCTCATTTCTCGTTGATGGATCATCAGTCATCTCGAATTTGCAGGATTTTATTTTTTAATGGATTGGTAGAGTGGCAGGACCATCGGTAGTCCACACCAGGACTTAAAACACGGAACGATAAGATTTAGCGCCCCCCGGACTAGTTGAAGTAGGAGCTTCACGGTGGCTGCGGTTTAAACCTACAATAAAACGCAGGAAGGGTTTTCCGGTTGGTTTTGACCTGATATATAATTGCGAAAAGCACTGGGAGCCTTGACCCTAGGATCGGCAAAGGTTTTAGGCCGGCCTCGACTCATACCAAGAGTGGAGCTTGTGCCCTCAACACAGGTTCCGCTTTGGTATGAGAGTGAATTGACGGAGAACGATGGCAAGCCGTATCCTTTCTCCCATGAATACAGACATGCATACAAGAATACGAGTGTAGTCCCAAAAGAACCCGACCTAACAAAGAAAACACCATAAAAAATATGTTTATTACTCTACGTAGTCTCCTTTTAGTTCAATACACTTTTCCCAGCGATATTCAATAGCTTCGATACCCTGATTATAATGAGAATCGTCGAGCTCCTTAAAATAGCCATCATCCGCAGACTCCACCTCTTTACTGATGAGTGAACTGGTGCATTGTCTTGATGAAACAAAACTTTTTTCTTCGCCAAATGCGACCGGTTTTTTCTTGATTTCATCTTTCAAAAGCTCCAATAAGTTCGCGTAATACATGCCGTTGATTGTTTTTCCTTTCTAACGATAATCATTGAAAATTATCCCGCGCGCTTCCCAAAAAACTGACGCCATAACCTTGCCTGCAGATGGAACTGTCTTCGACTTCTTTGGAGCCGATTCTCCCCTTTGAGTCCAATATTTTGACTGATCCTTCGTTTCGGGTGTGAAGTGATAGACCTAAATTTCATCAGCTTTATTGCTGTGAAACTTCGCGAAACATCCGCACGACGCTGTTTTTGTTCCATTGTGAGTAATCGCTGCACCCATCTTGCGCACAGCTTTCTCATGTCCAATTTTTCAGTCAACATGCGATGTACAGCGCTTTTTGAAATGCCTATGGTATCTAGTTCACGCACTTTGAATCGACGGTCATCCAATACCATTTTGCGGATTTTTTTCACCTTATTTGGTCGACCACTGCGATGTTCGTCTTGGCAACTCGTACGGCCTCGCTTAAACTCTGCCACCCAATATTTTATTGTTGTAAACGAAAGAGCAAACTCCCCCAGACTAGAATCCAGCTCCGTTTTAAAGTTGTTTGGATTGAGGCCTTTCAAATGAAAGTATTGTATCACATAACGATGACCAATTTTTTCCATATTTAAAAAGCCATTAAGAGCGTTCACTATTGATGGCTGCCGAACAAATCCTAAACAACATAGCGTCGCAGACTTAAAATTTAAGCTTTATACGGTTGATACTTTCCACAATTGTCATTCGTTTTCAACGAAAACCGCCATCTACAAGTCAGGTCCGGTACTTCTGGGACTACCCTCGTACTATGATACACTATCTGACGGCAGTTTTCTTTTTTTTTTTTGTGCAGTTCTTGTTTCGGTATGAAAAGTTTCGGTGGTACCATTCTCCATATGTATCCTTATTGCTACTTCTCCGTTAATGGGGTTGGCAAAATTTGCTGACCTTCGTACTATTTTACAGGCCGCTCTATTTTGGATCACCTTGTTAGCGAGGACAAGAGTTTGCTGATGTTTTTGCATGCGAGTGATTCATTTTTTTTTTGCGTCTGGCCTCGGCTGGAACTTGTGCTCCTATTGTTGAGCGGATTTTTTGACGACCCATGTTCAATATGGAGAACCAGCTGCCTATATCAAAATTTGTGCGGCAGAGAGTAACCTGCATTAACATTCTTCACAGGGAAGAGCCATTAGCTTATTTCTAAAAATGGTGTCTCATATCAGTGTGATGCGCATTAGGTGGTTTCGATTCGAGTTTTCTTCAAGAATCGTTTCAAGATGAGGGGTTGTGTGTCTTCCTAGGTCTTAAACCACACGGAAACAGGCCAATTTAGGTTGACGACGAAGGATTTCGTCGTTCACACTTTATCATGTTGTGCGAAAGACGAAATCGCTTTCTTGTTGGGTCTTCTTGTCAATAACTTACTACTTAAATCCTGTAACTCCTCGTGGGCATATGTCGTCAACAATGCCTGCGCGTTATCTTGTTCGGGGTTCTGCAATGCGTTCCGACTCACTTCAGCTCTTTCCCAGTTGTCTCGATTCCTCTTCGCTGGATGGTGAATGGATTCCACCACACGACCTATTTCGAAATAGGGGTGTTTTCACACCATAAGGTGTGACCAATCCATTGCCACTTCAACCTTTTTGGATATGCGGTTCGGCCAAAAAATCCTTAAGAGGTTACGTGGACATTTATTTACGAAGCTTTGCAGTCTTCGAGTGACAATGTTGGCAACCTTCCAAGTCCTACACTCGTATAATCGTACTGATTCTACGTTGCATCTGCAGTCTCAGCTTGGTTTTTGTGCTGAGAACATGGCCTTTCCAGATTTTTGATAGCATTCCAAACGCAGCCTTAGCTTTTCCGATTCTGCTGCCACATCGAGTTCTGTGCCACCGTCCGCCGAAGCGATGATTCCTAAATATAGAAAGTTTTCGACTTTCTCGACCTGCCGTCCGGCAATATTGAGTTGAGCGTCGGAGGTTGCAGTGCTTAGGATCTTTGTTTTCCCTGCATTTATATTAAGCCCTACTTTGTTTGCCTCCGCTTGCACATTTTGTGGCATTTGGTGGAAATTCATTATTTTATGTGGAAGAAGGCAAACATCGACAGTGTACTACAGGTGTTTGAGGTGTTTGAGATGCCATTGTCCACCTGAATCCTTGGTTACTTTCAGTTAGTGATTGTCGATGATGGCTACCAGGAATAAAACGCGAAAGTATATAGCCCTGCCGTGCTTTACTATGGATTTCAATGTCATCTGACACCTTACTATTGTGCAGAATGTGACACTTCTTCTGCGCAAGACTATTCAGATAGTATTCCTATTCAAATTGTCGAAAGCCTTTACAAAGTCAATGAACAGTAAATGTAGCGGAGGCCTGAGCTCGACACATTGCTCAATGATGATTTGCAAGATGTTAATTTGATCTACGCTAGAGTATCCACCCCGAAATCCCGGATTTTCGCCATCGAGTGTCGAGCCTAAATGCCCCCCTTATCCGCTCTAGAACTATGTTAGCTATTATCTTGGCTACGGTTGGAAGAACGTATATTCCTCTCCAGCTCCCACATTCTATCAAATTGCCCTTCTTTGGAAGTTTGATGATCATCCCTTTTTTCCTCCGAGAGCCCCTCATTTTCCCACGCTCTAAATAACATATAAGCCTACTGCTTCATTTCTTTTAAGGGAAATGATAGCGGCTATTATTTCTGTGTTGCTGGGAGGTCCGGTTTGAATTCTAGAATTTGTTGCTGCGACTTACTCGTTGGAATTTTCGGACTATGACGCTGTCGCTTAAATTATTTAGCCCTATCTAAACTTTTCACTGGATGTTGTTTAGAACTCCAACCACCAGTAAGTTCTTTTGTGATGCTGTAGACGGTTCAGGTGTCATACCTACTAGCTGCTTCTACAGCCTTCGATGCCAGTGCATTGATGTATAAACGCTTGTCATGTCTGATACTATGCTGCATGTCCTTCCTCTTCACACGATATTGGGCTTCTAACTCGGTTTTGTCTACTGCTGATGCCGCTGCAATCCGAGCCTTAAGTGAAATACACCCTTCGATCCGTCTTCAGGTATCTGCTGTACTCCCTTATACCCCAGATACAAAAAACATTTTTCACAGCATTCCAATGGTCATCCATGTCTTCATGTGTTGAGCTGCTGATCTTTTCTGCTTCTGTGGCAAGATGGTCCCTGAATTGTTGGCGCACTGGGGGATCCCGAAGGCTGTCGGTATTGTATCTGGTAACTCGAAGCAAGTTTGAGCGGTTGCTGTTGGCGGATGGAGTACGAAGGCTATAGAGGCTAACATTAAACGATGGTCGCGCGCCTTTCCGACATCGGTTCCACGTTTATTTCGGACATCTTGGACCAATTTGTGAAACGTCGACTTATCGCAAAATGGTCGATTTGGAGAAATTTACAAACCGTTCCCCATCACGTGTTCGAGCGCTGTGTTCTCGTTGCCTACCTTAGCGTTAAAATCTCCCATTACGACTACGATGTCCCCGTTAGGTGTTAAGTTAAGGGCGGTGCCAAATTGACTGTAAAAATTGTCCTTTTCGTCCTCAGTCGCAGTTTCCGCCGTGATGTAGGGCTTGCTAACAGAGCTACAGGATGTTCGACCGTAGAGGCTTCTTTCTCGTAATTTGGCGAACCAACATCTATCGGAATAAGCTACTTCTACTTCTAATTCTAATGTTAATCGTTGCCATCGTGTCAAAAAGACTGGTGCTTTTTGGTTGGCGTAATTCAAATCTCACTTCATTTGGACTGAGGGTACTAGCTGCAGGGGCTTACGGCTGGAGGTTGGAGGATTCTCTTTTCTCAATAGGCGCTGATGAGTTGTTGCAGTGTGTCCTAGGCGAAGTCGTACAAAGTTGGAATTTGCAATCCTTGAGGTCGAAGTTAGGTAGGTAGGGTGGAGTCGGTCTGTGTTTATTTCGAGTAGTGGTGTTGGCAGGATATCGAACTGTCACAATTTCGAAAGTATAGCGCGGCATTGTGTGTGCTAGGTTAGCAGCAGTATCAGCATTTTCGTTTCCTTGAACCCCTACATGTCCAGGGACCCATATTAATTTTAATTTTGTAGGGTTCCTCATAAGACGGTCTCTGATCTGGTTTATTATACTCGAGTTGTGGCTATCGTTGTGTATGGCGATTATGATGGAAATACTATCGGTAACTATTGCAGATTTATCTCTGGTTTGAGTAGGAATTTGGTTGCTTTGAGTATGGCTAATGCCTCGGCAGTGAAAATTGAAGCTTCATTTTGTAGGAAATCCGGTACATAGCACTGACCCACATTCATTACATAGCAAACGAGATGCTGTTGTTTGTTTTTGAGCCGTCCGTGAAAATAGGTTTCCATCCATTAGATTTCAGGTTATTTGCTAGTTCCGTATATAGAGAGCGAAAAACGTCGTTGGTGATGTTTGATTTCCGATATTTAGTCAAGTCGGAGTCAAGTAGAATGAAGGAATCATTGTTTATAAACAAGGGTGGGTAGGAGCGCGTGTAGTTTTCAAAATGTTTCAATGGTAAGTTGGTTTCCGCAGCTGCTTCAACTATACTATAGACTGTAGATGGTATCCTTTTTGTTGGCCTTTTTTGGATAATGGATTTGAAATATTTTCCGGTTATTGAACCTTTTGAGAAAGAGAGCTTAGCAAAGGCACTGCATCTAATTTTTGCAATTTGTTCCTCCATTGATGGCAGTCCGGCTTCCACGAGGATGTTTTTTATTGGAGTGGTGGGGAAGTCATTAATGGATCTTCTTGCTGCTTGGTGGTAGGTAGGCTTAATTATTTTAAGGGATGATTTGCACAGTTCCCGTATATACAAAGACCATAATAAATTTTGCTTAGTACTATAGATCTAGTTATGTTACATGAAGTGTTTATATGAGCATTACTTTTCTTACAAGCTAGATAATTTATGATATTAACTCTGTCAGCTAGGCTCTTCTCCGTGTTAATTTGTGTGTTACCTACATTAAGGGTTAGTAATTGTGGACAAGATTAAGGGTTAGTAATTGTGGACAAGATCGCTTGTGGTAGATATGTAGTATCTTACATTTTTCTAAGGATAGCTTAGCATCTGATGTACAGGACCATGTTAAAATATCGTTCAAAACGCATGAGAAAATGTCTTCTGTTTTATCTAAATCATTGAATTTACACAAGATATACAAGCTATCTGCGTAGATGCAGTGATCCAGATGTTTATATTTGGTTATAATGTTGGAAATCTCCTGGAATGCAATTGAAAACAACACCACAGACAATGGGAATCCTTGGGGAATACCATTGTGAAGTGGGAATGTCAGTGTAAAGCAGTTGTTGTTTCTAATTCTAACACAGAACCTCCTGTTTGTTAAAAATGACTTTACATATCCGGAGATGATAGGGCTAACCCCCCAGGTTTTAAGTTTGTTTAAGATAAGATGTATTCCGATTTTATCAAATGCCTTTTCAAAGTCGAGCGATAAGATGGGTATGTGGTTGCGTGACGATAGGGAATCAGTAACGTAGTAGTCTAGGTGAAGTAAGACGTCGGTGCAACATTTGTTTGGTTTGAAGGCAACTTGATTGGGGCTAATTAGATTATTTTTTTTGGTAAACCATTGAAGGCGTCTTGCAATTATTTTTTCCAAAACTTTGGACATACATGGGAGTAAGAGAATGGGTCGGTAGCCGCTTGGAGAGTTTATGTCTTTTTTTACTTTTAGGATTGGAATGGCACATGCCATTTTCCAACTCAGAGGAATAGCACTCCAGGAAAGGATTTTGTTGTACAGATGGAGGAGCCTTAATTTTATTTCATGTGGTAGATTCTTGAGCATAGGGTAGGATATTCTGTCACGTCCTGGGGTTTTCCCTTTCACTTTTGTCAATGAACTGTCGAGTGCTTTCATAGAAATTGGGGTTTCAATATGGAGTGCTGGAGTGGTTAGTGGGGTGGTGGCTCTCTAAAGGTGTTATTGAGGCAAGCTTGTTTTGCTGTCTGAAAGTTTTGAGGAAAATTGTCGTCATTAGAATCTTCAGACCAAGTTTTTCCGAGGTAGCTACAAATTTCGGATGGGTTGGAAATAGGTCCATTAGGGGGATTGATAAATTTTACCATTCGTGGAGTGTGAACTCCAGTTAGACAGCTAATATTGCTCTAAATTTTGGCCGGGGAGGAGTTTATATTTATAGTTTAGGGGTGGCCGTGGTGTAGTGGTACTAGCAATCGCTTCTCACTCGGAGGGTCAAGGTTCGAATCCTAGCCACGGCAAGTTTTCATTTGTGTAATTGGAACTCAGTCAGAAAAATCTGCGTGTGAAGCCATAACACTGACATGTAGGTTTGGCTGTTGTAGGGTTTTCAAGCACAAAACAACCGTTAAAATTCACAACCTCACATTCCGAGTGAAGAAATTCTCTCCGTCCTATTCGGACTCCCACCCCTGGAGAGTCAATATCGAAACCAAACACACCTGAGTTTCAAACCACTACATCACACAACAATGCTTTCCTTTCTCCTCCTTCTATCTTTCCGCCCGCGCCGTGGTAACAGTAAATCATTATCATTAACCCCTTAGGCGCGCGTAAATTATAAAAAAAAAAACAAAAAAAAAAATAGTCGAAGTAAATACATTAAGACTTTTGGCTTTGCTTATTTTGATTTGCCGGCGAAATATTGCGTTGGATTTTTTATAGTTGATTAAATTGAATTGGTTGGGGTTCTTTTTAAATTGCTTCCTCGGGGTTCCACCAAGGTACTACGTGTTTACGGGGTTCTGGGCAGGTCTGAGGTATAGATTTGTTAGCAGATGTTCTAATGGCCTATTGTAGCAAGGCGGTTTCTTTATTTACGCTTGGAGCTGGCTGTTTTCCTCCAAGAGGTTACCACTAAACTTGGTCCAATTGGCTAGGTCGGTTTTAAATTTTATTAAGAGTCGATTTTCCTTTATACTATAGCCAATGTCAATAATAGTAATTATGGGAAAGTGGTCGCTGTTGTGGAGGTCATCCATAATACGCCAAGCAGTTTTGGGCGCCAGCACGGGCGAGCAGCAACTAATATCAACGTGTGTTGCTGTGAGTTGAAAAATGGGTAGAAGATCCATCGTTTAAGACTTTGAGTGGAGTGGACAGTATCCAGGTTGAATGACTTGAACTCCAACTTTTTAAAATGCTACAATTTTTTTTATTTTTTGATAAATTTTATTGTGCCAAAGCAAAAAATGTTGGAAAATACATCAATTTTCAAATTGTATCAGTAGTTTTGAATATGTCCACCTTTGGCGCGAATAATGGCCTTGAGACGGCCGTAGAAAGAATCGCACGCTGCACGCAAGTGGCTCTGCGGTATTTTGGCCCATTCCCGGCGAAGTGCTTGTTTGAGGTGGTCCAAACTTTGGTATTTTTTAGTGCCAACCTTCGCCTTCAAAATACCCCAGACAGAGAAATCCAACGGATTTGCGTCCGGAGAATTTGCAATCCATTGTGTCGAAGAAATGAAGTGTGGAACATTGTTTTTTAACCAATCTTGGTTAAGGCGCGCTTTGTAAGACGGTGCCGAATCTTGTTGAAATGTCCACGGTCTCCGACCGAAATGATTGTTTGCCCAAAGCTTCAATACTGCCTCTAAGAAAGTTTCACGGTATACGATCGCATTAATTTTGACGTCACGGTCCAAAAATACGAGCGGAGGGCGACCATCGGCGGTTGTGGCGGCCCAAACCATTACCATCGGTTCTGCCTGCATTCTGGTGGCCGTTCGAAGGTGTAAATTTTCGAAGGACCTCTCTGGCAAGTAAACTCGGTCATTTTGTTTGTTGACATATGTCACTTCGACTTGGATTTCGCTCAATTTGAGCCTTCACTTTCCGAAGCATTTCTGCCGATGTTGCTGTTCTTTTATGACCACCTCCATCGCGTTTTGCAGCGCTGCCGGTATCTCGGTAACGAGCTATGGTTCGAGACACAAATGATTTATTCACGTTGAGGTGCTGGAGGGCTCTAATGATAGCTACTTGTGGTTTTCCAGCCAAATATAGAGCAATCACACTATCACGTTTGAATTCCATCGCGGATAAAAATCGTTTAAAAGGCTTCTAAATAATGAAATTATTTGTCATGTGTCAAAATTTGAGCTCACTGTCATGAACGATTTGGAAATTACAGCAGTCTGAAGTTGGTTGAAGTTCGAGTCATTCAGGGTGTAAAGTCTTCCAAAATTCAGCCTCTGGGGTTTGTCTTAGGAGATATCCACAGCACACTCCATGCGTTTACGTCCATAATGAATAGAATTGAAGTGTTAATCTGGCCAAACACACTGTCAAGGTCATGTCTCGAAAACGCTTGGTCGGGTAGTACTTATATAAACGGATACCACTGCAATTTTGATAGGTGTTAGAATTTCGGTAGCGATAATGAGTAAGTTAGAATTTATTGTTAGGTTCGTATGCGGGGTGCCTTTTTTTTATTAATACTCCAATCCCTTGTTTTGATGTTACATTCATGGGGAAGTTATAGAAATATCCTGTGTAGTTTTTAGGAATATTGGGCTCCGACTGGAAAGTACCGTAGGCCTGTTGTAAAGAAATAATACAAGGGGAAAGCTCATTAATCAAAAAAACTAGCTCGTCGTACTTATTTGCTAATCCCTTAATATTCCACTGAAGAAATTCTAGTACCATATTTTTATAAGACAGATTCCACGATCTTTTATTGGAACTTGACAATGAAAGGGTGGGAGATGTCGGCGTCGTTTTGTTTAAGCATGGTGATAAGGTGTTATTTTGTGAAAAATTTGAATTTAGGGAGTTTGAAGGGTTTAAGCTTTGGCTCCGCTGCACAGATGCCAAACCAGGCGGGCCCCTTGATGAGCTCGGAAGATTCAACTCCTGAACAGCAGAGCCGTTGTTATGGGTGTTAATTGTATTGGTTTTATGTGCTATCATCATTTATAAGTGTTGCGGCCGCTGGTTGTGAAGATATTTGCCGAGGTTGTTGTGGTGTTGGTAATGGTGGTGGCTGGTCAAAGGAGACAGGTGTAGTTTTATCTTGGTATTCGCTTTGAGTGGATTGTGAGTTTTTTGGAGTAGGAATGTGATTATCCGTTATTACGGATAATTCAGGCCTGTGGTTCGTTTTGTTGCTTGTCCCGGGCTGGGTGAGTACCGGTTTGGTTAGATACATTTAGCATCTGCCATGCTGCACATTTTTTGGGTTTTAATCCTTAAAATCTCCTTCATTTGAATGAATTTGGGGCATACTTTAGAAGAGGAGGGATGAGAGGCGGAGCAATTGGCGCATAGTGTTCTAGAGCACTCGGAGTTTGGGAGTTTGTATGGGGTGGAAAGTTACATATATGGCACATTGGCGTGTTGTTGCATCTTTTTGTAGTGTGCCCGAGTAACTTTCAATTCCGACAACGCATGAGATTTGGAATGTACTCGGTGAACTTGACCCTGAACCAACCAATCTCAATCGTGTCTGGTGGCTGAGATGAGTCGAAGGTCAAAAGCACCTGGTAAACTTGTATACTTCGGTCACATTTTGTGCTTTCATTTCCGATACAATCTCTGGCTCTGGGACATTTATAAGCCATGGGGCATAAACTAAACTTTTTGACGCGTTCAACTGGTTATGCATAGTGATAGAGACCGGACAAACGTTTGAAAGATTTTTCGTTGCGACAAATCGGTCTGATATTTTCTGATTTTTTGCCAAAACAAGAATCTTACCATCTCTAAGTAGCGGGATTTGCTCATACTCCTGACTGATTCCGTTTATGGCTTTTTTAATGCAAAGATGCTCACTTGCAGATGCGATGAGGGCAAATCTGGGGTTTATAGAATTTGTTTTTTTTTTTGAATGTCGTTGGATAGGATTTTTTTTCAATATTTGCGCGAGAAAGAGAGACCGGTGCGCTTGAAAGAACGAAAGGGAAACAGAGAAAAAAATAGGGAAACTAATAGAGATGAACTAACTAGCGCAAATGAGAGGACAGCCGGTTGACAATGATAGTCGGTGACTGTAAAGTTACATAGATATCGCATGCAGATCAAACAAAATTACCACACCTAAGGGTTGTTGCATCAGTTCGGTATGAAACCATTTTAAGTTGTATAGTCGTGGATATCAAACATCCTCCAGTGTGTTGTAACTTCGATATATACACATTTTTTTCATATTTCGTTTTGCTGCACTGCAATCCTTTATTTTGTTTTACGTCTCAATCGATCTTACAGACGAACATATACTAATGATTGACTGTGTCGCTGGTGTTTATCTGCATCGATACACTATGGTGTGTTTGCGTGTATATATTTATTGAGGAGGCACATCGTACGTATACATATGTACATATATATTTTGAGAAGGACGCCAATGTCGCTTTTGTTCGATTTTATTTTTTAATTTCATTTCCATTCGCCGTCAACTTTCGAAGGATTTGGCTGTTTTCGGTTTATGATTGAGCAATTTTTTTCAGCGGTATACTTTTTAAATATTTAGCAATGTGTGATACACGTAAAAGGAAGCCCGGCGTTTCTGTAAATATCGAAAAGAAATTTCCCCGATCTGAAAATTTTTGCATGTACTTCAAATGAAAAAAATGAAATTTTGAGTAATTTGTTGAGGCAGGCATGCGATTTTAAGGGTGAAGGAAAGTATATTGTTTGTCAAAATCATTTTTCTTCGGAATTTATTGGCAGAAAAATGCTTAAAAGGGACGCTGTTTCCTTCTTAAATCTAAATTGTAATTTAAATTTAGACTTAAGTTTAGAAAATCTTTCATCTTTGCCACCAAAACGGAGACGGACCTCTAGTACCTCAAATATTTCTTGCGTTAGATGCACACCTAAAATTCAAAGCTTGAGAAGAAAACTTTGCTCTAGAACTAAAACGCCTAACGCTCTACGACCTAGCAAAATATCAACTAGTTTATCATCGCAAATTCAAGTATAGTCCGTACCAACTGAGTTTACCATTCTACTGCGCAGATCTTTTAAAATTTCTTTTATCATCTCCTATATTGGCAAATATGACCTAAGAAACACGAAAATGGGTGGAGCCATAAACAAAAAGGATCTATATCCCAACGTTGCTTTCAAGATCGCAGTTGCGGTACAATCATAGTGTATATCTAGTTTTCCAAAAAAATGGAAATGTAGATACTTATATGAAAAATTTACTTCGAGAAAATTATATTCTGATAAAACATAAAAAAAAGTTCTGTATATCTGTTGGTACTGTATGAAATTTGCGTATGATGACGATTGGATAAATGAAGCAAAAGGTCTTGCATAAATTGATTGTTTGATTGTGTTTCCATGTAGCTATACGTTTTTCGATTATTTGCTCATTATGCTTTTGTAGATCATTATTGCTGGCAAAGTTAGAGAACTACAGTGTCACAGCAAACGTTTTTGATTTATCTGATTTGATTTGCGCAAGGCAATCAATTGTTGTTTTTTTTTAAATTTTTTTTTTGTGAACGAAAACGGTTTTTATACCCTACTTAGTAACTGAAGGCCTGATTTCTTGTCACAAAAGAAAGAGGGTAGGGTATTAAACGATTCGTTACAGACAAACTGTTGCACTTTCTTACTTGTTTAATTTTGCTATGAATTATAGTGAGAGAAAACTGATGATGATATGCAAATATCAAACAGATTTAGAGTAAGCAGTAAAAGCAAATGCGGAACAGCGGCATACCGAATGTATGGTTAGTTTTGGTTTGAAGTAAAGAAATAAAAACATACATACAGTGTTGTGCAAAACATACCGGATTTTTCCTGAACATTTTTCGTTGAACAATTCTAGGGGACAAGAATACAGTATGTACACTTGTTTGGCAATTTAAGAAAATCTATTGAATAAATTTACAAATAGAAAAAAAAACAAGACATTGCTACCATTATTTTTTTAGTTTTGGCAAAAACTGTAACTCAACTCAATGCCATGCCTGTGCAAAATATACCGGATTTTCAAAAGTACCGTATTTTCTTGTCCTTTAACTTGCTGATAATTATTTTTTGCTGTCATTTGAAGTGAGCTATAGACTTAACAATACTTAAAAGGTCAGGTGTCTCCAATTTGTTTACTAATAAAATGGCCAAAAATAAATACAGTTGTGTTGTTAAAAATCAGATGGTAGTGAATTTAAGGGCAGGGCTAAAATAAAAATCTATAGCCAAAAAATATAAAATGCCATCATCGACAGTGTGTGTCATTATAAAAAAGTTTCAAATGCAAAACCGGGAGAAACTATTCACTGTGGAGGACGTCCCAGAAAAATTACACTCCGAACCGATCGGCAAATTAAGAAAATGATTCTTAAATATTGTTGGTTAGCTCAATCTTTCAATTGAAGCAAGCACCTTACGCAGGCGTTTAAGAGAAGCTGGTTTCTGTTCTTTTCGACCAGCGAAAAAGCCTCTGCTTACTGCTAAGCATAAACAAAAAAAATAATATTTCATTCCTCTCATAAGTCTTTAATTACTTTGCTAATTACAATTATGGTGTGGGGATATTTGAACCAATAAATGAGATTAGTATAATTAGGGATCATTTTCAGTATAGGGATACACTGGAATCCGTAATGCTTCGAGGGCGGGTCAATAAGTCCGTGACTTTTGGATTAAAACAAATTTTTTGATAAAAAAATAATTTTATTTTTCAACGTAGTCTCAGTTGAGCTCTATACACTTTGTCCAACGCTTCTCCAATTTTTTTATCCCTTCCAAAAAAAATGATTTGTCGAGGTCCTCAAAATGACGAGATGACTTCATCATTGGAGTCAAATCTTTTTCCACCAAGCCATTTCTTCAGGTTTGGGAACAAGAAGTAGTCGCTCGGAGCCAAATCTGGAGAATAGGGTGGATGAGGGAGCAATTCATAGCCCAATTCATGGATTTTTGCCATGGCAACTGCACATGTGTGCACCCTTGCATTGTCTTGGTGGAAAAGAACTTTTTTCTTGGCCAAATGAGGTCGTTTTTTTTTCAAATCGTCATTGAATCGGTCCAATAAGTTGGCATAATATTCCCCATTGATTGTTCTTCCCTTTTGAAGGTAGTCAATGTGGATTATCCCGCGTGCATCCCAAAAAACAGTCGCCATAACTTTATTGGCTGACAAACCCACCTTGGCCTTCTTTGGCGCCGATTCACCCTTAGAAACCCACTGTTTTTCTGTTGTTTGTTCTCTGGTGTGTTGTGATGGATCCATGTTTCGTCCACGGTTACAAAACGGCGCAAAAACTCCTCCATATTGCGATTAAACAACGCCAAACCTTCCTGTGAAGTTGTTACACGATTGCGTTTGTGGTCGACTGTGAGCAAACGCGGCACCCATCTTGCGGAAAGCTTTCTCATGCCCAAGTGATCATTCAAAATTGAAACCACTGAGCCATGCGAGATCCCTACGGCTTCCACAATCTCTCGCACTTTCAATCTTCGGTCGGCCAACACCATATCGTGAATTTTTTCGATTGTTTCGGGTGTAGAGACCTCAACTGGGCGTCCAGGACGTTCGGCATCTTCAGTGCTTGTACGGCCACAACGAAATTCAGTAAACCACTTTTTTACCATTGAAATCGATGGTGCAGAGTCCCCATAGTATTTATCAAGCTTAGCCTTGGTCTCGGTAATGGTTTTTTTTCGCAAGAAATAATGCTTAATAAGCACATGAAATTCACTTTTTTCCATTTTCTCCTCAAATTAGTGAGTAGTCTGATAAAAATAGCTGTCAAACACAAACTAACTGACGCAGCAAGTTTAAATTTTGACAGGAGTCAACTGACAGATGTCTGTTGACAGGAGCAGTGTTGCTGTTTCAGTAAAGAGGTCAGAAATTCAAAAATTTATTGACTTATTGACCCGCCCTCGTACCACAAGCTGAGGAAGAGATGCTACTGCCATGCTTATCAACATGATAATGGCCCAAAACATTCATTAAAGTTGGTTAATCAGTGGTTTGCGCAGAAAAATATTGATGTGTTGGAATGGCCCTCTCAATCGCCTGATCTAAAGCCAATCAAGAACTTGTGGGCCATTTTAAAAAGACGGGTATGGTCAAAGACGCACACATCCAAAAAACGCACTTATGACGTTACTAAAGAATGAATAGGTGAACCTTGCAAAAGAAAGTTTTGAGAATCTAGTTACGTCCATGCCTAATAGATGCAAGGAGGTCTCAAAAAACAACGGTTACTGGACAAAATATTAAGTACAACGAAAATTCGGTATGTTTTGCACAGGCCGTTACCGAGTTAAGTTAAGTTTTTTTTTTTTTGCATAATAAAACATATTATCGCAAAACCTTCTTTTTCTTTTATTTATAAACTTAAACAATAAGTTTTCTTAAATTTGCAACAGATTTTACTTAGGTTCTTTCTGTTCCCTAGAATTCACCAAAGAAAAATGTTCGATAAAAATCCGGTATGTTTTGCACAACACTGTACATATTTAGATTCTAATTGTAGGTGAAAATTAATATTTATTTATTAAACTATATCTGTTGTTATATATTGAATTCAATTTGAAGAACTGTCAGTTTCATAATCGGTTGAAGAATCATCTCCCGGATTGATAACTATTGCATCCGATTTGTGTCGCACATCAGCTCATGAGAAAAGTATTCCTCCTCTGTCCTTATAACTTTTGCACAAACTTTGCGCCAATCCTCAACTGTAATTTTTGAAAATTCTTCTTCAGCTAGTTTCTGAACATCCGATAATTGATGAATTCGGTTTCCCTCTCTTGCCTTGACAGTTGCCCAAATATTTTCAAGGGTTGAGATCTGGATGATAGGGTGGCAATTGTAGTACTTCGCGTCCCGCGCCGTTAATTATAGCGTCCATCTTATGCTTTGGATGGTGTATAGTTCGATGTTCCTTTATAAGCTCACAGAGTTCGAGTTTGAGCATCTGTGAACTATGTGATATATTGTAGTGGGCAAGCCATTGTAACATCTCAAATTTTCCGGAACGAGAACTGATTTGGTTGTCTTCCCATTTGTTGTGATGTGATGCGTTCTCCATTACAATAACTGAAGGTTCTTCTATGTTATTCAAAACTTGATCTGTCATCCATTTGGAGAAATTTTCAATAATCATCTCATCGTGATAATCTCCTGTTTTAGTTCCAGATTTAAATAAAAGCAAGGCATTATTTACGAAGCCTTTCTCGCCACCTGCATGCGCCGTTATCAACATCTGACCCTTTGAAATTGGCGACTTTAATCCACGTCTGGTACCATCAGTCCATGTCTTTGATCTTGTCTGTGAGCTGTGAATATTGAAAATAGCTCTCGTCCAAATAAATGATCTCATATCCTTTTGATCTGTATTCCCGCACCTTTCTCAGATATTTCACATAGGAAAATCCATTTCTTCTTAGAATCATGTGTCTGTGTAGCGACATAATGCTTAAGTTAAGCTTCAAATCTTCCTCAACATTTTTAAGGTAATCATCATTTTTTTTCTCAAGGTGAAAGTTGTATATACGAGTAATTCGCCGAATAACTGTGTTGTCAAAGTCGTCTAATGCAGTTTTCCATTTTGTGTGTGGTACTTTTTTATTTGATGATTTAATAACACCTTTCTCCTCTCCACAGTCTACGAGTTTGGGTACGTTATGGGATTATCCAAATATAAACTTCTTCCAATTTTTTGCTATACATGTTAACAACGATCTTACGGACCTGACTTCCTATTGATTTTCATTTTCGCGATGAATCCATGACAATTTCCTGTATTTGTATAAGCTTTTATTCGAGCAATGCTATTGTTTTCGTAAAACTGGATTCCAAATAGCAAATCCATTATTTACATGCGTTAGGTCTAGCTTGATTACAATTACATGTAATTAATAATTGAACAATTACTATTACTAATTAGTTTTTATGTACATGTAACTAAAAAAAAGTAATGGACCTTTGGTAGTAATTGAATAAAAACTATGGCGTTAATAATTTTTTTTAAGTGATTACCAAAAAAGGAAATAAAACACTTAAACAATTTTATTTCTAAGACTTAAAATCCCATCCTAAAACCTATGAACTAAAGTCCCACAGGTAGAAACAAACATCATAAAATAAATGGAAACACGCCACATACACAGGTACCTAAACCTAAATCACAAATTATAAAACTATAAAAAGCATTGGAAACTAATCAATTACGATCGGACTAGTGTATTCAAATTCAACAAATTTACCAATGCCCTGAATTTTTTGCCAATCCCACCCTAGATAACAGGTAGCATTACATATGAAGTACATTGAAATTTATCGACCTCCTAATAAAAAAATTAAAGTATTGTAATGTATGCAACAGCATTTTAGTTCTAAGCTATGTAAAGTTGGGTTAGGCATTGTAAACTTCAGGCAAAAACATTTACTCTTTCGTACCATTTTTGTTCTCTTAAATCCTCTCTCTGCGCAATCGACCGTTGGCAAATTGAATTGGTACGGACTATAGTACTTGATATTTCGGAGCATTCAAAATTTGTTTGTGGTATATTGATGGGGCTTTCGAAGTCCAAAAAATATAATTTTGTCGAAAGAGAACTTTCCCAAAACATTTTTTACAGATCTCAGAATGCTTATAAATTTCTTCGAATTAGACTGGGATTTAGACTTCCCCACGTATCCATACTTTATCGTTGGCCTCCTGTTAAAGGCTTACAACCTGGATTCCAAAACAATGCGCACTGTTTTCTGAAAGCAAAGTTTGCATCATTAAGCCAACGGGAACGGAATGTGGTACTGATATTTGATGAAATTAGAATTCGTCCAAATCTCACGTATAATATCAAAAATGACTTATAGTAATTGACGGATTTGAAGATCAAGGAGTGGATCAAAAAAGATTGTGCGGCAACGGAATTTGTGTTTTCATGGTAAACGGCCTCTTTGATAGCTGGAAAAGTATTTTAGATTATTTTGTTTCAGCAAACTCTGACAAAGGGGTTAACCTGAAGCTTATTTTAGAAAATAACTTGACAATTTGCCAAGAACTTGGTCTGAAAGTGTGCGCTATAGTTTGCCACCCAGGACCTAACAACTGGAAAGCTTACCAATTATTAGGTTTTACAGAAGAAAAGCCTTTTACAATTTTCAATGATGAAAAATATTTTGCTTTTATGATTTTCCTCATTTTTTAAAATCCATGCGTAATGTTTTACTCAAATCTGATATGCTAACTCCAGATGGTAATGTTTCCTTTGATGTTTTCAGAGAAATATTCAATTTAGAAAGAGATAATGTGGCTAAAACATGCTTGAAATTTACAAGTTCACACATAGCTCCAAATGCATTTGAAAAAATGAGTGTTCGCTTGGCAACGAAAACCTTTAGTAGGACAGCGGCAGCATCAATACAAACTGCTCATCAAATTAGTTGCTTAGAACATTCGACAGAATTTTTCATTTTTGCTAAGACTTTTTCCTAAAATAGTGATTTTGGAAGTCTCTTAGCACTTCTTATTCTCTTGCGAAAACATTGTGCCTGAAAAATCCCAAAATTCAAATTTTATCAGGAAAACAAGTGCAAAACAAGCACTAAATTGAACCAACTCAGTCAGAGTGAGAGGCACGGGGACCTCACTTTAAACCAACACCCCAAGACTTAAAAGCAGTATCCCAAGTTGCTATTGCAAGATATACTTTCCTGCTAATCCCCTCTCACTAGAAAATAAAGGAATTAACCTTGAACAAGAAATTCCTTCCATTGAATCACAATCAGAATCTGAAATACAAAAACAAACACACTAGGAACCTACATGAAAACAAAAACCGAAATAGCCCTGTAGACGCTAAAACATGGTACTAGTAAACATGGTACCACTAAAACCCGCAGATGCTGAGACCAATGCGCTCCAACATAGATGGTAGACTGTGAAAACACTCGAAAAATTCTTTCCAAACATCAGTATTAGAAATGTCCGCCCTTTTTTTCCCGATTATTTTCTATGTTCACACCAATGTGTAAATGTTGGCAGATGAGAGCGCAGACACTCAAGCAGAGTATCAGTAACACAAAACTCCGCCTACAAGTTCTGATGTTGGTGAGACCAAAAAATTGGTACTCGTACCAACCCGCAGACGATCAACATCAACTAAAACTTGGTTTGTTTTAAATGTTTACTAGTACCAGGTTTTAGCGTTTACAGGGCGCTTTATGCACGATTCGAATGAGTTCGATCAAACTGAGACGTAGTAGTAAATCCCATTCGCCTGAAAAAGTGACATATTTTTTACTCTGCATGTGATATCTATGTAACTTTATTATCTGTGTTTTGAGTCTACTAACATATAATTCTTCTCTTCTTTAGCTTTTTTTTTAGAGAACGATGTTCCTTTTCCTTTATATTCATTAGCTCTTCCCTGTAGCAACGCCTTGTATGTCTTAAATACCTTGATCACTTTAAATTTGTTGTTGCCGCCAAGCAGTGATGCTTTGTCCAAAATGGTGGATGACCGTTTCATGAATTTTGTTCTTTGACTTTTGTACCAACTCGTTCATCTATTTTCCTATTGCCATAAAAATGAACGAAAAGACTGCCATACTACAGCATCGAGTCAGAAAGAAGCGGTTACTATTATCAAGTGAGAATATTTCTACTCATCTTGAGGTATCACTTTGCTTTGATAAGTTTTTACAAGATGAAATCACCTTTTTTCTACATAAGGCATATAAAGTCAATAGTTCGGTCTTCAGACATGGTTCCTTCCACTCGCACTTTTTCGATGAATTGTTGCATGAAAGCATAATAATTTGAGCCAATATCTTATTGCCTCTTTATCATCAACGTGGGTTCTTGTTTCATTACTCCCTGTTCTGGGTGTTTTACCATAAGGCAAAGCAATGAGAAGCGTGAACCTGGCGCTGTAACTATGAGTACATAGCAATTGTCTCATACAACCGGATTTGATTTGCCAAACTTATGAGTGGAGAAAATGGCAACAATATAATTTCTTTTCAGAAATGACTGTACCTCAGGACGACTACGTACGGCGGATAGATTCGCGTGTCTAAATCACTGTGTCGTCAATAGTCACGACTGATTCCTTATACTGTTTGGTGTTGTATAAGGCGTTTATCCGCCCGAAATTGAAGTACAATTCCCACATCTGTTCGTTTGCGCCCAAAACATCCCTGCACCTGCTAGAAAGGATTCAAAACCGTGCGATAAAACTCATAGGTGATACTAATATCAGTTAATCAATTGCCGCCCTCGAACACCAACATAGTGTCTCCTGTCTCACTTTGTTTTATCGCTATTTCCACTACCAGTGCTCCATTGAATTCCGCCTCGCTCGCCTCACGTCTTGCTATGGATGCTCATCAGTATACCCTCAAGCCCTTTTTCGGACGTATTCTAAAATATCGTGATTCGTTCCTAAGCCGTACAACTGGCTTATGGAACGCCCTGATTGGCTCTTTATTTCTTAGTCATTATAACCTTCAAACATTTAAAACCAACGTTCACCGGTACCTCTCTTTAAATCCTCACTGATTTTCCTTCGGATTTTAAGGGTACTTAAATCCCTTGAGCGCGCGCAAATTATATATAAAAAAAAAACATGAAATGTTTGCACCTTGAACTGAGTAACAAACCTAGGCCCTAAGCTGCTAAAAAGTAGATATCATTACCAAAGTGTGGTGGAATGGAACGGATAAAGAACGCTAAAATAGGAATGTAAGACATCGTTGATAGTAGAGACGGCAATCATAGGGAGTACAAGACCACGTCAGGAAATGGAGTTAGGCCGAGATAGTGGTCAGCATTGTCGTCATCACTCTCACGTAGGATATAACTGGTGTTATCATAGCCATAGATTCAAATGACTACTGTCGGTGCCAAGCCCCAGGTTTTGCCGAAAGCTTCTTCACGGTCGATAGCGGCTTGGAGTTTTATGAAGTGAAATGTTTAGTCCGAAGAAGTTTGTTATCCAGGATGACATCCAAATACTATGCTTCGTCAGAGAGACGGATGATTATGCCTTTAAACACTAAATGAGTCAGACTAGTGAGCTCCCTATTTCTCGTAAAAACAAAAACCTCAGTTTCGTTTTGGAGTAGACAATCGTTAGGCAGTTTCCAACAGACAGTACAGTTACATCACCTGCATCTGCTTGAACTATTGCGAGTTTTAAGCAGTGACTCAAACAAAATTAATCCTATCAGGAGACAGGCCAAACCCTTTTTAACCCCGCTATCACATATTAGTCACAGCCAGCATCTGCAGTCAGGGGTATATTCAGCAGCATTGCGTTTATCGACAAAACTAGTGATTCGTCTACGTCGTGTCGTCTAGTGGAATTACACGTGTCATCAAAAGTTGCGCTGTCGAATGCAACCTCAATGTCGATGAAAAAGCCCAGGGCGTACTCTTTGTTTAGAGCGCCTTCAATTCTGCCCACTGGATTTTGAAGCGCAGTCTCGCAGGATCTTCTGCGTTGGTAGACATGTTGCATATTGGACAGATGATGCATTCGCAAGGCAGTTTTGTGCATATGAAGCTCATTCATGCTCTTCAATATGAAGAAAATCGTTCGGTTGTGTTAAGCTGCCTGGTTCTGATCATGTTATTTATCTTTTGCTTTGCTTTGTATTTATGTGGAGCATTGATGGACTTGGCGAGCACCTTCAAACCGTGTTCAATTGGTTTTCCGCGGATTAACTCTCTTCAACAAGGCCCAGACCTCACCATTCGATTCTGAATTCGATTTTCCAACATGGAAGAATGAGTTAATGTTTTCCATCCGGTAAACTCCTAAGCGTACCTGTTCGATAACGTTAAGTGCTACATTACTTTCGCAACAAATGTTACTTGAGAGCCAATGCCGAAACGTAAGAAAAATAAGCTGACGCAACGTCGAATTTGTACCATTCTCCGTTAGGTTTCGTAGCTTATGTCTGCCGCAACTAAATCTTGGTTATAAAATTGGTCTAGTTTAAATGGTGAGAGTGAATTCGGCATAAAATGACAAGTCATCGGTTTTTTCGATCGCTCGTCATATAGCGCTGTGAATCCCCTTAAACATCCGAAATCACTGATGCGTTTATCCCACGCCTGTAGTGCCTCTTTGGATCACTTTCTACGCTCATACAATAGCTGGTTTATGTCTCATTTATTTGTAACATATCTCCTTTCAGGAAACTCAGCAGATTCTACTCAATCTCAGTTGACATCGTGTGTTACACCAACATCTGGAATATCTCCGACGCCAACTAGTTTCATGAAACTTTCACCATCATCCCAGACGTTGGCGAAGAACATCAGCTCCATGGGCTTTCCTCTTGAACGTGTTGCAAATATTGCCGCACTCTACGGCAACGATGACAAGAAAGTAAGTTTTACATCCCACCTACAAGTCTTTTCCATTCACCTAATGAGAAATCGTTCCCCTTTGCAGATTGTTGAGCATCTGATACCGTTGAGTGAACTTTTGGATCTTGGATTTGATGAGTCAAAAATATCTGAAGCTCTGATCAAGTTTGACAATAACAAAGACAAAGCTTTGGACTTTCTCATTTCATAGTATCAACAGCGCTTCTTAGTCCCTACTCTCCCCCAAACAACAAAACGAAAAAGAAAAAATTATAACCAATCAAAAATCTATGTATTTGTATACAAGCATCTCTCGACTACTATAATACATAAATGTGGAATATAACGGAACACTTTTGATGAAATGTATTTATTAATTTATTATCGATTTATTGAAATAAATATGTATAAGCAACATTCTACACGAGTATACATTATGTGATGCATTTGTCTCAACGGTCCTGTGAGCCCATAACGAGATTGACAGCATTCTCCACATTGCCATTGGTGATGGTAAGAAAACTTATATTTTCAGCATAGTTTGTGAAGCCCATTTGACTCATGAGACGGAGCTGTTCGGCGTACTGATGATCGCGATACCTTGCCGGTAAATCATTAACATTGTCACTTGGAGAATTAATATCCGATAGATCACTTGTGTCCATCCACTGTAGTGCGTCGTTGTTAGACTCAACTGTGTCTGCAATGCTACCTGTTGGATTATTAGCTCCCAGTGCACCGAGGGCTCTAGCCAATGCATTGCTGAAAGTGGAGGGTAAAATTCTTCCAGCACTAGCTTGTGGAGTTTGAGGATTTGTACCCGATCCAGAATCATTGCTAACCGAATTTCGCTGTGCAATATCAGACAGAGTATTCATGGATGTAGAACCGGCTTGTTGTAAAGCAGCTGCCAGCTGATGTCGACTAATGCGACGAATTCTCGCTTGTTCAGTCTGATTCGCCGATGTGCCTGTGTTCTCCTCCTCCGAACTTGTGGCAGTGTCGGAAACATTTTCAGCTACTGTGGGGTTAGATGAATTTTCAGACTCACAGGGGAATTTAGCCTTATACTCACTGTAAGTTGAGTTGCGTGCCAGTTCCTTTTTCACAGTTTCCACAATGTAAGGAGCGGCTTCGCATATGATTGGATATTTCTGTGCGATTTTCTCAACCACTTCTGGCTGATGGAGCGTATTGAATAGTACTGAATCTCGAATCAAAGCTTGTGCGCCTAGATTTCGACGAAATTCTGGATATTCTGCCAGAATTTTCTGTAAAATGTTCACTCTGGAGTTAACATTGATCTGGATATTCGATATGACGTTGAATAGTATTTGAACATCACGTTCACAGTCTTTTTGAAGATTTGGCACATACGGCTCATATTTCTTTGTTTTCCTAAATACATGAACTGTTGAATTTGGGTCGATTGTTGAAAGTGCTGCATCATCGTTTAAAGTTAATCCTTGGTAGACAAGTTCTACAAAACAAATAAAAGTTGTGCGCGTTTTGGGAATATTCCATAATACAAAGAAAAACTTACCAATGGTTTCTGGAGGAAAGTCGATTTTCTCACCGATTTCAGCTTTCAGATGGAGGACAGTTTTCTCAAAGTCCACATTATCGAGAGGAAGATATTCGTTAGGTTTATCGGCGATGTGAATTCCGGCAAATAGTTTCGCCATTCTATCGGTTTACTTTAATTAGCGTTGAACTGAACCGCGTAGAAAAGAAGACAAAGACCTTTGTATTCAAAGAAAGTTCAAATAATGCGAAGATGCAATATTGAATTTGGAGGAACGATGTGCTCTCTTGCTATTTTCGTGATTTTGGCAACTGCAATTAATGTGTCAAAAAGATCTGTTCCATTAGTAGAATTATGAGATTGAGAGGTTTGTTCGATCTGATTTCATATGTGGTAAATTGAATTTAATTTTCATTTCACACGTGCCCTTACAGTCGGTTTCAGAATTCAGGGACTGAAATTTTAGTCCAATCTAACATATTGAACTGCAAATTTGACTTTAAATGTCACATACGTCGTAATTGACTATATTAGCACGGACTTAGCACGTCAATCTTGAAAAATTCGCGTTGCTGAAAGAAAGATCACGTTGCCTTAAATATATTTGGAGACGAAAACAGCGAGGAGTTTATTCAAAAGGACTCCAATCCAGACGATACTAATAACATCAAAAATGAACCTGAAAGTGGAAGTGAAAGCCGAGATGGACAACGCGCGATCAGAAAGCTAAACTTTACTTTTCTCATTTTTATTTGGGAATAAATGTTCTCTGTTTGTTATTACTTTTTATTTATTTTTTTAAATTACCTTAATTAGAAACAAACTAAAAATAACATCACAAATTCACAGTTCAATTATCTTTAATATAAAAAAAACAACAAAACCAATCAGGCAAATCAATGATAAAACACAACTTTCCCTCAAATCACATCAAGATGACAAAGTCAGAGATTTAAGTTAAAAAAAAGAAGTGTTTTCACTTTTGATCCTCAATAACTACTTATTGATACATTAATTTGAGGGTAACATTGACTTTGAAGCAATTAAAGTACTCATAATTACGATACCCTATTTGCTATCATACACGTGTAAATTGAAAGATGCTATTTTTTAATAAGAGTCAAAACAGAGCAGCGTAAGACTTTGCTTAAAACCTCTGTATTTCGGAGGAGATGAATTTCCGAGTCAAGCAATCTCCCCTCCCCTCGACACATTATCCGGAACACCTTGTATAGGCTGTAAGGCAAGTCCTGTTGTAATTTGAATTTCAATCCTTCGTGCCGCAATTTGTCAAAGGTGAAATGCGACTGAGCAAATCTTTCTTTCAGAGCTTTCTCAATTACAGTTGAATGTCGGCCTCTGAACCCAAGCTGGTGTTCAGATAAAAAATGTTTCCGTTAATATCCGGTATCTTGGGGAAGTGCAAATCGGTCTACAAGACTGTTTTTCTGGTTTCGGTGCCGTTATGAGCTCGGAAACTTTGTACTGAATAAAAAGGTGTCACAGAGAAGCTTTATTACCATTTGTCCAGCCCGCCCCTAAAAAAGGCGAATCTTCTTCCCTAACTGACCCATTGCACTTACGCCTCTTCTTTCCAAGGCCATGGAAGCGCTGATAAACCGTCAGCTAATAAAATATCTCGAAACAAGAAAACTTCTCAATGACCGGCAGTATAGTTTTCGTAGCAACAGGTCCACTGGTGATTGGATGGCATGTCTCACTGAAAAGTGTAACCAAAGCGTACATCAATCTGGGGAAAGCAAAATAGTTGCACTTGATATTTCTAAGGCATTTGACAGAGTTTGGCATCAGGCTCTTTTGTCGAAAATGCGTGCATTTGGGACCGATGACTGTCTTCTTCAATGGGCTAGAAACTACCTTTCCAAGTTGTCTTAGATGGTTTAAAGTCTGATATTCACAAAATAAATGCTTGTGTGCCCCAGAGCCCCGTTCTGTCTCCGACACTCTTTTTAATTTTCATTAATGATATCTTGTCTGCTACTTCTAATCCAATATATTCCATTGCTGATGAAAGTACTCTCTGCTTTTCATATTCGTTCCCGGACTCAAGCCCCTGCTCTTCGGCGTAGAACGAGAACGGCAGCGTATGTTAAGCTCATTAAATTCCGATATTAACAGCATAACCAATTGGGGATCTATCAACAGAGTGGAATTTAATGCTTCCAAAACTCATTGCTGTCTGCTGTCTGCTGTCATTAATGCGAAATTTAAATACCCAGCCATTATAAATGAATGGCACTTACATCGTCGAAACCAAAAAACTCTCCATTCTCGGTATGTGTGTCAATGGTAACTTGCATTGGAATGACCACATATTCGATGTCGTCAAAAATGGTGCGAAATGTCTAGTTTTCCTCAAGCGGTGTAAGAAATATTTTACCCTCTCTGATCTGGCCTCAATATATTGTATAAGGCAATCATCCGCCCGAAATTGGAGTGCAATGCCTATATCTGGTCAGGTGCTCCTAAAACATCTCTGCACCTACTAGATAGGATTCAAAGCCGTGCGAACAATGTGAATCGGTATCTGTCTTTTCTTCCTCCCTAAATTTCTTTCGCCCGCGCTGTATACAAACATTTTAAGTGTGCACAAACCCCTTGAGCGCGCGCTCATTATAAAAAAAAAAAAATTAATGCTTATCTAGACAATATTTCTTTTTTGAGTTCCGAAAAGTATGTATTTATTATTGTGTAATTGACAGCACCAGTTTCCGATATTAATAAGTGCTTGAACATCGAATGGCTTAAAGGTCTTCAAATGAGCAGCAAAGTTGTCCACTTTCTTTTCATCAAACTTCATCCATTCAAATTACCTGAAAATGATATTTTGCCTTTTCCCCGAACTGGGCATTTAGCGTAATAATCAGGAAAGGGTTGACTTGCCAGAACAGCTATTGTTAAACAATCTTTCGAAGTGTTTTGATTGAGGAAGACATTCGCCATGGATCGACGAGACGTTAACTAAAAGTATCTTTGCTAATTTTAAAATTCAAAGTAACAAAATTGTATTTGCTATGTCGAAAACCATTATCAAATCTATGATATTCAAAATATTAAATTTTATACCATTTTAATTATTTAAGCAGCTTTGCTAATAGTTGGCAGATGCTATTCAATTCCCACTGAACGGCCTGTTTTTGCACATGGTGCACCCTGTAACCGTTCAAATGCTGAATGCACTCATGCACTGACAACTTCCATTGAATAAAAAAAAAAAAAAAAAATTATTGTTAAAATTTTCATTTGCCCGTGCTGGAAATTTTCCTACACAGAAATATTGAATTATTTCATTGTTGAATGCGATAATCTACAAAAATTTTGTAGTAAATTCTTCCTAACGTTAAAAAGTTTCATAATACCTCAAAGTAAGTACCCTCCTACACGATGTTTTAAGGAAAAAATCAATTTTTGTTAACCCGTTTATGTAATTTATCCTCCACGGATGTGGGTGCTTTCATAGAAAAAAAAATTAGTTTTTTTTTTTTTTTTTATAGATGTCTCGGCAGCATTTTAGTCGCGTCGATCGGTTCGCGCAAATGTCTAAGCAGGAAGAAGTAATTGCTAAAAAACGCCAAGAGATTCTTGAGAAGCAAAAAACCGTCGAATTGGCTAAGAAAGTGGCTGCTGCCCAAAGCATTGCATCAAAGTTAAAAACAAATGGCGAGTCGTCGTGAGTTATGGTTGAGCGAGGATTTGAAATAAGAGATTTTCTTCATATTGTTTTCTCTCTATATGCAGGGCTTCTGATGAAACTGAAACCAATGAACCGGCTCCAACAATATCAAATTTGATTCCGGGCAATCAAACAAAGTTGAAGAACACTTTCTGTAATGATGGTTCGTTTTTGGCTCACTTTAAAAAAATCTTAGAACAACATAAGTATGCCTCGAAATTGATATAAATGAGATAAGTGTAATATTGGATTTTTGTAGGCCAGCGGAAACGCCACCAACTCAGACAGAAGAACAAACTGAACCTGCAACAGAAAGTTCAGTTGAGCCGCAACCTGAGCCAGTAGACACAGGTCTTCCTACAACTGTTTCTGTTTCTGTTGAACAGCCTCCACAGCAGCAACAGCAAATAACACAACAACAACAACAGCACCAACAACAGCAGCAGCAACAACAGCAGCAGCAACAACAACAACAGCAACAACAACAACAGCAGCAGCAACAACAGCAACAGCAGCAACAACAACAACAACAAACACCATCTATTGTAGCTTCAATGCCACCGACTGAAATACCTCAGCAGCCATCGATGACACCAAATGCATTCTTTAATCCAACTATTCCGCCACCAATTATGAGTCTGCAGGTTAGTGTACCACCACCTCCACCACCACCACCGCCACCGGTGCCCCTTCAACAGTGCATTCCACCATTATACATGATACCACCGCCAGAGCCGCTGCAGTTAAATACGATTCCTCCTCCTAAGGAACTCGACCTGAATGCTATTCCAAAGCCAGAGTTAAATTTGGATGCAATACAGGTGCCATCAGAAATGGATCAAGGTGCGTGCACTTAAATGTAAATGTTGAGTGGATTTTGTGTAGTTCCGTCGCCCGAATTTCCCTTCTCCTTTCTTTTTCCATTTCTTTCTCTCCTTTATCTTTTTAAAATGATCTCTTCCAAGTCGTATGTTCGATTGGTTCTATTAAATCCTTCATTCACCTCCACTACATTTAGGTGGTGGTTGTGTTTTCCTGCGGAACTTTGTTCCATAAACAACTTATGAATATCTATGGCGCATCCGTGACAACACACTACTCCACCTCCACAACTTATTAAATTTTAATTTGTTAACTTGTTTTGGTAAACGAGATTTTATGTAGTTTTTTCAGACAACTCAAATGACTCTATTACCTTACCGACATCATTAGAAATGTTAATCGAAATGGTTGCCGATGTTGGCGATGCTTACGAAGATAAAATACGTTCGCTTAAAAACGATATACACCCGACATTGTGGTAATGAAAATTGTTCCTTATTTCTCCTTTTTTTTTTTTAAGTTATAGTCTTTTTTTTTTTGATTTTTTTAGTTTTTTGTACAAAGTTTTAAATTTGTAAATACTTTTGCATGATAGATTCGTTTGTAGTTACTCGGAAGATGATTTAATTGAACTGTTTTAGTGCTGCTGTTGAGAGATGTTTTTGAAAATCGTAAGGATACCGCAGATTCGCTCGAAAATGTTTTGTCCCAACCCAACGTGTTTTCTGCATTGAGTGTCATGTCTGTTTCAGCTAAATTAATCTTTACAATAATTAATTTTATTTATTTTATCTCAAACTGTACTTCAAACCGTATATTTCTATTAGCTACTATGTACATACAAATTTTATTTAACCGCTTGTTACTGTTCACTTAGATAACGCTACAGTCCGAGGTGGACCGTTGCCTCAGTTAACATGCCTCTCCAACTAATGCGGTGTTTTGCAAGCCGTCACCAGTTGCCCACGCGAAGATGACTGATGTCCCTTTCCACTTGTGTGCGCCACCTAAGAAGAGGTCGCCCTCGTCCATGCGTCTAAGATGATAGCCGTTTAAGCCGGGTTATCCGAACTATTTTGACGAGTTCGGCATCATTGTACAATCCATTCGCTGTTGAAACATGTCCTCCATTCTTCATTGATGCAAACGGGACCAAAAGCATTTTTCCGCTTTTGTCAGTGTCGAAGATTCTGAGCCGTAAAGCAGGATTGGGATGATCAGTATCTTGTATAAAGTCTTGCGCATGTTTTTCGCGCTAGTGTTGTTGTCGGAGTTGATAATGGAACCGAGTTCACTTAGGAGCACTGCGTTTATTTCGCAATGTTATTAGCAGATATCATCTTCGAATTACCAGATATTGAAGTAAAATTATATAAGAAGATCTCAAATGCTGTTGCGAAGGTTATTCCCGAACTGCGCCGCAAAATTGGATTTCGAATTTCATATGTCCTGCTGAATCCTGCACAAATTTTGGTCTGATATCTCTTGTCAGCTGGGTCTTTTTCTACTTGGTGAGCGAAACTGATTTGCTATGTGTGTCGAGGAAAGCGTGGTTGAAAGCAGCACCGATCGGTTGGATCTTAAGGAAATCTCTCTCCCCATGCTCAGGATTTTTGGACCCGTTTCCTCCTGCTGATCGTGGCACCGATACTTTTTGTTGGCTAACCTCGCCTTACCTTCGTTATATTTTTCTGATCGTTAAAAGGAACTGATTTTCTCTGTTTGTCTAGGAAAGGCGATTCCGGCCTATTCGGCATATGCTTTTGCTCTTTTTTCTGTAGCTGCTGGACAGAATTTCCGCACAAGTTCCCTTCTGATTTTCATCGCGCCGATCTAATTATTGTCATTCACTTTGTTGGACCAGCGAATACTTAGATGAAACTTCTTTTATCTTTAATAGTTTCGAAATGATTGAACGTCTTATTGATTGGTGCTTCATCAGTCCACTTGCTCCACAATAAAGATACAGTTGTGGCGAACTAATTAAGAACGATGGTAAGCGTAAGTGTTCGCTCTAATAATAAGACAGATGTCAACCAAAAGTACCACTATCTATTCAGTCCTGTCTCTTTTCATGTTAAACTCTAACTATCGAATGTTATTGCACATTATTTAACAGCTTAAATCGGTTTTTAAGCATATTGGTCCAGTATTCGCTTGACGATATAATTAAGAACGTATCACTAAAACAAGTTTGTTTGTAGAATTTCGCTGCACACGGAAAAAGGTTTTGGTAAACAGTAATTCAATTGAAATTAAAGGGATATTATTAGTTTTTGTTGGGTTTAGAGATATTTTGAGCGTGATATGGTGAAAACAAGAGCTGCACAGCAGGCATGAGGGAACCCATACTAAAACTTCGCATATTCAAAGATTGTCCTATAATGATATCGCAAAAAAACTTGATTATTCGAAAACGATGATTTCTAACGCCGTAGAAAGACGTAAAAGACCTCCCAAAACGAATGGAGCTCAAGATAGGTTGATAGTTCGCACGGCAAAAAAAATCCTTTTTTGAGTTCGAACGGTATTCGGAAAGCAGTTTTCGGCGAAGACCCAAATGAACTTTCTACACGCTCCACTAGAGAGCGATTGAATGAAAGTCAGCTTTTTAGGAGATCAGCCAGAAAAAAAACATTGCTTTCGCTAAAAAAACCGAAAGGCTAGGTTAGCTTTTGCAAAGGAATACAAAGATCGGACCATCTCACAATGGAAAAAAATACTCTGGAGTGGTGAGACTAAAATCAATAGAATGTGTTTCGATGGTAAACAGTATGTTAGACGACCAAAAAAGGGAGCATTCAATCCTAAGTACACTACACCACACCCTCAAACATGGAGGAGGAAGTATTATGCTATGGGGTTATATGTCTTTTAAAGAAACCGTACCGTTACACCGAGTGGAAGGTATAATGAACGCTCAAAGCTACATAGGATTACTTTAAAATGTAATGCTGCCCTATACAGAGGCAGAATTGAAAGTAAATTGGAAATTTATGCAAGAGAACGACCCGGAACATACTGCGAGGTCAACCAAACCATGGTTTCGAAATAATTCTGTGGATGTCATCGATTGGCCGTCATGCAGTTCGGGCCTAAATCCAATCGAAAACCCCTGGTATGAGTTAAAAAAAAAAAAGTTAAAAAGCAAAAACTTAGCAATACAAATGAGTTCTATGAAATTGCAAGGACATTCCAAGAACGCAATAACACCGAAAAAATGTCAGGACCTAATTCTGTCAATGCCAAGGCCATGTATGGCTGTAATTGCAAACAAAGGATTCCCGACAAAATATTGAGGAAAAACCGCAAAATACAATGAAAAGTTTACTTATTCTCTTGTCATTCTTAATTAGATCGCGAGCTAATTTCTTGTTACCAAAGCATTTTGAATTAAATTTTATGTTTCCGTTATTTCTTTGCTACTCTTTTTGCTATTATCCGTTTTTAACTGATACATGGTACAAAACAAATTTAACAAACCAAGATGAATAAAAATTTAAATAAAAATGAATAACATAATTCCAGTGCATGGTTCTTAATTAGTTCGCCACAACTGTAGGTCTCTGTCCTATTGGTTCTCTGCGCTACCTTTTAAGGCATATTTTTGGCCTCCGAATTTTGTAGGAACATTCAACAGTTGCAACTTCCCTGAGGTTACCGTCTGCTCTTGCTTTATCATGTTTCTTTTTTCTACCCATTATTATCCGAGTCCACATTTCTCCTGATAAATGAGTCATGTGTCGTCCTGCGGTGTGGTATGACAAAAGCCACCCGTCGTCTGCTTGAAGCCGGTGAAGAGTTCAGCTTGTTGCTACTTATATTCGGCTTTGAAATTGAACTAGCGCATGTCTATCAAGCGCTTGTTGTAATCTCCATGTCTCTCCCTCTTAATTGCTTGTGCTGATGGTGTGTTTCGCCTAATCGATTGTTTGTAACACTTCTATAGCTGGGCCGTTCAAAGCCATTTTAAGCGACGAGAAACACTTCGCTTTGTCTAAATTGCCTGTCAATGAGTCATCTCAAGCTACTCCTTTTAGATTAACCATCTTTTTTAATCATCAAATGAGGGGTTTTTGATTTACCTCTTCTCGGGGTGTTGATTCGACTTTCTCGAACCTTCTGCTTTCGAATTGTATTAGCTCTTTTCTAATTTTATAGCTTAAGAACTGATACCGAGCCGCTTATGGGGTTGACTAAGTTGCCATATTTCACGGTTTTCTCCAGGCCGCTCTATTTTCAATTACGTTGTCAGTCAAATTAAGAATATGCTGACGGTTTTGGATAATTCAGTAATATTTCCTTCGGCCTCTTCTTCTAACCTCTGCTGGAAATTGAGTTTTAATAGGCCTCTGGCTAAGTTTTTATTCCGAGGAGAGGCGAACTTCTACCTAAGAAATAATATACTAAACGATATCCGCATCGCTTTCATCGTAGGATCGATGTCTCAAATATGATTCATGTTTGTAATCCGGCCACGATTCATTCTTTTTAATAGTTCGCTTTCGCCTTCCGCAAAATCTGCAGCTTTCTTCTCATGCTATTGTTGTACTGCATTTATATTCAACTTATGTTGGAATAGTTGTACCAATATTTGTTGCTGTGAAGGTAAAGTGAGGTGAGAAATACTTCTCTCCGTCTGATCTGGTCTCCATATATAATTCTGTTATCCGCCAAAAATTGGAGTGTAGCTATATATATACACCCTGAATGACTCGAATTGCAACCAACTTCGGACTGCTATAATTTCCAAACCGTTAATGACAGTGAGCTCAAATTTTGACACATGACAGATAATTTTATTATTTACAAGCCTTTTAAACGATTTGCGTCTCAGTTGTGTTGAAAAATTTTTATCCGCGATGGAATTCAAACGTGATAGTGTGATTGCTTTATATTTGACTGGAAAACCACAAGTAGCTATCGTTAGAGCCCTCCAGCACCTCAACGTGAATAAATCATTTGTGTCTCGAACCATAGCTCGTTACCGTGATACAGGCAGCGTTGCAAAACGCCATGGAGGTGGTCATAAAAAAACAGCAACATCGGCAGAAATGGTTCGGAAAGTGAAGGCTCGAATTGAGCGAAATCCGCGTCGAAGTGGAACGGATGCAACACATACTGAAAAATGAGCTTGGGCTCAAGCCATTGAAGTTCCAAAAAGCACACGATCTTACACCGCAACAGAAAAAAGTTAGAGTCGAAAGAGCGAAGGAGTTGCCGAATTTGGTTTTTTCCGATGAATCGCCATTTGTTATCGAGCAATATGTCAACAAACAAAATGACCGAGTTTACTTGCCAGAGAGGTCCTTCGAAAATTTACACGTTCGGACGGCCACCAGAAAGCAGACAGCACCGATGGTGATGGTTTGGGCCGCCATAACCACCGATGGTCGCTCTCCGCTCGTATTTTTGGACCGTGGCGTCTAAATTAATGCGATCATATACTATGAAACTGTCTTAGAGGCAGTATTGAAGCCTTGGATAAACAATCATTTCGGTCGGAGACCGTGGACATTTCAACAAGATTCTGCAACGTCTCACAAAGCGCGCGTTAACCAAGATTGGTTAAAAAACAATGTTCCACACTTCATTTCTTCGACACATTGGATTGCAAATCCGTTGGATTTCTCTGTCTGGGGTATTTTGAAGGCGAAGGTTGACACTAAAAAATAGCAAAGTTTGGACCACCTCAAACAAGCACTTCGCCGGGAATGGGCCAAAATACCGCAGAGCCACTTGCGTGCCACGTGCGATGCTTTCTTTGGCCGTCTCAAGGCCATTATTCGCGCCAAAGGTAGACATATTGAAAACTACTGATACAATTTGAAAATTGATGTATTTTCCAACATTTTTTGGTTTGGCACAATAAAATTTATCAAAAAATAAAAAAATTATAGCATTTTAAAAAGTTATAATTCGAGTAAGTCACCCTGTATGGGAATTAAAACCGATTAAATAGAGAGATGCCATTTATATTGCCACATCAATTGACACAGTATACTAATAATGTTTACTGCCTTACATTGTAGAGTGGTTCCAATTTTGGCGAGTTCGTCGGCCCTATGTTGAGCAGTACAACATCAATGAGAGATGATAGACAGTCAATTGCAGTTTTAGAATTTTGGGAGACTGAATCCAGGGATTTGATAGCTGCCTGACTATCCGAAAATGTGCGGATATGCCTTGAAGATATCGCGTTTTTCTTCAGCCAGGACAGGACTTCTTTAATAGCCAAAATTGCCGCCTAGAACACGCTACAGTAATTTGGAAGGCGGAAGGAGAGGCTTAGGTTAAGCTTATCTGAGAAAACACCAAAACCAACCCCGGTATCAGTCTTGGATCCATCTGTATAGAAATGGATTGATTTGTCGTCCATGACAGCATCTTCCTCCCAGAGAGATCTAAAGGGGGCATAGTGTAGTCGAGGTTCTTAGGAAGGATTCCTAATGGGTTAAGAATATTAGTGTGGCCAAATAGTTTATTTGGTAGTTGCTTTAAAGCGAATAGCTGCGTTCGCAGTCACTTACCTACTTAAAATGTCGAGGGGTATCAAGTGAAACAGAATATCCAATGCCGCGGACGGAGTAGTAAGTAAGGCTCCGCTTAAATACAGCCACGATGCCCTTTAGACGTTGTGTAGTTTGCTGCAGTTGACTGCATTGTCTAAGGCCGTTCACCAAACATCCACCCCGTATGTGAGTATCGGTAACCGAGACGTATAGCGGGGTAGAAAGCCCCATTTTTTGCAACAGAATAGGGGTATTGTAGATTTCTTTACTCTTTCTTGAATATTTGGTTTCCAGTTTAGTTTCCTGTCAAAAATAAGACCCAAATATTTCGCTGCATCTAAGCTGGTACCGTTGATTGAGGGACGGCCTATGATTGGAATTTTATATTTCCTGGAAAAGAGGACAAGGGGTTACACCCAATCCACAGCGATCCGCCCAACGGGTTAATCTGTTAAGCTTTTGCTGTAGGAGATACTTTCCTGGGACGCTGAAAGGACATCGCCTTGCAGCACAGTCGTGATTGCAGATGTATTGACGTTGTTAAAGGCGCCTGAGTGTCTAGCCGCTTCCACCGTAGGCATGTTGAGCAGTAGACAAAAGTCGTACATTAATTCTAGCTCATAAATGGATAAAAATTAGTCGTTCTAGAGTTTTCACAAGAAAAAATTATAGACTTATAGGTCTGAGGCCCTTTAGGATAACATGAGAACATTTTCTGGCTTTGGGACTGAAAACTACATTAACTTCACTCCATGACAAGGGAAGCGTTGGTAGGATGATATCTGCAGGCCTTTGTAGTTCGGCATTTATTATACCGCCCGGTCCAGTGGCATAAATTTTGTCATTTTGTTTGTTGAAAACTTTTTCCACGGTAAAAATTTTCTCATTCGTAACCAGAATGTTTTCATGGTCATTGTCCGCGTGCCACTGCAAACGTCGCTTGCATCTTTCGAGCCTAATTTTTTTTAGTTGAGGAGTTAGAGTGGACCGACGATAGGCTTTCATATGCAGGTTATCCCGAATCAACCTAGACATGGATCTGGTTGATATATCCATTTTCTTGGACATGATCTTCTGCTTCCTAAGGGGATTTCTTTGAATTCGTTCACACACTGCCTTTACTACCGTAGTACGGACGACGCGCGGGCGACCACTTCTTGGTCTGTCCTCTACTCTAGACAATTTGCCGAAGCGATAAACGAATATTCTCGATATTCCGAGCGGTTTTAGCAACTCGAAAATTTGGCCAGCACTCTTTCCGCACTTATGTATGCAACGCTATTACCGCGATTCGATTCTCTTTAATGCCCCAGTCCATGTTAATAGTTTGCAAACTGAAACCAAACTGACTAGTATTCTTCATTGTGTTCTGAAAAAAAAAAGTTAACGATTCTATTCCCGCAAGAAATTGTGTAACAGAACTCATGGCAGGACCAGCTATATACATATATGATATTTTGAGAAATTCCTTGTATGAGTCCCAGTCTGTCACTTTTCCTGTGCTTTTTGCTTATTTGAATTGTTTCCTGACAAGCGTTTCTAAGCGGTCCCAGTTCTGATGTCCACCAATGCGGCGTTTTCTTGCCTCTACATCGAATAAGAGAGCGGGAAGCAGCTAGATGGCAAGCTTTTAAATCTTTTTATTTTTATAATGTTATTAAGGTAATTTAAACCCCATTCCTATTATTGTGGTGATTTAACGAACATATATTGAATAAAATTCCAAACGTTCACTACTGTGCCGGTGTGACTGTCTTATTTCGTTTGAATTCTATTTTTAAAGAAAACTATTTAAAAACTGTGTTCTCCATATCATTTGTCCGGTAATGGCTACTAAAATTTTAAGCCAATGAAGCAATCCAAGGGCTAATAATATTTGGCTGTTATCTTCAACTTCAGCCATTACATTTCTCTCACTTATTAGCAGAGTACTGAGATGTTGCAATCTAAAAATCTAATTTTTGGATTCAGTATTGGAATCATAGTGCCTTTTAAATCGGTTACTTGTTACCATTTATTCTTTTAACATTTTATTAAGGCTTTATAAAAACGATTAGAAAAGATGAAGTGACGAAATTTGTTAATGTAAGAGGAAGGTCTCTGTTCTCTCTATGTAGTAGAAGATGCGGACGTCTAAGAAAATCTCTTAAACAAGGTCGTCGTAGATGAAGCAGTCTTGTTTGAAGCAATCCCGGATAGTATCATAGGTGGTGGATAATAATTTCTTTCTTATCTTTATTTCGGATAAAGATAAGTTGTTCGACAACTCCAACAGAACTTATTACCACACAGTGTCTAGTGGGGAGATTGACTACCAGCATAACCAGCCCGGCACTACATTTGTGATTTTGCTTACTACAGATCTTGCTAGTTAATTCAGTTGTAGTTGGTTGTAAAGATTACTCATGGAATATGTACACATTTTAGAAATAAAAAAAAAAAACACAAATTTTGTAGGCTATGAGCTGTACTGTTTATTAAAGGGGAAAATAGGTTTAGAACTACGATTTTTTTTAATGATGTTCATGAATTTTTTTGACAAGAAAGAAATGGTGCCGTGACATAACGCCAAGCGACATAAGGCCAATTTGGCTTCATGTCATTTTCCACTGCATACCTGACTTTGTTTACCTGATGAATATACAGGGTGTCCGAAAAATCAACGTCAAGCCGGAAACGGGTGATAGGTCAAGTGGTGTCGGTTATCACAAAATTATAAAAAAAAATCTAAGTCATGTACTTTTAAAATTATTGGCACTCAAAAAAAAATCGAGAAATCTGACACGCTGTGAAGATCTTTCAAGTACTGTGATCGCAAATCTTTACTTTTCTTCATTTTTTTATTGTCACGTAACCCTGAATAACTCTTCTGTAAATTACAGTCCAAAATTGAAATATAATTATTTCGGTTTTGACTAAAATATTGCAATTTTGTCCATCCATGTATCTGAAAATCATTAATCACCCAACTTGAACTGACTGTACTGACAAAAAAATGTACTATGCAATTTTGGCAAGTAACTTTAAAAGATGGCGTATTTAGTCTGGATTCCAAAATGGTATGGCACTTGCTAGACTAACGCTTAATTGAGGACAAAAAAAATATTTTGTTAAAGAAACCCGATTCATAGTTAATTCTTTTTAATAAAAATGAGTACCAAGTGTGAGCGAGACAGATAGTGACGCCGTGATTGAGACGGATAAACGACTAGTTTGAGTGAAACAGATAGAGATGCCACCCTTGTCAAGCAGTGACGCACAGGCACATCGTGCATTACTGCAGAGGGTACGTTACGCTCCCTCGCTTACAGCGCATTATTCGGTATTCCTGTTGATTTCGTGCTTACAACTTTCTTTATTGGACTTCATTGCATTGCGACTTTGATTTGCTATCTGACCGTTTCTGTCGAACCTGGATTTCTTCTGGGGGTTGATCCCGTGGTTGATCCCAGTGTATCTCGATACACTGCTCATGAATATGCTAACATGCATCTCATTTATGGGGAATGCAGGGGTAATGCTAGTGCTGCAGCCAGACTTTATCATGAGAGATACCCAAATGCTCAGCGTCATCCGGACCATCGAGTGTTTGTAACACATGGGCTGAAAAGTCCGTTTTATAGTAAAACACAAAATTTTTGCAAAATTCAACTTTATTTATCAATATAGTTGCCTTCGATGGCGATACACTGATTGAAACGATTTTTCAATCTTTCGATACCAGTTTTGTAGTACGATTTCTGTTTAGCCTCAAAATAGGCCTCTGATTCGGCTTCTTGGTTTTAAATCTCTTTCCGGCGAACATTCTTTTGAGGTCTGCGAACAGGAAATAGCCGCTGGGGGCCAAATCTGGAGAATTCATTCAATTTTGCCATCGTTTTCATCGACTTGTGACACGGTGCATTGTCTTGATGAAACAGCACTTTCTTTTTCTTCAAATGCCGCCGTTTTTCTGCGATTTCGTCCTTCAAACGCTCCAACAACGCAATGTAATAGTCTCTGTTGATAGTCTGCCCCTTTTGGAGATAGTCGATGAAAATTATTCCATGTGCATCCCAAAATACGGATGCCATAACCTTGCCAGCCGAGGACGAGGTTCGTCGCCTGCTCGCCACTCAGCTGACTGCTGACTTGACTCTGGTGTGAAGTGATGGAGCCAAGTTTCATCCATTGTCACATACCGACGCAAAAATTCGGCTTTATTGCGGTTGAACAGCTTTAAACACTCCTCTGAATCATCAACACGTTGTTGTTTTTGGTCGACTGTGAGCGAACGCGGCACCCACTTTGAACAGAGCTTTCGCATGTCCAAATATTCGTGCATGATATATCCAACACGCTCTTTTGATATCTTCAGAGCCTCAGATATCTCGATCAACTTCACTTTACGGTCATTCGTAATCATTTTGTGGACTTTTTTGATGTTTTCATCTGAAACAGCCTCTTTTGGACGTCCACTGCGTGCATCATCTTCGGTGCTTGTATGACCACTTTTAAATTTTTCAATCCACTTGCGAATGGTTCGTTCGGCTTGTGCAGAGTCCGGGTAACACTTATCAAGCCATTTCTTTGCATCGGCTGCATTTTTCCCCATCAAAAAGCAATGATAAATCAACACACGAAATTGCTTTGAATCCATTTTTTTCACAATAACAAAAGTTGCTTCACTCACAACGCTATATCTCGAGAACTAATCGTCCGACAGCTGTCAAATTTATACACGTGGTTGGTACTAACTGAAAATGGTATGGATTTAATTCAAGTGGTACCCTCTCTTAGAAACGGCACGGAGTCTTACAAGCAGTCGCACAAGACCCTAGTACTTCAGTACGTGCAATTGAAGAAAGCATAGGAGTGCCCAAAAGTACAGCACCCCGAATTCTAGGGAAAAATCAGCTCCATCCGTGCCATGTACAACGAGTCCAAAGTCTGCTACCCCGAGATTATCCAGTCAGAGTGTAATTTTGTCAAAGAGGTTCAGAGAAGATCCGAGATTCTTCGAAAAAATTCTACCGTCGGACGAATCAACTTTTCAACGGGACGGTTACATGAACGTCCACAATTTGCACGAGTGGCAAAGTGAATGCCGAGGTTTATTTAGATTTTTTGGAGAACCACTTACCAAATTTATTGGAAGACGTGCTACTAAATATTTATGCATGCATGTGGTATCAACAAGATGGCTGCCCAGCGCATTATTCTCGCACAGAACGAGAGTTCCTCGATCGGGAATACTCCAACAGGTGGATAGGGCGGTCTGGTACAATTTCGTTGCCAGCCTTTTCACCTGATTTAAATCCACTCGATTTTTTTTACTGGGGAGCAGTAAAAGAAAAAGTTTATTCTAAGCCGGTAGAAAATTTAAACATCAACTCCAGAAGATATGCCCGTATTATTACCAGATCATTTGTAAAAAGATGTAGAGCTTACATTGCCGCTGAAGACAAACAAGATACAAGATCGGTAGATGGCGTTTAGTCGCGCAACAAACAAGCGATCCTGAGAGTATACACCAAGAGAACTTAGTGTTCTGTGTGCTCTGTGATAGGAAAAATATGAAATGGAATGACAAGGGTGGCATCTCTATCTGTTTCACTCACACTAGTCGAAATGGCGTATTTATCCGTCTCAATCGCGCCGTCACTGTCTGTCTCGCTCACACTTGGTACTCATTTTAACTTCTTAAAAAGAATTAACTATGAATCGGGTTTCTTTAACAAAATATTTTTTTTTTTCCTCAATTAAGCGTTAGTCTAGCAAGTGCCATACCATTTTGGAATCCAGACTAAATACGCCATCTTTTAAAGTTACTTGCCAAAATTGCATAGTACATTTTTTTGTCAGTACAGTCAGTTCAAGTTGGGTGATTAATGATTTTCTGATACATGGATGGACAAAATTGCAATATTTTAGTCAAAACCGAAATAATTATATTTCAATTTTGGACTGTAATTTACAGAAGAGTTATTCAGGGTTACGTGACAATAAAAAAATCGAAGAAAAGTAAAGATTTGCGGTCACAGTACTTGAAAGATCTTCACAGGGTGTCAGATTTCACATCACATTTTTGGTCCTCATAATCGATCAATTGAACTCAATATTCGTTGTATTGTGGATACCACTCACATACCACCACATACGGCAATGCGTTAATAAAATGTGCATACCGGGGGAACTACCTATATAGCCACTGCGAGTGAAAATGTTGCAAAGGATCGGCGTCGATCGTGACAGTTTGTCCATCAACCATTTGGAAAATTTTGAAAGAAATATCTCAGCCTACACTTGTATAAGAATTAGCTGGTGCAGGAACCATGGCTTGGGCTCTTAAAGGAGCGTCGACTCTTATTTTTATCGTAAAATCGTGTTTAAAGACGAGGGTCACTTTTGGCTCAATGAACTCAGACTCATGAGACTGATACATCCACAAGGGTGCACTCTTTGGTGCGCGAGGCGACTTAATTAATAAATATATATGTGACTTATACATTCTACAAGACTAATAAGATTAGTGTAAGGGGACAGTTTTCGTTAAAAAAGGCAAGATCGGAATAAATATGGCAAGCTGTGCGCAGTTGAATAACACTTTTCAAATTTTCTTATTTTTTTATATCAATCTTTAGCGAATATCAATTTATATAAATGATAAAGGATTCTCCCAAGAGGTTTCACAGATTGTTTTTCTTGTTTTTAAGTAAGATTTGATTTTTATTTTAATAATAGAAAACAGTATCAACCAAAAGTCTTCCACGGCCTGGAAGACACAACAAATGCAGTACTTAAAAATATTGTGATATATGGTTAATATATTATACGAGTACTACCGCACCAGTCTCATTCTTTGTTTATAATTAAAGATTATATCCTTACAGCACAACAAACAGTTCAGTTAAAGGTAAAATTTTCGTAAACCCTGAAACAATTATTCGTTATAGATTAAAAATTCCTTGAGTTACCTTTGTTCTAATTTAAAAATAAAAAATAAAACGTTACCATGATGGGTAGGGGAAATTATACGGGAAAGTAATAGAGAGAACCCCAACGGATTGGATTTAACAACATATGGTCGTGAGCTATTGGAAATAATAATGGGAAATCAATTGCCATACTCTACTCGACCTCTACTACTTCTACTACTACTATGTATCACTACAAATGACGAACAAATTGAGTCAACTGTTATTGTTATTGCAAATTTAACATTACGTCTGCGATAATAAAATTAAGCAAATTAATTTCATTTCATTTTAATTCTTCAGGTTTCTCTTTGAGAAGGATTCTGAGCAATATATTAGCTACCGCCGTGCAGTGGAGGCTACTCGTCAGCAGTCCCATCAACAGCAACAATCTCAACACCAACATCAACAACATCAACAACAGCCGCAATTTCAACATCATCATGAAAAACGCCCACAATATGAACAAAAACCAATATTTCAACAACAGCAACAACTACCACAACAACAACAACAACAGCAAAAACAACAACAACAGCAGAAACAACAGCAACAGCAACAACAACAAAAACCCGAAGACAAACATGAGCAGCAACATGAAGAAAAGCATCAACAACAGGACAACATTGATGGCGAACAGGCAAAATCGAGCAATTCCTTTGATGATAAATATGATCCCGAATGCGTAATGGACCGTGACGAGGACTCTGACGACGAATACATGCGAGGTATGATGGATCGCAATCGGGACAATTTAAAGCGTAGGATTGAATGTCGTAACGAGCTAATGGAAGAGGAACGACAGCGTGAGGAGAAAAAAAGGCAGCGTAAAAGTCGTTGGGGAGAAAAGTCTGAAGAAATTCTACCTGATGTTTCGGCACTTTGTACATTTGCTAACCAACATAAACCCGTTTTGTCAGCCGTACAACGCACCGATCCACAATTGCTGCAATACGCACGACAAAACTATGGCACAACAGAGTTAGAAGAGGACGAATGGAAAAAGTGTGAAGAGCACTATAAAGTAAACCTGCTGTATCAAGATATGTTAAGGAAGCGACAAGAAATCGATCGTTTAGCTCGATCTGGTAAATTTAAGTATGAGTATGATTCAGATGAAGATATAACTGGTGGTACGTGGGAGCACAAATTGAGAAACGCTGAAATGGAAGCAACACAGGCATGGGCCACAGCACTCACCAAACAATGTGAGGGAAAACATCACATAGGCGATTTTCTGCCACCAGAGGAATTAAAGAAATTCATGGAACAATATGAAGCAAAGAAAAGCAATAGACAGCCAGATCTGAGTGACTACAAAGAATTCAAGCTGCGAGAGGATAACATTGGTTTTCAAATGTTGCAAAAATTAGGGTGGAAAGAGGGACAAGGTCTTGGATCGTCTGGTACGGGCATTGTTGATCCTGTCAATAAGTGAGTAATACGAATTTTATTATTATAAGTGTGTTTGTTTCCTTTTCTAAACAAACCTCTTGCAGAGCTCCTCAGCGTGATGGTAACCAGGGATTAGGAGTAACTAGCGCCGCTGACCCCGAAGACTGCGATAATGAATATGACGCTTATAGAAAGAGAATGATGCTTGCCTATAGATTTAGGCCTAATCCATTAGTAGGTGCCAAGATGTTGGTTATTTGTAAATTACTAATGGCTTACCTTTATTTCAGAACAATCCACGGCGTGCTTATTATTAAACAGAAGTTATTATGAAAATCGCTTTACTTCAGCTTATACTCCTACACTATACTGTCTAATATTAAAATGTAATAAACCGTTGTATTAAGACTTTATTTCAAGTATTTTTATTTTAGGAACTAAGTGTTAAATGTTTTAAAGGAATAGGTTGGGTGATACTGTACAAATGACTAATTTTGGGGTAATTCTAAATCAGTTGCAGGTGATATGATAAAACTAAATAAAAAAGGTTTAGCAGAAGATGTTCGGACTGATTTAACGTGGTTTTCCCCCTGTTGCTGTTCGTTCTAATATTGGAAAAGTGTTAAAAACGTGTGCTATGAAGATCTGTCAGTTATTTAACTTCAGAAAGTTAACTCGTCTGTCGCTGTTTCAGAGGAGACATTCCATCGGGTTTTTGAATTTGAAATCTCAACAGCCTATCAACAAGGTGTCTTTCTAAGGACTGTTCAGTCTTTATGTGCCTGGAACTTGTGAGCTTCCTTTGAGCTAAAGCGTACAAGAATTCCAGCTCTGATGTTTGTTGGTTGTATTATTTTTTTTATCATGTATATGTACTGTTGACAGTATGCAGGTAATCATAAACAGCCTTGACAGCTATTGCGAAACCTAACATAGAATCTACAGGGTGAATGACTCGAACTACAATATATAGTAACTTTTTAAAATGCTATAATTTTTTTATTTTTTGATAAATTTTACTGTGCCAAAGCAAAAAATGTTGGAAAATACATCAATTTTGAAATTGTATCAGTAGTTTTCAATATGTCCAACTTTGGCGCGAATAATGGCCTTGAGATGGCCGAAGAAAGCATCGCACGCAAGTGGCTCTGCGGTATTTTGGCCCATTCCCGGCGAAGTGCTTGTTTAGACGAACCGAATGCACCTTCGTCACAATTACCATCCACGTCCGTTTGTTCTACTGTTAATTCCGAATCGAAAGTTGTTGCAAATATTCCTTCTCGATTTCAAAAACGTAAACGCGGTTCAAATGACACCAACGAATTGCCAGAAGAGGAAGGCGGCCCAAACACTTCGAGCACTGGCCAATCCATCGGCTCGATAAATAAAATGAAAAATGATGGAGGTGAATTCAAAACGATGTTGTGGAGGAAGAAAAGTCTGCAGGTCCACATAAACGAAGTGGTTTTCCGTGGCGTGAGAGAGCTACCAGATGTACTATTTCGTCACCGATGAATTCATACAGTATCTGGCAGTCCAAATGAATTTGTATGCTTGCCAGCAGAAAATCTATACTCGATTTGTCACTGATTTCCAAGAAGTTAGCAAATTTATTAGATGATGGATGGAGTCTCCTTGGGAATTAAAATTTTTTTTTTTTTAAATGTTTTTTTATATTGTATTATTCAATATAGTCCTCTTTTAGTTTGATACACTTATTCCAGTGATTTTCCAACTTCTTGATCCCGTCCGAAAAGTAATTTTCCGGAAGGTCTGCAAAATACTCCTCCGTGGCGTCGATGATTTCCTCGCGTGAGTTGAATTTTTTATTGGTGAGCCATCTTTTGAGGTTTGGGAAGAGGTAATAGTCCGAGGGAGCCAAATCGGGCGAATACGGTGGATACGACAGCAATTGGAGCCGTAAGTCATTGATTTTAGCCGTGGTTGCGATGCTCTTGTGCCCCGCGCATTGTCTTGCAAAAACAAAATTTTTTTCACTTCATGTGAGGCCGTTTTGCTGCGATTTCGGCCTTCAATCGTTCCAATAATGCACAGTAATACACGCTGTTGATGGTTTTCCCTTTTTCGAGGTAGTCCACGAAGAGTATGCTATGCCAATCCCAGAAAACCGACGCCATAACCTCTCCGACCCATCGAGCCTCCCTCGGCCGCTTCGGAGCAATCGTGCCGGCTTCAGTCCATTGCCGGGCACTCATTCTGTTCTGTCGTGTGTAATAATAAATCCAAGTTTTATCAACAGTTACCAATCGACGCCAAAAATCCGCCCGATTCCGCAACAGCAAGTCCAAACACTCTTTCGAAGTGCTCTCGCGTTCGTCTTTTTGGTCATTCGCGGCACTTAGCGGCAGGATAACTTTTTCATATGCAGAATATTGCCTAAAATATGGCGTGTGCGCTCAGTACTAATCTTTGTAGTATCTGCTAGCTCGCGCACCTGCACTTTCCTGTCAGCCAACACCATTTCATGTATTTTTTTGACATTGTCCTCTGTAATCACATCGGAGGGCGGTTCGGTAGTGGAGTTGCGGCCACCACGAAACTCTCGAAACCAATATTTGGCGGTGTAATCTGACGGAGCATAAGCCCCATAATATTTATCTAACTTTTCATTTATTTCCTTCGCCGTTTCGCTTCTCAAAAAATAATGTTTTATGAGAGAACGAAAATCGTTTTTGTCCATACTCAACATGATGCCAAACACGTCAACAACAATCAGCTGTCAAAACAAAACTAAAGACAGTATCGCAGTGAAATTTGGCATGTCTGCCTAAATATGAGCTGACTGCAAGGCACCATAACCTCTTTTGCAGTAGTAGCGCATTCTGGCGGTCAAGGAGGTTACTTTTCACTCCATCTAGTATTTGTAGAACCCAAACGTTCGTTCTTACTGGGGAAGACATTCGTTCGAACCAATCAGAATGACAATGCCGCGGATGAGATTCGAACAAATACGCGAATTCTTGCATTTAAGTGATAATTCGACTGCGATTCCAAGCGGCCAGCCTGGACACGACAAACTGCATAGAGTGCGGCTACTAGTGTCTCATTTCAATCAACGCTGTTCCGATGCTCCATCGTCTTTGCGTACACGAACAGATGTGCGCTACGAAAATCGGTGGCAATCCAACTCGCCAATACATTCCAGCCAAACCAAATAAATGGGGAACCAAGCTCTTTGTGCTGTGCGATCACACGGGCTACTCGAATTCTTTTGAAGTATACTCTGGAGCCGGCGATAATGTGATTCCTGTAAATGCACCGGATCTTGGAGCTTTTCTTATGTCGTTGTTCATTTGTCAGCCAAAATTCCAGATAACGTCAACCATATAGTTTATTTCGACAACTTCTACACTTCGCTGGGTTTGCTCACATATTTCAAAAGTCGTGGAATATATAGCTTGGGAACAGTACTCGCGAATCGCGTGTGAAACATCAAATTGTCGAGCGCTGCTAAACTGGCACAACAAAAAGTTGAGCGAGGAAAGAATACGTCGCCAATGTTTACGGAATCGATATAGGCAGCTTTTTGTGGCTAGACAACAAAAGTGTTAGATTGCTTTCGACCTATGTTGGTGTCAAACCATTCCTTTCTCGCGAACTTGAACCGCCACCTTCGAAATCCACGCGATGGGATCGAAAAAACAAACAGAAGATTGAAGTTTATTATCAAAGAATATAATCGACACATGGGCTGTGTCGATCTTATGGATGGTGTTCTTAGTCGCTATCATATTCGTATGAAAACACGAAAAAGGACAAATCGCATCTTTTTCCATCTGCTGGATGTGGCAATGGTAAATGCTTATATTCTTTATCATCGGTTGCACAAGGGAGTCAACACTGAACTGCCGATTTTTCGATCGGAAGTTACGGAATCATTGTGCATGGTTTCAAACCAAACTAAAAAGGCTAAAAGGCCGTCCACCGGCATCGCCGGTGTCAAAGTAGGCTTATATTCGAACACCAGATGTTCGTTATGCCAACATGGGCCACTGGTGCGCATTTTACGACCGCACCGGCAAAAAGACTTGCCAATTGCCGAGATGTATATCCGAAACACAGGCTTATTGCACCAAATGCAACGTGCATCTTTGCAATTCAACCACCATGTCGTGTTTCCTTATGTTCCATAAGCAATAATTTTATTTTTTTTATGACGGTTATGAACACCTTTATGATACTATTCACATTAAAGAATATACATAAATATACACAATATTACAAACACGCTTTGTTCAGCGTTTTTTTTGTTTTTTTAGATTATTTTCATTGAATAAATTTTATTTTATTATACCGCAACTGCATAATTTTCTTTTGCTCTGACAAACCAAGCCCGCCTTAAGGCGGTAGAAGGTGTTAACTTCACCAAATTAAAAAACGGACTTCATATTCGTTATTTTCAAGTGAATATTAATCAATACTCGTATTGACCTAAATCAAAAAATACGGCATTAGAGGGTTAATAGTTATGGATCGCTGTTAGTTGGTATTTTAACAACGATCTCAATTGCCTTTTGACGAATATATGACAACGAAATTAGTGCATTCTTGAAAAGTTTTAATACCAAATTAACATTTAGTCAACGTAGTCTGTAGAAAAACACGAATACTTCATCAAAAAATAATTTATTCAATGGCTCATCATCAGGGAGGATTTAAAATAATAATACTATCGGTCTTAAAATGTAGTTAATTTAGTCTACGAACTTAAACTATAACAAAATTGATAACATATTTCAACAAACGCCTAATTAATACTTTTGTCGTCATTCAAGAGTAAAACGTTAGTACTGGCGTCTGGTTGCCGCGAGCCATAATAATTGGGCAACTGATATCACTCGTGAGCATTTCCAACCAAGACATATATAAAGGTGGTGAGATAGCTTCCTGTAAACCAAAATTTAAATCAGCAAATGCACGTCTAGTATTTGAATTTAGAACTTACCCTCCTTGGCATTGGTAAGGACATAACAACGAGACTCGCATTTGATGAGTGATCTACGAGCAACTCATGAATGCGCAACTGGCGATAGGTTTTCTCTTCCAAATGAAGAAGTTCATCTTCAGTAACAGAACCGAAATCGTTGTTTGGAGTTTTAACGAAGTCGTCCAATAGTTGTCGGTGCTTTGCAATGGTATCCGGTCGTGGTTTATCCGTAACACCCTGAAGCATAACTAATGATGAGAAATTGATTCGAAGCTTTTTCAAAAGGTTGGACATGCTGTTAAAATAAAAATTTGTTATTAAATGAGGTAAGATTTCTGGATTTCATATCGGGTTTACCTCTTCTTCTCTTCCTCCAAGTCTAGGCGACGGTTGGGCAAAGCAAACACTCGCAATGGACAATGAGACCAGCTGGAACGCATAGAAATAATGTACGGTAACAGCATCGTAAGGCCTACAATTCAAGAATAGTTGGTTAATGTGTGTTAAGAGTTTTTTTTTTTGTTGTTGTTTTTAATTCGTACTAACCTCCATCGTCATACATCCACCAAATGTCGATGGTGCCCTTAGGTTGTTTCCTTGAGAACACTGTAACAGCATCTAGAATATCCTTAGGAACCTCGGAACCGCCTTTCGTTGAATAGACAATGTTGTCATTTGAATAAGACTGGCATAGTTTTGCTTGGCTCATGTTTGGCAACGGCGGAGGTTGTGGAACCGTAATAGAACTTGTAGCACTCTCCATTCCAGCCAGGTTCAAGTTGGAGTCAACATGCAAAATATTCGACGTCGCTTGCATATGTGGTATCGTTAAATTTGCTGATCCCTGTGATTTGATGGGATTTGCGTTGCCGTTCAGTATAGGAACTGGAGTCTGAATCGCATGATTCAGTTCTGAGAAATCAAGACCAAGAGGTACTCGTAAAATAACCACACCCATTCGCAGAGAAAAGGCATTACTAAAAGAGAAAGAGTTTTATATGAAGCAAAAAGGACAAAAAGTTTATCGCGCTATATCCTACTGTAATAAGTCGAAATAAGAAGCCACCTCTTCTGGATGACACTTTTTCCAGTCTTGTTTATAACCCATCAGCACAATATTTGGAGTAAGTTTTCCAAAGCCACTAGCCTTTATAAGTGCAGAAGTGCCATCTTCCATGGTTAGGCCATCGATAACATTGTAGAAAGCTTTAATTTTTCTAGCGTTCAAGTACTTCTGACCCTCTTGGATCAGTTGCTTACGGTGTTTATAACCAATTTTCATCTGAAAACCAGAAAGACGCTGAATTATATCGGAAAGGCTTTTAAGCGTTACTCTAACTTACGGGAATCACTGTTCCAACCATCATTAATGAATTGTTCTTGGTGATTAAATTACCGAGATCGATGAGTGGAGGACGAACCTTTGGATCACCCGATAGAACTAAAACCTGAGGATGATAGTTTTTAACATGATCAGAGATGGTGTTTAGTTTATGAGTAGCACTTAAGGCTGCTTTGTATGTTTGAGCCTGAGTCGAATCACCCCAGTTGACATCTGAAATTGAAGACAGCCGTTAGAGAATATCTCGGATGTGAGACAAGATATTTTAATACCTGGCTTTCTGTAGACTACGACGAGGTATAAAGCAAATATAATGATAAATGTTATTAGAGAAGATTTCCACTCGATTAGGAACATTATAGTCACACATATGAAGAAGCCGAATAAGCTGAGCCAGGCATTGTAATACTGGAAGTAGAGAACATTGAAAAAATTCAATAAGTCGAAAAACAATGCATTTTAAATCTTAAAGGCCTCGAACATACCTTAAATGTTGGTCTCCAGCCTAGTGGCTTAACAAAGCCCGCATGGAATGTACAGAAGTTTATTAAAGCATACGAAGCCAAGTAGAAATTTGAAATCATTGGAGCAATTGTATTCAATTCACCGATCAAAAGAAATCCAGCAGATACCAAGAATGTCAGAACATATCCACGATAAGGTTCACCATGTTTACCATAAGGTTTGGAGAAGTAAATTAAGCCTGGGTAAATTTTATCAGTACCAAGGGCTTGAATTAATCGTGGCACTGATAAAAGATTTGTCAATGCTGTACTCAAAGTTGCAGCAAAGCATCCAGCATAAATCAGAGGACCCCAAACCGACATGAGTTGCATCACGGAATACGAATTCGCCAAACCATATTCGCAAGTCTGTAAATAAATTTAAATTATTTTCCACCATACATATGGATTGTGTTTCAAATGTACATACATTATTAAGCCGGCAAGGAATGTTTTCTGATAGAAGAGTTCCATTGACAAGATCTGACACGTTGCCAGATGCATCACGAAGGGCTGCGGAGCCAGCAAATCCCACAAACAGTGCATATGATAGCATTGAAATTAACAAGGCTAACAATGTTCCCTTTGGAATGGATTTGCCTGCATCCTTAAGATCTCCCGATATATTGGCTCCGGCCTGGATGCCAGTTACACTTGGAAAGAAGATAGCGAAAACACTGAAGAAATCTTGATTTCGGCCTTCAGAGAATCGATAACTTGATCCCAAATTTTCTTTAAATGCAGTTGCTGTGAATAAGACCAAATTTTGTTATTTACGATAATCGACAAAAAACATTGAACTTACCGGAAAACCCTACGAAACCTTTAGCAATTTTGTCCTCATTACCTTGTGGACCAATACCTGCTCCTATCAAAAAGTTAAAGATCGCCAAAACAATTGTTACAATCAGAAAATTCTGTGCTTTGGATTCCCATTCCATTCCAACACAACAGATCAAAGTTAGAACCAGGATTGTGGCTACACCAACTATACGAACATCATTAATTCCACCGTCAACAATTTGTAAGCCATTACTCTCTAAAAATGATAAAAGAACGTGATGTTTAACATTTTTAGACTTGATCTGAAGAACTTACGCAACAATTCATTCAAAGAATCACAGAATCCAATTGTGTTCATTGACGCTGCAACAGCATTAGCAAATGCAAATACTACCCCAACAGATGCTCCGAATTCAGGTCCCAGTGATCTTGAGATGATAAAGTATACACCACCTCCTTTCACTTCACCATTCGTACTAATGGCAGATAAGGATAACGTCGTTATGACGCAAACAATAGCTGATACACCAATGATGACTAGTGTCTGTATAATACCGGACTGAGCTACAACCCAACTGAGACGGAGAAAAAGCATAACACCCCAGATGTTAAGTAGACATGGTATAACCACACCGACAATCCATCCAAGTTTAATAGCATGTCCACCGGGTCCTGAAGCATCTTCGGCGACATGAGGATCCTGCAAAAGAAAAATGGGGATGAAAGTGTTAATTTGAGCAATAAAATATAGGGCATGTAACATATGTTATGCTCGTATGTAAGTAAACGCCGAAAGTGGATTGACTGACTGACTGACTTCAAAATAAATGCTTGGTAGTCACTCAAAGTAATCGTCGTCACTAATTTATCGATCAGGTTCGAAGATTTTTGGGTTGAGCAATGTGATAGTTTTATGGAATAGGCAAATTAACAGAAGACGAAATAATCAAAGCAAAAAAAAGCAATGAAACAGTCAGGTTTTAATAGCCTCCGAATTTTTTGTGGATGTCGGATAACTTGGCTTTTGATTTAATAAAATGATGAGAGGAGATCATATGTTTTACGAGCGGAAAAACTACTTCCTTGCATTATTCAAGTATAAAGGCGAAAACGACATGAGGAACTGTAACAATTACCGATACGCAGAGCAGATGTCTATGCGATTCAAAGCTTACTGATAATGATCACAAAACATTGCAACACTGCAAAAGATATGTACATCAGAGAATAATTTCGACGGAGCCTCGAGGATAAAAATTTACAAAGTACAGAGAAATATCTAGTAATATGCGATGTCGTCATAATGAAAAATAAACGTAAAGTGGGAATAATGCAAAAATCGAAATTAAAGTTAGTGGCGAAAAATTATAATCTCCGTGTATTAGGTAGGTTTAGTACAAACTAATTAACATCACGTTAACTTTAAAACCAGCTCCTAACTTTGTATTTAATTATAAACACTTTTTAACCTACCGACAAATAGTATTGACTTTAGAACGTACCCCCGATGAGTTTTAGTCAAACAAACCTAAAAATTTACAGTTTGGGATATCAAACACAGTTTAAGGGGTACACTTTTATAAAATTGAAATGATTTTCACAGAAATATCAAAGCAAATAGTAACAAGTTTTTCAAATTTTGAATTTTAAATTTGAATTTGGATAGCAGTTTCTCAATAATGGAAGCAGAAAAGGTGTTTAATTAAAAAAAAAGTGAATTTTCTTTTGTGACAATATTTGTTTTTTCTTTAGACTTCGAAATATCGAAATCTGCAAACAAATTTTCTTAATACATTTCACTGAAATGACATTTCAAAGTCCATACTAAAAGATAAAATGGACTTTGTGTGCTTTTAAATTTAGCGAGAGGTTTTAACGATAAAGTGGGTTTTAACTCGACTATAATTATCAAAACACTAGCATTGAGTTTGTTACGTACTAAAATGATTTTAAAGTGGACTTTATCTGACTACAATTTTGCGCCAATGTTTTTTTAACTTGCTGTTAAAATTAAAATTAAATCTGATCGATGTCGGTAAGGTAGAGTCGCTGCGTCTCTTCAAAAAAAAAAAAAAAAAATTAAAAGGTAAAAGGTTATTGCGTTAGAGCAAAGGTTTGTGGATTCATCCTTCGTTACCGTTTCATTGAACCCATATACCCAATCCCAATCATATAAATACACAAACGGTGGGCCGAAGGGTATATCACCATTGGAGTGACGAATAAAATCGAAATTTAAAAAAAAAAAAAAACTGTTTCATATCGACATCTGTCATCTACAGTCATTAACAATTTTAGTCATGGAAAGATAGTTAGTACCGGAATGTGTTAAAATTATAGCGCATGCATAATTTTTTTGGTGGATGTGGAGTACAAATTCCAAAAAAGAACTGGATCGGTAGCAGACTTAAAATCATCAATGCATGCTCGTACAGGCCGTTCCGTCGAAAAAATTGCTGCCTCTACATGAATGGGCGGCCAAAAAACAAAACAAATCAATCTATCATCGGGCGCAGGAATTAAACTGCTTAAGAACTACATTACGCTGCAGACTATTTCCAGGAGAGGTTGTCGAGAAACCGATGCGTCCTCAAAGAGTCACTATTTTGTGTGGTTTTTTGGTGGGAGGATTTATTGGACAGTTGTTTTTGTTTTTGAAAATGGTGCCGGCAGTACTGTTACTGTGAATGGTGAACGCTATCGTACCGTGCACGGGCGATGTCAATTGGCAACCGATTTGACACCCATGGAGAGCTTTCTTTGGGTATATCTCCAAAGTAAGGTCTATGCTAATAGAAAAGCGGATTGATATATTCGGCCGAAATAGGTAAGAGTGGCTGTTGGAGAGACATACCCACTTAGACCTACTGGCCCATTGTGATTCCACAATGTCTCTTCCTGCCCCTAGTCCATGCAGCTTCTGCAGAAATCATTTGTAAAAACGCCAAGCCTTCTTACATGCTTACCTATAAGGTAGTGTCCACTGATGAGAATTATGATAACACTGAGATCTTACCTATTTTGAAAGATAAAATTCTTAGAGCGATTCAGATCCAGCTTCGGCCAGATGTTTTGGGTCAGCAAAAATGTTGATCCAACAGCCCACCTAAGGTGGGCTTTAATATTACAATAGTTTACACGTAGCGATTGGTATAAAGATGCTACCCGTTTCCGGTAGAATAGGTAGAGTGGTTTTAATTTTGGTGAGTTCGTTGGTCCTACAATTCACTGGAATACGTCAGTGCCTCTCACCCAACATAGGTGAATGTTAAACTGCTCTGCCATCTCCCTGAGAGATGATAGGCAGTCAATTGCGATTATAGAATTTAGTTAGACTGAGTCCAGGGGCTTGATACTGGCCTGACTATCCGAAAAAACGCGGATATACCTTGCAGATATGACGTTTTTCTTCAGCCAGGACAGGACTTCTTTAATCGCCAAAATTTCCGCCTAGAATACGCTACAGTGACTTGGAAGATGGTACGAGAGGATTGGATTAAGGTCATCTGAGAAAATACCGCCATAAGCCCCACAATTAGTATTGAATCCATCTGCATAGAATTTGTCATCCATGAAAACATCTTTCTCCCAGAAGGATCTAGAGGAGAAGGTTACATGACAGTCTTTGTCAAACCAATGTTGGGGTATAGTAAAAGCGATGGTCTCTGGAAGTATTCCTAGTGCATTAAGAATATTAGTGTGGCCAAATAAGTTATTTATCCATTGTGTAGTGGATAATATCTAAGGGTGTTAAGTGAAACGGAGTATCCAGTGCTACGGAGGGAGCAGTACGTAAGGTTCTGCTTAAGCGCAGACATGCTGTTCTTCGAACTTTGTTTAGTTTGCTGCAGTTGACTGGATTGTCTATGGCCGTCCACCAGAAATCCACCCCGTAGGCAAGTATCGGTCTTATAACCAATACGTATAGCCAGTGGGTAATGCGAGATGGAAGGCTCCATTTGTTCACAACGGCTTTTTTGCAAGAGAATAGATCGACTGTAGCTTTCTTTACTCTTTCTTGAAGTTCAGTTTTCTGTATAGTATTGTATCGGAAAAGACTCGGCCGGTACCATTAATTGAGGGTATGTGATTGAAATTTTATATTATATTTCCTGGAAAAGAGGGCAAGATCAGTTTTGTGAGGGATTACTTCCATGTTCAATGTGGCTATTCAGCGAATGTAGAGCTGTTTCCATCGACTTTGTTTTACGGAAGGAAAGTTGAGCCGTTGACAAAAGTCATGGATGCATTTTAGATCGTATATGGATATCAATCAGTCGTTCTAGAGTTTTCAGACGAAAAGATAATGGATTTATAGGTCTGAGGTCTTTTGGGCCAACAAAAGAGCATTTGACGGCTTTGGGAATGAAAACTACATTAAATTCTCTCCATGACAGGGGATTGTGGATCATTTCTACGCAGCTCCTCATGATATTGTCTAGCGTAGGCAGGATAATATCTGAGGAACTTTGTAGCTCGCCAGGTATTATACCGTCCGGACCAGCAGAATTGTATGGTTTGAAATTATGCACTTGCAACCAGACCGTGAATTTTAGTCAAGCGTGCAGTAGTCCTGTTATGTCTGCTACTTGCCGCAAATAGCGAACTACATGGAAAGTGGGTGTCAAGGAGAAGATTGAGTGATTCATCACATGATATTGTTCAAGAGCCCTCGGTTCTTTTTAAACAGCTAGGTATCATAGGATTTGTAGGGAGGACTTTTCTTACCCGTCATGTCTCAGAGGTTTGTGTTATTTTGTCACAGAATTATTCGTACCTCCTGGATTGTCGCTTTGCTTTTCTCAGTTCTTTTTTATAGATTTTGAGTCCCAGTCTGTCACTTTTCTTGTGCTTTTTGCTAGGTTGAAAAATTTATTATTGTCGTCCACACATAATTGTTATCGATGGATACATATTATTCTATTCTATTTACTATTCTCATAATGAAACAGGAGTTATCGTCCCGGAGTGCGAAAACCGGGACGCAACCGGTCAGGTAAATTGTCGATATCGTGATTTTTTATTTTTTTTTTTAAAAAGAACTTAACACTCAAGTAGGTATGAATACACTTATAATGCCTAAGCATGTGTTAAGTTTTTTGGAAAATGGGATAGAGAGAGAAAGAAAGATTTTGGGCTCAGTGGTTATTTCGCTCCATGGGTGGCATCCAACATTTAATGGGGACTTCTTAGTGGAAGTTGGCTGGCTTGATGTTAATTTAGAAGTCAACTACTCATCTTGATTTTCATTAACTGAAAAAATGAATATGTCTTTCGGGAGAGGCTGGGATTCGAACACCGAACCTTCCGATTTGGAAGCCAGTCCACTACCATTTGAGCCACTGCCACCCATAGCGTGGAGGTGCGTTCGTTCGGCCAGTACCCATCGAGGTTCGAAGCAGAAGCATAAGGATATTTTACCACTCAAATGCAAAAACGTCAACAATCCCTTTGCCTTACTTAAGATGCGATCTTCTTTGAATCAGCGGACTGTACAGTGGTGTTGAGGTATGAAAATCTTTCTGACATGAGTAATTCAATAGCGATTCAGAAATGAATTTACACAAGCGGAAGGTACATATATGGTATGTAGTGTTAGATTTTCCGTTACACAATATTCAAAAGCCAAGTCAATAGAATCAGCAAAACGAATGAATATCGAGGAAAGAAGCGCGGGCTAGAATGATCATTTAAAAGTAGTTGATGACATTTCTTGTATACCAGTATGAATGTACCATCAAGATATTATGTTATGTAGGGACTTCTACGAGTACATAGTCAAAACGCTGTAAGGGACCGGTGGGGAGTATTAAAATCTGCCATTAAAAATCGAGGAAAGAAGCGTGGCGAAATTGCATGACATTGAAAAGAATACAATGTTGAACAACACAGAGAGCTTGTTAGGAAAGAATCTACATAATTAACGCAATTTGTGGGCCAACAACAGTCCAAATACACATATATGCATATGTATGTAGTACGGACATCTTACAGGCATTTGTTTTGGTTTGCCAATAAGCTAAAAAGATCAGTTGTTTAGTAGACAGGCTACTCAACTGTTGACTTCAGGTCATTCATTATTTGTGCAGGTTGGTCCAAGTACAAGTTTCTTTTTAAAAATAAAATAAAATGAAAAAAAATCAATTATTTTTAAACTCCTTTTTTTTCGATTTTTCCCTATTTTAAAACACTTTATTTTTTATTTTCTTACAACTTTTTCTTCTTAATCTCTATTCAGTTTGACAGCACACTCTCGAATGCCAGCCATTGCCCAAATCTACTCAAAACCATGATGGCGGATTCGGTCAGTTCTCATTGCTGACTTGACGAATCAGGCTGCGTTCATTTTGCACAATGGGGCACGTTCGAAAGAGCTTCACATATTTTCTAAATTTTATAGCTTTATTAGAAAGAGCAAACATTCCCATTAGTTATGGAATACGACTTAATTCATGTGGCTGCCTAGGCTGGCTTCGCAGCAGCGCATCCTGTCAATCAAATTTTCCAAGACCTCGTTGGGTGTTGGAACGGCTCCAACGATATTCACTTGAAAAATCGGGGTAAAATCGCAGCTCTGAGGCGGCCAATTGACATCGCTAAGGCGGCTGATAGCACGATTACCGAGCTCAGCGCGCAAAAGATTGATTGTTTGATGGGCTGTGTGGCATTGTGCTGAAACCAAAGATTGGACAATCTTCAATTTCAGCCTACAAAAATTTAGTAATCATGGCTCTGGAGCGCTCACCGTCAACCGAAATGGCGTTTCCAGCTGCATTTTCGTAATAAAATGGGCCAATCTGTCACACTCTGCATATGCATTGCCTTTGCCGACAATCACGTGCGGAAAACCCGATCTCTAGATGCAGCAATTTTGTTTGTTGACATAGGTGCGGAGATGAAAGTACGCCTCCTCAGAAAAAATTATTTTCCAGCTAAATTCGACATCTAATTCGAGCCAGAATTGAGAAGCGATAACGAAGCGAATGGTCGTTTGCCTTCAATTACTGAGTCGATTAGACGTTGTAAGGGAATAATTCAAGAGCTTTGTGCAAAATTCTCATCAGGGTGGTGCGTGAAATGTTGAGTTGTTGAGGTCGATGGGCATTTGATGTTTGGGCGGCACAGCATCCTATTTTGAAATAAGTTTGTAATATTTCTCAACGTTGTTCAAGCGTAAAGCAATTCAATTTATTCTGCGGAGGTAAGACACTGACTGACAGTCAATTTCGAGCGGGAAAGAACTGTCAGTGTCAAAATAATATATGATTCAAAAAGAAATTTCTACTCGGACCACCCATTATATGTACTGGACTATATGCAATAATAACTAATAAATTACATACCCAGGTCAAATACAAACCCCGCAAACTCAAACTACAAAATAAAACTAAAACTTAACGATGAAGAAAAGAATAGAGTCGGTACCAATAATATATAGTGTATATGATTCCTAACAGAGTTATTGAGGGAACTTCTGCTGCCATGGTGAATTGGTGATGGCCAGTCTCTACTCAATACGACTCAGTTTGCTATGAGGGAAAAAGTAAAACGAGCGTCATTGTCTCCATACAGCAGGAAGGTCTCCCTACTGACCTTACAAATCTGAGGAACTTATATATCAAGTTCAACGAGATTTTCATACCAACATATGTCTGCTTTCGATAACTACGTGCACTCAAAAAGTATCTCACACCTTCAACGGAGCACAGTTAACTCCTCCGTCTCACTCTGTCCCATTTCACTATTGACCATTGATAACTTTCACCCACCACTTCTTCTTTCTCTTTTCCACCACTATCCTATCCGCCCTACCCCATCTGCAGTTGCCTCTTTACGACTGTCATAAAGCGAGTTTCCGCAAAATTAATCGCTTATCTTAGTAAGTGTTTTTTTTGATTTCGCCAATGCCCCTTAAAAGTGCTCTCTCTATTTTTTATAGAGAATTATTCAATTCTATGGTATTTCTCTCTATGCTCCATTTTCGAGCAATAAGACCCTTTCTACGAGCCCCCCGTACTACAATCGTAAACTTCGCTCTTTACGTAACAAGAGAAACAAATTATGGGCAGTTTTCCTCCGATCCAACTCCTTTGCTGACTATTCCAACTATCTCGGGTCATACCTTCAATTCGCCCAGCTTTATAAAGTTCTCTATTAGCGACACCTGAATAGTGCGCAATCAAGGCTTATAAACAGTCCTTAGTCATTCTACCAATTCGTTAACTATTGTACAAAAAAAATCTGATGGTTTTCCTCCATCCCTCTCACACGAAAACATATCATCAACCAATCCGTATACCATAGCCAACTTTCTGCTACTTTTTTTTAAGCAATCTTTTGCCGATAATTCCTTCATACCAGATCCTTCTTATTTCAAAGATCTACTTAACTGTTTTCCCCTCTATTTCTCAAAGTTTTGATCATACAGTAATAGAAAATAAATTACAACAACTTAATGATGAATACTTACCCGGCCCGGATGATCTTCCATCCATATTTCTTAAAAAGTATTCCTCAATACTGTCCCGCCCCCTTGCAAATCACTTCCGATTATAGCTCTCTCAAGGTGAATTTTCACAGATATGGAAGTCTTCTTTCATAACACCGATACACAAAAAGGGATTAAAGAGCGAAGTCAATAATTATCGCCCGATAACTAAACTCTCACATTATACCCAAACTTCTCGAAAGCATTTTGTACGAAGCCTTAAGATTCCAGTGCAAATCTCTTATTTCCCCTAATGAACACGGCTTTCTGAAAGGTAGATCAACTACCCCTAACCTCGTCGAATTCGTGTCCTCTGTTCTCTCAGCCTTAGAAAGTGGTAAAGAAGTTGACGTTATAACAACTGATTTCAGTAAGGATTTTGACAAGATATCTCGTAAGCTAATCCTGTTCAAATTGTCCGCTGTGGGCTTTGAACCCATTGTGCTAAAATAGATATCTTCTTACTTGGATAATGTTTTTTATAGTGTTCGGTTTAGGTTTATTCTATCGCCCCTTTCTTTGCCACTCCAGGTGTACCTCAAGGTAGTCACCTAAGTCCACTTCTCTTCATCCTAACTATTAACTATCTTGAGGGGGCCATTTAATACTCAGCACTTTCTCTCTATGCTGACGATATCAAATTTTTTAAACCCATTTCCGCACAACACGACTCCAGCCTCCTTCAAATAGGTCTAAATAGTTTTTCCACCTGCTCTAAGCTCAATGTCACCAAATGTCAATGATTATCTTCTCACGTAAGTGCAACAAGTCTATTCCCCGAATTTACGTTCTCCACGGCAAACCTATATCCCTTTTTCAGACTATTCGCGACCTTGGCATATTATGCGACAGGGAGCTTAAATTCCGCTCGCATATTGATGATATAATTACTAACAACCTCATCATTTGTCTTCGATAAAAGATGGTCCAGAATTCTGCAATCCGTACATGACCAGATCAATATACATCACTTACGTTCGCCTCCCTTCTCGAGTACGCTAGCCAAGCGTGGTGTCCCTTTCAACGAGTTCATGTATCTCGTATTGAGAGCATCCAGCGTCGTTTTCTCCGAGGTCTACCTTGGAATGACCCTATAATCATACCTCCCTATCGAGACCGCCTCAAACTCATTAACCTTGAGGAACGAAGGGACGCTGCGGACATTCTTTTCATTCACCGACTCCTCTCAGTCTCCGTCGATTGCTCATCTCTTTACAACTCCATTTTCTTTTACACTAACCCTCGAAATCTACGTTGCCCCGTCTATTTTATCTACCAATCCACTGCAACACATATGGCTCTAACGAACCTATCTCTCGTATGCTGCGTAAGGTAAACTCCAACCGTTTTCGATTTCAATCGCAGCATTCTCACCCTCAAATTCGATCTCCTTCACTATCCCTAGCTTTAAGCTCTAGTGATAAGCCTTAAATATTGCTAAATCTTAATTTTTATTAGTTTTTAAGTCCTGGTTTTTAAGCTTGTATTAAGTCAAATAAATGCGGCCTTAGTCCCCACCAAAATTAAAATTAATCATTTCTATACCGCTAGCTTTGTTGTGATATGTTAATTCGATAAAACAGTTACTGTCATAATAATCTCTAATATTTAAACAAAGTAAAAAATGTCAAATGTCTTTTAGTTTGCCAACGATTTGACAGGTGATTCATCTGGTATCAAAATTTTTACCTATGTATGTATGTATATCTACTCTTACGATAATTTTTTGTCAGTAAATATACATATGTATGTACTCGCGTATTGAAATAAGTATACGCGGATACAATATATGGTATTTCCGTAGAAAAAATCAACGAGCTGTTGTCCCAATATCATATCTAGTCAGCTATACAGGGTGTTCCGGTTTGGGATACAAAAAATTTGATTGGTTCATGTTATGAAAAAAATCGAATGCGAGGGGAGGTCTGTCTTCAACACCCACTGAGTTAAAGGGGAGTTTAAAAAAGTTCCTTCAGAGAAGTAGGCACCAACAATCACTTTGCTATAACTTCTAGTGTATAAAACCTAAAGCAACCAAGCTGGGCTCGCTTGATAGCCAATTGATTAATGGTTAATTGATGTTTTAGTACCATCCAAGCTTTCATTTTCGAGATATTGGTCTTCAAACAGAGATTTTTAAAATTTTTTTTTTAATAAAGATTTGGCAGCATTTATTTACTCGTATGTTGGAGAAGTGTGCTCGTAATGTTTGTTTCTTTTGCATTATTTTGAATTGAATTTGGTAGGAGCTGACGCCCCCAATTTATTCCGCTTAATACACGTTAGACTAACTTAGAAACTAACAACAGTTAAAGGTTAGGAAGTAAGGGAATGGTTGAGGAGATCAAGTTTAAAGCGAGAAGTGCTCAGGTTTAAATCAAAAAGGGGGAGGTTAGAGTTGACCTTACGGAGCATGCGGGAGATTGGTTGTCTGAACAGTTTCCGACCGAACAATGATACAAGACATTTATTCTCAAGCTTTTTTTTATTTTTCTACATAGTCTCCTTGTAATTCTACACACTTCTCCCAGCGATGCTCCCATCTCGCTAACCCGTCCAACTAGTACTTGGCGTTTTTCTTTGCAAAATAATTGTTCACGAAGGTGATTGTCACCTCATTTGACGAAAATCTCTGTCCTCCGAGCGCAGTTTTTAGATGAGGGAACAAAAAGAAGTCGCTTGGGGCTAGATCTGCTGAATAAGGCGGATGGTCAAGCAGTTCAAACCGTAATTCATGGATTTTCGCCATGGCAACCGCTGAGGTGTGAGACGGCGCGTTGTCTTGGTGAAACAGGATTTTCTTTTTCTGCAAATGTGGCCGTTGTTCCGCAATTTTTGTCTTCAGCTTGGCAAGTAATGATGCGTAGTATGCTCCTGTAATGGTTTTTCCTTTTTGAAGATAATCCATTAAGATAACTCCTTTACTATCCCAAAAAAACAGTCGCCATCACTTTCCCAGCCGAAAAAAAACAGTTTTTGTTTTTTTTGGAGCCGAGCCGCCCTTTGCAGTCCACTGTTTCGACTGAATTTTTTGTTTCGGGCGTATAATGGTGTATCCAAGTTTCAGCTACAGTAAATAATCGGCGCCAAAACTCGGATTTATTGCGCCTAAACTGCGCCAACAGAGCGTTGGAAATGTTCATTCGAACACGTTTTTGGTCTAACGTAAGCAAACGCGGTACCCAACGCGCGGACAGCTTTCTCATGCCTAAATCTTGATTTAATATGTAATAAACACGTTCCTTGGACATTTTCGTAACCTCTACTATTTGTCTCACTTTAATTCGGCTGTCGTCTAACACCATTTTGTGAACTTTAGCAATGTTATCGTCAGTGGTTGCAGTTTTTGAACTCCCGAATGTTCATTATTCCCCAAGCTCTTACGGCCACGTTTAAATTCAGCTGCCCAAAATTTCACTGTGGTAAATGATGGTGCAGAGTCTCCATACACAGAGTCCAACTCATTTTTGATTTGCGTAGGCGTATTGCCTTTCAAAAAGAAGAATTTAATAACAGCTCGATACTCAATTTTTCCCATTTTCACAAAAAACACTCACATCGACTCACTCAAACTGTCAACTAAAAACTGCGCATTCAAAATGACTGAAACTTCGGTAAGTAACTGTCAAAAGATGCACAACTAGCATTCACTAGCTTTTATTGACGAGTGCAGCTATCTTTACGTTGCGGTCGGAAACTTTTCAGTCAACCTAGAAGAGACGGGGACAGCGTAAATTGCGAGGGTTAGTATTGAAGGAATTACTCGTAGAATTGTAAAGGGCAGCGCAATCCACAGACCCAGAGAGCAGTCGATGCATAAAGAGACTGTCAGCTGCGCCTCTGCGTTTTTCGAGAGTATTCAGGTTAAGAAGTTTGAGGCGGTCACGATAGGGAGGTAAGATAAAGGGGTCATCTCAGGGTAGTCCACGAAGGGCAAATCGAAGAAAACGACGTTGAATGTTCTCGATTTTTAATATATGAACTCGCTGAAAGGGTGACCACACTTGGTTGGCATATTCGAGAAGGGGCCAGACAAGGGTAATGTAAAATTATTTTGTCATACAAGGGTTGCAAAATTCTTTAGACCATCGTTTGATAAAATCGAGCGATGAGTTGGCTTTAAGAATTATCTCATCAATATGGGAACGAAAGTTTAACTCTCTATCGTATAAAATTCCATGGTCGCGAAAAAGGGTACAGGTTGGCCATGCAGAAAATCAAGTCGAGGAGGAGATTGATTGGACTTAAGTGACGAAGTCATTGATTGGCATTTGGAGACGTTAACCTCTAAGCAATTTTTTAGAGACCCAGTGGAAAACCTATCGAGGTGTTCTTGAAGGAGAATAGAGTCTTGGGCTGAAGAAATAGTCTTGGAGAACTTAGTGTCGTCGGCGTAAATGAATAGGGAGCAGTGTTTAATAATCCTGTCAAGATCGTTTATAGTTAAAATGGAAAAAGAGGACCTAGATGGCCGCCTTGTGGGACTCCAGAAGTGGCGAAAAACGGGGTTGAGAAAACTGACCTAAAGCGAACGCTATAATAACAGTTCTCCAAATAAGAAGATATCTACTTTAACAATATGGCGTCAAAACCGAGTGAAGACAATTTGAAAAGGATCAATTGATGCGATATTTTATCGAAGGCCTTAGCGAAACCTGTAGCAATAACATCGATTTCATTGCCATTTTCTAGGGCTGAAAACGCAAAGGATACGAATTCAACTAAATTTGTAGTAGTTGATCTACCTTTCAGAAATCCATGCTGGCTGGGTGATATAAGCGACTTACGTACACTGAAAGCTTAGAACTTCATATAAAAAACTTTCGAACATTTTAGGTATATGAGAAAGTTTAGCAATGAGCAGGTAGTTGGTTACTTCATTCTTTTATCCCTTTTTGTGAACCGCGGTTATCTGAGGGACAGATGAAATAAGGAGAAACGTGGGTGCGAGAGTTTGGAAGCACACTTTTTGAGAAATATTGCTGGGAGAGCGTCTAGCCCGGGTAAAAATTCATCATTGGGATTTTGTAACTTTTCTTCGATAAGGGTGGGATCAAAAGATTGAGAGAGGGAGGGGCCAATGGAGAAATTGGGAAGGTACTTGAAATATATGGGGTCGGGTACGAAGAAGTACCCGCAAATGATTGTTTGAAAAAGTTAGCAAAATAGTTGCCATAAGTATGTGGGTCGGTAGACAATATATTTTCGAACGAGAGAGAGGGTGGATAACCGTCCGTAGTAGTTGTAGTTGACGAACTGATAGAGGTAGTTATAGAGCTGGGTGAATGGAGGTAGGTTCCAAGATAGTTAGAGTAGTCATAATAAGAATAGGTGCGAAGAAAAACTGCCCATAATTTGTTTCTTTTGTTTCGTAAAGAGCGAAGTTTTCTGTTATACCAAGGAGGAGAAGTGGATAATGTTTTATGCGGAGAAAAGGGGAATTAAATATTTGACTGTAAAAAATGGGGACAGCGTCAGACATCCATTTTATATATGGATTTTATAAAGGCAGTGCTGAGGCGATACGAGCAGAGCATCAACGAAGATTTCCTACACGACGTGTCCCAAATCAATATGGTTGCAACAGAGCCATCAATTAGTGCACGTTCAATGTCTTTACGCCTAAATTTTTCGCACCGACGAATTTTGAAACTTTTCCATAGAGAGAATTCCCATCCTTATCATGCAACACCCGATAGGAATTTTGCAATTGATTACTGGAACGGAATTTCGATGTCAATACATTTATCCAAAATATTCCATGGGCAGATGAGTCGCAATACACTAAAGATAGCATTATCAACTTTCAAAATCTACATACACGGGTGGATAAAAATCCGCATACAACAAGAACAGCATCATTATAAGATCGATTCAGCGTAAACATGTGGCAGGTGTAATTGGCAATAAATTAATTGAGTCTTTCATACTTCCGCAAACACTAAACAGTGAAACTTATTTGCAATTGTCAAAATGAATTGCCAGGACTACTAGAAGGTGTTTCGCTTGTAAAAAGAAGAACTTTTTTTAACCAACATGATGGTTCTTCAAGTTAATATGGCAGAGTAGTTAAGGACTACTTGGATGAAAAATTCTCAAATCGATGGATTGGGAGGAATGGTTCAACACCTGCAAGATCACCAGATTTAACAGTTTTGGATTTCTACGTGTTGAGAACGATGAAGGAACGGGTACATTCATCAGAAATAAGAACATTGGCTGAATTGTAAGAAGGGGTGGCAGTAGCGGCACAACATATCAAAGAGACTTTACCTTTACAAGAATCATTCAAAAACGAGCATTGCTTGGATTCAGTCTGATGGAGGACACTTTGAGCAACTGGTCTTATAAAAGTACCTAATATAAAAGTGCAGTGTTTTTTTTTTACACAAAAGCGTGAACGCACTCTGCCGTATTTACAGCTGCATTGAATCTTACGTCAAAATTAGCTGATTTTTGTTTACATAAGCTTTATTCAGTGAGGCTGTTCCGGACTGTTCCGAACAGAAAAGTACAAGCTTTCCTGTTCAGTGAGCAACATTTTTGTCCGAATCTCTTCAGCTCCGTGTTCAGTGAGGCTGTTCCAATCTGTTCGGAACAGAAAATCTTGCACCTACTTTCGAAGTAGAACACAATTATGAAAAGTGTCAAAATCAGCTGCGCTGTACTTTTCTGTTCTCATTTGATTTGACGTTTTTCACAAATCTGTGCTGTTCTGTTCTAGTTTTTCCTCACTGAACAAAGCTATATATAAAATAATTGTGACTTTATAAAAAAAAATATCAAATGCTTTTAATTTACGACCACATTTTGCTCGTGCATATTTCTGCCAATTCCTTTTACTTAAAGAGATTTCATGATTTGAGAGACCCAAACGTCAACGACTATTTGTCAAGAATACATACCATATGTTCTCAATTCTATGCCACAATTTTACACCCTTCGTAACAATAAGGGCGAAGCATTGCTAAAGTCTTAAAGTGCAACAAAATGACAGCCATGACAATGTTATTGGATTGTAAAAAAATTATACACTTTTACACTTTTACAAGGATTCAAGACCCGGTACGCCGAAGCATGAATAGGTACCCCTAATAATTTATTATAACAGTAAACGAAAATGCACTTATTTTTGTAGTAATAATTAAAAATAGTCACATTGGCGACTAATTTTTTGAACCTCATATCTGGAAAACTGTAAGCCACACGCATTATTATTTCACTTATTTCTTTAATTTAAAAACTGTAATTTGGACAATTTATTTAAAATATCTGCCATTGGGTTTTATACAAGTCCGTAGGCGTTCTGATCGCTCACTGATTGCACCATCTCATCTTCAGAATTTTTTTTACAACAGTGCACGATTTAAGGGACCCAATATTGTAATGTCGGAGAGATCAAGCCATGACATCTAGAAAGGATCATAGTTTATGATTCGAGAGATTAAAAATGTCATGTCCATATAGTTTCTGCGTCACTGTTGTTTTAGTTTTATGCGCCGAAGTGAAATCTTATTAAGAAGTCAATAAATCGGTTGAAAGCTGTATTTGTACAGAAGGCCTCTAGAATTTCTTATGTTAATACCGATGTTCTAACGAAACCGTACAAAACTGAACTCTGAAGATGATTGTTTTGACGACATATCATCATCCTATTTGTGGAATGTGACCTTTACATTGACTGGAGTCATAGAGCTTTGACCATTATGTTGAGTTTAAGTTATGGCAAAGTAAAATGTAAGGACAAAGAACAAGCTTCCAGTTGACTGCCTGCAGTTGCGTACTCCAAGTCGGTTGAGGTCCCTTCCAACTTGTGCTCGCCCCTAAGGTGAGGTCTTCGTTTACTACGTTGTCTCTCCAGGTTAGATTCAAAGACTCTGCGGGACGGAGCATCGGTGTTCATTCGCTCTACATGTCTTAAGCTTTTCAAGCGACTGATTCGCAATTGTCTGACTAGATCGATGCCGCCGTTCAGCTCGTATAGTTCGCGTTGAATCTTCTCCTCCAAAGCCCGTTAGTGCAAACGGGACCGAATATTTTAGGAAGAATTTTTCTTTTAAAACGACCGACGATATTGTCATCCCCGTTCGATAGAGTCCGTGCTTTAGCGCCATAACAGGACAAAGACTTCTGTTAATTCGTTACTGATGACCGACGGGTGAGGGACATCGTCTCACATGCGGCCTTGAAATCAATGGACATTTAAAGTTTTTTCCAGGATCTGCCTGAGTTTGAAAATTTGTGTCGATTGTGGACTTTGCTGCCCTGGAATCACACAAATAACGGCCTATCAATTTGTTGGCGAAGGGTTTCAGAGGTTCACTACATGGCAGATAAGATCTTGTACGCAATGTTGAGGACTTATACCTTTATAATTGGTGCAGTTGAGGGATCTCCTTTTTGTGAATCGCGCAAACGATGCTGAGATTACATTCATCAGGTATACACACTTCTGACCAGATCTAAGAAATAAGTTGATATACTCGTATGCTCTCCATAAAGTCATTTCCAGCATCTTTGAACAGCTCGGCCGATATTGAAAGATTAGATATTGCTATCCTTACTTCGTTTTGGTCAGATGGACGGAAGTTTTGGCTATCATGGTCTATTCTGCCTGACGGCATGACAGAAAAAGTTTCCCATACTCTCAGCACCTACTGTGTATCTACTACAAGGTTTCCTTCTTCATCTCTACAGATTTCTTTACGGGTCTTCTTGCCTTGATACTTTCTTTTTAACTTTTGGTTAAACTTTCGGATGCTACTTCTGGAGTACGATCGCAGGGTTCTCGTGTTCTTTTTTCTTTTTCTGGAGAAGCCGATGTTCTTCCCGTCTCTTCTGACTGTATGGCTCGCGATAGGCTCTCGCCCTTCGTTGCAGCGCCGTTTTGAACGCTTCTTGTTTAGCTGCATTTGTTTGCCGACATTCTTCATCAAACCAGAGATTTCTTGGCGGTGGTCGGGTGAAATCCAGCAAATTAGTTGCCGCGTCATATATTCTCACAGACGCTTGGAAAATCGGCATTCGTGCCTTGGCTGCAACAAGATGGTGATCCGAGTCAATGTTGGCTGCCCGGAACGTTCGGATGCCCCGGACATTGGAGGCATGTCTAACATCTATCGCAATGTGATCAATTTGATTTAGCGTTCCATGATCCGAAGACTGCCACACCCCCTTATATATATTGAAATGAGGAAACGGTGTACTTGCTATAGATATATTTCGTCCCACCGCAAAGCCGATAAACCTAAGTCCGTGGCCAGACGTAATGTCATGTAGGCTATGCTTACCAATGCTCCCTCACGTATTGGAAGCTCAAGACTTTTTACGTAAATTTGCTGCGTATGACAAATACGCAATTACTATATAGTAATATTGGGTTGTACCACATGAAATGTCAGATTTTCGCTTTGTCGGAAATAAGAAGTTCTCGAGTGAACATCTGTACCAGAACGTTAAATTTTCTTTTTTTATAAAATAAAGTGGTCCGTGTGCTTGACATGTGGTAATTTTAGGATTCGTTACAAACACCGTTAGTTTTTTTCTAGGAATTATTTACCGTGCTGTCGGCAGTTCAAATTCGAACCCTATTCCTTTACGAATTTAAAATGGGATATAATGCGTCATTGGCAATGAAAAACATTAATGACGCATTTGAGGATGTAGCGGTAAACGCACGCACTATACGACGTTGGTTTGGAAAGATCCGTTCGGGAGATTTCAGCCTCGAAAACGTTAGTCGACGACGATATTTTAAGAGCAACGGTGTATGCAGAACCAACGAAATCGGTGCTGATGATTGCACAAAGCATGGGAGTATCCCCAATGACAATAATTCGACACCTTTCCCTCATAGGAAAGGTAAAGAAACTCGATAAGTGGGCCCCCCGTGAACTGAACGAATCCCAAAAACTACGGCGCTTGGAAATCTGCGCATCGCTTACATTAAGAAACCAAACTGAACCGTTTTTGCACCGTTTTGTCATCTGTGATGACAAGCGGATACTGCATGATAATCGTAAATGATCTGGGCAGTGGTTGGGTGCAGATGAAAAACCAAAACTCGCCCCAAGGGTGTGGTCGCAATATCGACTTTTCATTTCTTCAACCAGGAGAAACGCTAAACGCTATCAAATATTGTGAGGAAATCGAAATATTGCATGCCAAATTGGCTAAAAAGTAACCTGCGTAGGCACGGTCCGATCCTTTTGCATGACAATGCTAGACCCCATACTTCACAAGTAACGGTGTAAAAACTGTTGCAGTTGGGATTTAAAATTTTTCCACATCCACCGTACTCTACTGATATTTCTCCAACGGATTACCATCTTTTCCGCAATCTGGATTCATTTTATCGGCAGAAGGTCTTCCGGAACCGAGTAGAGACCATAAAAGCCTTTCAATTGCCTCAAAATGTCACCATTTCTACGAAAAGGAATATTTGATCTTGTGTCACTTTGGAAGAATGTCATAGATGCCAACGGATCCTATTTTGATTGCATAAAAATAATACTCGTACATTTTGGCTTTCAAATTTTTACTAAAACATCGGACATTTCATGTGATACAACCCAATATACTATATAACACATTTTTTCATCCTATTTTTGCTTGGCCCATTCCATCGCACTTCCTGGATCGCTGTGATCCAGGAACTTGTTTTAAACTCTATGGCATGCCATTATTGGGTTCAGCAAACAGTTATTACCATAAGTCCGCGAAATAAATATTTGTTTTACGTTCGTAAATACTATATAAAAAAAAAACGGTAATTAAAAAAAATGCAAGAGAGACTTCTTAAGTCAATCTTTCCCACCTTCACCGCTGACGTATTTTCTCTGGAGGGCCGAACTCGTTGTATCTATGTGTCAATTTTAAAAATGGTAATAATTTTTAAAATTTCAACTCAGCTCCAACCTAACATATAAGCAGAGATCTAATATGAAATTTTAAATAAGAAAAAATGAAGAATCAAGATGAGCCACTGAATCTATTTTATTAGTATCTATCAACGTCACTAGACCTTTAATTCCTATTCTACCCGAGAAAAACAATTATACATTTGTCTGTACAAATTTACTGACAATTAAAAAGAACATTACACATCCAGTTGTCAATGTCAAAATCGACTCATGACAGAAATAGAAATCAATTGTCATTTAACATCACTGAGCATATAAGACATCAATATTTCACCTCAACGTGATGTTCAGTGATGTTTCCATTTTTACCCTCAAGATAAGCCAAACTCAACGTTGGATAGCTTTCAACAAGCGTAATTAAACTTTGTTCACAAGCAAAAAACTGCTTTAAACATAGTTCGAAATAAACAAAGAATAGTGGCTTTTGTTGCTTTTGCTCTTACCTCTCCGTTCTATATAACATGCCTGGCGGCATAGTTAAAAGCTAAGCAAAAACCAAACTCAGTTTGGTTTATACCAGATTTAAGCACCTTCAACAGCGCAGCAATAACATAAAAAGCGCGAAGAAGAGAAGCCAGAAAAATAAACAACAACCGACATTTTCAAATTAAAATGACTCAAATTAGATTTGCTTAACAACCTTTTAGTCTGGCGCGTTGTTGACGCAGAAGATAAAAGACATTCTTCAGCGGGGCACAACATAAACGAGTAAAAGAAAACGAATTTTAGTTATTTCACGTAAAATTCATCGATAAAATTCAGTTGTTCAATCAAGACATTGTTACTGGATTTTATCCAGTTACTACGAGTAACTAACCTAAAAGATGACGTGATGTGATATCTTGAAAACCTCTGATTTGAGGTGAAATGACTTGACCTTTATTTTTGTTTGTAAATACCAGTATGACAAAGTCAGAATTGTAAGTTAAAATGTCCATAATCACGAGTTCAACGATATTCCAGTTGTTATCATACACGTATAAATTTCAAAGATGTTTTAAAACTTTTGTATCTCGGAAAAGATGCATTTCCTACCCTCCCATACGATTTTATTCTCAAAATATGCCAGGATGTCGCTCCTTAAAGCCTTTGTCACATTATCCGGAATATCCTGCATGTACTAAAACACATAAATAGTATTTTTATTGATCAATGTTGCATAGCATCTGCTGAGCGCAATGATCATAATTGACAAACTGGTACATACTATTGGATCTGCAAGTAAGTTTCCAGCGTTTTTTTTCCAAAATTTGAAGTTTTATTATGAAAACATAGTTACAATGCTTTATTCAAAGTATCGTCCATCGGAAGCCACAACTTTCCCCCATCTTTCTGGCAATTTATGAATTCTGGACCAAAAAAATTTCTCGTCTTTCACCATATGCAGAGCATGACCTTATTCACGTGAATATTTCGTTTCGGCGTCGATTGGGCGGGCTCGCCGGGCTTTGTGTACGATTTTCTGCATTTAGGATTATCATAACAAATCCATGTCTCATCACCAGTGACAATACGATGCAAAAATGATTTATTTTTATACCGCTGCAGTAACATTTCGGACATTCAAAATCGCCGTTCGACGTCTCTTGGCTTCAATTCGTACGGCACCCAGTTTCCAACCTTTTGCATGAATCCCAGTGCTTTTAGGCGCAGAGAAACGGCTTGTTGCGTGACGCCCAATGATGCAGCAAGTTCTTCTTGAATCTGACACGGATCCTCATCCAGTAAAGCGTCCAATTCCTCGTCTTCAAAACTTTTCGGTCTTCCGGGGCGAACCACTCGCGGCACGTCGATCCACCAATACATTCCGCCCCATAAGTTTCCGAAAGCAAACGATAGGCCTCAGCCGCACTTTTCTTCATATTAAAGAATAAAAGCAGTGCTTCCCGCAAATGACGTTTATTTGGCTGGAAACTTGCCATGATTTTGCTCGATAAAATGTACGACACCGAGAGAACTGCTCAAATATAACGCTGCAAAGTTGTTGACAGATACAAAACCTACAAATAAAACATGTGGGGTCTGACATTTCTGCCCGGGATCCACTGGTGGCGCCATCTCTGACAAACGCTGGAAACTTACTTGTAGACCCAATATATAACAGAGCGGTAACTAGGTATGTTAATGTCTTTTGGTTTTTCGACAGAGAATCGGTTTAAGTTAAATTTTCTCAAAGAAATAAGGCGAAAGATACAGCTGGCATGAACTGCAAGGATACATGTTTCATCACTTTATTTGATGATCGTTATGAGTATTTTTTTAAGCGTTTGGTTTTTAATTTTCAAAAAAAAGCACAGGCAAATTGCAAAAGTGTGTATTGTATCACGCTTGCCATTTACGGTTTAAAGATTATTTCATGTAAATGTTGACCACGACTACGAGTTAAGTGGTCCATACGGGGAGTCCAATTTTGAATCACTTTTTCGAGTATATTGGCTGGTATCTCGCTAATAACTCGTGTAATGTTGTCTTCCAACGCTGCAATTGACGCTAGTTCACCGGCAATAGACGAGTGATTTGATGTATCTCCATAAAAACTAGTCTAAAGGCGCCAAATCGCACGATCTAGCTGACCAATTCACCGGGCCAAAATGAGAGATAAATTGCTCACCAAACTCATGCTGTGCTGTGTGGCATGTAGCACCGTCTTTCTGGATCCACATGCCGACCAGGTTCAGCTCGTTTATTTTGGGCAAAAAAAGGTTCGAAATCATTGAACGGTAGGTGGCGCCATTGACGGTAAGGTTGTTCCCACGGTCATCTTTGAAAAAATACGGACCAATGATTCCAGTGCATCTTTCCGGGTGCATTGGCAACTCTTATATTGCCTCAAGTTGTTCATCGGACCAAATACGCCAGTTTTGTTTATTAACATATCCATTCACCCAGAAATGAGCTCGGTCGTGGAAGACAATTTCTCGATCTTCCTCCAGCTTTTCTAAGGCCCGCTCACCGAAAATTCGACGCTGTGGCAGGTCGTTCTGCTTCAGTTCTTGCACGACTTGTATTTTGTACGTAAAATCTTCAACGTAGTCGAGTAACACAATCCCAATAACACTGCCGGATACAGCAGCAATATTTTCCTCTATACGCACTCTACGCATACAGGTAGGTGGCTTGATACCCAATAACGTGAAATTGTAGCGAAATTTGGTCACTATGGTTTGAATTACTTGTTCAGTAGGTCGATTATGACGACCATTAAATGGTCGAAGTAGGCGAAAATCATTTTTCGTAGAGCACGAATTTTAATAATAGAATTCAATAATCTGTAAGCGTTGTTCGGGTGTAAGTCTTTCCATGACGAAATGGTAATCCTAAGTGAGCATATTTGACTTTGACACATGTCACGAATCACACGTGAACTGTCAAAAATAGAACACTGAAAAACCAAACAACAAAAAAATCACCCTTTAGAAGCAAGTGCTGCAGCTAGTGGTATACAGCCTTGGGGTTGTTTCGAAAATAAAATGCTAAGAGAAAGTATCTAAGGGTTGAAGAAGAAAGAAGGAAGAAAGAAAAGTGAGAAGGCACAAGCACACGACTAAATGAAAACATAAATAATACAATGCTACAAATTTTGGATGAAAGAAATCTGTTGCGCTGTCTTTGAAGAACCAAACTGTTCGACCTAGTGCGATAAAATTTAACCGCATTTAAATAGCGCAACATGCATCCATCCCTCGACTTGGAGAAAAAAAAGAAAGAAAGTCGTATGCACTCAGTCCTTGTTGGCGGCATATCACTCGGCAGTCGATATGATTTATACTCGTAGGTAAAGTAAGAGAAGAGGGGGAGAGGAGCCAGCAGCGCAACAATCAAGTTCGCAAGGTGGTGCTTGCCTTACCTCTCAGTGGTAATATCCGGTAGCAGCATGAGTAAATCCTTCCCATGCAGGCTAAACTGGCAAATGCGTGCGCGACCAGCAGAACAATATTGGCCTATGCCGTCATAGGGCGCACAAGAAGAATCTTATAATAACCGATCGGGTGTTGACGACTCTGGTAAACGATTAAAGGACAATGACCTTCGGATCTGCACGTGGAATGTTCGGATTCTTAGCAGAGGCCCTTGTCTGCTATCATCGCGATTTCACCGCCATCGAGGAAGTGCATCAAGCCTAAATTTGCTACAATAAGACTAATTTGTGCCCAAGCCACCACCACCACGGAAGACAATGATGACGCCACCAAAAAGTTTTCTCCTCGACAAGGCCTATAAGCAATGTCCTAAGTATGATGTTTAAATCGTACTAGGCGATTTTAATGCCAGGATAGGAAACGAGGACAGTTGGTAACCATACCCTACACAATACCACCACGTCTGGCAGCAGACTTAGGCTTATTTGCAGGGCGAAATATAACATTAACAAGCACACGGTTTCGTCTTCTCAATATAACATATACAAGAGGAAACGGCAGTCTTCGGATCATAAAACTGTCAACCAAATTGATCATTATGGGAACGACGTAAGCCATGCCCCCAGTATTCTGGACGTTCGAACCTTCTGGACAGCTAACAATGATTCGGATCACTACCTTCTTGCAGTCAAGGTACGAATGCGCATTTCCCAAGCGCGCCGCACGTAAAACTGCTGCAAAAGATATAACTTAGAAAAACTGCAATCGCAAGAGACCTGTGGAGTCTTTGCGGAACGCCAATCCGGAAATCTCTCAACAACTCCTAGCATTAAGTACCGAAGACCATTGGCAACGCCGTCAACGTGGTATTAGAGACGCCGCAACAGATGTGCTGGGTTTCACTTGACCATAACCAAGAAGTCCCTGGTTTGATGAAGAATACCGGTAAGCACATGTAGCTAGACAACAAGCGTATAAAGCGGCGCTGCAACGAATGATGAGAGCTGCAAAAGAGACGAGAAAAACATCAGCCCTCCAGAAGAAGAAGAAAGAGCACGAGAAGCAAAGGATCGAAGATGTTTAGAGTTTATACTCTAGGAACAACGTACGAACAGATAAAAAGTACTTTTCAAGGCTACGGTTCTTGAAACCTGTAGAGATGAAGAAGGAAACCTTGTAATAGAGTCACAGCGGGTGTTGAGAATATGGAAAAACTTCTTCTGCAGACTATATAAAATTCCGTCCACCTGACCACAACGAAGTAAGGATAGCAATATCTTAGCTGTTAAACTGGTTCGCCGCCAGATATATTAAAAGCTGCTGGAAGTGACTTTGTGGAGAGCACATATATGCCTAATGAATGGAGACGCCTTCAACTGCCCCAACTATAGTGGTATAAGTCTCCTCAACATTGCATACAAGGTGTTATCTGCCATATTGTATGAACATATGAAACCCTTCGTCAACAACTTGACAGGCCCCTATCAGTGTGATTTCAGGCCGGGAAAGTTGACAATCGACCAATCAAGAAGTTGAAATCGATACCCACCATCTTTCCATCAATTTCAAGGCCGAATATAACAGCATTTATAGAGACGAGCTATATATATAGAGCCAGGTCCAATTTTGGCGTCCCTGTCAAACTCACCCGTCTGTGCAGAATGACGATGAGGAACGCTCGCCGCTCTGTCAAAGTCGGTAACGACTTAACCGAGACCTTTGATATTGGTTTTAGAAAAGGTGTTGCGATGTCATGTGGCTTCTTTAATATCATATCTGAAGGACCTCATAAGCCAACTCCGGTGGCACAATCCCAACCTTTCGAAAGTCTGTGCAACTGGTAGCGTACGCCGCTGATGTTAATACATATAATTGGTAACACGCAGGGTTAGTATTGAAACGAAAGCTGATAAAATGGGTTTGGTGGTAAATGAGGGTAAAACCGAGCATACGAAAAAGAGAGACACAACATCAATGAATTTGACAGAAGGGTTTAGAAGGCTTTATCCTGAACAGTGAAGGAGACTCTAAAAAAGACCTTAAACATTCCAGGCCCACTTTACAGCGCTGAAGCATGTACATGTACTCCTCGGCCGTTTCGAGAGAAAAATTATTCGTAAAATATTTGGTCCGGTTTGTGTTAACGGGCTTTGGAGGAAAAGATACAACGACGAATTATATGAGCTGTACGGCGACATTGTATAGTCAGAAAACAGCACATCAGTCGATTGAGATGGATCCGGTTCGCACAGTCGTCGAATCTAACCCAAAAGAGCAACGCAGTAGAGGAAGACCTCACCTTAGGTGAACGGCACAAGTAGAAGGGGACCCTGAACCGACTTCGAGATAGGGTTAACTGAAGAGACTTGTTAGTTCAGGTCCAGGGGGCAAATTACTGTACACGTTATCGGGACCCCCGCCCAATGACGTTGTCTAATAAAAAGCGAGGGCAGAGCATATTACTGGTCTAATCGTAAACATCTTCAGATGACGCCTCTGAAAGTTGCTACGATTTGATCAGTTACAAGTTGCCGGTCATAGGTCTTGTTGGCGGCAAGACCACCGGTAGTCCCTACCAGGACTTAAATCACGGTACCATGGGAGTCAGGAGCCCCGGGATTTCGGTCCGGGCCTGACTTGTTGAGGTAGGCCCCTTGTGGGACCGTCATGGTGGCTGTGGTTTAAACCCAAATCGTGGGAAGGGTCTTCCTGTTGGTTTGACCCATTGGAGAGTAGCAAATAAGTACTGGGTGCTGTGACCCTAAGAACAGTAAGAGGTTTTAGGTCGGCCTCGACTCATACCAAGGGTGGAACTTGTGTCTCCAACACAGTTCCGAATTGGTATCAAAAACATATGTGGCGAGCGATGGCAAGGCATATCCTTGCTCCCATGGGCATCCCGTTAACATAAGTCTACATGACAGGTGGTTTACGTTAAAAACCAGAGACTAATGTACACGTTATCGAGCTTCGAGTGTCGTACTTTGACATTCTCTTATCCATGATCAAGCGCCATTCACATATGACAGTTACCAAGATCACGTACGACTGGATTTTGTGTCTTAGGAAGAAAAAACGATCAATGCGGGTAGCTACGAGTATAATATTTTTCAAAATTTTATGCGATTCTACTAACATTTTTCACTGCGGCAAATGCAATATAAAGAGAGCATGGTTTTCTCTGTATTTTTCTCTAAACATGTTATTTGGAATTTTTGATCTACTTTTAAGTAAATGCAATTTACTCTAACGAATCATCTCCTCTATGTGTCATGGATCATCTAAAATACCCTCGCTAATACTTTCTAAATTCTGTTAATCTAAGAAATCATAAAAACTGATTCGAAAATCTGACTAAAATCGATATGAGGAGAGAGTTTAACTGATTTTTCACTGGAAATAACCTTGAGTTATCAATGCAACCAGCTCAGTTTCAAAAGGAATCCACTTAACACGTTTCGCTAAGCTTTGTTAATTCTAAATGTCAACATTATAAGTTGTTCGCTTTCTTATCGCCAGTTAGTCCAATGGACGTGATAATTAATTATCAAATGAGCCAAAGTGGGTTCTAATAAGTACGAGAGCACATTGTTATATACCTGCATAGGCAGAAGTAGGTGTCAAAAACGTTACCATCAATCGTTCTATTGTTTTTCGACTTTTGCATATTCAAAATAGATTGTCACACGGTTCTACAGGACTACACACATGTACATACGTACACCGTATGATGCATGATACTGCTTTTAACTATTAGCACTTACATAACTTTCAAATATAATGACTCCAAATGACTGACACTCATTATCAAAGTCACTCTAATTGAATAATCATTTTAAAATTCAGGATTCACAGTCATGACATTACAACTTACGGATACGAGTGATATACCATAAATCAACTATTGTATTTCACACTGACGTGACATTGACTTGTATTTTGTCACTTTGCATGCAAAACCCTAAGTGATGTGGTAAACTTACCCGCGGTTCCAACGTCTCTTCGCCATGCAGCTCACCGATGGAGGGCCGTTTAAGATTCCTTTTAGACAATCGGTAGTTGTCAAGTCGTGGGAGAGCTTCTCTGTAAAAAAAAAAAAAGAAAAAAAGACGAAACAAAACGTAAATAAAAGGTAATTTTCGGGTCATTTAATTCGAAAGCCTAAACAATGAACGAGAAAGAAATGTAAGCCGGCTTTAACTGGTTAAAGGCGAATCCCGACATAACTAACTTAAACCAGTTCGTCATTGAAGAGACGTAAACAATGAAGTTTCGCAGAAATGATGTTGTGTTTTGATTGGTGGTTTTATTTATTTTGTTGGGTTGTTTTGACGTATAGTTATACGAGTATTAACGTTGATGTCATTTTTGTGGCATTTAATTAAAAAACTTTTCTTTCAACGGTTAACATTGATTAATAGTAAAGATAATTAGGGAGGCATTTAAGCATTCTACTGTTGAAGAAGGTGTTAACAACAAAAAATGCGTCCAAATTATTAAGTGGGGCTTAAAATACTCGTAGGCTTTAAAGTTAGAGAGTTGAATGCAAATTTTTAGAAATAGGCCTCTTTGGATGGTGATTTGTTTGACCTGAATTTCTTGCTTTAGTCTATAGATGATGACCCAAATATTTTCCTTTGTTTTTATTACTACAATAGATTTTTTTTTCTCATATCAGATTATTTAAAACTGACAGTAGACTGTGGCAGAGTAGAAAAATGCAATTGTAAGATACAGCTTTTTACACCTTGTTTATGCTTATCATTAGACGATTTTAAATTAATTTTTAGAAATAATTGAGGTATTCCATGTCAACTACGGAGGAATAATTTATCAGTTAAATATATTTAAACATACATACACCACCGTGATCAAAAAATTTTCAGAATTTATTCAGAAAATTTAAAATACAAGTTTATTCATCTAAATCTACAGGGTGAATGACTCGAACTTCAACTTTTTAAAATGCTATAATTTTTTTTATTTTTTGACAAATTTTATTGTGCCAAGGCAAAAAGTGTTGGAAAATACATCGATTTTTAAATTGTATCAGTAGTTTTCAATATATCCACCTTTGGCGCGAATAATGGGCTTGAGACGGCCGAGAAAAACATTCTACGCTGCACGCAAGTGGCTCTGCGGTATTTTGGCCCATTCCCGGCGAAGTGCTTGTTTGAGGTGGTCCAAACTTTGGTATTTTTTAGTGATAACCTTCGCCTTCAAAATACCCCAGACAGAGAAATCCAAGGGATTTGCATCCGGAGAATTTGCAATCCATTTTGTGGAACATTGTTTTTTGACGTGCGCTTTGTGAGACGGTGCCGAGTCTTGTTGAAATGTCCACGGTCTCCGACCGAAATGATTGTTTGCCCAAGGATTCAATACTGCCTCTAAGGTAGTTTCACGGTATACGATCGTATTAATTTTGACACCACGGTCGAAAAATACGAACTGAAAGCGACCATCGGCTGTTATGACGGGCCAAACCATCACCGTCGGTGTTGCCTGCTTTCTGTTGGCCGTCCGAAGGTGTAAATTTTCGAAGGACCTCTCTGGCAAGTAAACTCGGTCATTTTGTTTGTTGACATATTGCTCGATAACAAATGGCGACTCATCGGAAAAAACCAAATTCGGCAACTCACCACTTTCGTGCAAGCGTAGCAACTCCTTCGCTCTTTCGACTCTAACTTTTTTCTGTTGAGGTGTAAGATCGTGTGCTTTTTGGAACTTCAATGGCTTGAGCCCAAGCTCATTTTTCAGTATGTGTTGCATCCGTTCCAACGATATGTTGAGCTCACGAGCCATTTTTCTTAAACTTCGATGCGGATTTCGCTCAATTCGAGCCTTCACTTTCCGAACCATTTCTGCCGATGTTGCTGTTTTCTTATGACCACCTTCATGCCAGTATCACGGTAACGAGCTATGGTTCGTGACACAAATGATTTATTCACGTTGAGGTGCTGGAGGGCTCTAACGATAGCTACTTGTGGTTTTCCAGCCAAATATAAAGCAATCACACTATCACGTTTGAGTTCTATCGCGGATAAAAATTTTCCAACATAACTGAGACGCAAATCGTTTAAAAGGCTTGTAAATAATAAAATTATCTGACATGTGTCAAAATTTGAGCTCACTGTCATGAACGGTTTGGAAATTATAGCAGTCTGAAATTGGTTGCAGTTCGAGTCATTCAGGGTGTATATTGTCCCCTTCAAAGTAATCCCCACCGACTGCAACACACTTATGCCAGCGCTTGATCCAATCCTCGAAACATTTTTTATATTTGGTTTTCAGTATGTCCGTCAGTGCTTCCTACGATTTTTCCATTAAGTACTTCCTCTCGGCTGCTGAGACGCGTTCCCCGTACTAGATTTTAACTCGATTGAACAGAAAGAAGTCACAGGGAACCAAATCAGGTGAATTCGGTGGCTGTTGGATGGTATTTGTTGCATTTTTCGTCAAAAAATTACGAATAATGATGGCACTGTGCCACGGTGCGTTATCATGGTGCAAAATCCACGAGTTTTCTGCCCACAATTCTAGTCTCATTCGGCGAATTGCTTCACGCAAACGTCTCATAACGTACTTTTAAATTCATTTTTATTGATTCTTTCATTATTACTTACATTCTAGACAAAAATGCTTAAATCTAGTTTAACAATGATAGTTACTTATTCTAGCTTACTGGCTCTTACCGAGCGCTCTAAACTTTACAATCTTATTCATAGTTTACCTTTCGGCCTTAAAACTATCTTACAATTAATCTTATCTATCAGCATTACAATATATGAAATTTCTAAGAAAAGGTTTTCGAAAAACTTAGATACAATATCTTTAAAATTTTTTATAAAACTTAAAACTATGTCCCTATTCTACTTAACCTACCTAAGCTACTTAACCTACCTTAACTATAATCGGGGTGGCGAGCACTCGTAGCCTCTCACATCGAGTGGTCACCATACCAATTGCGATTTCGGGAGCCTATCATTCGTCAACATCGTGCACAAGCATCCCCGAGATTCAACCAATGCCATAAAGCATCGGTTACTTCTCAGTGGCGCCGCCTTATGTTGACGAACGCGGTCTCTCCACGAAATCCCCCTAACTGCCCTTATTCTAACTTACAACTAAGAGGAGTGTGTTACCTTAGTAACGTACCGACCTAGGAAAGCGAGCCCACCCTCTCCCCTTCTAGAAGCCACCAGAGTTCGGTGTACTGTTTCTCGGCATCGATCCGATCCCTGTCCGCTATCGCGGGACTAAAACGGAGGAGCTCCTGAGCATTGGCGACATACCCGTCGTAGATGAGCCGCTTGTCCCTCGCACCGCGGTGGCGGTGGTATATTACCGGGATACCATCCCTGCTTTGCATTAACCCTTTAGCATCAATATGGAGAAATGCCTCTGGCGGGATAAAGCCCGATAGAAGCGTGCTCTCGTGGTACATTTCATTGGGGTAATAAGCCCCAAAGATCAGGCTATTATCGTTGGTCATTGCTCGTGTGACGTGTCTTCGGATCACCTTAATCAGGAAATTGTCAATCCTATTCAGATTAGCCCCATCGTAAAGGACTTTGTTGGGATAATATTTTTTGTACTCTGATTCTGGTGTTCTGTACAGGCCGAGACAGGTCCTAAGACACTGCCTTTCAAACACCCGAATCCTTTCCATCTGATACGGCGCTACATTGAACCACACGGGGCAACCATACGCGATAACTGGCCTGATTAGGGCCACATAGCATATGAGCTTCACCCTGGAGACAAGTTGACTGCTGTGAAATAGCCTTCTTGTCAGGGCTAAAGCCTTCTTGGCCCCAGCAAGACAAGCATCTATATGCTTGTCAAAATACAAATACTTATCGAGCCAGATACCAAGGTATCTCACTACGCTTCTCACCGCTAATGGCAGTCCGTGCTGTCCAATGATGGCCAAATTTCGCCAGTTATATCTGGTATCCCTAGAAGCCCATCTCAATGGAGTTCTAAACAAGATTGTTTCCGACTTTTGAAAATTGATTTTCAACTTCCAATCGTCGCAATACGCCTTAATATGATCGAAGTCACGTTGCAAAAGGGTGTTAATGACTTCGATTTTTGGACCTGATCTGTACGCCACTAAATCGTCTGCGTACGCTATGGAATGATTGAGGGAACCTACTAGATCACTTGTGTAAATGTTAAACAGTATCGGAGAAATCACAGCCCCCTGTTGTAAGCTGTTTTTAATGTCAAAGATCTTGCTAGAAATGACGTTGTTGCACTTAACAACGAACTTCTTTCCCATAAGCATGTCGTAAATCATATATAGCAGGGGTTTCGGCATGCCCATCCTGGTCAACTTATAGAAAAGCCCCTCTAACCATACGGTGTCGAAGGCCTTCTCAAAGTCAACGAGGCAGGCACCCGTACACTGGTTCTTGCATTTATTCCATTGTATGTCGGAGACCAGCTTTGACGCAGCATGAATAGTGTCATGCCTCGCCCTAAAACCAAACTGATTTTCCGGAATTATATTATTTTCCTCAACCCACCTTAACAGCGCTCTATTAACCACCTTCTCAAATACCTTGCTAATATTCGGAAGCAAACTAATTGACCGAAGATTAGCAGGGTTAGTTCTAACTTTGTCCCTTTTCGGGATTGGATGTACCACTGCTGTTTTCCAATGCGTCGGATAATATGCATTATTGAGCGCATTGTTAAATAGCGTAGTAAATATATCCACTGCTTCCAAGGGCAGGTGTCTTAATACGACGTTTGGAATACCGTCCACCCCCGACGACTTTTTGTTTTTCAGAGATTCAAAGATGCACAGGAGTTCATCTTTTCGCACGAACAAATGAGAGGAAGCTCGTTCATCGGCGACGATGACGTTTGCCGCGTTTTCTTCATTGAATACGGTGAAACCGTGATTCTCGGATCGCCAATTTTGAAGTTCGTTGCGCAGATAATAGTGATTTACGTAGGCCCTGTTGTCAATGTCGTGATTACAGTGAACAGGATTGTTCACCGTATACACGGCCTCGAAAAAAGCTCCCAGCAAATTCACTTTCTCCTGTGGGTCTTCGACCACGAAATGACCGTCGCCTGAGTCGGCACTCTCTGGACTTATGCCGACGGTCAGTAGTGTCTGTCTGTTTTCTGCTGTTTGTGGAATTCGGACACACTGAATGTCATTGTGATCTTTCCTCCTGAACAATTTATTTATCTGCGGGAACATATTCGGACTACTGGATTTTATAGCCCGAATCTTATTGCCCCAGTACAGACTTACAGACTTACTGTAATTTTCTTTAATTAATTGTTTTAGGTTTTTGATCAGTGACTTTAGTGCTCTTATTTCCGGGTCGTTTCTGTCAGTGAACTGTCTGTACAGCTGCTTAAGCCTCGAGAGTAGTCTACTTTTGTGTGCGTACAATGCGTTGATTGTTGGAGTTCTGTACTTTTCGATCTGGCTTTCGTCGGAGTATTCTATCCGAGGGATAGTCTTGACAAGGTCTTGCATCGTCAGTAAATTACGGTCGATTTCTTCGTTATGTCTCATAACGTCCAAATACGAGTAATACTCTTTGTTTACTGTCTGGCCTTCTGGTAAAAATTCGTGATGTACTACACCGTTGTAATCTATGAAAACCGTGAGCATTTCCTTCTTTTTTGACTGAAAACGACGTGGTTTTTTTGGTATCGGCTCATTTGGTGAGCACCATTCACATGCCTGATGTCTGGATTGCGTGTCGTACTCATAAACCCACGTCTCGGATTCAGCCTCGCAAATCATCTCTTTTGCCACGTCAAGACGGTCTCTTTTTTGCATGAAATTGAGGTCTTTTGGCGCCAACTTTGCTGCTAGACGACGGAAACCCAAATCATTCACCAAAATGTCTTAGACGGATCCATAGGCAATGTTCAAGTCCTCCGCTATCTATCTGATGGTTAATTTGGGAATATTGACCAACATTTCTTTTGCTTCATCAATGTTTTCGTCGTTTTTCTATGTCGATGGTGATGGTCTGCCACTGAGTTCATCATCTTCGATTGACTCACGACCACTTGTGCACCGTTCGTGCCACTGGTAAACGACCGTTTTCTTTAGAGAATCGTTGCCGAAACACTTTTCCAATATTTCCAACGTTCGTGCACCATTAAATCCGATTTTTTACGCAGAATTGAATACAAGTTCGTTGTTGCAAATTTAAATCCATTTCTAAAATTGTAAAAAATCGCCAACACAGACGAAGATAGATGTACTCTTTTCTACGTAACTTTTGCAAATGTCAAGCTATGAAGCTAAGATTTAGAAGGAATGTCAACAGATTTACCAATTTAACAAAAAAAAAAACAGAACTCAAATCGGATCGCCACACGGTGGTGTGGTGCGGGAACTTTTTGATCAAGGTGGTATTTATTTGGGTTCACGGTGCAGTTACTCGAATCATTGGTAGGCTTTCAGTTAAAGAATTTAAAAGCAGAAGGTAAGTTTGCGACGAAAATAGAGAATTTTGTTAGTAAACTTTAATAAACGCCCAAATAGAATTTCTTTCGGATATTTAAAACAAAACGAACTAAAACAGGACCATATATGATTGAACTAAATAAAAACGGACACTTGGATAAAGTGTCGCCAGTTTTGTTTTTTTTTTATAATCGGCGCACGCTAAAGGGGTTTTGTACCCTTAAAATGTTCGTACACAGCGCGGGCGAAGAAAATTTAGGGAGAAAGAAAAGACAGGTACCGAGGTACATTGTTTTTAAATGTTTGTAAGTTATAACGACCAGGAAACACAGAGACCGGCAGGGCATTGCATAAGCGAGTTGTACGGCTTAGGAAAGAATCACGATATTTTAGACTACGTCCGAAAATGGGCTTGAGAGTAAACTGATGAGTATTCATAGCGAGACGGGTGTTGCGGTTGAAAGTTTGAATGGGCGGAATGCTACTGGCGATTTTAATGGAGCGCTTGTGGTGGAAATAGCGATAAAGCAAAGTGAGACAGGAGCATTACGTCGGTGCTCGAGGGTATCAATTGATTGACTGATACTAGTATCACCAATGAGTTTTATCGCACGGTTTTGAATCCTATCTAGCAGGTGCAGAGATGTTTTAGGAGCACCTGACCAGATGTGGGCATTGTACTCTAATTTTGGGCGGATGAATGCCTTGTATATTGTGGCCAGATCAGAGGGGGTAAAATATTTCTTACGTCGCTTGAGGAAACCTAGACATTTCGCAGCATTTTTGGAGATATCGAATATATGGTCATTCCAACGTAAGTTGTCACTGACACACATACTGAGAATGGAAAGTTTATCGGTTTCGACGATGCGAGTGCCATTCATGGATAATGGCTGGGTATTTAAATTTCGCTTTAATGACAGCAGACAGCATTGAGTTTTGGAAGCATTAAATTCCACTCGGTTGATAGTTCCCCAATTGGTTATGCTGTTAATATCGGAATTTAATGAGCTTAGCATACGCTGTCGTTCCCGTTCTACAGCCGAAGAGCAAGGGCGTGAGTCCGGGAACGAATATGAGAAGCAGAGAGTACTCTCATCAGCAAAGGAATATATTGGATTAGAAGTGGCAGACAAGAGATCATTAATGAAAATTAAAAAGAGTGTCGGAGACAGAACGGAGCCCTGGGGCACACCAGCATTTCTTTTTTGAATATCAGACTTGAAACCATCCAAGACAACTTGAATTGATCATTGATCTCAAAAGCACGCATTTTCGACAAAAGAGCCTGATACCAAACTCTGTCAAATGCCTTAGAAATATCAAATGCAACTATCTTGCTTTCGCCAGATTGATATACGCTTTGGTTCCACTTTTCGGTGAGACATGCCATCAAATCACCAGTGGATGGAATGTTGCTACGAAAACCATATTGCCGGTCATTGAGAAGTTTTCGTGTTTCGAAATATTTCATGAGCTGACGGTTTATCAGCGTTTCCATGACCTTGGTGAGGAGGGACGTAAGTGCAATGGGTCTGTAGGAGCAGAGAGAAGAAGATTCGCCTTGTTTAGGGACGGGCTGCACAAATGCTGTTTTCCATCTTCTCGAAAAGAGTCCTAAAGAGTAGGATTCATCAAAAAGCTTAAGCAGTGTTTTTGCCAGCGAGGAAGAACACCTCTTCAGAAGGAGGGGAGATATCCCATCTGGACCAGCGGATTTGTGAATGTTAGGATCTTTAAGAACTCTTGCGGAGACAAAGGACAATTTGGGAGTGTTGAGCTGGCCGCAAGCAAAGTGTGCAGCAAGCAGATTGGCCTTGTCCAAGGAGCTGACAGCTGGAATGTTATTGTAAATGAGCGTTGGGATGGAGGATGAGGCAGAATTTCTAATATTTTTGACGAATGACCCAAAATGTTTACTACCTTTGGGACATTGTTGTATTTTTTGCCTCAGTTTTTGGCCGCTGCAGTCATACCTGACTCGTTTACCCTTGTTTCGGTTGTCCTCTGTTGGGTTGGTCTTGAAGGACCGAAAAAACATTTCTCTAACCCTAACAGCCTTTTTACAGCTCGAGTCGTACTATGCGGGATAAAGTTTCTCATTCCAAAGACAATAGTGTCTGTGATCATATCAGCAGCGGCATCCACGTCGTTATCGAGGAAACATAACGACTAGTTAAAGTTCCTAAAGAAGCTGTTAAGACCGCTTCAGTTGGCTTTCTGGAATTGTCATACGGTTCTTTTAGGAATCTTTTCTCTAACTGCGTGGCCGGTGTACGAGAAATTAGCTGATATGACACAGTGATCCGACGAACCTAGAGGGATTAGCGCATTGACCTTGTATTTGTCAGAGTGAGAAGTTAAAAACAAGTCCAGGGTGTTGGCGGTATGACTATCAACGTCTGGTATTCGTGTGGGCTCATTTACAAGCTGAGTTAAGTTATTTTCCGCAGCGAAGATCTCAACACACCGTCTTTCGGGTGTTGTCTGTCCAGAGTGTCGAAGCCAACCATAATTGTGTGTATTGAAATCGCCCGTAATCACGATTTCAGTATGAGGATACAGGGATACAATTCGTTGAATGGAGTCAGACAGCGCATCAAACTCGTTAAAGATGGAGTTGCTGTCCAGTTTGGGGCTTCTGTAAATAAAGTAGTAGTGAATAATTTGCTTACGGAGATGGAATTTTAACCACATGAAATTGAATTCCGGACTGGAACAGGGACTACATTGTAGTGGAGTTTGGTAAGCTACATCACTACGCACGTAAATGGCGAGACCGCGGTGAGAGAAGAATAATGGCACTAGTTCGTAGCCAGGTAGCTTCAAATCAGAGTGATCTGAGAGATGTGGACGGGGATCTACCTGTGTTTCACTAAGTGCCAAAATAGCTGGTCTGTATTTACAGACGTGGACGTACACAGAAAAGTGATTACTTTCTAACCCGCGTATATTGGCAATATCTACTCTGAATTCCCGAGTCATTATAAAGAAAGACAAACACAAAAAACACAAACACCGACGATACTAAGCAAGTTGTTGACATCGTCGCACATAGGAGTATTTGCAGCTAAAACCTGGCCAAAATTTAATTTTCCAAAATGTAAAATCAAAAAGTAAAAGCTGTTGCGTTGCAGTTTTTTTCATTTTCTTACATCGTCTGTTGTGATAAAATGAGTTCAAAGCTAGCAGTTTAAATTTACTGCATTTTTCTTTCAATGAATTTCGAGTAGTTGTAATATAAATATAAATATTTTTTTAATGGAGAATTCTACTGCAAGTATGTATTGATATTTAAAATAGATTTTTGGGAATGTTATGCAGTTTTTTTTGCTTCGATTCGGGTTCAAAAACTATATAGCAAAAAGTTATCGTATTTTTTGAATATTTTTTTACGTTTTAATGATTTTAATATAATATTCCGTGTTATTCCGTAATGGTTTGAACTTTTTAAGTTAATTCAATTATTCGTCAACTCAATGCAAAAAGAATTGGCTGCTACTACCAGCTACCCGAAATTTTATGAACGAATTAATTTTTCAATTTTTCTTGTTAAAAAAAACAGAATAGTTTTTGTAATGTTATTACACTTTTCTTCTTCATTTTAATTTCGAAGAGAAAAGGTACACTGGGATATGTTTTTTTTGTAGCAAAAATGTAGTTCAGGTCAGGTATCTGGAGGCAGAAAGCGAGCCAAAAAGTGAATTTACGCATTTTTATTGTGCTCATACCGTGAACGTCTATTTTGTGTAAAAGTTAGCATTTTTTAGAAAATATTTATTTGATATTATGGAAGAGAGATCTAATTTTCATTAGATTTTCCCTGTTCAACAGCAGATCTCCTAGTTCTAAGCCAAAAGTAGCTACATTTGTGTTTGATTTAAAGCAAAGATGGTCAGCCCCAAACCAGAAGATAGGATTTCTTCTTAAAGAATAACAAAGTGTGGCTTGAAGAGACTTTCACACTCCCATTTAAGATTGTAAGATCAGCAGGGCAACCTGAAAAGCCATTTGAAGAATCAAGTGAAAGGAGTAAAAGAAGAAAAACCGAACGTATCCGAGAAAACCTTCAAACTAAGGAATTAGCTTATGCAAGCCAGATGAAATTAAGAGAAACTGGGAAAACTGTTGCTTCAAAGTTTTAACAGAAATTCTTAAATCTCCTGGGAAAGCTCAGAAGTACAAAGAAGCATACTCTGACAGCCTTGAACATAACAAAGAAAAACTGTCCACATTAAAGGCTTCTTCCATGTTTGTTGAAGCTGGGCTATCGCGAGAGAAGTATGAGATTGTAGCAGCAACGAATAAAGGTTTTTTTCCTTGTTACAGTATACTTCAGAAAGCTAAAAAAGATTGTTATCCAATCGAAGAATCATATACTGTAACGAAAACATTGGCTGAAATAAATCTTCAGGATTTGTTGGATCACACTGTAACTCGACTACTTACGTAAATGGAGGAAGTTACAAGCAGCCTAAATGGAAGTGAATGTCCCTAGTAAGTCCCTAGAGCTTATTACAAAGTGGGGTTGTGTCGGATCCCAGCAAACACAATACAAACAAAGATTTGAAAACAGTTCCGAGTCAGATGTATTTATACTTCAAAGTTCACTTGTTCCATTGCGCTTAGTTTGTGGTTCGAAAATCATCTGGCAAAACCCAACTCCATCTTCTCCCCGATTTTGCCGGCCTATAAGGATAAACTTTATTAAAGGAAGCACAGACATAACTAAAAGCGAAATCAGCCATATTCAGGCAAAAATCAATTCACTCTGTAAGACTGTAATACGTTCCAACATAGAAGTGAAACAGCTACTGAAACTACATCAACACAGAAAGGCTATGTTTGGGGACCCACTTCAAAAGACTTTAATAAATTAAATACAGCAAATAATCAAATTAATGAAAGCTCCATTCAGTTTGATTTGTCAACCCTGTAAGCGCGGGTCAGACTTTTTGAGAGTTTTCTGCATATTGCTTATAAGCTTCCAATAAAAAAATGGCAACTTAGATCGGGAGAAGAAGCAAAGTTAGAAAAATTCAAATTGAACTAGAATTTAGAAACAAGCTTGGCCTCATTGTGGATATACCTCGAGCTGGTTTCGGCAATACAAATGACGGAAACATAAGTCGAAGATTCTTTAATAACCCTAAAATTGCCGCCGAAATTACAGAAATTGATTTCAATTTGATTTTCTGATGTAAAATCATTTTGGAGGCAGAACAAAATTGGTTCTGGTAAATTTGAATCATACGCAATGAACACAGCAAAACTATTTGTAGTGTTATACTCATGGCATCCTATGACTCCAACATTGCATAAGATCTTAATACACGGATCTATAGTCATAGAAAATGCTCTTCTTCCAATTGGTCAGTTGTCGGAAGAAGCAGCAGAAGCCAGGAACAAACACTTTAGGTTAGTATTTAATTTGTGAAAATGGAAATGAGTTAAACAAAGTTAATGATAATTGAAACTTTCAGATTATATCGTCTTAACTACGCAAGAAAGTTCTCAAGAAGAGATTGTAACCGAGATGTTCTCAATAGATTGTTACTTAGCTCTGATCCTCTCATCACTTCTCTTAGAAAGTCACAATCGAAAACTCGAAAGAGACTTCAGAAATGCTTCTTCCAGAGGATTCAAACACATCAAATTAAAGTTTCATGGGAAGAATCTAGCGATTAATTCTAACAACATTAAAAAAAAACATTTCAAATAGCCAAGGCATCAATATCTCCTATTTTTATTTTCAATAAAATGTTCGTAAATAAATACAATAGAAAGCAATTAAAAATTGTATTTAATTGAATAGATATTAGTTTTAAGCAAAAATAATGACAAAGATAACAAAAAAATAATTTTGGCCAAGTTTTTGATGCAAATACTCCTATGTGCGTCGATGGTCTGTATCGATAAGGTAGAATTTAGAACCCTTAAGTAATCATAAGAGGAGTCGCTTTGAAAAGAGGCTACCAGCTTGTCTAGCATGTGGAGTGAGACCAAAAGTTTTGACTTTAAACCTGATATATCAGTTTAAAAATGTCATCTTATTTTAACCAGGCGGCAACCAAGGGCGATGTAGCTACAAAGGCGGGAGGGGAAGCTGATCAGGAGCCCTCTACCTCCTACGCGGCAAAATTAAAAGGGGGGGCTAACGTCCCTGGAAAGAAGGTAAATTTCAGCAGCAAGGGAAACAGATTCGACGACGTCGTCGAGCTGACCGATGCAAAAAAGGTGAAGGCTGGTACTTCATTCGCATTGCGTCATAAGCAAAGCGACCCGAAAGACGAGCTTCTCGTTGCTGTAATTAACGAGCTGAAGCTTTGCGGTCGTCTAGGGGAAGTTCCAAGACCTGTGGCAGGTCGTTTTGCTTCAGTTCTTGCACGACCTGTATTTTGTAAGATTTTAGACCAAGATTCTTGCGTGAAATCTTCCACGTAGTCGAGTAACACACTCCCAATACACTGCTCGATACAGCAGCAATATTTTCCTCTATACGCACTCTACGCATACAGGTAGATGGCTTGATACCCAATAGTGTGAAATTTGAGCGAAATCTGGTCACCATGGCTTGAATTACTTGCTCAGTAGGTCGATTATGACGACCATAAAGTGGTCAAAGTGGGCGAAAAACATTTTTCGTAGAGCACGAATTTTAATAATAGAATTCAATAATTTGTAAGCGTTGTTCGGGTGTAAGTCTTTCCATGACGAAATGGTACTCCTAAGTGAGCATATTTGACTTTGACACATGTCACGAATCACACGTGAACTGTCAAAAATAGAACACTGAAAAACCAAACAACAAAAAAATCACCCTTTAGAAGCAAGTGCTGAAGCTGGTGGTATACAACCCTGGGGTTGTTTAGAAAATAAAATGCTAAGAGAAAGTATCTAAGGGTTGAAGAAGAAAGAAGGAAGAAAGAAAAGTGAGAAAGCACAAGCACACGACTAAATGAAAACGTAAATAATACAATGCTACAAATTTTGGATGAAAGAAATCTGTTGCGCTGCCTTTGAAGAACCAAACTGTTCGACCTAGTGCGATAAAATTTAACCGCATTTAAATAGCGTAACATGCATCCATCCCTCGACTGGAGAAGAAAGAAAGAAAGTCGTATGCACTCAGTCCTTGTTGATTTAAAGGTAAAGTAAGAGAAGAGGGAGAGAGGAGCCAGCTGCGCAACAATCAAGTTCGCAACGTGGTGCTTGCCTTACCTCTCAGTGGTAATATCCGGTAACAGCATGAGTAAATCCTTCCCCATGCCAGCTAAAATGGCAAGTGCGTGCGCGACCAGCACGAAACCTTGAGGTTGTCTAACAATCGACCAGTGGAAAAACGTCGAGGAGAAGTTCCAAGACGTCCTATGGAAGTAACTATCCACTACAGGAAACGGGGAACTTCAATTTGATGCTGCTGATTGGGAGGGCGGACGCAAGGTTGTAGCTTGTGGGAATAAGTCGTCTGTGGACTTCCTCAGACACTTCATTTTGGAAGTACGGGATGCTTGGGAAAGTATTGGCAAAATACACTCTGCCGACAGCATGGATATGGGTTCCGTGTCCCTACCCTGAGAAGCTCCTGGGACTACTTCATGTGCAGACTCGGGATCTAAAAGCCGATACAGGGAGAGTCCTTAAGACGGGTTCTAGAAGGTAGTAAGGGCAGCATTTTCTGCTGTCCCTTAACAGGGACTGCTTACCATACCTCGAAAAATTGAAAGTTATGGTAAGGTACAGCATGAGTAGGTTGATGGTTAAGCCATCGACCAAGGGAAAGGACGAGGAGGAACCCCCCTAAGATGATGGAAGTGCCACAGATAAACCTGCACCACAGTAAGGCAGCAACGGCCTAGTGGAGTATATCACCAGACAGGACGTCACAGATGCCCGTCACACGAGCCCTGGATCAATAAGGACAACAAGATTCAGTGTCTAAGGCTGAAAAATTACGAGTTCTTCTACAAAGCAGAAGGTAAGATCAGGATTTGCATCCTTATCAAAAACCATATAATGGCATTTCCTTTGAATAAATACAGCTCAGGAGATCTGACAGCGGTAACCTGCGAAAGGGTGTGTAGTAAACTACTCTGTCTGACCTCGGCCTACCTCCCCTATGACTCTGAGGTAGTGATCTGGAAAAGCTAAAGGATTTGCCAAGGCAGAAAAATTGGATGCTGATACTGTTCTGTGACGCAAACGCCCATCATACACAATTGCGAAACGGTGGTATCAACCCAAGAGGAAAGTGTTTGTACGATTTCATTTTGTGTTCCAACCTCAATATTTGCAACAGAGGGAATTCATCCACCTTTTTGGTGAAAAATAGGCAGGAGATGATATGTATATTACCAATTTAGTTGGATGACCAGGAGTCTTGACTTTCACCGTGGAAGTTGAACGTTTAATTCTATCTGGCAGTTAAGTTTTGATCTTCTTTGCCATTTGCAGAAGTATTTACTGCTGGTCAGGTCTTTATGCCTTGACTCTTTCATTTTATCGTTCATATACTCGTAAAATTCCGATTATTGTTTTTGAAGTGACACCTCTCAACTTCTCCGATCGGAAGCGTCTCATGTCCTTTCTTTTAGCTCCGAAGAAGCTGGGCTTTTCACCTCATTTGCTTGTAGAATTCACGTATCGCTTTCGTTTCTCTATGCGTTTATGCGAAACGTCTTAACTAAAGCAAGATTGATCTAGTTCGGTGGCCAGCAACAGGCTGACCATTTCCGAACCGCGGAAGGTTAGCCTTTGGACCTTCAAATATTTTTAAATATGCCGACTACATATTCAATTCAATTATGTACATATATTTGTTTATAACTAGCTCACCATTCATCATTCAACACCCACATTATGAGGTCGCTGCAGTAGCAGAGTGGACTGACGTGGCTGCGAAGCTATTCGGTCTTTCAAAGGCTCCACTGCAAATGGAATTAATTGACCTGCAAAAAGATATTTTCTTGCAAAACTATAAAACTGCACCCACTGAAGAATTTTGGGGCAAACATGTTTCAGAAAAATATCAAAACTGCAAAAAACTAGCTATCAACTTGGCTACTACGAGTATATTTAGCTCAACATATCGAGGGTTGTCTGAAAAGACCGAACAATGATACAAGGCATTTTTTCTCAATTTTTTTTTTTATTTTTCTACATAGTCTCCTTGTAACTCTACACATTTCCTCCAGCGATGGCCCCATCTCTCTAACCCGTTCAAATAATACTTGGCGTTTTTCTCTGCAAAATAATTGTTCTCGAAGGTGATTGCCTCCTCATTTGACGAAAATCTCTGTCCTCCGAGCGCAGTTTTTAGATGAGGGAACAAAAAGAAGTCGCTTACGGCTAGATCTGGTGAATAAAGCGGATGGTCAAGCAGTTCAAACCGTAATTCATGGATTTTCTCCATGGCAACCGCTGAGGTGTGAGACGGCGCGTTTTCTTGGTGAAACAGGATTTTCTTTTTCTGCAAATGTGGCCGTTTTTCCGCAATTTCTGCCTTCAGCTTGGCAAGTATGCGTATGCGTAGTATGCTCCTGTAATGGGTTTTCCTTTTTGAAGATAATCGATTAAGATAACTCCTTTACTATCCCAAAAAACAGTCGCCATCACTTTCCCAGCCGAAACAACAGTTTTGGCATTTTTTGGAGCCGGCTCGCCCTTTGCGGTCCACTGTTTTGACTGAATTTTTGTTTCGGGCGTATTAGTATAATGGTATATCCAAGTTTCATCTACAGTAATTAATCGGCGCCAAAACTCGGATTTATTGCGCCTAAACTGCGCCAACAGAGCGTTGGAAATGTTCATTCGAACACATTTTTAGTCTAACGTAAGCAAACACGTCACCCAACGCGCGGACAGCTTTCTCATGCCTAAATCTTGATTTGATATGTAACAAACACGTTATTTGGACATTTTCATAACCTCTACTATCTCTCTCACTTTAATTTGGCGGTCGTCTAACAACATTTGGTGAACTTTAGCAATGTTATCGTGGTTGCAGTTTTTGGACGTCCCGAACGTTCATCATCTCCCAAGCTATTATGGGCACGTTTAAATTCAGCTGCTCAAAATTTCACTGTGGTAAATGACGGTGCAGAGTCCCCATACACAGAGTCCAACTCATTTTTGATTTGCGTAGGCGTATTGCCTTTCCAAAACAAGAATTTAATAACAGACTGAAACTAATGTAAGTAACTGTCAAAGATGCACAACTAGCATTCACTAGCTTTTATTGGCGGGTGCCGCTATCTTTACGTTGCGGAAACATTTCAGACAACCCTCGTATATGAAAAATAATGTAACATACGAGTATTATAGTATTTAAGAAATTTGTATCATTAATGTACCACTCAAAAAAAATTGTTTTCTTTCGTACTGTACAGAGAGATTCGGTCATTTTGTTTTTCTGAGGAGACGTCACTTTTTTCTGGCGATCCTGGCGGAGTAAGTGTTTTTTCTTATCAAAGAAATAAAAGATTTAAACAGGAACGGGAATTTTTAATAAAAAATAAGTATACTACATACATTATATTATTTTTTATTGTAGGTGTGTTATATTTCCTGTCCTTTTTTATTTTAAAATCGAGTATCTAAATATGTTTTCTGTTGATCTGTTTGTTTATCACCTGTCTGCCAAAATTTTTTTTTTTTTTTTTTTTTTTCCGGCGAGGGCAGGTGAAAATCTTCCATCAGACACTATGAGGATCAGAAGCGCGTGCTCATAGTAGTGTGAGATTCTTACTCACTAAAAACACCTCCCTTCATTGTTGATTTTAATACCGCAACTAAGTAGAACTTATCAAGCAGTTTTTATTTCATAAGTTAGTCACGATTGGTAGGACACTTTCCAATGGAAGACCCTACATATTCCGCTTTCTTAATGCGGTTTCAATTTATCGCGCAAGGTCCAACGGTTTAGTTCGTTGAAGACGGCGTAGTATGTTTCGTTCGTCCAAGACTTCTAGGACTGTATTGTTGATATGGCCGCTTAACCGGACTTTATGTTTTCGTGCGCAGTTCCTGACTTCATCTTCCACGAAAGGAACTCCGAGGTCTCGATGCAGGTCATTATTTCTTATAAAACATGGGGCAAGCACAAATTGTCGTAGCACTTTATTTTCAAAAGTTTGTATTATATTTACATTTGATTTCTTAGTACAACCCCAGAGTTGTATACCATAGGTCCACACCGGCTTTAGCACTTGCTTATAAAGAAGCAGCTTGTTTTCTAAGCTTAGCTTGGAATATTTACCAAGTAGCCAGTACATTTCTCTGTATTTGGCCTCTAGTTCTTTTCGTTTCTTTCTAACATGCGTTTTCCATTTAAGCTTCGCGTCAAGTGTCATTCCCAAATACTTAGCCTCGTTTGCAAAGGGGATACACACCGAGTTTATAGAAATGGGCAAGTGATTTATCTTTCTGTAGGTGAAGTCAACATGTACAGATTTTGTCTCATTAAGGGTAATTCGCCAGATCTTTGTCCACTCGTAGACTTTATTTAAAGCAGTCTGAAGTTTCGCCGTTGAGTCTTCTATTGATTCTTCAACCGCTAAGATAGCGGTGTCGTCAGCAAAAGTAGCGAGAACAGTATCCTCGACGTGTGGTATATCTCTTGTATATAAAAGGTACAAAAGTGGGCCCAGTACGCTTCCCTGCGGTACTCCGGCTAGGATATCTTTAAATTTCGAAACATCATTTCCGTATCGAACGCGAAAAATTCTATTTTCAAAATAGCTTGTCAATATATTATAAAGCTTTAATGGCAAAATTCGTCGCAGTTTGAACTTCAAACCTTCATGCCATACTTTGTCAAAAGCTTGTGAGACGTCAAGAAATACGCTCGAACAAATCTTTTTTTCTTCCAGGGATCTTTCAATTACATCAGTAATTCTATGCACCTGATCAATTGTTGAATGCTTAGTCCGAAATCCAAATTGATGGCTGGGAATAAGATTTTGGTTTTCGATAATTGGGAGAAGACGTTTTAGCAAAATCCTCTCAAAGATTTTCGACAGGATCGGTAGAAGAGAAATGGGTCTGTATGATTTTTTATCGTTTGGAGGTTTTCCTGGTTTTAGTACCATAATGACTTCTGCAACTTTCCACTGGCTTGGCACGTATTCAAGCCTCAGAGCCGCTTTAATAATGTGTAAGAGCTTTATAAGTGCTTTTTGAGGTAGCATTTTCAGAACTTCTCCGGTAATAAGGTCATACCCCGGAGCCTTCTTTGGTTTTAATTTCCTTATTACAGTTTTGATTTCAGCAAGAGTTGCATTTGTCATTACAAAATTACTATATGCTATTTCTGAAGAACTGGTGCCGGGTGCCAGTGTCGGGCCGTCGGAGGGCTTGAAAATTTCTTCAAGATAGTCGGCAAAAACCTCCGCTTTTTCCTTATCCCCCTTAGCCCATTCGTTATTGCCGACCTTGATTGGTGGCGCGGGGATTTTGGGCCTTTTTAAGCATTTTAAAGCTTTCCAAAGCGAGTAATTTGTTTCTTTTCCTGCCGTCAGGTTTTGAACATATGTATTTACTTCGGAATTTCTGTAACTTTTAAGAGTCTCCTTGAGCAGATTACAGAGCCTGTTTAAGCGTGTTTTATCCTGCGGCGCTCGAGTTGTTTGCCATCTTTTGCGAGCTTTTCTTTTTTCTCTTAACATATCTTTTACCTCAGGCGGGTAGTTTAAGTTACGTTTAGCCGTGTTTTTTCGTTGACAAGGTGTATTGTTCCACGCAGCACATTGGACTATTTCAACGAAAGAATCCACTTCGATTTCGAGTTCAAGTGCTGCTTTAAGTGAAACGTCTAGTTCTAGGTTATTATTAATCTCATTTCTGAATCCTTCCCAATTAGTATTTCGTCCAGTTAGTCTTAATGGTCCTTGTTTTTTAATAAACGTGTCGTTCATTGTCAGTATGACTGGAGAATGATCGGAGGAAAGATCGAAGTTTCATCAACGTTTATATCCGAGTTACGAATTCCTTTAACAACGAAGAAATCGACAAGATCGGGTATTTTCGTTGTGTCTGTTGGCCAATAAGTCGGCTTGCCCGTTGAATAGAAGTCACAATTGTGTTCCATACATGCTTTATAGAGTATTTTACCCTTTTGGGAGACACATCTTGATCCCCAAAAAGTGTGTTTGGCATTGAAATCACCGCCAATCATAAAAGCCGATCCAAGAGAATTGAATATATTTTTAAATATATGTTTTGAAGGCGTAAATCGTGGAGGACAGTAGATGGCTGAAATAGTAAAGGAGTTCCGTACCAATTTTACGCGCACCGCAATTAGTTGTACAGACTCGAGCTCTACTTTTATATCTTCGTTGTGCTCAAGAGACTCTTTAATGTATACAGAGGATCCGCCTCTCGCGTTTCCCGAAGGGTGATACGCGTAGTAATCTTTAAAACCTCTAATTTTTGCAGATGACCCATTTTTCAAGTGGGTTTCGGAAACCAAACAAACGTCAATGTCGTTTTTCCTTAGGAATAACTCAAGTTCATAAAGTTTTTCTAAGATTCCGTTTGCATTCCAGGTGAGTACGTTTAATTTTTCCCTTTTCATTTTTTAGGCGAAGGACGTTTTTTATTGAACCTATTTTCAAACTTCTTTAGCTTATCTAAAATAAGTTCATTGATTTTGTTTTGCTGCTCAAGCTGCGCGAGAATAACGGAAAATACTTGGGAAGCAGGATCTCCGGAATCTTTTGCCTTTAGCTTGGTAGCTTCAGCGTATGTAAGTTTTTCCGATGCTTTCTTTTCAACACTGGAATCAATCACTTTCGCCTTGGCGTTCTTAACGATATTTTGAGCAGATCCCGATGTTTTTTCTTTAGTTTTGGGATTCTCTTTTTGTGGCTTAAACAACTTGTCACGTCTGTTTTGCAACTCCTTTGCTACTTCACAGCCACGGAAATTTGCTACGTCTGCCAAAATGATTATTATTAATTGTAATGTTGTAAAATTCATCGGAATCTTTGTTGTAGGCGTCTTTTCGTTGGATTCTTATGGGTGATATTCACTTAGTCGAAGATGTGAACAATTTTAACAGCGGCCAAGCCATGCTTAACATTTTTGCTAACCGGTGATCTGGATTAAGAATCTGTCATATGAATATGTAAAGTCTTAAGCCAAGTATCGATGAATTTAGGGAACCGTTTTCTTCGCTAAACGTAGATGTAATAAGTGTTTCTGAATCTTGGTTGATCCCTTTTGGTGATGATGGAATCGGCGATGATGAAAAATGTGTAGCACTTCACTGTTACGAAATACTTCGTGGTGACAGATCCACAAGGGGAGGAGGGGTTGCAATCTAAATGTGAAGTTTTAAAAAGAAGTGGAAGTTGTTCGTGCTGTGATTTTTAGTTTGTTGTAATTTCGAGCTGTAATCAAAAATGCTTTATTGGCTGCATCTACGTACCGAGTCGAAACATTGCTCTGGCAGAAATCGAAACCGAGCTATTTACCTTTGTCCGATGTTATGAGAATATAATCCTTTGCGGTGATTTCAATAAAAATCTTTTGAAAAATGATGAGAAAGCAGTTTCAATTAAAAACCTTGCTGTTAACTGTGGTCTTAATATTGTTCACAACTCCGTTCCGACACATTTCCGCATAGATTGTCGACCTTCACTTTTGGACTTCGTTCTTGTGTTAGATGCGACCCTTGTAATATTCCACGATCAAATATCTGTACCCTACTTTAACTTATCTCATGACCTAATATTTTTAACCTTCGACCTTCATATGAATACTGAACTTTCTCCCAAGAAGGTGCTATTTAGAGATTTCAATAATATTGACCTACCGGCTCTACATAACGAAGCATCAATATACCCCTGGGATTTATGCTGGAATCTCGCTAACGTTAATGACAAAATTGCCTTATTCGAGTCGATTGTGTTGGAGCTCTTCAATAAATATGTACCTATAAGGCAGGTGGTTGTCAAGGATCCTGGTTGCCCTTGGTTTACTCCAAATATAAAAAAGTTCATGAGGCTTCCTGACAAAGCCTATCGCAGATGGAACACTTATCCTACATCTATAAATGGAGCACCTTTGTTAAGTTAAGAAACTTAACAACTGCAGAGACCCGTAAACAAAAGCAGCGTTATTACACCTCCAAACTTAAAACCAAAGCGAAATCTCAAGATCTCCGGAGAAAATTGCGAGAGCTGGGAATTACTCGTACTTCCGACAAAAAATGTTTTCCTAGCCGTGAGGGAACTGATCCGGATCTACTAAATAGCTTCTTTGTAAGCAAATCTTTTCCACCTAATCCTATATCTTCAACTAAAACAGATCTAAGCTGTGGACCTTCAGCCTACTCAGGTCCAACATTTTCCTTCAAAACTGTTAACAGCGTTGATATTATTTTTGCTATTAAATCTGTAAAGTCTACCGCTATAGTTATAGATGGTATTTCTCTGAAGTTCATCAAAATAATACTGTTGCATGTAATAGATACGCTCACCCATATCTATAAGTATTAAATCTTGTTTTCCCCCAGCCTGGAAACTTGCAAACGTGACACCTATTCCAAAGAATTCAAATCCTTCTGAATTGGCCGACTTTCGCCCAATAAGCATTCTCCCGGGTTTGTCTAAGGTTCTTGAGATCGTCATAAAGAATCAACTTCACATCCACGTAGACTCACTCAATTTAATAAGCCCACATCAATCTGCTTATCGTAAAAGTCACAGTTGTACCACTGCACTTGTAAAAATAATTGATGACATTCGTTTAAACTTTGACAAGTCCCATGTAACCTTACTATGTCTTTTGCATTTTTCAAAGTCATTTGATTCGGTTAATCATGAAAAGCTCTGTCAGAAGGTAGTTAAAGGATTTGGTTTAGGAATAAGAGCTGTAGAACTGATTAAAAATTATCTAAGCGGTAGATATCAACAGGTCCATATGAATGGCAAAGTATCAAGCATGCTAAGGCTTCACTGTGGCGTTCCGCAGGGCTCAATACTCGGGCCATTACTTTTCGCTCTGTTTATAAATGACCTACCTCTAGATTGTAAACATGCGATTGTACATTTATACGCTGAAGACGTCCAATTATAGGTTTCCAGCCCGCGAACATGTATACAGAGTTGTGTCAGCCATTTAAATGAAGATCTGGACGCAGTGCGACTTTGGGCTTCCTCAAATGGGCTTCAATTAAATGCTGAAAAGACTTTGTTCTTACCAATTGGGAAGAAAATTGGACAATTTGAGGAATACTCAAATGTTGATCTGTCTACCGAACAAATATGTTTTTCTATTACAGTCAAAAACCTTGGCATAATTCTTAACAATTCTATTTCAGCTACCGATCATACCGACGCTGTAATAAAGAAAATTTACGCTGGGCTGCGATTATTGTGCAAATCCGCCCGTTACTAGATGGAGTGAAAAGTGACCTCCTTGACCGCCAGAATGCGCTGTTACTGCAAAAAAGGTTATGGTGTCTTGAAGTCCGTTCATATTTTGGCAGACATGCCAAATTTCAGTGCGATACTGTCTTTAGTTTTGTTTTGACTACTGATTGTTGTTGACGTGTGTCTAAGATCGGTGCCATCCCTGGACAGCACCATCTACATTTTAGATTTTGACAATTGGATGCCCTTCTGGCCAACATCGTTTTTACTCTTTCTTATTATGTAATTGTTTCTCGCTTTTTCCGGTTGGCTTCTTCTAAGCCTTTCGTCATTTTTCTTCTTTCAATTGGACTCGTGGCAAGCAGTTACTTACCGAACGTTGCCTAATAAATACAAATTGTACAAACCAAAATTACGGATAAATTATTATTCTTTCCCCTACATTTTGGTGCCTCCTGTGAGGATTGAAGGACTTTAAGCTTGTATCAAGATATACAAGTACATATAATAATTACTTCACATCTCTGTTTGGACGTCAGCTTGTCTGTGGAAAAATTGGTTTGTTCATCTTTGCATTTCCTGCGCATCGTTAACTATTTTGCTTTTTCCTTGCATTTCGCCGCTTGAGACAATCTACTCTGTGCTGGTGTAAAATATGGCGGCGCTAAATTTGCGAATATCGGCCACAAATGCTATTCGCCGTGCATATAACCGCGTGACCGGAGCTAACCTCGCCTGATGTGGCACAGCTAGAGCAGGAGATTAAGTCCGTAGCGGCTCATTACGAACGATTTGTCGCTAATCATCAGATGTTGGTTGGTGTGGCTGAAGTAACCGAGATGGAGGAACATGATATTTTGTGGGAACAGGTAGAGTCTAGCTACAATGCGTGTTGCGTGATCCTGAACCGGAGATTAGCGCAACTTCGAAATACTCCAGCACTGCCGCCAGCTGGTTGATCCGGCAAAGGTGCCGCTCATAGGCGGAATGTATTCTGGTGGGTACAATGAGGTGTGGACAGCGCTCAAGACTCGTTTCGATAACCCTAAACTTCTGGCGGAAATTCATGTTTCTCGTCTCTTAAATTTGAGATCTGCACCAGATGAGACTTCAGGAGCATTATTAACGATTGTGGACACGGTACAGGAGTAATTGCGCGCGCTGCGTGTGATGCTTTTACCGGTGGATCAGTGGGATGCGCTGGTAGTGCCGATCGTTGTGTCCAAACTACCCCCCTCAACGCGGCGGGAATGGTGTATGGATTGCTCGTCTACGAAGATTCCGCGCCTGACGGATTTGTTAACATATGTAGAAAAACGTGCTCAAAGTCTTGCAGAGGACTTGATTCGGATGCCGAATCGCAACGATGGTGCAACTACCCGTTATCCCCGCTCGCAGACGTTGACGAAATCATATTTGGCCACAACAAGCGAGAGTCGGTGCCCGTATTGTCAAGCGCCACATCGGATTACACGTTGTCAACGGCTGCTAAGTAAAACTCCTAGCCAACGTTTCGCGATCTAAGGGATTCTGGCTTATGTTTCAACTGCCTGAGGAGTGAGCACACATCGAGACAGTGTTCTGCAGGTGGATGTCGACAGTGCGGGAGAAAGCATCACACCATGTTTTGCCGAGAGGTTCCCCGTCCAGCTACTGAGACCTTCTCTCGGCCATCTCAGTTAACAGTTGCCACAAGTACGGTGCACTCATCCTGACTAGCCGACCAGACAGTTTTGCTTGCTACAGCGCGAGCGTTCGCATGTGGAGATTTGGAACAGCGCTTGACTCGAATCCTCTGCGACCCTGGATCGCAGGTAAGCTTTGTTACCGAACGCTTGACTAATCAACTTAATCTTCGCAGATCTAAATTCGAAGTGGCAGTAGAAGGAATCGGCGCTCTCGCTCACGCCCGCGCCAAGGGTAGAGTCGTGCTTTTGCTCAGGTCTACGTTCTCTGACTTCGAATTGGAAATTAACGCACTGGTGCTTTCGTCAATAACTTCAGTAACTCCAGCGGTGCCTATTGATGGAAGATTTAGATGCTCTTCAATTGGCTGACCCGCACTTTGCAAGCCCTGGGAATATCGACGTTCTAGTGGGAGCCGACGTGTGGGGCCAAATCGTCGAAGGTGAGGTCATAGGTGGCAAGCCCAACGAACCCTGCGCGCAACGCACCCGGCTGGGCTGGGTGGTATATGGCCCAGCTCCTGCTACCTCAACTACAGCACATCCACCTTATGCTTTCTGCGCTCTGGTATACGATGCCGACGTGCGGTTGGAGGATATAGTACGAAGTTTTTGGATGTTGGAAGAAGTTCCAGAAGCGAACGTTGCCCAAGATGAGTGCGAACGCATATTCTCTGCAACGCACTCATGAAATGCGGATGGACGGTATGTCGTACATATTTCATTCCGGTCCGATGCTCCCGAGTTAGGAGATTCATACACAAATGCACTACACCAATTTCATGGCCTGGAACGGCGACTAGCTGGTAATGAAGACCTACGCAGCAAGTACATATGCTTCATGCGTGAGTACCGCGCTCTAGGTCACATGGAGAGAATTGATCAATCTGCTAAGCCTACGAATTGCTACTATATTCCCCATTACGCGGTGCAGGGTAAATTCCGTGTAGTCTTCAATGCATCGGCACGTACCACCAATGGTGTCTCGCTGAACGGCACCCAGTTGGCAGGCCCTACTATTCAGGATTCATTGGTTAATATTATCTTCCGCTTTCGTCGCTATCTGGTTGCGCTTACAGCCGATGTGGAGAAAATGTTTCGGCAGGTACTCGTGACTCCAGACCATAGAGAATATCAACGTGCGCTCTGGAGAGATTCTGCAGCTGAAGAAATTGGTGTCTTTCGACTCACGACGGTTACATATGGGATGGCCTCAAGCCCTTTTAATGCTGTACGCACGCTGCATCAGAGCGCTTACGACAATTTTGACTGTTTGGCGGATCAGGAGCAGGCCTTAGAGGCACGAAACATCATCCTTTCGTCCTTTTATGTGGATGATCTGTTGACGAGTTGCGACAGTGTTTCAGAAGCAGTAGGCCCAGCGGGACATGTCGACACCATACTGACGAAGGGATTCTTTAAATTGCGGAAGTGGAATTCCAACCGTGCTCAGGTACTCAATTAGATGCTAATCATTCTTCTTCTGCAGAGCTTATCACCGGTGCTTGGATTACGTTGGGATCCGATGGCAGACGAGTTATTTTTCAAGGTTGTGTTGGAGCCTCCGGATAAGCACCCAACGAAGCGACGAGTTCTAAGCGAGGTGGCGCGATTTTTGACCCGACAGGACTTTTAGCACCCGTGGTCGTTACGGGCAAAATATTCATCCGGACGCTTTGGTCCGCTCGTATCACGTGGGATACACCGCTTTCAGAAGAACTAGAGGAAGTCTGGAATAAATTTTGTAACAGCCTCAACGCCCTCAATTACATTCGAGTACCCAGATGGTTGGGTATGCAAAGGGACACAAACACAACTCTACACGGCTTCTGTGACGCCAGTTTGCGTGCGTACGCTGTTGTTGTCTACACCCGGACAGATGGGTTTGATGGACGTGTCAGCGTTTCAGTGCTCACTGCTCGCACCAGAGTAGCCCCTGTTGAAGGCGCTACGATTCCTCGGCTGGAGCTTTGTGCAGCGCATTTGCCAGCTGTAACGCTGGATCGCGTTCGGACAGCGATGGGTCTAGTGGATACTCCTTATTATTTGTGGTCCGATTCTGAGATTACACTGAGCTGGCTACGCAAACAACCGAGTGCCTTAAAACCGTATGTGTCAAATAGGGTGCGCCAAGTTCAGGAGCTTACGGAACCAGATCGATGGCATCACGTCCGCTCGGCTCAAAATCCGGCCGATTGTGCAAGTCGTGGCATAGGAGCACAGGAGCTATTACAACATCATCTGTGGTGGCAAGGCCCGGAATGGTTGGCATCAGGCGCGCTGCCGAACGAACTTAGCCCAGATGAACTGGGTACAGTACAGAGTGAAGAGAGGATCTCCGCTATAACGATGACAGCTACAGTTCAACCAAGGTTAACAACGAGACTAGTGGATGGCCATTTGATTGCCCTTACTGAGCGCTTCGGCTCCCTGCTGCGACTTTTACATACGGTAGCTTATATATTGCGATGGCGTTGCAATCGTAGACCTCTTCGAACTTCCATTGTGGGACCCGGCGAACTTGAGGACGCTTTATCAACGCTCATTCGAATGGAACAGGGCCTGGAGTTTGGGACAGAATTGGCAGACATTCGGAAAGGGTCTAATGTATCGAGTTCCAGCCGAATGGTTTCCTTGAACCCTTTTGTGGACAACGATGGTACCTTGCGAGTAGGTGGACGTATTAAGAAAGCAGCGCTTACGTACGAACAACGTTTTCCAGCTATTCTTCCGAGAAACGGCGCTTTAGTATGGCTATTGATCGATCAAGCACACCACCAGACGCTGCACGGTGGCACTCAAGTGATGCTTCAAACACTCCGCCAGCGATTTTGGATTTTGAGGGGTCGACAAACTGGACGAAGATATCTTAGTAGCTACGTTACCTGTCGACGTCATCGCAGTGCAGCATTAGTTCAACAGATGGCCTCCCTGCCGAAGCAAAGAGTGAATGCATTGCGACCTTTCTTGGCATCAGGCGTGGACTATTGCGGACCTTTCATCTTACGTGTTGGGACACAGCGGTCGCGGACGACAGTCAAGACCTATCTGGCCATTTTCGTCTGCATGGGGACGAAGGCCGTACATATCGAGGTAGTCGAGGATCTTACGGCACAGGCTTTCTTGGATGCCTTTACAAGGTTCGTCAGCAGACGTGGACCTTATCCTGATCTTTACAGTGATAACGGCACAGCGTTCATCGGAGCGAATCGGTTACTGCAAGAAGATCTGGCAGCTTGGCAGTGCGAATACAATCAACAATCATTAGCTGACAACGGAACGAAATGGCACTTCATTACGCCTAGCGCCCCACATCAAGGCGGCCTTTGGGAGGCAGCGGTGAAGTCTGCCAACCACCATCTAGTACGTTTGGTGGGTAAACAAGCACTTTGGCATAATCAACTGCAGACGTTGCCTGCACGCATCGAGGCCTGCCTCAACTCCTTCCCGCTCACACCGCTCTATGATGACCCTGACGACAAGTTGGCACTAACGCCAGGTGACTTCCTTATTGGAGCCCCACTCATCGCTATACCGGAGCCGAAACTCGATGATATCCCAGTTCGTCACATCCGACGGTGGCTGTGGTTGCGACATGTCCATCAACAATTTTGGAGGCGATGGAGCGAAGAATATTTGACAACATTGCAGGCGAGAACTAAGTGGCAACGGCGCCAGCCTAGCATCCAGGTGGGTGACATCGTGATCGTTCGTCAAGAAAATCTTCCCCCGACTCACTGGCGACTTGGTCGAGTATCTGAACTTCACCCGGGCAGTGATGGATTGATCCGGAACGTTACCCTCAGAACGGCAAATGGAGTATGTACCCGGGCAGTGCAGATGCTGTGTGTACTGCTAGAGGCTGATCATTTCGAACCGGATGGTCCGACCGGGCAGGATGTCTAAGATCGGTGACATCCCTGGACAGCACCTTCTACATTTTAGTATCTGACAGTTGGATGCCCTTCTGGCCAACATCGTTTTTACTCTTTCTCATTATGTAATTGTTTCTCGCTTTTTCCGGTTGGCTTCTTCTAAGCCTTTCGTCATTTTTCTTCTGGACTCGTGGCAAGCAGTCATACTTACCGAACGTTGCCTAATAAATACAAATTGTACAAACCAAAATTACGGATAAATTATTATTCTTTTCCCTACAACGTGTTTAGCATCATGTTGAGTATGGAATAAAACTATTTTCGTTCTCTCAAAACACATTATTTTTTTTGAGGGGCAAAACGGCGAAGGAAATAAAAGAAAAGTTGGATAAATATTATGGGGCTAATGCTCCGTCAGATTACACCGTTAAATATTGGTTTCGAGAGTTTCGTGATGGCCGAAATTCCACTACCGATCAAGTCCGCAGCGGCAGGCTATATGATGCGGTTACACAGAACAATGTCAAAAAATACATGAAATGGTGTTGGCTGACCGGAAAGTGAAGGTGCGCGAGCTAGCAGATACCACAAAGATTAGTACTGAGCGCACACGCCATATTTTGGGCAATATTCTGCATATGAAAAAGTTATCCTGCCGCTGGGTGCCGCGAGTGCTCACTCCTGACCAAAAACACGAACGCGAGAGCACTTCGAAAAAGTGTTTGGACTTGCTGATGCGGAATCGGGCGGACTTTTGGCGTCGATTGGTAACTGGATTTGGATCCCTCGGACTATTATCTCTTCCCAAACCTCTAAAGATGGCTCATCAATAAAAAATTCAGCTCACACGAGGAAATCATCGACGCCACGGAGGAGTATTTTGCAGACCTTCCGGAAAATTACTTTCGGACTTACAAACTAGTAAGATCTCTTCTTGTGCCACATATTACGTACTTTTGCTTGGTTTACAGTTCACTAGACTCAGTATGCTTTAGAAAATTGGAACTTGCTTTTAATTCCATAATTAGATATGTCTTCCACCTTCGCAAGTTTGATCATATTTCCATTTTTATTAATGCCATCTTAGGATGTTTAGTTTTAAGCGACCTGAATTACCCCAACTGCCTATCCGTTGCACGATTGTTAACCAATAAGAAGCCATATTATCTACATCGTAAGATACAGTTTCCGAGGTCATCTAGAACTTTAAGAATTAATCCTCCAAATTATTTCTTTTTAGAAAGTAGCTGTCTGTTTTTTGTTCACTCCGTAAGACTGTGGAACTTGCGTCCATCTGAAATCCGGCGTTCGCTTGGAACAAAGAATTTTAATGCTTTTTTACTTGGTTTTTTTTCTAGACATCATTGAGGCATATAGGAGCATATAACAATAATTTTGTAAATATGTACATACATACCTGCACATAGAAATATAATACCGCCTATAATTTTATATTTTTTTTCTACGATAAATTGAAACTTTTTTAGTGGACTAGTATTTGTATGACTCTACATAGTTGCTCTAATTTTATTATTTTTTAAGCTGATAAAATTAATTTATTTTTAACTATTCTGTTTGATACTTTTTTGTCCTATGTACTGGTAAAAGAGCTTAGCTCTTATTTGTACAATCTGCTTTTTATACTTTAAATAAGTACTTAAATAAAGTTAGCCAAAGTTAATTGAAGGGAATCTGAAGCCACTCTGTCAGAGGCAACAATTCTTCACGGTTTGGAAGCCGTTCATCTATTATACTATTGTAATAGAACCAACTATAATGTCTCATATTTTACGCTATATATATAAGTACATATGTTTAATGCCATCTTTTTCGGTCAAAAATTCAAGACGCAAATATATGTATAAGGACTGAAATGAATAAAATTTGGAAACTTCAAAGTAAAAAAAGAAATATTTTCATAATTCATGTAAATTTTTTTTATTTGCTTTAAAACTCTGTTTTTATTAAATTCATTCACAATTATTGGGTATATAACTTAATTCGGTTTTTTTTTTTCAAAATTTGAACGTTTATTTCAGAAAAACATGTACAATAGTATTATTCAAAGTATTGTTCATCTGAAGCTATGACTTTTTCCCATCTTTCTGGCAATTTGTGGATCCCATTACAAAAGAACAGCGCCGGCTTGGCAGCCAAGAATGAATCAAGCCAATTTTTGATATTCTGCTCTGATGTGAACCGTATTTCAGTGAGAGCGTTCTGCATCGACCGGAACAAATGGTAGTCAGAAGGGGCAAAATCTGGGCTATAAGCTATAAGGCGGGTGGGGTAAGACTTCCCATCCACTGTTTTCCAAATAGTTATTAACCGGAATAGCAACGTGGGGCCGAGCGTTGTCATTGATCGAAAATTATCCCCTCGTGTCTGGTCGCATATTCCGGGCGTTTTTCGGCCACTGCTCTCTTCAAACGGATTAATTGTGTTCGGTAGCATTGTCCATTGATGGTTTCACCCGGTTTTAGCAGCTCATAATACAGCACACCCATCTGATCCCACCAAATACAGAGCATTATCTTCGCGCCATGGATATTCGGCTTTGTCGTTGATTTGACTGGTTGGCCGGGTTTCACATATGATTTTTTGCGCTTGGGGTTGTCGTAATGGATCCATTCTTCATCACCAGTAACAATCCGATGCAAAAATGACTTCCTTTTGTGGCGTTCCAGCAGCATTTCGGACATGCAAAACCGCCCAATTTCCTTGCTTTTGAATATATCCAGCTGCTTTTAAACGTTTTGAAATGGCTACTTGAGTGACACCCAAAGATTCTGCGAGCTCTTCTTGTGTTTGGCAACAATCTTCATAGAGTAATGCTTCCAGTTCTTCATCTTCAAACTTTTTTGGCTGCCCAGGACGTTCATCGTCTTCCAAGCCAAAATCACCACTTTTAAATCGTGCAAACCACTTTTAGCACGTTCGCTCAGCTAGCGCATGTTCACCATAAACTTCCACCAAAATACGATGACTTTCGGCAGCAGTTTTCTTCATATTAAAGCAATGAAGAAGAACTCCCCGCAAAAACACTTTTTCAGGCACAAAGTTCGACATATTTGAGTGAAAAGCATATACTGAAATGACGTACAATGACAGTAGCTTTCCAACGCATGTTCCAATGGAATAATAACAATGGAATAATACAAGTTACGCCATCTCTTAGCAAACCGCACGAATACAAGTTATAGACCTAATACAAAAAAATAAAAATAATTATTTGAGTTCTCATTCTTTCCTCAACTTCTTTCGAATGTCCTTCATAAGGTTGGTGACAGTTACATCCGTGATCTTTTTGGACGCTCTTTTCCATTTAGCACTAAAAGCTTTTACGTCCTTTGCACACTGCTCACTTTTCCTCAATTTAGCTTGTGACCAAAGCCCAATACTTTTCAATGGGACGGCACTGTGGAACATTGAATGGATTCATGTCTTTTGGGACAAAGTCGACATTTTTAGCAACAAGAAAGCTCAACGTCTCATGAGCATAGTGAGCTGATGCTAAATATGGCCAAAATAATATTGAATCCTCGTGTTTGCTTAAGAAAGGAATCAACCGATTTTTTAGGCACTCGTTAATGTTCCCGTTGTAATAAACTATGAGCTTCTGTGTCCACATTGGCAAATGGCCTGCCAAACGAGATATTTTGACCCGAATTCTTCCATCCCAATCGATGTTGTTGATTGCGGAAGAATCTCAGCTTCAAACGAGTTGTAAAACTGCGCACCTGGAAGAGTAGTAAAGTCGGCTTTGACACAAGTTTCGTCATCCAAAACCAAGCACGCTTTCTTGTTGCCGATCAACTCGTATAGCTTTCGGGCTCGTGTTTTTGGTATTTCTTGTTTTTTTCGTGTTTTTAGACCGTTACGTTCTTTAGATCTTTGTACCATCGTTTGGTTGGTATTACATTTCCGAGCAACATTTCTGGATGACACCGTCCGGTTTTTTACGATGGTACCCACTATTTTCCTGTCCAAATTTGTATCATGTGCTCCACTTTTCTGTCTCCAAATATCGTTTAATAACAGAATCCACTGTACTGCGTGTTATGTTTAAATTTTTTGCGATGAAATGGTTTGGACGCGAAGTATTTTCGGGCCATTTGTCGATGATCTTTATACGGCGTTCCTCTTGACTCATATTTTATAAATATTTTAAACCGCACCGAACTAAAATCAATTACAAACTGAAACTAGAGAATATACAGGCTAATTTGGGTACAAAGTGCGATTGCAATTTTTACGCATTGGAAGTATAGCCCGTATTAAAATTTATAGATTTTATTCGTTTCAGTCCTTACGAGTTCACACGTGCCTAGGCACCGCACTGAATATCTGAATTAAATTGCGGGAATATCCAGGGTATATGACGAAGGAATCTGTCATATTATATAAGGTTAATGCCAAAATACAGCAACCTCTGGTATCACTTTATTGTACTCACGGTTTGCATTGTTTTGACTGATTCAAGTAAAAACATTTTGGCCGATAAGCACACTTAAGACAAAAAGATTCAATTGCAATACATAATTATTTTCCATTGAAATTTAACGCTATGTGAAAAACCTTTCACTACATAAATCAGGCAGTCAATATCATTTTCTTTCGTTTCTTATCTATTTATTATAAATTTAAAATTATTTTAAATAAATAAAAAACAAATACCTACGAGTACATTCTTTTAATCTTAAGTCCGTTGTCTAATCTACAAGATCTTAGAGCCACAACTCATATTAATTGCCATAGATAGAATACCTAAAAAAATCACTTAAAACTACTTATGCCAATAGCTAATAAACAGTTTTGAAAATTTTTCGATGGAACTACGATTATTATTTTTGATTTGTAATTGATTGTTGATATCTCTCTCCACACTATGGCATACGGTCTTTGCAATTGTTTGCGCCTACTGGAATCAAAGATAAGAGCTATTAATTGCTGGCTGTAAATCTGAAGCTCTTACTTCGATAACTAATAGAAAATATTATTAAGCCACAGACAACTTGCAATACGATATGACTTGCTTTGATAGCAAATATTTTCACTCAAGGTACTTTCTTCGATTACGAACAATTGCTATATGAGTCTGGAAACTCGGTAATTGAATGAAGACCAATTGAAGCTTAATGAAAACCTTATCGCAGTACAATATCCGAATTTACAGGGTCTTCCAATAGGGACTTCCGAAATTTGACAGTTGATAGCGGCCATATTATTGAAGCTACATCTGTCAGATTCGCTGCAATTTATTCAGCCTGTTTTGCCAAATCACCATGGACGGGCATAGAGTTTAACAACACGTGCAAATGATAAAATAGTTTTATTAAAATGGGTGTCCTGTTCGAGCAACGTTCCGCGCGCTTCGCCCATTTTACAGTCGCCATAATCGTCCTATCTAGAGGACTATTCGCAGTGTGGTGAATAAATTTCAGTCCACTGGTTCAGTAAACGATAAAGCAACACCCGTACGTCGACGAAACGCAAGATCTGTCGAAAAGATCGCCGCTGTCCGTGAGAGTGTACAGGACAATCCGAGGCCTTTCGCAGACCACAACTTGGCGAATTTTGCGTCGTAACTTGGGCCTAAACCCATACAAAATTCAACGGATGCAGGAGGTGAAGGTAAACGACCATAGAAAACGACGTGTGTTTGCTGAATGGTCTCTGGAGCATGATTTCATCGAAAAATCATCTTCAGCGATGAGGCCTATTTCTGGATGAATGGGGACGTCAACAAACAAATTTGGGACAATACCAATCTACATGAGATCCAAGAGCGTCCAACGCATCCCGAAAAAGTCACTGTTTGGTGTGAACTTTGGTCTGGCGGCGTCATCGGTCCATATTTCTTTGAGAACGACGTTGACCAGGCCATCACCGTCAATGGCGAGCACTATAGGTCGATGATTACCAACTTATTTTGTCCTGAATTGGATGATATGTACACCAATGTTATGTGGTTTCAACAGGATGGCTCTACGTGATACACAGCTCCACATTCGAAAATTTGCACGAACGATCCGAGGGCATGATCATCTCACGTGGAGGTGATGTGAACTGTCCACCGAGATCGTGCGATTTGACCACTTTAAAATTGTTTTTGTGGGGTTTTCTGAGGTCGCAGGTCTAAGCGAATAAGCCACAAACCACAGCGGCCCTCAAAACCAATATAACCCATGCGCCATGCCATCGGTCAAATTCAGCCTGATTTATGCGCCAGAGTCATGGAAAATTGTACATTTCGGATGAACGATGTTATATTCCGTACATAATGGCATCGATAGGCCTTTCAAACGATGATGATATCTCACAAACACTTTGTTTTATTTAAATTTAAAGATAGGAAGCGCTTAATGAAAGAGCCTTTATAAGTGAGAGCAGTTCATCATAGTTGAGCTTAGTTTTGAAGGTTGAGTTTTAACTTATTCGGAGCATTGCAACAAAATAAAGTTGATGACTAGCGATCGTACGAAGAAAGAAAATCATATGCTTAATTCAAACATATTACAATACCATGTGAAGGGTGGTTTTTAGGAGCTATAGAACTTTTATTGGCAGACACCGACGAATTTACATTGCCCCACAAGAAATCGCACTATTTCAATGGCCAATTCATTGGTCTACCACCTTGATCAAAATTATTCCACACGGAATAACCACCGTGTGGTGCTCTCCTTGTTCCGATTTGAGTTCTGTTTTTTTTTGTTAAGTTGGTAAATCTGTTGTTGACATCCCCTCTAAATCTTAGCGTCATAGCTTGACATTTGTAAAAGTTACGTAGCCAAGAGTACATCTAACTCTGTGTGTGTTGGCGATTTTTTACAATTTTAGAAATGGATTTAAATTTACAACAACCAACTTGTATTAAATTTTGCGTAAAAAACGGATTTAATGGTGCACGAACGTTGGAAATTTTGGAAAAGTGTTTCGGCAACGATTCTCTAAAGAAAACGGTCGTTTACCAGTGGCACGAGCGGTTGAAAAGTGCTCGTGAGTCAATCGAAGATGATGAACGCAGTGGCAGAACATCGACATCGAAAACCGATGAAAACAATAACCATCAGAGAGATAGCGGAGGACTTGAACATTGCCTATGGATCCGTCCAAGACATTTTGGTTAATGATTTAGGTTACCGTCGTATAGCAGCACCAACTTTGCCAAAAGACCTCAATTTCATGCAAAAAAGAGACCGTGCTGACGTCGCAAAAGAGATGATTTGCTAGGCTGAATCCGAGACGTGAGTTTATGAGTACGACACGCAATCCAGACATCAGGCATGTGAATGGCGCTCACCAAATGAACCGATACCAAAAAAACCACGTCGTTTTCAGTCAAAAAAGAAGGAAATGCTCACGGTTTTCATAGATTACAACGGTGTAGTGCACCACGAATTTTTGCCAGAAGGCCAGACAGTAAACAAAGAGTATTACTCGTATTTGGGCGTTATGAGACGTTTGCGTGAAGCAATTCGCCGAATGAGACTAGAATTGTGGGCAGAAAACTCGTGGATTTCGCACCATGATAACGCACCGTCGCACAGTGCCATCATTATTCGTAATTTTTTGAGGAAAAATGCAACAAATACCATCCAACAGCCACCGATTTCACCTGATTTGGTTCCCTGTGACTTCTTTCTGTTCAATCGAGTTAAAATCTAGTACGGGGAACGCGTTTCAGCAGCCGAGAGGAAGTACTTAATGGAAAAATCGTCTGAAGCACTGACGGACATACCGAAAACCGAATATAAAAAATGTTTCGAGGATTGGATCAAGCGCTGGCATAAGTGTGTTGCAGTCGATGGGGATTACTTTGAAGGGGACAATATAGATTTAGATGAATAAACTTGTATTTTAAATTTTCTGGGAACTTTTTGATCAGGGTGGTATTTCGGGATAAAATATTGTAATTGAGAATTCATTAAGTAAATCGTTTCGTGGGTAGTATGGCATGTAGCGTGAGCTTTGGCTTTAATCGGAAAAATGGCAGAGGACCGATTTGTTGAGTTAAAAAACTATAAAATTGCGTAAGATTTCAAAAACGAAGCCAAGCAGTCGATTGCTCGAAAACAACAATTTGATTTGACATACAATACATGTCTATGTATTAGTACATTCTGACATAAACATCAAAAGTGACAAGAGTGCCAATGGAACAGTTTTATGTAATTTTTTTCTCTCCGGATAATTACCCAATTCATATTGAACATAAATGTCAAAGAACTGTCAAAAATGACAGCACAGGCTTGATAGGCATTCCTTTGGATTATTTATCAGTACGAAAAACATAATTTAGTGTGTCCCAAAAATGAGATGTACAGAAATTTCAACAATGAACAACTTGCCCTTAAACTTGAAATAAGTTTTTTTAATTGTTTATCTGACCGTAATAGGGGAATTAATTTCCTGAAAACCAAGTTCCATTAGACAAGGCATTAAAAGCTACTTCAACATATTGGCGGCATATAGATCAATCACATTTGGCCAAGAGATAAAGGCTTCGATCCCTAGGATCTTTCGATCCATTATTCCGCCATTTTTAACTGGCAGCTAGATAGAATACATGAGTTTCTTTGGAAGATGGCCCATAACCAATGGATGTATTGGGTCTACAAGTAAGTTTCCAGCGTTTTTTTTTCCAAAATTTGAAGTTTTATTATGAAAACATAGTTAGAATGCTTTATTCAAAGTATCGTCCTTCGGAAGCTACAACTTTCCCCCATCTTTCTGGCAATTTATGAATTCCGGACCAAAAAATTTTCTCGTTTTTCGAGCCCAAGAACGTATCGAGCCAATTTTTGATTTCCTCTACTGAGCTGAAGCGTTTTCCCGTAAGAGCGTTCTGCATCGAACGAAACAAGTGGTAGTCAGATGGTGCCAAGTCTGGACTGTAAGGCGGGTGAGGCAGAATTTCCCATACACTATTTCCCAAATAGTTTTTCACCGAAACCGCAACATGTGGCCGAGCGTTGTCGTGATGAAAAATGACGGACTCTTGCCTGGTCTCATATTCTGGCCGTTTTTCTATTAATGCCCGCTTCCAACGAATTAGTTGGGTTCGATATAATGGTCCTTTGATGGTTTTACCACTCGGAAGCAGTTCGTAGTATACGACACTCTTTTGATCCCACCATATGCAGAGCATGACCTTATTCAAGTGAATATTTCGTTTCGGCGTCGATTGGGCGGGCTCGCCGGGTTTTGTGTACGATTTTCTGCGTTTAGGATTATCATAATAAATCCATTTCTCATCACCAGTGACAATACGATGCAAAAATGATTTATTTTTATACCGCTGCAGTAACATTTCGGACATGCAAAATCGCCGTTCGACGTCTCTTGGCTTCAATTCGTACGGCACCCAGTTTCCAACCTTTTGAATGAATTCCAGTGCTTTTAGGCACAGGGAAACGGCTTGTTGCGTGACGCCCAATGATGCAGCAAGTTCTTCTTGAATCTGACACGGATCCTCATCCAGTAAAGCGTCCAATTCCTCGTCTTCAAAACTTTTCGGCTTTCCGGGGCGATCTTTGTCTTCAACTCCAAAATCACCACTTTTGAACCGTTTGAGCCACTCGCGGTACGTTGATTCACCAATACATTCCGCCCCATAAATTTCCGAAAGCAAACGATAGGCCTCAGCCGCACTTTTCTTCATATTAAAGAATAAAAGCAGTGCTTCCCGCAAATGACGTTTATTTGGCTGGAAACTTGCCATGATTTTGCTCGATAAAATGTACGACACCGATAGAACTGCTCAAATATATCGCTGCAAAGTTGTTGATAGATACAAAATCTACAAATAAAACACATGGGGTCTGACATTTCTGCTCGGGATCCACTGCTGGCGCCATCTCTGACAAACGCTGGAAACTACTTGTAGACCCAATATGAACGTCGACGGATAAAGTAGCATAACTTTCTACTATTTCAATCCGTTGATCATTTGGCAGTTCACACGTTTACATATTGAAGTTCACGAATTTATAAGTTGAGGGTAAGCACTTCATTGATAGCAGCATTGAGAGAATGCAAAAAGCTGTCATCACTTGAACACAAAACACTCTCAGCAATAACAAAATGTCATCGGCGCTCTTCTGTCAACGTTGGTATGCGACGGGTTGTATGGGACGGTTGTTTCCGGCACTACGTCAATACTGTCAACGGAACGACGGAGCAGCGGATCGACGAAATCTATAAGTCTATAATAAAGCATAGTCAAGAGACAAGAGACAAGAGACAAGAGACAAGAGATAACTATAAGGGCTCGGATATTAAATACAGCAAGTATACGAGGGCGGGATTAAAACACAGATTTTTCGATAAAAAGATAATTTTATTTTTCAACGTAGTCTCCCTTGAGCTCTATACACTTTGTCCAACGCTTCTCCAATTTTTTTTATCCCTTCCAAAAAAAATGATTTGCCGAGGTCCTCAAAATAGGCCTTTGTTTGCGAGATGACTTCATCATTGGAGTCAAATCTTTTTCCACCAAGCCATTTCTTCAGGTTTGGGAACAAGAAGTAGTCGCTCGGAGCCAAATCTGGAGAATAGGGTGGATGAGGGAGCAATTCATAGCCCAATTCATGGATTTTTGCCATGGCAACTGCACATGTGTGCACCCTTGCATTGTCTTGGTGGAAAATAACTTTTTTCTTGGCCAAATGAGGTCGTTTTTTTTTCAAATCGTCATTGAATCGGTCCAATAAGTTGGCATAATATTCCCCATTGATTGTTCTTCCCTTTTGAAGGTAGTCAATGTGGATTATCCCGCGTGCATCCCAAAAAACAGTCGCCATAACTTTATTGGCTGACAAACCCACCTTGGCCTTCTTTGGCGCCGATTCACCCTTAGAAACCCACTGTTTTGACTGTTGTTTGTTCTCTGGTGTGTTGTGATGGATCCATGTTTCGTCCACGGTTACAAAACGGCGCAAAAACTCCTCCATATTGCGATTAAACAACGCCAAACTTTCCTGTGAAGTTGTTACACGATTGCGTTTGTGGTCGACTGTGAGCAAACGCGGCACCCATCTTGCGGAAAGCTTTCTCATGCCCAAGTGATCATTCAAAATTGAAACCACTGAGCCATGCGAGATCCCTACGGCTTCCACAATCTCTCGCACTTTCAATCTTCGGTCGGCCAACACCATATCGTGAATTTTTTCGATTGTTTCGGGTGTAGAGACCTCAACTGGGCGTCCAGGACGTTCGGCATCTTCAGTGCTTGTACGGCCACAACGAAATTCAGTAAACCACTTTTTTACCATTGAAATCGATGGTGCAGAGTCCCCATAGTATTTATCAAGCTTAGCCTTGGTCTCGGTAATGGTTTTTTTTCGCAAGAAATAATGCTTAATAAGCACATGAAATTCACTTTTTTCCATTTTCTCCTCAAATTAGTGAGTAGTCTGATAAAAATAGCTGTCAAACACAAACTAACTGACGCAGCAAGTTTAAATTTTGACAGGAGTCAACTGACAGATGCCTGTTGACAGGAGCAGTATTGCTGTTTCAGTAAAGAGGTCAGAAATTCGAAAAGTCACGGACTTATTGATCCGCCCTCGTACCATATGACGCGAAGCACAAACTGACCGCAAATAAATGTCTAGAGTCTGTCTTCTAAAATAAAAAATAGTTATTACTGCACTTTTTCTTCATCGGTAGGTTTAGTGAAGTTGAAATGTGAAAACTCATACATATACGAGTATCATGAAGGCCTACAAATTTTCGAAAAAGAAGTGACCAAGATTAGTTTTTGTTCTATTTTTGGTTGGCGAGCTATTTTTTTTTCTTCTCCCTATCATAGACATAGAGTCCATACTATGTCTAAAATGCTGCTTGGGCCAGATCTCTCTGGCAAGGGCTGAGATTGTGTCATTTGGTGTCACATGTCAGTTTTGTGAAACATTTCTTGAGGATAAGATCACAAGTAGCGAATGGTATACATATGTCCTCAGAGATTGAATGGTTGTCTAGAGTTGCGCTACATTTGGAAAGTTCATTAGCTTTGCTATATTGGGAAATCAAGTTGCAGGAAAAATACACCATCTCTGGACAGTTCTTGATCCAGCCATATAAAGGGTGTTAATTTTGGAGGTATACACATTCAATATAAAATAAAATACTTGAAGCTAATGTTAATGCCTGCTTTATTTACTCGTAATAATTAATTTTATGCCATTAGTGTTTAAATATAACGTTGGGCATATGCGTGCCACGACTAGCTCGTGAAGTTCAATTTTCTCCAACTTTATCGAGCAACTGCATACCCCAAAAAAAGTAATCTTAAGGTGTGAGATCACAAGATCGTGGAGGCCAGTTCACAGGTCCATTGCGCGAAATTATGCGCTCAGCAAATGTTTCCCGCAATAAATTACTGCCCCATCTTGTTGAAACCAAAGCTCTGTCACGTCAGTGCCATTCCACTGAGGAACGAAGAAGTCAGAAATCATGTTTATATAGCGCTCTCCATTGACGGTACCATTCTGGCCGGCATCGTTCTTAAAGAAATTTCCACCAGCCTATAAAGCACACCAAACAGTGAGTTTTAATGGTTGTAAGGGCGTCTCGACAAAGGCTTCTGGGTCTTCTACAGCCCAAATTCGGCAATTTTGCTTATTTATATATCCATTTAACCAAAAATGCTCCTCATCGGAGATCAGCATTTTGCGTTGGGAATGAGAATCAAGCTGTATCATGTTTTTGGCCCATTCACCGAACCTACGAAGCGTATAATGGTCACGCGTTTTCAACTCTTGCACAAGTTGGATCTTATAAGCTTTTAAGCCAAGATCTTTCCGTAAAATCTTCCAGAAAGTGGATGGGCATAGCTCCAATTGCTGTGCACGAGGGCGAATCGACTCATTCGGATTCTCCTCAACACTGCGCCCCACAACGGCAATAATTGTCCGCACTGTTTGCTGTCTTTGGGGATGCGTATTATCCACTAGAGTGCACATGGTGCGAAAATGATTCATCGTGTTCCGAATAAGTTGCTCAGATGGACGATTATGTTAACCGCAAAATGGACGTAGGGCACGGTAAGTTTGGCGAACCGAACCGTGGTTTTTAAAATAAGTTTGCACAATTTGCACGCGTTGTTCTGGCGTTAATCTCGTAAAATGACAAAACGTACTAACCACAAATCAGCTTTCAACTGTCAAATTGACAATCTGTAGAAACAGTGTTGCACCGCTAAAAAAAACACCCTTTACATATGTATTTTAGAAGATGATGGCCCATCCAGTCGTCTCTGCTCGGGATCGTAACACCAGACCTGTTGTCGAAACTGGAGAAAGGTTTAGTCAATATTATGACTAAAATGACTGATTGAGGATGAGATTACTACACTAAGAGCCGGCGCGGCGGTCTGATTGCTTTTTAGCTTGTTAAAATTAAAACTGCATCATCTCTCTGCACAGCAGATAGCTGCTCAGTAAGTTTTACGAGATGCTTGACTGCAATGAGAAAATGCCCAGAGTGTAGGCTCTGGTCTCTAGTAGCACGTAGTCGCTGGAGATAACTTAGTTGTTTTGCAGATTCGTGTGTTTTCGGGAACCTAGTACTACTTATCACCACGATACTAGTACGAGCTGTAACAAAGCCAATTATTCAGCAGGTGGTGCTTGTTGCTGTTTCGCGAAGGTTTTACTAATCTGCTGAAGATGTTTTCGGATAACACGTTTACCAATCTCAGTATTGGTTTGGCTTTGCCTTTTTGGCTTTTTGTGTTTTTGTTTTTCTTATTTAAGGGAAAGAAAACACCGGAATTTTTATTGCTGATGAATTTGAATTTGATTGCTTCAGTCAATTTCTGTCCAATAGATCTATAATATTTGTTGGTTATAGCATATGCACTTATTTAGTTTTCACGTCAGCACCTACGTTTTTAACTGGGCGCTTGGCCAGTTTCGATGAAGATTAAGCGTATCAGGTTAATGATATAATCAGATTAGAATGACAGGAACTTCGTCAGCAAAGGCTTTTCAAAATGTTGACGTGACGTGAAGTAGATTAACATTATCAGCACTATTTGACATTTCAAAAAAACAAACAAAACTGTGCCACATGATTTCAAACAGAGATTTTGTATTTTTAATATTTGATTCTTTGATTATTTGCACATCTTGTTCTTTTTAGCGTACAGCAAAATATTGCCCTTGGCTAGGTGAATTAATTTTTTTCTAGATCTTATCGAAATAGAAAACCTGATAAAAGAAAGATTTTGATTACACTGCCATAATATCATTTACGTATCTATATTTTCAGTTTGGAAAGCGAAACACATACCATATATCGGTAGAAAATTGAGGAAGTTGCTGTTGCTTTTGGTAATCTGTTTTGTTTCGTTGAAAACCATTGGTCCTAGGTTATGTTAGGTTACAGCGGCTGTCAGGAAAACCAACCCAGTTAGTCCTATTGGCCCATTCTGGAATGATGCTATGTGGATTTATGATCCTCGTACGAAGCGTAGGAGACTGTTAGGGTCTATATTGTTTAAATCGCTTAAGTCATTGTAGAAGAAAACTGGAGTAGGTGGAGGATTGTCTCCTCCTGCTCGTCCTTGCAGCTTCTGCAGAAGGGGTTTGTAAAAATGTTAAGCCCTTTTGCTTGCTTGCCTATAAGACAGTGTCCAGTGACGACAACTATGACATCGTTGAGATGTTTCCTATTTAAGAAGATCAAACTCTTAGAGCAATCTAGATTCGGTTTTAGCCAGATATGTTTGGCCGCCAGTCATTTTGACTTAACTCTAGTCCACTTAACGTTTGTTATTCTAATAGCATCTAGCCTTAGTTCTAGTTTACACATAGAGACTGGTATACCGATGTTACATTTTTCAGGTAGGATAAGCAGGATTGGTTCAAAAATAAACCTCTGCAACATTCTCTAAAATTTTTTCTCAGCGTTTGAAAAGGCAAATAGTTTTGGAGGTGTGCTGGTTGGGCCCGCTGTTCATGTCAAGTCTATGGTACTATTTTGTAAAACTTTTCCTTTTAAATTTTTTGATTATCATAATTTTCACTTGCCAAATGAAGCTAAAAGAATTCCATATGCAACAGTTTGTATTTAAACTTGTCATAAAAGTGTTAAGCTGATTTTCGGAGCCAGTGGCAAAGACTGTGCGGCAAATGATCGGGAAATTGCTAACTTGGATTGGGCCAGCAGCGTAGCAATTAAGTTCGTAGCATAGTGCTTGCCTTACCTCCCAGTGGTGATCCCCGGCACCAGCATGAGTAAATCCTTCTGCGTGCAGGCTAAAATGGCAAGCGCATGCTCGACCGGTAGCATAATACTGACCTACTTCGTCATAGGGCTCACAACACTTCGAGGTCTTAGAGAGGTGAACAATTCAACCTAAGATGAAGTCAGCACAGCGATTTCCAAGCTTAAGTCTAAAAAACCTTCTGGACCTTAGCTTAGCTAACTGCTAATCTATTTAAAGCCGCAGGTGATGATTTGATGCACAGCATACATCAACTCATCTTCTGGGTTGACAAAAGTATCCCCTACGAATGAAACTTCAGTATTGTATGTCCGATCGTAAAAAACGGAGCTCCCCTGAACTGTGGCAGCTTTAGACGTGTTTCGGCTTCATTGTGAAAAAAAAACTGAACTGAGTGGTGAAAAAAGTAACATCGGATTTTTATTTTTATAAAGTTTAATTCAATAGACAATATTGCTAAATAGAAAGTGTGATCGATCGTGTTATGAGTGGGGGTGAGCCGTCCGCTATACCAATAGCGGGGTCAGCAGATGGCATGATGTCATCTGATGATCAGGCCGTAAAGCCAGTCCATCAAATAGCAACAACCCCAACAATAGAATTAGCTACAAAGAGGAGGAGAAAGCTGAGGCCGACTACAAATCTCGTAAAGCGCCCTTCCCTATCAACTTCTTCCGAAATGCTGCATGGTGGAGCGAGGGAAATAGCGGCAACAACATCAGCAAGGGCAGTATTAAAACCAAGAAGGCAAGTGTCGGATAACAATGATTACCCGTACGTATCGGATGGTGGGGAAGGCCACTACATGGGCAGCATCTAAGTCAGATGACGAAGAGGACGAGGTCGAAGCTCTTAATAGTAGCATTAAACAGCTACAGCAAAAAGTGTTTGGCAAGGAGGGAGATGGAAAAACTACAACAATTCCAGAGCCCTCAGCAGTAACAAAATGTAAACGTGGAGCTACAGTAAAAACAAAAACAGCCTTTAAAACAACAACAAATACTGAAATCGGCACAAGTACTTGCAAAGAATGATGCACAATCACAACAAATGCATAAACAGCAAAAACAACAACAGCAACAAAAATCGCAGCAGCAGAAGCAGCAACAACAGCAGCATCAGCAGCAACAACAACAGCAACAGCAGAAATCAACCAAAGTACGGATACCTCCAATCAACACATTTAAGATGGAGTTGAAAGACACGATAGAATTGTGTAAGTCGGCCATAGGCAATAATTTTTTTGTTAAAAGACTTAATTTAGATAGGCACGCGATCCACTGTAATACAGTGGAGCGCTACCATAAAATTAAAAGTTTATTGAAGGATTTGACGACGGAGTTCTTCTCCTACACCCTGAAAGGGGAGAAGGTGCAAACAATGCTGCTGAGGGGGTTAGAACCATCGACTGATCCGGAGGAGCTCCTGGCACTGCTGAAAGAGAAGAAGCCATTTAACACGGCTAGAGCCAAAAGGGAGAAGCGGAAACTACCATTCTTCCTGGTTCAGTTAAGTCCCGACAGCACACTATATGGTCTAAGGAGCATCAATATCCTAGACTACCAGGTTGTACACTGGGAGAAATTAAAGAGGAGCGAAATCATTTTACAATGTGTTCGCTGCCAAAGGTTCGGGCACGCCGCGTCGAACTGCGAAATGCAGCCTCGATGCGTGAAGTGTGGAAAGAACCACAAGTCAGAGGAATGCGTTCTGGGTAAGGACGGAGCGTCTGAAAAAAGCCAGCTCTCTTGTGCTTTGTGTAGGAACACGGGACACACCGCAAACTATCGGGGTTGTCCCAAATTCCAATACATAAAGCGAGTAAATCTGGCTCGGCAGCAGAAAGTGGAAGTTAAACGTCCACTCGTGCAGGCACAAACACCAGCCGTTACTCCCCACGTTACCTACGCCCAAATGGCGGCAGGTAGGGGAAATACGGTACAACAAGCAAAGGTAGTTTCTCAGGCCCCAGCGCCTAGAGCACCTGAACCTGTACCTGACATGCTGGCTATCTTGCTCTCTATTCAGGGGCAGATGGCTCAGCTTCAGCGTCAAATACAGGAACAGGCTACGCGGGTAGATCAAATATACGCGCTGCTGCCGGGCCTAACGCACCTCCAGTCGTAATGGGTACGTACATGGCGGAGCAAACCCTAAAGGTCCTTGCAGTGAATGTTAATTCACTGATTAGGTTCGAACGAAGAGCCACACTATTCAAGTTGCTTAAAGACCAAGCCCCTGATGTGCTTTTGGTTAGCGAAACTAAGCTGACCAAAAGACACAAAATGAGGCACAGAAGATATAAAATATTACGAAGAAACCGACCCAACTCCATTCAAGGAGGAGGTGTTGCAATCTTTGTTAGAAAAGGACTGCGTTTCAAAAGAATATACAGTCGTGTAGTACGTAGGTTCCGGGTGCTGGAAGCATGCGTCATGTACATCCCTCTCCGTAGTGGAAAGCGGTTATACATGGTGTCTGTTTATGCACCTAAAGCTACTCAATCCACCTTATTCATCTCAGAGCTCGAGACACTTTTTCGATTCCTAAGACTGGAATTGGAGGAGAACTACTTTATTATCGGCGGAGATTTCAACGCCAAACATAGAGATTGGGGAAATAATACACCAAATACTAGAGGGAACCTACTTTTCAATTGGTGGGGTCAGCACGGTATAATGTATCGACTCGGCCTCAAGGCGACGGATAGTCCGTCGTTTCCCAGACACGGTTCCTATTTGGACCTCTTGCTGTTCGACACACGAATACACCTGACATGTACTAACCAACATACCATAAACTGTTTACGCACGTTTGTATATGACAGTGACCATTGCGGTCTCAGTACCGAAATAACCGTTCCGAACGAAATTGCGGAATTGGACGAGTTTGTTCAAAGGCATTCGTACAACTACAGTAGGGTGCGCTGGACGCACTTCTCCAGAGCACTGACGAGAGCACTCTCCTCGAATTCGCTCTACCCACCGTCCAATAGAAATCTATCAAACGAGGAGATTGACAGATATCTAAAACTAATGGACCAGACAATCAAACGAACTATGGACAAAACGATACCTCGGTATCAACATACTGACAACGAAGATTTATTCCGCAACGCAACTATTGACGCACTGCATCGACATAAAAGTAGGCTGCTGTCAAGACTAAAAACCTTGTACAGACAGTTTACTGACAGACATAACCCGGAGATCGTGACACTGAAGTCGTCGATCAAAAACCTCCAAATATTAATAAAAGAAAATTACAGAAATTCTGTAAGTTTGTATTGGAACAATAAAATTCGGGCTGTAAACACCAGCAACCCGAATATGTTCCCGCAAATAAATAAACTATTTCGGAGAAAAGATCAAAACGACCTTTCGTGTCTTAAAATCGCCCGAACGACGGACAACGAGCACATACTCATAGCAGCAGGCATCGATCCAAATGAGGCCGTTGATGATGACAACTTCTTTGTGATCGAGGATCCGCAGGAGAAGGTAGAGGCTATTGGAGCGACTTTCCAGGAAGTGTACAAGGCGAATGACATCATTGGCCCCAACCACGATCTGGAAAATCGAGCCCTTGTGCACAATTTCTACCTTAGAAATGAAATTGTAAACTGGCGATTCGAGAGCTCGGGTTTCACCCAGTTCAGTGACGACAATATGGCAAATAATGCCATCGCCGACGATAGGGTACTACCCCCCTTCATTTCGAAGGAAGAGCTCCAAACGATCTTCGAATCGCTTAGAAGTAAGAAATCAGTGGGAACCGATGAAATACCGAACATTGTGCTTCGACATCTACCACTAGAAGCGGTGGACATTTACACCACCCTGTTTAATAATGCAATGAATAATGCACATTATCCAGCGCATTGGAAAACTGCGGTGGTACACCCCATCCCCAAAAGGGATAAAGACACATCCAATCCGGCTAATCTCCGCTCGATCAGTCTTCTTCCAAACATCACTAAGGTTTTCGAGAAGGAGATCAATAGAGTCCTGACTAAGTGGGTTGAGGACAAGCAAATAGTTCCGGATAATCAATTCGGTTTCAAGGCGGGGCATGATATTATTCATGCTGCGTCTAAACTGGTTTCTGATATCAATGGAACAAAGGCAAGAACCAGTGCACTGGTGCCTGCCTGATTGACTTGGAAAAGGCCTTCAATACCGTATGGTTAGAAGGACTCTTTTTCAAGCTGGACAGGTTGGGCATTAGTAAACCACTGCTGTATATTCCTTTTGATATGCTCTCCAGTAGACAGTTCATTGTGAAGAATGGTGATGTGACTTCCGCTGGAACATTTAACATTAAAAACGGTCTGCAACAGGGTGCGGTAAATTCGCCGATCCTATTCAACATTTACACAAGTGATCTAATAGGTTCACTTCACCATGCCATAGCGTACGCAGACGACTTAATCGCGTACAGATCAGGCCCAATGATTGAGGTCATTAACATACTCTTGAAACCTGACTTCGATAAAATTAAGCGATATTGCGATGACTGGAAGTTGAAAATCATACCAGAAAGAATTGGCGGAAGTTTTCGATCGTGGGACAGCACGCGCAGCCACTTGCTTGTCGAAATGTAGTTCGATACCTTGGGATCTGGTTAGACCAATATCTGTATTTTAACAAACATATAGATGTTGCTCTGGCCAGAGCCAAAGGTGCTTTTGCCCTTACAAAGAGACTGTTTTATAACAGCCAACTCGATGCGAGGGTGAAGGTGATCTCCTACATGGCCCTTATCCGGCCTATGCTTGTAATTGCCAGCCATGGAGCGAAATAACCACTGAGCCCAAACATCTTTTTCTTTCTCTCTCTATCCCATTTTCCAAAAAACTTAACACATGCTGAGGTACGAGTACCATAAGTGTAGCCGTGTTTTATTCAAAAGTGGTTAGCCACTTTTCCACACGAAACAAAAACAAAATCAAAAGTGGGAATAATTTAATTCACTTTCAGAAGTGAGGATAGATTTATGAAAAATTTGAATTATAGATGTCGCAACATACAACTAGAGGGCATTTATTCGTTTACTGATGGTTGGCAGCATGCCGTTTCTCCCTATTCTGGGATGTGTTCGTGGATCAACTTATGTTTTGAAAGAGCAAATCAATAATGAACGCTCTTTCGGGCTTTTTACACTTGTACAAAATAGTTATTTTTCTTCTACCCAAAAAGGAAATGCCCCCAAAGCTCCAGTTTATCGGAGAAAATATTAAGGAAAAGCAACAAATGCTTGTGCAAAAGCAACTAAATGCTTTTGCTTTTGATTTCTATTGGGTTAACTGGGTTGGGTTAATTTAATTTAATTAATTTCCTTATTTAATCTCTAAAACTAAAATCTTCATATAAAACTGAAGAAAACGCGCTAAATGAAATTTAATATACGTTTGAATTCGCCCAATGGAAAGCCACTCAAAGCAACTTTGAAGCCAACACTGCGAACATAGCCGCGAGATTTAATGTGAAACTGAAATCGAGTCTGCCAACTTTAGGTAAAAGTAAGTATAGAAGTTAGTTGGAGCGTTTTTGGGAAAAGTGGCTAAGCACTTTTGAATAAAACACGCCTTGTATTCATACCCACTTGAGTGTTCTTTTAGAAAAAGAAAAGTCTCCTCAAAATTGCATACAAAGTGCTGTCTGCGGTATAATATGAACGCCTAAGACCCTTCACAAATGGTCAGAAATGTCTACCAATAGAACACATTTTCACATTGTGACTGATCTTGGGAAAAACCCCAGAGTTCCAAGTCGCTACACACCACCTCTTCATCGATTTCAAAGCCGCTTATGACATTATCTATACAGACGAACTAGACGTAGCCATGTCTAGGTTTGTCATCCTTGCTATCATTCGACTATGCAGCATGATGTTCCGTTGAGGACAGCAATGATAAAACTGAGATCTTCAACGTCAGAAGAACATCGTTCTGGAAAAAAATTGCACGAATCTCACAAGTCAACTCCAGAGGCTCCACCCTTCAAAAGTCTGTTTCAGTACTAAGTTTCAGTACTCGTTTACGCAGACGACTTTGGAAGAACACAGTGAGCTGTCAATGGACTATTGAAGCAGTAGGACGCACAGCATCCACACCTAGGACAAAACGTCTTTACAGACTTCTACCTCGGTTCCGCAATCAACGACGACAAGAATCACACTTGGTAATCGCTGCTTCATTGGGTTTAGAAGGCAATTGAGTAGTACAGCCCTACCTCGAGCAACCAAAAAGATAATACTCGTATACAAAACACTGATTATCAGATACTTCCCAGTTAGGAAAGTTTTCGATTCCAACACAGGGAGACAACGCAGTAGTGGACCAACTCATCTTAAATGGCGCATACAAGTGGAAGGTCACTTCCGCCAATTTCGTGTGCGCAACTGGCCATCTAAGTAAATAACGAAATGACATAGCATACGAATATTTAGAAACAGTTTTCCTGTCCATAAATAACCGCAGGATTATGCCATCTCTCTTAGATTAAAAAAGTCCATTGAGTTTTTGCTCTGTTCCTAAATGTATAATCTAAATTAATTTTTGTATAATTTGAAGTAAAGTCACACAATAATAATTCTCTGCACACTTAAATTTCTAAAAGCTGTTTAATTGAAGCAATTACGAGTCCGGGTTGTAAGCGCGCTAATGGATTACGAAGGGCAGCGAGTAGCGCTTGATACTGTTGAATTGAAAATTCATCACTGCAAATTAAGCGAGGTAGAATTATAGCTTAACTACCCGGAAAATTTGTTGGAACTTTGTTGTTTGAATGGGGAATCTAAATATTTTGAAAATAACTTAATGCAAAATAAAATCGAACTGTGTCAGATTTGTGTTTGGGTGACTAATCTAAATTTTAGAAACAGCTCATAAGGAGAAATATTCGTATCTCAGACAACTCAACTTGAAATGAATTCTTCAAAGTTTATAAGTCATCGAACACAAAGTCTAACAACCCCATATACACTAGAGATTTGAAAATTTTCGGTATAACTCTGTTTACACATACAATTTGGATTATTAAGGCCCTGATAATATCACCATGTTCAACGTCATCGACTTCAGTATTTGCGCACAAGGGAAGTAAAAGCTGTGAACTCTCATTATATGTCATCGCCTTTTGAGTACGTTTAAATTATCACTTGTACTGAAACGTAGTTAATATCATGGTCAATGGATTTAAGAGTACATATATTCGTAGGTGGAGGCATATACCATATGTACATACGTAGTTACTTTGGAATTTTTGGTTATTATTTTCGTCAGAAACACGTTTAGTCGCAAGTGTAGCTATGACCTTCGAGTCTGAAAATTAAGCTCACAATGCACAAGTTTTCCAAATATTGTAAATCAATGAGAATTTTTCTGATAAGTTTCTTAAAAAGTTTTACGAGTAGTAGTATGTACTGGTTTGGCGTTCATTAAACCTTTTGAAATTATTTAGAGGTTTTCAAAATGAATAACAAGCTTTTAACAGCTTTTTTTTGTTTTACAAAATATTGTTCCACAACAAATGACTTATACCTGAAATTAAACTAGTAGCTGTCCAATTGTACAGAGAAGAGATTTGAAGCAGTCTCGAGGTGATCCAAGACGCTTAATAAATCTCCACACTCCATCTCCATCCATCATACATATATAACATACACAAAGATCCTCCTAAACGAGGATAATGAAGATACTTTGTCTACTTGTTAGTCCCTAATGGTAGGAAGTTTAAGGTTCTCTGTCACTTGAGCGCTCCAACCAAAAATCGGTCGGAGAACTTTTCTCACGGACGAGTTTTTCAGGTATGACAAAACTTGACATGGCGGCCTTGAAATCGATGAGCGGATAATTTATATGGATCTGGAATTCCTGGGTTTTTTCCAAGATCTGGTCGATGGTGGACTTACTAGGCTTAAAATTACACTGACGATAATTGTTTAACGTAGCCGGGAATCCGTTTGATCCAACAGACTTATATAACTTTTTAGTATAGATACTCGTATCGCTATGAAAACCTCTTCTTGATCGGGTGGAAGGAAGGCAGGTTTTTTTTGTTTTTTTATAATTTGCGAGCGCTCAAGGGATTTAAGTACCCTTAAAATGTTTGCACACAGCGTGGGCGAAGGAAAGTCAGAGAGGATAGAAAGAGAGGTATCGGTGAACGTTGGTTTTAAATGTTTGAAGGTTATAATGACTAGGAAATAAGGAGCTAGGCAGGGCATTCCATAAGCGAGTTGTACGGCTTAGGAACGAATCGCGATATTTTAGAGTACGTCTGAAAGTGGGCTTGAGGGTATACTGATGAGCATTCATAGCGAGCCGGATGTTACGGTTAAAGGTTTGAAGGGGCGGAATGCTACTGGCGATTTCTATGAAGCACTGGTGGTGGAAATAGCGATAAAACAGAGTGAGACACGAAGCATTACGTTGGTGTTCGAAGATTGATAATAATATCACCTATGCGTTTTATCGCACGGTTTTGGATCCTATCTAGAAGGTGCAGAGATGTTTTGGGCGCACCCGACCAGATGTGGGCATTGTAGTTCAATTTCGGGCGGATAAACGCCTTGTATATTGAGGCCAGATCAGAGGGGGTGAAATATTTCTTACATCGCTTGAGGAAACCTAGACATTTCGCAGCAATTTTAACGACATCAAATATGTGGTCATTCCAACGTAAGTTGTCACTGACACACATACCGAGAATGGAAAGTTTATCGGTTTCGACGATGCGAGTGTCATTCATGGATAATGGCTGGGTATTTAAATTTCGCTTTAATGACAGCAGACAGCATTGAGTTTTGGAAGCATTAAATTCCACTCGGTTAATAGTTCCCCAATTGGTTATGCTGTTAATATCGGAATTTAATTAGCTTAACATACGCTGCCGTTCCCGTTCTACAGCCGACGAGCAGGGACGTGAATCCGGAAACGAATATGAAAAGCAATGAGTACTGTTATCAGCAAAGGAATATATTGGATTAGAAGTGGCAGACAAGAGATCATTAATGAAATTAAAAAGAGTGTCGGAGACAGAACGGAACCCTGGGGCACACCAACATTTATTTTGTGGATATCAGACTTGAAACTGTCCAAGACAACTTGAATTGAACGTTCCGAAAGGTAATTTCTAATCCATTAAAGAAGAGAGTCATCAATCTCAAAAGCATGTATTTTCGACAAAAGAGCCTGATACCAAACTCTGTCAAATGCCTTAGAAATATCAAGTGCAACTATCTTGCTCTCACCAGGTTGATGTAGGCTTTGGTTCCACTTTTCGGTGAGACATGCCATCAAATCACCAATGGACCTGTTGCTACGAAAACCATATTGCCGGTCATTGAGAAGTGTTCGTGTTTCGAGGTATTTCATGAGCTGACAGTTTATCAGTGTTTCCATGACCTTGGAAAGAAGGGACGTAAGTGCAATGGGTCTGTAGGAGGACAGAGAAGAAAATTCGCCTTTTTTAGCGACGGGCTGGCCAAAGGCCGCTTTCCATCTGTTCGGAAAGAGTCCTAAAAAGTAGGATTGATGAAAAAGCTTACGCAGTGGTTTTGCCAGCGTGGAAGAACACCTCTTCAGAAGAAGGGGAGATATACCATCTGGACCACCGGATTTGTGAATGATAAGATCTTTAAGAACTCTTGCTACTACACGGGTGGATTTGTGGATTTGTCCCATTGAAGATTCGACGTATTCAAGTGTAGGCGGAGACATAGCACAATCTGGGAGTGTTGAGCTGGCCACAAAGTGTGCAGCAAGCAGATTGGCCTTGTCCAAAGAGCTGACAGCTGGAATGTTATTGTAAATGAGCGTTGGGATGGAGAATGAGGCAGAATTTCTAATATTTTTGACGAACGACCAAAAACGTTTACTGCATTGTAGTGTTTTTGGCCTCAGTTTTTGGTCGTATTGCAATTTTACACGTTTAAAAAAGTCGTTGCAGTCAATCCTGGCTCGTTTAAACTTCTGGTGGGTTGGTCTTGAAGGACCGAAAAAACATTTCTCTAACTCTGACAGCCTCGGTACAGCTCGAGTCGTACCACGCATTTTCTTTTCGTTTGATACTCTTCATCCGATGAGGGATAAAGTATCTCATTCCGAGGAGAATAGTGTCTGTGATCAGCAGCGGCAGCCACGTCGTTATCGAGGAAACGTAAAGACGAGTTCAAATTCCTAAAGAAGCTGTTAAGACCGCTCCAGTTGGCTTTCTCGTATTGCCATACGGTTCTTTTAGGAATCTTTTCTCTAACTGTGTGGTCGGTGTACGAGAAATTAGCTGATATGACAGAGTGGTCCGACGAGCTTGGAGGGGATAGCACATTGACTTTGTATTTGTCAGGGTGAGAAGTTAAAAACAAGTCCACGGTGTTGGCGGAATGACTATCAACGTCTGGTATTCGTGTGGGCTGAGCTGAGTTAAATTATTTTCCGCAGCGAAGATCTTAACACACCGTCCTTCGGGTGTTGTCTGTCCAGAATGTCGAAGCCAACCAGAATTGTGTATATTGAAATCGCCCGTAATCACGATTTCAGTATGAGGATATAGGGATACAATTCGTTGAATGGAGTCAGACAGCGCATCAAACTTGTGAAAGGTCAAATTACTGTCCAGTTTGGGGCTTCTGTAAATAAAGCAGTAGTGGATAATTTGCTTACGGAGATGGAATTTTAACCACATGATATTGAATTCCGGATTGGAACAGGGACTACATTGTGGTGGAGTTTGGTAAGCTACATCACTTGGTATACAGAGAAGAATAATGGCACTAGTTCGTAGCCAGGTAGCTTCAGATCGGAGTGATCTGAGAGGTTGGGCGGGGATCTACCTACACTCGTGCGCGGTAATTTTTTTTGCCACGTTTTTTTTATTTTTTCTCCACGCGAGGAGCAAATTCCTCAGCACAGTGCACTTGTGCGTGTGCACTTGTCGATGGTCAGCCCGGTGTCGGTTATCGTCCAAGTTAAAAGGTAACATCAAAGTGTTCCCCAGCAACTGTTGCTATACTATTAAGATTCTATGCATCGACGGAGCATTTATCTGCTTCTTTCTTTTCCTTTTCGAGAAGCCGGGGTTTCTCCCTTCTTTTCTGCTCATAGAGTTCGCGAGCAGTTCTGTTTCCTGTTTCGCTGCATATGCTTGTCAACACTCTTCATTTTTGTTGTGGTGGTTGAAAGCGGTATCAATGGCCTTTAATACTGGGTGCTGGCAACACAACATAGAATTTTTTGAGAGATTTTGGGAGACTCGATCAGAAAAGTTTCTGGCAGTCCTTTGAGATCGTAGTTGTTCGACGTTAAATTTCCTCACAGTACTGCTCTGGGGTTTTGTTCATCCAGTTTATCTGTATCCCTACTTTGGCTACAACAATGTAGAGGTCCGAGTCGATGTTATCCGTTCGGAACGTTCGGACATCCAGAATATTGGGACTGTGTCTTGCGTCGATCGAAATGTGATCAATTTAATAGACGGTTTTTTGGTCAAGAGATAGTCAGGACTCTTTGTTGACGTTAAGGTGTGGGAAACGTGTGCTGGCTATGATTTCATTTCACTCCGTCGCAAAATCGATCTGCCCAAGTCCGTTCTCGGAGGTAGGTAGTGACCTGTAGATTATGATTTACAACTACGTGACTGAAAGTACCACTTAATGAAATACCATAAAATGAAAGCGGTGGGTGGGTGACCCATTAAGAAGGTTGTTGTTAGTAAGAATTTTATTTAGTAGCTCTGATTACAAAAAGTTACAGAGCTTTATATTCAAGAGATTAGGAAAAATTTCCTGTACAACTTCAATATTTTGATATATACTCGTATATATTGTATAATGACTTAAAATACAGAGTTCAAAAATTTGTTATTTAAGGGAAAAGCTCTCCACTTAATTGAGTAATGAGTGCGTTTTCTGAATACATCTTTCGTAAAATGTAATCTTCATATCGTTAACAATTGTTGTAATAAGTTTGATGTTTGCCAAATCATGGAGACTAAGGGTTGGTAATCTAAATATCATTTTTAGAATATTATTTTGACACCTTTACAATTTTAGCTGATGTGTTTTAGCACAGTTATACCACATAGGGGCGCCATAGAGGAGGATGGCTTGAAAGATTGATTTAAATAAAATAATCTTATAACGTGTATTGAGATCCGAATTTTTATTAATAACGGGATATAGAATTCTAGTAGTAACAATAATTTTTTCTATGTGCGTGTTGAAAGTAAGTCTTTTATCTAACATCACTCCGGAGATATTTGCAAGAATCTGCCCAACCTATGTAATTTGAGTACAAGTTTTCTACCGTTGGGAAGGAAACATTCTTTTCTGTTCGATGTCTTATAAGGAGTTCTGCAAAAAATGGAAAACGTCGGAAAATAGAATGCCAGCCACAAAAATGGCGGTATCGTCAGCATACATCGCTAGCTGAGTGTTTTCATTACTTACTTTCAGATCTGATATATATGTATATGTTGAATAGTAATGGGCCAAGGATTGAACCTTGAGGGACACCGATTCTTATATTTTTGACTGTTGAGTAATTATTGCCCATGCAAACTGAAAAGGTTGTTTCTTTAAGAAAGCTTCGAATGATATTTACGATTGGGATCGGAAAGTTGTAAAGGTAGAGTTTAGAAATAAATCCATCATGCCAGACAGTATCAAAGGCTTTCTCTACATCTAGTAGTACCAGGCCAGTAGTTTTTTTTAACGTAAAGTTATTTTTCATGTGGTTTTTGATTGTGGCAATTTGATGGCAGGTTGAATGATGTTTACGAAAACCAAACTGAGAATCAGGAAGAACAACATAATCCTCCATGCACTTCTCCATCCTCACTTTGATAATTTTTTCTATTGTACCAACTTGCTTAAGTTGCTGAGTAGACTTATGGGCCTGTAACTGGAGGGCTTATCTTTTGGTTTACCGGGCTTTGCAATAGCAGTTTTCCACTTGTTAGGGAAATAACAAAGCCTAAGACATAAATTAAAAATTAATGCCAACATCTCTATTCCCTTTTTTGGTAGGGCTTTCAGAAGCATGTTATTGACTTTATCAAGGCCTGGAGATTTTTTAGCTTTTAATAGCTTGATTAAGCTTTGTATCTATGTAATTAGAGTTAGTCAAGTAAGTTTCATCAATGACAAACGGAATGTTTGAGATAAGCGAAACTGTAGAAGCCACTACAGATTCGATATAATTGTCACCAAGGTGAGCAGCAATCAAATTGTTTTTGCTAAAAGTTTGGGCCAGAACTTCTATTTTTTCTTTTTGAGTTAGAAGCATAGTGTTGTTAACTATTAATGGAGGCAAGTACCTGCTTCTACTCTTGATGACTTTCGTGATTTTCCAGGTGGGCTAGAGCTGTCGAAAGTGGAGAGAAGAGAATTCCACCGTCTATTTTTGAAAACTAAGATTTCTTCTTTAATAATGGTGTTCACTATGTTCATATTTTCGGAGAAGCAATTAATTCGGTAGGAAAGTCATTTCCTTCTTTCACAGTTCTTTCGACGAATAAGACTCAGAATATAAGATGGAAGACGGGTATTTTGAAAATTTGAAATCGGTCTCTTAGGTATAGGAAAGTCTTCAGCTCTTTTGACTGTATGTAGATCAATAGAGTCAGTGGAGATTGTATGTTCAACTACCACGTCGTTGTTATCAATGTTTCTGTTTATATATGTTTTGTACCTATTGAAATAGGCAGCAGTGTAACTATGTCTCATTTCAACGTAAGATCTTATCGAAATGCTAACTATTAAACTGACAGGAAGATGATCTGATCCTAATCTATTCAGTGTTCTAGGGGGAGAACAGTGGTAAGATATATTAGTTATGAAGAAATCAAGAGCGGAAGGATTATTTAAAGAAGGTGTGGGTAGAATGAACGTGTGTCCAGGGGGATAAAGCAAGGCATAATTGTTGGTGGTTTCAATAATATCGTAAAGAATATTACCCCAGCAGTTTGCCCTTAAACAACCCCAAGCTCGGTGACGGCAGTTAAGGTCACCACCAATTAGATATCTTCTAAAGTGAGCCCCCTTATCCAAACTACTATTTCCTCCAGGGAAATAGGCGGGAATAGTACTCAACTTAGAATTATCTTCTAGGATTATGTCGATTCCAACAGCTTCTATGACCCGAAGGTTTAGTAATTTTTGTAAAGAATGTGTTAATCCTTTTCTGATAATGGTAGTTGTTGATTATACTACAAGTGGACGAAACTAGCATTTGATTAGTGTCCGCATAGATAAAATAGGCCGATGTCAAATGCTATCTTGAAATATTGATCGCAACTATTATATTTTACTTTGTTCGGTTTCATTTCTCAATGAAGCATGCCACCAGAGCTCAATAAATTTTATTAGCTGGCGATTGGTATTCGTTTCGGTGATCTTGAAGAGAAGCAACATAAGTACGATGGGCCCGTAATTCAAAAGAGAAAATAATTCACTTTTGTGGAGGAGCATGTTGACGAACACTGTTTTCCTTTCGCTCGGAAAGAAAAGAACTGGTTAAAGCCTATACCGTGTATGTATTTTCTACCATGCAAGAACATCTCTTCAAGATATACTCTCTTGGCCACCTTTTTCAAGAAAATGAATTTGTATCATTAAGATACAGTGCGTTAAAATATATGGCATGCCATGGTCTAATCTGGAAGTGTTGAGCTAGCATAGGTTTTTGTAATTGTGAATATGAAAATTCCAAGTCTACCTTGTTGTGAAGAGGTGTTTTTAAAGGTTAGTATAACTACTGCTTTGATATTTCCTCAAGTTTATTTTTTCGGCTTCTTTCGGGCATTTAAAAAAAGGATTCATTTTCATATTCTCATTTTATACACGATAATCAAAACACTCGTTAATCGTTAGCTCTTTAAATATTTTAAGCCAGAAAATCTTTACAATCCGCACTCTGGTTTCCGTAGCAATAGTTCCACTGGTATATTGGCTCATCACTTGTTTAAAAGAAATTTAATGGACTTTTGTATTTAGATTTTAGGCAGCTAAAACTTTGACGTAGTAAGGAACTTCGTGTACCTTGGCTACGCTATCAACTCCGACTCCAAAACCAGAGAGGAAATCAACCGAAGACTCACTTTTACTAATCGATGCTTCTTTATTACATGACACTGATCGTCCCAATCTTGGTTTACGAATCAGAATCTTGGACACTGACAAAGGCCGATTAAAATGCTCTGATTGGCTTTGAAAAAAAGGTTCTTCGGGTAGTTTTTGGTACCGCTTGCATCAATGGGGAGGGGAGAAGACTTTTCAACAGCATTTGGATTGTACAACGATGCCGAACCCATCAGAAAAGTTCAGATAACCCGGTTTAGATTACTAGGTCACATTGAACGCATGGACGATGGCGTTCCGGCCCGGAATGTTTTCAACTTAAATCTGGAGAGACAACGCAGTATAGGATGATCTTGTCTTAGGTCGCACACAAAAGTGGAAGGGAACCTCAACCAACTTCGTGTTCGCAACTGGAGCCGGATGGAAAAAGACCGCGCTAGCTGGAGAGGTATGGTAGCTGAGGCCCTGGTAGGCTGTAGAACGATGCCGATAGACTTCGACAGGAATTCTCCGATGATAATTCGCTTGAGAGCATGGATATCAGCGTCGCGGCCGGAAAATGTTCGACATCAACCCAGAGGGACAACGCAATAAAGGACCACCTCATTTTAGGTGGCACATACTGTACAAATCGAAGACGACCCCAACCAACTTCGTTTGCGCAACTGGAGGCAGCTGGCAAAAGCCCGTGCTCGTAGATCTCAAATTACATTTTGGTAGTTGTAGTTTAAATTGCCTTTGGAGGACAGCCGGCTTTTTGGGACACATCTTTTACATTGATTTGCTGCCCGGGTCAACCCCGGGACAGATTTATTAACGCTTATTGCAAGCTTGTTATTAAAACTAATAATTTTCACTTAAAACTAAAAACTAAAGGGTGGGAGCGGTTAAAAAAAAGTTACGACGTGAGGCATAGGTGGAAACAAGAATGTTCTTAAAGGATAGTTTGCTGAGATGGTAGTCGAAGAGAGGCAGAATATCGTTAACTTCACGAAGCATTCTAGACATTGGCTCCAAGTGTTCGTAATTCGTTCTGTGAAAATTGAGCCGGAAAAGTGGCTCAGACCTAAGATTGCGTTTGTAGGTGTTAAAAGAAATAAATTGTAGTAAAGAAGGACAATCGATATTACCAACTAAAATTTGATGAATAAAGAGAATGTCGGCCACATTTCGACGTATAGAAAGGGGTTGCAAATTTATAAGTTTCAGCCGGTCAGTATAAGGTGGTAAGTTTTGGCTATCATCCCAGGGAAGACCACGTAAAGCAAATCGTAAAAAACCTGCGTTGAACAGGTTCTATTCGGAGGATGTGTGTTCTGTAGTAGGGTGACCAAACTTGGCTTGTATATTCAAGAAGAGGCCTAGCAAAGGTTATGTAAAGAGATTTGGTAACATAAGGATTGGAAAACTCCTTACACCAGCGCTTGATGAAGCCAAGGGCAGAGTTGGCTTTTTTTTATTATATTATCAATGTGAGAACGGAAATTGAGTTCCTTATCACAGATAACACCTAAATCACGCAACTCATTCACTAAGGGAACAGGCAGATTAAAGATTAGATAGCAGCGAGGTGAAGTGGGGGGCCGCTTACGGGAATACGTTATAGCCTGACACTTATTGACGTTAAACTCAAGAAAATTCTTCTGACACCAAGTACAAAATCTGTCAAGATCTTCCTGCAGTGGTAGGCTGTCTGAGGAAGAGGATATATATCTAAAGATTTTCATATCGTCTGCGTAAACAGATATGTATGAATTTTTAATAATGCAATCAACATCATTAATGGTCAGAATAAATAATAAGGGACCAAGGTGGCTGCCTTGAGGGACACCAGAGGAGGCTTTAATTGGGTCAGAAACCATGGACCTAAATAGAACATAGTAATGTCATTCATACAAATATGATTGAACCCATGTTATAAAGTGTATTTGGAAACCAAGAGCTTTAATTTTAGAAGGATTATATCATGTGAAATCCTATCAAAGGCTTTGCTGAAATCGGTGGAAATCACATCAACTTCATTTCCAGATTTCAGTGCACATAAAGTGCTTGATACAAATTCCGCTAATTTGGTGGTCGTAGATCTACCTTTGAGATATAGATGCTGGTTTTGGGAAACGATAGATTTACAATGGAAAAGAATTATGTCATAAATAATGCTCTCGAAAAGCTTAGGTATGCAGAACAGCTTAGCAATTAGTCGATAGTTGGAAATATCGTCTTTACGGCCTTTTTTATGTGGGGGAATAATAAAAGACCTTTTCCAGGTCGAGGAAAATAAACCCTGGGTGATAGAAAGCTGAAAGAGAGCTGTAAGAGGTTGGGCTAGGTGCATTTCATATTTCTTTAAAAATATAGGGGGAAGATCATCAGGGCCAGCAGAATAATCATCTTTGAGGTTTATTATTTTATTTTTAACTTGCTCTAAAGTTATATAGTAGACACAGATTCCAAAGTTGTTTGTGGGCAGCTATTTAAGTAGGAAAAGTAAGAGTGGTCTGGCTCTTGGGAATGGGTGGCGAACGCCTGGCTACAAAAAATTGCGAAGAGATTTGCAATAATTTGGGGAACGCCCGAGGACTTATCTAGAAAATTCAGAGATGATGGATAGTTATCCGATTTACTTTTTGTTTTGAAAGAATCGTTTGGGGTCGGAAATGGGTGTGTGGTCCATTTGGTTTAAATAGTTGTCATATAGAGTTTGGCAAAGTACTGAGAAATTTATTTGGGCAGACTGGTTGTAAAAGAAATCGGTGTCGGAACGCGGTTTTAAGCAAGTATAAGATGGTGATGATGAGGGATTATTTTTGAGTAAAACAGGTACAGATTGGGAGAGACATTTGAAAATTTCGGTGTAAAAGGATGCGAGAGCATCGTTAAACGTAATGTTGGGATTATCGTAAAGAAAGTCAAAATTGGCCATATCGGGGAGGTTGTCCAGTTTGGCGTAGTTAGCCCTATGAAAATTAAAACTGTAAGAATACTCATAGGAAACGCGATTAAGACCATTGTCATACGCCAACGTAAGAGAAAGGGGAGGGTGGTAACTATCCAACTTAGAAAGAAGATGTCTGCTTTCTAAAACGATGCAGTTATTTGTATCTGTGGCAACGACTAGGTCGAGTTGTCTGCCAATGTTACTGATGACACCACTTAATTGATACAGACCAGAGTCTGTGCGAAGCGAAATTTAAGTAAGTAAGTCTGAACTTAATGAATGACAACGAATGACCTATTGATGGCCTATCTTCTGGGTTCTTGTCATTTTCCACTAATGCTTTGTGAAATCGACTCTCTTTGAATGAGGTTTTGTCCGGCCGAAAATATTGTAGATGCATTCGATTAATTCGCCTTAAAGATTGAGCATCTATATACATAGTTACAATTACTCTATCAATAAATTCAATCTGATCGAAAAAATCGGCAATCAATCAATCAATTGGTAGTTCGATAACTGATCGAAATAAAATAAATTTTTCCAAAATTTATTGAATTGTTAGTTTGGCAAAGGTCCCATTACATTGATTTAGAGGGAAGAAAAAAAAATTAATTATATTAAGTTCCACTGCAATTATTTCTTCGATTGATGTACGCTGTGCCAACACAGTTTAACGTATTTCCATCATCTTTGGTGTGGAATTTACTTCCTTAAATTTTTCCTTTATTTTTCTTTATACTCCTCCGTCCATTTATAATGTTTATTAAGGTCAAAGAACTTACTTCACTCGGTTGATTTACTACAAAGATGTTGGCTCTGTAAATCTCGAAAAGTTGGTCACAGCACACACCAAAAATAAATATAGAATAACTCAGATTCAGTAGGTGCAAAAAGAAAGAAAAAACACCTTTTGTGTACCAAGATCCTACCGCAACAGATGTAGAGGACTGTATATACATACTCGTACGCACAAGTATATACAATATTTGCAAGGCTGACCCAGCCAGGATTCCAAAAAGATACAGATAACTTAAAAATTGGCCAAAAGAGAACGGAAAGAAAGTATACATAACATATAATACGATTTATTCCTCTCTTGAGGTTTGAGCCTGTGTATTTTATCACTATTGCCAACGAGTAAGGCTTGGTACGTAAAATGATGAATTGACGGTCTTTTACCAGTGTACTCTAGCCCACTTTAATTTGAAGCTAAACTTTTAAAAACCAACGAATTTTTATCAAGTCAAGAAATTCGTCATTACAGTCCCTGGTCATATTACGAGTATTAGACGCACTGTAGAATTTTTATAATTATTAGATTTAAGCCAAATTTTTTTAGCTTTTAACGTTACAGAAACTAAGTTTTGCTTATTAAATTTGTTTTGTGGTTCTATTGTCTTTATTTTGATATGTTGCATTAGGTAGGTATACATGCATAATGTCAAAGTATTGGTAACAGAGCGTAAACAAGTACAGACTTCTTTCAGTCGCATTTTCGCATTCTGCCGGATAAAGAAAAAAATTGAATGTGGTGAAGAATTAAGCCCAAAAAGAAAGAGCAGATGCGGAAGAAAGCCGATTTTCACACCAAGTTTGGAAAGATGTGTACAGAAAATTTGCATCGAAAATAGATTTGCAATCACAAGGATGATAAAAACTCAATTGGAAGAAGCTAATATTATTGCTTCTGAGCGCACCGTACACCGAAAACTAAAAGGTTTGGGTTTTAACGCCCACAGACCCGCCAGGAAGCCAAAGTTAACAGCTGCAATGAAAAAAAAGCGTCTGAATTGGGCAAAACAGTTGCGAGATAAGGACGTGGACTTCTGGAGATCGGTAATTGGATACTACTCGTAAATTTATCGAAAATGATAAAATAATTAAAATTCAATATTGTTCTAAGAATTTTTATTTCTTTTTTGTGTTTTTGACAGGTGCTTCAGCGATGAAAGCACTTTTGAGATTTTGGACAACAAAGCTCAGTTTGTTCGTCGTCGCCGTGGAGAAAAATTTCACCCCGATTGCGTCGTTCAGACTACCAAAGTGATGATCTGGTTAGTCATCAGCGGCAAAGGCACAGGACGTCTGTACGTGGTAAAAGGGATAATGCGACAAGACCAGTACAAAGAAGTCTTGCAGAATCGGTTGGTGCAGCAGGTCAGAGAATGGTTCCCGAATAGAGAATCATACATTTTTATGCAAGATGGAGCTCCATGCCACACAGCCCGGTCTATAAAAACTTATTTGAGGGATGAAAACATCCCTCTATTGGACTGGCCGGGAAACAGCCCTGACATGAACCCAATTGAAAACGTGTGGGAGCTGATGAAAAGGGAAGTGGCTAAAGATGCGGTCCCAACAAGAACTACGCTTATAGAAAAAATAATTCACGTGTGGAATCACCACCCACAAATGCAGGAAACAGTCCAATCTTGCATTGACAGTATGCCGCGCAGAATTGAGGCTCTTATTAAAGCAAAAGGAGGCTCAACAAAATATTGAAAAAAATAACAAAAATATTGAAAATATTAATAAAAATTTTTTTTTTCATTGAATATGTTGTTTTATTTCTATAAAAAAGTAGGAAATAGTTTATATTCTGCATAAAAATTAATTTAAGTGCAATACAATATTCGAAAACCTAATTAAAATAGCTCTAAATTGAGATTTTGCATAAAATCTATAGTGCGTCTATTAATATGGCCAGGGACTGTATATGCATAAGTATCTATGGGATATAAAACTCCATGAACAGTTTAATTGATTCATCTTTAATCGTGATCTTATATAGAAGAAAAACCTTGAGGTACTTCCACCTTTATTTGCTGGATCCAAAAACAATTTAATTGTTAGAAAATCCTCTTAGATTTAAATGTGCAGAAATTACAAAGTATGACAAGCAAAGGCATGTATGTATTACATTGGGATCTTAAAACTTATTGTTATTAGCCTTTCACTCATGATCACAATCAAGTTCTCCATTATCATTGGCACGAGCTGTTATTTGAAAAATGGATGAGATTTTAGAAGATCTGGCAGCTACCATATAGCATACTTCTATTGAACTAATACGGATTATATTATCAGAAGACGATGCCAGCGACTTTTAGAATTTGTAGAGTCACCTCTTGACTTGTAGCGGCTAAGAACTTTTCAAGACCACAATTCCACAAGGTAGCCTGGTTGTATTCAGATAATTAACGATAATCAATTCGATTGAGTTACATAGCGTCGAGCAAAAAATTGGGCAAACTTTCTGAACTTTGAAGAGTTGCCATTCTTGGAATTAGTAAGCGTTTTAATATTTTTCCGGCTTTAGGTAGTAAAATATGGTTCATAATAAATGGTGTTTTTTTTAGGGGTTGGATTTTTAAACTGGCAACACTGTTTCTACAGATTCTCAATTTAACAGTTGAGAGTTAATTTGTGGTTAGTTTATTTTGCCATTTTACGATGAATAGATTAACAAATGAGTCGATTCGCCGTTGTGCACAGATCTTGACTCAAAAGCTTATAAGATTCAGCTTGTGCAAGAGTTGAAACCGAGTGACCATTATACGCGTCGTAGGTTCGGTGAATGGGCCGAAAACATGATTCAGCTGATCTTCATTTCCAACGCAAAATTTTGTTCTCCGATGAGGCCCATTTTTGGTTAAATGGATATGTAAACAAGCAAAATTGCCGAATTTGGACTGTAGAAAACCCAGAAGCCTTTGTCGAGACGCCCTTACAACTATTAAAACTCACTGTTTGGTGTGCTTTATGGGCTGGTGGAGTCACCGGCCCATATTTCTTTAAGGACGATTCCGGCCAGAATGTTACCGTCAATGGGGAGCGCTATAGAAACATGATTTCTGACTTCCTCGTTCTTCAGTTGAATGGCATTGGTTCAACAAGATGGCGCTACATGCCACACGGCGAGCGACATAATCAATTTATTGCGGGAAACATTTGCTGAGTGCATAATTTCGCGTAATGGACCTGTGAACTGTCTTCCACGATCCTGTCATCTCACACCTTTAGATTATTTTCTTTGGGGGTATGTGAAGTCACTAGTCTATGCCGATAAACCAGAGACGTTGGACGATTTGGAAGTTAACATTCGCCGTGTTATTGCTGATATAACGGCCCCAGTTGCTCGATAAAATTGTCGGAAATTGGGCTTCACGATTGCGCTTTATTCGAGCTAGTCAGGGCATGTATATGGCCGATATCATATTTAAACACTAATGGCATAAAATTATCTATTAAATAGCTTCAAGTGTTTTATTTTATATTGAATCTGTATACCCCTAAAAAAAAGCACCCAATCCAACAAATAGTTGGAATTATCTAAGAAACGCGGTAGCTGCACGGAATAAGTGCGACTTAAATAGAAAAGCGAAAAGATCAGTGTAATTATGTTTATCTTAGCGCGTGCAAATTTATCTTTCCGTGAAATAATAAAAATATTAAATGTGCCTCAAAAAACTGGGGTCCCTGGTAGAAAGACAGGCTCCGCAAGGTAATAAAGAACAAAACAAGTTGAAGATCGTTTTTAATACTACAAAGCGGTCGGGTCCGATTTAAAACCTGCTCAAGATCTTCAAGGAGCAACAAAAGAAAAAAAAAACTCGGTGGGCTTAGTGAGAAGAAGACTAATTAAAGCCAGATTGGATTAGTATGGGTTCAAAATCACGTCTTTTAAACTGAAGAGATGTGAAACAACATCATCTACAATGCAGATAGAAAGAAAAAGGTGATGTGATGAATGCCTTCGAATATGCCCCGAAAACTGATGATGCAATGACCTGGGGATGTTTTTCTGGAAAAAGTATAGGTCGAATGTGCTCTCTGAACTCAGTTTATCTGCAGACCTAACAGATCGAATTAGAGCCCTGCATGTGGTATTCGGCGAAACTCGCATGTTCCCTACAACAAAAAAACCTTTTTTGGCCTTCTTAAACTTTGATGTACGAAATTCAAGTAAAAGAAGAAGAGACCCAAATATGAACATAAACCTTTTGTTGTTTATGTCAATTTTGGACGAAATTGACGCAATCCAAAGCTTTTTCTTTATAACTGGTACGCGTTTAAGGGAGGGATACCGAACAACGTTGGTCTTACATTTTCGTAACTAAGGCAATGAGTTGTGTGGTTTAGGAAGGTATTGCTGCAGCGAATTCCCCTTGGCGAAATTCCAATTCAACACGATATTTTTTCTTTGGTTTGGCTACACCTAACATCGCAGTACTTTGGCACCACCGCATTTGTCTCGCTGAATTGTTAAAGATTATGTCATCATTCCTTCATCTCTGTTTAACTTTCAACTGGGCCCCTGGTAAAGAGAGGGAACGATGACATAATTTTTAACAATTCAGCGAGACAAATGCGGTGGTGCCAACTTACTGTGTTGTTAGGTGTAGCCAAACCAAAGAAAAATATCGTATTGAATTGGCTCGATAACATCCCGGGGCCCGTCCGAACTCCTAGGGTGAAGACTTTAAGTCCAGGACAGCGATCCTACCCACCGACTTCTTCAGCGTGACAGTACCACTTGGCACTCGAACCTCAGCAGTACGCATTAATTCGTCAGGACCTGGATAAACTTTTACTATTCGGCCCAATTACCAAGTAGACCGAATCTCGTTTGGCTCTATGAGAAGCACCACATCGTCGACCTCCACTGATTTTGTTTCCTTGTGCCACTTGGACTGCCTGATGATTTCTGGAAGATATTCGCGGTACCAGCGACTAACGAACTGCGTCATCAAATGCTGACATCGCCGACCGTAGAGTCTACTAAACGCATCGCTCTCGCAAAAGATTCCAGGTGCCGACGGGTCTCTGTCCTCGTCTCCAAACAGCATACTATTCGGGGTGAACGGTTTCGAGTCCTCTGGATCGACCGGAATGGGGTCGACGGTTGAGTTGACCCTGGGCTTCGATTAGGATAATTCGAAGAATGTCTTCCCGGGGTACCGCTCCTCTGAGTATAAGCTCCATGGTGCTCTTATTTGATTGGATAAGCCGTTCCCAAGCTTTGCCGATCCACGAAGAGTATGCCGGGATAAACCGCCAACCGCCAAATCGCGTCCTGCATCTCTTTGACATCCTTATTCAACTAGTTTTTTGAGCCAACGAAATTCAAACCGTTGTCACTATACACGAATTGGGTAACAACACGGTTTATGAGGAAGTGACGAAGAGCCATAGCACACTGGTCTAGGCTGAGGTCGTTCAGCAGCTCTATCTGTACTGCCCTGAAAGTAAGACAGGTGAAAATCATTCCATACTTTTTCGCTGTCCGTCTGCCGAATTGGACCAACAACGGTCCGAAGCAGTCGATTCCTACGTGAGTAAATGGTCTAGATTCAAACGCTAGACGTGCTTCTGGCAGCAGACCCATCTTCGGAAGCACAGGCTTCGCACTCAGCCGTTGGCACGGCTTTTGACACTTTGGACTACCCGTCGGATGCTAATAATTCAGGCGCGTTCGCGAATGTCCGAAATGGTTGAAACTGATCCCATGTGGAAGTTGCGCTTGTGATGATACTGAACGGTATTTCAGACTACGTCCGAAGATAGGCTTGAGAGTGAACTGGTAGTGAAAATAGCGATACAACAAGGTGAAACAGGAGACATTACGCCGGTGTTCGAGGGTGTTGAGTGACTGTGTAATACTGGCATCACCTACGAGTTTTATCGCACGATTTTGGATCCTATCTTGCAAATGCAAAGAGGTCTTAGGGGAACCTGACCAGATGTGAGCATTGTATTCCAGTTTTGGGCGGATAAACGGCTTATATATTGAAGCCAGGTCAGAGGGGGTAAAATACTTCTTACATCGCTTGAGGACTAGACATTTCGCAGGATTTTTGGCGACGACGAATATGTGGTCATTCCAACTTAAGTTGTTGTTGACACACGTACCGAGAATGGAAGGTGGCATTCGCGGATAATGGCAGGGTGTTTAAATTTCGCTTCAACGACAGCAGACAGCATTGTGTTTTGGAAGCATTAAATTCCACTCTCTTGATAGTTCCCCAATTGGTTATGATCTTAATGTCGGAATTTAATGAGCGTAACAGTTCTACAGCCGAAGGGCAGGGTCGTGAGTCCGGAAACGAATATGAAAAGCAGAGAGTACTGTCACCATCAAAGGAATATATTAAATTAGATGTGGCAGACAAGAGATCATTAATGAAAATTAAAAAGAGTGTCGGAGACAGAACGGAACCCTAGGGCACACCAGCATTTATGTTGTGAATATCAGACCTGAAACCAGCCGCGACAACTACCGAAAGGTAGCTTCTAATCCATTGAAGTAGAGAGTCGTCGTTCCCAAATGAACGCATTTTCGACTAAATAGGCTAATGCCAAACTTTGTTAAATTCCTTAGAAATATCAAGTGCAACTATCTTGCTTTCGCTAAATTGATGTATGCTTTGGTTCCACTTCTCGGTGCTGACATGCCATCAAATCACCAGTGGACCTGTTGATACGAGAACCATACTAAGAAGTTTTCGTGTTTCGAGATATTTCATAAGCTGACGGCTTATCAGCGTTTGCAAGACCTTGGAAAGAAGGTACCTACGTGCAATGGGTCTGTAGGAGGAGAGAGAAGAAGATTCGCCTCTTTTAGGGACGGGGTGGACAAATGCTGTTTTCCATCTGCTCGGATCTGTCCTAAGGAGTAGGATTGATGAAAAAGCTTACGCAGTGGTTTTGCCAGCGAGGAAGAACACCTCTTCAGAAGGAGTGGAGATATACCATCTGGACCAGCGGATTTGTGAATGTTAAGATCTTTAAGAACTCTTGATACTACACGAATGCGAAAGTGGATTTGACCCATTGAAGATTCGACGCACTCAAGTGTAGGCGCAGACAAGGCACAATCTGGGAGTGTTGAGCAAGCAGATTGGCCTTATCCAAAGAGCTGACAGCTGGAATGTTGGGATGGAGGATAAGGCAGAATGTATAATGTTTTTGACAAACGACCAAAAGCTTTTACTACCTTTGGGGCATTGTAGTATTGTATTTTGCACCTAAACTTCTGGTCGTATTGAAATTTCACACGCTTGAGAAAGACGTTGCAGTCATTTCTGGCTCGTTTAAACTTTTTCCGGTTTTCCTCTGTCGGATTGGTCTTGGAGGAGCGAAAAACACTTCTCTAATCCTGACAGCCTCTTTATAGCTCGAGTCGTACCATGCCTTTTCCTTTGATTTGATACTCTTCATCCGATGACGGATAAAGGATCTTATTCCAAAGAGAATAGTGTCAGTGATCATATCAGCAGCGGCATAGACGTCGTTATCGAGGAAACATAATGACCAGTTAAAATTCCTAAAGAAGCTGTTAAGTCCGCTCTAATAGTGCATCTATCTTACTTTCACTAGATTGGTGTAGACTATTTTCCCACTTTTCGGTGAGATATGCCATCAAATCACCTGAGAACCTGTTGCTACAAAAAGCGTACTGCCGGTTAATGAAAAGTTTTCGTGTGTCGAGATTTTTCACGAGCTGATGGATTATTAGCGTTTCCAGGGGCGTTTTTTAGGCCCGGGCTTTTGAAATTCTGTTTTCCCTCTGCTTAAAAAGTGGAATCCTTTAGTAGGATTGATGAAAAAGTTTACGCAGTCGTCCGACAGCGTGGAAGGAAACCCCTTCAGAAAAAGGGGGAATATACGTGTACCACTTGGACCAGCGGATTTGCGTACATTAAGATCTTTGAGTACTTTTGCTATTTCATGAGTGCGAAAGTGGATTCGTCCCATTGAAGATGAGGCATGGAATAATCTGGAAGTGTTGAACTGGCAGTAAATTGTGCAGCTAGCAGATTGGTCTTGTCCAAAAGCTAACAGCTGGAATGGGCTTTAAAAAATACGTTACAGTTTTTCCTGGCTCGTGTGCCAGAAAATCCGGTCCAAAAAGCAATAAGGGCTTAAGTTTCAGCTACAGAAATGGCACAGCAGTAATGCAGATACGTAGGAGAAATATGTAGCATCAGATATAGGCTTATAAAAGAAAAGAAAAAGAAGAACTATTTTCTGCACAACGCTGTATGTCAAACATCCCATCCTAATATGTAAGACTAAGCCTTAACACTTGGGCAATCAAGTTCTAGATCAATTAGAGGTCCAGATGATGACATTCAACATCAAGAGCAATATAAAAGTATAGCTAAATTCGGAAAACTTTGTGTGCCAAATATCTCGAACTGATGAAACCTTACACCACAAAGATGCTGCCACTTTAGAACTCGTTACCTAGCAAGCGAAAACCAGTCTTCACGTCTATTGATGGCAGACGATAAGATGAGAAGCAACGATGTGGCCAAAATTTTGTGAGTGAAAAAATTGTCCCTAAATATTTAGTCTTTTTATCAGCTGTGAATTCTATAATTAATATGAAAATTGTTCGTAAAGACAATGACAACCGAATCTACTACTTTGTATAGCTAATGTATAAGCTATTATAGATCACTTGTTTAACTTGGTTTGACTGTCTGGAAGCAGTGTGTTTATACTAGACATAAATTAAATAACTTGATTCATACATGGACTGTAAATTAAAATAACTATATTTCTAAATACGAAAAGAAACTGCATCAAAATCGTGCTTTCTAATCCGCGTTAAAGGCCAACATACACAGACGGAATACCCAAAATAAAAATATATATTATATCATACTAACTGCGAAATTTCTTTTTGTTTTGATTTCAAATGATTATAAATAGTAGATACATCGGAGTTTACGACCCAGACATGCGCTTTATTGCTAAAAGAGACGACGATTGCAATACTCACTCGATTGTCTGACGAGAGAGTTCCAATTTTAACTCAACTTTTAATGCATTTTGTTAGATATAACCAACCGAAACCACCGCCTTTCTGGATATAGCCGGATTGACTTAGCTTCGTTTTGAACGCGATCAATTCTCAGTTTCGCTTTACTTATGTGTTTCTTTATTTTTTACTCATTAACTGAGTCAAGTTGTTGAATTCACCTCATATGCATGATAAATTTCTGAATGGAATTTATTCTTCCCTTCCACAAGGCAGATAGTATTTCTATAGAACCGCCTATTATGTCAACGGATTAGGATGCAAATTTGCACGTGCGTTTTAGTTATGACATATGTTGTTGGTATTTCATTTGGTAATAGTTGAGTATTAGGTCGCTTGGCAGGACTTAGAAGCTTTGGATAGTGGAAGCAAGCTTCATATAAAGTTTATCTGAGATTTGCATATGCTCTAGAAGGTGTCAACTTTTTACTCAGACTTCAAATCAGTTTCTGGTTTTATAATAAAAGTTCTTAACCCTGAAAATCAAAACTGGTAGCATAGACTCAATATCACCTTCTCCAACTTGATTTTGCTTAAGCATTGGCTGGTAGATAATAAATTAAATAGTAAACTATAGTACTAGGGGTAACTACATATATCTTGCCCAAACAAAATGTGTCAGCACTAGTGTTGCATTGCTATTATCACTATGCGTCATGACAAACATGCAACTGGTCAATTGAAGGAATGCGATTCTCATTCTATAGCTGCAATTAATTGGAGTTTTCATTATCTGAGAGTTTTTTTTTGAAATACTTCCGACTTATAGTAAGCATTGATTACTAAAAAACATCAATTTTGAATGGCATTTGTTATTTAGCAAATATGTCAATTTTGACAGATATGACTATTTGCGTTGTTGATTTAAGACGTTTCTCTCAAAACTTAGGATGGCCTTTCACGAGAATGAAGAAGATCTCTAGTCTCATTCAATTATGGCTAAAACACAATAGAGGTTCGGCTGCGGCTTCCTTTTGAAGTTTCAAGTTCAACTGCATATAGGAATTCAATGCTTTCTGTCACAATGTTGCTTTGAGCTTCGGACTTACGAAGGCTGTTTGATGAGTACCCGGATTGGAAGATAGGTGGCACTACTGAGCCAAAATGAGTGCACCATCACTTAGTATAACGTCTTTTAGCCCACCTGTCAAAATTTGGGAACAATCCGACGCTTAGTTTTATATTGACACCCATTTCAAAACATGGTGTTAGTGTTTTTTGCGTACATGGAAAAAGAGCGGTATCGCTCCGTGATCCGATTCTTGTTCTTGAGTGGAAACCAAGCCCATGCTCGATGGTGTGTATGGGACCCATTCATCTTCCCATACAACCGTTTACCATTGGTTCACAGAGTTTCGCCGTGGCGGCACGTTGGTTTTTGATGAACCGCGCCCACAGAAGAAACTGTGGACAAAATCCATGATCCCGTATTGGCGGACCGCCGAGTGAAAATTCGCGAGTTGGCTGAGATAACAGGCATCTCAACCGAACGCGTTAGCCATATCCTGCACGAGATTTTGGACATGAGAAAACTGTCCGCGCGATGAGTGCCGCGGTTGCTCACTCCGGAGAACAAGTGCAATCTTGAGACCACTTCATAGACGTGCTTGGCCTTGTTTAATCGAAACCCGGAGAACTTTCTGAGTCGTGTCGTGATCGTCGATGAGACATGGAATCATTGGTACACACCAGAGACCAAAGAACAATCGAAAGAATGGGTTTTACTTGGTGAACGTGCTCCAAAGAAGGCGAACGCCGTGCCTTTTTTTTTTTTTAAAGAACTTAACACTCAAGAGGGTATTACTAAAAATTGGATAGAAAGAGAGAGAAAGAGATGTTTGGGTTCAGTGGTTATTTCGCTCCATGAGTGGCATCCATCATTTAATGGGGAGACTAAATTATTAGTGTACATTGAACTTAATGGTGTATTTAGGCAACCATTCATCTCACAAGATCTTTTGTTGCCTGAAAAAAGTCTTTCGGTCACGCCTGGTATTGAACCCCGAACCGTCTGATTGTGAAACTAATACACTACCACTTGAGTCACGGCCACGGCCTTCGGCCGGAAAGGTGTCAAAACAAAACTAAGCGTCGGATTGTTGCCATATTTTGACAGGCGGGCTAAAAGAGTTTATACTAAATAATAGTACACTCATTTTGACTGAGTAGTGCCACCTATCTTCCAATACGAGTACTCATCAAACAGCCGTCGTGTGTTTGGCATTTATCATGAAGAACGTAATGCTACGTAACTAGCGAAGTAAAAGTTGGGACAGCGAATCAACAGCTATGGAAACAAAAGAAATAACTGTTAAAAAACAAAAACTTTCGTGCAATAGTTGGCGGAGTAGTTTTGAAAATTTTGAACTGATTAATTTTGAATGAAGACATACAATACTTTCAATTGAAACAAATTAAACACAAACAAATTTTCAACCCGGAAAAACAAGTTTTTCTCTTTAATTGTAGAACAATTTCTAGACAATTTCAGATACAGAACGTACCTGGATTTTTAACGTAAACCTCCTGTCATGTAGACTTAATGTTTACGAGGTGCCCATACACCCATAGGGAGCAAGGATACGCCTTGCCATCGCTAATAACTCGCTTAATATATATACTTATACCCGCTTATATACTATACCAAAGCAGAACTGTGTTGGAGGCACAAGTTCCACCCTTGGTATGAGTCGAGGCCTACCCAAAACCTCTTGCTGCTCTTAGGGTCGCAGCACCCAGCACTTCATTTGCCACTCCACAATGGGCTAAACCAAAAAGGAAACCCGTACCCGCGATTTGGGTTTAAACCACAGCCACCATGACGCTCCCACAAGGGGGCCTACCTCTAACAAGTCAGGCCCGGACCGAAATCCGGGGGGCTCCTGACTCCCATGGTACCGTGATTTAAGTCCTGGTATGGACTACCGGTGGTCAAGCCTACCAACAAGACCTATGACCGGCAACTTGTAACTGGTCGAATCGTATCATCCAGTCATGCAATAAAATCTGGATGTTTACGATAAGACCAGTTTAGAATAATCTACCCCCGCTTTTTATTAGACAACGTCATTGATGGGCGAAGCCTTGATAATTGGGCGGGGGCCCAATTTCAGATACAAGATACAGCGAATAAAATGTAATGTGACCAAAGCCGAAGCTGAAGCTGAAACGCTATTGTGTTTTAGGCATTACTGCTAAAGAGGCCGCTATCTACAATATTTTATCAGCGAAGCTAAAGATGTATGTACCATATGTGTTACTCTGGCTAGTGGACTTGCGGATGAAGACGAAATTTGCCAACAGTGTCAGATTTTGACAATAGAGTAGGTATGGTGGGACTACATACATTGTATCCCATTGTCCAGCGGGATAATGTTTCATATTAATAGATCACTGTTGCGTCCAGCAGACTCTAAAAAAGAGTTTATCTCGGCAGCATAAAGGCTTTTCTCAGTACACTTGTCTTTCTCTTCCTCATCCTCGATATTCATATCATGACTGCATCCTTAAATCCATCTTCTGGTTGAAAAGAATTGTCCTTCGATACAATTCCTCAATTATCCAAAGGTTTTTGATGGAAATTTAGGACAAGCTTAACTTTTTTCAGTGCAATCAAGCGTGTGAAATTCCAATACGACCAAAAACTGAGGCCAAAAATACACATGGGACATTACACCAAAGGCAGCAAAAATTGTTGGTCGTTCGTCAAAAACATTAGAAATTCTGCCACATCCTCTATCCCAACCCTCATTTACAATGACATTCCAGCTGTCAACTCTTTGAACAAGGCCAATCTGCTTGCTGCACACTTTGCGGCTAGCTCAACACTCCCAGATTGTGCTTTGTCCCCATCTACACTTTATTGCGTCGAATTTTCAATAGGATGAATCCACTTAACCACTTGTGTAGTAGCAAGAGTTCTTAAAGATCTTAACATTCACAAATCCGTTGGTCCAGATGGTATATCTCTCCTTCTTCTGTTCTTCCTCGCTGACAAAACCACTGCGTAAGCTTTTTGATCAATCCTACTCTTTAGGACTCTTTCCGAGCAGATGGAAAACAGCATTTGTCTAGCCCGTCCCTAAAAAAGGCGAATCTTGTTCTCTATCCTCCTACAGGTCCATTGCACTTACGTCCCTTCTTTCCAAGGTCATGGAAACCCGGATAAACCGTCAGCTCATGAAATATCTGGAAACAGGAAAACTTCTCAATGACTGGCAATATGGTTTTCGTGGCAACAGGTCCACTGGTGATTTGATGGCATGTCTCAGGCTCTTTTGTCGAAAATACGTGTTTTCGGGATCGATGACTCTCTTTTTCAATGGATTAGAAATTACCTTTCGGAACGTTCAATTCAAGTTGTCTTGGACAGTTTCAAGTCTGATATTCACAAAATAAATGCTGGTGTGCCCCAGGGTTCTGTCTCCGACACTCTTTTTAATTTTCATCAATGACCTCTTGTCTTTTACTTCTAATCTACGAGTATATATATTTTTTTTATTTATTTATTTATTTTATTTTATAGGTACAACTGCGATTTCTTACAATCTATTCTATATTATTAAAGTCAACTGTTAATAACCAGTCTTTAACCTTTTTTGAAAATAACGTAAAAGTAGTTGTTAAACGAACCGAAAATGGTAGAATATTAAACAATTTTTGAGCTGTAGCGGTATAGAAATGTTAAAAATGGTCTTTATAGGCAGTTGGAACCTACGCTAAATGTAAATTCTTCACTCTTAGATTAAATAAATGAGAATATCCGATTGGAATATTTCCGCTTTGCCGATAAAATTCCCTTAGTACTTTAAATACGTAAAGGTGTCTTACTATAATGGTAGCATTTTTAAGTCTTTAAATAGAGTCATGCTTGGAGAATAACGATCGTCGTTGCAAATACTTCGAATCAGATGTTTCTTGGGCTACCAACAACTGTCTGTAGGAGCTAAGATACGAACCACCCCAACTTACAATACCGTACTGTAACTTAGACTGCGCTAAATCATAATAAATTTTTTTCAAAACTTCTTTCGAACAAATACGTTTCAGATGATACATTGTTCGTAAGACAATTCTATGTTTTGAACATGATCTTTCCAAGTCAAATTGAAATCAATCAAAACACCTAAATATTTATAGTTCTTCACTGCTTCAATTTTAAAGCAATTCAATGAACAGGGATGGCTGTCAGCTATGTTATATTGGTAAGCTGAGCCTTTTACAATCATGTGCATGAAAAGGAAGATTGTACTCGTAATCATGCAAGACATTACCAGATAATTTAAAGGACATACGTTTGGTTTTATCACTAACGATAAGTTTGTGCTCCGTAAACCAGAGTCTTAATGTTTCCAAATATTCTGAGATTTTTACAACGGTTTCGAGTTCTGTATCAAATTGATAAGTAAAAGCTGTATCGTCGGCAAAGGTAGTAGGGGTCCCATTTAGTTTCAAGTTGAATACAGAATTAATTTAAATTAAAAATAACAAGGGACCGAAAACGGAACCCTGTGGAACACCATTTTTTTTAGGAAACAAGATTCACTAAGAATGTGATTTAATTTAACTTTTTGTTCCCTTCCTTTTAAAAAAGAACAGAACAATTTATGTATTATTCCTCTTAAACCAATGGTATTCAGTATGTATAGGGGAAAATCATGGTCAACCATGTCAAACGCCTTAGTCATATCAACTATGAGAACCATTGTAGATTTGCTACAATGCCCTCATGAAGCTGAGTACAAAGTCCTAAAATAGCATCCTCAGTTGGCTTTCCGTTCCTAAATCCGAATTGATTCGTGCTAAGGTATTTGTTTCGATTTAAAAATGATAAGACTCGTGACTTAATCATCTTTTCAAAAATTTTAGAAAACGTAAACAAAAGGGATGTAGGTCTACATAATTCGAAATATTATCTTTTATACCTTTTTTGAAGAGAGGTATTACTTCAGCGCATTTAAGCTGGCTAGGTAAGCAGCCTTTTAGAACACTAACACAGCCGACTGCTGACTGAACAATCAAGTGTGCTCCATTAGTGTGTTAAAAAGAGCTTAATAAAGGATTGAATTAAATATCAATAAATATTATATTGGCGACGAGGGTAATTGGGCAGTACTTAAATCAGTAAATTACAAAATATATTATAAATATTATATTCGAGGATTGGAAAGAAAAACGCAGATCAAATTCATCACGTGTTGAAGTATGTGGTCTAACCAATGAGCGACAACGAGGAACAAAAAGTGCCAGAAAGGAAGTCAACACAGAAGCCTGTCGTTCCTAGGAAACATAAACGAGTTCGTTCCAGGGGAAGATTTCGCAGCATACAAGGACCGTGTGCAACAATATTTCATAGCCAATAGAATTCAAAGTGATATCCACCCACATTGCCTAGCGCTAAAACGTTTCCTGAATTGATTGCGTTATTAGAAAGACATTATGCTCCAAAGTATAATAAAAGAGCAGAACGGTTTAAACTCGCAAAGGCAAAACAGGAGGATGGAGAGTCAATCAGCGATTTCATCGTGAAATTACGAAACCTTGCAGAAACGTGCAAATTCGGAGACTTCGTTGATGATTCCGTTACGAATGCAGCGGAACTAAGAAATCTAGCACTGGAGGACGCTTTGACTGATAAATTCATCGTGGGACTCCGTAGCGATCGCATTCAGTAAAATATCTTAACAGACGATAGCAGAAAATTTGACAAGTGCTACGAGACCGCGCTCAGTATGGAGATGTCGGAGAAGGAGCAGAGAACAATTCATCCTAGTGCAGGTTCCGTTTATATAGTCAAGGAAAGAGGGGACAGTAGTCGTGTGAAGCAGAGGAAGAGTGCAATAGCTAAGAGTAACAGCAACAAGGCGTGTAAGCATTGCGGGAAGACACTCCAAGAACAGGAGTGCGAGTTGGGTTTGTTTTAAATGCAATAAATAAGGCCACACTGCAGCCGTGTGTTGGTCTGGATCAAAAGGAGATGCAGGAAATCGCCGGTATCTAAAACGAGTGAGAGTGATAAACAACATACAAGCGGAGAGCAGCTTAAAGTTGAAAGTTCGAGTGAATGGGAAAAAGCTGTTGATGGAGGTCGACACGGGGGCGGCGATGTCGGTAATCACTCTTCAGGAATTTAAAGATAAGTTTCCTTGTATTCAAATTATAAATAGTGAAGTAGAATTATGTACTATTTCAGAAACATAAGTCAAAGTTGCGGAGAAGGCAGTCGTTGATGTGGAGTTTCAAGGGGTAGTAGAGAATGTGGAGATTATGGTGGTGGATAGTTATCCGTTTACTCCGCTTTTTGGAAGAACGTGGTTGGATGTATTCATCCCAAATTGGAAGGAGAATATATTAAGGCATAGTAAGTTATCTATAAACCATACAAATGAAAGTAATGCATGCACTAAAGAAGTATCACAATCTGATTTATTATTAGAAATTAGAGAAAAATCTCCGCATGTCGTTTTGGATGATCCAAATCAGGTAATAGAGGGATTTCAGGCAGAAATTAATTTAGTTGAGAGTGCGAGTCCTATATTCTGTAAGGCATATCCAGTGCCATTTAGATTACACGAAGTTGTCTCAATTGAGCTGGAGCGTTTAGTTAAAAATGGTATCCTAGTCCCGGTGAAACACAGTCGTTGGGCATCACCCATCGTTTGCGTCCCCAAACAAAACGGGGAGGTCCGAATATGCATTGACTGTAAAGCCAGCGTCAATAAGTTCGTTGCAACGGAACACTACCCCATACCAAATATTGAGGACATCTTCGCAAGTTTAGCTAACTACAATACATTTTGTGTTCTAGACTTAGCAGGAGCGTACCAGCAGTTAGAATTAACAAGTAATTCTAGAGAATTGCCAACGATACTCGTAAATACCAATAAAGGCCTTTATCAGTACACCCTTTTGTAAAGCGCACTGATCATTCAATAAGCCCGGGAGGATGTAGTATATCATGCACAGTGAACACAGACCACAGTTTGACATTCACTGTATTAGTTTTGACAACCAAGTGAATAGACACTCATCCGCCGACTGCTGACCGAACAATCAATTGTGCTCCATTAGTGTGTTAAAAAGAGCTTAATAAAGGATTGAATTAAACATCAATAAATATTATATATTTAAGAATTTCAACAATATTTAAGGCAATTTTTTTAAGTATTGTAGAAAACTAGATATTTCATCGTTTGTGCAGGAATATATATTTTTCAAGGATAAAATAGACCTTTATTAAATTTGTTCGAAATCGCTTTTTTATGAACAAACTTATAGCCGTCTATATCAAGGCTATGAATCTCTATATTCTGTGATTGATTTTACCTAAAATGTTCTTTACTACCATCCACTCCTTTTTGAAATTTCCGCTAGTTTTATTAAACGAATCTGTATAATATTTATTACGTGCATCATGAATGTTTTTTAAAACCGTTTTACACATAACATCATATTTTTGAGGATTTCTTTTATAGTTTTGAGCTAAGGTATTTTTACTTTTAATGAGCCTTAATAGTCTGTGGTTCATCCAGGTTTTCATGAAAGATGTTTTTTTTTTTTTTTTGAAACTATGGGCCGTATGCATAAAAATTAAGTATTTACTAGTAGTAAAAGGTCTAAGTAAGTACTAGTACTACTAGTAGAAGCTTATATTTTAAGTATTTACTAAATTTGGTATGCATAAACATGAGTTTTGACTTGCCAGAAAATACAGTGACTCAACTATTTGATCACATGTATACTAAATAATCTGACTTTTGATTACAACTTTTTTATTTAAAAAGATAATTTAACGGAATTTTTGACATCATTATAAAATAATTTCATAATTCATTAAAAAAACAATAGAGATAGAAATTCAATTGTTAACTTAATTTAACGAAAATAAAAATAGAGTACTTGATCAATTAGTTGGCTTTACTAAACTAATCTTGTTCGGTATTTCGTATGGCTTGAGAACTGGAATGGATTCTATTAATGTTTTACCTCGATTTGGATTAATTTTTTTGCCAAGCAGTTTGAGTGCCGTGCCATAATGTTAGTAAATTTGCACAATCTCCTGGCAAATCTGTAATTGCACGTTTGACTTCAACCCAAAGATGCTCAATCGGATTGAGGTCTGGCGATTGTGGTGGCCAATCAAGTACTTCGAAATGATTACTTTGAAGGCACGCTTTGGTAATTCTGGCTATGTGTTTCGGATCATTATCTTGGTGGAAGATAATGTTCGACACATTTTTGTTCCAGTTTCCAAGACTTGTTGAAAGCCCGCCTTCCAAAATGGTGATATATTGAGCGGCATTCATGCGACCCATTACCCTAACACATTGACCAACCCCATCTATGCACATGCATCGCCAAATCATAAGATTTCCACCTGCAAACTTTAATGTTGGTTTGATGTGGCGATCCCTTATTGGCTCACTAGGCCATCGGACCAAAAACTATTAATTTTTGTTTCGTCCGACCAAATCACCTTTGTCCAATTACTAATACTATAGTTTTTATACTTTTTGGCGAATTCTAGCCTTAATTTGTTATGGCAGTCAGTCAAAAGGGGTTTCTTTCTTTTTGCGCACCCGTGATAGCCGTTCTTGGGCAAAATTTTCCAAACAGCCTCAGGTGTTACAGTAATTTTATCGTTTTGTAACAAATCTTCATTGATCTGGGTTGCATTCTCATGTAGGTCATACTTTATTTAACGCACAATACGCCGTTGCAAGGTAGAATTCAATATTAACTTCCTTCCAGCGCTATTTTTTTTTTTTCGATTTCAGTGCCCAAATTCCTGCAAATTTTAGATATTTTTCTATGGCTCATTTTGGAAACAATTAACCTTTCCACTTCCTTTTCTTTAGCTTTATCAAGTTTTTTCCATCTTCTATCAAATTCAAGACAGTCAAATTGAAATTTAATTTTTTTTTTAATCAAATTTGTTTAATTTCGAGAGAAAACACTTTAAAAAAATCAAGCTCTGCAACCCTTTGTGCCCAAAATACGACGCTTCGCAATATACAGCGCCAGTCTCAAAAAATTGATCACATGCATTGCCTAAGAACTTTCAAAAGTACTCACGAAATAACGGTGCATATCCGTTCGCTTTGGCTATGCTAATTCTTAATCACTCAATTTGTTTTGAGTGTAAATTTAGTTATACTAACAGTAAAATTGGAGAAGTTACAGCAAAAAGTTGTATTTTCTTCTGATCAGTTGAGTCATTGTACTTCTAGTAAATACTGAATTCCTTCTAGTAAATACTACTAGTTCATCGAACAATTGGTAGTATATATTGGGTCAATAACTTAATTTGTGCATTGGAAAGCTACTGTCATTGTACGTCATTTCAGTATATGTCATTCATTTGAAGCGTAAACAACAATAATTTTTTTTTCACTCAAACATGTCGAACTTTGCGCCTGAAAAAGTGTTTTTTTTGCGGGGAGTTCTTCTTCATTACTTTAATATGAAGAAAACTGCTGCCGAAAGTCATCGTATTTTGGTGGAAGTTTATGGTGAACATGCGCTAGCTGAGCGAACGTGCCAAAAGTGGTTTGCACGATTTAAAAGTGGTGATTTTGGCTTGGAAGACGATGAACGTCCTGGGCAGCCAAAAAAGTTTGAAGATGAAGAACTGGAAGCATTACTCTATGAAGACTGTTGCCAAACACAGGAAGAGCTCTCAGAATCTTTGTGTGTCACTCAAGCAGCCATTTCAAAACGTTTAAAAGCAGCTGGATATATTCAAAAGCAAGGAAATTGGGTTCCACATGAACTCAAGCCGAGAGACGTCGAAAGGCGGTTTTGCATGTCCGAAATTCGGCTGCAACGCCACAAAAGGAAGTCATTTTTGCATCGGATTGTTACTGGTGATGAAGAATGGATCCATTACGACAACCCCAAGCGCAAAAAATCATATGTGAAACCCGGCCAACCAGTGACCGAAAAACGCCCGGAATATGCGACCAGACACGAGGGAATAATTTTCGATCATGACAACGCTCGGCCCCAAGTTGCTATTTGGAAAACAGTGGATGGGAAGTCTTACCCCACCCGCCTTATAGCCCAGACCTTGCCCCTTCTGACTACCATTTGTTCCGGTCAATGAAATACGGTTCACATCAGAGCAGAATATCAAAAATTGGCTTGATTCATTCTTGGCTGCCAAGCCGGCGCAGTCCACAAATTGCCAGAAAGATGGGAAAAAGTCATAGCTTCAGATGGGCAATACTTTGAATAATACTATTGTACATGTTTTTCTTAAATAAACGTTCAAATTTTGAAAAAAAAAAACCGCACGAATTGAGTTATATACCCAATACTTATTTTGTATTATTTCTCAATTGCTTTGTAAAAAAATTGTTTTGAAAACTATACCGTTAGCTCTTATCGTCATGTACGTTTGCTTTGTAAACGATCCCGATGGAATGTTCAGTTCGTAAAGCATAATTCAAAAGAAACAGCCATGACAAGCGAAGCTTCTTAATTGCAACTAGCTTTTGTGTGGGTTTTAAAAGAGCATACCGTTCTTTTGAATAAGTCACAACAACCTTGCCTTAAAAAGGAGAAGTCCGAAGCTATACAATTATTTATTAGTGAATATAAAGCTATGACCGGTGTTCAAATAACGGAAGAGAAAATTAGGAAGAGGCTAAATAATTGTAAGACAGAAGTTAAGAACAAAAACCCATCTATCACTTGCATTCCTGGTACATATTGCTTTATAAAGCTAATTATTATACTTTTACTAACATTGTTTACGTAAAGGAGGTTTATCTGTGGGAACAGATAATCCCACTCGGATGCAAACGGAAAAGGAAGCTGAATTACCACGAGATTCTCCAGTAACAAAACGTAGAAAATTCAAGTTTAATGAGACTGAGGAGACAAAAAATCTGCATAATGGAGAACTTCAACGTTTGGTGCTGCTGGAGCTATTAAAGCTAATACGAATGTAGCAGGAGCAAATTAAAAAAAAGGATGGAAAATGACAACGAAGAACGGAATTCGAATCCAACTTATAATGCCACTACAACCACTGAAAGTGAATTAACCTTCTTAAATTTATAAAGCCCGGAAAAAATAGTACGTAAGTGGGTGATCACATTGGAACTCAGTACTCCGCGTGCTGTTGACAAAACGCGCCTCATGGGCATAGTACCCCGGTGTTAAATCCCGGACCCTACAAATTAATTTGTATCGTTCCCTTGATAATAGTAATAATAAAATTTTATTTTTGGAACACTGTTTTTTATTTTATATCGTATTTATTTTTATTATAATTTTTTTTTTGTATTAAAAAGATACATATGTTCAACAAAGTTCTATGAATTTACGTTACCTAAAATTCCTGCTAATTCCGTTCTCTTTATCTGCCCCATTCGTCGAATTTGGAGTCCGATGGTCATTAGTTTTTCATCACCTTGAACAGAAATCTCATTTTGTACGCCTTCTGGCAATTGGAAATCGTTATCATTTAAATGCTTTGCAATATTGTGCAAAACGAAACATGCCACAATTATATTTGGAATATTTTCTAAATTTAAACGTATGCAGTTTTGTAGAATTGAGAATCTCCTCTTCACTTGGCTTGTTGGATTCTTAAAGGACGTCATTAACCAAGGTGCAATTTCATACCCTTCATATCCCAACAAAACGCTGTTAAGTAGTGGAATTTCGGATTACAGGTTCAAGAAAACTGTTCCTCCAAATCCTAGAATCGTGAACTGAGCCTGGTCATTGGCAATCCACACTTGTAAAGCATTTCATTGCATCACATTTTGCTTGAATATTGATGGAGGCATATCCTTTTCGATTAGTATATTCTTCTGAATGGAAGTGAGGCTTCATTATTTCTACATGAATGCAGTCTAAGGCTCCTATAACACATGGACCGTTTCTAAGAGAGGGCACCACTTGTATTACATTTTCAGTTAGTACCAACCTTCAAGAGATGCGTGTATAAATTTGGCAGCTGTCGGACGATTAGTTCTCGAGATATAGTGTTGTGAGTGAAGCAACTTTTGTTATTGTGAAAAAAATGGATTCAAAGCAATTTCGTGTGTTTGCAGCCGATGCAAAGAAATGGCTTGATAAGTGTTACCTGGACTCTGCACCAGCCGAACGAACCATTCGCAAGTGGAATGAAAAATTTAAAAGTGGTCATACAAGCACCGAAGATGATGCACGCAGTGGACGTCCAAAAGAGGCTGTTTCAGATGAAAACATCAAAAAAGTCCACAAAATGATTACGAATGACCGTAAAGTGAAGTTGATCGAGATAGCTGAGGCTCTGAAGATATCAAAAGAGCGTGTTGGATATATCATACACGGATATTTGGACATGCGAAAGCTCTGTTCAAAGTGGGTGCCGCGTTTGCTCATATCGACCAAAACCAACAACGTATTGATGATTCAGAGGAGTGTTTAAAGCTGTTCAACCGCAATAAAGCCGAATTTTTGCGTCGGTATGTGACAATGGATGAAACTTGGCTCCATTACTTCACACCAGAGTCAAGTCGGCAGTCAGCCTCGTCCAAAACGACTAAAAACTCAACAGTCGGCTGGCAAGGTTATGGCATCCGTAGTTTGGGATACACATGGAGTAATTTTCATCGACTATCTCCAAAAGGGGGCAGACTATCAACAGCGACTATTACATTGCGTTGTTGGAGCGTTTGAAGGACGAAATCGCAGAAAAACCGCCGCATTTGAAGAAAAAGAAAGTGCTGTTTCATCAAGACAATGCACCGTGTCACAAGTCGATGAAAACGATGGCAAAATTGAATGAATTTGGCTACGAATTGCTTCCCCACCCACCATATTCTCCAGATTTGGCCCCAAGCGACTATTTCCTGTTCGCAGACCTCAAAAGAATGCTCGCCGGAAAGAGATTTAAGACCGATGAAGAAGTAATCGCCGAAACAGAGGCCTATTTTGAGGTTAAACCGAAATTGTACTACAAAACTGGTATCGAAAGATTGAAAAATCATTTTAATCAGTGTATCGCCCTCGAAGGCAACTATATTGATAAATAAAGTTGAATTTTGCAAAAATTTTGTGTTTTACTATAAAACGGACTTTTCAGCCCATGTGTTACATGATGGGTATCTGCATTTGCTAAGCCAATCATGTTTTGCTTTCAAGTGTTCCTCAGAATTGGAGGGAAACTTTATCCAATGACAGGCTTTATCTGTTATAAGTTTTGCAACAGAATTTACTGTTCTAGAAACAGTAGTCTGATGTACGCCAATATCTTCACCAACACCAACTTGAAACCCAGGATCGCCAACGTGTCTTAAAAAGATCCTCATCTTTTCTTGATGTAATACTGCCCCTCCTTTTGTTTCTGTTTGAATTTCTTAAAATATATGAATTTACGAAACATTCGAATAAAGTCATACAGTATTTACTTACCAATAAAGTATTCACTTAACTACTTTACGTTTTCCTTCTGAAATTCTAGACTCCATAACCCTTAGCTTGGACCTTACCGTGGACACGGCACCGTCTCACAAAGCGCGCGTCAACCAAGATTGGTTAAAAAACAATATTCCACACTTCATTTTTTCGACACAATGGATTGCAAATCCTCCGGATGCAAATCCGTTGGATTTCTCTGTCTGGGGTATTTTGAAGGCGAAGGTTGACACTAAAAAATAGTAAAGTTTGGACCACCTCAAACAAGCACTTCGCCGGGAATGGGCCAAAATACCGCAGAGCCACTTGCGTGCGATGCTTTCTTCGGCCGTCTCAAGGCCATTATTCGCGCCAAAGGTGGACATATTCAAAACTACTGACACAATTTGAAAATTGATGTATTTTCCAATATTTTTTGTTTTGGCACAATAAAATTTATCAACAAATAAAAAAATTATAGCATTTTAAAAAGTTGGAGTCCGAGTCATTCACCCTGTATAATCCTATTTATTATAGCTGCAAAGGCAGAAAAGGTCTGGGTGTAATGACTGATAATAAAATATCCATGTGTTCATTATCTCCGAATGAAATGAGTGCGTTTTTTTCTCCGGATCCTCCTGATCCCTCTCCTCTTAACTTAGATCTGTGTTCTCCTGAACTGTGTCCTAATTTCGGTTTTCAATGTACGAGTATTACTGAATTCGATGTATTCAAAGCAATTAACTCTGTTAAATCTAATGCCACAGGACCTGATGGTATATCACCTCGATTTCTTAAGCTTATACTACCTCATGTCATTTGTTACATTCATCATATATTTAATTACGGTATATACAGCTCCCAGTTCCCAGATAGTTGGAAAATATCTAAAATTATTCCTATACCCAAAAAGACTAGTCCAAAATGTCCTGCCGACTACAGACCAATTAGTATTTTGTGTTTTTTGTCAAAAGCTTTTGAAAAGGTTTTATCTCTCCAATTACAGAAATTTCTGGATGATAATAATAAGCTCTCGAAATGGCAATCCGGTTTTCGAAGCAAACACAGTTGTGAATCTGCTGTTCTAAAAGTGACTACTGATATTCGATCTGCTTTAGATCGTAACGATGTCTGTATAGCAGTTCTTCTAGACTTTTCCAAAGCCTTCGACTGTATTGATCACTATTTATTACTAACAAAAGTTAAAAATGGCTTTAATTTTTCAAAATCTTCCACAAAGCTATTAAGCTGTTATCTAAGGGATAGAGTACACAAAGCTTGGTTACTGAAACTCTAAAATCATTCCCGAAGGCGTTCCGCAAGGGTCTGTTTGGGACCACTTCTGTTCTCCCTTTTTAACAATGAAATCCCAGGTATTGTTAAGAATTGCAAAATTCACATATACGCTGATTATATATTTTTCGCGTCCTATTGGTCTTATAGAAGATTGTGTTGCCAAAGTGAATGAAGATCTTGATAACATATCCTACTGGTCAAAAGGTAACAAATTGAAGTTGAACCCTGACAAGACAGTTTGTATTGTTTTTTTAAATAATGACTTTTGTTCAAATGATTTTTCACCTGTTGTCCTTGATGGCAACCCCGTTAAAGTTGTAAATTCTGCTAAATACCTTGGTTTCCATATTAACTCTTCACTTACCTGTTGTGATGCTATAAAAGACACCCTGAAAAAAGTTTATGGTGGACTCCGCAAATTGCGATACTCGACGAACTACTTGCATCACCTTGTAAAAGCAAGATTAGTTAAAACTCTTATAATGCCTTACATTTTGTTTAATTGTTCTGTGTTCCCTTGTCTTGACTCTGTTTGTAAGAATAGACTAAAGGTTGCGTTTAACGACTGTATCCGTTTTATTTATAATATTCCTAGGTTCAGTAGTGTGGACGTTTTACATCCTCAATTTACAGTCTGAATCTTAATCTGTATTTAAACTTCCGCAATATATTAAAACTATTTAAAATTATACAAACTAAGTCTCCTAGTTATCTTTTCGAAATCCTTCATTTTGCACAATCTAATAGAGGTAAAAAACTAATTATACCTTCATTCACACATTGCATTGGAGCGTGATCCTTTTTTGTATCTGCAATTCGCGTCTGGAATTATCTTCCATATGAATTGCAGGTGATCAACTCATATGCCGTCTTTCAGAAAAAGCTTTTCCTTCATCTTTCCGATAACCGCATCCTAACTTAGACATGACTTTTCTCCTTATTTAATGTAATAATTATAATATACAGGGTGAATGACTCGAACTCCAACTTTTTAAAATGCTATAGTTTTTTTATTTTTTGATAAATTTTATTGTGCCAAAGCACAAAGTATTGGAAAATACATCAATTTTCAAATTGTATCAGTGGTTTTCAATATTTCCACCTTAGGCGCGAATAATGGCCTTGGGACGGTCGAAGAAAGCATCGCACGATGCACGCAAGTGGATCTGCTGTATTTTGGCCCATTCTCGGCGAAGTGCTTGTTTGAGGTGGTCCAAACTTTGGTATGTTTTAGTGCCAACCTTCGCCTTCAAAATACACCAAACAGAGAAATCCAACGGATTTGCATCCGGAGAATTTGCAATCCATTGCGTCGAAGAAATGAAGTGTGGAACATTGTTTTTTAACCAATCTTGGTTGACGCGCGCTTTGTGAGACGGTGCCGAGTCTTGTTGAAATGTCCACGGTCTGCAACCGAAATGATTGTTTGCCCATGGCTTCAATACTGCCTCTAAGACAGTTTCACTGTATACGGTCGCATTAATTTTGACGCCACGGTCCAAAAATACGAGCGGAGAGTGACCATCAGCGGTTATGGCGGTCCAAGCCATCACCATCGGTGCTGTCTGTTTTCTGGTGGCCGTCCGAAGGTGCAAATTCCCAAAGGACCTCTCTGGCAAGTAAACTCGGTCATTTTGTTTGTTGACATATTGCTCGATAACAAATGGCGACTCATCGGAAAAAACCAAATCCGGCAACTCACCACTTTCGTGCAAGCGTAGCAATTCCTTCGCTCTTTCGACTCTAACCTTTTTCTGTTGCGGTGTAAGATCGTGTGCTTTTTGGAACTTCAATGGCTTGAAGCCAAGCTCATTTTTCAGTATGTGTTGCATCCGTTCCAACGATATGCTGAGCTCACGAGGCATTTTTCTTCCTCTTCGACTTGGATTTCGCTCAATTTGAGCCTTCATTTTCCGAACCATTTCTGCCGATGTTGCTGTTTTTTTATGACCACCTCCACGGCGTTTTGCAACGTTGCCAGTATCACGGTACCGAGCTAGGGTTCGAGACACAAATGATTTATTCACGTTGAGGTGCTGGAGGACTCTAACGATAGCTACTTGTGGTTTTCCAGCCAAATATAAAGCAATCACACTATCACGTTTGAATTCCATCGCGGTTAAAAATTTTTCAACACAACTGAGACGCAAATCGTTTAAAAGGCTTGTAAATAATAAAATTATCTGTCATGTGTCAAAATTTGAGCCCACTGTCATGAACGGTTTGGAAATTTTAGCAGTTTGAAGTTGGTTGCAGTTCGAGTTATTCAGGGTGTAATTTTTTTTTATTTATTTATTTACTTTTATCTCTCTTTATTTATCCCTTTTATTTTATTTATTTTTTTTATTATCTTAAATGTTCTCAAAATGTATCTTATACATATAATCATAATAATGTATAATCTGTAACGTCTGGAAAACTATGCTTTTAAAAGATATCCTATCTTGTAGTATTAATGTAATTTTAATCTAAATACAAATACAAATATATACTAGCGAATTTTCAAGTTGCTATTCACCAACTTAAAAAAAGTCAAGTAAATACTACAGAAGTATAAGTACGCCCCTATGATTGGATGCATAAGCAGAATCCTTTATATGGGCTTTCAAAGTTTTGAGGAACACATCAGAAGCAGTTGAAGGGTTTAATTCTAATAAGACTTGGTCCCATGTTTCATATAATAAATTTTCATTTAACAGAGAAAAGTCAATGGTTACCTTCTACTTAATGGATTTTATAGAATAGAACAAAGAGTAATGTAAATTAACCAGATTGATGACGACTGACTGTACTTTTGAGTATTATAGTAGTTTCGATTTAAATCTCTGATCTTAAGATAGATTTTGTTAAAAGTCATCATTTTTTAGTCTAAAAGTGTAAATATTTATGTAAGATTCAAATCACTAATAATATATCGCACAACTTTCACTTAACGTTTTTTCCCAAAGCAATTCAGTATAGTACCTCAAAATCTCTATAACAATAAAGCTGGTGAACTATAACTTTAAGCAATTACATAGTATAATAGAATATATTCATATTCTGGCATTATCTGGCAAATGCGCGTGTAAAAATATTTAAAGTTCTCAAAATTCATCTAACTTCCGATATTGGTTTGTATTGTCTATCCACTTGGTGTGAAAGTGCACTGAGATAGCACATGAAAGGCTGAGATACTTGGCGCCTGACTTAAATAAAAAAAAAAAGAAAAAACTAATTCAACTTTCAGTTAGAAGTCACATGGGCGAGCTTCAAATTAAAATTTGTAAACCCACAGATATTTTAGGATTGGTGTCTCAGTGACTGAACTTATGATCGAGTTGTTTAATCAAGATGATCCATAAAATCTTGTACTATAAAGGGTAGTCTTTTTGAATTTTTAGGCATACACTATTAAAGGCGTTACTTTTTTTCTGAGATATTATATGCTTTCTACGAGAAATAAAGCTTTTATATAGAAGACGATACTCCAATCTGGAATTTGAATTTTTTGGTCGAGATCCCAACCATGAAAATGGTAATTTTGCATCAGTAATAGATTGACCATAACTTTTAATTTCATATTTCTATTCATAAAGAATAGTAGCCAAATTTAGACTTAAGGCAATAAGCTCTAACACGACACATCATCATAGTTTTCCTTAAGAGGGTTTTTAGAGATTATCCTTTATAATTTACCTGTCCAACACACACTTATTTTATTCATACGAGTATTTAGGTACAAAATCCACAAATCAAAAATTTCTTGCTTAATTGGCAATCTTTAAAATTTAGACAATCTTATGAATGTATCTCAATATTCAATGCACTACGAGTACGAGACGAGTACTCTACGAGCATTTGTACGTACCTAGTTAATTGAGCCAAACTGAATTTTCTCGAATTATCATCCAGTTCACTGGTTTTGGAGGATTTTCGATTCAGTAAATTGAATCCTTTAAGCGTAATTCCTGAGTTATTCACTTTCTCGGATGGCAATTCACTAATTTGATCGCCTTTTTCGCCATTACCGGCCGGAATTTCGCCGCCGTTCACATTGATTTTTGTCACTTGGAACCGATCTGCCATTTTGTAGCAAACACTTTATAGATCAACACCGCTTAAATTATCCTTGCAGAGAGAATTAAAATAAAATATAAGCAGATACCACATATAGGTTTCTCAGTAACAGTGTTCATCGATTATCGCAAATCACTGGAGTTTTGTCGAGAACGCTCTTATCACACGATAATACCGGCACTAGAAATTTAACAACGGATACAAGTGACATCTACGCCAAACGAGTAGTAGGTCGCGATTAAACACTCGTCTACCTGTAACAGTTACTTTTATTGGATCGTCAATGTGGAAAGTATCGCATATCTTTTGAGAGTAAGCAACGCGTGTAATGTGTTTGTCGTAGCAGTGCCTTGATATGAGTACGAGAACTTTTACGCGAGAGCTTTTCTTCAATTAAACTCAGAGAATGACTAAATTGAGTGATATGGACCATAAATATCGTAATTCGATTGGATCGACCGACATGATCAAACAAATTACCACGATCAAATTCGTTGTGATTGGCTGATTGTGATGTGTCAAAGCTTTGCTTTTTGCTCATGATCAGGCTTAGGATCTGTTCGTTTCGTTCGTTTGGTTCAAATATCCTATTAGACAATTTAGAATGGGTGCAGTGGTAGTGGTTCCGGGGTGTTAATACCGGTTTTGTTGTTCCTTAATCGTCAGTGGCGTCAAGTTTATTGTACTTTTCACTTTTTATTATTATACTTAGAGAATGACAACCCTATGAGTTTGATTTTATTGTCGATAAGCGTGGCGAACGTTGGTAGATATGATTAGGAGATTAGTATGGAATCTATCTATCTATTAAAAATAATCGATTTGCAACAGTGAATTGTGAATTGGTTGGTATTTGCATAATAGGAGGAAAAACATGAATAAGTTACTTTTTTGTAAAAAAAAAATATTCAGAACCAATTAAGTTATAAGCCGATTTGCCGATAGTGTAACGTCAGCTTTTGCATGAAAATTCACACCGTTGATAATTGTATTTTAATTGATGAGAACAGATTGACTTATTGTGTGCGGTCACGAACGAAGTGCTCTGTGAAATAGTTTAACGAAAAGATCACGAGCGGAACAGAGTTATAGAATTTGACAGATCTTACAGATTGCAGAAAGCGCAATCTTTCATTGCTTGCGATGAACTTAGTAGAGAAATAGCTTTTTTTTTTTGTTCAAAATTTAGCATCACATAGAATCATTTACAGCTGATAGCTGCCAGACTATAGCGTGTACGGATAATAACTTCCACTCGCAAAAAAAGTACAAAGTAGATTTTTATAGACACCTTGGACTAAACACTTTGAAATCCTGTACAAAAACCGACTCGGTGTTGACGAGGTGGACAAGTCGGGCGGTTATCTGATCTTCAACTCAATCTCAGTGTACTGGGATTACATCGTTCTGCTTGATTTGGCGAGTGGGTTCGAGGACAAACGAAAAGAGTGGAAACAACCGAAATATGGTAAAGTTAATTGGTTTTTTACCCATTAGTCGTTTGATATATAATTCGGTTAGGTTTGTAGTTTTTGAGAGGTAGTATTGATCATCCTTTAAATTCTATGCCCGTATAATTTTTCCAGATCCTAGATACAATAGCATCCCAAATGGAGCAAATGGAGTAGTATCTCCTACTCCTGCGTAAGGTTAAACAGATATCGACGCCGTTTAAACTTCTTACCGCTTTGTGTTCATAAGTCCTCTATAGTTAGTTAGTTAGTTGACTTTTATTTTCAATAAAGGTTTAACAATGTAACGATTAACCTAAGTCTTTAATAGTTTGGCCTGTGGCCGTCTACCAGGTTGACAAAATACATACTTAAGTAATCTCCATCTATGATACGCTTTCTATAACAAAGTGCTACTACTGAGTAATCATATAAGACTTTTCATCCTTTTTCTCCATTTAAAATGCTTACTACTTCATCTTCGTCTAAATCATGTTTTCCGAACATTGATAGTCGAAATTTTTTTAAAATCGGACACAAACACCAAGAAAATGTAAGATGTCTTCTTTCTTCTTCATGTTGGAGAGGTCACACAGTATTGGTAAATCTGGTCTATGGGGTATAAAGTTTAGCTGAACGAGTTCCCCTCTCAGTTTGAAAATAGTACTTATTTTGTTAACTGCGTGACTATTTAGGAAGTATGTTTTTTCATTTAGAAAATGGTTTAGTTTGCTGTAATAGTTCCTAAACATTGACTATTCAGCTTCTTCGACATATTGGTCATATGTATGTTTGCCAAAATTCTCCAAAACCAAGTTAAATTTTTCTCTTAAAAGATGAGGATGCTCGTTCACTTGAATAGACAGATTTAATCCGCATTCAGAAGCTGTTTTCTTCCATTCCTCGCAAATGCCTCCGTTTGTTCTAATTATGCTTCTTAAAACTACGTTTGGTATTCTGCATTCATTCATTTCCAGTATTTTTAGGATATAGTTGAAGTGCATTTTGAGCAAAGGAGGAGTTCCCGTTTCAAGATGTAGCATATAGTTCGGGGTATTTTTTGATAATCGAAAAATCTTCTTTAAAAAGTAGCGAAGAAATTTTTCCACAGCATCGTAGCCTTTGTAATCCCATACCTGAGCTCCGTAAAGCATTATCGACGCTGCGGTTGAGTGGAACAAAGTTTGTTTTGCACTTTGCGATACATATTTATTTTTGAAGCAACGTTCCCAAATCGAACAGATAGCTCTTTTAGCAACAGCTAATTTTTCCTCAAAGTGTGGTTTGAAATTTAAAGAGGACGATATTAGGATGCCTAGGTATCTGTATCTGGATACTACCTCAATCTCTTCCGCTTTTCTAAATGTGAGAGGCGTCCTCCTGCATTTCTGAATATCATCATTTTTGATTTATCAAGATTTACAGTGAGACTCCAACTTTTACAGAAAGCATTAAGCCTGTTTATCATTAACTGCATACCTTGGGTTGTGTCACCCAGCAAGACGATATCATCAGCATACATCAGCGCAGGAATTGATACACCGTTGAATCTTATTCCACCTTTGACATCATCTGTTATATCATTGATGTATAATATAAAAAGCAGAGCACTTACAATTCAGCGTTGTTTAACACCCATTGAAGTTTCGAACTCTTCAGAAATTAAGTCTCCATCCCATACACATGCAATATTATTCTCAAACAAGGCTCTCAGGATTCGAATAATTTTACTTGATACACCGATTTTGGAAAGCTTGTAAAAGAGTGCCTCACGTGGTATTGAATCGAACGCTGCTCGAAAATCTACAAAGAAGGCGTACAACTTTTTTTTCTTGCACTTATATGTTTCAGCAATGTATGTTAAGCAGAATATCTGGTCGATTGTAGAATAACCTTTCCTAAATCCAGCTTGGAATTCTTTAAGGATGTTATGTTCTTGTACCCATTCATACAGAACGTACCTGGATTTTTAACGTAAACCACCTGTCATAAGACCTTATTTTTACGAGGTGCCCATACACCCATAGGGAGCAAGGATACGCCTTGCCATCGCTAATTACTCGCTTTATATTTATTAATACTTCGCTTATATATTATACCAATTCGGAACTGTGTTGGAGGCACAAGTTCCACCCTTGGTATGAGTCGAGGCCGACCTAAAACCACTTGCTGCTCTTAGGGTCGCAGCACCCAGTACTTTATTTGCTAATCTACAATGGGCAAAACCAAGGAATACCCGTACCCGCGATTTGGGTTTAAACCACAGCCACCATGACGCTCCCACAAGGGGGCCTACCTCTAACAAGTCAGGCCCGGACCGAAATCCGGGGGGCTCCTGACTCCCATGGTACCGTGATTTAAGTCCTGGTATGGACTACCGGTGGTCAAGCCGCCAACAAGACCTATGACCGGCAACTTGTAACTGGTCAAATCGTAGCACCCATTCATGCTGTAATCTGAGGATGTTTTCGATAAGACCAGTTTAGAATAATCTACCCCCGCTTTTTATTAGACAACGTCATTGATGGGCGAAGGCTTGATAATTGGGCGGGGGCCCACCCATTTATACAATCTTTTGTAAATTAATGAAGCAAACAATTTGGCTGAAGTGTTTAAAAATGTGATTCCTCTGTAGTTCTTCGGGTCGCTGTAATCGCCTTTTTTGTGTAGGGGAAGAATCATTGCTTTACTGAATACGTCGGAGATATTAGCAGAGTCGAATATTCGATTAAATTCAATTGTGAGAGAATTCATAAACTCATATGTGCAATTTTTATAGAACTCAAACGGGATGCGATCCAGGTGCTTTATTTGATTTCGATTTGCATATTACTTCATTGACTTCTTCCAGAGTAAATGCAGAGTCTAATTTTTCGTCTAAGAGCAGAGGGGCTGCATATTGATATAGCGGCGAGGTTAATGGGGCATTAAGAAGATTATCGAAATGAGTCCTGAGTTGCTGGGCTTTAAGAATTACAGAGATGTTAGGCGTGTGTCCGTTTAGGTATTTGACAGCTTTCCAGAACTGAGCAGAAGATTTTGAATTATTTATAATCGCTACTTTTTTGATGTAACAGATGTGTTTGTATTCCTTGCTGACATCTTGATAGAGTGCTTTAAAGATATTGGAGTTATTCGACCTTAAAAGTTTGAGAAAGAATCAGAATCCTACCATTTTTGTTTATTTTATGAGTTTTTAAATCTTTCTGTTGCGGAATGGATTTCTTTATTATTTCCGTTAGAGCTTCAATATTGGCTGTATAACGCTGTATGAGTAGTTCCATAAGATTCACATTCATGTTTCGCTGATACGATTCCATTATTCGGTCATTCCAGACAAATTTCGGCAGAAGGCTTAATGGTTTTGTGTTACTTCCAAGGGCATGTGGTCCGAAAAGATGTCGGTTCCTACTTGAAAACTGTCTAGAAGCTTGAGCCAATTTCCGGAAACAAAACAGTAATCTATTATTGAGCATGATGTTCCTCTGATAAAGATCAATTCGCCATCTGGATCTCCTTCGCAACTACCATTCAACAAGCACATGTCATACTCATCAGCAAGTTCAATTATTTTTGCTCCTTTGTTATCAGAAATTAGGTCTTTAGATCTGCGACACGGTTCCAGCAGAGTACTGTTGTATCCCGATGCGAAATTATTTTATGTGAGTCCAACACGACCATTAAAATCCCCAATAAGCATTTGATCCGTACAGTCCAAGGAGTGCAGTGAGTCGCAGAGTTTATCGAAATCACGCTGCCAATGATTACTTTTTAAATAGATTGATACCAAAACTACATCCAGTGTATTCAATTTTAAGTTAATAACATCCATTTCGCCAGCTTTTACAAAGATACTCGTATACAGTCCTTGGAGGTCGTCACGAAAGCCGAATAGTGTTCCACCACTTATAGCAGGAGACCAGATTAATTCATAGTTTGAGAAAATATTCTTAAATCTAATTTCTTCATTATCTAATAGATGTGTTTCAAATAATACAAAAATATCAAAACTTTTAACATAATTAAAAAATGTTACAAAATTCATTTTGTTTTTTAAACCTGACACATTGTAGCTTAAAATTTTTATTTTCTTGATAACTATGTTTTTTTCAGCATCATTCTGGTAGACATGGGCATATCATGCGTCACGTACAGCCGCCTTAAAACTTGTGGATGGACCCAAAAATTTTTTGCATATTGGTTTTTTACTAAGTTTGGCATCACTGCTGCGATTGACATTAGCCGTCAAATTTGAAGTTTTGTGAAAAGTATTCTCTTTCGTAACTGTTTTGTTTTTATTTCTGATTTCATTAATAAAAAGATTGTTATTTAACGAAATGTCATCAAAAATAGATTGTATTATTTCAATGCCACTTTTTTCACCACACCTCAATCCAAGCGCGGAGTCCCAAGTAAAGACATTCTTGGCAATGTGGAGCTTGTCACCCCGTAGAGAAATTTTTATTGATGCGTCTTTTTGACGAATCTCCTTCTTGATTGGAATCATTTTTGCCCGACGTTGTCTAACGTTAAAGGGTAAGTCCTTTTACCCTTCAATTTGAATTCATTCCTCATCACGCTCCAGGCAGACTCCTTCGATCTCATCTTTAGAACTATCGTAGACTTGTTCGCGTTATGGCTGTGTATCCTATACGCAGACTTAACGATTTGATTCGGAGTTGAGTCAACTAACCCGGCGCAAATGGATTTTGCCTTTTCGCTCATCTCTACTTGATCTTCAACAGGCAGGTGGACAACAAGATTAGCTTCAGTACTCATCTGTATGAGTCGGTCAAGCTGGTTCTCAAGACGTTTATTTTGTTCTTCCAGATACACAACTTTTTGTTCAAGTTCTTCTTGTCGCAGACTCAATGCTGAGATTTGTTTAAAGAAATCTTGCAGATCTGCCTTTAAGGCTAATTGTTCCACAAGTTTTTTGTTGTTTTCGAGTAGAATTTCCTGCAATCTCTCAACACTCAGAGTAGAAGTAGATCCCATAGTGAGTTTTGGTTCAATTTCACTCAAGCTTTGGTGGCGTTTTTTGTTTCCTGGGTGTTCCGGAGAGGTATGGGATATTCCCCTTTTTACCATTTATAGATTAGTTTAATGATGGAATTTTTAACTTGGCTATAAAATAGCTTAGGTGTTAGAACTTACTCGAATTTCAATTGCCTGAGGTAAAGCGTCTCTTAATTTATAAGGTGAATGTGTACTTAAAACACTTTTCTTTTTTGCTTTTTGATCCGGAGATAAATTTTTTGCTTCCACTTTCGCTTCAATAAAATGTCAAACTCCAAAGTCCTCTATATAAAAAGATTCAACTAAGTTCCCAACCCACTCTATTGCCTGAGAGAACGGACAATTTTTTCTATATTTTAACAGATTGCCACTTTTCTGGAATCTTGACGATCCTACCATCCGCAGGAAATGAACTAAATCATTTTCCTAAGCTTGGTATACATTTTGAGAGATTGTTGGCACTTTAATTGGATTTGCTCTGAAAATGCCTAGCGCTTCTGATCTTTTCGTTGTTTACCAGAGTTGAGGAATACGTCGTGGTAGATCAAGTGGCTAAACCCTGTTTCAAATTTATCATTTCATTTGTCGTGAATGGTTGAGTGCTGTAGAAATAGGGTAGGCACTGAGAGGTGTCAACTTGGCGATGCCCATCGGCTACTGGTCGATGTCTATCCGGACTCGTCTTGCCAAACTTATAAGCGCGAGTGCTGACCAGCAGACAAAAATAGCAGCACTATAAATAGGACAGCGGATGAATTCTGCAGATGGAATCAACAGTGAAGAAAAATCCCAGAATAAAACAAATAAGACCTTATCCGGACTACACCGACATTTTTGAATCTCAGGCCGGTAAGGATTTCCAAAACTAAGTTCAGGTCTTGGAAAAGATATGGTAGCGGGTGAACCCTTAATGGACCAATGGGAGCGCTCACATTCTCGAACGAGTTATTGGCTTCGGTCTAACCGAGCCCTCGGCCCAAGAGTATCTATAATGGAACTGGCCCTCCAAGTTGGAGGTTGTGACGTTGTAGTGATTACAATTTTCCGAAAAACTTAACACATGCTCCGGCATTTTAAGAGTAGTTATAATTGAGTGTTAAGTTCTTTACAAAAAAAAAAAATCCACAGTTACGAAGTAACAATAAGCCTCGGATATGGACGGATCTACTGTTGATAACCTCTGCAAACGAAAAAAGGACAACGGAATGTTGTGTAGTGTGGCCACGTGTAGCCGAACAGGTAGCGAAGGCTCAGGACTGTTGCGAATCAGATGTTACCGCCATCCATGAAATGTGATGAGACGAGGTGGTCAAATAGAGGCTGATAAACTATGACATCTATTGTGGTGATTGTTATCGATGGAAAAAGCAGCATGCACTTAGGCAAGAAGTTTTGAGTATCCGGCATGTTAACGAGCGCCTCGTAATAATCCATATTAAGGCTAAATTTGACAACATTAGCTTTATATGCGCGCACGCCGCCAAAGAAGAGAATGATGATGACACCAAAGATAGCTTCTACGAGCTCTTGGACAAGACATAGCAGTGTCCTAGCTATGGCATTAAAATTATTTAATGCGAAGCTAGGAAGAGAGGGTACCTTCGGTAGTACTGTAGCCTGTACAACACCACCTTTGATAACGGATTCAGGCTAATCGACTTTGCGGAGGGGCGAAACTTTACCGTAGCTAGCATGCGATTCCCGTATCTCGATATTCATAAGGGGACTTGGAGATCTCCTGATTAATCAACCGTCAGCCACATTGCGAACGACGCAAGGCACTCCTCCAGTATTACGGATGTCCGAACGTTCTGAGGAGCCCTCATCGACTCGGACCATTACCTGGTTGTAGCCAAGGTACGATTGCGGATATCCCGAACAAAGGAAGTTTGACGTCGGACGGCTACAATCGAAAAAGATCGCCAAGTCCTTTTCTGATCGAGTCTCCCTTAATTTCTTAAGAGGTCCTATGCCGCCAGCATCATATATCGAATACTTATCAGTAGAAACTTGACAACATTACCAAAAAGTCATCAGAGATGTCGCCTCTGATGTGCTGGGTTTCACTCGGCCACCATAACGAAACTCCTGGTTTGACGAAGACTGCCGACAAGCACATCCAGCTGAGCAAAGGCATATAAGCAGAAGAAATCAGATGAATCCCGGCTTCTCAGGAGGAGGAGGAAGAGGCATGAGGTGCGCCCTGCAGAGGAAACTGAGAGATGCTATTTGAGCAATGAGATTTGGAAGTTTTACGGAAAGGTAACAAGCTACGGACATAAACCCAGAACCGAAGCCTGTAGAGACGAATAAGGGAACATAGTATTAGAGACGCAGTCGATGATAAGGAACTGGAAAGGGCATTTCTCTAGACTGTATAACGGCGATGACAAACTAAGTACCGCTGCTGTCAGGCAGAATGAACCTTTAAACCTGGACGATGTAGATTAACAATTGAAATCTAAGCTTAAGTCTAACAAAGCTGCTGGAGCCGAAGTCCTATCTGCCGAGCTCTTCCACGCGGCAGACGATATAAAATATCTGTAAAATATGGTTAAAAGAAAGGATGCCCGATAGATGGAACCTCAGCATTATTTGTCCGATCCTCTAGAAAGGAGACCCTCTGAACTGCGCCAACTGCAGAGGCATCAGTCTTCTTAATATCGCCTACAAGATCTGCCTTATTGTGTGAACGCCTGAAGCCGTTCGTGAACAACCTGATTTGTCCATATGTTGCTTTAGACCAGGAAATTCCACCAAATATTAACAATCCGGGAAAAAACCCCTGAACAATCGATACACACCTATTCATCGATCTTAAGGCCGAATATGACATCATCTATAGAGACGAGCTATACAGAGCAATGTTTAGTCTTAGCATCTCCGCCAAACTCGTTCGTTTATGCAGGATGACGATGGCGAAAGCACGCTGCTCCATCAACGTCGGTAAAGAACTCACTGGAACTTGTGACGTCAAAAAAGGTTTTCGACAAGGCGAGGCGATTTCTTTAACATCTCATGCACCAACACAATTGGCACAATCTTTCAAAAGTCCATCCAATTACTAGTATACGTCGATGATATTGACATAATCGGAACAAAGCAGAGTGATGTCGGTGGCGCTTTCGCGAGCACTGAGGCGGAAGCGGCGAAGATGGGTTTAACGGTCAATGAGGGTAAGACCAAGTATATGCTATCAACCAGAAAGGACATCCAACACCGACGTTTCGGACAAAACGTCCCCCTCGACAGATATAACTTTGAGATAGTTGTCTACTTAAGCGGAGAACCAGCGCCGAGATCAAATGAAGAATGACTGTTGCCAATCGCTGCTTCTTTGGGATAAGAAGGCAATTGACTAGCAAAGCCCTCTCTCGAACATCAAAAGTGACCTTATATAAGGCCCCAATATCCCAGTTCTGTTCTATGGCCCAGAGGCATTGACTTTATCAAAAGTGGATGAGGGTGTTTTTGGCTGCTTTGAGAGGAAAATTCTTTGAGTGATTTTCGGTCCCGTCTGCATAGACGATGAGTGGAGGAGGAGATATTACGATAAACCATACGGGCGGTACAGCGATAGCGACGGCGACAGCGATATCGACTTAGCCAGAATAGTGACGGTCCAACTACTGAAGTGGCTGGATCATGTAGAGCGGATGGCCACCAATAATGCGGTCCAAAAAATCTTGAAATCCACCCCCGAGAGACAGAGCAGTTGAGGAAAACCGCCACTCAGGTGAAGATTCGACTGGTTTAGATTTCGGCAGAAGCCAGCTGTGATTGCAAATGGACTTACTCGTATTACCTTTCAAACCTCATGTCTTGACGAAAATTCCTTTACATTGCTCGAAAATCGACAACGCCTTTTCAATTTTCGACGCAACACGTTAACACCATGGATAAACCTAGCTTCTTAGGTACGTTGGAGATGGTTCTGATATGAGTTCAATAGATTCATATTTTGATCGACTGGCCTATATTATCAAAATAATAATGAAGATACTCTTCAGTTGGCCGAAGCTGATGTATCTATGCCTTGCTCTAACCCATCTGGTTATATGTATGTATGCCATCGGTACCAGGCAACATGAAGCCATCAATGGATGCATATTAAGCGGCTTCACCCGCTGCCACAACCTATTAAAGATACCAACTACAGCCGGTTGGTACTGTACTTTGGGCTCAGCGCAGGTTCTACCAACTGTTTCAAAATTTTCGCTGCAAACTTCGCTGCAAGGATCAGGGGATCTGAAAGAGATTTTTCTCACAGAACCTTCAAAGGGGACAGGTTCAGTTCTTAGTACTGTGATCTACCTTCTGTACTTTTTTGAATGTAGGCGGAAACGGTGCTTGGAAATTTTTTTCTAAATTGTTCGATTCGAAATTTGAAATGCCTGTGGTCTGATTAGAAACTTACGAGTACGATATATTCCAGTAGGTCATCGCCTTAGTGTATTTCGAGTAAGATTGATAGTTTACTGTCTTTCCTTTCCGACAAAGTTTGGTTGGAAGTTAGCAATGTTGATAAACAAATCAGTGCAGTTGCTACTGCACGTCTAGAACCGCGTTGTATTAGTATCATCCTTGAATCACAATTCGGTATCGGTACCACAGAATCGAAGGGGAAATAAACTGAATATACAAGTACGAAATTATACCATTAACCACTCGTATAGCTTAAGTCGTTGTTTATCGTTCTATTGCCGGGTATCTACTGCAAGTTATGATGTGGCTAATCTATCTTTTATCACTAAATTCTCTTAGATTGATCTCATGGTTGCCATGTATCTGTGGGTAGGTGGTCCTTTTATTGTTGAGGCACAGCGGAGTTCTAGTTAGTTTAGCATTATATGCCGATCGAGCGTTTGTTTTAGACTTACACACATATATGACTTTAATCGACATCCAAGGGTGTCAATATGTTATCCGTGGTATCTATCCTGGAATTTTTGTTTCTTTTCGGAATAATGGCTTTTATCTTTGCATGTGTGGCTCAGTAGGACAAATATCAATGGACATCTAGCATGCTTACTATCCTAGAAAGCTCGAAATTCGCCTTCGGGGTATGTTGCTTTTGCAAGGGTTTTGTTAGTCATTTGCCATTCATCTAAGACTGCACATATAATGCTTTTGTTGACTCTGTTTTGTTGAGCTCTGTTACTTGATTTGGTACCGTTAAAGTGGTCCTCATTAAAGTCTACCTATAGTAGTTGTAAGTCCGTCTTGATACCCATGGAATATTGTGGAAGGGCGATGAGCTAGTTCTAGAACCAAAATGACTTCTTAATATAAAATCGGTGATCTTCATAGAGCAGAGATCTTTTAGATCTCGGAAGTACCTTCTTGTGACGTCCTAGCGTCGCGTAGCCCAATAGAGTGTGATCTTGCATTGTTTAGGCATCTTGTCGAGAGATGCTCAGCAGTTTCTAACCACTCTGGAACTTATATTAGCGGTCTTTGCGCTGCTTGACTGTCTATATTTATTGCAGGAATCGATAAGGGCATTGGATTCATGCTGCCAAGTAGTGCAGCTTCCTTCAGTATGTGTGCAGACTAAACAATTTTTGTTTGCAAAGATCTTCAAAGAAGACCCCTGCGCCAATGTTCTCGGTTGTCTTAGGGCCATCTTTGAAACTGGAAATTGACTTACAGGAGTGCTCCCCTCGCATTGTCTTCATAGGTTCCTTTCTAGAATCAGATGATTAAAGTCGCGTATCTTTTATGATTTTTGTACCAGAATTTCTGATGATCTATGAATCTAGCTGATTTCCTCAGGCTGAAATTTCTTCACAATCGGTTTCTTGATGTAAAGACTTCCGCAAATGTGTGTATTTTTTATTACCACCTTGATCAAAAGTTTGGAATTTATTCAGAAAATTAAAAATACAAGTTTATTCATCTAAATTTATATTGTCCCCTTTAAAGTAATCCCTATCGACTGTAACACACTTATGCCAGCCTTTGATCCAATCCTCGAAAAATTTTTTATATTCGGTTTTCGGTATGTCCATCAGGGCTTCCTGCGATTTTTCTATTACCTACTCTCGGCTGCTGAAACGCGTTCCCCGTAGAGGTTTTTTAACTCGATTGAACAGAAAGAAGTCACAGGGAGCCAAATCAGCTGAATACGGTGGCTGTTGGATGGTATTTGTTGCATTTTTCGTCCAAAAATTACGAATAATGATGGCACTGTGCGACGGTGTGTTATCATCGTGTAAAATCCACGAGTTTTCTGCCCCAATTCTGGTCTCTTTCGGCGAATTGCTTCACACAAACGTCTCATAACGCCCAAATATTACTCTTTGTTTACAGTCTGGCCTTCTGGCAAAAATTCATGATGCACTACACCGTTGTAATCCATGAAGACCGTGAGCATTGCCTTCTTTTTTGACTGAAAACGACTTGGTTTTTTTGGTCTCGGCTCATTTGGTGAACGCCATTCACTTGCCTGATGTCTGGATTGCATGTCGTACTCATAAACCCACGTCTCGTCTCCTGTAATGATCCTTTTGATGAATGTGGGATCGGATTCAGCCTAGCAAATCATCTCTTTTGCGACGTCAACACGGTCTCCTTTCTGCATGAAATTGAGGTTTTTTGGCACCAACTTTGCTGCTACACGACGGAAACCCAAATCATTAACCAAAATGTCTTGGACGGATCCATAGGCAATGTTCAAGTCCTCCGCTATCTCTTTGATGGTTATTGTTTTCATCGGTTTTCGATGTCGATGGTCTGCCACTGCGTTCATCATCTTCGATTGACTCACGAGCACTTTTCAACCGCTCGTGCCACTGGTAAACGACCGTTTTCTTTAGAGGATCGTTGCCGAAACACTTTTCCAACGTTCGCGCACCATTAAATCCGGTGCTGGACAACATAATAAAAGAACTGAGTGAAATAAAAGAACCCAACAAAAGGAAAGATGTCATAATAGAAAATTTGCAAACACAGATCAGCACACTTGAACAACAAATCATAAAAAACAATATTGACATAAAAAACATTTCCCCTACTCCTCAAGAAAACCTATTAGGGGTAGTGAAGGGAATAGGAAAAACGGTCAACTGTGAGATCAACGACACCGACATCGCAGCCATTTATCGCACAAAAACAAAAAACCCCGAACGATCGACTATAGTTGCTACATTTGCATCCAGCATGAAAAAAATTCAGTTCATCAAACAAACACGCTCCACTCGCTCTATTAAGCTAAAAGCGGTGCTGCAAAACACCAACAACACCCCAAGCGTGAGCGCAGCTTTGCCCGATGCCACTGTTTATGTAAACAACCAGCTGACAAAACACAACAAACAACTAATGTGGGTGGCAAAGGAAAGAGCGAGACAGGAGAACTGGAGATTTGTGTAGGAAAGTGCAGGAAGAATACTGGCTAGACGAAACGAAAATACGCAGCCGATTCTGATAAGTACCGTTACCGATGTGGGCAAAATTACTCGCACTCAATAACTAGGCAGCCACTTCATCAATATATTAAAAATAATATTGGGTCTACAAGTAAGTTTCCAGCGTTTGTCAGAGATGGCACCACCAGTGGATCCCGGGCAGTAATGTCAGACCCCATGTGTTTTATTTGTAGGTTTTGTATCTGTCAACAACTTTGCAGCGTTATATTTGAGCAGTTCTATCGGTGTCGTACATTTTATCGAGCAAAATCATGGCAAGTTTCCAGCCAAATAAACGTCATTTGCGGGAAGCGCTGCTTTTATTCTTTAATATGAAGAAAAGTGCTGCTGAGGCCTATCGTTTGCTTTCGGAAACTTATGGGGCGGAATGTATTGGTGAATCGACGTGCCGCGAGTGGTTCAAACGGGTCAAAAGTGGTGATTTTGGAGTTGCAGATAAAGATCGCCCCGGAAAGCCGAAAAGTTTTGAGGACGAGGAATTGGACGCTTTACTGGATGAGGATGCGTGTCAGATTCAAGAAGAATTTGCTACATCATTGGGCGTCACGCAACAAGCCGTTTCCCTGCGCCTAAAAGCACTGGGATTCATTCAAGAGGTTGGAAACTGGGTGCCGTACGAATTGAAGCCAAGAGACGTCGAACGGCGATTTTGCATGTCCGAAATGTTACTGCAGCGGTATAAAAATAAATCATTTTTGCATCGTATTGTCACTGGTGATGAGAAATGGATTTATTATGATAATCCTAAACGCAGAAAATCGTATACAAAGCCCGACGAGCCCGCCCAATCGACGCCGAAACGAAATATTCACGTGAATAAGGTCACGCTCTGCATATGGTGGGATCAAAAGGGTGTCGTATACTACGAACCGCTTCCGAGTGGTGAAACCATCAAAGGACTATTATATCGCACCCAACTAATTCGTTTGAAGCGGGCTTTTAATGATCTTAGCGAAATTATAAAAAAAAATAAAAACTTGGAACATTTTTTGTATGCAGATGACTTAACGTTGTTTACAAAATGCAAAGATCTCACAGGTACTGCCTCTACATTTTCAAACATTCTGGCAGATATTTCAGCCTGGTGCTCTTACTCCGGCTCAAAAATTTCATATCAAAAAAGTTAAAATATTACACATCTGTAGAAAAACTAGTTGCCCAAAAAATATTGCTTTATGTCCGAATTACAATACAATAGTTAACGTAAATAATCTCTGTTTGCTTGGAATAATATTTGATTGTAAGTTTAATTTTAAGGAACATTGCTTGTACTTAAAAAAAAGCTTAGCTACCAGACTTAATATTATTAAGTACTTATCATCTAAGAATAGTTTAGTTCACATTAATTCCCTTATAAGTATCATCAGATCAACCATTCTTGCCAAAATCGACTATGGAATGAGTATTTATGGAAAGTGCCCAAATTCTTCACTAAATATAATAAAAACCCAGTACCATACTGCTATACGATTAAGCCTAAAAGCTTTTAGAACTACACCTATTAAAAACATGTTAGCTGAAGCGGGTCTTCCTTCCATAGAGCAAAGAGTTCAACACCTCACATCTCTCCTCATTCAAAAGTTAAGCACAACCGGAAATAGTATTGTCTCAATCGATGCTAAGCAATGCTTAAGCCGCAATAAAGTTCCGAAAACCCCATCTACGCTTTATAATGCTATACAATTTTCAAAACAAATGGATATCCCAATTTTGAATAAGGTTATACGACCTGCCGCCAAACCACCTTGGAATCTACCAAAAGGTTGTGTAAATACCCAACTCAAGTGTTTACCTAAAATAACAACTTCGAACGAGCAGTATAAGCAGAGTTTCCTTGAAATAATGCAGACCGAAAAACAACATAAGTTTAATTTCGTATTCAGCGATGGATCTAAAAATGAGCTTGGTACAGCTTTTGCCGTCTCCACCCAAGACGGTACCATAATATCAAAAGGACTTCTGAGATATTCTGCTTCAGTTTTCTCAGCTGAAGCTATGGCTGTTTTAAAGGCAATCGAAATCTCAGGTTCGAAAAAAACTATTATCTGTTCAGACAGCCTTTCCATACTAGAAGCAGTGTTAAATATTGACAACAGAACGCTTTTTCCTGAGATTATTCGCAATAAACTTATTGGAAGTCAGAAAAAAATAAAACTCATGTGGATTCCAGGTCACGTTGGCATAAAAGGCAATGAAACAGCAGATAAGGCCGCAAAATCCGCAAAATCCGCAACAAGTGAACCATTAGCTACGTTTTATATTCCAAACAACAAGGACACAAGAAAAGAAATAAACCATTTTTGGAACGTGAAACTATATGACGACTGGGCACAATATAGACATCATTACTCTGATATTAATCCAAATGCTAAAAGTACCATCTATCCCACACAATGCTCATGGAAAAAAATCAAAATATATCTGCGGCTTCGAATGGGCCACACTTATACCACACACGGCCATTTAATATCAAAATCTGATCCTCCAAACTGCCATCTCTGTAACGCAAATGAAATAATCACCATCAAACACCTTGTCTATGATTGTAACAAAATCAAAGATATCTCAAGAATACTATTTCCCAACTTATCCTTACTGAACCTACTTAAAAACCCATCAGAAGAAAACATCAACCAAACCTACAAACTAATCTGTGAGATAAAAATGGAAAACTGTATCTGAAAGCTATTTATTAAATTCTAACTATTAATGTACTCGTATTGTACGTAAATGTCATAATGTTATGTATTTTATTATCGAGCTGGTAGTCATGGTAGCTAAAGCTCATTAAATTATATTAGCATTGTAATTTATTTGCGTGTTAATAAAGATATAAATAAAATAAATAAAAAAACGGCCAGAATATGAGACCAGGCATGAGTCCGTCATTTTTCATCACAACAACGCTCGGCCACATGTTGCGGTTTCGGTGAAAAACTATTTGGAAAATAGTGGATGGGAAATTCTGTCTCACCCGCCTTACAGTCCAGACTTGGCACCATCTGACTACCACTTGTTTCGTTCGATGCAGAACGCTCTTACGGGAATACGCTTCAGCTCAGTAGAGGAAATCAAAAATTGGATCGACACGTTCTGGGGCTCGAAAGACGAGAAATTTTTTTGGTCCGGAATTCATAAATTGCCAGAAAGATGGGGGAAAGTTGTAGCTTCCGATGGACGATACTTTGAATAAAGCATTGTAACTATGTTTTCATAATAAAACTTCAAATTTTGGAAAAAAACGCTGGAAACTTACTTGTAGACCCAATAGTTCTAGTTGAAACTAATATATAGGGTCCTCCAAAAATGTTTTTTTTTTTTGAAAATGCTATAAAAAAAACTACTGAATATTTTCTCAAATTTCTTTTTTTATTTGAAAGTACAATTCTTCCGGTTAATAATGGAAAATAATTTCATTCAAATGGCTGCCTCGGCTGGCCATGCAGTAGCCTACACGATCGGTCCAATTTTTAAGCACATTATCGATTGTGTGCAGCTGTATTTCACCAATGGCTTCACGAATATTGTCCTTTAAAGCGTCAATTGTCTCTGGCTTGTCGGCGTAACACTTATCTTTTACGGCACCCCACAAATAATAGTCCAACGGTGTCAAATCGCAGCTCCGGGGTGGCCAAATGACATCAGCTCTGCGGCTGATAATGCTATCTTCAAAAACAGGGCGCAAAACATCGAGTGTAGCTTCGGCTGCGTGGCACGTAGCGCCGTCCTGTTGAAACCAAATGTTGCCAATATCCTCCTCTTCAATTTTTGTGAACAAAAATTCGTTCAACATGGCCCGATAACGATCGCCATTGACTGTAACGGCCATTCCTTGCTCATTTTCGAAGAAAAATGGCCCAATTATGCCTCTGGACCAAAATCCGCACCAAACAGTGACTCGTTTTGAGTGTATCGGCTTTTCAATGTATGCGTGCGGGTTTTCTGTGCCCCAAATGCGACAATTTTGCTTGTTTACATACCCGCCAAGATCAAAATGAGCTTTATCTGAAAATATGATTTTTTTGGCAAAATCGGCATCTTCTCTAAATCGATCGCAGGCCCACTTAGCGAAGCGAAAACGCTTTGGATGGTCAGTTTGCTTCAACTCCTGAACCAATTGGACTTTGTATGGCGTCATACCAAGGTCTTTATGCAAAATTCGTCTCAATGATGTCTCCGAAATGTTCAATTGTTGAGAACGACAATGAATTGATGTTGATCGCGCTTCACGCACACTTTCTGCCACAGCAGCAATATTCTCGGGTGTACGCACTGTTTTTGGCTTTTCACGCTTTGGTTTATCGATGAGGATGCCAGTTTCTTTCACTTTTTTCACAAGATAACGAACATACGGAGCTGACGGTGCTTCTCTTTTTCCAAAATCCGTACGCAATTTTCGCACACATTCTGCAACATTACCATGATTTTCAAAGTAATGTCGCAATATTTCCCAGCGTTGTTCAAGCGTATACACAACCATATTCGTTCAGCGGAATTATCTGTCAAATCAGACATGAGCTAAGTGTTACCATTCACGAAATAAGCACTAGTTGAAAAAAAAAACGTTAGATGGCGAACCCTATAGAAGACGAAGAAAAAGGACTTTACAGTTTAGATGGTTTCGAACCGGAGTTTCTGAATCGAGATAAACGTAGAGGAGGTGGAATTCTTATGTTAATACTTAAAGAAGTAGAATATGAACGATTAATATCTGAAAGTGTGTCATACGAAAGTATCCAAATCCAAATTAAAGAGAGTAATAAGTATAAGTATGTAATAGGAATATATAGACCACCAGGTAACAGCCGAAAAGCATTTATCGAAGAATACGGACACAACGTTGGACAACTGAGAAAAAAGGACGAGATAATGGTAATGGGTGATATGAACATCAATGTGAATGATTTGGATGTGTATGGTGTGAAAGAATATCTTGAGATGCTGGCGTCACTGGGATTGATTAACGTGATTACGGCGTATACCAGAGTAGACCCGGACACTGGAGCAAAATCAACAATTGACCACATTTTAACTAACGCTACACATAACCAAATCGATTCAGCTGTAATTGAAAGTTGTATCACTGATCATTACCCAATCATGTACTTCCCACAAAGAAAAAAATCTGCTGTTAAAGAAAACTCAGTCAGCCTGCCCTATATATCTAACGATAAGGTTAATGAACTAATTGCAAATACAAACTGGGATGAAATTTGGAATGAAAGGGATGCTATCTTACTTTATCAGAAGATTCATGATAAAATGAATTATATTTATGGCGCAGCGACATCTATGAAAAAAATAAAAAAGAGAAGAAAGTTTAGCCCATGGATATCTTCTGAATTAAAAGTAAAATGTAAAAAAAGGGACGAACTTTACAGAAAGTGGAAAAACAATAGACTAAACAAAGCATATGAACAAGAATGTAAGACCTTCAGAAACAGACTGAACAAGGAAATAACGACCCAAAAATCCATTTTTTATAAATCCAAGTTCAACCAAATAAGATCTGACCCCCAGAAAAACATTTGGCTTACTAAATGAGATATTGGGAAGGAAAAAGCCTAGTTTGGATGAAACAATAATAAAGAATTTCACGGGTAAAATATGTCTGAATAATTTAACTAATGCGTGTGCAAACAACTTCAGCACACAAATAAAAGATATTGTGCATCATTGTGACTCGGTTACATCGACACACACAAAATCAAGATTAACCAGCACAATTTATATTTCTTTGAAACTCGAAGAATAATTAATCTATTGAGTGAAAACAAGTCGCCAGGTATCGATGGAATACGAGCTATTCATATAAAAAGTATTGCACAATCAAAAATCCCTACAATTTTAAAAACTGCTGTAATCAGACCGATATACAAAGGAGGTACAAAAAGCGACCTTAAAATTTATCGGCCAATATCAATATTGCCAGTAATAGAAAAGTGCATGGAAGAGGTGATAACAAACAGGCTGCAAGTTTATATCGCGAAAAATTCGCTGATACCCGCGAGCCAGTACGGCTTCCAGAAAAATAAAAGTACTGGTAAGCTGTTAGGAGAATTTGCAAATTGCGTTAACCAAATGTCTAAATAAAAGTCATCATGTTTTAGTGTTATTCGTGGATTTCAGTAAAGCCTTCGATACACTGAACCATGATAAACTAGTAGAAGTACTGGAAAATATTGGCATACGAGGACTGATGGCAGATTGACTGGGTGAATATCTGACTAACAATGCATACAGCCAAAATGAAAACATTCACTATGGAGTCCCGCAAGGATCAAAACTGGGTCCAATCCTGTTCATATTGTACACCAATTAACTGTTACGAGTTTTCAAGAAGGCCATTCAATTTGCATATGCAGACGATACGGCGATAGTGGTGCGTCACACATCCTTACATACGGCAACAGAAATTTTGCAGGAGGAGTTTGACAACGCGGTAACATGGTGTCACGATCATGGCTTAACGATCGATGCTTCTAAAACAAAAGTGATGCATGTACGAAACCCGCAATTCAGGGCAACACAATTGCAAATCCACTTCAAAAATGAATCCTGCAATAGTTCGGTTAATTGTCCTATCGACACAGTTGAAAGATACAAATATCTGGGAGTTACGATCGACAACAACTTTTTGTGGGATAAGCACAAAGATGTATTGCGAGTGAGCCTCAGAAGAGCTTTATATGCACTAAGCCATCTAAAATACCATGCCACAACGGCCGTATTAAGACAAGCTTACTTTGCCCTTGTGGAATCTAAACTTAGGTATGGTATACTTGCATGGGGCAATGCATCAGCAACGCATATGCCGAAAATTCAAAAACTCCAAAACTCAGCACTGAAGAAGATAGGCGTACATAACCAGCTCAATATTCGGGAACAAAGGCGTTTTAAAGTTCTTCGAGTAGAAGATATCTTCAAGATGACCCTTATACGGGAGTACTATGATGACAACAGATTCATAACACCAATTCAACATGGAATCAACACAAGAATACGGGCTCAAGGTATGCTTCACGAACTCCGATTCTACAATAACTACGGGAGAAGACAGCTGGAATGCAGAGTACCTGAAGTTCTAAACACAATTCCCCTAGAACTAAAAAATATACAAAATATTAAAAGTAGAAAAAAAATTATAAAAAATTTTTTCTTGAATTCGAACTTACTAGTAAATAGCTAAATTTTAAACTTAATTCACTTACTAAACTATCTTATTAATTATAAGTTTTTTTTTTTTTCCTTAAAGGTCTAATTATTATTAAAAAGATTGTATTATGTTTTAATCTAAGCTTGCTTACCATTAATTAATGATAAAACTGTGAAAAGCAATCTTCTGCAGAAAACCCCTTAAGGCTTCGCAGAAATATCTAACCAATGTTACGAGTAAGTTTTTAATGAAAATAATAATAAAATACAAGCTACAAGTTTTTTACGCCAAATTTAATACTCGTACAAGTTCGTTGTTGCAAATTTAAATCCATTTCTAAAATTGCAAAAAATCGCCAACACACACAAAGATAGATGTACTCTTGGCTACATAACTTTTGCAAATGTCAAATTATGACGCTAAGATTTAGGGGGAATGTCAACAATACCAACTTAACAAAAAAAGCAGAACTCAAATCGGAACAATAGGAACGCCACACGGTGGTGTCCCCCGGGAACTTTTTGATCAAGGTGGTACATCACCTTTTGTCTATTCGTAACAACTTTATTTCTTTTGCTGTAATTGTTCTTCCTACTTTTCATATCTCACACGCTTAGCTATTCCTATTGGTTTGTGGCATTTTGGAGATATTTTCGCTCCGGGAATTGGCCTCTTTCCTTATTTTCCTGACTGATGGCTTTTCTCTGGTTTTTTTGCGATAAATTTTTTCTGTAGATATCGAAGCTGATTTGCCATTAGTAATCCATCTGAAGTTTTTTTTTTTTTTTTAAAGAACTTAACACTCAAGTGGGTATGAATACACTTATAATGCCTCAGCATGTGTTAAGTTTTTTGGAAAATGGGATAGAGAGAGAAAGAAAGAGTTTGGGCTCAGAGGTGATTTTGCTCCATGAGTTCCAACATTCTTAGTGGAAGTTGATTTGATGTTGATTTATAGTCAACTACTTGTCTTACCTGATTTTCGTTAACTGAAAAAATGGATGATATGTCTTTCGGGCGAGACTGGGATTCGAACACCGAACCTTCCGATTTGGAAGCCAGTCCACTACCATTTTTGGTGCCCACTGCTGCAGGATGTAATAAAGCGCCAATCTTAATTAACAAAATGCTCGAAGTGTATGTGTTATAGTTAGACCAGTTGGTTCCCATGAGTTAGGTACATATATTTTCTAGGTTGAGTTTTTTATTTCGAAACCGTTGGCTCCATGACAATTTACGTATTCGTAGTTCATTCTCCGTTATGTCCCTTTAAATCTGCACCGAAGTAAAGCACTTCTTGCTCTTCTATTGTACTTGAAAGCTCATCACAGTCACTCCAAAATATTTCATTTTCTATTGCTCACTGCCTATTCTATTAGCCCCTCCGCAATTTTTTACACGCTTATGGTTTTATCTAGGATTCCAGCATTCAAGATAATGGCGGCCTCGTCCTAATTCTCTCCTTTTCCATAACAATACACTGTGTACTCCTTCAATTGTAGACTTAAGTAACACATCCACTTTGTTTCTTGAACGCATATTATATCGTTTTAACGTTGCCATAATACATATTTTTGTTAGAAACGCTTGCCCGTCATTGTGCTGGCGTTTCAGCTTCATATCACATTTCTATTAGCTCCGGGATTACTCCTTCACTATGCAGAAGAAGCGTCCGCCGGGTTTTGTTCCATTATGCCATACTTTCGCACTATTCTTCTGTCATCCTTCATTAGATGTTAATACGGCTTAGGCTTATCTTCGTGTGCAAGTGTCTGAATATACACATAAACTTGACTTTAACAAAGCTCAGCCATCATATTTCACATAGATCCCAGATCCTTTTTGTGCTTTTACATCTATCACGTATCTAATAGCTGCAGAATGATGATGGAGGACGCTCGCTGCTCGGCCAAGTTCGGTAACGACTTAACCTTTGATATCAAATTAGGTTTTCGACAAGATGAAGCCCTGTGACTTCCTGATCATCATACTTAAAAGAATTGTGCGGAACTCACAAATGAATTTTGTAGTTTTAATTTTGGTGGGGGCTGAGGCCCCCATTTATTGGCTTAATACAAGCTTAATCTAACTTAAAAACTAACAGAAGGATTTATGGGCTAGGGACCAAGGGAGTGATGGAGGAGATCTTGTTTGAGACGAGGAATACTCAGGTGGAAATCAAGAAGCGAGAGGTTTAAGTTGACCTTTCGGAGCATGCGGGAGATTGGCTCGTTGGAGCCATAAGAGGTGCGGTGGGTAGATAGAAGAGAAGAGGACAATGCAGATTGCGGGGGTTGGTATTGAAGGAAATGGAGATCAAAATGGATGCGCAGTCGATGAATGAAAAGAATGTCAGCAGCAGCTCACAGTCGAATAATATGCCAAGCTCTTGAAAAGACTAAAGCAGGAGAATTGGTTGACCATAGAGAAAATAATCTCGGAGAGGAGACGGATTGCATTTACGTGAGATGGTTATAGATTGACATTTGGCTATATTTAGTTCTAGGCAGTTTTTGAGGCACCAGATTGAAAACCGATCAAGGTCTTCTTGAAGAAGGGCAGAGTCCTGGGGGGAGGAAATAGTTTTAAAAAATTTTGTGTCGTCAGCGTAAAGACAGAGGTAGGAGTGTTTAATGACCTTCTCAACATCGTTTATAGTAAGAATGAAGAGAAGAGGACCAAGATGACTGCCTTGTGGAATTCCAGATGAGACCAGGAATGGAACAGAAAGGGCGGATCTAAACCGAATACTATAATATCGGTTTACGAGGTAAGAAGAAATCCATTTTAATAAAAGAGGCTCAAAACCGAGAGCAGACAATTTGAAGAGAATCAATTGGTGAGATATCTTAGCAAATACTTTAGTGAAATCAGTTGCGATAACATCGATTTCTTTGCCATTTTCTAAGGCTGATACAGCAAAAGACACGAATTCAACTAGGTTTGTGGTAGTTGATCTACCTTTTAGAAAACCATGTTGTCAGGGCGAAATAAAAGGCTTGTATTTGAAGCTTAGCGCTTCGTATAAAATGCTTTCAAGGAGTTTGGGTATATGGGAGAGCTTAGCAATGGGACGATAATTGGTAACTTCATGCTTAGATCCCTTTTTGTGTATCGGGATTATAAAAGAGGTCTTCCAAATCTGGAGAAATTCACCCTGTGTAAGGGAAAGGCGAAAATGGTAGGAAAGGAGTAGAGACAGGTTTTTAAGAGCATTTTTAAAGAAACACGGCGGGTAGTCCGTCTGGGCCAGGTACGAATTCATCTTTAAGATTTAGTAACTCTTCTTCAATAACTACAGGATCGAAATGTTGAGTGAGAAAGGGACCAACGGCGTAATTTGGCAGATCATCAAAGTAAGAGGGATTTGGTATGAAGGAGATGTTGGCAAATGATTATTTGAGAAATGTGGCAAAAAAGTTGGCGATGGTAGGAGGATCACTTGAAGATTTGGTTTCGAAAGCGAGGGAGGAAGGATAACCATCAGACTTACTTTTGCAATTCACAAATTGAAAAAAGGACTTGGGGTCATTTATGAGATTGGTTTGCGCACTATTCAGGTAACGTTGATAGAGGGAGTTATAGAGTTCAATGAAACGAAGATATACCATATACCTAAATAATTTGAATAGTCGGAAGAAGAGTGAGAAGAGAATACCGCCCATAACTTGTTTCTTTTGTTTCGTATAGAGCGGAGTCTACGATTATACCAAGGAGGGGATGTAGAAGAAGTTTTATGGCGGGAATATGGCACATAAAGGGAGATGGATTTCAATATTTCTCTGTAAAAAATGGAAAGGGCAGCGACCAGAGATAGATTGGTAAACTCGAAAGAAGCCCTGCTTCCATAGGCATTGACTTTACGGAAATAGAACTGCGGGGGAAGGCGACTGGAGAGCAGAGTTGTGGAAAAATGAGAGAAGAAGTGGAGGATGAAAGTTATCAATAGTTGAAAGAGACAGGAGAAAACACGATACTGAAGAGTTGATGTGACCAGTTGTGAAGATAAGGTCTAATTGCCTTTTCATATAGTTGGAAACGCCACTGACTTGGCATAGACTAGAGTCAACTAAGGCAGATTAAAATCAATGAAGATAATGATATCATCAAGCGAGTCTGATAAGTCGATCAAATTGTCAATTGGATTCGATAGGTTGCGCCGGAAGAATGTAACAACACATAACATACAAGCATTTACGAGTGAGGGTTATTTTAACCGACACAAAGTCGAGCTTAGGAGAGGATGATGTTGCAACGAGAGAGGAGTCCAAGCTGTTGTGAATAGCCAGTAGGACACCTCGACAAGGGGATTCAATCAAGGGGGATGTGCGATCATCGTCCCGAAAAACATTAAAAGAAAGAGGGAATACCTCCTGCTTTTTTATGTTGGGGATAAGATTAGTTTCGGTCAGAGAGTAGATATCATATGGGAGAGCATGAGATTGGCAGTCCTCTTACGTTCTGGTAACAGAAGGTGAGAGGGAAGTTTTTGCATGACTTTTGGAGGTGTGAGACTCTTTTAGAGTGTACATAGTGGCGAAGAGCGGCAAGATCGTCTGCAACTTTTTGGGGGAGCGTATTGAAAATCTCGTGATACTTTATATAAAGTTTCCTGAGACTGGTAACGACGGTAGGGAGGCCTTCCTGCTGGAAAGAAACCATGACGCTTGTTTTTGTTTTACCCTCGTAGCCCACCGAGTCGGATTTATCGTGCAGATATGTGAAATATACACGTATGTTCTCATATATTTTTTTACGGACGGACTCTTTTTAAGGACTTACAGCTCTACAGTCTTTTTTGAGAAAGATGACAAACTTAGATGGGCTAGAACTAGGACTTTTACCTTTAAGGTGAAATAAGTGAGTACATTGTGAAAACAAAAAGACTTGCAATTCATCCTATAGCCACTTATTGCTTACGTTAAAATTTGTATTGCCTTGGAACAAAAATCTTATTTAAAATATTAAAGGATGAGTAGAAGACACGTTGTGATCGAACGAAAAGCTATTCAGAAGTTTGCTAAATGTAATAGAAGCCCAGAAGTACAGCAATCAAAATTAGCTTAAGACCCAAACCTCAAGTCAAGAATTCGGCAAAGGGATTAAAAAAAAATTTCACTTTTTAGAGCCTGACATATGTAGATTTGATGAATATTACTTGGAGTATAAATTCAACATCAAAACCTAACTATTAAATTCAGAAATATTATTATGGAAGTCTGTCTTACGTTCATGCTTCTACAGAGGATAAGGATGACACCATCAAAGACGAGTTCTACGACCTCCTAGACTAAATATATTAATGTAAGGCTGGGTAAGAAAGTCGTGTTTGAGGGAGTAATCGGAAAATACAGCCTGTATATCACAGCGCGTCCGACAATGGATTTAGGTTTTTAGAACTTATAACGGAAACTAACCTTTTAGTAGCCATCCCAATATTCATAGAATGACGTGGCTATTCTCTGATCAATCAACTGTCAACCGGATTCATCAAATTGCAATCGACGCCAGACACCCCTTCAACATTCTGGATATCCGAACCTTCCGAGGAGCCAAGATCGACTCGGGTCATTACTCTGTACGAATATGAATATCACAGGCGCAACGGAGTCAAGAAAGACCACCAAAGACGTCGAAAAGCTGCAATCGCAAGAGACCGCCAGAGTCTTTGCCGAGCTCAAGCTCTCTCAAAATCCTAGCTGCCATACACAAGCCATACAAGACAAATTGAAATGCTGTCAACCAGCCATCAGAGAAGTTGGTCCAAAAATCTTTTTTTCTCTCTCTCTGTTCCATTTTCGTAAAAAAGGTAACACATGCTCAGGCACTTTAAGTGCAGTCATACCCACTTGAGCGTTAGTTTTTTATTTATTTTTTGGCCTTGCAGTTGCGCATTTTGTCAACCCAATTTTCCAAGATCTTGTTAAATCTTTCTGGCTCTATTTCACGAATGGCCCGGACGATATTCGCTTTAAGGACTTGAATCGTTTCTGAATTGTCTTTTCAGGGCATCCCACAAAAGAAAAAAATCTTAAGGGGTCACGAGTAACATAGCCGCCGAGATAAAAATGCGTCTCCTCAGAAAAAGTGATTTTTCGGCCAAATCCGGCGTCCAATTCGAGCTGCTGTAAGATCCAAACTGAGAAGCGATAACGAAGCGGTTGGTCGTTTGCCTTCAATTACTGAGTCAGTTGGACTAATAATCCGAGATCCTTGTGAAAAACTCTCATCAGGCTGGTGCGTGAAGTGTTGGGTTGTTGAGATCGATGCCAAGTCGATGTTCCTGGATTGAGTCGAACACTCTCGGCTGCAACAGCCACATTCTCGATGGGGGCCGTGAGTGTTGTCCACAAGTCAGTCTCACGAGCTTTTTGCACAAACTTGCGTACAGCAGGCGTGGTGGATGCTTCATTTCAGCCAAAACTCCTTTTCAATAAACGCAATCTTTGGGCAATAGCGCTCACTTTTGAAATAAGTTTGCAATATTTCCCAACATTCTTTAAGCGTAATGCGATTCATTCATTTCCGAAGGTATGATACTAACTGACAGTCAAGAAAGAGCTGTTAGTGCCAAAACAATATGTGATTAAAAAAGAAACTCGTATTTGGACCATCCTTTAAACAAATAAGAAGCATATAAAGCTGCGCTGCGCTGCGCTGCACAAACACGAGAGCTGCTTGTGAGCTCTACGAGCAGAAAAGGAGAGATATTACATCAGGCATGACGTTCGAAAGTTTTATTATAGAATAAAAAGGTCATACCAGTGCTACAAAGCTAGAATGGAAGCCTGCAAAGATAAACATGGACAACTAGTAGTTGTTGCTAAGTATACTGCTGTTAGGCAGAATGAACTTTTCACCATGGGCGAAAACGACAGAGAACTCCGTTTTGCTGTTCAGCAATTGAACAGCATCATTTGTATACTGACAAGTGCATTTTTCAAAATTATTCTGCACCTTGCCACCGCGCCAAATCCGTAAGTAAAGTGTTATAAATCAACTTCTAGATGTCTACTTACAACTAGAGTCTTTCAATAATTTTTAGCTCAAGACAACGTTTGATGACCTCGGAATTACCAGACTAGACTGACCAGCTAAATTCGCCCGATTTATTTTTTTTTTTTATAATTTACGCGCGCCTAAGGGGTTATGATACCCTTGTACTGTTGCCAGCGGGCGGAAAGATAGAAGGAGGAGAAAGGAAAGCATTGTTGTGATGTAGTGGTTTGAAACTCAGGTGTGTTTGGCTTCGATATTGGCTCTCCAGGGGTGGGAGTCCGACTAGGACGGAGAGATTTTCTTCACTCGGAATGATTCCGGTTATGAATTCTAACGGTTGATTTGTGCTTGAAAACCCTACAACAGCCAAATCTACATGTCGGTGTTATGCACTGAACACAAATGAAAACTTGCCGTGGCTAGGATTCGAACCTTGACTGAGAAGCGATTGCTAGTTCAGTTTTCAGTTTAAATGCATTTTTATTTATATACTTAATTTAATCTTACATGCTAAACAAAAAACGCTTAAAAATTAGCTTAGATAACTTACAAGTAATCTTATACTAACTTAATGGCCCCATGCGGGCACTCTAAATTAAACCTAACACTTAAACCAAGTCTTTCGACGTATATTACATTATATTTAATTTTATATTTATATGTTACAACTAAAACTAAGAAAATAAATTTTAAGCAAAAACTTAGTATATGGACTTTTTTTTTAATTAAACTTACAGACTACCCAACAAATAAATCTTAATCTACTTAACCTACTTACATATAATACGTTCATACACACCTACATATATACAATACACAATACATTCACACTAAATATATATACATATATGCATATACACATATGTATATATATGTTATATATATTTTTTATAATTTTTTATTTTTATTTTTTTATTTTTTTGCTTTTATATATTTTTTTTTCTTAAAATCTAACTTAAACCTACTTAAAACTATGTAAGCCGGCCATGGCTAAAAAAAACAACAAAAATTAGGCTGGGCCACTCTGCTTCACATGAAGCTACGGTATCACTGGGGGAGTTCGACGACGAAACATCCTCGCCTTCATTAAGCCACTAAAATTGCTGGTGCTGCTGACCAACATCCCTCCTGTCACGACTTCTTACCGCCCTACTGAACCGGAGACGCTCCGCACTACCATGTGCGACGTCTCTCTCGTAGTTGAGTCGCCTGTCCGCAGCTGTTCGAGCGACGTGGAGGTGCCCTCCAATCTGTCCTGGATCAAACCTTTGCTATCCGGATAGAGAAACGCTTCTGGAGGAATAAAGCTGTCAAAGCGAACTCTCTCGTGATACTTATAATTGGAGTAATAAGCCCCAGAAATCAGGTTGTTCGATGAGGTTATTGCTCTTGCAATGTGCCTTCGAGTCAACTTAATGACAGTATTGTCCACTCTTATCAGGTATTACCTTCACCCCCGCATCGAGTTGGCTGTTATAAAACAGTCTCTTTGTAAGGGCAAAAGCACCTTTGGCTCTGGCCAGAGCAATATCTATATGTTTGTTAAAATACAGATATTGGTCTAACCAGATCCCAAGGTATCTGACTACATTTCGACAAGCAAGTGGCTGCGCGTGCTGTCCCACGATCGAAAACTTCCGCCAATTCTTTCTGGTATGATTTTCAACTTCCAGTCATCGCAATATCGCTCCATTTTATCGAAGTCAGGTTGCAAGAGTATGTTAATGACCTCAATCTTTGGACCTGATCTGTACGCGATTAAGTCGTCTGCGTACGCTATGGCATGGTGAAGTGAACCTATCAGATCACTTGTGTAAATGTTGAATAGGATCGGCGAATTTACCGCACCTTGTTGCAGACCGTTTTTAATGTTAAATGTTCCAGCAGAAGTCACATTACCATTCTTCACAATGAACTGTCTACTGGAGAGCATATCAAAAGGAATATACAGCAGTGGTTTACTAATGCCCAACCTGTCTAACTTGAAGAAGAGTCCCTCTAACCATACGGTATTGAAGGCCTTTTCCAAATCAATCAGGCAGGCACCAGTGCACTGGTTCTTGCCTTTGTTCCATTGATATCAGAAACCAGTTTAGACGCAGCATGAATGATATCATGCCCCGCCTTGAAACCGAATTGATTATCCGGAACAATTTGTTTATCCTCAACCCACTTAGCCAGGACTCTATTGATTACCTTCTCGAAAACCTTACTGATATTTGGAAGAAGACTGATCGAGAGGAGATTCGCCGGATTATCTTTATCCTTTTTAGGTATGGGATGTACCACCGCAGTTTTCCAATGCGCTGGATAATGTGCATTATTCATTGCATTATTAAACAGGGTGGTGTAAATGTCCACCGCTTCTAGTGGGAGATGTCGAAGCACAATGTTCGGTATTTCATCGGTTCCCACTGATTTCTTACTTCTAAGCGATTCGAAGATCGTTTGGAGCTCTTCCTTCGAAATGAAAGGGGGTAGTACCCTATCGTTGGTGGTGACGTTATTTGACATATTCTCGTCACTAAACTGGGTGAAGCCCGAGCTCTCGAATCGCCAATTCTCTATTTCATTTCTAAGGTAGAAATTGTGCACAAGGACTCGACTCTCCAGGTCGTGGTTCGGGCCAATGATGTCATTCGCCTTGTACACTTCCTGGAAAGTCGCTCCTATAGCCTCTACCTTCTCCTGCGGATCCTCGATCACAAAGAAGTTGTCATCATCAACTGCCTCATTTGGATCGATACCTGCTGCTATAAGTATTTGTTCGTTGTTCGTCGTTCGTCGTTCGGACGATTTTAAGATATGGAAGGTCGTTTTGATTATTTCTCCGAAATATTTTATTTATTTGCGGGAACATATTCGGGTTGGTGGTGTTCACAGCCCGAATTTTATTGTTCCAATACAAACTTACAGAACTTCTGTAATTTTCCTTTATTAATATTTGGAGGTTTTTAATCGACGACTTCGGTGTCATGATCTCCGGGTTATGTCTGTCCGTAAACTGTCTGTACAAAGTTTTTAGTCTTGACAGCAGTCTACTTTTTTGTCGGTGCAGTGCGTCAATAGTTGCGTTGCGGAATAAGTTTTCGTCGTCAGTGTGTTGATATTGATTGTCTCGTTCATTAGTTTTAGATACTTGTTAATCTCCTCGTTTGACAGATTTCTACTGGACAGTGGGTAGAGCGAAGTCGAGGAGAAAGCTCTCGTCACAGTTCTGGAGAAGTGTGTCCAACGCACCCTACTCTGGTTGTAGGGTGAATGATTTAAACAAACTCATCCAATTCCGCAGTTTCGATCGAAACAGTTATTATGGTACTGAGACTGCAATGGTCACTGTCATACGCAAAAGTGCGTAGACAGTTTGTAGTTTGTTGGTTAGTGCATGTCAGTTTTATTCGTGAGTCGAACAGCAGAAGATCCAAATAGGACCGGTGTCTGGGAAACGACGGACTATCCGTCGCCTTAAGCCCGAGTCGATACATTATGCTGTGTAGACCCCACCAATTGAATAGTAGGTTCCCTCTAGTATTTGGTATATTATTTCCTCAATCACTATGTTTGGCGTTGAAATCTCCGCCGAAAATAAAATAGTTGTCTTCCAATTCCAGCCTCAGGAATCGAAAAAGTGTCTCTAGCTCTGAGATGAATAAGATGGATTGAGTAGACTTAGGTGCATAGACAGACACCATGTATAGCCGCTTTCCACTACGGAGGGGAATATACACGATGCATGCTTCCAGCACTTGGCACCTACGTACTACTTGACTGTATACTCTTTTAAAACGTATACCTTTTCTTACGAAAATCGCAACGCCACCTCCCTGAATGGAGTTGGGTCGGTTTCTCCGTACTATTTTGTATTTTCTGTGCCTCATTTTGTGTCGTTTGGTTAGCTTAGTTTCGCTAACCAAAAGCACATCAGGGGCTTGGTCTTTAAGCAACTTGAATAGTGCGGCTCGTCGTTCGAACCTAATCAGTGAATTAACATTCACTGCAAGGACCTTCAGGGTCTGCTCCGCCACGTACGTACCCATTACGACAAAAGGTGCGTTAGGCCAGGCAGCAGCGCGTATACTGGATCCACAGGCGCGGTAGCTGAGCCATCTGTCCCTGGATAGAGAGCAAGATAGCTAGCATGTCAGGTACTGGTTCCGGTGCTCTAGGCGCTGGGGCCTGAGAAGCAACCTTCGCTTGCTGTACCGTATTTTCCCTACTTGCCGCCATTTGGGCGTAGGTAACATGGAGAGTAACGGCTGGAGTTTGTAAATGCACGGGTGGACGCTTAACTTCCACTTTCTGCTGCCGGCCCAGATTTATTCTTTTGATGGATTGGAATTTGGGACAACCCCGATAATTTGCGGTGTGTCCCGCGTTCCTACATAAAGCACACGAGAGTTGGCTCTTTTCTGACATTCCGTCCTTACCCAGAACGCATTCCTCTGACTTGTGGTTCTTTCCACACTTCACGCATCGAGGCTGCATTTCGCAGCTCGACGCGGCGTGCCCGAACCTTTGGCAGCGAACACATTCTAAAATGTTTTCGCTCCTCTTTAATTTCTCCCAGTGTACAACCTGGTAGTCTAGGACTTTGATACTCCTTAGACCATCCAGTTTGCTGTTGGGACTTAGGTGGACCAGGAAAATGGCCAGTTGCCGCTTCTCCCTTTTAGCTCTGGCTGTGGGGAAAGGCTTGACACCCACGAATTGGAGCCCTTCGCACTTCTCTTTCAGCAGTGCAAGGAGCTCCTCCGGGTCAGTCGACGGTTCTAACCCTCTCAGCAGCATTGTCTGCAGCTTTTCACCCTTCGGGGTGTAGGAGAAGAACTCCGTCGTCGAATCCTTCAGTAAATTTTTTATTTACTCCACAATGGATCGCATGCCTATCTAACGATAATATTTTTATAAAAAAAATTGTTGCCTATGGCCGACTTACCTAGTTCTTTGGTTTCCTTTAGCTCCATCTTAAAAGTGTTTATCGGTAGAACCCTTTGTTTCGAAATTTGTTGCTGTTGCCGTTGTTATGGCTGCTGCCGTTGTTGTGGCTGCTGCCGTTGTTGTTGCTGCTGCCGTTGTTGTTGTGGTTGCCGCTACTGTTGAAGTTGTTTTGGCTGCTGCTGTTGTTGTGCTGTTGCCGTTGTTGTGGCTGCTCTTGTTGTTGTTGCTGGTGTTTAGTCAGTTTTTGTTGGTGTTACTTTAGCATTTGTGATATTGTGTTTGTTTGGTGTTGTTGTTGGGTTTGTTTTTGACCAAGCTGCGGCTGCTGTTGCTGTTGGGATTGCTCCTGCTCTTCCCTCATCCTTCTTGCCGTTTGCATGTTTTTTATTGCTAGCACTCTTTGGTGCAGCATTTCGATGCTGCTACTTAGAGACTCAATTTCTTCATCTTCATCTTCTGATTCGGTTGGCGCCAAAGAAGCGAAGATGTTCTCTTTCAGATAGTGGTTTTCACCACCATCTGAGACATATGGGTAGTCGTCAATAACTTGCCCGGGACGTTTATTTGCTGCTATTATTAAAGTTGAATGCGCCCCTTCCCTCACTCCCTTAAGCAGCTTTTCGGTGGAAGTTTGCCGGATGGGACGTTGGACCAAGCTAGGAATTGGCCTTAGCTTCCTCCTTCTCTTTGTTTTTGGTGTTTGGCTTGAAGTGCTTGATGCCTCACCAGATGTTTCCGCAGATCCCGCTATTGGCATAGCGGACCGCTCTCCACAATCCATAACGTGATATTTATTAACAGTAGTATTGTAGTATGTAACTATCACAATGAAAATGAAAAAAACGAAAAAGTATTCTGTTCCCGACTCGGAGTGGAACCCACAACCTATGTCGTCTCAACCGAACACACTACCACTGTGCTACTTGGGATTTGTCAAATGTCTTGCTTAACGATAATTCACTATTTATTTTTACTTAAGAAAAGCCGAAACACATGCGCACTCTACGAAATTCCGTGAACGACTGAAGCGATTGCTAGTACCACTACACCACGGCCACCCCCTTATTTAAACCCAATCGAACACTTGTGGCATGTAATGAAACGTAACGTGGCTGAACATAAACCAGAGAGTAAAAAAAAGCTAAATTAAGTTCTGGAACATGTATGGAATACTGAAATTTCAAGGGATATTACTGAACTTTTAGCAAACTCGATACCTTCTAGAATAAAAGCGGTTATAACCGCCAAAGGAGGAGCAACTCGGTATTGATAATTTTTTGATAAAAGTAGCATATCTAAACATCTTATATACACATACATAAAAAATGAATCGTTTGATTTTGTTAACCAATGACTGTATTAAAATATTTTTAAAAAAATAAGAAAATTAACTGGTTTTTCTTTCTTTGTTAATATATTTTTTCAAACATTCAATAAACAGCTGGAAAATAGATAGAAATACTTATAAACTGCTGCGTAGTACTCAACAAAAATTTCATTTGATTATAAAAATTATTATCGCAGTTATTAACAATTTTTCAATAATTTTGATATGATGCGGTTTTTACGACCGCAAGTGTAAATCCCTATAAAAATATTCTTTTAGTAGTTAAAATGTTAACCATACAATTACAGATAGGACATCGTGCCGATAGTCGAATTGCTGCATAGATGCACGCTTTACAAAAGATGTGACCGCAAACTGTAGCCATTAGGGCATTGTCCAAATATGATTCCAAACAGACGGCACATGCATGCCTTTGGACGGCTCTACCTATGCACTCTTTTTGACCAGTTGCAACTAAGGTTGGTTTGGTTGCTTGTAGAAACAACAGCATTTGATTTAGATTCTTCTTATTCAGAATTGTCTCCATATTTCTTTGCACATGCTGTTGCCGGTAAGGTTCCCAACGGTTACCATTCAAATTCGCAGAAGTTGTAGTAGAAGGCGTGGTGGAAGATTGGCCAGAACGCTCAGCTTTTATTACAGATATAATTTCTTCGGCAATTTTCAAAAGCCGTTCAAGGGTTCTCAATCTATCACGGTCCTCTGTTGTCATGATTCGCACGCAAGCAATTGTGCTTACAATTTGTTCTTAACGGTATTAGGTAAAAAATATAGAACAGGTCAATTTCAGTAAAAAAAAAAATAACTGAAGCAAGATTTAGTATTGAAATGAAATGAAATCAATTTCAAAAACGATTACGATTAGTGTAGATATCCCACAATTACAGTGTTCTGTTTTTGTCCCGATTAATTTTAATTTAATTTTGATGGGGGCTGAAGGTTTGAGTTGACCTTTCGAAGCATTCGGTAGAATGGTTCGTTAGAGCCGTACGAGGTGCAGTGGACCGGTAGATAGAAGAGACGAGGACAACGTAGGTATTGAAGGAAATGGAGTTCAAAATGGATGCACAGTCGATGCAACCTGAGAGAAGTCGATGAATGAAAAGAATGTCAGCAGTGTTTCTACGTTTTTCTAACGAATTCATATTTAGAAGTTTGAGGCGGCCCTGATAGGGAGGTAAGATTAAAGGGTCGTTCCACGGCAGACCACGGAGAGCAAATTGGTGGAATCGACGTTGAATACCCGCGATTGGCGACCAAGCTTGATTGGCATACTCAAGCAGTAACATAGAGAGATCTGGTTACATACGGGTTGGAAAATTCCTTGGACCACCGTTTAATAAAGCCAAGCGATGAGTTGGCTTTGAGGATCATCTTATTGATATGCGAACGGAAATTAAGCTCACTGTCGAATAATACTCGTATGCCAAGGTCTTGGAAAGACTGAACCAGGGGAATTGGTTGACCATGGAGAAAATAAAGTCGGGGAGGAGACGGGTTGTATTTACGTGAGAAGGTTATAAATTGACATTTGGCTATATTAAGTTCTAGGCAGGTTTTGAGGCACCAGATTGAAAACCGATCAAGGTCTTCTTGAAGAAGGGCAGAGTCATGGGGAGAGGAAATAGTTTTAAAAAATTTTGTGTCGTCAGCGTAAAGCGTAAAGAGGGAGGAGTGTTAACAATGTTAATAGTAATAAGGAAGAGAAGAGGGCCAAGATGACTGCCTTGTGGAATTCCAGATGAGGCCAGGAATGGAACAGAAAGGGCGATTCTAAACCGAACACTATAATATCGGTTTACCAGGTAAGAGGAAATCCATTTTAAAAAGAGAGGCTCAAAGCCGAGAGCAGACAATTTGAAAAGAATCAATTGGTGAGAGATATCTGATCAAACGCTTTAGTGAAATCAGTTGCGATAACATCGATTTATTTGCTATTTTCTAAGGCTGATACAGCAAAAGACACGAATTCAACTAGGTTTGTGGTAGTTGATCTACCTTTTAGAAAACCATGTTGTCAGGGCGAAATAAAAGGCTTGCATTTGAAGCTTAACGCTTCGTATAAAATGCTTTCAAGGAGTTTGGGTATATGGGAGAGCTTAGCAATGGGACGATAATTGGTAACTTCATGCTTAGATCCCTTTTTGTGTATTGGGATTATAAAAGAGGTCTTCCAAATCTGGGGAAATTCACCCTGTGTAAGCGATAGACGAAAAAGGTAGGACAGGTTGGAAGAGCATTTCTTAAGAAACATGGCGGGGAGTCCGTCTGGGCCAGGTACAAATTCATCCTTAAGATTTTGTAACTTTTCTTCAATAACTGCAGGATCGAAATTTTGAGTGAGAAAGGGACCAATAGAGAAATTTGGTAGATCATTGAAGTAAGAGGGATCTGGTACGAAGGAGTTGTTGGCAAATGATTGTTTGAAAAATGTAGCAAAAAAGTTGGCGATGGTAAGAGGATCACATGAAGTTTTGGTTTCGAAAGCGAGTTAAGAAGGATAACCATCAGTCTTACTTTTGCAATTGACAAATTGAAAAAAGGACTTGGGGTCATTTATGAGATTGGTTTGCGCACTATTCAGGTAGCGTTGATAGAGAGAGTTATAGAGTTCAATGAAACGAAGATATGTACCTAGATAATTTGAATAGTCGGATTAAGAGTGGTTGCGAAGGAATTCCGCCCACAACATGTTTCTTTTGTTTCGAAGAGCGCGGAGCCAACGATTATACCAAGGAGGGGATGTAGAAGAAGTTTTATGGCACATAATGGGCGATGGATTTGAATATTTCTCTGTAAAAAATGGAGAGGGCAGCGACCAGAGATAGATTATTAAACTCGAAAGAAGCCCTACTTAGGTAGGTATTGAAAGGTATTTGTGAAAATTGTAAGAAAATATAACTGCGGGGGGAGGTGACTGGAGAGAAGACTTGTGGAAAAATGAAAGAAGACGTGGAGGATGAAAGTTATCAATAGTTGAAAGTTGCCTACCCCCTATAGGCACGATTTCTCAAAAGTCTGTACAACTCCTAGCGTACGTCGATGATGTTAACATAATTGGCAGAACTCAGTGGGCTGTCATCGGCGCGTTTAATAATATTGAAACAGAAGCTGTCAAAATGAGTTCAGCAGTAAATTTGAGCAAAACCAAGTACATACTATCAACAAGAAGTGACAGGCAACATCAACAAAAGAAGGTCACAGTCGGTAGCTATAACTTTAAGTTAGTAAGGGGCTTTGTCTATTTTGGCTCTGCTATCAATTCTTCGAGCAAAACCTCCATAGAAAAAAAATGAAGACTAACTCTTTCTAATCGCTTTGTCTTTGGGCTAAGAAGGCAATTAAGTAGTAAGGCCCTATCCCGAACAATTAAAGAGACTCGGTAGATTTTCCTTTTTGAAACCCATATTGAACTGAGCTAAAGAATTTTGTACAGGGCGGCCAAATAGCAATGATATGTTTTCCAATTGTTATGTTGCAACAGCTGTCAAAGTTACCAATGACATTCAGCTGTTAAATATTCAGTTAGGTTTGCCATTACATCATGCATTATTTTACGTTTATTCAAAAATATTATCGAAATTTCAGTTCAGTTGTAAATACGTAACGTGAGTTTCGTTGTGAGGTCGGACGTCATCATGGCTTCAGTGTGCAGGAAATTTGTCGCACCATGGAAAAGTTTGAAAGTCAGTACACTCTTTTGGATCTTAAGCCACCAACCAGTCATAGATTGGTGCGAAATGAAGAAAACATAGCCGCCGTGGTGGCCAGTATCAAAGAAGACCCAGAAATATCGATTCGGCGTCGATTAGCTGAATTGGGCATCGCTAGAGAGTCAACCCGGCTAATTTTGCGGTTGGATTTGGGCCTACATCCATATAAGATTGTGCTGAAGTAAGAATTGGAGCCAGACGACCATAGACAATGCCGTGAGTTCGCTAAGTGGGCGCTGGAAATTTTGACCGGAGATCCGGTTTTAGCCAAAAAATTATCTTCTCGGACGTGGCCCATTTTTGGCTCAGCGGCTATGTCAACAAGCAAAATTGGAGCGAACACAATCCACAAGTGTTCGGCCAAGCATCTATGTTCCACAAAATTGACTTTTGCACAGTCAAAAAACTGTGCATCACCCGCCTGAGTTGGTTAGGAAATGTAGGACGAATGGGCACTAATATTCCGACGCGCAGAGCCTTCAAATCTCACCCGGAGAGACAAAGCAGTAGACTTTAACCATCTTGGAATGCGCGAATGGAGGCTAATAATTGGTCATATGTTTGCTATTAGCTCTTTTCATTTTGAAAAATTTTTATTTTCAGGGAAGGGGAGTGAAATTCGATTGCATTAAAGAAGAAAACAATTAAAATAATAAACACGTTGTTGTGCTTGCTATCGGTTAACCCTAAAACGATTAACCGATAGCGCAGTGTCTGGGCGATGATAAATAATAAAACCAATTACTAATACCCGAATGCATGTATCAGGCCCGAAATCGTTAATAAGGCAGCTGTTTTTTTGTGTATTGTCTACAGAAATTTACGATTGATATTGCGACAATTCGATTAAAAATGCTCTCTGATACATACGAGTACAATACTAATCAAAGAATTACAAAATGTGTATTAAGACTTTGCTGATAGCTTCTCCAAACATGTATTTTTTGTTGGGACAGAGTACTCGTACAAAGAATAATGCCACAGTATTCCCAATAGGTTCCTTTTAATTAAATTCTTTGGGCTGTCGTGAAAGATAAGTAGTCGGCCGAGAAATTGCTGACTAACAATGGCATAAGCCATAAGCTCCGCATTGTTGTCCTCACCTTCACAACAAGCTTCGCTGGAAGTGCTGTCATTTGTGCCCAATTCTGATATTACGTCAGACCAATTTTGTATAAGATCTTTGACGTATGCACTTTAACTAGCCGTATATCAATACAGGACTTCGTTTTGACGTATTCGACAGAGGATCTGTTCGTCAAAATACGCAAGTACTTTGATATGTTAATAGCCGAATGTGTCAATAAAGACTACGGATTAAGTGTATAGCAATCATACCTACGCATCTCTCTAATTATGCGCGGTTTATGGACAATTTGTATTGTTTTGCGGAGTAGCGAATTAATGTATTTGAAATAAAAAAAGGTCTTAGTAACTTATTAATGTGATTTTTTTTTTTTCAAGAAATGCAGTTGGCAGGAACTAATGTTTAGCAAACCCATTGCTTTATCTTTAGGATGTCTCCCCCTATCGTGAGGCGAAGGCTCAGTATAATGAATCATTCTCAAGCTTTGTCTCTAAAAAAAAAAAAATCAGGAAATTGTCAGCGTGTTACGAACACTCACTTCCTTGTTTCTCCTTAACTTCAAGGTGAAGCAGTAAGCGTAGATGAATACGTGCTAAGTATGCAAACTTCGGATATCAGACGACCTTCGAGTTAAATCCAGTTTTGTTGCAGGAGAGATATTTTTTTTTATTAAATATATTATATACGAGTATTAAATATAATACGGCTTTATTTGGACACAACGGTCTTAAGTAATTCTGTGAGTTTCCTGACAAGACCAACTACGAAGCTAGAGTCTACGCTTAACCATCTCTTACATCTGGGGCCTGTTTCTCATTTACTAAATCAGCTACATCAACTACATCGTACATCAATGTATAATAGTTGTACTACATCAGATACATTTTTCTGTTTCACAAATTCGACTGGAAGTGTTGCAAGATACATATGCGAGGGTAGTCCCAGAATTACTCGACCTGACGTATAGATGGCGGTTGTTGTTGTTTAAAAATGTGGCGATCCTTCAATATGTTCAACAACCAGACGGCGCGACGAGCGTTAGGAAGAAAAAGAGTTTGGTACTCGAGAGTCGATATTGGATGATGTAATCTTTTCCAAGGAACAGCAAAAAATGCATGTGTAAATTAGTTGTTACAAAAGTAATGAATAAATGTAATTAAGTCAGAGCAAGATACTGCATTTTATTTACAATTTAATTCTACAGTAGCAAAGGAGCTATATTGGTGACCCCGATCCCTTAAATTTACCTGTTGATAGTAATTTATGTGGCTTGAAGAACTCACAGCTTCATTCCAGTAAACCATATTTAAATTCATCATAATGGTAGACGAATCAATGGCGCAGGAGGTACTGGCCTTAAGAAACCTGAAACTACCCGCATTCTGGCGACTGGACCCTTCATAGTGGTTCATCCAAATTGAGGCACAATTCAGAAACCACAGGGTTACTTCTGACACCAGCAAGTTCAATGCGGTAATTGCTGCAATGGAGACCGAAGTACTACTGACAAATACAACGCCCTTAAGACTCTTCTCATCGCCAGGTTCTCCGAATCAAAAGAGCGTCGGTTTAAATAATTAATCACAGGCCAAGATCTTGGAGATAAAAAACCATCCAGTCTATTACGAGAGATGCGTCGTTTAGCACGAGATGATTTTCCTGATGATTTACTCGCAACGTTATGGATGAGTCACCTGCCCACGCAAGTTCATTGTATTGTATTGTATTTATTTATTTATTTATTATTCTAGGTACAATTTGTAGAAGTATGGATTACATAAATTCAAAAAATAGTAAATTTCAAAAAAAAGCCATAAATTCAAAAGAATACCCAGAAATATAAATAAAAGGAACAGTCTATAGCCAAGTTTAGAACTACAGCTAGTAGCGAGTGTCCCATCAAAAATTCAAAATCAAATATATAATTCTAAAATGAGCGTGGGGCAAAAAGAAAAAAGGATTGTTTTTATTTTAAATATAGATGTTTAAGAGTCGTTCAATCTGTTGGTGGTTAAATTCAAAGAGCCATGTTTTTACTTTAGTTAGGAAAGGTAACAAATTACGTATACGTCGGATGAAGTCGGGTAGCTTGTTAAAGATTGTCGGAGCTACTATCAAGAAAAACTTTTTAAAATGCATTTTATTGTGCGATGGTACAACAACAGAGTTATTTGAATGGATTCGCAAGTTATAAATAGAATTTCTTCTAACTGAAAGATAGCCACTTCTAATAAAAAAAAGTTTTAGCACTTTATAGTAGTACAGATGCCTTAAGGGAAGAATTTTCAGTTCTTGAAATAAAATGAAGCTGTTATGGAATCGATTTTTCTTACATATAATACGAATAACATGTTTAAGAGGGTTAATTTTGTTAGCATGAGTTCCACCCCAACAAGTGATACAATACTGAAACTTAGAATGTACAATACCATAATAGATCATAACCAGTAATTTTTTTTGAACAATATGAACTGAGATTGTAAAATTGTCTGGAGCAACATAGCAAATATTTTTTCAGAGCGTTAGTATGATCGACCCAGTTTAATTTGCTATCCAAGATCACTCCAAATCTACTTTAAAACAATGTTTGGAGGAAGTTTCACTAGAATTAAATGTACTGATGCTCGATGCAGAGTTAGTTTCGAGTTTAAGCTTAAGACAGTCAGAAGCATGATAAAAAAGATTACAGGCAAGCAGAGTGGAAGACCCTGATAAGTTGAAGTATATCACTTTAGTCTTATTACTCAAAATCATACGATGCTGAGCAAACCAGCATCTCAAAAGATCCAAGTCAAAGTTAATGTCAACTATTAAGTTAAGTGGACATTTACTTGCGTAGGAAAAGGCCATGTCATCAGCAAAAGCTGTCGAGTAACCTTTAAATTTCTGTAAAAAGATGGAGTTAACAAAAATTAAAAAAAAAGTAATAGTCCAAGGACTGACCCTTGTGGTACACGTACCTTTAAGTTGCGTAGCACACAGTATTTTTCTTTAATTTTACCATGCTGTTTTTTATCAGACAAAAAAGAAGCAAACCAATAATACAAAAAACCACGAAATCCTGCTCTATAAAGCTTACTCAAAAGAATGTGAGGATCTACTAGATCAAACGCTTTAGTTAGATCAACAAAAAGGGCAGCATTGAAGAAACTTTGGTTGATACCATCATAGACCTCACTAGACAACCTTAAAAGTGCGGCTTCAGTAGATTTGCCAGCTCGAAATCCAAACTGGCAATCACAAAAAAAATTGTTGCTTGTTTAAAAAATCTAGAATTCTTCTTTTCATGGCTTTTGCAAATATCTTAGAGCAAACGGGCAAAAGAGATATCGGTCTGTACACACCTAGTCAAGTCATAAATACTGGTACACAACTGAACTCAATACGAGACCGTCAAAGATCCGGCCGTCCGCGCACTGTGAGAACTCCGAAAGCGATCAAAGCCGTGAAGAAACGAATCGATAGAAAACCGCTGCGAAAACAGAAAATCTTGTCGCGGGAAATGCAAATTTCGCAAAAATCCATGTCTCGCATTATCAAAGAAGATTTAGGACTCAGCGCGTACAAGCGACACACTGGACTCCTGCTCACGGCCGCATTGAAGGAAAAACGGAAGCGAAGATCGAAAGCGTTACTCAGCCGGTACGCGAAGAAGGCTTACAGACAAAATCTTCGCCGTAGAAGAATCGTTCAATAAGCAGAACGATCGTGTGTATGCTCGGTCATCCAGAGAAGCATCCCAACTCATTCCGAGGGTTCAAAGAAGTCACCATCCCGCGCCTGTAATGGTATGGTGGGGAGTGTGATACGATGGCGTTACCAAGCTCCATTTTTGCGAGAAAGGAGTGAAAACATCGGCCAAAGTATACAATCGACTGTTTTGGAACCCATTGTGAAATCTCTCAACCAATCAATATTCAACAACAAGCCATGGACTCTCCAGCAAGACTCTGCTCCAGCTCACAAAGCAAAAACTGTGGCTCAAAAACAACGTTCCGGACGTTGGCCAGCTGGTAGTCCTCAACCCGTTGGATTACAAGTTTTTGTCCGTATTAGAGGGCATGGCTTGCTCTGCTCGACACTCAAATATTGAGTCGTTGAAGCGAGCCCTTCTCCGTGTAGTAGACAATTTCCCCATGCATGAAGTGCGTCTCGCAATCGATGAGTGGCCACATTGTCTTAAGTCGTGCTGGAAGGCAAATGGAAGTCATTTCGAATAAGTTGTTCTAAGATTTCTAGCCATTGAATGACCCAATAAAAACAAAAAAAAAATTTTTTTAAATAAAGGGTCCGCCATCTAACGTTTTTTTTTTCAACTAGTGCTTATTTCGTGAATGGTAACACTTAGCTCATGTCTGATTTGACAGATAATTAGTTTTATCCTTCCGCTGAACGAATATGGTTGTGTATACGCTTGAACAACGCTGGGAAATATTGCGACATTACTTTGAAAATCATGGTAATGTTGCAGAATGTGTGCGAAAATTGCGTACGGATTTTGGAAGAAGAGAAGCACCGTCAGCTCCGTATGTTCGTTATCTTGTGAAAAAAGTGAAAGAAACTGGCATCCTCATCGATAAACCAAAGTGTGAAAAGCCAAAATCAGTGCGTACACCCGAGAATATTGCTGCTGTGGCAGAAAGTGTGCGTGAAGCGCGATCAACATCAATTCACCGTCGTTCTCAACAATTGAACATTTCGGAGACATCATTGAGACGAATTTTGCATAAAGACCTTGGTATGACGCCATACAAAGTCCAATTGGTTCAGGAGTTGAAGCCAACTGACCATCCAATGCGTTTTCGCTTCGCTAAGTGGGCCTGCGATCGATTTAGAGAAGATGCCGATTTTGCCAAAAAAATCATCTTTTCAGATGAAGCTCATTTTGATCTTGGCGGGTATGTAAACAAGCAAAATTGTCGCATTTGGGGCACAGAAAACCCGCACGCATACATTGAAAGGTCGATACACCCAAAATGAGTCACTGTTTGGTGCGGATTTTGGTTCAGAGGCATAATTGGGCCATTTTTCTTCGAAAATGAGCAAGGAATGGCCGTTACAGTCAATGGCGATCGTTATCGGGCCATGTTAAACGAATTTTTGTTCACAAAAATTGAAGAGGAGGATATTGGCAACATTTGGTTTCAACAGGACGGCGCTACGTGCCACGCAGCCGAAGCTACACTCGATGTTTTGTGCCCTGTTTTTGAAGGTCGCATTATCAGCCGCAGAGCTGATGTCATTTGGCCACCCCGGAGCTGCGATTTGACACCGTTGGACTATTATTTGTGGGGTGCCGTAAAAGATAAGTGTTACGCCGACAAGCCAGAGACGCTTTAAACGACAATATTCGTGAAGCCATTGGTGAAATACAGCTGCACACAATCGATAATGTGCTTAAAAATTGGACCGATCGTGTAGGCTACTGCATGGCCAGCCGAGGCAGCCATTTGAATGAAATTATTTTCCATTATTAACCGGAAGGATTGTACTTTCAAACAAAAAAAGAAATTTGAGAAAATATTCAGTAATTTTTTTATAGCATTTTCAAAAAAAAAAACATTTTTGGCGGACCCTTTATTAATTCGTTTTCATTTGGCGCTGATGTTTCTGTGTAACAGTATTTGTGTCCCTTCTAGGTAGTTATTAGGACAACAAGGGTTGGATTTTTTTATGGAGCAGAATAACTTCAGCAATTTTAAGTGCATCAGGAAAAATTCCTCCGAAAAGGCTTTTGTTAAAAATGTAAGCTAGCACATCCACAATATTAAATGCTATCCTTTTTAGAATAACATTAGAGCAACCATTCGATATAATAGTGTTGGAGTCTTTTAATGAATTAATAATTTAATATAACTCACTTGAAGAAATCGGATTGGAACAACAGCTTTCACTAAAAAAGACTAGTCTCTCTCAGCAATAGTAGGATTTTTTTTATCAAATACTCCATTAACTAAATTATTAGCTGTGGAAACAAAAAACTCATTGAAGTGATTAGCAACTTCAGTCGGATCCGAAACTGTCAAATCATCCACTGTCACAATTAATCGTTTGTCTTCACGGACCTTGCGATTTAAAATTTTGTTGACGCTCCATTGGCCTTCTATTTTAAATTGCCAGACAAATAATAATTTTCCTTAGATGTCTTTATCTCAACTGAGATCTGTTTACATAACCTTTTGAAAGAGGTCCAGACATCCGCTCTTTTAAACGTCTAGATTTGTGATCAGAAGTATTTAAATTAAGAGTACAACAGTCAAGCAAAATCCCTAATTTGTGTAAAAAGTTATCAAAAGCTATAGAAGGACAATTTTCGTTATAGACATGAGGCCAAAATTCAAAGCGAAGCAGGAAGTTAAGCCTATCAAGATCAATTTTTTTAAAAGGTTTGCTAGTAATTGATTTATTGCTTTCATTCGTAATGTCTAAATAGTGAAGACTTATCATGCAATTCAAGCAATTCTTGCAGCAGACGGCTGACAGGATAATCCGGTTCGAAATCCAACAGACGATTTACTTCAGCGAGTTGATGCTATGAGCAGATCCTTAGCCTCTTTAACAGACCTAGTGGAACGACTTTCCGCGAACAGAATACCAAGCCAACTAAGAAGCAATGACCGCTTTCAAATTAATGATACCGGTGTGTGCAAGTTTCATCAAAAGTTCGGCAGTAATGCAATTTCAACTCGCATAAAAATAATTTAAACTAAATATGCTAGGCAACAGCATACAGCCAGGCGGTAGACAACAGTTTCAAAGACAGCCGCCTGCACATTTTTGATTACGACACGAAACAAAAGTTCCTCATCGATTCAGGATCAACAATTTCGGTCATTCCACGTCCACTTAACTACAAGAAACTGCCGCAGTTGAACACCCTTTATGAAGCTGACAATTCGCCAATAAAAACGGAAACCGGGCTCTCAGCCTCAACTTGGGACTACAAAAAGCCATCACCTGGCCGTTCATTATTGCCGACGTTAAAGCCGTTATAATTAGTGCTGACTTGTTATTTCATTTTGGTCTGTTCATCGATCTCAAATTTGGATGTATTCTGGAAACATCCACGCCAGGTAACGTCGTCTGACAGGTTGACTCCACATCTGTACCCAATACGCCTTTAGTTGACGACATTCATAGATACAGCGACTTGCTACACAACTTCCTCGCAAACAGGACCAGCTCCAAACCAGATGAAGTAAAATCAATAATCAGGATTGTGCAACACAAAATCATAACCACTGGTCAACCAATAACAGAACGGCCACGAAGACTTTCAGGACTCAAACTAAGTCAAGCCAAAGAAGACTTTCAAGTCATGATCAACAATGGAATTTGCAGACCGCCCAGCAGTCCATGGGCTGGCCCCATACATCTTGTCTAAAAGAAGGCTGGAGGGTGGAGATGTTGCGAGAACTACCACCGGCTGAACGTCTAGACACAACCGGACCGGTATTCAATCCCGTACATAATGGACTTTACCGAATCCTTGTTGAACAAGCGATATTTTACCACCATTGATTTGGACAATGGCTTCCGAGGACATTGAAAAGACAGCTGCCACAACGCCCTTTGGCCTCTTTCTTCGAGTTTACAGTAATGCCGTTCGGACTCAAAAATGCGACACAGACCTTCCAACGGTATATGGACATGATTCTTCGCGGTCTGTCTTTTGTGTTTTGTTACATGGATGACATCTTAATTTTCTCTGAAACCGAAGAAGAACATCGAAAACATCTTCAGCAAGTCCTTCCGCGCCTTCAAGAATACAAACTGTCCATCAACATTGACAAATGTGTATTCAGGAGTCCGGAAGTTACCTACCTGGGAAACACTATCAACAGCGCTGGAAGTAAACTACCCGAAGACAGAGTCGAAGTCATTTTGAAGTATCCTAAACCTTCAACGATGGCAGAACTACGCAAATTTTTGGGCGTCGTAAACTATTATCTGCGCTATATACCACGTTGTGCTCACGAACAGGCACCCTGAAACAGTCTTCTTAAAGACTTCAAAAAAAATGACAATCGTCCAGTTTCTTGGTCAACGGAAACGTCAGCAGCATTGGAAAAATGTAAAATCAGCATTGGCAAATCAACTTTACTGTTTCACATCGATCCTCGAGCCCCACTTATCATAACAACAGATGAGTCGGATGGAGTAATCGGACCTAGGTTGGATCAGATCCGAAATAATATTCCTCACCCCGTTTGTCTATTTTCCTGCAAGCTGACACTAGTGGAAACGCGCTTTAGCACATACGACAGAGAGTTGTTGGCGATTTACTCTGCCAAACGTTTCTTTAAACATCTCCTCGACGGCCGACAGTTTAGGGTGGAGACAGATCACAAACCTCTCATCTACGTGTTCCATCAGGGATCAGACAATCAGAGATAACGTCGTAGCAGACGCATTAACAAGGGTCAATGCAAACTCGATGCCCTTCACTCTGGATCCGAACGAACTTCAACTGGCACAGCAACAGGACACCGAGGTACAATAGCTGATAACCAACATTACGCAATCACCGCTCCATCTCCAGCAGGTACTTCTGGAACCAGGATGTCAAATTTACTGCGATACCTCCGGTGGAGTAAATCGGCCATACATTCCCGAACGCTTACGTCGAAATGTTTTCGACTCAGTGCACAACCTCTCTCACCCATGTGGAAGAACAAGTCGTCTACTTCGCCAAAAAGTTGTCTGGAAAAACATAAGGAAAAACACGCGAGAGTGGTCACGCACCTGCTTACTGTGCCAGCGATCCAAATTTCAGCGGCATACAAGGATGGTACCGGAGAAAATTACAGTTCCCGATAATCAATTCGATCACATATGTTACATCTAGATCTCTGTGCCAGGGTAACCGATATTGCCTAACCATCACCGATCGGTTTAGCAGATGGTCAGAAGCGATCCCACTTAAGGAGATGAGTGCGGTCACCGTCGCTACAGTTTTTTTTACACACTGGGTTGCACGATTTGGATCTCCAAAAGTTGTCACCACTGGTCAAGGCACTCAGTTTGAGTCGACTTTGTTGAAAGTCCTTGCAAACATGTGCGGCACAACTGAAACCCGAACAACGCCGTAATACCCAACATCCAATGGGATGATGGAGCGCTGGCACCGATCCCTGAAAGCAGCATTGATGTGCCATGAACATACGAGGGCGGGTCAATAAGTCAATAGGTTTTTGAATTTCTGACCTCTTTATTGAAACAGCAACACTGCTCCTGTCAACAGGCATCTGTCAGTTGACTCCTGTCAAAATTTAAACTTGCTGCGTCAGTTAGTTTGTGTTTGACAGCTATTTTTATCAGACTACTCACTAATTTGAGGAGAAAATGGAAAAAAGTGAATTTCGTGTGCTTATTAAGCATTATTTCTTGCGAAAAAAAACCATTACCGAGACCAAGGCTAAGCTTGATAAATACTATGGGGACTCTACACCATCGATTTCAATGGTAAAAAAGTGGTCTACTGAATTTCGTTGTGGCCGTACAAGCACTGAAGATGCCGAACGTCCTGGACGCCCAGTTGAGGTCTCTACACCCGAAACAATCGAAAAAATTCACGATATGGTGTTGGCCGACCGAAGATTGAAAGTGCGAGAGAGTGTGGAAGCCGTAGGGATCTCGCATGGCTCAGTGGTTTCAATTTTGAATGATCACTTGGGCATGAGAAAGCTTTCCGCAAGATGGGTGCCGCGTTTGCTCACAGTCGACCACAAACGCAATCGTGTAACAACTTCACAGGAAGGTTTGGCGTTGTTTAATCGCAATATGGAGGAGTTTTTGCGCCGTTTTGTAACCGTGGACGAAACATGGATCCATCACAACACACCAGAGAACAAACAACAGTCAAAACAGTGGGTTTCTAAGGGTGAATCGGCGCCAAAGAAGGCCAAGGTGGGTTTGTCAGCCAATAAAGTTATGGCGACTGTTTTTTAGGATGCACGCGGGATAATCCACATTGACTACCTTCAAAAGGGAAGAACAATCAGCTGTCAGCTCTTTGGACAAGGCCAATCTGCTTGCTGCACACTTTGCGGCTAGCCCAACACTCCCAGATTGTGCTTTGTCTCCGCCTACACTTGAGTGTGTCGAATCTTCAATGAGACAGATCCACTTTCGCACCCATATAGTAGCAAGAGTACTTAAAGATCTTAATATGCATAAATCCGCTGGTCCAGATGGTATATCTCCCCTTCTTCTGAAGAGGTGTTCTTCCACGCTGGTAAAACCACTGCGTAAGCTTTTTCATCAATCCTACTCTTTAGGACTCTTTCCGAACAGATGGAAAACAGCATTTGTCCAGCCCGTCCCTAAAAAAGGCGAATCTTCTTGTCTCTCCTCCTACAGACTCATTGCACTTACGTCCTTTCTTTGCAAGGTCAGGGAAACTCTGATAAACCGTCAGCTCGTGAAATATCTCGAAACACGAAAACTATTCAATGACCGGCAATATGGTTTTCGTAGCAACAGGTCCATTGGTGATTTGATGGCATGTCTCACCGAAAAGTGGAACCAAAGCGTACACCAATCTGGGGAAAGCAAGATAGTTGCACTTGATATTTCTAAGGCATTTGACAGAGTTTGGAATCAGGCTCTTTTGTCGAAAATGCGTGCTTTTGGGATCGATGACTCTCTTCTTCAATGGATTAGAAATTACCTTTCAGAACATTCAAGTTGTGTTGGATGGTTTCAAGTCTGATATTCACAAAGTAAATGTTAGTGTGCCCCAGGACTCCGTTCTGTCTCCGACACTCTTTTTAAATTTCATTAATGATCTCTTGTCTCCTACTTCTAATCCAATATATTCCTTTGCTGATGACAGTACTCTCTGCTTTTCATATTCTTTCCCGGACTCACGTCCTTGCTCTTCGACTGTAGAACGGGAACGCCAGCGTGTCAAACTCATTAAATTCTGATATTAACAGAATAACTAATTGGGGTAGAATTTAATCCTTCCAAAATACAATGCTGTCTATTGTCGTTAAAGCAAAATTTAAATATCCAGCCATTATCCATGACTGGCACTTGCATCGTCGAAACCGATAAACTTTCCATTCTCGGTATGTGTGTCAGTGACAACTTACATTGGAATGACCATATATTCGATGTCGCCAAAAATGCTGCGAAATGTCTAGGTTTTTTCAAGCGATGTAAGAAATATTTTACCCCCTCTGATTTGGCCTCTATATAAAAGGCATTCATCCGCCCTAAATTGGAGTACAATGCCCACATCTGGTCGAGCACTTGACCTAAAACATCTCTGCACCTTCTAGATAGGATTCAAAACCGTGCGATAAAACTCATTGGTGATACTAATATCAGTCGAACACCGACGAAATGTCTCCTGTCTCACTTTGTTTTATCCCTATTTCCACCACCAGTGCTCCATTGAAATCGTCAGTAGCATTCCGCCCCGTCAAACTTTCAACCGTAACCCTCGTCTCGCTATGAATGCTCATCAGTATACCCTCAAGTCCATTTTCGGACGTACTCTAAAAATCGTGATTCTTTCCTGAGCCGTACAACTCGCCTATGGAATGCCCTGCCGATCTCTGTGTTTCCTGGTCGTTATAACTTACAAACATTTAAAAACAATGTACATCGGTACCTGTCTTTTCTTCCTCCCTAAATTTCCTTCGGCCGCGCTGTGTACGTACATTTTAAGGGTACAAAACCCCTTGAACGCGCGTCGATTATAAAAAAAAAAGAATCTTCATTTTCAGAAAATTCATCTTCACCAATTTCCGAAAACTCTTCGCCAATATTGTCTTGTTTGCTTCGACATTTTTCTGGGTAAAGAGCGACCTGTATTTCCAAAGCCATCAAGATAAAATATAAGCAACTTACCAAAACTTCCAATTTTTGCTACCTTTTCAAACACTAAAAAGCCACGTTCAATTTAAAATTTTGATATTTTCTTGAAATTATTCTCAGCTATTTTGATTGAATTAAATCCCTCTCAATTTGGATTTCAAAAACGTAAATCGACTGAAGATGCCCTACTACAGTTTTGCTCTCAGGTTATGTCAAGCTTTGATAAGAAGAAGTGTATGGCTGGGGTATTTATCGACATCACTAAAACCTTCGGTATAGTTAACCATAATATCTTATTAAAAAAAGTGGAAAGAGTTGGGTTCCGTGGCTTCATGCTTAATTGGTTCAGGTCCTATCTTGAAAACTAGATCCCAAAGGGTAAAGATAGATAAGGTTAGAAGCGAAATAGAGATCATTAACCGGGAGTATCGCAAGGCTCTGTTTTAGGTCTTATTTTATTCTTAATTTATATAAACTCAATGCTTGATTATAAGGGTAGACCAACCGCTTTTGCGGATAATATTGGGTTTTCGTATACCTGTAATAGTCCCTTGGATCTGGTTTCTGATATAAACTGGGATCTTAACTTATTAAGAAACTGATTCGGAGATCATAATCTGGTAATAAGCCCTAGAACTAAAATAATGTATTCCAGTCTGTCATCTGTTAATAATTTCGAAGCGAATATTTATTTTAATGCATTTGAATACCAACGATTTAAATTTGTGTGTTGTCGTTCTTCTCCTTGTTTCTGTTGCAAGGAAATCCGTAGTAATAAGTGTTTCTTAATTGAAAAAGTGGAGGAGTTTAAGTATCTGGGTCTAATTATCGACTCAAGAATGAGTTTTATGCATCAGATCATTGAGAAACTATTTTCGATTCACTATTAAACATTTTTTTATTTGCGAAATATCTACTCAAGAAATATTCTTAAAACAAATATTTACTACGGAATTTTTCATTCAAGGCTGCAATACGGAATTGTCTGCTGGTGTGGTGTTTATTTTAATAAAATCCAACATTTATTAATTTTTCAGAAATATATCTTAAGGAATATTTGACAAAAGCCAAAAGAAGAAATCCTAGTTTTACTTTGTTCTGTGACTTGAGTATTCTTCCAGTTCGTCATTTATATTGTTTTAAAGTGTTGAAGGCTTTCTTTATGAGGTCTGGTCGTCGTAATTTTCATCTAATTTCTAGTCATAATTTACGTGTAAATCTTTCTTACTTATTATCTGTGCCCATCGTTCGTATCACGGCGTATCGTAATTTTTTTTTCAATTTCATCATATCGCTTATTTAACAGTCGATCAGGTCAATTTCAATGTCTGGTATGTTCTTGAAACATGTGAAGCTCTGGCTTTTTAATTTAGATTATAGTAATTTAGAATCATTAGAAACAGCTGATATTCTGGTTTCTTTATCCTTATCTCTTTATATATTTGTATATTCTCTTCTTGATTCAGACTTTGTTTTGCTTTCATTGTAATTCAATTTAAACTTTGCTTTAATGTTCATTGCTTTAATTTGTTCATTCCATCTTATTTTTTTTTTAATTTTCAATTTTAAAATTTTTGAATTATGTTATTTGTTTTCAAAAGGGTCACCCCACCCAAACTAAATTAATTTAATTATTTGTTGTATTGTAATTGAACCAAGAGGCATTCAGTACTATTTTTCCATTTTATGTATGCAAAAATATATTCTATTTTATATACATATATTTTCACATATTTCCTTATTGTAAATGTAAAAAAAAGACTTATTATTTTTGTAAGCTGTTAAATTGTAATTTATCTATAGGAAATAAACTATTTTATCTATCTATCCATCATCTATCTACCAATACTGAACGCTTTTAATAAACTTTTAAATATGGATTTATTAATACGGGCGATTTCAATATACACAATTCTGGGTGGCTTCGACATTCTGGACAGACAACACCCATAAGGACGGTGTGTTGAGATCTTCGCTGCGGAAAACAACTTAACGCAGCTTATAAATACCACACGCGAATGCCAGACGTTGATATGTTAGTCATACCGCCAACACTCTGGATTTGTTTTTAATTTCTCACCCTGATAAGTACTCCGTTGACGTGCTCTCCCCTCTAGGCTCGTCGGATCATTATGTCATATCAGCTAATTTCTCGTACACCGACCACACTGTTAGAAAAAAGATTCCTAACAGAACCGTATGGCAATACGAGAAAGCAAATTGGAAATTTAACTGGCCCTTATGTTTCCTCGATAACGACGTCTATGCCGCTGCTGATATGATCACTGACACTATTCTCTTTGGAGTGAGATCCTTTATCCCTCACCGGATGAAGAGTGTCAGGCCAAAAGAAAAGCCATGGTACGACTCGAGCTATAAAGAGGCTGTCAGTATTAGAGAAGTGTTTTTCGGTCCTTCAAGACCAATCCGACAGAGGAAAACCGGAAAAAGTTTAAACGTCTTTCTCAAGCGTGTGAAATTTCAATACGACCAAAAATTGAGGCAAAAATACTACAATGTCCCAAAGGTAGTAAAAGCTTTTGGTCATTTGTCAAAAACATCAATGAGGCAGAATCATTCTCCATCCCAACGCTCATTTACAATGAAATTCCAGCTGTCAGCTCTTTGGACAAGGTCAATCTGCTTGCTGCACACTTTGCTACAGCTCAACATTTCCACATTGTGCTTTGTCTCGGCCTACACTTGAGTGCATCGAATCTTCAATGGGACGAATCCTCTTTCGCACTCGTGTAGTAGCAAGAGTACTTAAAGATCTCAAGATACATAAATCCGCTGGTCCAGATAGTATATATCCCTTCCTTCTGAAGAGGTGTTCATCCTCGCTGGCAAAACCATTGCGTAAGCTTTTTCATCAATCCTACTCTTTTGGATTCTTTCCGAGCAGATGGAAAAAATAATTTGTTCAGCCCGTCCCTAAAAAAGGAAGCTCCCTCTCCTCCTACAGACCTGTTGAGAGTAAAGCAAGCTTTTTTGCTACCCTGTTCTATAAAAATTGAAATAAAACACGGTTTTATATGATGGCAAATATATTTATCGATATAAATGTGGACACGGTCCTTACACTTCGAGGTTTGGAATAAGAAGAAAAGAATTATTATATTACAACCGGAAGGGTTTAAAGAAAATGACATTTGGAACAACATAAAATGTAATGGATTAAAAGAACAATATGTAAAGGATTAAAGTTAAAGAAATTAAAGGAGTAGATTATTATTGAAATATAAAGTTAATTAAGCTGTGAGTATTTTAGGTTTAACATTCTCCCCCCCCTTGAAGGGACTTAGGCCCTTCAATAGGAAGTCGCCGAATCTTCGTTATAGCACGCTGAGTCTCGCCATTGCTGGCCTTAAGTGTGAATACCCGCACAATGTCATCTTTACCAGGATGCACTTGAAGCACTCGACCCAATCTCCATTTAAGTGGTCGAATATTTTCTTCTTCGATAATAACGATGTCGTTGACAGTTATTGCAGAGCCTCCCTTTGCCCATTTGGTTCGTAGCTGAAGGCTTTGCAAATATTCTTTTGACCACCTTAACCAAAACTGCTGAAAGTAACGCTGCAGCTGTTGGTAGAGTGTAAGAGCTCAGATGTTGTCTTGTTGCAAATTTGGTTCAATGATTGCATTGAGAGCAGTACCAATGATGAAATGACCAGGGGTGAGGGCTTGGATATCATCAGGACTTTCCGACATTGGTGTTAGAGGCCTGGAATTGAGAACAGATTCAATTTGAATTAGTAAGGTATTTAGCTCGGGGTAGGTAAGAGACGAATCTTGTAAAATACGTCTCATATGAAACTTGGCGCTCTTGACTGCGGCCTCCCACAAACCACCAAAGTGGGGAGATCGAGGTGGTATAGTTTTCCAAGCAATTCCATCCGCCGCACACGCGTTGATTATGACTTCCCGATTCTCACCCTTAAGAAACATTTGATACAATTCGTGTAGTTGATTACGTGCTCCGATAAAGTTGATTGCGTTGTCGCTGTATATAACAGAGCACAGTCCTCGGCGACCTACAAATCGCTTAAGGGCAGCCAAGAAACTATTAGCTGTAAGGTCCTCCACCAATTCCAAATGTACGGCCTTAGTAACGAAGCAAACAAACATCGCGACATATGCTTTAACAGGCGCGGTTTCTCGACAACGAAAATGGATTCGAAAGGGGCCACAGAAATCAACCCCAACAATATTAAAGGGCCTTGACTGCTGCACGCATGACTCAGGTAGATTGCCCATAAGTTGGTGATTAATTGCTGGTTTAGCTCGTACACATCGAACGCATTGATGCACCACTTTCCGTGTCACAAGTTTGCCACGGATGGGCCAGAAACGATCTCGAATTATGTTTAAAAGTGCTTGAGGACCTGCATGCAGATGTTTGATGTGAAGATGATTTACAAAAGTGGAGGTGAAGAGATGATCTTTTTGCAATAAAATCGGATGTTTTGCGTTATAATCAAGAGATGAATTTGATATTCGTCCTCCGACGCGCAGTATCCCCACAGCATCTAAAAATGGTGAAAGCGATTTGATGTGGCATCTAGAAGATAATTCATTATTCTAAGATAAAGTTGAGTTTTCCTTTTTAAAATTAGTTAATTGCACATATTTAACTAATCCGTGAAGAGACATGTTTAGCTCGTCTACGTTAGGAGGTCCAAACGTACGTAAATTTTTATTTTTTAATTTTGTATTCATTTTAAATCGAAAAATATAAGAAACGATCCTAAGTAGAGAACAATAATTATTATGAAATTTGATCCTTTGAAGCAGATTTTCTTCAACTTGTACAGTCAAAATAATTTTTATATTTCTTCGCTCGAGCTGTGTGTCCTCGGATGCCAAAACGACGTCTGAAGGGGGCCACTCACTTTCTGCCAAATTTAAAAACGATGGCCCGTTGAACCACAACTTGTTGCTGATTAACACTGAAGGGTATGCCCGTCGAGAAATTATGTCGGCAAGATTTAATTCCGACACTATATGTCGCCATTGGGAAGCAAAGGTATTTTGTTGCGATATGCGATTTACCACAAATGTCTGCCAGTTACAAGACTCTTCTGTGATCCACTGCAGCACAATTGTTGAATCAGTCCAATAGGTGATATCCTGAAACATTGCACCAAAAATAATCTTTAGTCGTTTAACCAGTTGAACCATCATAACTGAGCATCTTCGGAGCTATCGGAGAATGCATGCAGCTGACAACCTTTAGAATGACCAAAAAATGTCCGCCGATTTATTTGTAAGTCGTTAAGCTCATGCAATTTATCCCTAAAATTCACCCAGCGATGATGAAGATCTTGCGGCAATGCTTGGTCCCATGTAAATTTGAGGCGCCACAATTGTTGCATAAAAATTTTAGCAAGAACAATTACCGGGTTAATTAATCCTAATGGGTCAAAGAGGTGTGCTATGTCAGAAAGTATAGTCCTTTTCGTAATTGGCCTGGAGGGTATAGATGCTATTTCGTAATGAAAACTATCAGCCTCTGGATTCCATATTATGCCTAAAGTTCTTACTGCATCTCCGTCTTTGATTTTAAAATACACGTATTGTTCCCGATCATCTAAGGGTATGTCTTCTAAAAGCTCTCGCAAATTTGCGCACCACTTTTTTAAACTAAAACCGTCTTTAATTCATCAAGAGAGTCACAGCCTGTAAGTAAGTCATCGACATAAAATTCCGTGTCGATGGCCTTTGCAGCTAAAGAAAAGTCGTTTTCTTCATCGACAGACAATTGTTTCAGAGCAGATAAGAACGTGGCAGATGCGGTTCCAAACGTGACAGTGGACAATCGATAAATGTTTATATCTCCAGTTAAATCTCTCCATAAGATGTAATGGAATTTCCTATCAGCTGGATCTAACTGAACTTGGTTGAATAATCGATCCAACCATCAAAATTTCATTTAGAGACTTCCCAGAACTTGTTTTCATAGACGCATCGCATACTACACGCAGCTTTGTAGAAGAGCTTGATGGCTTAAGAACACCATGGTGCGGAAGAAAGTAGTGGGGTTTGGTGAAGTCCACGTCTTGTGCTATCTCCATATGTGAACGTTCGATCAATTTACTCATAAATTCGGAGTACTGTTGGCATAATTCGGAGTTTTTCCGAAACATCCTTTCGAGAGACAAAAATCTCCTTTTGGCAATGTCAAAAGAGTTTCCAAGCAACGAAGTGAGATTCGCATTGTTTCTCTTCTTTAGTTAAAGTTGATTGCAAGGAATCGAAGCTCTCAATTTGCCAAAACTGCCTTAGAGAGTTATTCAATAGATCATCTGAATCAGACTGAAGAGAAGTGGCTTGTATTGTTAAACTGTGTTTATTCGAATCAATCGAGTCTGGTACTTTTGCTGCTACTACCCATCAGAATAGAAGGCTGAAGAATATGTTTACTCCTAGGAGTAAATCTATGCGTTGTGGGATATTGAACCGAGGATCAGATAAGTTAATATTTTTCGGAATATTCCAGTTATTTACTTCGATTTTTTTGTCAGGGATATGGCCAGTGATGTGTGGCATCACAAGTGCTTCTACCGTAGCCTGGAAGCCGTTGATGCGAGAAGCGATGGTGAATACAGTTTTGTATTTCGCACAGGTTTTAGTGTTGTTAGCACAAAACAATGAGGTAAAGGAGGGAAGCCGAGGAGTCCCCAAACACTGCATAAGTCTCTCGGAGATCAGGCGCACTTGCGATCCAGAATCCAACAGAACACGACATGGTATGGGTTGCTGGAGCTTATTAAAAATATTAACCACCGCCGTTCCTAATATATTATTTTTTGCAACGCTAGAATGCAGGGAATAGGGATGTGTCGATGATGTTGCAGCGAAGCTAGTGGCAGGAAGCCTTTGTGAGGCAGAAGCAGCATTTGATGTTTGATGTGCGATAGTTGGGTGACAGCTTGAACTAAGTGGGGTTTGCGGTACTGAAGAAGCGACGTTTTCACTAAGGTGCAAAAGTATATGGTGCTTGCTACCACAATTACGACATGAACTAGATGGGCAATTAACGCTTGTGTGATCGGTTGTTTTTAAGCAATTTAAACATAAACTTAGTTTTTTAATTTGGTTAATAGGATCTTGAATGGATAAATTTTGGAATTTGTGACAACGATATATAAAATGGCCGGGGGTAGAACAAAAGTTACATGTACCCTTAATAGCAATAAAGGATTTTACATTGTGTTTTGGCTTATTTTTATGAGTCTTATGTATACTGTTTTCACCTTTTAAAGAATAATCAGAATTGAATAAATTGTTTGCTACATTACCCTCTAAATGCTGTGCTCTTTTCTTGAGGAATCCTGTCATTTCCTTTAGACTGGGAAGTCGATCCACTGGAGCTTCATCATGCCATTTACCAAGGGTTGCTGCATCCAGTTTAGAGGTGATGAGAAACACTATAAGATCATCCCAATGTTCCACTGGTCGTTTTAAGTTGCTGAGCCCGGTCAGGTGGTTGCTTATTTTATCCACTAAGTTTCGCAGTTCAACTGCAGATGCCTTCTGGATATTGGGAAGGTTGAACATGCGCTGTATATGTTCCTGTGCAATAATTTTTCGATTTTCATACCGTTCCTTCAACCTTGCTAACGCCACATCGTAATTGTCGTCTTCGATTTTGAGTCCTTCAATTGGTGTAATCGCAGTATCGCTTAGCTTTGACAACAGGTAATGAAATTTCGCCTGTTTCGAAAGCGTAGGGTTTTCGTGCACTAAGGACTGAAACGAATAAAATTTGGAAACTTTAAAGTAAAAAAAAAAAATATTTTCATAATTCATGTAAATTTTTTTTATTTGCTTTAGAACTCTGTTTTTATTAGATTCATTCACAATTACAAAAAATAAAAAAAAATATTTGCGTTCCTATTCTTTCCTCAACTTCTTTCGAATGTCCTTCATAAGGTTGGTGACAGTTACATCCGTGAACTTTTTGGACGCTCTTTTCCATTTAGCACTAAAATATTTTATGTCCTTTGCACACTGCTCACTTTTCCTCAATTTAGCTTTGACCAAAGCCCAATACCTTTCAATGGGAAGGCACTGTGGAATTATTGGGTGGATTCATGTCTTTTGGAACAAAGTCGACATTTTTAGCAACAAGAAAGCTCAAAGTCGCATGAGCATAGTGAGCTGAAGTTAATCTGGCCAAAATAATGTTGAGCCCTCGTGTTTGTTTACGAAAGTAATCAACCGTTTTTTTAGGCACACGTTAACGTACACTTTTCCGTTAATTGTTCCCGTTGTAATAAACGATGAGCTTCTGTGTTCACATTGGCAAATGGCCTGCCAAACGAGATATTTTGACTCGAATTTTTCCACCCCAATCGATGTTGTTGATTGCGGAAGAATCTCAGCTTCAAACGAGTTGTAAAACTGCGCACCTGGAAGAGTAGTAAAGTCAGCTTTGACATAAGTTTCGTCATCCAAAACCAAGCATGCTTTCTTGTTGCCGATCAACTCGCATAGTTTTCGGGCTCGTGTTTTCATGACTTTTTTTTGCTTTTCAGTAACTTTTGGTATTTTTTGTTTTTTTCGCGTTTTTAGACCGTTATGTTTTTCAGATCTTTGTACCATTGTTTGGTTGGTATTACATTTCCGAGCAACATCTGTGGATGACACAGTCCGGTTTTTTACGATGGTACCCACTATTTTCCTGTCCAAATTTGTATCATGTGCTCTACTTTTAGCTCCACATTTCTGTTTTCGTTTAACTGTTAACGTCTCAAAATATCGTTTAATAACAGAATCCACTGTACTGCGTGCTATGTTTAAATTTTTTGCGATGAAGTGGTTTGGAGGCGAAGTATTTTCCAGCCATTTGTCGATGATCTTTGTACGGCGTTCCTCTTGAATCATATTTTATAAATATTTTAAACCGCACCGAACTAAAATCAATAACAAACTGAAACTAGAGAATATACAGGCTAATTTGGGTACAAAATGGGATTGCAATTTTTACGCATTGGAAGTATAGCCCGTATTAAAATTTACAGATTTTATTCGTTTCAGTCCTTACTTAATCGATAATTGTGTGATGGTGTTGAATTGGTCTTAGAAGATATAAAAACAATAGAAGAAACCAAGATTATGAAAAAGAATATAAAGCGTTCGAAACCACCTAAATAAAAAGATACATAGTACTAAAAGGAATTATTTCAATTAACAATTCTTAAATGCAAAAAACAATCCAAAGGAGACATGGAAGATCATCAATTCAATACTTGGCAAAAAACTCATAAATCTGGATGATCTGTTGGCTAAAAACTTTGCTACCAACGAGTATGATAATCTCGCAAATCATTTTGCACAAAAATTTTCTTTAGACATAACAAATACTATCCATACTACCTTGATCGAAAAGTTCCCGGAATGTATTCAGAAAATTGGAAATACAAGTTTATTCATCTAAATCTATATTGCCTCCTTTCGAGTAACCCCCATCGACTGCAACACACTTATGCCAGCGCTTAATTCAATCCTCGAAACATTTTTTTATGTTCGGTTTTCGGTATGTCCATCAGTGCTTAATGCGATTTTTCCATTACTTCCTCTCGGCTGCTGAAACGCCTTCCCCGTAGTAGCTTTTTAACTCGATTGAACAGAAAGAAGTCACAGGGAGCCAAATCAGGTGAATTCGGTGGCTGTTGGATGGTATTTGTTGCATTTTTCGTCAAAAAATTACGGATAATGATGGCACTGTACGACGGTGCAAATCCACGAGTTTTCTGCCCACAATTCTGGTGTCTTTCGGCGAATTGCTTCACGCAAACGTCTCATAACGCCCAAATACTCGTAATACTCTTCGTTTACAGTCTGGCCTTCTAGCAAAAATTCATGTGGCACTACACTGTTGTAATCCATGAAAACCGTGAGCATTGCCTTCTTTTTTGATTGAAAACGACGTGGTTTTTTTGGTCTCGGCTCATTTGGTGAACGCCATTCACTTGCCTGATGTCTGGATTGTGGGTCGTACTCATAAACCCACGTCTCGTCTCCAGTAATGATCCTTTTGATAAATGCGGGATCGGATTCAGCCTCGTAAATCATCTCTTCTGCGACGTCAACACGGTCTCTTTTTTTGCATGAAATTGAGGTCTTTTGGCACCAATTTTGCTGCTAAAATCATTAACTAAAATGTCTTGGACGGATCCATAGGCAATGTTCAAGTCCTCCGCTAACTCTCTAATGGTTAATTTGCGGTTATTGACCAACATTTCTCGTACTCCATCAATGTTTTCGTCGGTTTGACATCGGTTTTCGATGTCAATGGTCACTTTTGAACCGCTCGTGCCAATGGTAAACGACCGTTTTCTTTAGATAATCGTTGCCGAAACACTTTTCCAACATTTCCAACGTTCGCGCACCATTAAATCCGTTTTTTACTCAACATTTCGTTGTTCGTTGTTGCAAATTTAAATCCATTTCTAAAATTGTAAAAAATCGCCAGCACACACAGAGATAGATGTACTCTTGGCTACGTAACTTTTGCAAATGTCCAGCTATGATGCTAAGATTTAGAGGGAATGTCAACAACAGATTTACCAACTTAACAAAAAAAACAGAACTCAAATCGGAAAAATGAGAGCGCCACATGTTGGGTGTGGTCGGGAACTTTTTGATCAAGCTGGTATATGCGAACATAAATCTTACTCGGGTCCATCCAGCAGTGTTCAGCGATCAATGTATAGTATATGAATGAAGTTAGTACTGAAGAAGTACAAAAAAACTTAAAGACAACAAATCAGCAGGTGACCAAAGGGCTTAAGAAATAATGTTGAGGTTTTGGCTCCGGTTTTAGCAAAACTTATAAACTTGAGTCTGGAACAATCAAAGGTCCCCGAAGGACTTAAAATATTCGTCATTCGACCGATATACAAGGGTGGCCCGAAAAAACCGTCCGATTTCAATTCTATCGGTAACGGATAAAGTCCTCGAAGAGGTGGTATTCAAAAGACTTATTGAATATTTAGAAAAGTATAATATATTGTCAAAAAATCAGTTCGGCTTCAGACAGAAAAAAAGTATAAATCGGTTGATAGGTGATTTTTCAAACCAAATTAACCAAAATCGATTATCGATTTTAAGAAAGCCTTTGATACGCTATGCCATAAAAATATTCTAAAACAGATGGAAAAAACGGTCATAAGAGGACCACTTTTGTCATGGTTTGAGGACTACCTAAAAAATCGTAAATATAAAGTCAAAATTAAACAAAGCCTAAGCAAAGAAAAATCTTCAAAATATGGAGTTCCATAAGGATCCAAATTAGGACCGTTAATTTTTATCACATACATGAACGATATGCTTGCAGCTCTTAACAAAAGCACAGTTTACGCATACGCAGACGACACGACAATTATCGTTAACCACAAGGACGTTGAAGCAGCTGAAAAAATCATGTAGAAGGAGTTTGATATAGTCATAACATGGTGTCACTTCGTCCTCCGCACATCCTAAAACACAAAATCTTAATAAAAATGCATGATTATGATTGCCTACATAAGGTTAACAGTCATCAAATTTTTCGAGCTGATGACAACTGCTCGACGATCCTGGATAATGTATCTATATACAAATATTTAGGGGTCACCGTCGACTACAATTTTAAGTGGAGCTATGTTATCATGTTGAGGCACTAATAAAAAAAAAACTTAGGGGACCGGCTGCCGCTCTTTTCCATCTTAGCTATCGATGTCCAGTAGATGTTCTTCAGCAATGCTATTATAGCCTAGTGGAGTCTCACCTAAGGTACAGCATCCTAGCGTGGGGCAACACGCCGCAGCTCCAGCGGCTAAGCTCATTGCATGCCAGCATACAAAAAATAGTTAGCGCAATTCCTCACAATAGAACAATTGTATAAGATGGACATACTATCAACTTTCAAAGATGATAACACCTATAAGCTACCAACCCTACAAGCAGTTAACGCACGTAGACGACAACAAAATAAGTTTTTGGTGCCAAGATTCTGGAACGAATATGGACATAGAAAGTATGCAGTTGCTGTTCCGGCAATATTTAACGAGCTTACAACAAATTTAAACAACCTTCCGAAACCATTTTTTTTTTTTTAAAATGTTAAGAAAATGTTCTTGAATTCAAATGCATAAACGATAAACTGTTTTTTTTTTTTTAATGTACATGTAATGAATTTGTATTTTGAACTCAACATAATGTAATGTAATTCATTTTAAAGACCAATCTTCTGCAGACAAGCCCCCTGGCTTTGCAGATAATACAATATCTTTTAGAACAAATAAAAAATAAATTCAATTCTCATATTAGACGGTGCATACAAGTGGAACGCGATCTCAGTAAACTTTGTGTGAGCAACTGGAGGTTTAGGCCCTGCCTCAACCCGGACAGTAGCGCTAGCTGTGTAAGTAAGTAACTAGGTAGGTATCTACCTACTATAACACTTAATCTGAAGTAACATGTTTTCCCTTTTTAAATCAGAAAAGCTAAAGAAAACATTTCAAAGTTTTGTCAAGGAGCTTAATTAATTTTTTTTATTTTTATAGAGACACGCTTATTGCTAAACAAATGAGTTTGTGTTTATTGCTGGTTCCTGCCACTGTTGAAAAATATGAAAAATTTTAAAGTACTATAATATACTGCTACTGCAATAGATACAAATATTTTAAAAATATTCTAGTTGCCTCTGACATTTAGATACAAAGTCAGTCCCTTTATGATGATGCGGGAGTATTCGTAATTATCTTTCTTTTTATAGCAGGTAGTCTATCTGGAATTGTTTGTACAGTCTCAGGCTTTAATTATTATTTTTTTTATTACAGAACATTAGAATAGCAAATAAAAAAAAAGCCCACAAATTGACTGTAGTAAAATTAACTTTATTTAAAAACAAAGTAAACAAAATTAAAAACACTCTACGAAGAACAATAAATTACATCACAACAAACTTGTTGTATCGGGAATGAATAGCCGCGTATTTTCCGTGATCCATTAGTTTGGTTCTGGTTCAGTCCAGTTTGATCTTTGCGGGCAAAATGTTTCTTTTCCAGACGCAATCCATATAAAAGACATGAGTTCAGATACCAAATACTGGCATCCACTTTAAATGAATCCTCTCAAAGATATCAGACTTTCGGCACTTGACTTGTTTAAATTGAATTTGTTACTGGCTGAAAGAGAGAGAGTGGAAACAATGTGGAAACTGGTTCCAACCCGATCTAGTCTACAAGCATCATCACCAGCATCGACATCAGTAATAGCGTCAGCATCAGAATGAGCTCAGCGTTAGCGTCCACGTCTTGATTATGTAGATACAATTGTTTTCATTAAGGGGTCATTGACTGAAAGTGTTTTACATTTCCTCCAAACGTATTGACCTAGGTTATAATTTGTTTAGCCTTCAATTTAACTAACGACTTGTTTATAAGCTCGTCGATTTGACGGGGGTTTTCCTTTCCTTATCGTCTGTTGAAAGTGGAGTTGAAAGTGTCTTACTCCGGTTCATGACTCAATCTACGTAGTTAATTGCTTTATCGGATGGAGCTACCAGGAAATGGTGCTTCCCCGAATACGGACAAAACTGGACTGAACTAGAACCGCACTGTAAAAGTGGATTTTTGTACAACATGGAATTGTGTTACGACATAAAAATCATAACGCCGGCGGATACTCGTATTGATTATAATATTTTTTTTTTTATTCAAAGTGAACTAGTAAGAGTTGTGGTGCTAAAACTTCACGTGAATAGATCAATGAAAACGTAATTGAGCGTTTCAGTGTACAGATCCGCTTGAAGGCAGTTTATTTACAAATGCCGGCAAGGGAAAAACCTCAAAGTCAAGAGCAAGTTCGAGTTTAAATACTGATAATTATGCAATGTTAATGTAAACAAATGCACGAGAACTGAGGACCTTCAATGCAAACGGCACAATCCACGTGCTTGGCTTGTGTTGTAAGCTTTTTTTTAGCAGCAAGTTGTACTTTAATTATTATAAGGCGTTATGAATTTAAATCAACAGATTTTACGTGGCAATAATCATTTTATGACGAACGTGTTGTAAATAATTATTTGCTCAAATACCCATAACTAATCAGCCTTGTCGTAGATCTAGATTTTAAGCAACAGACATCTTCACATCTTTTCTTTTGGAAATCATGCGATGGAGTAGCTTAAATGATGGTTTATTTTACATGGATAGCGTCAATGGTGTAGCAAATGATGAAAAACTTGTTAAACCTCCAAACATGTTGAAGCTATGAGTACAGATACTAAAGAATGCAGACTTAAATTGAAGGACATTGAAAGAACTTGTCAATTGTACTCCTTGTAAGCAAGCTTAGAAGAGTAAGAGTTTCAGTTATAAAATGCCTATGGTACCAACACCCACCACGTTGAGCGCGAGTACCTGTAAGCCGAGCATTCGCAGAGGTAAGGCTCGGCATTGCCGTCATCACTTTCACAACAAGTGTTGTAGATGTTTTATCGCTAATGCCCAGTACACTTAGGAGTTTAGCAAAAGCATTGTGCTCCGTTACGACGTCAATAAGAAGCTTGCAGTCTTTTCTACTGAGGGGTAGCAGGAGAGTCGCTAATGTCTTACAAATATCGGGCAGCATTTGGTTGGCCTTCCAGCAACCTAGAGAGTTATGTCATCAGCAATTATCCTCATATGAGACCCAACTGTCAATGGAAGCCCTAACCAGGGACGCAGGCAGACCTAACGTGGGTTCAGGTAGTGAAAAACTCTCCTCTGAATCTTGTCGAGCAAGTTCATCGGCAATTTCATTTACCGTGGTAGCATTGTGATTCAGTAAATTTAGCCTTCGAACTTTATTCAGTAAAGTCTTGCATTCCCGAACTCATTGCTTATTTCTGGCCGAAATAATTCCTGGGCCCAAGGAAGATTGATTTTATGTTTTTAAAGGAACAGGAGTACTGGTGTTATTGCATCAGACGGTATGTCCATAAGATCAGAGTCGGCCGGCAAGGTCATCAAAGCTCCAGTGCCTGTTGTACCAATGACCACTTCTCTTTAAATGGAAGATTTGGTGCAGAACGTGATATCAATATCAAGAGGAGGGTAATTGATCAATGCGTCTAGAGCAGAGCCAGGCGTTCCAGGGAAAGTCCCCATACAGGGGAGACAGACCGTTCTTTGAAGTCTGGTAAAAGTAGCAGTGACGTATTTTCATAAGAGCTTTTTCCCTTCGACGTAAAATGTTAAGTCTAAAGAAGATTCACGCTCACCTCCACATATAAGTCTTCTGCGGACGGTTCAACCCACTGATTTCCGCGAAGTTTCTTCCAACTTAACAGTAGAATATATTTCTATGTCAGCTCCTCCAATCGCTGCCCCACGAAAGCTTATCAATCATTTTAATTCAACTTGGACACCTTCCGAATGGCAACGTAGACTTGATAAGCATGCTTCGAAGAATCAATTGCTCACTACGCTTCTTATCAAAGGCGCCCCCCCAAACGCTGATGTTGATTGGATCTCAAATTTCTTCGAAAAGAAATATGGCATTACCATCAATTTGCTTCCTACATCTCACCGCAGAAGCAAGCGCAGTTTCAAGCTCAATCTTCCAGCCAAATACGAATGGTTATTCCATAATCCAGCCAGCAACAATTTCAATCTTGGAAAGATGCGGGTCTGCAAATGGTTGCAAAATAAGACCAAGAAGCAGGATAAAGCCAAGCAGTCCGTTATACCTAAACGGACAAATAAGTTAGTAAATAAATCCAATTTGCCAAAACCCACCTCCTCTTCCCACAACAAACCCAGCTCCAATTGGAGTTTTAAAACAATAATTTTTCCTAATTTTAAGCCTCCCACCCAAACTCCAACTCCCCCTATTCCACCCCAAATCAAGCCCCAACGTCAACGTGTCTCTTTCGACTTTTCCCCTACAACTCAAACTCCTGCCACTCAAACTCCCACCACTCAACCCCTAACACACACGCCTTTCCCTAATTTCGACCTCAGAACTGGAGCTAAGTATCCCAATTTCATCAGTTCTCACATTTTAAACCCTATTTCAGAAACCCCAGCCGTTGCGACACCAAACTCATTAAAAACTCCTTCTTCTATTGACCCCCTTTCGCCACCCACTGTTAAATTAACGCAGCAAACTAGCGATACCACCGAATGTCGCTATGCGCTCTCTAGGCTTAGAGATAAAAAGATATATGAGAATATACGTCTATATCTAAACAAAAACAAGCGTCATGGTTTCTATCCAGCAGGAAGGCCTCCCTACCGACGTTATCAGTCTCAGGAACTTTCTATAAAGTATCACGAGATTTTCAATACGCCCCCCCAAAAAGTTGCAGACGATCTTGCCGCTCTTCGCCACTATGTACACTCTAAAAGAGCCTTACACCTCCAAAAGTCATGCAAAAACTTCCCTCTCACCTTCTGTTACCAGAACGTAAGAGGACTGCCAATCTCATGCTCTCCCATATGATATCTACGCTCTGACCGAAACTAATCTTATCCCCAACATAAAAAACCAGGAGTTATTCCCTCTTTCTTTTAATGTTTTTCGGGATGATGATCGCGCACCCCCCTTGATTGAATCCCCTTGTCGAGGTGTCCTACTGGCTATTCACAACAGCTTGGACTCCTCTCTCGTTGCAACATCATCCTCTCCTAAGCTCGACTTTGTGTCGGTTAAAATAACCCTCACTCGTAGATGCTTGTACGTTATGTGTTGTTACATTCTTCCGGCGCAACCTATCGAATCCTACCAACTTGCAATTGCAGCAATTGACAATTTGATCGACTTATCAGAATCGCTTGATGATATCATTATTTTCGGCGATTTTAATCTGCCTCAGCTGAAGTGGACTCCATCTGAAGACCTATCTTTTTTCATCGCTTCCAATCCCATTTCTACTAAGGAATGCCTATTCTTAGATCGGCTAACAAACTCTAGCTATGCCAAGTCAGTGGCGTTTCCAACTATATGGAAAGGCAATTAGACCTTATCTTCACAACTAATCCCATCAACTCCTCAGTATCGTGTTGTCCCCTATCTCTTTCAGTTATTGATAACTTTCATCCTCCACTTCTTCTCTCATTTTTCCACAACTCTCCCCTTCAGTCGCCTCCCCCCGCAGTTCTATTTTCTTACAATTTTCACAAAGCTAATTTCCGTAAAATTAATACCTATCTAAGCAGTGCTTCTTTTGAGTTTACCAATCTATCTCTGGTTGATGCCCTCTCCATTTTTTACAGAGAAATATTGAAATCCATCTCCCTTTATGTGCCTTACTCCCGCCATAAAACTTCTTCTACATCCCCTCCTTGGTATAATCGTAGACTTCGCTCTCTACGAAACAAAAGAAACAAGTTATGGGCGGTGTTCCCTCGCACCCACTCTTCTTCCGACTATTCAAATTATCTAGGTGCATATATTCATTTCATTGAACTCTATAACTCCCTCTATCAACGCTACCTGAATAGTGCGCAAACCAATCTCATAAATGACCCCAAGTCCTTTTTTCAATTTGTGAATTGCAAAAGTAAGACTGATGGTTATCCTTCCTAACTCGCTTTCGAAACCAAAACTTCATGTGATCCTCTTACCATCGCCAACTTTTTTGCTACATTTTTCAAGCAATCATTTGCCAACAACACCTTCGTACCAGATCCCTCTTACTTCAATGATCTACCAAATTTCTCCATTGGTCCCTTTCTCACTCCAAATTTCGATCCTGCAGTTATTGAAGAAAAGTTACTAAATCTTAAAGATGAATTTGCACCCGGCCCAGATGGACTCCCCGCCGTGTTTCTTAAAAAAATGCTCTTCCAACCTGTCTCTACCCCTTTCCTACCTTCTTCGTCTATCCCTTACACAGGGAGAATTTCCCCAGGTTCGGAAGACCTCTTTTATAATCCCGATACGCAAAAAGGGATCTAAACATGAAGTTACCAATTATCGTCCCATTGCTAAACTCTCTCATATACCCAAACTCTTTGAAAGCATTTTATACGAAGCGTTAAGCTTCAAATGCAAACCTTTTATTTCACCTCGACAACATGGTTTTCTAAAAGGTAGATCAACTACCACAAACCTAGTTGAATTCGTGTCTTTTGCTCTCTCAGCCGTAGAAAATGGCAAAGAAATCGATGTTATCGCAACTGATTTCATTAAAGCATTTGATAAGATATCTCATCAATTGATCCTCTTCAAATTGTCTGCTCTCGGCTTTGATATTATAGTGTTCGGTTTAGATCCGCCCTTTCTGTTCCATTCCTGGCCTCATCTGGAGTTCCACAAGGCAGTCCTTGGCCCTCTTCTCTTCAATTTTTTAAATCTATTTCCTCTCCCCAGGACTCTGCCCTTCTTCAAGAAGACCTTGATCGGTTTTCAATCTGGTGCCTCAAAAACGGCCTAGAACTTAATATAGCCAAATATCAATCTATAACCTTCTCACGTAAATGCAACCCGTCTCCTCCCCGACTTTATTTTCTCCATGGTCAACCAATTCCCCTGGTTCAGTCTTTTCAAGACCTTGGCATATTATTCGACAGTGAGCTTAATTTCCGTTCGCATATCAATAAGATGATCCTTAAAGCCAACTCATCACTTGGCTTTATTAAACGGTGGTCTAAGAAATTTTCCAACCCGTACGTAACCAGATCTCTCTATATTACCTTTGTTCGCCCCCTGCTTGAGTATGCCAGTCAAGCTTGGTCCCCCTTTCACCGGGTTCATATGTCCCGAATCGAGGGTATTCAACGTCGATTCCTCCGATTTGCCCTTCGTGGCCTGCCATGGAACGACCCTTTAATCGTACCTCCCTATCAGGGCCGCCTCAAACTTCTAAATATGAATTCGATAGAAGAACGTATGAATATTGCTGACGTTCTTTTCATTCATCGTCTTCTCTCAGGTTCCATCGACTGTGCATCCATTTTGAACTCCATTTCCTTCAATACCAACCCCCGCAATCTACGTTGTCCTCGTCTCTTCTATCTACCGGTCCACCGCACCTCTTATGGCTCTAACGAACCTATCTCCCGAATGCTCCGAGAGGTCAACTCAAACCTCTCCTTTTTTCATTTCCACCTGAGTACTCCTCGTCTCAAACAAGATCTCCTCCATCACTTCCTGGGTCACTAGCTCTTAAGTCTTTCTGTTAGTTTTTAAGTTAGATTAAGCTTGTATTAAGCCAATAAATGGTGGCCTCAGCCCCCACCAAAATTAAAAGAAATTAAAAATTAAAATAGATCTATTGAGAGCGTTAAGCAGTAATTGGACCAACATACACCACGGCAGTAGACCACCACACCACCTTTGGGCCAACCCCTGCTTACCCCCGCTATCACATATAGGCCGCAGTCAGCATCCGCAATCAGTGTCCAGCATTGCTTTTATGTAAAAACTAGTGATTGTTGTCTGGCCGAGTTACACATACCGTCGAAAGTCGCGTTGTCGGAAGCATCCTTAAGCCGTTGAAAATTCCCAGCACGTATTCCTTCAGCGTGTTGCATCTTAGACGGGGATTCATTCGCAAAGCAATTTTGCGCACGTGAATCTCGGCCATTCTTATAGATCTGAAGTTCTTGGCGAGCGTGTAGCCCTCTTTTCTGACTTTCCCCGGCTACTCTCACTGTTCGCCGGGGTTTCGGTATGTACCTACACCAGTGCTAGGCCAGCAGTGAAGATTTAGAGTTCTTAGAAATTCAGAGTTACCGGCAGCTGTCCTTTTTGTGCCATCGATGTCAGGGGACTTGAAACTATCAAAGGGAGCAACAGCATGTTTCATGGCCTCATCCGTCACCACAACCTACAAGATACACCAGCTACGGCATGTTGTGTTATTCAGTTCACTAGCAGCTTCGTTAATAAGAGCTGGTTATGAACTGGTTCTGATTAGGTTATCTCAGTATAGGTGCCACCCGATTTTCTAAGTGATCTCAAGCTGGTTGATGTTCTCCTTTCGAGGACGTTGACTGGCTTACTCGTTTCACCGAAAATTTAGAATTTTTCCCAAACGTCTTTATAAGAGGCACTCTTCAAAATCCGATTTAAGGATAACATCTTGTTCAACGAAAACTTTCGACTGATATCTAAAATCTCAGCACGGTTTATTAACGAAAGAGCTACAATACTGACTCGACTACCATGACAATTTTATAATACTTATTGGGTCTATAACTTAATTCGTGCGGTTTGCTAAGAGATGGCGTAACTTGTATTATTCCATTGTTATTATTCCATTGGAACATGCGTTGGAAAGCTACTGTCATTGTACGTCATTTCAATATTTGTCATTCATTTGAAGCGTAAACAACAATAATTTTTTTTTACTCAAATATGTCGAACTTTGTGCCTGAAAAAGTGTTTTTGCGGGGAGTTCTTCTTCATTACTTTAATATGAAGAAAACTGCTGCCGAAAGTCATCGTATTTTGGTGGAAGTTTATGGTGAACATGCGCTAGCTGAGCGAACGTGCCAAAAGTGGTTTGCACGATTTAAAAGTGGTGATTTTGGCTTGGAAGACGATGAACGTCCTGGGCAGCCAAAAAAGTTTGAAGATGCAGAACTGGAAGCATTACTCTATGAAGATTGTTGCCAAACACAAGAAGAGCTCGCAGAATCTTTGGGTGTCACTCAAGCAGCCATTTCAAAACGTTTAAAAGCAGCTGGATATATTCAAAAGCAAGGAAATTGGGTTCCACATGAACTCAAGCCGAGAGACGTCGAAAGTCGGTTTTGCATGTCCGAAATGCTGCTGGAACGCCACAAAAGGAAGTCATTTTTGCATCGGATTGTTACTGGTGATGAAAAATGGATCCATTACGACAACTCCAAGCGCAAAAAATCATATGTGAAACCCGGCCAACCAGCCAAATCAACGGCAAAGCCGAATATCCATGACGCGAAGGTGATGCTCTGTATTTGGTGGGATCAAATGGGTGTGCTGTATTATGAGCTGCTAAAACCGGATGAAACCATCAATGGACAACGCTACCGAAAACAATCAATCCGTTTGAAGAGAGCAGTGGCCGAAAAACGTCCGGAATATGCGACCAGACACGAGGCAATAATTTGGTTAAGAACTATTTGGAAAACAGTGGATGGGAAGTCTTACCCCACCCGCCTTATAGCTTATAGCCCAGACCTTGCCCCTTCTGACTACCATTTGTTCCGGTCGATGTAGAACGCCCTCACTGAAATACGGTTCACATCAGAGCAGAATATCAAAAATTGGCTTGATTCATTGTTGGCTGCCAAGCCGGCGCAGTTCTTTTGGGATGGGATCCACAAATTGCCAGAAAGATGGGAAAAAGACATAGCTTCAGATGGGCAATACTTTGAACAATACTGTTGTACTTGTTTTTCTTAAATAAACGTTCAAATTTTGAAAACAAAACCGCACGAATTAAGTTATATACCCAATACATAAAACAATTGAACGGTGAGTTCATGAATAAATTTGCTATAAGCTTGACTTTTTTTTCGTGGAAGGTGAGAAATCTTCATAGACACCATGTATAGGCCCGGAGCCTATAGTAGTGTGAAATTCTTACTCACTAAAAATCACCTCCCTTATGCAAACCACGACTGAGTTCACACTCAACAAGCAGTTCTTCTATCGCATTTTATTTTGTTTTTATAAGATATCCTGCAGGCGATTTTCCATTGAAAATTCCTGTGTACTTTAGAAAAATTACGCGCTGCTAATCACCGCGCTAGATCGAGAGGCTTAGTCCTTTTCAGGCGGCGCAATAAATTTGTCTCGTCGAGGATCTGTTGAACAGAAATATTCGTGTGACCTTGTAATCGATTATTATGTTTTCGCGCAAACATTTTAATTTCGTTGCGAACGTTTTCGACTCCTAAGTCTCTGTGGATATCATCGTTTCTAATGTACCACGGCGCATTAACAACTTTGTTTTGGAATGTCTATAATACATTAATGTTACTATTTTTAGTACAACCCCAAAGTTGTACACCATATGTCCAGATCGGTTTTAGCACTTGCTTGTATAACAGCAGTTTGTTCTCTAAGCTAAGCTTGGAATACTTTCCAAAAAGCCAGTAAATATCTCTATATTTGATTTCAAGCTCTTCACGTTTTTTCTTGACGTGTGCTCTCCATTTTAGTTTAGCGTCGAGTGTCATACCGAGATATTTGGCCTCGTTAGCGTAAGGAGTTCGTACTGCGTTGATAAACACCGGTGGATTCTCAATTTTCTTGAGAGTGAAGTTCACGTGGACAGACTTGTTTTCATTAAGCGCGATTCGCCAAGTCTTTGTCCAATTGTTAATCAGTGTAAGGGCACGTTGCAACTTGGCAGTTGCTTCTTCGACTGTTTTAGCCGTTGCCAAAATGACAGTGTCATCAGCAAATGTTGCTAGGACAGTGTCGTCCGGTTGCGGTATATCGCGGGTAAAAAGCAAATATAGCAGAGGGCCTAGTACACTTTCTTGCGGCACCCCCGCCTTTATTGTCTTAAAAGTGGAATATTCGTTTCCGTGTCTCACACAGAAGAGTCGGTCTTCCAGGTATGAACCTAAAATACAAGACAATTGTTGGGGTAGGGCTTGTCGAAGTTTATATTTTAGGCTTTCGTGCCATACCTTATCAAAGGCTTGCGAAACGTCAAGGAATGCGCTTGAACAGACTTACTTACACTCGATTGCTCGTTCAATTACATCGGTTATTCGATGCACTTGGTCAACTGTAGAGTGTTGGCTTCTAAAGCCAAATTGATGATCAGGCAAGAGGGAATTTGTGTCGGTAATTGGTTTAAGACGATATTGGTCTATATGACTTGACTTCAGTCAGCGGTTTACCGGGTTTCGGAACCATAACAACTTCGGCTACTTTCCACTGGTGCGGTACATGCTCTAATCTAATGCTGGCATTTATAAGATAGAGCAGCTTTAGCAAACTTTTTTTCGGCAACGCTTTGAGTATCTCTCCCGTTATTAAGTCATATCCAGGAGCTTTATTGGGCTTAAGCGTGTCTATAACTTGTCTAAGTTCCCTAAGTGTAGCCTTTTCTACAGGAAAGTTTGTCGTCACGTCTAGCGTATTGACATTCTCTGAAAGCACTTCTCCGTCGAATGGTTTAAACGTTTCTGCAAGATGGTCGGCGAAAACATTATCTTTTTCCTTATCTTCTTTCGCAAAGTCATCCTGGTTTCTTCTTATTGGCGCCACGTGTATTTTGGCTTTCGAACACTTTTAACGGCTCTCCATATGGCGTATTTGGTATCCTTTGTCGCTGTGAGTCTTTCAAGGTAGTTATTAATACCTTGATTATTGAAGTCCTTGATCGATTTTTTCAACAAGTTGCAGAGCCTATTGAAGGACGTTTTATGTTGTGGTGCCCGGATTTCATGTCACTTTTTCCGCGCTCTTCGTTTCTTCCTTATCATTTCTCTGACTTCCGGTGTTTATCTTATGCCGACTTTGGGAACGTTGTTCGATTTGCGTGCAGTGTTCTTCCAGGCCGCTTGCTGTATGACTTCAACAAAACGTTCAACTTCTTTTTTAAGTTGATACGGCGTTCTAAGTGCTACTTTCAACTCAGTATTGTCTACAACGTCTATTCGGAAGTCTTCCCAGTGAGTTTTGCTGTTAGTTAATCTGGGTGGTCTTTGTTTCCTAACCAAGGATTCGCACAATGAGAGGATAACTGGAGAATGATCGGAGGAAAGATCGAAGCCCTCTTCAACTTTGACGTAACTAGCGTTTACTCCTTTTCCGATAAAGAAGTCTATTAGATCGGGTGTTTTGGCGACATCCGAGGGCCAGTATTGCCAGGCTTGCCTGTTGAGTAAAAATAGCAACCGTATTCCATACCAGCCCTGTAAAGAGTTTTGCCTTTTTGAGAGATATATCTTGAGCCCCAAAAGGTGTGCTTCGCGTTAAAGTCGCCACCAATAATGAAGATTGGTCCAAGAGAGTTTAATAGGTCAATAAATTCGTGTTTTTCTATGTTGGAGCGCGATTGGCAATAGATTGAGGATATATTAAAAGAGTAATTTTTATTTTTAGCGCGCACCACGGTCATTTGAAATTTGTCAAGTTCAATTATTGCTTCCAGAGTATGTTCAATGCAGTCTTTTATGAATAGGGATGACCCGCCTCTTGCGTTTCCCGAGCGTGGTAGTCGCGGTAACCTTTTTGTTCCACGCGCGATTCTGTCGCCAGGTGAGTTTCAGAAATTAAACATATGTCAATTACTTTTTATGAAAATATTTAGTTCATCAAGCCTTTTCTGTAGCCCGTTGGCATTCCACGCAAGTATATTGAGCTTCTTTGCCATAATTAGTTGCAGAAATTGGCTTCGAACCTAAGAAGCCGTTCGACTATTATCTTATTTATTTTAGTCTGTTCTTCTAGTCTCTCGAGAATTACTGAGAGCACATTTGAGGCAGGATCCGGTGATGTACAGTTAGTCATGTTTACTTTTTCCACTTTCCACTTGCGCATTGTTGTTTTTGACTTTGGTGATTTTAGCGTTTGTCACCATTACCTTCTTTAAAGGCTTTGGAGTTGGACCGCTGTTGTTATTTCTCATTCTATCTGTGCCTGCGTTTTTCAAAGGCTTCGTTTTTGATTGATCTCGTAGCTTTTGCAACTCTTTCTCGACTTCGCAGCCTCGATGATTAGCTGGATGTTTTCCCTTACAGTTGATGCATATCGCTGGGGACTCTTTCGCGGCATTGCACTCTCAAGTCAGATGTTTGCCAGCACATTTTACACAGCGAGGTTCCGTCTGGCAGTAGGCCTGAGTATGGCTGAATCCCTGGCAACGTGTACATTGGGGAATCAACCTAAAGTTTTTCCGCAGAGGTTCAATTTTGACAACAAGTCCCAAAATTGAATTTATGGCATAAATTCTTTCTAGGCTTTCGGTTTTGTCGAAAGTTAGCCTGAAGAGGGGAAGACCGCATCTTGGGGTCGTCCTCTCGCTTTCAACAGTGCGCTGCTTTTGCAGCGTCGATTATCATAAAGGCTTTATTTGTAAGGTCATTTACGATGTTTTCTTTAAGGCAAGAGGGATGCAATCCTCTAGCTACAACGCGTATGGATCTTTCCGTTTTATTTTCGTACGTATGCCATTGAATCTTCTCGGCATTTAATTTTTGCGAAAGCGAACGTATTATTCATGTATCATTATTACGAGATCTTACTTTATAATCGGTTAAGCACAGTGATTTCAGGATTATGTGCAACTTGTTGTAGTCCGAGATTTCAAAAACGTTTATTGGCGGCGGCGGTCTTTGTTTGGGTTGCTTTGCTGCCTTATCGACCTCAGGAGTGTTAAAGCTGGCTTGCTTCTTTGTTTGTTCGATATCAGGCGGGAAAGTAGCTTTGCGCTTCTTACCTGGCCTTTTTTTAAGTATCCAGTCCGTTTCGCGGACTAGCTCTTCTTCGTCCGTGTGAAAACTCGAGTTTTCGGGGCGGTCAAGTAGCGAAACAGACTCAGGTTTAGATTGCGGCTTAATAGCATCTAGTTGCTTTTTTAGTTCGGCACAAAGCAATTCCATATTTTGGAGTCTGGCGCGGAGATCAGAATTTTCGCGTTCGAGATTTTGTAGCTTATTCGGTGTAATGCTATTGCCCTGAGCTACCGACTGTGCTTGGTCTTTGGTTTCGCATGATTTTCCTAGCGATCCGCGTGCTGGAGATCTCGTGACCCTTGAGCATTTTTTAAAGGGGTCCTGGTTTATATTTGTATTATTTTGAAGATTATTTGAACTCATTTTAGTTCCCACTAGTAGCGGAGAAAGGGTAGTCCGTCTGTCCAGAGACCCGCATTAGACAGATAAGGCTGGCTGATCCGGAGGTCGCCAAGTATCCGGATGCTCCGTTAGAGATTGAGCTATTTTTATACTGGTCCCCAACCTGGTCGATTTTGGCACGGGTCGCTTAACACCTTAATCCGGCCCAGTGGATTTTAGTCGCCTCTTACGAGAAACATGCCTTACCTCGGGTATATTCTAACCGCTAACCCGAAGGGGTTGACTTTTAGTGAGATGCGGCCCGCGATGATGAATGATACAGGCTTCAAAAAGTAAAGGTTAACCAATGCGTAAACAAGACCTTAGGCAAAGAAATGACAATAGCAAAAAATGTCGTACGGAGTACCATGTTCGAGCACAACGCTAACTACAAATGTGGCCGCCCAAGAAAAAAACTAGATCAACCACAAGGTAATAAGTCGCCTGTCTACTAAGCGCCCGAAACAGATACAATAGAAGCATGAGAATGGCACGGGATGTCCCTCAAATTACGCACTGCATCAATTTATTTTTCTCAGCACCGGATGTAGTCAAATTATTCGAACATCCAATAACATTTAGATGCCGACCCGAAGTTGAAGGAATCATTAAAAGATAAGGCGTGTGGATTTTTGAAGGCTCCAAAAATCAAATTTAAGAGGGAGAGGTTTTAGAGATTAAATTGCAGCAACCTTATCAGCAGGGAGATCCGACTTCGTATCACAATATCGTGGACTACGGACAAGAGAACTAAAGTGCTTGCAAAAGCGTGGCCATGGAAGTGACAAATAGGTGTGATAACAAAACCTTCTAGGGAATTGCCAATGAACTAAAAGACGACCACAGTTTCAGATCAAACCTTTTGAAAAGTGTTAGCGTTGGGAATTTTTCCCATTTTGTGGGAACTTCTATGCGTAAAACTCTCTGTAGAAATTCGACATCTGCTACAAGTTTTAATATTGCTGTCCAAAGTTCTGGCCAGAGAAAATGCTAACACACTCTTGCGATAGCAGACGTTCATCGTTAAATTTTTCCTAAAATTGTAACTTCGGTGTACTGGCGTCTAGTATGACTTCATCCGTGCTTCATTACAGCAAGGTGGAGCTGGAGGTCAAAGTTCGATTCCTCAAAACATTAGACATTCAGAAATTGGAATTGTTGCATCAGCAACTCTTTTGTATCACACAATATTGCAAAACAATGGTAACTCTGTTTAATTACCAACTAATGACATTTCAATTGCTGTGGAAATACGAGTAAGCACAAACCGCATGGTAATTTTCTTCTTGGTGGTTAACCTCACACTTCGATCTGTGCGTTCAACTAAAGAGGTTTATTTTTTGTCTACGATTAAGTGAATTAAAGTTATATGAAATAGACGTTGTTGTTCTTTTTTAATTAATTTGCTGAACAAATATAACAGGAATCGTTCCTTGTGTCGACTGTACTGTACTCAATTTGGTTGACGGATCAATAGACTGCCAGGTTTCAGATTCGAAATAAGTTGTCCGAAGAAACAATTGCCCATATTCGCTTCACAATCCCCAGCAGATAATACATAATAACTTTGCTATAATTAATGTAGTTTAAGAAAAGCAAACAAAGTACTAGGCCTTTATGGCGGAACTTTTAAATACAGCGTTAATAACATCAGCAGAGTTTCTGAAGCTACTTGAGATCAATATACGAACACATATGCCCGTATTTCAAAATAATAGAAAAATCAAATTCTTGGGCAAATAAAATCCACAAGATGAACACACCGAAAAATAAAATGTCACGTCTGACAAATCAAAGGAGACTCAAGGATGTATCCTATCACCACTACTGTTTTTATTGGACCAAGTTTGACCAAGTCCTTAAGACAAAACTCAAAAACATATCCGAAATAAACACCATAGCAATCGAAGAACTGGTCGCAAATGTAAAGACTTTCGAAAGAGCAATGTACGTTGCATACTCGTACAAAGTCTCGTGTCCTGTTAAATGTAGTAAAAAAAGACTTCCCCCATGGTGGAATGAAGATCTCTCTAACCTCAGACAGATGACTAGAGTGATTTCCAATATCTACTACAAACAAAACCTCTAACAAAACCTTACAAGGACTGTTTAAGTCTGTGTAGTAAAGCCATAAAGACATCCAAGAAGCAGACCTAGATGGACTATTGCCATTCACTAGAAACCCTCAAGGACTCAGCTAGACTTATCAAAATTTTGTCCAAAGAACATTCCAACTCTTCCTTTCTAAGAAGGTTAAATGGAGGATCGTCATAATTCTCTGCGAAGACCCTGATTCTAGAAGAATCATCGCTATCCAAATCACAACCCGCCTACCTCAAGGGAAAATCTACGGAAACCGCTCTCCACGAGATAGTGCGAAATCGAAAAATCCATACATAACAAAGAATATATCCTAGCCTCCTAGAGACAGAGAGAGCCTTTAATAACGTGCACACTGAAGCTATTATACCAGATGAAGCCAAAATACCAGATTTTACACTATCTGTCCCTGTCTTAATGGTCAACCTGACATTTCCACAGAGATGGTGATTTACGATGAAAAGTTGTTTCTCTCGTAGTCGTGATTCAGAATGGCTTGGGCAGAGGTTACACGCGCTCGGCGGTGTAAGGGAACATTTTATAGTCTTTCAACAAAGTTTTCTGTAAAGACCGCCGATTGATGCCCAATTGCGTATCACGTTGTTTGGTCGATACTCCCGGGTCCCTGCGACATCTTCAACCATAGCTGCGATATTCTCAGCAGAACGCCTGCTTCGGACTTGGTCTGACCGGCAGCACCTCGTGTTGTCCTATACTCTTCTAAGCGAGCGGCTAACCGTAGTATTTGTCCAGTTGGTGTCGGATGAATTATTCCGCGTTTTGTAGGAGTATGGCGATTCATGTCTTATTGACGTGGATTTTGTATCTGTTTACTTCTACCACGAGCATCGAACTTGCCGAGTTGTAGAGGCTGAGTAGGGTCAATGAATCTCGAGAAATTCTCCAGACGAGTCCTGAAACCAAAGGATGCTCCTACCCCCCCCCCCTCCTCCCCTTCCCATCCAACCATCCAACCATTCCTTTTCCACTGGGCTGGATCAAGGTGTCATACGACCCGTGCCGAAGATCAACCTGGCTGAGGGCCCAGCTTCTTCAAAAATAGCTCAGTCGCAAACGGAGTATCCGGATACCTGGCGACCTCCGGATTAGCTAGCCTTATCCGTATATGGCGGATCTCTGTACGGATGGACAACCCTTTCTCCGCTACTCGTGGGACCACACTATAGACATACAAAACAAACAAAACAAAACAAACAAAACAAAACCCGAGGCCGGTACTCCTCTAATACCGGGCGGTAGAACGGTGACTGCTCCGACTACCGGTAAGGCTCCTGCATTGTCGAGAGGAGGTAAATCTGTGGCAGGCCATGGTGCACCATCCTCTAAAGGCAATCGCAACGAGCCTAAAAAGAAACCTTCAGGATGTGGTAAGACTGTGGCAAGCCATAGTCCTATAATTTCCTCCACCCCTAGCAGCAGCAAATTTGTGGCAGGCCACGGACTTGTCGCTGCTACCAAAACTCCTCCTCCCAAGGAGGAATCTGGAGCTCAGCCGCGTCGGCAAGCTCCATCTAAGGCGCTCTATGTAAGACGCCGAAATGCCTCACGCATAATCAAAACCTTCGGATCCATTCCGGAGGTTGAGAGAAGTGCGGACATAAGGAGCAAGATTGAGTGGGCTAACAGCATCCTAAAAGACGGATTGCCCACTGCTTCCACTGCTCCCAAAACACTTAAAGACTCCTCCAAGCGCCAGAGATCGTTGGAGGAAACCGTGCCGGTTTCCAAGAGGCCTAAAACCCACAACATAAAAACTCCTGAGCCATCCAACAACACATCTCTGAAGTCTTTCAGTGAAGTCCTAAAGGACGCCATAATAATCGCGGTAATCGATAGGAACTACACCGACGGTTCTATAACACCTGAACGGTGGCAGCGGGCCAAGCTGAAGCTTTCGAGCAACTTCTTGGCTATTATGCGGGAAAACCCCGGACCACCTCCTATCACAAGCGACGCTGGCTGGCATCAAGGCCACGTCAAGCTCATGGCATGTGCAGATCAGAGATCTCTCGATCTCTTCACAAAAGCCATAAGTGGTTTAGGAGAGATCTGGCCAGATGCAAAACTCGAGGTCGTATCTAAGGAGGACATCCCTAGTAGACCTCGAACTCGCACCTGGATCCCAGCAGAACCCTCCTCCCCAGAAAGCATTCTGGAGATCATTAGGCTCAGTAACCCTTCCCTTCCGACTCATGACTGGAAAGTCGCGAAACTGGAGGAACTAAGGGGTTCTTATAGATGCGCGCTGATCGTGATCAACAAAGAATCCCTTAATCCTCTAGCGCAGACAAAGGGCATGATTCGGTTCGGATTCGAGTCAATCCATTTAAGGGTCTACAAAAAGGATGAACTGGATGCTAATAAGCAACCTCCTCCTCCTTTAACGGAGACACTAATAAATATAACCTCAGACCCTGGAGCGTCGATATCTTTTCCAGAAATGGATAGCGACGACTCCAATCTATCCGAGGTGATAAGCAAGCCATCGATTTCCCTATCTGACACCCCGTCGGAAATGGAAACAGATGACGAAACAAAACGAGGTCCTATACGATCAGAGGAAGAAGATGAGCTCTCGGGCACATCCTCAGAATCGGAGGATCTTAACAACACCGTGGTGGAGACTACTCCGGAAAACTGTAGCAATGATACGGTTTCTCCAGATTAATCTCCATCACTCTAAAAAGGCTTCGGTCACACTCATTCTGCGTCTTTCAAAAACCGCAGAAGACATCATCCTAATCCAGGAACCATGGATTGTAGAAGGTATGGTTCGTGGACTTAGGACACACGCATATGTTCCGCTCTATACAAGAAACAAAGGTAAGATCAGAACTTGTATATTAGTGAAACGTAGCCTTAATGTATTTCTACTCCCTAATCTCAGCGACCCCGACATAACCGTTGCCAGACTAGAGACTGCCAAAGGCTCCTACTGGCTAGCATCGGCATACCTTGGCCACGATCATGTGGGCCCTCTCCCTGGTGATAACCTAGAAAGGGTGGTACTGGAGGCTGAAAGACAAAAAACTGACCTCATCATCGGATGCGACGCTAAAGCGCATCACACGGTATGGGGCAGCACCGACATCAATAACAGAGGTGAGTCACTTTTTGATTATATTATAAGCACTAACCTCTGCATTTGCAATATTGGCAATGAGCCCACTTTTATAACCAGAAACCGACAGGAAGTATTAGATATAACTCTTGTCTCCGACAGCATCACTCAAATGCTAATGAACTGGATGGTATCGTCTGAACACTCTTTTTTAGACCACAGATACATCCAATTCAGCCTGAATGATGCTCCTCCTAGTCAACCATCATTCCGGAACTTCCGGAAAACTGATTGGCCAAAATACAGAGGAATACTGTCAGAAACGCTATCCTCTGAACTATCAAGTCCCCCGCGTGACACCAATGAGCTTGACATGAAGGTCAGGGATTTCACTCTGGCTCTCAATCAGGCTATGGCCGCTTCCTGCCCTCTTATTCAACCTAGAGGCAAGAAAAAGCCACATTGGTGGACATCAGCACTAGGACTGCTCAGAAACACTTGTAGAAAACTTTTCAACTTGGCAAAGAACACAAGGAAAGTGACTGACTGGGACTCATACAAAGAATCCCTCAAATTATACAAAAAAGAACTGAGGAAGGCAAAGCGACAATCCTGGAGGTCCTTCTGCGACAAAATCACGGAAACCTCCGAGACATCACGGCTAAGAAAAATCCTCTCCACAAATCCTATGATGCCCAGCTGTTTGAAAAAAACCGATGGCTCTTGGACTACCTCAAGTGATGAATCACTCAACCTGCTACTGGACACCCACTTTCCAGATAGCTCTCAATTCACGGTCAGTAGCAACCCAAACAGGTCTACTGCAACCGGGTCCAAAATCCAGGGTCTGATCACAAGAGACAAACTGCTCTGGGCGCTGCATAGCTTCAAACCATACAAGTCTGCTGGTCCGGACGGTATAACACCCGCCGAGCTGCAGAGATCCTCAGATATTATTCTGCCTGTGCTAGGAAATATTATGAGGAGCTGTGTAGAACTCATCCACATTCTACTGTCATGGAGAGAAGTCAATGTAGTGTTCATCACCAAAGCCGGAAAATGTTCTCATGTCGTCCCAAAGGACCTCAGACCTATAAGTCTATCATCTTTCCTTCTGAAAACGATTGATTGATATCCATATACGAGCTAAAATTGACCCTAGACTTCTGTCAACGGCTCAACATGCCTACTGTAAAGGAAAGTCGGTGGAAACGGCTCTGCATTCACTGACTAGCCACATCGAACGATCCCTACAATATAAAGAGTACACAATGGTTGCTTTCCTGGATATACAGGGTGCCTTCAACAACGTCAACACATCCGCAATCACGACTGAGCTGTCAACTCTGCAGGTAGACGACTCACTTGGGGAACTGATCAGTCTTATGCTAAAAAGCAGGATAATCAACTCCAAACTGGGTGAGACTTCTGCCAAAAGATGTGTCAGCAGGGGTACGCCGCAAGGCGGTGTCTTCTCTCCCCTTCTCTGGAACTTAGTAGTAAATGAACTGCTGATATACCTGGAAGCGGGAGGTAGCATGGTGATTGCCTATGCAGACGACGTTGCTATTGCCGTCTCAGGTAAGCATCTTAATACCATTAAAGAACTCCTCCAACTAAATCTCAATAGATTAACCCGTTGGCAGATCGCTGTGGATTGGGAATAAACCCCCATAAAACTGATCTTGTCCTCTTCTCCAGGAAATATAAAATTCCAACTATAGACCCTCCTTTAATAAACGGTACCGGCTTTCAACCTCGGATTACCCACTGGCTGTACATCTCGGTCATAAGACCGATACTTACTTATGGGGTGATAGTCTGGTGGACGGCCTTAGAAACTGCGGTTAACTGCATTAAGCTAAGCAGAGTCCAAAGAACAGCATGCCTATGCATAAGCGGAGCATTGCGGTCCACCCCCTCTGCGGCATTAGACATTCTGCTGCGGATGCAGCTATACGCCTTAAAGCGACTAAACAGTGGACTAATAATCCATTTGGCCACGCCAATATTCTTAATACATTAGGAATCCCCACAGAGAACATCGATTACACCATACCTGAACTTTGGTTTGACAAAAACTTCCATGTAAGCTTCCCCTCTAGATCCTTCTGGGAGGAAGATGCTTTCATGGAGGACAAGTCGATCCATTTCTATACAGATGGATCAAAAACCAATAGCGGGGTTGGTGGCGGTGTTTTCTCAGACACGCTAAATCTAAGCCTCTCTTTCCGCCTTCCAAATCATTGCAGCGTGTTCCAGGGGCGAAATTTTGGCGATTAAAGAAGCCCTGTCCTGGCTGAAGAAAAACGTGATATCTGCAAAGGATATCCGCATCTTTTCGGATAGTCAGGCCGCTATCAAATCCCTGGACTCAGTCTCACTGAATTCTAAAACCGCCCTTGACTGCCGATCATCTCTTATGGAGATGGCACAGCAGTTCAACCTTCACCTCTGTTGGGTGCCGGACCACAGAGACGTTCCAGGGAATTGTAGAGCCGATGAACTCGCCAAAATTGGAACCACTTTACCTATTCTACCGGAAAGGGGTAGCATAGGTATCCCAATCGCTGCGTGCAAACTAATATTAAAGCTGGATGCCAATAAAAGAACAGACCTTAGGTGGACTGTTGGACCAACATGTCTAGCGACCAAACAAATCTGGCCAAAACTGGATCTGTATCGCTCTAAGTGTCTGATCCTTCTAAATAAGGAACATCTCAGCGCTATCATAGGTATTATCACTGGACACTGCCTTATAGGCAAGCACGCAAGAAGGCTTGGCGTGGACGAGGAGGAGGAGGAGACAACCCTTCACCTACTCTGTACATGTCCAGCTCTCTCCCAGAGAAGAAAACTTCACTTAGGAGCCTTCTTCTACAACGACCTAAACGATCTGAAAAATACAGACGTTAACAGTCTCCTTCGCTTCGTCAGAAGCTCAAACTGATTCCATCAGTAAGAGGATCATAGATTCACGTGGCATCACAATGGGCCATTAGGCCTAAGTGGGTTGGTTTTTATCCAACAGCCACTCTTACCTACCTACCTACTTCATACTCGTAAATGTCAAAGTAGCATTGACATTTGCCGCTATTGGCATTTTCATATAGGGTGATGACTTTTCCTCCACCTTGTACATACATACATACTCGTATATAAGAGTCTTGCATCGATTGCAAGATAAGTGAGTTATCGCCAAGCCCCTATCTGAATATTGGGTTAAGGGACAGCGTTAGCGTTTTCGATATCCTAATGTTCTTATCCACCGCAGTGTCGTTGAGTCTTTGTCGGTTTTCAGAAGTAAAGTCTTACAGTCTAGTTCTAGTTTGGCATTGAAGTCGCCAAGGATTCGTCCTGCCGTTTTGGCCGTTATGGGTATCACAACATCGGTTTTGTTTTCATGGTCCATTCCATACCAAACAATCTTGTGCTACTGCTTTTTCTATAACTGGACCTGGTCTAAAGAAACCTAGCATTTTATGTTTAAATCTGTTGATCAGCATTTCTCTTTCTGGATTCCCTGCTAAATACGGCCCCTCTTGATATCTACAGGGTATTCCGGATACTGTGTCGATAATTTTAAGAGGAGATTCGTTGACATATTTTGAGAAAATAAATCATATGGGTGGGGTTAGGCAGTCGAAAATGAATCCGTTCCGAGATACAGAGGTTTTAAGTTTTGATTCCTGTTGGAAGATAACATTTTTCAAATTTATGCTGTATGGTAACAAATAACATATCGTGGAATTCAAAATTATGCGTGCTTTAATTGTTTCACAGTAAATAGTGCCCCAAAATTAATGTGTCAAAAGTTATCGAAGATCAAAAGTGATTTCATTTTTCAAAAATCTAAAATTGTTATAAATTTTTCGGGAAAACATTTAGTAGTTAGTAGTGGTAGTTTTCAAGTTTTTTTTTCTTTTTTTTTCATCAAACCTTGTATCATATCAATCGTCTAAAATGCAAACCATTGCTTTATATGCACACCAGAGCTAGTCTTTGAAAAGCTCTCAAAATGTCTATTCTTTCCAATTGTTCTTGGAGTTTCGCTGCGGCCACGTCAATCCTATGCTTCAAGTCATCCAATGTTGTTATTTTTGATAGCTAAATAATGTCCTTCATCCGTTCCCATAAAGTGCATTGGGGTCAAGTCTGGAGACTTGGAGGCTACAGAATGGGTACATCGCGCCCTATCCACGAAACTTCATTCACGCGATCCAGCCACTCTCTAACTGATTGGCCATAGTTTGCGTGGGTGCCATCCTAGTGGTACATCACCTAATATTTCTTGCAATTTGGTTCGCAAAAATTCCAGGTAGAGATTTGAATTAAGCCTTGGAGGAAGCCGATAGGGTGTGATCAGTGTGTTACCCAATATGTCTGCCCACACGTTGTCTTCCGCAAAGTGTCTTTCCACAATGTAATTGCAGAATTCCAAACGCTTCTCTGGGTTGCCAGGTTGTAGCTCCTTTACTGTTGTACGATAGAATGCATGCATGCTTCCTGAATGTAGAATTCCCCAGATGTAAGTCCTATTTGGTCGTCTAACACTGGTATTTGGGTGATTTCTGACATACTGTAAAACATCTTTGTAATTGCGAACACCTTCTGCTAACGCAGGATGTGAGTCTCTCGATGATTTCCGTGTTATTCCTCCCTCCGTCAACTTGGAAAATGTTCTAATAAATGTACTGCCCTTTGGAGCAGTCCTATCAGGATCATCTCAGATATTCCAATCTCGCTTGTTACCGTTACCGTTGCAGAAACCATAGATATAAACCATGTCTACTTATTCGTGTGTTGAAAAGTCCATCATCGAGGATGATAGATCTTCCAATAGGCCTACCTTTGAAAGCGTGCTGTCATTTTTGACAGCTCATCTCGGTCTACACCAGTTTAAGTTCCAGCTGCTGCAAGAACTAAAGTCCCAAAACTATGGTTCGCGGATTGAGTTCTTGAGAGCAGGATGCAGCTGGCCCTTATTTTAATCGAGAAATTTTGTGTAGTAATTTGCGAGCAAGCAAAATTGCCAATTTTTGAGTGAGAAAAATCTAGAAAAGGCCCATGAAACTCATTTACACCTAAGAAAGTTCACAGTTTGGTGTGGTTCTCATCCTGGTATTTCATCAAAAATTATCAACGTTATCGGGCAATAAGCCCTCATGATGTCTATATCATTGATTTAAATGGGAACGTGGGAGAAATACTGAAAAATTGCGTCTTTAAAGCTAGCAGTGTTAGATATACGCTTTAAAGCCAATGGCAGGGAATTTCAAAGTTTAATACATAGTGTGAATGAAAAAAATACGAGAGGAGTTTGTACGAGCATCTTGGCAAGATAATGTTAAACGTTCTTGGAGATGGTGGAGATTTAGTCGTAATTGTATAAAATAGAAATATGGAATTCCTGGCCTTTATGTTGAAGCGTTCCTGGATTGTGCAGAAACATGGTCATATCTTCGAATATTATAAATGTATCTTACTGTGTTATTGAAAGCAACTGAGTTTGTGCTCAGAAAGGAAGTCCAGTTTATAATAAAAATTCTCAGAGTACGTTATGAGGGGTATCATGAGGGCACTAATAAGCTTTTGTCTAGTTTCTATCGAAGTAAAATTTTTCGTGAGCCAAAGTTTTCGACGACATCGTTCGAGGTTTCGCATGGTTGTTGATTAAACTATTCTGTAATGACCAGTGGTTAATATAGGCCAGATCTTCATTGATCACATTAGCCAGCTCGTTAAATTCATGTAAAAGTTGCGATAAGTAAAGTTGGATGTCATCAGCCTTCAAATAGATGACATTTCATTGGCAAGTCATTCATTTATGAACATGCAAAACTGTTAAGAAAAGTGCAACAGAGTAGGTTATAAATTAGAATAAGTTTATTTGACATAATTCATAAGATGGAGTATTACAATGTTTACTTCATTGATGAATGTATTCAGTGATAGTTTTTCATTCTCAACACTTTCCCTGAAGAACTATTTCAAAAGAAATTTATTTCTTTTATAAGAAAGTAAACAATTAAATCAGAATTGAACAATTTAAATATTATCTGAAAGTTATTTAACTATTATTCATATGAACCAAAATATTAAAAGTAAAAAAAAAAGAAAAAAAAAATTATGTTATGTACATTGTGTATGTAAATATATGGAATTGATTAGAAGAAAAAAAAAACTTTACATATTATTTTAATGCAAAACCTTCTGCAAAAAAAGTTTGTTTGGCTGCAGGTACGCCTTTTGTGAGGATACCTGCCAACATCTGGTCGGTTGGAAGATACTGCAGCTTGATTTCTGAACTCTCTAATTTTTCACGAATAAATTTTGCCTTGATGTCGACGTGCTTTGTTCTTGGCGAATAAGAGTTATTTGTAGCGCTGTGAATAGCACTTTTATTGTCGCAGTGAAGTATCATTGTTTTTGGTGCATCCGGAGACAGCTTACCTTCCAAGCGTTTAAGCCAAACAGACTCTTGGATAGCAGCAATGACAGACATTATCTCTGCTTCAGTTGAAGAAAGCGCGACAGTTCTTTGACATTTTGTAGTCCACGATATAGCACCCGATTGAAACGTAAACACATAGCCTGATGTAGAACGTCTGGCATCCATATCGCCAGCCCAGTCTGCATCACAGAATCCAGCCATATCACATTCTTCCTTCTGATAGGTAATGCCTTTATCAATCGTGACCTTTAGGTACCTCATCACACGTTTGACAGCTGTCCAGTGTGCCATACCTGGATTCGTACCAAATCTACTAAGCAGATTCACGGCGTAGGAGATGTCGGGGTGCGTTATTTCAGCAGCAAAGAGTAAACAGCCTATTGCCTGGATATAAGGCACATCCTTCATTTGTTGTTTTTCATTTTCATTTTTGGGACACATATCTGAAGAGAGCTTTTGATTCAAGTCTATCGGTGTGGAGATAGGATTGCACTCATCCATGTTAAATCGTCTCAAAATATCTGAAATGTAATGAGATTGATCAATTTTTAAAAACGACTTACTTCGCTTGATCCGTATGCCTAAAACTGATGTAGCTTCGCCCATATCTTTCATTTTGAAGTTTTTGGAAAACTCATCCTTTAAATGATTCACCAGATCAAGTGAGTTCGAAAATATCAGAACGTCATCGACATAAATGGCAATGAATACCATCTGGTTTCCAGAATATTGAAAATATATGCACTGATCGACATCGCTGCGCCTTAAACCCAATTTGATCAGAATATTATTAAGTTTTTCATTCCACACTCGACTGGATTGTTTGAGTCCATAAAGGGATTTACGTAGCTTACATACACGATCAGAACCATCTTAAAAACAGCTTGGCTGAGTCATATAAATATCTTCTTTTAACTCACCGTTCAAAAAAGCCGTTACAGCATCCATCTGATGCACAAAAAGATCATGTCTAGCCGCTAGTGCCAACAAGTAACGGATTGATGTGTACCTCACTACAGGTGCAAAAGTTTCCCTATAGTCGATCCCTTTCTGCTGACAAAAACCTTTTACGACAAATCTTGCCTTCCATCGACTGGGTTTTCCTTCAGTATCAAATTTTGTTTTGAAAACCCATTTGGAACTAATAGCCTTCTTACCAGCCGGCAACTCAGTTAAGGTCCAGGTTTCATTAGAAAGCAATGAGTCAAACTCTTCTTGCATCGCGTTCCTCCACAAATCGGCATCACAACTCGAAAGGGCTTCTTTTGGACTTCCAGGATCACTCTGAATTTGATCTATTGCTAAGAGATTGTAGTTCGGTCTTGGTAGCTTTATAATTCGCTCAGAACGCCGAATCATTTTATCATCTTCTAAGGTAGTGACATTCTCATCCGGAACAAACGTTTTATCATCAGCAGCATCACAGTCTGAATAATCGCTCATAGTGGTTTCATGATTGGATACAGCTTCGTGTGGATTAGAGTTCAAACTAGTCTTTGGCAATTCCAGTAACACTTCTTCCCCTGAATTGACAATTGTATTCTTTTCATCGTTCGAGATGTCATCTAAGGGTGAAATAAAAGATTTAATATTGTTGTTGTCATTGGTAGTTACCTTGCTTTTAGACTCCATGAATATAACATCACGACTCGTTACGATTTTCTCCGTCAAGGGATTAAACAATCGATAAGCTTTCGAATTTGTGCTGTATCCAAGTAGGATACACTCCACGGATTTGGCTTCCAATTTTGTCCGCTTTTCTTTTGGAACATGTGCCATGGCTTTGCAACCAAAGATACTCGTACGAAGATGTTCCAAAGCTGGCTTTCGCCCTGACCACATTTCTTCTGGTGAACAATCGTTGCTCCTACAAGGTACTCGGTTCACCAAGAAAGCTGCAGTAGTAGCCGCTTCTGTCCAGAACTTGTTGTCCAAACCGGAATCCAACAGCATACAACGCACTCTTTCAATTATAGTGCGATTGATACGTTCAGCGACGCCGTTCTGTTCGGGCGTATAAGCAACAGTTTTTTGGTGTAAAATACCATTCTTAGCTAGAAAACTTTGAAAAACAGTTCCAGTGTACTCAGTGCCATTGTCGGTACGGAGCACTTTAATTTTCTTTGAGCACTGATTTTCAACAAGGTTTTTGAACCTCACAAACTCGGTAAACACATCAGATTTTTGCTTAAGGGGCACCACAAATACTTTGCGACTAAAGTCGTCGACGAATGTGACTAAAAATCTTGCACCAGAAAATGATTTATACTTCAGCGGGCCAATGACATCGGAGTGGACTAGGTCAAGAACATTTTTTGCACGAGTTCCAGTGTCTTTAAAAGGTGCACGTGTGTGTTTACCTTTAATGATGAATTCATTACCTTGGTTAGGTTATTAGCACAAATATGACCTAACCTGCGATGCCAATAAGCCCGTGACTTTTGGATTAAAACACAGATTTTTTGATAAAAAAATAATTTTATTTTTCAACGTAGTCTCCCTTGAGCTCTATACACTTTGTCCAACGCTTCTCCAATTTTTTTATCCCTTCCAAAAAAAATGATTTGTCGAGGTCCTCAAAATAGGCCTTTGTTTGCGAGATGACTTCATCATTGGAGTCAAATCTTTTTCCACCAAGCCATTTCTTCAGGTTTGGGAACAAGAAGTAGTCGCTCGGAGCCAAATCTGGAGAATAGGGTGGATGAGGGAGCAATTCATAGCCCAATTCATGGATTTTTGCCATGGCAACTGCACATGTGTGCACCCTTGCATTGTCTTGGTGGAAAAGAACTTTTTTCTTGGCCAAATGAGGTCGTTTTTTTTTCAAATCGTCATTGAATCGGTCCAATAAGTTGGCATAATATTCCCCATTGATTGTTCTTCCCTTTTGAAGGTAGTCAATGTGGATTATCCCGCGTGCATCCCAAAAAACAGTCGCCATAACTTTATTGGCTGACAAACCCACCTTGGCCTTCTTTGGCGCCGATTCACCCTTAGAAACCCACTGTTTTGACTGTTGTTTGTTCTCTGGTGTGTTGTGATGGATCCATGTTTCGTCCACGGTTACAAAACGGCGCAAAAACTCCTCCATATTGCGATTAAACAACGCCAAACCTTCCTGTGAAGTTGTTACACGATTGCGTTTGTGGTCGACTGTGAGCAAACGCGGCACCCATCTTGCGGAAAGCTTTCTCATGCCCAAGTGATCATTCAAAATTGAAACCACTGAGCCATGCGAGATCCCTACGGCTTCCACAATCTCTCGCACTTTCAATCTTCGGTCGGCCAACACCATATCGTGAATTTTTTCGATTGTTTCGGGTGTAGAGACCTCAACTGGGCGTCCAGGACGTTCGGCATCTTCAGTGCTTGTACGGCCACAACGAAATTCAGTAAACCACTTTTTTACCATTGAAATCGATGGTGCAGAGTCCCCATAGTATTTATCAAGCTTAGCCTTGGTCTCGGTAATGGTTTTTTTTCGCAAGAAATAATGCTTAATAAGCACACGAAATTCACTTTTTTCCATTTTCTTCTCAAATTAGTGAGTAGTCTGATAAAAATAGCTGTCAAACACAAACTAACTGACGCAGCAAGTTTAAATTTTGACAGGAGTCAACTGACAGATGCCTGTTGACAGGAGCAGTGTTGCTGTTTCAGTAAAGAGGTCAGAAATTCAAAAAGTTCACGGACTTATTGATCCGCCCTCGTATAATAAATTTTGCTCATTTGTCATATGAGTAGTAGCTCCTGAATCGACAAATCAGTCTGGGGATCTTTTGTTGTTGACAAAGAGAGAAGCAAATAACACTTTATCTCTCTTATTCTTGGCGTTGATGATGTTTGATTTTTTGTTTTTATTTGGACAAGCTTTGCTAAAATGACCAACCTGCTTACACGTGTGGCAACGATATTTGGTTTGAAATGCTTTCTTTTTTGTATAAAGAGGGCTATCAGCACTTTTATTATCAAACTTTACGTCTTGGAGCAGTAAATTCTTCACAACGTCCACGGTAAGCTCCTTTTTGGAATTTTCCACTGCTAGAACTAGTGCCCGAAAGTCATCAGGTAGCCCTGCCAGCATCAGAGATGCTGTTAATTCGTCATCTATATTTAAGCTGGCGTTTTGTACATTGAGTGACGTTAAAACCATAGTATTTATGTAATCCTGCATGGATTCGCAGTCGGTTAACTTAAGTTGTACCAATTGCTTAAGCAGTTCAACTTTTCGCGTTAGCCCACTGTCATCGTACGCTGAAACCAGAGCATCCCAGGCTCCTTTTGCTGTGGTAGATGTTGCAATATGTGCAAAGTTATTTGGCTCAACCAATAAGGTTATTTCAGCCAATGCACGCTCATTCGATTCCAAATCGTTCTCTTTTGGATCTGCAGATAATCCTGTTTCGATTATCTTCCAGCAATTTCTTATAACCAGGTATGACTTCGCATGTCGTTTCCATATGTCGAAATTCTCGCGACCACGCAGCTTCTCAAATGGAAATGAGATCGATGATGAAGCCATTTCTAACCAATCAGTATAATAATCCACAAATAAACGATGGAATCGCTTGCGATTAGTTACAAAAAATTACTTTGTTTTGAAGAAAAACGTTTAAACTGTCTAATTGTACATTTATTTTACTAAAATATAAATTGAAACTAATTTAATTCGCGACTTTAAAGGGCCCATAACCTGTTAAGAAAAGTGCAACAGAGTAGGCTATAAATTAGAATAAGTTTATTTCACATAATTCATAAGATGGAGTATTACAATGTTTACTTAATTGATGAATGTATTCAGTGATAGTTTTTCATTCTCAACAAAAAGAGAATAGGCCCTGAGATAGATTCCTGAGGAACACCATATTTTAAAGGCTTCAGCTGGGAAAAAATTTCGCCATAAAGACCTTTGCACTCTACCTGACAAGAGACTTTTTATCAGTTGTGTACTTCTCTCACTAAAACCAAAAAGGTGTTTCAACTTCCAGCTAAAAATTTCATGGTTTACGCTTTTAAGAAATCCAACAAGCACAGAATTGTTAAAAAAAGCTCTTATCCAAATCCTATCGAATGTTATCAAAATTATGTACAACTGCTGTGGAGCAGCTATGATTAGCTTCTAAAGCTTAACTGAAAAGGACTAAGTAAGGAATTGACTGATAAGTGGCTTTGTATTTGCTTGGCAATAAGCCTCACAAAAACTTTCGCCAAGCATTGTAATATGCTTATAGGTCTAATCCTGTATTGCGGAAATGTTGAGGTTGTAATGCAGTAATTAATTACATAACATAGTATGCGTCAAATGATTAATGACAAATGAAAGTGCACGAACGTCTCAGTACCTTCGAGGTCAGTTGCGCTCGCGATGTGGTAAGGAGTGGTTGCATCGGCGAGAGCAATTTTGGTGAGTAATTTCGTTGTTAAATTCAATCGCGGTCTGGATGACCGCGCGTCGGAGTCTACGTAATTATTTTAAACTGTGATTATAAATTGTTTCCTTGTTTAAAGACTGATTTTACGTAAAAATGCCAAATTCTGGGCCATCACGACCTATGTTACGAAAAGAAAAGAAGAATCTTTCTTCACAATCTATGGAAACTAGTAAGAGATTAGCTGTGCCAGATTCACGTGTAGCTGAAGTGTTGGCGTCTTGGCTCAACGAGAATAATTGTGGGTCAGAGGTCGATGACGTTGGTGAAGACTATGTGGCACAGCAAAGTGACCATGACACTAATGGTGAACAAGTTTATCAGGATATTCAATTAGCACATGAGCCTGGAAACGATGCGTGGGAATCTGGCGATGAAATGCCATTGTCTCGGGCAGGGTATTTCTCTGGACAAAAAATAGATATAAATGGTCAAAACAGCTCCAAATCGAGCTGTGCGAACTCAAGCACATAATATTGTTCACCTTCAACAGCCTACTAATCTCACAAATAATGATGGAAAGAACCTTAGAGGGGGTAACATTTTCTTACATCTTGAGGAAACCTAGACATTTCGCAGCATTTTTGACGACATCGAATATGTGGTCATTCCAACGTAAGTTGTCACTGACACACATACCGAGAATGGAAAGTTTATCGGTTTCGACGATGCAAGTGCCATTCATGGATAATGGCTGGGTATTTGAATTTCGCTTTAATGACAGCAGACAGCATTGAGTTTTGGAAGCATTAAATTCCACTCGATTTATTATTGACATACACTGTCGTTCCCGTTCTACAGCCGAAGAGCAGGGGCGTGAGTCCGAATATGAAAAGCAGGGAGTACTGTCATCAGCAAAGGAAATTATAAAGACAGGCCTTCGTCGCGCGATTCGTTTAGGGGCGTAATTGACCATAAACCCTTTCTCACAGCTACACGAAGGTTTCAGTATTTGAAATCATTTTTGCGCGATGATGCTGAAAATCTCATAAAACACCTGACGATTTCCGATGCGAACTATTTAGAAGCGTGAGATCGTTTAGAGCAGCGTTACGATCGGTCTCATTTAATCGTAACATCATTTATTCAAACGTCCTTGTCACTTCCATCTGCAACTGATGGCAACGTTTAAATGCTACGCAAGATTTCCAAACGTGCAGATGAGGTAATTCGTGGTCTCAATGCGCTTGATTCAAATAGTCACGACCCATGGTTAATTCTTTTGCTTCTCAAAAAATTGGACAATGAAACAAACCAAAACTGGACACAGCACGTCGGTTCGCGAGATGATTGTACGTTCGACGAGCTCTTAAAATTTGTACAATCTCGATGTGATGCACTTGAGTCCTGTCATGCATTAACTCGCCCTATAACGTCGCGTAACAAACAACAGTCGCAGTTTCGGACTCATTTTGCATCTGAATGGTTGATGATGGTTTTTCAAAGCGAACGATTTTGCCAACCATATTGGCTAACGTAAAGGACATACGTCAAACTTTCAGATTCACGTTACAAATTTATTTGACCTTACTACTGCGAGTAAAATTCACGAATGTCTAGGCTAAAACGATTTTGCCACCATCTAACCCACCCACGCACACGCACTATGCCTTGTGCGTGGTAATTACAACAACAATATGATGATGAGGTGATGGATGGTAAGATCTATGGTTCGATCTGCATTCTGTTGCACTGTTGTTGTAGAACCAACCAAACAAAAAATCAATAATTACATACAGTTTGATATGCAAGAAATGCAGTGAGCCAGAGAAAAGATAACATTAACAAATAATAACTTGATTATGAACAATTAATACATAAAGAATATAACAATATAATAATATAACAACAAATGTATGGTCTTGAACAGTAGCAGACAAGAGATCATTAATGAAAATCAAAAAGAGTGTCGGAGACAGAACGGAGCCCTGTGGCGCATCAGCATTTATTTTGTGAATATCAGACTTGAAACCGCCCAAGACAACTTTAATTGAACGTTCCGAAAGGTTACATACCTCTATTCCATTGAAGAAGGGAGTCGTCGATCCCAAAAGCATGCATTTTCGAGAAAAGAGCCTGATGCCAAACTATGTCAAATCCCTTAGAAATATCAAGCGCAACTATCTTGCTTTCACCAGATTGATGTACTGGTTCCACTTTTCGGTGAGACATGCCATCAAATCACCGTAGACCTGTTGCTACGAAAACCATATTGCCGGTCATTGAGAAGTTTTCGTGTTGCAAGATATTTCATGAGCTGACGGTTTATCAGCGTTTCCATTACCTTGGAAAGAAGGGACGTAAGTGCAATGGGCCTGTAGGAGGAGAGTGAACAAAATTTGCCTTTTTTACGGACGGGCTAGACAAATGCTGTTTTTTATCTGCTCGGAAAGAGTCCTAAAAAGTAGGATTGATCAAAAAGCTAAAAAAAACATCTACTACCTTAAACTTTGTAAAGCTGTAAGTGCAAATATTGAATTGACTCGAGAAAGGTATTATTTTAACTTGTTTGAAAAATTAAAGGGCAATATTAAAGAAGAATGGAAAGCCATCGACAGCATTTTAGGTAAAACTTCTAAGCCTAATATAATAGAAACCATTGTAGTTGATAATGCTACTCTTACAGATTTCAAAAGTATATCCAACAAATTTAATAAATATTTTACAGAAATACCTGCAACATTGAATCAGTCTATTAATTGTAGTGGTGATTGTAATTGCTTTAATCAACAGTGTATAAATACTGAATTCTTACATCCAAATAGTTTTGCTTTCAATCCTATCACCTCTTTTGATACATACAAAGCTATTTTATCTTTAAAAAATAAAAACTCTTGCACGTCTGATCGAATATCTAGTAATCTTCTTAAAAAAATTGCCTTTTATGTTTCAGATGTTTTGAGTTATATATTTAATTTAAGAACAGGGCTGTTTCCCACAACAATTTAAATGTGCTGAGGTTATTCCACTCTTTAAAAAAGGATATATAACGAATATGGCTAACTATAGACCTATTTCAATACTTCCTACTTTTTCAAAAATATTTGAAAAACTTATGGTCAATAAAATTACTTCTTTTCTAAATAAAATAGGATTTTTTAGCGATAATCAATTTGGGTTCCGTTCGGGGAAGTCAACCGAAGATGCAATTCTTAGGCTATGCAGCTTAAATGATAATAAATCTACTATGGCCCTCTTCATTGATATGACAAAAGCGTTTGACTTGGTTGATCAGGATATACTATTAGGCAAATTATATAGTGCAGGGTTTAGAGGGGTGATTTTTCAATGGTTGAAATCTTATTTAAAAGAGAGAGTTCAAAAAGTTATTATAAACGGCACACAAAGTGAAACTCGGCTTTTAAAAAATGGAGTACCACAGTGATCAGTTCTCGGCCCTTTGTTTTTTTTAGCATACATAAACTCAATCTTCAAACTCCCGTTAAACGGTCTTTCGACGGCAGTTGCAGATGATATATCATTTACCTATCAGTCAAATTCTGATTTTAATTGTATTTTACTAATTGAAGAAGACTTAGAAATTCTAAGAACTTGGTTTTCGAACCATAGACTAATAATTAGTGAAAAAACTAAATTCATGACTTTTAAACCTCTGGTCATCCAGTTTATAATTACAACCTGTTTTTTCATGCTTCGAATTGCAGGTAATTTAGCTTTCCAATTCATGATTGTGGTATATGTAACTTTCATAATAAAAATACTTGTTCTGATTCATGTTTCAAAATCAATTTTGTGAAGAATTTCAAATATTTAGGTGTTACAATTGATTCTAACCTTAATTGGAAAGATCATAGTAAAAATATTAAAAATCATTTGATGCTTATAACACGAAAAATGTATCTCTTAAAGCGATTTTGCTCTAAAAAAGATTCTCAAAACAATATATTATGGCCTTGCGCACTCTAAACTAGAGTATGGGTTATCTAGTTGGGGTGGTTCCTATGCAAATACTTTTAGACCTCTAATAATTGCTCAAAAGCATCTTATTCGAATAATCTGCAACAAAAATCGTTATACCGAAAGTTGGCCGCTATACAAGGAATTGCAAATTCTACCTATGAGACAGCTTTATATTTTTAAAGTACTTAAAGAATTTTTTAAGCGAAGTGGCAATATTCCCAGCAGAAACTCGCAATTATATAACCTGAGAATAAACAACATGCACCTGGTCACTGTACCCATTGCTCATGAAACTCATTTCTCTAACTTTTATACTGTCGCAGCCCCTAAGTCTTTCAATAAATTACCTCTGTCTATAAGGCAAACTCTTAATTTTAAATCTTTCTTAAAAATGATGAAAGACTGGCTATTCACGATTGACTTAAATTGTATTGATAACTATTGTTGAAAATTTATTATTAATAGAATATGTATCATTTTCTTGCTATCCTTTTGCTTTCTTCTCTCTCAAACATTGATATACTATGTATTATATTGGGTCTACAAGTAAGTTTCCAGCGTTTTTTTTCCATAATTTGTAGTTTTATTATGAAAACATAGTTACAATGTTCAAAGTATCGTCCATCGGAAGCTACAACTTTCCCCCATCTTTCCGGCAATTGATGAATTCCGGACCAAAAAAATTTCTCGTCTTTCGAGCCCAAGAACGTATCGAGCCAATTTTTGATTTCCTCTACTGAGGAAGAGCGTTCTGCATCGAACGAAACAAGTGGTAGTCATATGGTGCCAAGTCTGGACTGTAAGGCGGGTGAGGCAGAATTTCCCATCCACTATTATCCAAATAGTTTTTCACCGAAACCGCAACATGTGGCCGAGCGTTGTCGTGATGAAAAATGACGGACTCATGCCTGGTCTCATATTCTGGCCGTTTTTCTTTTAATGCCCGCTTCAAACGAATTAGTTGGGTTCGATAGTTCACCACTCGGAAGCAGTTCGTAGTATACGACACCCTTTTGATCCCACCATATGCAGAGCATGTGTGACCAGCACCAGTGACAATACGATGCAAAAATGATTTATTTTTATACCGCTACAGTAACATTTCGGACATTCAAAATCGCAGTTCGACGTCTCTTGGCTTCAATTCGTACGGCACCCAGTTTTCAACCATTTGAATGAATCCCAGTGCTTTTAGGCACAGGGAAACGGCTTGTTGCATGACGCCCAATGATGCAGCAAGTAAAGCGTCCAATTCCTCGTCTTCAAAACTTTTCGGCTTTCAGGGGCGATCTTTGTCTTCAACTCCAAAATCACCACTTTTGAACCGTTTGAATCACTCGCGGCACGTCGATTCACCAATACATTCCGCCCCATAAGTTTCCGAAAGCAAACGATAGGCCTCAGCCGCACTTTTCTTCATATTAAAGAATGAAAGCAGCGCTTCCCGCAAATGACGTTTATTTGGCTGGAAACTTGCCATGATTTTGCGCGATAAAATGTACGACACCGATAGAACTGCTCAAATATAACGCTGCAAAGTTGTTGACAGATACAAAACCTACAAATAAAACACATGGGGTCTGACATTTCTGCCCGGGATCCACTGGTGGCGCCATCTTTGACAAACGCTGGAAACTTACTTGTAGACCCAATATATTGCTGATTATCACCCCACAACAGTTTACAGTTTACTATTAGTTTAAATTTTAATTTACAAATGTACCATTCAACACTAACTTCCTAGTTACAGAATAATACTCGTAGCTATTATTTATTCCTTAAAAATTGTAAATGTTCTTATTTTAAGTTGCAAATGAAAACTGAAAAAAGCTTATGCAGTGGTTTTGTCAGCTAGGAAAAACACCTCTTTAGAAGAAGGGGAGATATACCATCTGGACCAGCGGATTTGTGATTGTGATTGAAGAGATTCGACGCACTCAAGTGTGGGACAAGACAAAGCACAATCTGGGAATGTTGAGCTAGCCGCAAAGTGTGCAGCAAACAGATTGGCCTTGTCCAAAGAGCTGACAATGTTAATGTAAATGAGCGTTGCGATGGATGATGAGGCAGAATTTCTAATATTTTTGACAAACAACCAAAAATTGTTACTGCCTTTGGGACATTGCAGTATTTTTTGCATCAGTTTTTAGTCGTATTGGAATTTCACACGTTTGAGAAAGACGTTGCAGTCATTTCCGGCTCGTTTAAACTTTTTTCAGCCTCTTTGCAGCTCGAGTCGTACCACGCCTTTTCTTTTGGTTTGATACTCTCCATCCGATGAGAGATAAAGCATCTCATTCCAAAGAGAATAGTTTCTGTGATCATGTCAGCAGCGCCATCCACGTCATTATCGAGGAAACATAATGACCAGTTAAAATTCATAAAGAAGTTGTTAAGACCGCTGCAAGAGTGTCGGTCCAATTGGCTTTCTCGTATTGCCATACGGTTCTTTTAGGAATCTTTTCTCTAACTGTGTTGTCGGGGTACGCAGCGAAGATCTCAACACACCGTCCTTCGGGTGTTGTCTGTCCAGAATGTCGAAGCCAACCAGAATTGTGTACTCGTATATTGAAATCGCCCGCAATCACGATTTCAGTATGAGGATACAGGGATACAATTCGTTGAATGGAGTCAGACAGCGCATCAAACTCATTAAAAGTCGAATTGCTGTCCAGTTTGGGGCTTCTGTAAATAAAGCAATAGAGGATAAGTTGCTTACGGAGATGGAATTTTAACCACATGAAATTGAATTCCGGATTAGATTGTGGTGGAGTTGGGTAAGCTACATCACTACGCATGTAAATGGCGAGACCGCGATGTGGAAGGAATAGTGGCACTAGTTCGTAGCCAGGTAGCTTCAGATCAGAGTGGTCTGAGAGGTGTGGGTGGGGATCTACCTGTGTTTCACTAAGTGCCAAAACAGCTGGTCAGACGTGGACGTACGCAGAAAAGTGATTACATTTTAGCCCGCGTATATTGGCTACGTCCACCCTAAATTCCCTAGTCATAATCACAAACACAAACACCGACGATACTACGCAAGGCTGCGAAGTGAAAGTTCTGACGTTGGTTTACCGTATAAGTATGGGTTCCCTGGCTTGAGGTCCCCCTCTAAAGGTTTTTGAATAAAGTTCTTTAAATGCCTGCCCTTTTTCAGTTTCATCAGTAACTGTCATATCTCCTATTGTTATTTTTTCGCAGAGGAATTGCTTTTTTTTTTATTTGAAAGTTTACCTTCTTACTCGTATTTAAATGCAAAAGAGCCTGGTTTTATTCGACAAAGTTTTTGACGTATTTGGCTGTCTACCCATATTTTTATTTTATCTTTGACTATTTTCTTGAGCAGTGAGATTTTGCTCGATAATCTTTTATAAACTTCATCGTCTCTGTTGAATGCTCGGGGAAATGTGGCTTTTTGCCATTGATGCTTGACTGCAAAGAGAGATTTAATGTCATCTGGGATTTGGTCATATTTTTTTGTATCTTCTTTCTATTTTGCCTGTCGACAGTGTCGGAGAGAATATAGGTGAAGGAGGATATAGTGTTGTCTATTTCTGTATTTGTCAATATCTAAAATTTTCCCAATTTTTGGTTTTAAAATGAAGTAGAGTAGAATGGTTCTAGTAGGGTTATTGTTGCGTCCAATAAGTCAATTGTAAGCTCAACTGGAAAATGGTTTGAGAAGGTCGGCAGTGTCTTTATGGCGCACTTGCTATTGTTCGTCAGGTTAAGTATGTTTGGAGAAACTAACAACTGGTCCAGGTAAGCTGAGATTTGTGGAAATGACGGTGTTTGGGAAGTCAAGTTCATAAGGTAAGGTGAGTTGATTTCTAGCTACTTGGCAAAGCTTCGTTCATTTTGGTTCGTTATTGTATCGCCCCAGTTGGTATTTTTCGCGTTAAAATCACCCCCTATTACTGTTCGTTCAAATGTCTCTGCTAGTCTGTCTATTTCTTGTAATTCGTCTAACATAATTTGGGATGGGATTCCTGTGGGGAAGTACAGGGCGCGGTAGAACCAATTGAGTGACACTTTAACATTCCGCGCAATAATGCTGTTCCTACTGCGAACATAATTCGGTCCTGAATTCAGCAGTTGGAGGAAACTGGTAGCACACTAAGAATGGATACACATGGCCGACGAAGATCCATCAGAACACCAGAAAATGTGGAGCTAGTGAGAGCAGCACTCGAGCAATCGCCAAGATGTTCTGCTCGAAGGCACGCTATTGCATAGGGGGTTTTAGACCGCAATTTCAGGAGTATTCTGTATTTAGATTTGAATTTTCATCGCTAGAAAAAATAATGATGGTTCAAGAATTAAACCCAGCAGACTACGCCAACCGCCAAAATCTGTGTGAGGAAATGCTTGCAGCGATCCTCCTGAGGCACCATTCTTCAGCAGCGACGAGTCACATTTTCACGTAAGCGGGATTGTGAATAAACAAAATTTTCGCTGCTGGGCTGAAAACAACCCCCACAATGTTCACGAAAGACCACTAGATTCTCCTAAACTAACGGTATGGTGTGCCGTATCACAATTTGGCGTTATTGGTCCGTACGTATTGAAAAAGGAGACGTGACCGTGACCGTGACCATGAATTCCGGGCGTTATGTCTCAATGTTACAAAATTTTCTGCAGCCCCGACTGGAAGTGATTGTTGAAGAAGAGGGATTTGGGGATGATTGGTTCCAACAGGATGGGGCTACAGCCCACACAGTCCGAAATTCTCTAAATCCTTTAAGAAAAATGTTTCCCGAACGTCTAGTATCTTTGAGAGATGACGTTAGATGGCCTACACGGTCGCCGGATTTAAGCACATGCGACTTCTTTCTTTAGGTATATCTTAAGGAAAAAGTGTTTAAACGTCGCCCCCAAAATCTGCTAGAGCTAAGGGAGTGAATTGTTGAGGAAGTGAACGCGATATCCTTCGAAATGTGTCAACGGGCTGTTCAAAACTTTAGAAATCGGCTCCAGCAATGTATTGCCGCCAACGGCCGCCATCTTAAAGACATTATTTTTAGACATTAATGCGTATAAAATGGTAAGTTCTACGGATTTTAAAAATGAAAACATTTTTTCATATATACCCTGTTTTTTTACTGCTCAACTGGTTCTGCCGCACCCTATATATTGAACCTAGCAATAGATATTTTGGCTCTTGTCCGGCAGTCCATTTTATTTTAATAAATTTACATGAGAGTTTAGGATTGGGGATGTCAACTTTCCAGAACCTAATGTTGTCTTTTATAGCAATTGCCACGCCTTGATTCTTACCTTGTGGTTTCTAGAGAGATGTGTCTCTTGGATAAGTGCAGCTGAGCAGTTATTCGTGAGAAGGATTTTATTTAATTCCATCCTTCTACTCTGCTCTACCAGTGATTGTGTGTTAAAGGTTATAAATTTTAATTTCATTATTTGATCGAGGTTAGTTGGTTGAGAACGATAAGGTAATCCAGCCTTTTAACAAAAGTTTCAATTTTTTGGAAGAATTCATCCACCCCCATTCCGAAAAGTTCGTTTGCTAACCCCATAAATTGCCCCACATAGTTCTGTTTGTGATCTGTAAGGGACGGATTTTTCGCCGTCAGAAAGGCTAGTTGGTTAATATTTGGTGGTTTGAGTATGCTAGCGTAGCTGACGTTTGCGTCAACGGTCATAGCCTTATTAAAGGTTTTAGGGAACTGGTTAAATGATTCTCTCTTTGCCTTTGCCTCCCTAATTATCTTTTTCCTTGATTCTGCATACATTTTGAAGGATGACAGGCTCTCCAGCTTGCTGGGTGTAGTCCCTCGCAATTTGTGCAACTCGCCTTAAAGTTTCCAATTTGCTTGGTTTGGCATTGTCCCGGTAGGTGTTCCTCTAGGCATTTGACACACATATAGCTCTTTGCGCAGTTTTTGGCAAGGTGCCCAAAACTCTGGCATCTCTTGCATTGTATTAACCCATCACCCCTCTGTGTTTTTTTCCCATTTAATTTTTGTGTGAAATAAGTATTTAAGCCTAATTATTTCGCTGGGTACTCTACCCGGGAACAGTGCCACAAGGAAAAAGTTGTACTCGTAAATTATATTTGGGTCTCTTTTGGATCTTGGGGTCTCGAATTTAGTCACTTTTTCAACTACGCCCGGTGTTATCAATTCTAGCTCCTCCTTAGTCTCATCTCCAGTAAAGTCTGCTGTGAGCTCTCTGAGCAAGATGCTGTGGGATTTATTTCCTTTAAGAGTAAAAGAATATTCCTGGATCTGGCTTCTCTTATTAGTCTTAAAAGTTCCTTGTGGACTTCGAGATTGTCCACGAAGACTTTTGATTTACGTGAATATGTCTTTGTTTTTTTTATCAAAATGACTCCCAACATTTATAATTTTAAATTTAAAATTAAGTTGATTTTTTTTAAACTAAAAATCAGTTCTGTTACATTTGTATCGAATAGGTGGGCAAAACTTACCAGCTTTATTTTACGTAGAATCTTGTTGCTTGTTGGTGGTGTTTGCTGTGACTGCTGTGCTAGTAATTCCTTCGGCGGTGTTAGGTGATGTGTTGTTATTTGTTTGATTTGCTTGAGTTGATGTTGCATCGGTCTCTTGAAAAGGGATGATGTTCTTTGTCATCTTTGTATTGTTGCTTCTTTTAAGTAGCGTTACTTGTCCCAGAATAGCATATTTGTTGCAGTTATTCATTACTTCAATTGGTTGCTGTACATCTTTTATATGTACCCCGTTGTTACGGGTTTTAACCAGTGTCCATTCGTTGGGAATTTCAGTGGAAAATCCATTCCTTCGTACCGTTACCACTTGTTGTCGCTTTTTCTGTGTTCATATTAAAGTTGTCATCCGCCGTTTGGATGTTGGCTTGGTTTTTTGTTGCTATTTTGATGTTACGCATGTTATTTCACCTCATAACAGCTTTGAATTGCACTGCCGTGATTCTCCTTGGGCTGTTCGCGTTATTTACGTTCACAATTTTCCCTTTGGATTTGGATTATCTGCGGAACTTGGCTTCATATACAGTCATGTACATATGTACTTATACTGTATTTATCACCAGTAAGGTTGACGGCGAATTCTTCACCACCTACTCGGTTTGGTTTTTGCTTTGTTTTCTTTTCTTTTTTTTCTGTTTTTTGTATTATTATTATTACTGATGCTCACTTAATTTTTGGTTTTATTAGATATAAAAGGCAAATAGATCAACTCAAGTTTCTTTTTCTTTACGTTGAACTCAACTCGACTTCGGCGAAAGTGCTCTGCGTCTATAATCCTGAACATTAGATTCGAGCCAAGTTTCGCTCACACACAACATCAACACCAGAATAGACAACTTGAGTGCCGAGCTGAATATCGACAAGTGCACTGTGTGAAATTCGATCCTCGCGTGGAGGAACAACAAAAAAAAAATCGTATCAAAAAAAAAAAAACGAAAAGCAAAACAACGCGCGAGTGCAGTGGGCATCCCAACCTTCCTGCGCCTGGTCAAACTGTTGCTTGCACTCTGTAACTGCCGTTGAATTCATTGTCATACAGCGCGTGCAGTGACTGAGTGTACTATATGTAACAACCGATGGATAGCGGGCTGTGGGTATGAATTTTGTTGGTGTGCTGTTTCCTATTGTTGTAAGGGCATAACACCTACAACAATTTGATTCGTTAAACCGATTCTGTATTTGTACTTCACATCTGCGCTTAGTACCGTCGGTGTTTGTGTTTTTTGTGTTTAACTTCTTAGAGCAACTACTGTTCTGCGTACACACACGTCTGTAAATATAGACCAGCTGTTTTGGCACTTAGTGAAATACAGGTAGATCCCCGCCCAACCTCTCAGATCACTCCGATCTGAAGCTACCTGGCTACGAACTAGTGCCATTATTCTTCTCTGTATACCAAGTGATGTAGCTTACCAAACTCCACCACAATGTAGTCCCTGTTCCAATACGGAATTCAATTTCATGTGGTCAAAATTCCATCTCTGTAACCAAATTATCCACTACTGCTTTATTACAGAAGCTCCAAACTGGACAGCAACTCGACCTTTCACGAGTTTGATGCGCTGTCTGATTCCATTCAAAGAATTGTATCCCTGTATCCTCATACTCAAATCGTTATTACGGGCGATTTCAATATACGAGTACACAATTCTGGTTGGCTTCGACATTCTGGACAGGCAACACTCGAAGGACGGTGTGTTGAGATCTTCGCTGCGGAAAATAACTTAACTCAGCTTGTAAATGAGCCCACACGATTACCAGACGTTGATAGTCATACCGCCAACACCCTGGACTTGTTTTTAGCTTCTCACTCTGATAAGTACTGCGTGCTCTCCCCTCCAGGCTCGTCGGACCATTGTGTCATATCAGCTAATTTCTCGTACCCCGATAACACAGTTAGAGAAAAGATTCCTAAAAGAAACGTACGGCAATACAAGAAAGCCAGCTGGAGCGGTCTTAACAGTTTGTTTAGGAATTTTGACTGGTGGTTATGTTTCCTCGAAAACGACGTGGATGCCGCTGCTGACACCATTCTCTTTGGAATGAGAAGGTTTATCCCTCATCGGATGAAGAGTATCAAACCAAAAGAAAAGGCATGGTACGACTGCAGCTGTAAAGATGCTGTCAAGGTTAGCGAAATGTTTTTTCGGTCTTCCAAAAAGTTCAAACGAGCCTCAAATGGCTGCCTTTCTTAAACGTGTAAAATTCCAATACGACCAAAACTTGAGGCGAAAAATACTACAATGTCCCAACGGTAGTAAAAGCTTTTGGTCGTTCGTCAAAAATATTAGAAATTCTGCCTCATCCTCCATCCCAACGCTCATTTACAATGACATTCCAGCTGTCAGCTCTTTGGACAAGGCCAGTCTGCTTGCTGTACATTTTGCGGCTAGCTCAACACTCCCAGATTGTGCTTTGCTCCCGCCTACGCTTGAGTGCGTACGAATCCACTTTCGCACTCGTGTAGTAGCAAAAGTACTTAAAGATCTCAACATACATAAATCCGCTGGTCCAGATGGTATATCTCCCCTTCTTCTGAAGAGGTGTTCTTCCACGCTGGCAAAACCACTGCGTAAGCTTTTTCATCAATCCTAATCTTTAGGGCTCTTTCCGAGCAGATGGAAAATAGCATTTGTCCAGCCCGTCCCTAAAAAAGGCGAATCTTCTTCTCTCTCTTCCTACAGACCCATTGCACTTACGTCCCTTCTTTCCAAGGTCATGGAAACGCTGATAAATCGTCAGCTCATGAAATATCTCGAAACACGAAAACTTCTCAATAACCGGTAGTACGGTTTTCGTAGCAACAGGTACACTGGTGATTTGAAGGCACTGAGAAGTGGAACCAAAGTATACATCAATCTGGCGAAAGCAAGATACGAGTAGTTGCACTTGATATTTCTAAGACATTTGACAGAGATCAGGTTCTTTTGTCGAAAATGCGTGCTCTTGGGATCGATGACTCTCTTCTTCAATGGATTAGAAATTACCTTTCGAAACGTTCAATTCAAGTTGTATTGGACGGTTTCAAGTCTGATATTCACAAAATAAATGCTGGTGTTGCCCAGGGCTCCGTTCTATCTCCGACACTCTTTTTAATTTTTATTAATGATCTCTTTTCTGCCACTTCTAATCCAATATATTCCTTTGCTGATGACAGTACTCATTGCTTTTCATATTCGTTTCCGGATTCACGTCCCTGCTCTTCGGCTGTAGAACGGGAACGGCAGCGTATGTTAAATTCCGATATTAACAGCATAACTAATTGGGGAACTATCAACCGAGTGGAATTTAATGCTTCCAAAACACAATGTCAATGACAACTTACGTTGGAATGACCACATATTCGGTGTCGTCAAAAGTGCTGCGAAATGTCTAGGTTTCCTCAAGCGATGTAAGAAATACTTTACACCCACTGATCTGACCTCAATATATGTATAAGGCATTTAGCCGCCTGAAATTGGAGTACAATGCCCACATATGGTCGGGTGTGCCCAAGAGATCTCTGCACATGCTAGATAGGATTCAAAACAATGGACACCCTCGAACCGACGTAATGCCTCGTGTCTCACTCTGTTTTATCGCTATTCCCACCACCAGCGCTCCATAGAAATCGCCAGTAGCATTCCGTCCCTTCAAACTTTTAATCGTAACACCCGTTTCGCAATGAATGCTCATCAGTATACCCTCAAGCCCACTTTCGGACGTACTCTAAAATATCGTGATTCATTGCTAAGCCGTACAACTCGTTTATGGAATGCCTTGCCTAGCTCCTTATTTTCTAGTCATTATAACTTTCAAACATTTAAAACCAACGTTCACCGGTATTTCTCTTCCACCCTCCAGGATTTTCCTTCGACCGCATAGTGTGCAAACATTTTAAGGGTACTTAGACTGCTTTGAACAACGTTATTCATTACACTAAATATTATTTTCTTTTGAGTATTGTTAAAGGTTTCCCAATAAGAGGTTTCATTATAATTTATTAAAACAAGGCATGTATTTCTTATGAGATAAAATTAGATTTTTATTTTAATTGACAGATGAAGGCTTGGCATCAATAACGGGAAATGATATCAGCTACGAGCGCGACCTCTATCACTTAACCAGCTCCTAATAAAATTGTTCAACACATTTTTGTACGTTTGCGGCTCTACTAGATGGAGTGAAAAGTGACCTCCTTGGGAATTAAAAATTTTTTTTTAAATGTTTTTTTATATTATTCAATATAGTCCCCTTTTAGTTTGATAGACTTATTCCAGCGATTTTGCAACTTCTTGATCCCATCCGAAAGGTAATTTTCCGGAAGGTCTGCAAAATACTCCTCCGTGGCGTCGATAATTTTGATGACTTTTTCATATTCAGAATATTGCCCAAAATATGGCGTGTGCGCTCAGTACTAATCTTTGTGGTATCTGCTAGCTCGCGCACCTTCACTTTCCGGTCAGCCAACATCATTTCATGTATTTTTTTGACAGCGGAGGGCCTGCCGCTGCGGACTTGATCGGTAGTGGAATTGCGGCCATCACGAAACTCTCGAAACCAATATTTGACGGTGTAATCTGACGGAGCATTAGCCCCATAATATTTAACCAACTTTCGTTTGTTTCCTTCGCCGTTTTGCCTCTCAAAAAATAGTGTTTTCTGAGAGAACGAAAATCGTTTTTATCCATAATCAACATGATGCCAAACACGTCAACAACAATCAGCTGTCAAAACAAAACTAAAGACAGTATCGCACTGAAATTTGGCATGTCTGCCTAAATATGAACGGACTTCAAGGCACTTTTTTTGCAGTAGCAGCGCATTCTGACGGTCAAGGAGGTCACTTTTCACTCCATCTAATATTTCATACATAACGGCACAAATCGTAGCTTTGAGTGCTTCAATTGTCTGAGCAGCGATGATCACATGGTCACAAAGAAAAAAGTAGCACGGGAGAAAACCGTATGATCCTCCCTTTCTTTAGCTGCCTTGTGGCGACAGGAAGGCTTAACAGGTCTTAAAGTTCTGAAAAGAACCCAGGTGAGACGTCGAATTAAGCACCAAAGATGTTCTAGTTTGTTAAAAGTATGGAGCTGACCCAAAAAGGATAATACTCCAGGTGGTACTCGCAATAGCACCAATTCAGCCGTGGTCTTCTTGACTGCCCCCAGGGCATGGACCCCAACCAATATACTTCCTACTTCCGCCGATTTAGGTGCTGACTAATTGATTCCGATGACTGCTGCGTCTCTCTCTACGATACGTTCGGTAAATTGGACTGGAACGATGAAGATAGTACTGGAGAGGCCCTGCCTGTTACGGTTCAACTCCATCAGAATAGACCAGCGATTGATCAAAGTGCTGTTTTTGACGGCTTGTCTTGATCTAGAAGAGGCACATTCTGAAGAACTACCTAGGGGCAGATGAAGAGGAAACGAAGGCGTGAGACAAACGCACGGCGCAAGTGGCGGCAAGTACTGTCGACGGCGCGAGTGCCAAATTCTCGCTCCACAGCGGAGCACTGCCTCTGTGAATGTCCGGCTTACGCTCGCATCAGGTTGCAGGTACTCGACGTTGACGTGGTGGGTGCTGATACTGTAGCCAATTGTAGCCAATTTATCACTGAAGGACTTACTTGTCGTTCTTCGAAAGACTAAGACATTTCATAAAAGAAAAAAGGAGGAGTGCAATGGAATAGTTCTTTATCTGAGTGCTCTGTTCCGACAGACAGAAGAAAAAAATATTGCTTGATTTCGGTGGCCATTTTGAGCACCCTTTCGAAAAATTCCTTGACCCGAAAACTCATTTTGTTGGAAATAAAAATCACCCACATATGCACACCTTCAGTTGCAGCTATAGAATTAATTAGCTATGGTTTCACAACACAATTCATTCGTTCGCTCCGTTTTTGAGAAAAAATAAGGTCCAATAGCGTTTCGTGCCCAAAAACTGCATCAAGCAGTAGCACGTTGTGGATGAAGAGGTTTCCCGACAATCATTCTTGGATTTTCTAAGTCTCAAATTTGGTATTTCTGCTATTAACAAAGCCCTAAGAATTGAAATGATCCTCATCGTTCAAAATGATTTTTTGGCTAAATTCTTGATCAATTTCATGTATTGCCAATACCCAATGGTAAAGTTATGATGTTGCTGATACTCCGTAAGCCAATTGAACCTCATACGCTGTTTGACTCAAGTCTTTATGCAAAATACGGCGGAGTGTTGTTTGTGATATGCCCCTTTCCTGAGTTTCATGCGGATTCTCAAACCTAGGATTTCGGCCGCATTTTAAGCTGCAAAACACGCTTTCGATTCTCCACATGACTAACTTATCTCAAGCTGGAATTTCTGAACCTATTTAGCGAAGGTGTTTCACGTTGTAAATATTTCATTTCCTCAATTTAATACATAAGTGCTAGTTATTTCTTATATAACAAAAAAGGTTCGTTTAAATGAAGGTCCTTTGGCTATGCATTATGCCAAATAATATACACATATCACGCTCGATGGATACCTGTTTCACTTCCATTCCACAAGCCGATATTATGTTGATTGATTCCAATTTAAGAGTGTAATTCATTAGATAAGATCTATGCAGTTGCTACCGAAAATGGACAAAGGACTACTTCCGAAAAAGCAAAAATATAAGTATCACTCGGACGGCTATTCCAATCGTGACATCGCGAAATCAATTAGTAGAAGCGCAACCTTTGTTGAAAATTGTTTAAAGGATGCAGGCAGTGATTTCGCTAAAACGATCTAGTCATTCGATGTTCGACTTTCTTCCTAGTTAATGTTTGTAAAAAAAAACCTCCTCTGAATGATGCTCGTAAGCAGGCTCGATTACAATTTTAAAAGTGCAAATGGCCTGAACTATGGGACACAGTCAAATTCGGAATAATGGGCGAATGGTTGTTTTCATTGATATAAAAGTTTAACTTTGATGGACCGGATGAGTATAATTTTTACTTCGATGATTTACAGAAGACCGATTGCTCGTTTTCTTGCTCAAGTCATACAGACGATAATAAATCGAAGTACGAGTATTACGCAAGCCCATGTTCCACGATTAATAAAAACTTCGATTATTCGCCCAATTTACAAGGCAGGTGCGAGATATAACACCAAGAATTAGAGGCCAATATCAAGGGGAAGTTATTGTTAATCGTCTTAGCAATTTCGTAAAAAGCCATAAAATATTACACCCAAACCATTACGGCTTTCAAAAAAAAAAATAAAAGTACAGGACCATTATTAGGAGAGTATACCAAGACGGTCAGTGCAGGCCTTAACAAAAATCATCATGTGCTTGTGATGTTTGTCGACTTTAGAAAAGCCTTCGATACCATAACGCGCATAAGAAGTTAATTGAAATTGTCAATAGAATTAGTGTGAGAGGAGTGCTGGCAAATTTGATCGAAAATTACCTAACTGATAGCAATATTAAAGTAATGGTGTCTAATACTATAAGCAAAGAAAGGCCAAATGTGTTTGGTGTACCGTAAGGATGCAAATTAGGTCCGATTCTGTTTGTTTCGTATGCAAATGAACTTTTAGCTTTAATATATTCATATCCCCGAAACGCCCTCTGTCCAAGTTCGGCCAACAACAAACCAATAGAAAGTAGTCAGCAAAATAAAGTATCTGGAAGTTACCATCGATGAGAATTTCCCATGGCATGAGCGTATAAATGTCCTACGTTTATAACTCAAAAGCTCATTCTTTGCGAGGGTTTATATTAAATAGTATTTGGGTTTAGAAATATAAATGTTCTCTGCAAAGTTTGTTATGGTTTTAAGGTTTGTCATATTAATGCACGGAGTCTTAATCTATATACGAGTATTGGGTATATAACTTCGTGCGAATTTTTTTCAAAATCTGAACGTTTATTTAAGAAAAACATGTACAATAGTATTATTCAAAGTATTGCCCATCTGAAGCTATGACTTTTACCCATCTTTCTGGCAATCTGTGGATCCCATCCCAAAAGAACTGCGCCGGCTTGGCAGCCAACAATGAATCAAGCCAATTTTTGATATTCTGCTCTGATGTGAACCGTATTTCAGTGAGAGCGTTCTGCATCGACCGGAACAAATGGTAGTCAGAAGGGGCAAGGTCTGGGCTATAAGCTATAAGGCGGGTGGGGTAAGACTTCCCATCCACTGTTTTCCAAATAGTTCTTAACCAAATTATTGCCTCGTGTCTGGTCGCATATTCCGGGCGTTTTTCGGCCACTGCTCTCGTCAAACGCAATAATTGTATTCGGTAGTGTTGTCCATTGATGGTTTCACCCGGTTTTAGCAGCTCATAATACAGCACACCCATCTGATCCCACCAAATACAGAGCATTACCTTCGCGTCATGGATATTCGGCTTTGCGGTTCATTTGGCTGGTTGGCCGGGTTTCACATATGATTTTTTGCGCTTGGGGTTATCGTAATGGATCCATTTTTCATCACCAGTAACAATCCGATGCAAAAATTACTTGCTTTTGTTTCGTTCCAGCAGCATTTCGGACATGCAAAACGGCCTTTCGACGTCTCTCGGCTTGAGTTCATGTGGAACCCAATTTCCTTGCTTTTAAATGTATCCAGCTGCGTTTAAACGTTTTGAAATGGCTACTTGAGTGACACCCAAAGATTCTGCGAGCTCTTCTTGTGTTTGGCAACAATCTTCATAGAGTAATGCTTCCAGTTCTGCATCTTCAAACTTTTTTGGCTGGCCAGGACGTTCATCGTCTTCCAAGCCAAAATCACCACTTTTAAATCGTGCAAACCACTTTTGGCACGTTCCCTCCGCTAGCGCATGTTCACCATAAACTTCCACCAAAATACGATGACTTTCGGCAGCAGTTTTCTTCATATTAAAGTAATGAAGAAGAACTCCCCGCAAAAACACTTTTTCAGGCACAAAGTTCGACATATTTGAGTGAAAACAAATTATTGTTGTTTACGCTTCAAATGAATGACATATACTGAAATGACGTACAATGACAGTAGCTTTCCAACGCATGTTCCAATGGAATAATAACAATGGAATAACACAAGTTATGCCATCTGTTAGCAAACCGCACGTTATAGACCCAATAAGTTAGATTAACTAAAGTATATGTTATGGTGTTGTCTGTGTCTGTGAAACCTGGTTTAAAAGCGATATCTCTGATACAAATTATGATATACCTAATTACAGAATGGCTGAGAACGATAGGATTGCATATACTTGGGGAGATGGTATTGCAATTTATTGTAAATCTTCACTCACATGCAAAATTATATGTAAGTCCGTTGCCCTAAAATCAGAGTTTTTAATTGCCGAAATACACGATGGAACTGTAAAATGCTTACTAGCCGGTCCATACCTTCCAGACCGTAGTTGCTCTTCGCAACCGTTTTTGTCTTACCTATCAAATTTTCTTCTCTATATGAGGACATTATTTTTGTGGAGAGTTTAATGCAGACTTGCTTAGAAGTGATTCTCGAGCTTTACAAATTAATGATTTTGCCTTTTCACTAGGACTGGAAATCTATAATAATAAATACCCAACACGCTTTGCTAAGAATTGCATCTCTAGTCTTTTAGACTAGATAGTATCCGGTCCTTCGTCTATCTTGCTTTTCGATCAACTATCACTCGGCTGTATTTCTGACCATGATCTTCTTTTCTGCAGCTACAATATTAACTTCACCCTCCACGCCATCCCGCTGACTTTTTCGTATAACGATTATCGATCCATAAATATTGATGCTTTATCTGTCCAATGGGATTGTTGTCGTCTAAACAGTGATCCTAATGTGAAACTGGATTATTTTCAAAAAATAATTATCTAATTATACAACCAAGTTGTTCCTACTAGAATTGTAAATATCCGAAATAACAGCTGTCCTTGGTTTTCAACGGAAGTTCTTAATAACATTAAAAATCGCAATAGGCTTTATAGTAATTGGAAGCATAATCCCTCAGACTCAAATTAGCTTACTTACAACACCATGCGAAACAAATCTGTTTTCGTTATACGAAATGCTAAAAGAAATTACAATACAATACTACGCTTCCAAACTAAATACAACTTTACTTCCGAAGCAGCTTTGGAACAATCTAGTAGAAAATGTAATGCTGAATCTCAGATTGATTCTGACCTCTTAAATAGTTTGTTCCTTGAAAACATATCGCAAGACTTTAATTTTAATCTATCTGAAAGTCTAAATCACTCTGCAAAAGTCTTCGAAATACAAACTGTGACCGAAAATGAAGTGATTAATTCTGTTGCAGCTATAAAATCGAACGCTACTGGTGAAGATGGGGTAGATATGCGATTTATTAAGCTGATTCTCCCATTTATACTCGTAGTGTCTAATTTAACCCTTAATCACTGCATCATCAACTTTTCCTAAATCCTGGAAAACTGCCCGAGTTGTGTCTGTTGCCAAAAAAAACTAATCCGGTATCCGCAGCAGATTTTAGAATTATAAGCATATTATGCTGTCTATCAAAAGTCTTTGAGAAATTAATAGCTAAACAGAAGACCTATCTATTAATGAGTTGCTTTATGAGGGACAATCTGGTTTCAGATTATAACCACAGCTGCTCCACTGCAATGGTAAACATTTTTGAGGAAATAAGACAGGATGACGATAATGGTTATGTTACGCAATCTGTTTGGCCCTGGCGACAGTGCAGTGAGGCTAATTAGCTAATTTTCGACCTGACAGATTCCAGGGAGTTGTTACACGTGACTCTACCTCAGCACTTTTGCCAGTAAATCTAGATGTACCGCAAGGATCAATTCTTGGTCCGATTCTCTTCTGTATGTTCCTCAATAACCTTCCTTATGTTTGTAAGCACTTCTCTGTCCACCTTTATGCAGATGATATCCAGCTACATGCCGCAAAACCTATTAAACATATATTTGAACTAGTTAGCAATCTTAATGAAGATCTTGCCAGTACTTTCTCTTAGTCAGGTTATTCCTATTTCTAATAAAACTGTATCCCTTAGCACCTTACCAGATGTCCTACTCTCTGCCAATAAACTTAAAATTGTTAACACTATTACTAAGGATTGAAACGAATAAAATCTGTAAATTTTAATACGGGCTATACTTCCAATGCGTAAAAATTGCAATCCCACTTTGTACCCAAATTAGCCTGTATATTCTCTAGTTTCAGTTTGTTATTGATTTTAGTTCGGTGCGGTTTAAATTATTTATAAAATATGAGTCAAGAGGAACGCCGTAAAAATATCATCGACAAATGGCTCGAAAACACTTCGCGTCCAAACCATTTCATCGCAAAAAATTTAAACATAGGACGTTGCCAGTTAAACGAAAACAGAAAAATGGAGCACATGATACAAATTTGGACAGGAAAATAGTGGGTACCAGCGTAACAAACCGGACTATGTCATCCAGAGATGTTGCCCGGAAATGTAATACCAACCAAACAATGGTACAAAGATCTAAAAAATGTAACGGTTTAAAAACACGAAAAAAAAACAAAAAATACCAAAAGTTACTGAAAAGCAAAAACAAGTCATAAAAACCCGAGCCCGAAAGCTATACGAGTTGATCGGCAACAAGAAAGCGTGCCTGGTTTTGGATGACGAAACTTGTGTCAAAGCCGACTTTACTACTCTTCCAGGTGCGCAGTTTTACAACTCGTTTGAAGCTGAGATTCTTCCGCAATCAACAACATCGATTGGGATGGAAAACTTCGGATCAAAATATCTCATTTGGCAGGCCATTTGCCAATGTGGACACAGAAGCTCATCGTTTATTACAACGGGCACATTAACGAGTGCCTAAAAAATCGGTTGATTCCTTTCTTAAGCAAACACGAGGGTTCAATATTATTTTGATCATATTTAGCATCAGCTCACTATGCTCATGCGACGTTGAGCTTTCTTGTTGCTAAAAATGTCGACTTTGTTCCAAAAGACATGAATCCACCCAATAATTCCACAGTGCCGTCCCATTGAAACGTATTGGACTTTGATCAAAGCTAAATTGAGGAAAAGTGAGCAGTGCGCAAAGGACGTAAAAGATTTTAATGCTAAATGGAAAAGAGCGTCCAAAAAGTTCACGGATGTAACTGTCACCAACCTTATGAAGGACATTCGAAAGAAGTTGAGAAAAGAATGGGAACCCAAATAATTTTTTTTATTTTTTGTAATTGTGAATGAATTTAATAAAAACAGAGTTTTAAAGCAAATAAAAAAGATTTACATGAATTATGAAAATATTTTTATTTTTGAAGTTTCCAAATTTTATTCGTTTCAGTCCTTAGAAATCTTTAAGGACTTTGAAATTATTTTTAAGAAAATCCAACTCTGCAGCTCTCCGTCTTTGTGTTTCGTTTTACCTTCAATTCACATAATTAAAAGGCTTTGTGCACCTAACAATACAGACACAACTCACATTTCGGTTTTAAAGGAAAAAATTATTCAGAACATTGATGGCATTTGGTTAAAAAATTCAAGTTTATGGCATAAGACTGCATTCTTTTTGTATCCACCAGCTGCAAGTATGCAACCAAACGACCTCATCGATATCAAGAGCTTCTGCATTTCTCTCATTCACAATTTAGAATATGCTTCAACTGCGTCTACTTTGCAGCCAATATTATCAATCTCTTCACCAATCCAACTGACACCGTAGACAACCTATTTACTTCCTTAATTGCAAATTCATCATCATCCCCCAAAGAAGATATTCAGTTCATTTCTCAGATTTATTCAGAGAATCTGAACGGGCAACCCCAGAAACTCCTGAAGAAGAAGTAGACAAATATAGCAGAGAGCTCGTAAAAATAACTGGAGATTTGGATTTGATTGAGTGGTGGAGGATTAATGCAAAAAACTATCCTCACTTATCAAAAGTGGCACTGCAAATTCATTCAGTTCGTGCTAGCAGTGCAGCGGCAGAACGAGCATTTTTATTAGCAGGTAACATAATAACAGAGAAGAGAAACAGACTGGGACCCAAGACAGTCGATATTTTTTACTGTTAATTTAAAGCCTATTTTGCTTTTGCTTTGCGTCATGTTACAATACATATGCAAAACTATCGCAGTAATTGCGGTGGCGGTTTACATTCGCACCGCTTTTTCTAACTCATCGCCATGATCTGAGAAAAAATTATCAAACATCGCATAGTGCTTCAATTAGTATGACTACATGAATGCAACACCATACGTGTTTGCAGTCAATGCGATGGGGATTAATATTTTATGAAGGATCAATAAGTTAGAGTGGTAGAAAAAACGGATGTACATGTATTGAACGAATAAATGCGGTATATCGCTGCAGATCAGGACGTATGTACCAACACAGCAAAAAAAAAAATCGATAATCGAATGTACGTTGCCCGCGAAATTTCAAAAGTCACCTTACTTTCTGAACACACCTCGTACATACATCTAAGACTTTAAAAGATGAGTTCGCAGGTCTTGAAGTTTTAGCTACGAGGTTCAGTAGATCCAACATCGCATCCACATGCGTTTTAGTTGCATGTCCTTATGCCAGTATCCCATATCTAATGCGCGATTCTGATAGCGAGTAGTACACCTACTTTTTTAATTCAATTTATTTTATTATAATTATTATGATACATTAAGATATGGATCTTCTACAGTACTTAGATTTATCAGAATTCAGCATTATGAAATAAATAAACAAACAAATAAAAGAATATAAAATAATAAATAAAGAAGGAAAGCGGATGGTGGATAAGATAAACAGAAACTGTTTTAGAAATGTGTAAGGGATCTAACGAAGGGAAGAATAATGGCGAATGACTACACATTTAAAGCGTGTGACATTGGAAATAGGTCTAATAGTTATTGGTAGACAGTTCCATACTTTGATAGCGTAAATAAAAAATAAACGGGATAAATTAAAGTAACGATTTTGTAATGGTATTAGAGTAAGTACTCTAAGTAAACGAGATAAAATAAGTGTTTCATATAAATACACAAGACTCCTTTCATCTTTTATAATTTTATGTAGACAAATGCTATTGTTTGAGGGACATCCCTAGCAAGCACTTTGAGTACTGCGAAACATGGTCATATTTTCGTAAGCTATGAATGTATCTAACTGCGTCATTAAATGCTACTTGTAGCTTACGCTGGGGCAGAGGGTCATTACAACTGTATACGTATGTGATAAGAGGTAGAATTAGAGCTTTGACTAGTTTTAGTCTGGTATTAGCTGGAGTAAAACTTGCAGATATCCAGAGTTTGTGAAGACATCCGTATATTCGTCCTATAATACAATATAACTAACATGATCGTCTCCTGACAATTGACAATTAATGACAAAACCCAGACTAAGGACTGAAACGAATAAAATTTGGAAACTTCAAAAATAAAAATATTTTCATAATTCATGTAAATCTTTTTTATTTGCTTTAAAACTCTGTTTTTATTAAATTCATTCACAATTACAAAAAATAAAAAAAATTATTTGGGTTCCCATTCTTTTCTCAACTTCTTTCGAATGTCCTTCATAAGGTTGGTGACAGTTACATCCGTGAACTTTTTGGACGCTCTTTTCCATTTAGCATTAAAATCTTTTACGTCCTTTGCGCACTGCTCACTTTTCCTCAATTTAGCTTTGATCAAAGTCCAATACGTTTCAATGGGACGGCACTGTGGAATTATTGGGTGGATTCATGTCTTTTGGAACAAAGTCGACATTTTTAGCAACAAGAAAGCTCAACGTCGCATGAGCATAGTGAGCTGATGCTAAATATGGTCAAAATAATATTGAACCCTCGTGTTTGCTTAAGAAAAGAATCAACCGTTTTTTTTGGCACTCGTTAATGTATACTTCTCCGTTAATTGTTCCCGTTGTAATAAACGATGAGCTTCTGTGTCCACATTGGCAAATGGCCTGCCAAACGAGATATTTTGACTAGAATTTTTCCACCCCAATCGATGTTGTTGATTGCGGAAGAATCTCAGCTTCAAAAGAGTTGTAAAACTGCGCACCTGGAAGAGTAGTAAAGTCGGCTTTGACACAAGTTTCGTCATCCAAAACCAAGCACGCTTTCTTGTTGCCGATCAACTCGTATAGCTTTCGGGCTCGGGTTTTTATGACTTGTTTTTGCTTTTCAGTAACTTTTGGTATTTTTTGTTTTTTTTTCGTGTTTTTAAACCGTTACATTTTTTAGATCTTTGTACCATTGTTTGGTTGGTATTACATTTCCGGGCAACATCTCTGGATGACATAGTCCGGTTTGTTACGCTGGTACCCACTATTTTCCTGTCCAAATTTGTATCATGTGCTCCACTTTTAGCTCCACTTTTCTGTTTTCGCTTAACTGTCACCGCCTCCAAATATCGTTTAATAACAGAATCCACTGTACTGCGTGTTATGTTTAAATTTTTTGCGATGAAATGGTTTGGGCGCGAAATATTTTTGGGCCATTTGTCGATGATCTTTTTACGGCGTTCCTCTTGACTCATATTTTATAAATATTTTAAACCGCACCGAACTAAAATCAATAACAAACTGAAACTAGAGAATATACAGGCTAATTGGGGTACAAAATGGGATTGCAATTTTTACGCATTGGAAATATAGCCCGTATTAAAATTTACAGATTTTATTCGTTTCAATCCTTACTAGAACGTTAAGTGTTGAAATATTTATATGCAGTAGCCGTTGGCTTCCTTCGTTCTCTGTTAGTACTTCATTTTATATCGAACCAATTATCTACAATGGATTTGAACATTGTGTAATTAGAATTCCACCGTGTGGGACATTGGTTCTTCAGAGAAGTTTGTAACTTATGCTGCAAATTGGCCTTTTTAAAGTAGTTCACTATTTTTTTGCAGGACTCTAATATTTCTGTGAGCTCTGTTGTTTCGTCGAACGACTTATGTAAGACATTTGCTAATAAATGGCAACTGCAGTTCAAGCGAGTATTGTTTTCCAAAGCTTTTACAATATTTGCTCTCTCTGTCTGTTATTAATTTTATTGCTTCGATATTTTGGACACCAAACTCACTAAACAAAGTCTTCAACTTTCTGAATATATTATCACTGCTTGACCTTTCAAAATCCATTGATTTCATACCCAAAACGATATCAAATAATTTAAAATCTTTCTGATAGTGCAATGTGACGCCTAAAAAGTTTCGTTTCACATAATTGTCCGACCATACATCAATTGTAGCAGATGCACCACCACTATTCGTTTATTTCGCTTCTGAACTGTTTCTTTTTTCCATCTGCTAATTTCCGCACCTTACGCGAAATTGTTGTTGGATCAGGCAGTAAATCCTGCACGTCTACGTTTGCTCCATAGGTTTCACCTATCTTAATAAAAAACTACACCAACTTTACGAAGCCCGATGGTTCGGGCCTACAATCTTCAGTAACCCCAGCTGTACATACTATTGTCAATGGCGTTCTTTTTGTCATCTGCTGCAACAGTTTTTAAAACTTCTGGCTGCTTAAGGGCTTGGCAACACTTATGCCGATTCAGATTTGATGTTTGATGTCCTGAGTATTTAACCCTCATCGGTACCTAATTTAGAGCAACGTGTGAGTTCCTTGTATGTAAAATCTACTTAAGTATAAACAAACAGGAGTACTTTTTGTTTATTTCAACATTATTTCATTTATTGGCTTATTATAAAATGCAATTTCAAACTAAAATACTACAAAAAAAAAATATTTACATTAAAATGTTAGATATGTTTGAAGAAGGTGAATCAAAGAGCACATTTTTCACAAACTTTAAAATAATGCTTTGGACATACATACGAGTATTTAACACATTTATCACATCGTGTGGCATGATTGTTAGAATTTTTTAGCGATGGGCACATATGACATCGAGCACTTTTTGTGGTTACAGTTTGATGACTCAGTGGTAGTAATCCAATAAGCGGTGGATCTGTTGCTCTTTGCGCTTGTTCAATCTGGTCCGAGCTTGATGTTGATGGCATATCTGGATTTCGGACTCTGTTAACGACAGCTATAGCGCTTGCACCTCGTGACATCGACTTCCGTTGTTTTATATGTGGAAAACACAGCTGTTGGCCAAGTTCAATCAAAAACAATCTTCTTCTAATGTTTCTTTTTAGCAATTTCCCACTCTGGATTTGATTTCAAGTATATAATTAACGCGTTGCAAGCTGATATATCTATCATGTTGCAAAAAAAGAGCAACAGGCCATCTATTGACCTTTCTCTTGCATCGATATGTCCCAACCAATTTGTCCAAAACATCGACTCCACCTTTTGTTCGGTTGTAAAACTTAATTATTTCCGGTTTTTTTTTTTTTCAGGGTCATTATCGTCGAGGTCGACAGAAGAATGATAAGCTGATAGAAGCGTGACAAATCGGCGTTAGATAACATACAAGCACGAAGATTATGGTCAAAAACATACTCTGTATGATGCAAAGGTTTTTTCTTCATATCAACTAGTAGAGGTGGTATCTCCTTCCGGTTCTTTCGAATGGTACCCACTAAAGTCATTTGACGTTTTTTCAATTTAGCAGCAAGTTGATGAGTTGTGAAAAAGCTCTCACATGTCACATTTCTTCCGTTCAAACCTAAAAGTACAAATATGAGACATTGTAAATGAAATGCAAACACAAACAAAAATCAAAATAAATTACCTTCAGTCATTTCTAATACGACTCGTTCTCCTTGGTTTACCTCTGGTGCACAATTAATGGTCGCGACCGGTATATACCTGAACATTATATGCATAGAATGTCTCAGCATCAGCACAATTTGAGACCATATTTGGCTGGTTTGGATGGTATATACTGCGTGAATGGTGATCGACTTCGAAACGGCAACAGCTGCTCATCAACAGTTACGAAATCACCAACGCAATATGAGAGTTTCAAACGTTGCACCCATTTATCAAAAATAGCTCGTATTGGAGCAAGTTTGTCTCTATCGCTCAGTCGAGTCTCTTTATCGTCAAAACGTAGTCAATTGTTGATTATTTTGAATCGTTTTAGGGTCATCGTTGACGGTCTGACATGCTTATCATCCCATAGCTCTGTGACACACTCTCCCTTTGATTGGTAGACTCCCGCCAAAATAGAAATCATGCATCTCATGTTGATCAATAGCTTTCCAGTTTGACTTATATTGACGAACGCCATATAAATTCGTCATTTGAAGAACAGCCCCCCCCCGAATGGTTGAATGAAGAGCAAGAATGAAGTTAGAACATCCGTGCATTGAATAACAGCAAACACAATAGGTCCTAGTAAACAAAGAGATATCAATTGCAAAAAATTTCAAAGCCGCTAACCAAAAACAAGCCCTACCTTGTCTGTAGCAATATATTTGGCTCTTCAACGGCGGCTTCTCTAATCTAAGGTTCGATATACTCAATATCGCAACTAACACTTTCATAATTATCTTCACTGTCAGCTTCACTCTCACTTGGAATATAGTCACTATCATCATCTTATGCATATGGTTCACTATCACTTCCGTACTGAGCAAAATAAGAAAATTCCATTTTTTTCAATATTTTTTGAATTTGTACTACTCGTAAAACTTTATTATAAATAATCTGACTTTCAATTTGAATCACTCCGCGTTTTTTTTCTAAAATAACTCTTCTTCAAAGACTTGTAATGGGACGCCAATGGAAGGCTGATTACCCCTGTTTCCTGTTTTTTTTTCGCAAAAAAGGGTTTTTATAATTGAATCAGGAATTTCCTCGTTTTAGCGCTCGTTTTATTATACATATCCCTTTTATTAGGTTTTATGACTTGTACCGATACTTTTTACTGCTTTACTTACCAGGAATTTCCAAATGTACTTAGAGTTGAAAACTCTAGGCATCCAACCAATTAACAATAATGACGGCCAACGACAATTATAAAAAACTAACGATATAACGAAAAAAATTCACACAAGTACTGTTGTGTAAATTTTACACAAAGGTGAAGGTTAAGTAATTTACTGCACGTTCGGCAGTATACGAATCCTTCCACTATGGTTTCGTCTTCCTTCAAGATTTCGGACAGTGTATTCCAAATGAAACTTCTGCCCTTGTGTCGTTGTGACAAGGTGTAAACACCATTAGCAATTTTCTCAGCAACCAAAGCTCAGCGACATTATACAAAACCTATTGATAATATTCTCAATGAATGAAACTTAAGTTTTTCTCTCACGTCTATTCGCATCAAGCGCACAGCACTAATTTGGAATACTTTACCAAGATCATTACAGACCACAGACATTCGCATTGTTATCCCATAACTTTTCTCTTACAAAACAAAAAAAAATATCTTTTGGTGACCCTACCCACGCTTTTCTTGTGATTGAGCGTAGTCGCGGTGTATGCGGTGTTTTTGTTATTCATAAGCGGTCGCACATACCAACGCTTCGGCTAAGTAAATATGAACATCTGGTAGTGCAGGTTGCATTGACTCAAAAACGTAGCACTCGAGTTTATAAGAGGAACATACCCAATCGAATTCATTGTAGAACGTATGGTAAACACAAAAATCGCTTAGGTAGGGGTGGCCGTACACGCTTCCACTGCTTTTTTTGTGCGTAGATTTTAAGTCACAAAAATATGATCGCATGTCAATCTTTGATATGTGCGAGGGGCGTTCAATATATTCTCGGTATCGATATGAAGGAAAATGCGAATTCAGTTTAAATTGTTTTTATTTTTCAATATAATCTCCCCTAACATCAATGCATTTGTTACATCTTGAGATAAGCTTTTTTAAACCCTCAAAATAATAAATTTCCTCTTTCTCTGCAAAATACCGACTTGAGTTCTTCATCATCCGAAAATCTTTTTCCACGAAGACATTTTTTCAAATCCGGAAACAGGAAATAATCACTAGGGGCAAGGTCTGGACTATAGGGTGGGTGTTGGATTTCTTCGAAACCACAATCTCGCGCAGCAGCCTTGGAAACTCGCGCCGTGTGAACAGGAGCGTTGTCATGAAGAAGCAACACACCCGCTGCGAGTTTACCCCGTCTTTTCTTTTTAATTTCCTCCCGCAAATTATGCAAAGTGGAAGCGTAGGATGTGGCGTTGATGGTTTCACCTTTTTTTTGTACTCAATGAGCAAGATTCCCTTTGAGTCCCAAAAAACTGTGGCCATGAGCTTACCGGCAGACGGAGTGACTTTGAACTTCTTCGGGGGGTCTGTTCCTTTTTTATGCCACTGCATGGACTCTTGTTTGCTTTCAGGGTCATAGTGGTGGACCCATGTTTCGTCCCCAGTAACAATTCGATCCATAACATCGTCCGCGTTCTCACTACACATCTCCAAAAGCTCTCTACAGCATGCGACTCTCACTTTTTTCTGAGGCGCTGTGAGCATTCGTGGCACCCACCTTGCACTGACCTTTGAAAGGTTAAGATGGTCATGAAGAATGGTGTGAATGGTGTGAATGCTACCAATTGAAAGCTTGGTGATCTCTGCCATCATTTTCACCTTTATTCGGGCATCCTCAAGAACAAGTTTTTCGACTTCTTTGATGCTTTCTCCCGTACAAGCAGTAGCCGGGGCGCCGGAGCGGGGGTCGTCTTCAATGCTCTCTCTGCCTCTCTTGAACTCACTTGACCACTTTTGCACAGTTGATAATGAAGGTGCGGAGCCCTGGCCACCATCTCTTCATGAATAGTTTTTTGACTTTTTCCTTGCTTAGTGAGAAATTTAATTACAGCGCGATGCTCAATTTTCACCATCATCGTCTCAGTTGCCATTATGATTCTGTTTAACTAGAGATAAAACGCGAATTAATAAACATTTATATGAAATTTTACATGAATGCACTAAAATAATAGTATTACTTGATAAATAAGTCAATTTATATATACAACCACAGCTTCACCCCGATACCGAGAATAGTATGAACGCCCCTCATACGTTTACAGTTTCAAGTAGATATATAGCATACTTAGTTTGTTTCATAGATAAACTAACCTAGATGTCAAACTCTACTAATTTTTTTGTTTAAAATGGGCGTGGTTTGTGTAAAATGGGATGGAAATTGCCATTGATGACAAATCATACGTATTCATAGGGGCGATCAGTAGAAAACCGGTTTTAGTTTTCCAATATCTGGAAAGTTTGCCATCCAGGTTAGTTCATCTGAAGCTCCAGAACTAATTGGCGAAAATCGATTTTGGGCATTGAATATGATTCAGGCAAAGTAGATGTCACTGCTTAGACAGCCCATTGGATCATCTTTTTCGTTAAGAAAATATCAAAAGGATTTGGAGCCACGTTTTAGCTTGTTCACAACATTAAGTACGAAAATGTTATACAGGGTGAGTTTTTTAACTTGAGACATCCAAATTACTCGAAAAATACGCGATATCGCGAAAATTGTTTCAGGCAAAAGTCACAAGGTTCTGAAGGGGACATAAGAAGATGGTGACCACGAGTTTGACCTTGAGACACATTTTCAAGGTCAAACGAAGGCCACTTTTGACCTTTTTCAATTGATAATTCCTGATTTTCATTGCTCAGTCGTATTGCTCGTAGGCTTGTCCTTTGTTTTTACATACTGCGTTTAGCATAACCCAGAAACAACGACGTGGATGTAGCAATATTTTGTTTCCTTCGAGCTGATTAATTAGAGTGGGCCCCCTTGCCTCCCACTGTTGAATCATTGAATTCTTCCCATTTCGACGTTTATTTCCCGAGACTATTTCAACAAATGCTCGAAAATGTGACGATTCACTCCGTGCGCTCTATGTGAACCTCTCTATGTGAATCTTCCAGCAAGCTTCAGTTATTCGTCTTTTCATGTCCTCACGTGTTGTTGGCTTTTTTCTGTAAACCTTAATTTTTAAGTAGCTCCACAAGAAGAAATCAAGTGACGTAAGATCAGGTGATCTAGCAGGCCATTGCCTCGGACCCACTTGTCCGATCCATCGTTGATGGTAAACATTGTTTAATACGCTCCGGGCTACTTGGGAATAATGGGCTGAACAACCATCATGTTGAAACCACGTTGTTTGTCGCAACTCCAATGGCAGTTCTATTACTAGAAGATGGTCCCGCAAGAAGTTTGTATACTTTTCGCCGTTCAAGTTGCCTTCAATAAAATATTTACCTATTAATTTATCCCCAATAATTCCCACCCAAACATTAACATTCCAAGAGTGCTGGCGTTCAACTTGTTGCAATCAAAAAGGTTTTTCGGTAGCCCAGTAATGCATATTATGTCGATTGACCGTACCGTGATTGGTGAAAGTCGACTCATCAGAGAATAACACCTTGGCGAAGAAAAGGGTTTCTCGTTCAATTTGCTGAAGTGCCCATTGAAAAAAGGAAACCCGGTTGCGAAAATCCTCACTAGAAAGTTCTTGTTGCAGTGAACCATGATCAGGATGGTATTTATGCCGATGTAATATCTTACAGACAGTCGTTTTAGAAATTCCTGATTCACGACTTATTTGGCAAGTGCTAATGTGAGGATCGTGTACAACGGCAGCTAACACTGCTATTTCATTGTCCTCAACAGCCACCCTATCTGACCGATTCCTTTTCTTTGGTTGCATACTTCCTTCAATAGTGAATTGTTGGATGACCCGATAAAAGGAAGCGCGCGATCGTATCTGGTCTGGGAAACGTTGGGCGTAAAGAGCAACAACACCATCGATGTTGCTTCCACTTTCTCCATAAATCAATATCATTTCAAATTTCTCTTGAATTGAAATAGCCTGTATTATTAATCTGGAAAACGTTACTAATAAAAATCAGTTCCTCAAAACAAATATCGAACTTCTAAATGAAATACAGTTCCGTTCAAGTAGAAAAAAAGGGCAGAGTGCACATCATACACTCTCAGATAAGTTTAGGACAATTTGTCTCTATCTGAAATTTCTTTGAGTTTGAACTTCACTCGAGGCAATAATGACTTCCTCAAAACAAATCTCGACCTTCTAACACCCTAACAACGTTGGAATCCGATTAATGATTTAGGCGTGCCAGTGCAGTAGTATCTAGCACTGAATGAATAAGACCTTTGAGACAAAGTCGTGTGCCCCATTGAGGAATACGACTGAGCAATGAAAATCAAGAATTATCATTTGAAAAATCAAAAGTGACCTTCGTTTGACCTTGAAAATGGGTCTCAAGGTCAAACTCGTGGTCACCATCTTCTTATGTCCCCTTCAGAACCTTGTGACTTTTGCCTGAAACATTTTTCGCGATATCGCGTATTTTTCGAGTAATTTGGATGTCTCAAATTAAATGTTTATACCTTTCATGGAGACATAGATTTTTAAATTCTGTACCCCAGTTGAAAGAGTTAAGATACTCTCCTAAACCCACAAAGTTACGTTTTAGAAACATTTACATTAAACAGCTAACCGAACTCGATTCTGCTTTTAGATAAGAATAGAAATCAATTTCTATCATTTGTTTATGATAAATTGAGATATTCAGAAGTGGAAAGGGCGCTTCAGAAACATTTATAATTGGACTAATTTGACATAAAACTATGGGAAACAAACAATCAATAAGAGCTAATTCGTAATGTTTTTTTACGTTATACGGAATCAGCATTTTGTCGTCTTCAGACCAAGACCAATTTACGTCACCAATATTAGAATCACCAAGAGCATATATTATATTTGTTTCTGAATAATAATGGCCTTACAAATTCAAAATTCTCTATACAGGGTGTCCCAAAAATCAACGTCAATCAACGTTTTATAATTTTGTGATAACCGACACCACTTGACTTATCACCCGTTTCCGGCTTGACGTTGACTTTTGGACACCCTGTATAAGATACAATATAGATAAATCTTGTACTCTTGACATCAGCTGAAAAGCAGATTTGAAATCTCTTTGCAGGAAAACATTAACTGAACAGCAGCAAGTACTCCACCACCACGATCCTCAGCCGATTTACAATGATCATGGCGAAAAGCATCATAAATTGAGTCGTCGAAAATTCCATTCAACAGGATTTCTTTATAAAGCCTGGTTTCGGTAATTATAATTACGTCGTAATCTTTGTGACGAGACGCAATAAATAAATCAGAGGTCCTCGTTCTGCATCCACTCGTATTGTGGTAATAAATATTCAAATGTTGTTGATGCACATCACCACCATTTTCATTAACAGGGCTTAGTTTTTTGTTGGGTCGTGAATAAAAGAACGAATTTTCACTCATATTGAATTGGTACTCCAATCTTGAAGTTCAAAAATTTCACATGAAATGCATTGAAATGCAACCTCTAGTTTCGAAGAAATATAAGAAATTATCGCACAGTAGTGGTGTCAGAGTGGCAGCTTGAAATGTGAAACCACTTTAATTTACGTACAACATGCAGATCACTATTTTGCACACTAGTTCCCAAAATGACTTCAGGTCGTGCACATTAATTTCCTCATCGTTATTGTTATTGCTAACAGCAGCCAGGGATGGTATTCGACGAGAGTTTTTGGGATTTGTATGTATTCGACGTCGAAAACTGTATTCTACGTGTTCTACTGTCGAAAACCTCGTGCTTGTCGAAAACTGTTTGACGTTCCCAAATACAGAGTTTGAGTCACTAAATAAGATACTTTGCGCATAACTTTTTGTATATTTACACAGCCTGTAGAATCTTGTAAATAGAGTCCATAAAAATAGCAAGTCTCTTCGTTGTAATCTTATCTGCACTTGGCTCATTAATGTTCAGATTCAGTTTTATGACATAAGCAATGAGAAGAATGAGACATACGTAGTCTCTGGTTTTTAACGTAAACCACCTGTCGTACAGACTTATGTTTACGGGATGCCCATACATCCATGGGAGCAAGGATACGCCTTTGCCATCGCTTAATAGTATAATACCAAAGCAGAACTTGTGTTGGAGGCACAAGTTCCACCCTTGGTATTGATCAAGGCCGATCTAAAACCTCTTGCTACTCTTAGGGTCACAGCACCCAGCACTTATTTGCTACTCTATATTGGGTCAAATCAACAGCAATACCCTACCCGTGATTTGGGTTTAAACCACAGCCACCATAACGCTCCCACAAGGGGGCCTACCTCAACAAGTCAGGCCCGGACCGAAATCCGGGGAGCTCCTGACCCCCATAGTAAAGTGATTTAAGTCCTGGTAGGGACTACCGGTGGCCTTGCCACCAACAAGACCTATGACCGGCAGCTTGTAACTGGTCAAATCGTAGCAACTTTCGGTGGCGTCATCTGAAGATGTTTACGATAAGACCAGTAATATGCTCTGCCCCCGCTTTTTATTAGAAAACATCATTGATGGGCGAAGCCTTGGTAATTGGGCGGGGCCCCAGAAGAATGAGACAACTATAAATGTAAATATTGTACATATGGTATATTCAGCATGCTCAATAGGCTTATTTAGTTCCGACAAATCCTGCGATAAGCAAAGAGCAGCCGAACAATGTGCTGCCTTAGTGTGGAGTGGAGTGGAGTCGCCACAAGTGGTAGGAGTGGAGTCGCCACAAGTGGTAGGAGTGGAGTCGCCACAAGTGGTAGGCAACCAAATACGATGCAGACTTATCGCATACAACCACGATAAGGATGCAAGTAGGATATGATAGTTTAACCTTCATCTCATCCTCAAAGAAAATTACGTTCTCTAACCTCGTGTGTAGATTTCTACACATATGGGATTTTAATGTATTTTCTAAATTCTTTTTTAAATTAAACCGAAAAATTTCTTTTATAATTTATTTCTAAAATAACAAGAGAAGGTAGGTAGGTTCAAATTAATTTTTCTTGAATGCATTTTACACATACATTTCGATTATGTTGATTTTTACATGCAGCCTTTGTGCAAAAACAACAAATCGTCTCATAGACATTATTTTGTTTGGCGGATTTTTCTTCATAGCAAACATGACATCTTGCTCGGCCTTTAATTTGTGGTGGAACGCTTCTTGACCGTTTTGGTGGATTTGTTGAAGTTGATGCAGAAACATCCTCTAAAGGTGACGATGGTGAACTTTCTTCCAAAACAGTTGCAAGCAATAAAGCAGACGATGCTGATCTTGGCTTCGCACTTCTAGCTTGGTTTTGCAAGGGATATTCCAAGTTCACGTAGAAAATTCCTTCTTACTGTTGTTTTTTGTGTTGCTTGCCAATTCGAATTCACTTCTTTGAAAATAATTAATGCATTCAAAGCAGAAATGCAAATACAGCCATTGGCCATCTGTTAGATTTTCTTTTACAGCTGTAACAAGTGAGCATTTTGTCAACCGTATCCACACCGCCTATATTGAATGAAAAAAAACAAAAACATTAGAGGGTCTTGAAATTTCAAAAAGTAGTGTATAAACAAACCTTTTGTTTTATTGTAATAGGCTATAATCGCTGGTAACTTTTTTTCAGTCGATTCGATTTCAATTGAGTTATGCAAAGTACTTTGCAACACGGTACACTTATTTTTCCGTCCAATGTACGAAACAAGTGCTGTGTTTTCGGTAAATGCAAAAGTAGATTCATACAACGGTCTATTTTTGCATTCAAGAAGCTTTGGTGGGATGCTTCTTTTATTTTTTCTCATCGTGCCAACCATTGTAATGCCCTTTGACAACAATTTTTGCCCAAGCTCATATGAGGAAAAGATGTTATCCATTGTTATGTTGTGACCTTTCAAGCCATCAACGAGATCCAAAACTACTCGTTCGCCTTGTCTTTTTTCACTCGAACTGGCTCCAATCGCCTTTCCCAAATATGGCTGGATGTTCCACACATAGCAGGTATAAGAACAGACCAGCAACCAGAATTTTAGTCCGTATTTTACTAGTTTTGATGGTATATATTGACGAAATTTACGAGGGGCATTCAATATATTCTCGGTATCGATATGAACGAAAATGCGAATTCAATTTAAATTGCTTTTATTTTCCAATATAATCTCCCTTACATCTTGAGATAAGCTTTTTTAAACCCTCAAAAAAATAAATTTCCTCCTCCTCCATTTATTGCCGACTTGAGTTCTTCATCATCCGAAAATCTTTTTCCACGAAGACATTTTTTCAAATCCGGAAACAGGAAATAATCACTAGGGGCAAGGTCTGGACTATAGGGTGGGTGTTGGATTTCTTCGAAACCACAATCTCGCCCAGCAGCCTTGGAAACTCGCGCCGTGTGAACAGGAGCGTTGTCATGAAGAAGCAACACACCCGCTGCGAGTTTACCCCGTCTTTTCTTTTTAATTTCCTCCCGCAAATTATGCAAAGTGGAAGCGTAGGATGTGGCGTTGATGGTTTCACCTTTTTTTTTGTACTCAATGAGCAAGATTCCCTTTGAGTCCCAAAAAACTCTGACCATGAGCTTTCGGGCAGACGGAGTGACTTTGAACTTCTTCGGGGGGTCTGTTCCTTTTTTATGCCACTGCATGGACTCTTGTTTGCTTTCAGGGTCATAGTGGTGGACCCATGTTTCGTCCCCAGTAACAATTCGATCCATAACACCGTCCGCGTTCTCACTACACATCTCCAAAAGCTCTCTACAGCATGCGATTCTCACTTTTTATCTGAGGCGCTGTGAGCATTCGTGGCACCCACCTTGCACTGACCTTTGTAAGGTTAAGATGGTCATGAAGAATGGTGTGAATGGTACCAATTGAAAGCTTGGTGATCTCTGCCATCATTTTCACCTTTATTCGGGCATCCTCAAGAACAAGTTTTTCGACTTCTTTGATGCTTTCTCCCGTACAAGCAGTAGCCGGGGCGCCGGAGCGGGGGTCGTCCTCAATGCTCTCTCTGCCTCTCTTGAACTCACTTGACCACTTTTGCACAGTTGATAATGAAGGTGCGGAACCCTGGTAAACAGCCACCATCTCTTCATGAATAGTTTTTTGACTTTTCCTTGCTTAGTGAGAAATTTAATTACAGCGCGATGCTCAATTTTCACCATCATCCTCTCAGTTGCCATTATGATTCTGTTTAACTAGAGATAAAACGCGAATTAATAAACATTTATATGAAATTTTACATGAATGCACTAAAATAATAGTATTACTTGATAAATAAGTCAATTTATATATACAACCATGGCTTCACCCCGATACCGAGAATGTGTTGAACGCCCCTCGTACATCTTCCACGATAACCAAGTAATTGCTCTTCAACTGTCACACATTCATGTGGATTGTAGTAGTCACTCAATAAATTGGACCATTTATCAAATATATCCCGAATCAGTGCAAATTTATCTGTAGATTGTTGCTGTCTTCTGCTAATGACATCATCAAAACGAATAACTCGATTCAAATACTCAAATGTTTTCTTCGACATAATTGCCCTAAACACCGGACGACCGTTAATATCATCAAACAATTCAATTGTAGTTTCATTTTTCGATCTAAAAGTAAAAAAGTCAAGAATCAGTTGAAATAAGAAAGAAAGCAAATACGACTTACCTATAAACACCAGCTAAAATCAAAACACCAATATATGCTTGCAACATATTCGAATCGATTTGTTTGAAATCCCTACCATATGTTGCTTGTGCATACGGATTTGAATGCTTCAAAATGGTATTTTCAATTTGTGGTGGGATGAAAAGCAAAAAAGCATCTTTGATGCCATCAACACGAGCTTTGGCATATCTTGTTGTTCCAGGATGAAGAGAAATTATATTTTCATTCCGCAATCTACCACTTTGATGCTGAAATGGCTGTAGTTGCCAAACAATACCATCTTTCGAAACAAGCAGTGGATCCACATTGGTTTCATTTGAGCCACTCGCTTGCTCTTCGTCAGAATCGCTATCGTCTGAATATAAGTTATCGTCATCATCAATATTCTCTTCTGGTACAAATTCGTCATCACTGTCTCCAGAAACATCACTGATATCGCCATTGCCTTCATTCAAAAATGCTTCCGTTTCTTCCTCTGTCAGATATCTTGCTTTTGACATTGTTATCTTTTATAATTTTTATAAATTTCACTAAATATACCAACGATATTCACTTGCTAAAACACTTAACGCAAATGACTTTTTATATGACATGCACTTACTGTCCATATGTGTAGAAATTTACACATGAGGGTAGACAACGTAATTAGTGAATTATTAACCGCCATAAACATTTTTATTATGGGGAGGTACGTTTTATTTTCGGTAATCAAGAATATAAACAAAGTCTGAAAATTCCGGAAGTTTGCAATTAGTGGTTTTTGAGAAATTAAGAAAACAAAAATTGTTTGTGTAGTTTTCTACCCAAGGATGAGATGAAGGTTAAGTAAATTAATGTTATAAATAAAGAGGACGCACTGCGACCGTTTGTCATTATACACAATATCTTGAGCTGTTCGATCGTGTTTGTATTTACGAGTACTTCCTCTCACTTTTCACATCCATAAACAAAATTGAATTTGAATGACCCAAATATTAGCACATAGCTCGTGTTCAGTGAGGAAAAACGAGAACAGAAAATCACAGATTCATGAAAAATGTCAGATCAAAGTTAGAACAGAAAAGTACAGCCCATATGTTAGCTGTCGAAAATGTTGACATTCGGCATTTGTAATTTCTTGTGAAGTTGTTGCAAATTTGAAAAGATTCTTAAAGCGAAATACAAGATTGAATAAATAAAAATGGTTTTAAATAAAATTCAACAAATTATATTAGAAGAATTGGTGGACAGTGATTGTGGCAGTGCTATCAGTTTGTCGAGTGATGGAACAACAGATTCCAGAGATATGAAGACTTCAGCGAGAGTTATTCCTATTTCTGTCGGGAGAGATTCGAGGAACTGTATCGTACATTTCTTGAAAGAAATGGTTCCTTCCTACAATGAAAAGGAATTTGTGACACATTTCCGCATATCTCGCAGTCTCTATAAGCGGTTGTTAGACACGTTTGCAACATAGCGTATTTACGCCAAATTAGAGGCCCGCAAAACATATGCTGCTGAAATGCATATAGCGCTCTGCCTGTGGTTTGCTGGGCATGAGGCTTGTTCCTACAGGGATATTGATGATAGATTCAACCTCACCTTGGGAACTGGAAAACAGGAACCAGAAAATATGAGAAACAAAACTGGAATTGAAGGTGTTATAGCTACTAAATTAATTGCATATAATAACTGACAAACGAAAACGATGTAGAAACCTACCTCTTTTCTTACTTTTGAAGGGATCAAAATTGACCCGCCCTAGGCATGGAAAAGACGACTACATTGATAGAAAGGGCATTACAAGTCTAACTCTTCAGGCAATATGCAACGAGAAAAGGAAGTTTACAGATATTTTCGTTGGATATCCGGGTTCTGTTCATGACAACAAGGTTTTTGAGAATTCGGATATATGGTATATTCTAAATTACCTAATTTATGTGGGAGCGGGTTTCTATTGGGAGATTCCGTTTCTAATAAACCCATATCGTGACAATAGCCACTTATCTTCAAGACAGAAATATTTTAACCGGAAGTTAAGTTCCGGTAGGATCGTAAGAGAGCACTACTTTAGTGTTCTTAAACAGCGCTTTCGACAGCTTTATTATTGAAAGCTGATAGGAGTAAAGAGACTCTGTCATTTTATTCGAGCTAGTGTTGTGCTGCATAATTGTTGAACTTCATAGCTTTATTTATTAAAAAGTAGTTTTATAGTCTTTATAAAAGAACCAGCTGGAAAGCCAGAGAAAAACGAATGAATGAAAATTTGGAGAGGAAAATTACTCGAAACGTTAAAATTCAAAAATGACATTAAAAGTATTGCCATACAAAACAAGATATGATTACATGAAGAATGCTGCCAGAGCGCTAGTTGAATTATTGATCTCATAATAATTTATGCAACGATGATGAGCTGTCATTTGAAATTGACGAAAACCTTGGTCAAAAAGACAATTTCAATACAGTTGCTGACCAGCAGCAAGGCTTCAGCCTTCGAAATAGGCTGTATGAAGAAGTGTTTTCGTATTTGAATTGAGGAGACAAGAAAATTCGCCCTTCGCATTTTTCTGCTTGGCCAGCTCAGCAATTGGTTCTCTATAGGCCTCAAGCTTGGCATTTTTATACTCTCGGTCTGCGCTCCTTTCTTCAGCGAACTGCTCCCTCCACTTTTTCAGCTCTTCTGCCACAGGGCTGGTTTCCTTCTGTTTTCTTGTTGGCCCTACTTTCTTTGAAGATGTATCTTCTATACTATCCAGCGGAGTATCACTTTCACTGGCTGCCATTCCTTATTAAAAAGAAATGGAAGATTTTTGAATGTTTTGTATTATTTAATGTTATACACTTACTTGCAATGGAAGAAATACCAGCCTCCACCAATATTGCCTCCTTTACTTTTCCACTTCCAGTGGTACTGCCTAACCGATAGATTGGAATAATTGCAGGTCGGTCCAACAGTGCATCTATTTATGGAAATAGGTTTATATTTATAATATAAGAAATTATAATGGATTATAATACTTTTCATACGCACAAGAGGCCCTGTTGTTGCCTGTTTTGGAATCCTGCTTTATTTTAGTTTTGAACCCACGTTTCAGACTCTTCCACTTCCCCTCAACCTGGCTCGCAGTGAAATCGGAACCGAACTCTTGCATGCGGTCAGTAATCTGCTCCCAGAGTTTTTTTTTGGTTTTGAGGTCAAAATTACTTTTTGTTTTTCTTCTGCACCTGCAAAAGTTGTTGCAATTTCCACGAAATCCTGGCTGGTGGCTGATTCGGCTCAAAACGACTAGTGAAATAGCTCCTGGCGAAATACTTCATCTAAAAAAAAGTAAGAACAAATCTGTGTAAAATATGTTAAATCCATTAAATTTGTACTTACTATTTTGTAAATTCTGCCGTGTATTTGGAGAACATTCAACCAGCACAGATTGCCCATTATTCCCTCTTATTTCTAATGTTGCACTTTCCATAAATTTTTTTTTTAATTCAAACTGCACACAACAATCGCAAACAAATAAATTGCTTGAAACAAATAAAAATGACAGCCAAAGCTGATTTTGACATCTGCACACCAGTCTGCTCTACCTCAAGAGTAGGTACAGGTTTTTCTGTACTTTTCTGTTTTGACAACCTCACTGAACGCGGGCAGAAATTTTTCTCACTGAACACAAAACTTTGTACTTTTCTGCCCAGAGCAGCCTCACTGAACAGACCTATTATTCAGATTTTTATTTCAAATTTTGTGAACATGTCGAATGCATTTGAAAAATTAATGTTACCAAGTGATAAAGGTGATACATCGCCATCAAAAGGTGGACGGCCAGTGCATGAACATTGGTATGGTTATAAGAAAGTTTACGTCAATGAAAGAGTTGCGGCAATATGCTACAATTGTATGAGCAACGTCACGAACTCCGCAAAATCGGGTTTGTCAAAGCACCGGTTGCCGTAGTTATAATGGCCCCGAAACCAAATCTCTAAATGAAAAGAGTCCTACAAACCCATATCGCTTCTGCCGATAATATCTAAGATATTTGAAAAACTGCTATTGAAGCGCTTGCAACCGATCATTGAAGAGAGACGTCTAATTCCTGAACATCAATTCGGTTTTAGAACTAAGCACTCCACAATTGACCAGGTTTTTAGAATTACGAAATTGAGAAAGTCTTAGAGGGGAAAAAGATATATTCTAGTGTGTTTCTTGACGTGTCTCAAGCCTTCGATAAGGTATGGCACAAAGGCTTAAATTTTAAGCTAAGCCAGGTTCTTCCGAGAAAGCTGCATACGATTCTGAAATCGTACCTGGAAAACAGAATTTTTCGTGTTAAACATGGCACCGAATACTCGGAATTTAAAGAGATAGCTGCTGGAGTTCCCCAACGAAGTGTACTTGGACCGATATTGTTATACTCGAGACATACCGGAAGAATCAGGTACTATAGTAGCCACATTCGCGGACGACACGGCAATACTAGCTACAGATACTTCAGTCGAGTTAGCTACTGGAAACCTACAAACGGCTTTGGATAAAATCTACGAATGGACAAAGATATGGCGAATTGAGACCAAATCTACTCATGTTAATTTTACTTACCGGAAAATAAACAACCTTCCCATTTTCATTAACTCGGTACAAATACTATATGCAAATGAAGCAAAGTATCTAGAAATGACACTAGATGTAAAACTGAAATGGAAGCCGCATGTTAAGAAAAAACGTGATGAACTTGAAAATAAATTCAGACAAATGTACTGGCTACTAGGAAAACATTCCAAGTTAAGCATACATAACAAACTGCTCATTTATAAGCAAGTGCTTAAACCTGTTTGGACGTACGGTATACAACTTTGGGGCTGTACTAAACCAAGCAACCGAAATATTCTCCAAAGCTGTCAAAACAAAGCTCTAAGACAAATCGTGAACGCCCCATAGTATATCAGAAACAGTGATATCCACAGAAACTTAGGAATAGTTGCCGTCGAGGACGAAATAATGAACTTTGGTCGCAAACTCCGTATTCGTCTCCATGGTCATTGTAATAATAAAATACTCCAAATTCTGGACGAGACAAACTTAGTGCGTCGATTACAAAGAATGAGACCATTCGATCTGGCGCGATAAGGACTATCTGCATATAGTAGCGGTACTAGCAGGTGCTTTTGCTGGAAAGCTACCTGCCCCACGCGAACGTTATTTGAAACGGAGACTACTTGATAAGGTAACTTAGTTGTAGTCGATAAGAAGGGAGGCGTGTTTTTAGTGAGCAAGAATCTCACACTACTATGAGCAACGGGTTCATAGTGTCTATGAAGATTTTCACACCTACCCACCAAAAAAAAAAAGCACCGGTAATAAAAATTATTTTAATTTCTGTTATACTCGTATTCTTTCGAATTTGATTTTATATTAATTGTACGAGTATAAATGTTGATTTTGACAATTCATTTCCATGGTTATGCCAAGTTTCGCTTCGGTCTTTCAAAATTGATGGTGTTGCCAGGTTTATCAACAATAAACTTATGAAGGAAAACGTCGGGTTCAGGCAACATCGAAGAAAATGAAGCCGCTGACATGGGTGAAAAAAAGGATGATGAAATTATCGAAATAGATACACAATATTTAAACAACGAATTGGAATCGATCATAAACAGCAGTGACAATTCACGTCCTAATTCGCGCTCAAGTTCACGTCTAAATTTGCGCCCGAGCCTCGACCTACCCTCGGAACATCTTAAGGACTGTTTTCCTATTTTTATAAGTAATTTTAGACAGATTTTATTGAATTCATTTTAAATCAATTTAGCAAGGAACATCAGGCTTAAGAACACCGAAACAACAAAAACTGAAACGTTTCATGGATGACGTAAAACCTGCCCAAAGTAAGAAGCTCAATTCAATGATTGAAACATACCATTTCAAGTGGCTGACTTAATCTATTTCAAGAACTTCGTGAATGCATTGCGCCCAGTAACATTGTTGGTGGATGGATGGCAAAAAGATGCTTGCAAGTTCAAGTGATGAACAAATTTTTCTAGAATGGTTCGACTTCTCTGGTATTCGAGAAACAGGAGAAAATATATTGGATGCCTTAGATAAAGTGATCGTTATAGCAAAAAAAACGCTGTGATGCCTCTGTTTATGCCATTTTGACTGATAATGCATACAATATTGCAATATATGGGTGTTCGTTTCCGATCATTGGGTTTATTATACTCAACATGCAATGCACATTCTGCGAATTTGTTGGCTGGTGACATTAAGTATGAAAAAGCCACAAACCACTAAGGTAATGGAAAAAGTAATGACTGCGCAGAAATATTTCAGGCGAACTTTTTTAGAAGACTACCATTGAAAATCTGGTGGCTATAAACCAATTCTATCTTGTTCAACACGTTCAAATTTGCCTGCTATGAAAACGGTCATCGCCGCCTGCGATGTGGATGTAAAAACTGATAAAGAAGCGATCAGACCGAAAGCGAGCAATGCTTCAAGTCTCTTCAATCAACAATTTATCACCTCAGTTAAGATATTAGTTGATATACTAACCCCGGTGGCAGAATTAACAAACTTTTGTCAAAAGAGCACTACCTCTGCTGCTGGTGCAGCTGAAAAATGGCTCGAATTATTGCTTGATGGGCCAGACGATTTACGTGATTTTTTGAAATCAATGTTTTGAACAATGTAACGATGACAGCCAATACTTTTCACCCGATTTATCGTGGCAAAAGATTGAATGCGGATGAACGTAAGCAAGTTACAACCTACCTTTTTGAAAAGCTAGAAGGATCTCAACTTGAATCGTTACATGAATTTACAAAAGATGAAAAAACCTTTGAGTCGAAAAAAATAACATCACCAAAAAATTTCTGACACTTCGCCGCCGAACTACGCCATGATCAGCTAGCTGCGTTCGCTATGGATTATTTAAGAATCCTTTCATCCAACGCACAGCTGGAACGATTGTTCCCCAACTGGGCGTGCACAACGACATAAAAAATCGACTCTCAGACTGGGTGTGTACCATAGATGAACTAACCTAGATGGCAAACTTTCCAGATATTGGAAAATCAAAACAGGTTTTCTACTGATCGCCCCTATCCGTATGATCCTGTCTGTGAATACGTGTAAATTGTCATCAATGACAATTTCCCTCTAATTTGATACAAACCACGCCCATTAATAATGGGTATGCCCGCCATTTTCGATATGGCCTCTATAAGACGGTTTGGAATAGAATTATACAGTTTTTTTTTAAATAATCGAGAAAAATTTGGTCCCAGGCTCACGAATAGCTTCGATTAAAGTGCCTTGTCTTCAAATTGTTTCCCGCCTTCATACACTTTACGAGATAACCATTCACAATAGGGCGGCCATGGCCAAAGTTCCACGTCTTCTGACTGAATCCAACTTCTAACAAGTTTGTTAGAATTGTTTTGTTGGAATATCCAAGGCAGGGGTCCGAAAATGTTTTTAACTTTTAGAAATGACCACTCCAGGAAACATTTGTAGTTGTTTCCGTTCATTGTTGTGGACAAAAACTCCAACTCGATTGTGCCATAGTAGGTAATAGCTCCCCACATCATCACACCTGATGTACGGCTGTGGTGGCTCGCCAAAATAAGCTCCTAATTTCTAAGATAATGGAAATAAAAGTTGTAACCATTGGGGCCGTCAAGGTTAAACTTTTTCATCCGAAAAGACACTGCGTTTCCATTCACTGCTCCAAGCACCATGTACCACTTTTTCGTATTATCATTCGGACCGTTGCTATGCTGGCTGATACTCCGCTGTTGGCCCTTATTTTAGTCGCTGGTTGAGTAGAATTTGAGGCACGCCGTAGAATTAACCGCTTTTCTCGCAATGTTATTGCTTCTGCCGTGCATCCTTTTTGATTTTTCCCATAGTTTTGTGGATCCGCAAGATAACTGTTTACAACAGTCCTACTTTTTTAAAGCCTCCTTGCAATTTCTCAGCCTATGAATCCTAACTCATTGAAAGCATCTATTTTTCCTCTTTCTGTCGCTGTCAAAGTCTTTCCGGAACCCATTTTCTTTTAAACTAAATAAAAACAGCTCTTTTCAACGTTTTTCTAAATATTCTTAAAAAAACTTTGAAAAAAATCGCTTATGTGAACTCCTGCAAGGAAATATTCGCAATGGCCTCATCCTAGTGTCGCATCTTTTTAAACGCTTTTCAAGAAGTTCAGTGTTTGAACTTGGGAAATTTCAGCGGTCGTTTCTTATTTACCCTTTAATTTTATGACTACCTGTTGAGAAAATATGTAGCTGTTCCCAGGTAGTAAAAGTTTGCGGGTACAAAATTTCAAACAGATATGTGTATTGAGTGAAAATCGATTGCAAAATGTATGGCCTTACCCTAGTGATCGCCAGTATACCGACAAAGGTAGATTCGAACCGTTCACTTGGATTCTGCAACAGGACAACGCCCCAATCTAACATATAATGTCATTTGTTGCAAATATGAAACGCTTATACGTAATTACATCTATTGCTACACATTTGGTTCATCTCTTATTGATGAAAGTTTGCTGATGTTTTCGCGTTCAATCCTTCGGAATACCCCACAGACAAAATCACAGGTCAATTCGGAAAATTATGTGATTCCCGAACTGCGATGTGTCTCAATTTGAGTGGCATATTTATAAAAAAAAATCCAATCCTTTTATTACTGGGAAATTAAATAAAACTTTACGAAAATATAATTTTAAGCAGAAAAGGCAAAGCTGTCGTCCAGCACGCATAAAACGTCGAAGTCGAAATGGCACTTTAAAAGCAAAGAACGAAAAGCCAGGAAAACGTGCATCTGTCAACCGACCAACCTACAAGAAGTAAGTATTTCCATTGACAGGGCGCGCGCGTGTTGATTGGAGCGCTATAGATGTATGGCATACAGTGCCGTCTTGTTGGAAGATTCCTCAAGTTTGGTAGAGGTCGAGATCGAAATTAATGGTAACGGCTTTTTCTTCATCATCTTCGAGAAAATAAGGCCCTCACTTGGATTTTGATGAACAGGCGGCTTACGTAATTTTCTTAGGATTATGCACTTTACATGGATGTGGACGCTTCTCGAGTGTATAGTTCCCTCAAATCTATCTCTGCACGGTTCATGCATTTGGTCTCCTATCGACACCAACAATTTCACTTAGAGCACGAAATGTTGACAGTGGTCACCACGTTATTTTTGTAATTAAAATAAACGTTCAGCTTGTTCACGAGTACATAAATAGTTAAAATTGTGTTGAATCAAACTTTTAAAATATTACGACAGACAGACCTGGAGATTGTTAAAAAAATAACGTTAAAGGTCAGTCACATGTGTACATGTTTCGATTTTTTTTTAAGATAATTGTTTCCTCTTGCGAAATTCCAGATTTACCTTTTCCACTATTACCGCATTTGGATATTTTGTTTTTTTTTTTTTTTTTCAAGAAAGCTCTTATAACTAACTTATTATAGCGAGAGCACCGGAAGCATGTCTTTTATGTATTCAAAACGATTCCCGATATTTTTAGGGAGCGGTTGACCCTTTTGGCATAATTCGTCAGAAAAGGCTGAGTAGATTAGTAAATAACACTATTCCAGTTCCGGTCGTATTTCACCTTTGTGCTTGTGATTGTTCCAGGAACTGCCTGAATTCCAGCGACTAAATAGTCGGAATAAAAGTCGTTTTTGATGCCATTTTAATGTCGAAAAAAAAATGCAAATGCTGTTTCCACCTCTTTTAATATTGTACCATATACTCGTCTGAATGACTCGAACTGCAACCAATTTCAGACTGCTATAATTTCCAAATCGTTCATGACAGTGAGCTCAAATTTTGACACATGACAGATAATTTTATAATTTACAAACATTTTAAACGATTTGCGTCTCAGTTGTGTTGAAAAACTTTTATCCGCGATGGAATTCAAACGTGATAGTGTGATTGCTTTATATTTGGCTGGAAAACAACAAGTAGCTATCGTTAGAGCCGTCCAGCACCTCAACGTGAATAAATCATTTGTGTCTCGAACCATAGCTCGTTACCCTGATACTGGCAAACGCCATGGAGGTGGTCATAAGAAAACAGCAACATCGGCAGAAATGGTTCGGAAAGTGAAGGCTCGAATTGAGCGAAATCCGCATCGAAGTGGAAGAAAAATGATTCATGAGCTCAACATATCGTTGAAACGGATGCAACGCATACTGAAAAATGAGCTTGGGCTCAAGCCATTGGAGTTCCAAAAAGCACACGATCTTACACCGCAACAGAAATAAGTTAGAGTCGACACAGCGAAGGAGTTGCTACGCTTGCACGAAAGTGGTTAGTTGCCGAATTTGGTTTTTTCCTATGAGTCGCCATTTGTTATCGAGCAATATGTCAACAAACAAAAGACCGAGTTTACTTGCCAGAGAGGTCCTTCGAAAATTTACACCTTCGGACGGCCACCAGAAAGCAGGCAGCACCGATGGTGATGGTTTGGACCGCCCGCCATAACCGCCGATGGTCGCTCTCCGCTCGTATTTTTGGACCACGGCCGTGGCGTCAAAATTAATGCGATTGTATACCGTGAAACTGTCTTAGAGGGAGTATTGAAGCCTTGGGTAAACAATCATATCGGTCAGAGACCGTGGACATTTCAACAAGACTCTGCACCGTCTCACAAAGCACGCGTCAACCAAGATTGGTTAAAAAACACTGTTCCACACTTCATTTCTTCGACACAATGGATTGCAAATTCTCCGGATGCAAATCCGTTGGATTTCTCTGTCTGGGGTATTTTGAAGGCGAAGGTTGGCACTAAAAAATACCAAAGTTTGGACCACCTCAAACAAGCACTTCGCCGATGCTTTCTTCGGCCGTCTCAAGGCCATTATTCGCGCCAAAGATGGACATATTGAAAAACAATTTGAAAATTGATGTATTTTCCACCATTTTTTGCTTTGGCACAATAAAATTTATCAAAAAATAAAAAAATTATAGCATTTTAAAAGGTTATAGTTCGAGTAAGTCACCCTGTATATACTGAAACCTAACATGCAAAATTATTTAAAATAGATCGCAACAGGGAAGACGTAGAAGTTGACCTTCATGTCCTCCTGCAGTTGAGATACAGCAGATTTTTTTTCTTATATTCACTTATACAATACATTGTAATTTTGAAATGATATGCGTCAATTAAAAATCTAAATAAAAATAAAAGCTGTCGAGTCAACCGCCAAATGGCAATTAAAAAGTAGTTTACAAAAAGGAGAGTAACTGATCCGGTTAAAACATTATAAAATTTTGAAAATATTTTTTTTTATGTGGTATGACCAACAATTTTAAACTAAGTTTTGTCATTTAAATGCCACATTGAATAATATCTTCTTTCCGGTGACATAAAAGACAGAAAAAAACCTTCAACAATTTCAGGAAAGGAAATTTTATGATAAATGCAAACAAAAAAGCACAGAAGGGAACCACCTCTTATTGAATTCTCGTTTGAGCACATTCTTATTATTGTTATCTTTATGTGGAAGAGAAACTTGTTTTTATTTATCTTTCCTTGGGAACCAAAGATAATTTGCTAGTTTTAATTTATTTGACGAATGCTTTTTGGATGTTTTTTTTCGATTTGGGACATTAAGTACAATACATGAATCGCACGCTGAGTCAATCAGTTATGCATTCAAGCGGAAAAAACATGCCTAATTTAAAGCTTTATGCGATGTTATTATCCTTGAAGAAGCTCTAAAAGGCCAGGGAACTCCAGATCGACACCCACCATATACAGCGGTCAAAAAAAGTATTCGACATGCTCATGCTCTTTCAAACTTTGATTAAAAAATAAAAGAAATTACAGCAAATTCGATCAAAACAAAACTAGTTAAATTAACTTTTTAGTTTTAATTTCAAGCTCTATAAAAAAAAATTCGTACTCGTATTTCTAAGAAAAAAAAAACACAAAATAAACCGAAGCATAATTCAATTAGTTAGTTAAGTGTTTTTTTTTGTTCGGAAAATTGTAATTCACCATTTCAATCAAGGATTATCTGAAAATGCTATTTCGGTTATTGTGAAAAGACCAAGAACTACGGTTCACTACATAATAAGAAAGTTTAAAAGTGAGCAACAGGTAAGAACAGGACGTCCTCAGAAGTTGTCTGAATCTAATCAAAGATGGATTCTTCGGGAAGTTAAGAAAAATCCAAGAAAATGTTGCAGAACTGGCAAAACATACTGAGAAGTATCGCCCAATTCAAAAACGCATTGTTGCAGCAGTAGAAAAGCAACAAGTTAAAAAAAGGCAACATTTTGGCAGCACTGCTCAAATGAAAAAAATTTTTTTTGCAACACTGCCGCAACCAAACGTCAAAAAAAAGTAATCTGCGCAACAGTTCTCTTGCTGTTGCGGTGATGTCAATAGTTTGTTTTTCAGTATTCAGAATGGAAGAAAGGTAACTAATGTTTTATATTTATTATTGTTACATATTCATTTGTGCATTTTAAGTAATCGCAATATGTGGACAGAGGAGAAAACTAAATCACTGCTCCAAACTCGATTCATATATGAAGCTGATTTCAACCCAGGAAAAATAAAGAAATCGTCATTATGGAACCTGGTCTTGCGTGAAGTAAAGGAAATACGAGTATTGTAGATACCGAGTTTCTGTTTCCTAGAGAATAAATCAGTAGGAAATTCCTCAATCTAATAGTAACATAGAAAAGAATTAAAAAGAGGAATAAGGAGGCTGGCCGCGAGGCGACGGTGTGGGAGTAACATACTTTGAAATGATTGGCGAAGTACACGAGACAAAGCACTCTGTGGAACCACCGTCTAAAAATTTGCAATTCACCAAATTGTCACCATAACATTTTTTGAGTAAGGATCGAGCTTGGGCTATACACAACAAACCTTATGAACATGTGTCCAGGTAGGCAAAGATTAGTTCAAATATTTAAGGGCACTAATTCATGAAGCCTCAACGTTTAAAATGAATATAGTAGCATTATGGCGGTAATATTCGCCCCTCGTAGTAGATTCTCGTCAGCGATTTCGAAGTAGATTCTCGTCAGCGATGACTACTACATCACCAGCAGCTATAGGAGGTTGCTTCCCAAAGCATTTTCCTCCAACAACCACCTACGCCAGAAGGTGTCTGCGAATACCTGAGTTTGACGCCAACGTTGCCGAAGATCCGGGACATAGTGATTTGAAGGTTTATCGCCACTTGATGATTCTAATAATCAGTGGTTTAGTGTAATTGCCTAGTCATTACCGGATTCAAGCGATACAAAGGTAAGCGGTCGGGAATTAATGATGAACTCGGCCTCCCACAATACGAATCGTAAGCTGTCGTCGTTGAAGATTGTTGGCGATATGTCGTATAACACTTTCTTAATAAATCGCACGGGCCGTTTCCAGGATCCACCCATGTGCGGTGATGCTGGTGGATTAAATTTCCATCTAAATTGATCATGAGTCAATGAAAGCCTGTGGTACTCGATGTTGTTATATTTCTCGCGCAAAATCTTCTCCGAAGGCGTGGGTTACAAGTGCTATGTTTTGTTTCTGAAGTTGAAACTTATTTTAAAAAAAAGAATTTAGACTTTAAAGCAGTTCTAGTTTTGGACAATGCACCAGGTCATCCTCGCGAACTTGACATCCAAATATAAAAGTGACATTTTTACCTCCCAACACGACGGCTTTGCTTCAACCTATGGACTATTCCTTGGTCCAGGCCTTTAAACTCTATTACATTAGACGAATCTTCAAAATCATATTCTATAACATTGAATGTGATCCTGATATGAATGTTATGGAATGCTGGAAGAAATTTGACATAGCAAAATGCATGGTAAACTTAAAAGAATCATTGGAAGAACTGAAGTGATACACATTGAAATCATGCTGGAAAAAACTGTGGCCTGCTCTGACTGCGGAAAATGACGAAGAATATGTGCTTTGACTGCAAACATAGCCGAAATTGCGAATGGAATAGGACGAGATGAGTTCTATCTGTAATGAATTGACATTCAGGAGTTGCTTGAATCGCAAGATGAAGATTTGACTGATACCGACTTGGAGGAAATGTTAAATTCACAGCGCATTGAATAAGAGGCTTCAACAAGCACTGGGAAACGTGACATTTAATATGAAATGAGCTTTGTGATTTCTTTATGCAAATTGATCCGCCTATGGAACGAAGTCTAATTTTTAAGAGGCAAATTGCTAATGCCAAGCTGGAAGGAGCTTTTAAAAACTGCCAAGCAAGAAAAAATTACAAAATTCTTTAAACCATTGCCTAAGCCTGAAGATAATAATTAATCAATATGGTCAAAAACTGCAATAAAATTAATTTTTTTATACAGGGTGAGTTTTTTAACTTCAGACATCCAAATTACTCGAAAAGTACGCGATATCGCGAAAAATGTTTCAGACAAAAGTCACAAGATTCTGAAGGGGACATAAGATGGTGACCACGAGTTTGACTTTGAGCCCCATTTTCAACGTCAAACGAAGGTGGCTTTTGATTTTTCAAATGATAGTTCCTGATTTTCATTGCTCAGTCGTATTCCTCAATGAGGCACACGACTTTGTCTCAAAGGTCTTATTCATTCAGTGCTAGATACCACTGCACTGGCACGCCTAAATCATTAATCGGATTGCAACGTTTTTAGGGTGTTAGAAGGTCGAGATTTGTTTTGAGGAAGTCATTATTGCCTCGAGTGAAGTTCAAACTCAAAGAAATTTCAGATAGAGACAACTTATCTGAGAGTGTATGATGTGCACTCTGCGATTTTTTTCTACTTGAACGGAACTGTGCTTCATTTAGAAGTTCGATATTTGTATTGAGGAACTGATTATTATTAGTAACGTTTTCCAGATTAATAATGCAGGCTATTTCAATTCAAGAGAAAATTGAAATGATATTGATTTATGGAGAAAGTGGAAGCAACATCGATGGTGTTGTTGCTCTTTACGCCCAACGTTTCCCAGACCAGATACGATCGCGCGCTTCCTTTTATCGGGTCATCCAACAATTCACTGGTGAAGGAAGTGTGCAACCAAAGAAAAGGAATCGGTCAGATAGGGTAACTGTTGAGGACAATGAAATAGCAGTGTTAGCTGCCGTTGCACACGATCCTCACATTAGCACTTGCCAAATAAGTCGTGAATCAGGAATTTCTCAAACGACTGTCTGTAAGATATTACATCGGCATAAATACAATCCTTATCATGTTTCAATGCATCAAGAACTTTCTAGTGAGGATTTTCGCAACCGGGTTTCCTTTTGTCAATGGGCACTTCAGCAAATTGAACGAGATCCCCTTTTCTTTGCCAAGGTGTTATCCTCTGATGAGTCGACTTTCAACAATCACGGTACATTTTTCGCGATATCGCGTATTTTTCGAGTAATTTGGATGTCTCAAGTTAAAAAACTCACCCTGTATATGTATTGTACTTGTTTTTTATTTTGTCAACCAGGAACGTATCCCCTATAATCCCATATAAATTACCATTCCATATTCACGGTTTCCGTATTCGCGGACATATGTATACCCCGCGAATAAAGAGCT